>CM036239.1:29539762-30964762 GCA_020698575.1 Bostrychus sinensis | reverse complement strand
TCACAAGCACAAGCTAGATGAGGGTAGACTGACCAGGACTGGCCTATTGCAAGGCAGAAGGGAATGGTCACTTGCCTTGGAGCGGAGATAAGCGGTGAATGGACTCTGAAATGGGGCTTTTCTGCATCAGGACAGGCAGTGTGTGCTTGATGATGCAAGAGAATACCCTCTCTGTACACTTTTCGGCACTCCTCTGTTCTGTGCCCCCACACAACAGGTGTCTGTTTATGGATAATAAAATGTCCTACAAACACACAGTTGATGAGGCAGGTTTTTCTCAAACGTTAGCTGTTAAAAGGAAGTGCATGAAATATTTTCTACGTAGTGAGTAAAAAAAAATAAAATAAAATAAACCATGTGTAACTTAAGTCCACTGGAGAAGGGGTTTCAGTTTTGAATGTCTGCCTTTTGAGGTGAAATCAGTCATTTCCAGCAGGATGGAAAGGACAAGAACAAGGAGTGAGACCATTTTTTATTCACTTTTTACTAAACTTCTCCATGAGAGGAATAAGCGACAGTAGCTCAGTCAGTAGAGACGTTTGCCCACTAACCCGAAAGGTTGGTGGGTCAATCCCCTCTACAAGCTTTGCATACTGTCATTGTGCCTTGGGCAAGACACTTCACCCACTTTGCCTGTATGAATGTGTCAAAGTGACTGTGATTGGTGGTTGCCAGAGAGGCCGAGTGGCAGCCACGCTTCCGTCAGTCTGCCCCAGCTGTGGCTACAGAATCAGGAGTGAAAGAATAATTGTAAAGCATTGCACTCTTACTCTATTTCTGATATTTATTTTGATGTTCATTTAATGCAATCTTTTATCCTACTATTTTTAGTATATCTCCAATGTTGCCTCAGAGGGGGCCCTCTGCACCAGGAGTTCTGATTGGCTATGGCTGCCTTGGCAACCCCCCATGGGTTCATTTTGGCCAGGTTGGGTGGCTTCTCAGCCAGCAACACTTCGCTGTGTGGCCCGTGTCGGTGTTCTGATGGCTGTGGTCTCTGATATTTAAAAGTGCAGGGCCGACTCCTGGCATAAACGCTCTGCAGTTGTTTTGGGCCACAACCACTAGGGGGGCCACATGATCAGAAAGGTTCTGACCGCAATCAAGCTGGATGCACACGTTTTAATTTTCAATTACTAGTGGCATTTGTGAAGTTCATGTTAATTTGCAACTTAGAATGATAAACCCAAGTAATATTAAAAATTCAAATGGATTCAAAAGGAAAAATTTAGGAGAAATCCATTCCATCTCCAAAAGAAAATTGGAGATGGAAAAAAGAGTGCAGAATAAAAGTAAAAACATTTTTTTGTTTTTGTGATTTTTGTGATTTATTCATTATTTTGCACTTCTTTATTTATTCCTATTTATTCTTCAAAAATATTTGTTATTGGCTTAGTTGCTACAACCTTGTTCAAATAAAAAGAGAGATTTTTGGTTAATTAATTTCTTGTCTTTATTTCATTCTGTATCTTTATTATATTATGTACTGTCTATATAAGTATATGTGTCATTTGGTGGGCCACAAACAAAATCTTGTTTAGGGCCACCAAAAGCCTAGGGCCAGCCCTGTAAAAGTGCTTTACAAATAAAGATGGATTGATCGATTAACGTGACTTGTGCGACCAAAAAAGTGCTATATAAGACCAATCCATTATTATTATTATTGTGTGCATCTCTCGGTTTATGCCTATAAGTGTTTGCAATTGTAACTAGACACAAGTTTACATAGATTACAAAAGGTGCACTGTTACTGCAAAACGTAATCTGAATAATCTGAATAGTTCACTTTGTAATGTGTTATCCCCAACACTCAGTACAACTAATAACTCAACAAGTAGTCACTGCTTTCCTGACAGATGTGTGTCATAACATCCCATCAATTTTGATTTAGCAGTTATCATTACCCCGAACGTAACACTTTGCTGATGAGGTGTTAAGACACATCCTCTCAGTGTGGCCTCATGTCATCACTCTCTCTGGGCAGATCTTTTTGCACTGGTGGCATTTATTTTCCAGATAAGTCTAATAAAGTTCAGAGTAGCAGCACTGTCTGTCCTCAGCACAAAGCACACCCTCGACGAGCTGCTTTTCCTCCCGCGGCACGCACCTGAAAATAGTTTAGAGACAGCTTTCAATGTCATTTCTCTCCAATCAAATCTGAGATCAAGAGTAGTGAAGGTGAAACATATCCTGGCGATCACGGACAACCTTGGTATTTATGATTTAGAGCTGAAATATTTAAACACAGCGGTGCACTGTCAAACATGCTGGGGCTGTCAAGATGTCAGCTTTGTAGAGCTGAATGAAGCCAAGCCAATTTGACTTATTATTTTAACATGGTTAGTACACAAGAGGTGTGAGGGCTAGCAACAAAGAAGTGCAGCAAAAAGCCAGGGTCAGGAGTGGTTGTGGCTCAAAAACAGCCACCTGTAGACAGTGGGCTTTTCTTGCCTCACAAAGAGCAAAAATCTCTTTTATCCTCACATCATTTTAGTTGTATTAGTCTTTTCTCTTGCCCCTTACAGGCAGGGGCATAAAAGGCGTAAAGGCTTTAAAGAACCCTTCCAGTCAATGCTCTTCAAACTAACATCACTCAGACAGCAGATACATTGGCCCTGTCTCTCACAATAGCCGCAATAAAGTGCCCAGACTTTGACTCGAACTAAAATTTGAGGAGCTAAAGAAAGGTAAAAATGCTTCACTTTCCAACAATAAAAGTGTTATTTTTCTTTATTTAAATCAACCCATCAAAAAAAAAAAAAAAAAAAAAAACATGCGGCAAGGCTGTCTGATTAAAAAAATCACAAGTAGTAAAGTAAATAATATGTTATTGGCAGGAGTGATGAATGTGAACGAATGTCCAGAAATGCGCTTTGTAAAGCTGATGTTTTTATTATGCTTTTTCCAGGCTTTTTGAAATAATTTTGGATGATTTTTGTTTTACTATTTCAAGTAATATAACTTAAAATAGTATATAGTATATATGTATAGTATATATGTATGGAAAATGTCTTCTTTGGGGGAGCTGGAATTGTTCTTTGCAGAGAACTCCCTGCTGGCAGCAATAGGGAATAGACGGAGGATAAAAAGTATATTTAGCACAGCTATTAGCAAGATGATGCTAATAGATAAATACATGAGCTGACTGCTTCGTAGTGATGGCAATTTAAGCTCTGAAATGATCAGAATGAGTCTGGTGATGGTGTATGGGCTTATGAAATGTGCAAGAGCTTTTCCTGGTTTCACATGTCTGCATAGAACCATCAGACCGAGCGTTTTCAGCTCTTGAGAAGGGGACAGCATCAGCGAACAGAATTACTCAAATGTGTGAATGAAAGAAAAGACTACTCCAGGTATATTTTTTAGGTGCAAACAACATTGTAGCATAGTTAAAAGCTAAAACAAAAAACTTGATAGGAGACCTTAAAGGATAGGAGACCTTAAAATGTTAGCCCTATAAGTAAATGTGTATTTCCCATGCTGTACAAAGCCTTAGGCCCATAGTTGCAGGTAAAGGCTGCAGCCCCCTGCCACCCCTGGCAGGAAAAGGCAGGCTACAAGCTGGCTTTGTACAAAAGTATAGATATTAGACACAGTTAATCATTGTATTTCTTCTGTTTCACATTCGCCATCCCATCTGTCCTTTTTCGACAAGCTGAACTGAATAGTACTTTATGTAAATAGTCCAATATTTTCTCTCAAAACCTCAAGTGCCTTTTGTCCCTGTAACATCATTTTAAGTCCATATTTTCACTCAATGCTTCGAGTCAGTATAATGCGGTGTACTTTGTGTTGTATACTTTGAATGCAGAGTTTGAGAATGCACAGTTTTGAGTGCCTGAAACCACCATCTCAATGTTTATTTACGTCAGACATCTGCCGCTGCTGCACTTACCTTGTCTTCGTAGTGGATAAAAGATTCCGCTTCAGGTCCCAGGTATTGCACCAAGCTGGAAATCACTGCCTTTCTTCTCTCTGCTGCCTGCAAACACAAGCTAAACCTCAGTCACAATGAGAGCTGCTTACATTACATTCTTTCACTGTCAGAGGGCTAACAGCGGCCAACGCTGATATGAAAGTTTATTGTGGTAACCCGGCCCGCTCCCCAACACACGCAAGTAACAGTCAATTTGAATAAGTCAGGTCTGGTCAGCAGTGGCCGCAGGTTGAATTAGAGCTTATAGTGAGTTATGGGGTGTGCACACAGAGGCTCGCGGACAGAGATCACCATAAAACAGGCCGACAGATGCTGCAGAACTGAGGCCAAGACTCATCATCATCTGCATGTCACTTCACTGCGGCTTCCAGCACTGCCATTTCTTGCAAAACTTAGGAAGTCCAACTCAGGAGGGAAAGAAGTTATGCATTTTTTAAAAGTTAAAGCAAATGGAGTCTTGGCACTATAGTGATTTGGGGTGTTTTGTGCAAAAGAGAACCATGCTATTATGGTAGAACTTAGACAGCTTTTAAAAGCATTCATTGAGATGTTTGGACCATAGTTCTTAATGGATTTCTTTGGACAAAACTTAATGACAAAAAGGTTCAGACCAAACTGAATTAGGCACTGGTACAGAGGCGTAATATCACGGCCCGGGACATGAATTACACTGCAAGCGTTCTCATTTAAGAACAAGCATATGGTTAAAAAAATATTAAAACTGTATTATGGAATGGTTTATTTGTGCAGGAAGAGTGCACAACAATACACTGACCTAGAAAAAAATTATAAGGAAAGATGCTTGGTGCCAGGTTATGGGAAAAAATGCTGATTTCCACCAGAAGTCCCTGGCTAGGTTGATGTCATACAGATAAATATTACCTATAATTATATGCATAACACCTTCACCTTTTTTTCTTTATTATTCCATTCTTTGGACAAAACAGACATGACATGACAAAACATTTCTACTTTAGGACCAACCTGAATTAGGCACTGGTTTGTCTCTAATATAAAGTGGGGCTGCACAATGCACAATGAGAATAACACGCACTATGTGATAACTATGTTGAATATTTTATATTATTATATTGTAACCTGAATATTAAATGAGCATGTGATTGGTCGAAACATTTCAGTCCCTGCTCTAGTTCTCCCTTCAACAAAAAAAAAAACACCTTGTAATCCCAGATGAGCTCTCAGATTCTCAGTTTTTCAGAGATGACTTCTATTACACTGCTACTGACTGAATAATTGTTTTTTTTATTATTATTATTATTATAATTTTGGGTAGTACATCTTTAAAGGGGCTATATTATGGCTTTATTTGTATTTTTCAATTAATCTTGGCCACCAACAGCAACCTTTAAAAACATTATCTGACAAAAAAAAAAAAAAAAAAAAGCTTTTTCAGTAATTACCACTGCCATAAAGTGACCAGCAGAGTGCATAGTAGTTACGCTCTTTAAACAAACATAGAAAAATAGCTTTTTAGTTCCTTACTCTTTTTGTTTGGGCACTGGGGTAGGACAGGTTGGACCTCAGCCTACCACGGGGACATGGACGACCCCGCCCACCAGAGTCTGGGGTGACACCTTTGGCAAGTGTTCGCAACCCGCAGCCACCCTTGCTAGGGTTACAGTACAGGGCAGGTGGAGCTCGCCAGCCTGGGAAGGCAGTTTACCTAGGGGAAGGAAAACCCTTATCTTAAACCTCCGCTGCCTAGCGGCTATATCCATTCATGGAAAAGGCTTCAGGAGTAAACCTCGAGGAAAAATCCGGAGTCGGAGTCCCTAAGGCAGCTCGAAGTTGTATTCAACCCGTTCTGGCAGCTCCTGCGACGGCACTGGTCCCAAACTGTAACAACTCTGTTGTTCCTTTGGCCTCATCAGTGACGTGGAGAGGGAGGACATGATACATGGGCAACAGCTTGTTCTCCATAAAACACTGCCCAGGCTAGCATCCACTTACACTTACACCACACACCAACACACCTCGCACGCGACTTGCAGACTCTGGAACACTAAAGGAGAAAGACTACACCTTCTTCTGGCAGGGGAAGAGCTCCGACGAACCATGCCAGCATGGAGTGGGCTTTGCAGTAAGGAACAACCTGCTGAATATGGTAGAATCAGGCAACAGCGGCTCAGAACGACTCCTCACTCTCCGCCTGAACACCACGGCAGGCCCTGTAACTCTTGTTAGCGTGTATGCTCCAACACTCTCCACTACACCTGATATTAAAGATAGTTCCCCTGAAATCCATCACAGGGGAAGTCATCACAGACAAGGGACAACAGATGGAGAGATGGATGGAACACTACTCTGAACTCTATTCCCGACAGAATGTAGTAACAACTTCAGCCCTTGAAGCCATAAAATGCCAACCTGTCATGGGAGAGCTTGACAATGAACCCACTATTGGCGAACTCAGCAAGGCTATCAACAGCTTGGCCTCAAGGAAAGCTCCAGGCAGCGACGGGATCCCCCTGACCTGATTAAACATTGCAAGACTACACTATTACAGCCTTTATATGAAGTCCTGTGTGAATGCTGGAAAGAAGGGGCCGTACCACAAGACATGAGGAATGCTAAGATCGTCACCCTCTACAAAAACAAGGGAGAACGCAGTGACTGCAACAACTACAGGGGCATCTCCTTACTCAGCATTGTGGGCAAAGTTTTTGCTCGGGTCATTCTGGTCCGACTACAGAAATTAGCTGAGCGTGTCTATCCAGAGTCGCAGTGCAGCTTTCGAGCTGAAAGATCAACAATAGACATGGTCTTCTCCCTCCGTCAGCTTCAGGAGAAGTGCAGAGAGCAGCAGATACCCCTGTACATCGCATTCATCGATCTGACTAAGGCGTTCGATCTCGTCAGCAGAGAGGGTCTCTTTAGAATTCTAAATTTTTAAATTGGCTGCCCTCCTAAATTACACAGCCTGATTGAGTCTTTTCACACCAACATGCAGGGGACCGTGCAGTTTAACAGCAGCACCTCTGAGCCATTCAACATCAGCAGCGGCGTCAAACAGGGCTGCGTACTTGCCCCAACCCTTTTCGGAATCTTCTTTGCCTTGCTTTTAAAACATGCGTTTGGCACATCAAAAGAAGGGATTTACCTGCATACAAGATCAGATGGCAGGCTTTTCAATCTTGCCCGCCTCCGAGCCAGGACCAAAGTGCGTGAAGCCCTGATAAGAGACATGCTATTTGCTGACGACGCAGCATTAGGCTCCCACACTCAGCAAGAACTTCAGTCATTGATGGACCGTTTCTCCCAGGCCTGCAAAGACTTTGGGCTTACCATCAGCCTGAAAAAGACTTATGTCCTGGGACAAGGAACAGAAACACCACCAACCATTACCATCGATGGTTACGAGCTTGATGTGGTCCATCATTTCACGTACCTAGGCTCCACTGTCACTGATAACCTTTCCTTAGACGTGGAGCTTGACAAGAGAATTGGAAAGGTGGCTGCCACACTTGCACGCCTCACCACACGTGTGTGGTCCAACCCCATGCTCACAGAGAAGACCAGGATGACAGTGTACAACGCCTGTGTCATCAGTACACTGCTATATGGTAGCGAGACTTGGACGACATACGCCAGACAAGAAAGACGCCTGAACACCTTCCACATGAGAAGCCTCCGCCGCATCCTGGGCATTTCGTGGCAAGACAAAGTCCCAAACACAGAGGTCTTGTCTCGTGCAGGTCTGCCTAGCATGTTTACCTTACTCAGGCAACGCAGACTCCGCTGGTTAGGTCACGTGCACCGTATGCCAAACGGCCGCATCCCCAAAGACTTGCTGTATAGTGAGCTGGCCACTGGAAGTAGACGCACTGGACGCCCACAGCTGCGATACCGAGATGTTGTGAAGCGTGACATGAAGGCTGTGGGTATCGACACAGAGATCTGGGAAAATCTCACCGCTGATCCGTCACAATGGAGAGGAGCCGTGATCAAGCACCTCAAAACAGGAGAAGAGAAGCTGACACAAGCCGCCACAGAGAGGCGGGCCCGCAGAAAGCTTTGTGTCAGTTATGTCCAACAGACAGCATACACATGCAACACTTGTAACAAGGACTGCCATTCACGCATTGGTCTTCACAGTCATAGTCGCCGATGCTCCAGCCAAGCATACAATTAGGATGTTATACCCATGGTCGATCCTGACCGACGGAGGCCTATTATTATTATTACTCTTTTTGTATGATGCCATTTTACTACAAAATGAAAAATAGCTATAAGGAATCAGTGGAAACAGAGTTGTACACCTTTTTTTGAATAAATGAATGAGAGCAGACTCGATGTAGAGGGCTTGTTGATTGGTCAGAGCATCCTGGAGTGAGTGGGGGTTCATGGGAGAGGCAACTGAACATTCTGAGGCCTCAGAAACTCAGTGACAGAGAATACAGGATTACTCAAACAGGCGTGAATGAAACAAAACACAATTCCAGGTATGTTTTTGATGAGGGAACAGCATAACATAACAGAAAAGTAAATTTTGTATAATATACTGCACGCCTTTTAACTTTATTGACATCTTGTGAGGAAAGTTTTGGGGATTTTTTTTACAATTTCAAGCAACTTTTTAAATGCATTTCAAAGCTGGAAAGAGTGGTTTAAAATAAAAAGCAAGGTTTTAAGCCCCAGAGGGAACCTGGTATAATGTACAAACTGCTAAACTACGCTGACAGAACAAGAGTCTGTCTGGATCTGGCCTCAAAGTTCACTGTTCTTGAATGCTCCAACACCAGTTCTCTCTGTTTAGGGGCATGTGGTGCATTTTAATTATTTAGGAGTATATGCGGCTCAGCGCAGCGTGAAGAAAACAACACAGCTAATGGGATAAGGTCAACAATGGCAAAATAACAAAGAGAAGAGGCTGATATTATTGTTTTTAAGTGAGCAAACATGAATAACATCAAAGGCCAATGCAGACAAAAGGGGAATATTCATATTATCCTCTGCCTCATTGAACAGACTGAGATGTTTCCTGATCACTATTTTATATTTACTAAATATATAGACATTTTTTAATACAGATACTAATAGCATTTTACCCTATGTCTGTGTCAACATTTTACACATAAACTTTGGATATCTATTTATCTTATGTCTATATGCTATAGATATAATTGTTAAACTGTTTTAGCCTCAATTTCCACACAGTTGCCAGCATGGACATATGAGAAGTGCCACACACAAGCGCCAAGAACTGGTTACAGGGTGTAACGCTAGTTCTCTGAGTGAGATAATCAATCAAATGATTAATGTTAGTTATAGGCTTTGAAATTTATCTGTGCTTAAACTGGTTGCAGCTTATTACAGATTCAAATTTTTGTACTTTTGGGAACAATTGGCTATTGGACACTTGGTCTGGTCCAAACTCAGAGTAAGTCTAACATAGAGAGGGGATCTAGCAGCCCAACCGGTTTAAGTTTCAATCAAACTCTGAGTCAGTTACTACACTTTACTACAGACTTCAGATATGTCTTTCAGCACTAAGCAACCAAAGACATCAACACAACAAAGACAATTAATATGAATACCAACACACTAAACTACTGTAAACTCAAAATGAAACAAACACAGCATAAATAACCTGACTGACAGAAAGACACATTTGTCTACAGGCCTATATCAAATAGTTTAAACACACAATAATCTGTGTTTTTTTATATTGTGCAAATATGTCAAGTCATACAGTATATTTTACACAGCTCCCATCTTTTATTTTGAATGGGGTTTGTAAAACATGCACAATAGGCTATTCCTCCAGATACTCCTGACTAAGATCCTGGCTCAAAATGTGGAAAAGGGTCAGCGGTCGCCCACTGCTCCTGACAGGTTGCCCCAGCGGCATTGAAGGATGGGTCAAAAGTGCAGAACAAATTGTCCTACAGGGGCAACAAAGTCAACCTTGCCTTACCTTACCTTACAGTTTCTCAGATATCTGAGTCTGAGTCTACTGATGAAAGAGCTTTATGATTTTTCAGTTTAAATAACATAACTTTCAGATGACTTTTACAATGTAACTTTATTGTAACTTTTTATTTAGATAAGAAAAAACTGGTGAATAAACACTGTTACTGTACACTTTCACAAACAGAAACTTGTTTCTGAAAGTGTACATTTTCAGCAGCAGGGACAGGAGTGTTATTTTTAAATACCCTAAGAATTAGTATAGTATAACTAGAATAATCCAGCCACTTGGAGTCACAAAAGGCTGGTGTTCTTCATAATGGCCATTCCAAGCATGGATAAATGGGCAAGGAAAACGCTGCACACTAGAAGGGTGATATAGATTTGCACACTAGAAAGTTGAATGGACAGAAATAAGACCTACAAGAAATTGGAGAAAGTGTTGGACATTTTTGGCTTCAGCAGCTTTAAAGATAGGTCCTCTTTTCCAGGTTTCCATGTTGATGCATCAAATTTGGGGCACTTTTATGGTTACAGTACTACTACTGTGCTTTCGTGTTAGCCTCTCTTCTACTTTCTTTTTGAAAGCAGGACATTGCAGGTTCCTCACAAGAAGCGAACCATTTCTCTTCGGTCAGTTTGGAACTGCTCTATCGCAGCCGTTTATCTGCAGCACGTCTTATAAATATGGAAACTAACCAAGGTAGTGCTGGCTGCTAAGCCAATTGAACGACTTCTCTGATGTGATTAATGGTGTTTCGTGCTTTCCTTCATCACCTGTTGACTGTGCCTAAGTCTGCCTTGTTGTTCAGTTCTCTGTGTGAATTTTTTTCTTCCTCTAACGTATGTGTGTCCTGGATCGGACACTTTCGGCTAAAATTCTATTACTTTTTTATCTTCAACAAGTCATAAAATCGCTCATTTATTATCTTCATTAATGCAAACTGTATAAAATAAAAGTACATTTTCTTTCATTTATAACGATATATTGGTTGGATAGTTTCTTTTACAAATATTTTATTGTGGCCGTATGAAATAGCGCTTTTGTCGAGGTTTAAACTTGGCATTGCTATGGCCCTGAGTCGGACACACGGAAGGTCCAATATCGGACACGCTCACCTTTCTGGCGTTTTCAGCCTTATCTGTTAGATTTTTCAGCACTAATTTAAGGCTGGGATATTTACGTTAACAAATTTTCACATCCGGTGCCTTGTTTCCGTGTTTCAAAATAAGATTGTGGGCTAAGCTAACGTTAATCAGAAAATCACAAGACGGACAAAGTTAGCTACAAAAACACTAAGATCACTGAAAGAACGTCGCCCGAGTGTGACCTGAGCGTTCCCTGCGCATTTCCCTATCAAAATTATTTTCATATCATAATTATTTTATGAACACTTTGCATAAATACACAAAAATTACCACAGAGGTAAAGCAATATGTGGAGTTTTTGTTTATCTACCGTTAGCCAGTTAATGTCTTTGCGAGCGTCTGTTAGAAGACCGAAAAATAGTAAAAGCTAAGCGTGTCTGACTCAGGACACACATACGTTAGTTTCTATTTTAACAACAGCAAGTCCCGTTTCTGTATCATAACAACCACATTCAAACAATGCTTTTTACACAAGTCTTTGTACAACTGGCTTCTGCTGCTGTCCCCGTTCAGAAGTACAGAGCTGCTCATAACCCGCCATATTTTTGGTGTTTTTTTGTTTTTTTTTTCTGATTGGTTACTGTGCCTGTGATTGTTCCACTCATAGAAACACAATTCAAACAAAAGGGTACCAAACTAACTTCATTGTATAAAATAGTAAACGAGTTTGTCTGGTCAGGCTGGCCAGTTTTATGTACATTTTAGCTAAATGAACAAACAGCTTATCTGTGGTTAGTGCCTCTCACTCTGTTAGGTGTTTTTTACTGAGGTGCAGAAATAAAAATACAATAAAATGAAAAACTACTGAAAATGCATTCTGTTCCCCAAATCGTTGCCCCTCTGTGGTCTCTTGTCATTGCAGGATAGTTCTGTTTTTCTTACGTCTCACCTCGTCCTAAAAAGTGCTGTGTTGACACAAGGGGTGTGAAGAGGTCCCATCGGTATCTCACAGTGGGAGGTAGCAGTAGAGGTGGGACAGAAGTAAGAAAGTCATGGTGTTGCAGAAAAATAATGATGTAGTCAGTGTGCACATAGCAAAACTGTTGCTTTTGTTTTATTTTTATATATTGATTTTCTTTCTTGCTAGTGTTTTGTGGCATGCTTTTGGGGCAGCAGTAGCTCAGTCGGTAGAGCCGCTTGCCCACTAACCCAAAGGTTGGCAGTTCAAGCCCCGTAACCTCCACTGCATCCTGTCATTGTGTCCTTGGGCAAGACACTTTACCCACCTTACCTGTATGAGTGTGACTGTGTTTGGCGGTGGTCGGAGGGGCCTAGGTGCCTAGTGGCAGCTACACTTCCATCACGGCAGCTGTGGAAACTACAGAACCACTGATAATGAATAATGGGTCAAATTGTAGAGCAACTCTGAGTGCCTAGAAAAATATATGTATATATATGTTTTTTTTTCACTTAAATCTTTATTACTTTTTTAAGTGAAACAACACACGAGGCCCTCAACAGAAGATCACACATACAAAACCAAAATAAAAACAACAAAAAACAAACAACCATACCTAACAGAACATGAAGAGGTAGCAGCCCATAGATCAAAGATTACAGCCTTTTCAATGCTCAAGAGTCTGTACTGTGTCCAGCTGCGAGTCCTTATAGGCAATCCATTTTTTCTTAAACTGTGGTTCCTTCAGTCTGACCACCTCAGAGATATGGACCAGATATAGAGCTGTGCATGTCATAGAGATGGAGTAACCTAATATTGTTTTTTGGAGAAATAAACTGTGTCCTAGAAAGGTTTCAGTTGTGAACAGCTCCAAAAAACAAACAAACAAAAAAAAAAAACATGAGTATGATATGCATCTGCAGTGCCACAATTCCTCCAACACATTTGTTGTATTGCCAGTTGTTTATTTTTTATATATGGGGTGATAAAAGACGAATAAGATTCCTCCAATTAAATTCCCTCCACTTAAGTGAGTAAGTGTAATTTTGTGACAGCTCAAATATCTGATACCATTCTTTATCTGAGAGTGAAGTGAGCATTTCTTTCTCCCATTTTTCTTTGACATACAAAGTTGTGCAATCCTGAGAGACCATTAGGCTAACATACAGTTTGGAAATTACCTTTGCTAGTCTCTAGTAATATGCTCCCCTTAATGTTTCTAAAGCTGCATTAGGTTTGCTTCCTCCTTCCCATTTCATTGCTTTATTATAGTACTCGCTTAGTTGTTGATATCAAAATAGATCCTGATTGCAGATGCCAAATTTTTCCTTCACGTCTTGAAAACGCCTTATCTCATTGTCTAACCCTATCCCTAACCCTAACCCTAATACTGTACAGAAGGCCATTATACCCTTGTTAATCCAGCTCTTAAATGTTGAGTCATGCATTCCTGGCTTAAATCCTTGTCTAAAGCTATCCATCTTAATATTTTTCTTTCCTTTTTCAATTTTAGGATCGGATTTAGTACATTTTTATTAATGTTAGGAATGCTTTCCTCCCCCAAAACTGTCTGAATATGTTGTCCAGGAATACATGTCTCAACCTCTTTCCAACTGGCAAAGTAACTCAGATCACACCAACAATTCACGTATCAAAGTTGCGCTGCATAGAAATACATTTTTAAATTAGGAAGGGACATACCCCTTTGCCTTTCGGCAACTATAATGTTGTTTAGAAGATTAATTTTCACAACATTTATCCTGCTACTAAAGTCCAATGGACAGGTGGACCATCTTTCAATATCTGTTCTGAGGTTTTGGTTAATTAGATTATAGTTGTCTTTGTATAGTTGTGATGGGTCTTTAGATAAAAACACTCCGAGGCATTTTATTTTTTTTGGTGTCCCACATGAGACAATATTTATTTACAATTTCTCAAGAGGGTGTGTGATTGAAAAGAAGAATATGAGTTTTAGAAATGTTCAACTTGTATCTGGCAAGGGAATTCAATTCTTGTAAAAGGTTCATCAGCCTTGGTAGCGAGGTAATAATATCTTCAAGATACAACAATACATCATCCACAAATAATCTTGCTCTCGTTTACCTATGATACCCTTCAGGTCAACATATTGCTGTATTGCCTGAGCCAGCAGTTCAATGTACAGGGCGAAAAGAGCGGGGCTAAGATAACACCCTTGTCTTGTCCCTCTACCTAGCTCAAACCGCTCTGTTAAAGAACCATTTTCATTTATTCTTGCTGTGGGATTTTGATAGATTGCTTTGATACACCTAACTGAATCTTTAGTAAAACCAAATTTCTCTAATGTTTGACACAAAAAAATCCCAATTCACTCGATAAAAAGCTTTTTCAGCATCAAGGCTGATCAAGGCTGCTTTTTGATGATTTTTAGTATTATTGTGCACAACATGTGAGGTTGTTCTGACATGTCTTGAGTTTGCCTACCTACTATAAAGCCAGTCTGGTCTTCATCAATTATATCGGTGATAAATGTTTCAAGTCTTTTGGTAATAATGGAGGGATATAATTTGTAATCCATATTTAAAATTGAAATTGGCCTGTAACTCCTTCCAAGATGGAGAAGTCAACTATATTCCTTATGAATATAGTTGAGGGCTCGGAGAAGAAGTGGCTTTAGCTCTTCTTTAAATGCTCGCTAACACTCCGTGGGGAAGCCATCATTACCTGGGGTCCTATTTGTTTTTATTCCCTTATCTACTTCTTTAAAGGTAATTTCAGATGAGATTCTTTTGTTTTGGATTTCCCCTGAGCAAGAGTGGTCTATTTATATCTAAAACATTTTCACTAATTCCTTGTCAGGAGCGCCCTCTTGTGACTATTGCTTATTATAACAATGATGGAAAGTGCTTTCTATATCTTTCTGTTCAATCCGTAGTTTTTGTGAAATGGGATATCTTATTTTCAGGACTGTGGTATCGCTTGCTGTTTACGTAGTTTATGGGCAAGTAATTTAGTTGACTTTGGGCCAAGTTCAAAATACGCCTGTTTAGTGTATCTGGGTTTTTTCTCTTCTTCTTGAAGTTGTGCTTTGAAGTTTTATATTTTATGGGGGTCTTCTTGATCTTTTTAATTTGGATGTTCTTGAGCTTCCAAGTCTAACTTTTGATACAGTTTGGTTGTTTTTTTTTTAAATTTTATATATATATTAGCTTAGCTTAGCTTAGCTACCGTATTTACCGTATTACCGTACTATAGAGCGCACCTGAATATAAGCCGCACCCACTAAGTTTAAAAAAAACAACAAAGTACACATATAAGCCGCACTGGACTATAAGCCTCTGATATCCAGGTTGCGAAATGATATATTTACCGGCCGTGCTCCGCCTTGCGCCGGAGATACGCAGCCAGTCTATTTTGTTCAACGGCGGACTCCATTCAGATCAACCTCCGTAACCAGTGTTGCCAGATTGGGCGGTTTCCCGCCCAATTGGGCTACTTTTGCTCTCTCTCGGCGGAAAAAAATAGCGTTGGGCGGGTGTATAATATTTGGGCTATTTTTAGACTTATGCGGCGGGATTTTGAAAATGCAAAATAAACTTATTTTAATAATATTTTTTAAATTTCCTGATCAATAATTGTATATATTTGCTGGTTATTGATGAATAAAATTAATTTGTAAAATAGAAGTAGGAATATTAGTGTCATTAGTTGTCAATCACATGTCTAATTATGGACCTCTGATTGGTTGAAAAAAGTAAACACTCTGCAGCCGCCTGAGTGGGGACGAGCCAGCAGTGTTTCCTCTCAAACTTGGAGTTTTAGCGTTTAGCAACCTGCAGAAGTGGGGGAAATACAAGAAATTGTACAGGAAGGACACTGACCCAGAGCTAAAAATGTGGATTGCCCCTGTCCCGGAGGAGTGCAAGCATGTGAGAGAGCTATTTGTTTTTCTGATTACACTCATTGTGGAGACTGTTTATTACTTTTTCCATTGGCAGTTCTGAAGTTTTCAAAGCTCAAAATATGTTATTTCATATGTATTACAGTTTGAACATTAGGATTGTAGAATGGTTGTGATTTGGGCGGGTTTTTATTGCGTTTGGCGGGTTTTACGTTATATTTGGGCTGGAAACTGTCAGTCAGATCTGGCAACCCTGTCCGTAACTCAGATTGCACCAAACAGGAAACTGGATGTGCACAGCATCCGGATTTAAAAGTAATGTAACTCCGTATGAACGTTTTTGATTAGAATATTTACATTTGATCAATATTTCCCATATTGTCTTTGATATAGTCGGTCTTAGAAGGCCGTTTACGTACTACAGAATTTATGCCGGATACGATTAAACATTTATTACCCTCGTATTGGGTAATACAAGGGTATTGCTTTTTCGTGCCCAGCTACTTCCTCATTAGAGAGGAAACCCCTGTGAAATGAAAGTGAAGTGAATTCCAAAGCAATCTCATATTAAACTATTGTTTTCTGTAATTCCGCTTCTAAATAAATAGTTAGAGCTAGAGATAGATAGATAGAGCTGCTCAGGGCTTCGCAGCCCGGCGTAGCGGAGTGGAGAGGCATCCAGTAGGCGAGGGTCTGCGCAGTCGTTCGGTGACGGTCTGCAGTGCAGCGGTTACGCATGCAGTGGAAATCCGGGGTAAATGTTTATTTATATACCTGAACTGATTGTTTCGGAACAGTGCCTGTAACATGGCAGTAAAAGTGCTGATCAAACAAAACAGAAAAGTAATTGATGGCTTTATTTATCTTCCTCCTGAGCATTGAAACCACTGAACACTGAACCACTGTCACTTCATTTCTCCTGTGCACTGAAACCACAAGTCATTTTAATCATCTTCGTGCGTGTTGTGTTGCATGCGCTAAATAAAAACACTTGTTCTTCTTTGCACTGACTTCCCCTGTCTGTCTCGTTTTTGCACTTCCTGCTAGCGCCCCCCCTGGCGGCTGAAGAAAAATCCATGGGAAAGTTGCATCTTTGTAGAAGCCACATGGTTCAAAGCATGGGGAAAAAAGTAGCGACTTATAGTCCAGAAAATACAGTATTAGTTTTCCCCGCATGACAGCTTTTAATCAGTCCCACAATATGGATGGGTCAACTTGACCATTATCATTTTCCTCTAGAAATGTTTTAATTTCTTGTTTGATATAGCTGGTAACTGATTGATTGTTCAATACACACACAGTTTTAACCTCCACACTGTATTTCTCTGGGTTTTTTCTAGTTGAATGGTTAAATAGATTGCGTCTGATACAACAGCAACTTCGATTCTAGTCTGTTACTGTATAGTAGTCCCTTTTCCTTTTACTCCTCCTTTTCTTTCTTTTAATAATCTTCTCATGCTCTTGAGTTGTTAAGTACATTTCTTGCAGAAAAGTAATATGGTGGTTATCATTTTTCAGTTTGCTCATCACCCTTGCCCAGGGCTTAATTTGTAACTCAAACGATGCCGGAACAAAAATTGCGCTTTGACACCGGAGTCCACAAGGCCAACACTGTTAGCGGAATGTACACGCAACACAATGCTTAGGCGCACACACATCCCAAAATACCAAGCAACTGCTCATTTATACTCAATTTTAAATTATATTTGAATATATTTGTTAACATTATTACACATTATAGCGTTTCACTTCAGTGTAGTGCGTCAGTGTATGTTTGTTTGACTGCTCAGCTGATCGAGAAACCAGCTGCTACGCATAATTACTGCGCTTTTGTAGACTCACTCTGTTATAGACCTACTGTGGCCACCAGTCTGAAGCAAAAACAGAGACTCATGCGACTGTGGTCTGTATAAACAAAGTCTAGATTAGGAAAGGGAGCACATGGCAGCAGTAAGCTTTCAGCCTATGTCTCTCCTTTTGCTTTCGCTTATTTTTAGTGACTGCCATGGAGCGCGCAGTCTTCTCTGCGTAATGATATTTCATGTCTCCAGGCACTGTGAGCCCCAGCGCTAGCTTGAGCTTACAGATACATTTGAACAAACAAAAAAGAACAAACTGCTGTGGATCTACGTCCCGTGCGCATGGGGGATATAATGGAGAAATAAAAAGCGCACATTGAAGGCGCGTGGCATAAGCTTCCCTGTGTAACTGTGGCTATGTAACAGTGGCACTGGCGTTTAACTGACCCCAGGTCTTATCCTGTGACCCACGATCAGCGTTAGCTCTAGCTTCCACATGCATTTAAGTAAAATAACAAACTGATGTTGCACTGCCAGGTCCCTGTGCGCTCTCGGGCACAGTGGGGAAATAACGCGGCACATTTAGGGCCCATCATGCAGGTCCCCTCCGCGTAAACAAAGTCAGGACACACCTCAACAGATTTCTTCTTTTGTCTGTTAGCAACCACATCACTATTGTCTTAAAGAGCAGCTGTCCTCGCGTTTGCAAAAACACACAGCCTACTATGGCTATGTGCGCTCTGTGGATGCAGCGGGGATTGGGTGGGGTCGGGGGACATCTCAGGGTACGCACAATGCACACTCAAGGTATGCACAGTGTCACTGCTGTACACCTGCAGGCACCACTGGTGTTAACAGTGGTGAATAGATCTTTCGGTTTGACGTGACAGTCTTTTCCACCGGATTCCCTGTATACTCTATAGGCAGGAATTACAGCGTAGGGACAGTCTATGTTGAAGCACATTACTGTGAAGAGCTCAAGCGTGGCTTTTATGTTTAAAACATATGCATTTCTGTGTAATTACACCTCCGATCTTCAACACAGGTTTAGGAGGTCAAAAGAGTCAAACGTAGTCAACACTTTGTTCTGAGTTGTGTCTGCATTAGCGGATCCAAGCAAACAGTTGCCAGATCGCATCAAAATAAGGGAGTTTCTGGATCCTGTTCCAAGATCTGGCTCAAATTAAGCCCTGCCCTTGCCCTTTTACCTGGGTCACCAATCCATTAACATTTAGTGACATAAGGTTAAGTCTTTGACACTGCTTTGTTTAAAAAATAATTTACACACATTTGGTCACTTATCCTTGATGAACAGCTCCTAACTATTAATGGCAACATACTCAAAGAAAACAAAGATAACAATGAACTCAAAAAAGGTTGGGGTATTCCAGATCCCCACGTTTGAACCTTTACTAGGTAAAGAGGACAGAGAGGGCCTCCTCCTAGAACCAGTAAACAACCTTTTGAGAGCTTTTCCACCAATTCTACCTTAGGTGTTAATGCTCCCAGCTCAATCAACCAGGTGCGCAGGTGCTGGTGATTGAGCACAAGGTATATAAGCAGGCCAAATCCCTTTGGCGTGTTTGACACCCAAGCTTCACAACACACTGGTCCAACAAATGACATTTCTCATAGCGTATGCTACGCAGCATCTCGTTCCTGCTTTATCGGGGAACAGGGTTACACTCAGTAACCTGAGATGTTTTTCTCAATTAGATCAATTGGCAGTCTTACGCTGGAACTCCTGCAGGCACTCCTGTGCTCGCTGGGCTGCCTCCTTCTCTCTCGGTGGACGCATTGCCACAGTGATGTCTTCTCTTGTCCTTTTGTCCTAGTGCCACTGTCATTCCGGTGTCTCCCTCACCTGGGTGTCTCACCAAAAACCCTGTCTGCCGTAAATACTTTTCGGCTTCTCCTGCACTGTTATAGATTCGCTGTCCGCTGTTCCAGTGGATGCGCATTCGTGTGAATGGTGTCTGGAAGAGGACACCATTCTCTTTCAATATAGCTTTGACATTTTTATTAGCTTTGCATCATTGCACTATATCTAATGTGTAGTCATGGTCAAACGATAGGATTTTGTCTCCACACTGGATTTTCTTTTGCCAGGCATTTTTGAGAATTGTTTACTTTATCTTGAATTGCAGAAAGTTAACAACTATTGATCTTGGAGGTGCATTTCGGACTCGGTTTCTGTGTGAGCAAACTATGTGATTACTGTATTTGTGCACCGGTCCCTTCTTCAATTAGCTTTTCACTTATTAGTAGTTTCTCCACAAATTGGATCACCGATATCCCCTCGATTCCTTCAGGCACACCGTAGGTCCTGAAGTTGTTTCTTGACCTTGATTCTAAATCGTTTATCTTTTCCAGCAATGTCCTTTGCTCTTTGTTGAAGTGCATCATTAGCCGCAAGAGACCATGTGTTCAGCTCGTCAATTCATGCAGCCGCTTCTTCAAGTTTTTTGGCTAGATGTTGGTTAATTTGCTGCTTGGGTTTGGTTAGCTCATCCTTTGTCACTGTATTTCACTTTATGTTCACTTAAATTCCTCAGACTTAAGTGAACGGCCTCTATCGAGTTGCCGCCATGTCCTTGTGCCTTAGGATTGGACGTGGGGGCTTAGTGTGGACTTGGTACCTCCTTGTCTGATTTTTCTTACATCCTTTTGTTCTTCATCTTGGTTCCCCCACTCATATTTAGAATTACTACTGTACAAATTGAGCTGTTTGGTTGGATATGAGGGGATATGAAACTTGGCTTCTATAGAAACAAATCCTGTTTTCTTTTTCTTCTTTAAGTGTCTGCAGATGAATGCACTGGCTGACTCTAGTTTACAAAGTGTTACTTGGCCTGGTTCCTTCATACTTGTGCAAAAAAGAAAACAAAAAACCATTATGTCTTAAGTTCCTGTGATTTTCTTCACCTTGCTGTGCCTTGAGTTCGAATTGAAATGGGAAAATAGCATTTTGCTTTGCTGCCCCTGCGTGGAATACGCTCCAGTCTGAACTCAAGCTGTCGTATCTAATTTCAGTTGGAAAATTGTGTTCTTTCTTAAAAGAGTGCGAGTCTATCGGACAGTCTCTGTGCTTTTGAATGGATGTTGTGTTCAGTAATGCAAATAAGCTAGCATGGACTTTTATTAATGTATTTTATTTGTTGTTTTTGTACTAACCTATTCCTTCTATTTAGTAGATATAACTTGTACTTGCTATTAAACATGGCATGTGCTGCAGACCTCTTGGCCAAGTCACCCTTAGAAAAGAGATTTTGATCTCAGTGGGTCTTATCTGGTTAGGTAAAATAAAACACTAAGTCAAACTAACTGAAATCAATGATTGCATTTTATAGACATAGTCCTGGTTGCCTTGATAAAGCAGAGCCAGCTCTGTTGGTGGCCAAGGCAAGATTTTAGAACTGCGTTTGTTGTTATATTCATAATACAGACAAACTTTATTTGTCCCTTAAGGGAAATTAAAAACCATGAAGAGCAGAATGCAACTGAATAACAGCATAAATAATAATAATTTAAAATCTCTAGTTAATTTGTACTTGGAAAGGGGGTCTGGGGTCAAGAGCTAATATAGAAATACGTTTCACACCATCATGATATCTATAACGGCACATCTCATGAGTTACTTGTGATGATTCATTGTGAATATGAGATCAGTTGTCATCAAACAAAAACTTATTTAAAGCTTGATAAGCGTAGAACACATTTATGGACTGTCTGTTCCTATTGTCTATGATTTCCTGGTAAATACTGTGATTGACCAAACTCATCATGCCATCAGCTTACAGTACAGTAATGGGATGATAGAAAATCATCTGTGACAAGCTGGACCCTGTCCAGGGTGTACCTCACCTAAGGCCCAAAGTTACTGGGATAGGCTCCAGTCATCCGTGACCCCTAATGGGAAAAAGTGGAAGAAGATGGTTCGATGGATAGAAAATCATTACTTGAATGAAAATAAGAGGTGAAAATGAATGACATGTTTTAATGAAGCACGTTTTACTATTGTAAAAAGTGTTACTGGTTTTAGAGAGTCTGTGTTTTGTAGCTCCTGCCTTGTGAATAAAAACATGCAATGTGACATTTTCAAGTCCAGTGGAATAATGCTCATACCTCCTTAGTAGTCCAGTACGATGCCTGTTGCCCTGCAATGAAACCCACCAGAGCAGCGTTACCATTGGGACTGGTAGCATCAAATGTAACACAGAACGGAGAGGCTGTAGATGCACCAGTGACGATTTCCCCCGAGAAGCCTTTGTCTCTCCAGAACGCCTACAAATACACAGACCATTCACTTCAATGCAGTCAGAGTTGGCTAATTAAACAGCTCGCACAGCAGGAAATCACTTGTCACATTAGGCACAGGTTGGAAGAGAACACACACCTGTGCTTTATTAAAACTAGTTAATGTAGTGTCCCACAACGGCCAAGCATTAAACCCATACAACTGTGAAGGGTATCGAGTAAAGATTTACAAACGCCTTAGAGAAGAAACCAAAAAAATATATATACATTTAGCTCAAAATTCACAAATATTCTGTTGCAGATGGGCTTCTGTGTACATGAGCAGGGCATTCCCACTCTTTGAAAACTGTAGAATGTGGCTGAAGAAGTGATTTTGTTGTGTCTGCCACTTCTTATCTGGGCAAACCATGAAGCTGACATTCATAGTGAAAACAGGAATGTAACAGCTGCATTCTAGAAATCTATTGGCTGGTAACTAGCAGACTAACTAACTGACTACACATAGCAACAAGAACAATAATAGTAAAGTTCAATGTTTCTGTATTTCAAAAAATCATGTTCTGTAAATATTATGAATATGTATTGGTAGCAATATTTACTGACTGATGCTTCAGAATTGATCAGACCTGCTCCAGAAAACCCCAGGATTAAAAAGTTGAGAGCTTAGGAGATATATGGCTAAAAGTTCTTCTCGTGTGTATTGACTACATAAAAAGCCCTGAAATTCACACTTCTGCTCATGTAGCCAGTAGATTGCTGGACTGTTTGTTATGTATTCTCAAGTGGTTTCCTAACATAGTTGCCACAGCTCTAGAAAGATGTATTGAACTGGAGGTTTTTGGCTCATATATAATACTTCTACATCTGTATGTATCTTAAGCAGCCCTTTAAAAAACTTACACCCAGTGCCTTTAGTACAAAAAGTGCTTACTGCCCCAAAAGTGTCATTAAAATATTATATATGATATTTTTTCCACTGTCAATGACTTAGTTCTTCTAACCAGCTTCAATTCTTGCAAAAACTATTATATTTTAATATTTTAAAAATATTTTTAACCCTGTAAGTGCCATTTTGCTACTGTAAAACAAAAAAAAAATAATATTGTGAACATACTGCATTGCTGCTGCATTTTTGGACTCGCAGTATTTTGCCAATGATGTTCCATCTGAATGCCCAGATAACTTTCTTTCATTTTTCTATGCAGCCTGTTCTGGGATCCTGGACACCATTGCTCCTTTTAAGTGCAGGTACATTAAGCCAAGGAAAGATCCCTAGTTAAACGACACTACTCGTGCCCTTAGACAAAGTTGCAGGCAGGCAGAACGGCGGTGGAAAAAGGACAAATTACATGTTTCTCTGGATATAATAATAATAATAATAATAATAATAATAATAATAATAATAATAATAATAATAATAATAATAAGGAACACTACTCTTGTTCAGTATCAGAGAGCTGTGAAAGAGGCAAAGTCCCAGTCTTTGTCTGATATTATTTCCAGTAATGGACATTGTCCTTGGGTGTTGTTCAGTACAATTAATTCTGTACTGAATCCACACACTTCATTCTTCATGCTTCATTGTCCACTTGTCAGGACTTTCTTCACTTTTTTGTTAACAAAGTGCTTTCTGTTGTGCTGTTGTGTCTGTTGTGCTTTCTTGCTAATGAAGGTTTTTAATACTATTGGGCCTTCCCTCTTGGTTCTAATTAATATTTGTCTCAGTTCAGGATGTGTCCCAAATGTTTTTAAACATGCCATAGTTAGGCCTTTTCTTTTCTTTTCTTTTCGTATTGCAGACATCAAGCTGTGGTTAGGACAAAACTTCCTTCATTTAAATGAAGATAAAACAGAGTATATTCTATTCTGATTTTAATTTTTATTTAATTGAAAAGCACTTTGATCACCTTGAGTGTTGTAAAGTGCTCTATAAATAAATGCTGATTGATTGATACTAAGTGCTATGTGAAAAAAAACAAAAAAAACATTATGGTCTTGGACATGTCATTTATTGACACTAAAAAATATTTTGAGGAATTCTTATTTTTTGGACGGGGGCCTTTTTTTTAAAAAATGCAACACCTGTCTTTTAGTACAAAACGTGTTCACATCCTTAAAAGTATATTACTGAAGATATTTTTTCCACTTTTATAGCCAAACTTGAGTTCTTATAACAATTACATTTTTTAACATTTCACACATCAGTGCTTGTGTGAGAGCCTCTAAAAAAGTCTGATTTTGAGTGAAGGCCTCAAGAGAGCTCTGTTTGAGACAGGGGGAGAGAGACCCAAAACTATTTTTGTCTCCCTTCATACACCCCATTTACATTTTTTTAGGCTTATTGTATACTATGAAATATACACAAAAACTTAACTAACTAAATTGTCCCCAGTAAAAACATTATTGGTCCCCTATTAAATGTGAACCAGAAGCTGTATGATGGATTGTGAAAGGACCAAACCACTAGAGATCAATCACAAAATTATTCAATTGAAATCTGTATACTGCCATGTTCTCTTTGTATTTGACCTTTCCAAAAAAAAGAAAAACTGTTAATCCTGGCTCTGCTGGCTGTAGACTCAATGACAGGAGTTTAGACACCTGTCCCAGAAAATTAGCTTCACCGTGCTGAAGGATGTGGCACACTGATCACTGCCCCAGACAAGACAATTCATCCAATCAATACAGTCTCGCCTCCCAAACCAGCATCTGACCATCTATCTGGGATCACTATTTAGCACTATTAACTGAATAATATTTCTACTCACAATACTCACAATATATGATGCAAAGATAAAGGGGATTATACAAACTGTACCTTTTAGTTATTTTTTTTGTTTAATCAGGTGCATTATTGTTCTGATTGAACCACACAAATGACATAGATTAGGCAGAATTTACCCCCTTACTATTCTGGTGCATAGTTGTTGTTTTTTTTTTATTTTGAATGCGTATTATGTTGTACAGTAAAGTTTTATAAAGTTTGCTTTATTTGTATTTCAAAACTCGACTCTAAACACAAGTTAATGGCTAAACGTATATGCTAACGCATTTTATATTATCACTTGCTGCCTACACACACACCCACACACACAGACACACACACACACAACATACAATAAGATTAGCTTATTGAAAAAAAATAGTAAAGATATAACATAGAAATAAATGCAGCTTTTGTAACAGTCTCATTGGCTTTTTGTGGTGGCAAATTGGCTGTGTTAAATTGTGTTTAATACGGAGGCCATGAGGTCCAACATCAAAATTGTTTTTGTCCACTAGAAAAATAAAAGCAGATGTGGATTATTTTTTTTTAATCTTGCCTTAAAAATAAACCCATCCCTCAAATTGAAAAAAGATAGATATTAAAAAAGGGACATCATTAATTAAAATTGTTTTTGCCCACTACAAAAATAAAAGCACTGAAAGATTTTTTTAATGTGTTAAACCTGCCTCTAAAAATTAAAAAGGGTCCATTAAAAGAAAAGCCATGTCTCAATTTTTGTTATTTATGTTATTTATTTATTTATTTATTTATTTATTTATTTATTTATTTATTTATTTATTTATTTTCTTTCTTTTTAAATTTGAGAGATGGGTTTATTTTTAAGGCAAGATTAAAAAAAAAATATCTACCTTTGCTTTTATTTTTCTAGTGAAAGAAAACAATTTTGTTGTTGCACCTATTGCCAAGTTACTAGCCAGTTAGACACATTTTAGTTGATTAAAGGGCCTATATTATGCTTTTTTTGTGTAATTTAAATGAATTTAAGACACCTCTAGATCAGATCTAGATATGTTTTGTTGGTCAGAAAACGCAATAATTATGAAAAAAAAAAAAAAAACTTATTGAAGAAACTCATCATTTGACAGTGTTTGACTGTTCGCTGCAGTTCAGGGGTGGGTTTGTTTGGTTTCTGCGGGGGAGGTGTGAGCTATAGCAGTGTTTGCTGAATGGGACAGGGCCGTGAGGGGGAAGAGGCATGGTCAGGTGGAAAAGGCAGACACCGGTGGAATGAGCCGTTTTGGCCTCTCACAAACTTAGTGTAAAAGAATAGAGGATTATGCAAACATGCATGAATGAAACAAAACACAACTCCATGTATGTTTTTGTTAAGGAAACAACATTATAACATGACATGGTAAAAAGCTCAGAAAAGTCAATTTTGCATAATATAGCCCCTTTAAATGTTTTTGTGTTAATCTGTATGTATTAGTATATGATAAGCTGACAGAAACATCCCAAAATTTGGTTTTACTATTATTTTAACACTACTGGACTTGGATTTATCAAATATGTAAAAAACTAAATTACTTAGCAAAAATATTATCTTTTTGCATGTATTAATTAATGTTTTTATATGTTTCAACTAAAGCTCTGTAAAAGGCTAACTATTTTTTTTTTTAATCCATCGACAAACTATAAATTAGGGAGCCATTTCTAAGCATAGTGACAGAAATTCAGGTATAAACTCTACAGATAACATAAAGGAGGCTATCATCCCACTGGCTGAAGTGGCTAGCGGGAGTCAAAATGAAAATCCACTCACATTTGGCCATTATGGTATGGCGATTAAATATACATATATATGGTCTATTTTATTACATTAAAGTATAACATTTCAATGTAGATTTTAAAATACCTGTGCCATAAAGTGCACATTCTCGACTGACAGTACCATGTTGAGGTACCCTTGTAAAAACGCTCCCTGTTAAATCTTAAACACTTGGATGTGTCCACCTTTGGGGCATGACACCTGTCCTATGTCCTGATCTCCTCCTCAAATGACTACTCTGGGGGTTTAGCAAAACGACTTTCCCCTCTTTTCCCTCTGCACCTGAGGATTCAGACAAGGCCATTACGCTGTGTCCACACTGCCCATAAAGCCAGATGATGTGAAAATGACTGGGCTGTGGAAAGTGCTGCCTATGCATATCGCCCCTGACACAGAGCAGCGTTGACACAGGTGAGTGGTGTGGCAGATGTGGAGAGCAGCCCGGGGCCCCCCCTCAGGGCCGCAGCTCTGAAATGTACAAGCTGCTTTTCCTCGTCCCGCTCCCCCGCTGTGGGTAGAGCCGCCAACACACGGATCACAATGCAGTCATTCTGCTGAACATGCAAAGCCCACACGATGAGAGTGAGAGGAGTATTGGTCCAGTAAACTCCAACTGCACCCAGCCTCAGCCCTCACATATGTTTGTAGCCATCTGTTCTGGGAAGAATTTCATTTGCAGAGGTGTTTTGCTGGGTTGGAGCTATCGTCATCCTGATGCTGGTGATTTTCCATAATAAAAATTAAGTATCAATCTGCATATCCTCTCAATGTTACTGAAGGTTCTTTCTGGTTGAACTGGCTTCCCTCCACCACCCAAAAACATGCATGTGTTAAGCAAATTGGTAAACACCACATCAACCAACTTTGAGTGGTCCAATAGTGGAATTTTACTCTAATTCAATGGTTCCCAACCTTTTTTGTTTCATGTACACCCTGGTCTATTTGTCATACCATGAGGTACTACTCATCTGTGTTGAATATTCTTCAAAAAGTGGTCATATAAAACATTAGCATTTGTTAATAGTTCATTTACTTTAGATACAAATTCTCCTGCATTTTTTTCTTCTAAACTCTAATTCAAAAAAAAAAAAAAAAATAAATAAAAATAATAATAATAATAATAACTTGCCTACCTTTAAAATAAAATAAAAAAAATATTAAAAATATAATATAAACTCCCATTACATTTACTCATTTATTTCATGTTCAGAATAAATAAAAAATGTAATAAAATAAACAGTACTATTAAAACAATATTAATACAACATAATACAACAGAAAAATTATTTGAATCACTCTCCTTTGCCCGTGTCCGTCGCTCCGGCAAGTTTCTTTTTGACAAACCAGATAAAGCCAGATGGGAAGTCAGACCCCAGACCACTGTAGACAATCCAGTATATTTCAAAATGAAAACACTACGTGCAGGAACACGGGATCACAAACAACATTGGACATCATTTTATGTAAGTAGAAATAAAGTATACTGTAAGTAGCATGCCTACCAATGATAGAAGCACAAAAATCATGGAAAAAAATATCCAAATGAACAAGAGACCGTGGTCAGACAGGGAAAATTGGCTTTTGTTTGCATGTAGCTCTCTGTATTGTTATTGCATGAACTCATGACTTCTAGCATGAACTTTTTACTCTCATTAACCTCGTGGTCTATTCAGTGTTATGTCTAAGTCTGAACGCCTGAAAGTGTTCTGTTCTGTGGTTCACTGAAAAGGCCAGTCAATTTGAAAACATCACTTGGATTTTTTCAACCAGGAGGTCTTACATTAAAAACTTCCAAGTTTCTTCAGAAACACTGGAGAGAACTGGCTGTACTTAGGCCGATGGATAAGCAACAAATAATCAACTTTGTCAAGATGCTTTTCACATCTTAAGAAGACCACATGTTGTGTGCCTGTCTATAAAAACTCCATGTTTAATTTAGATTTTAGATGAAACTGGCTGAAGTGAAGGAACATTTATTATATTTGATGTGCACATATTTGCATTTCAATCATCAACAAAACAGAGTCTAGAAACAATGCTGAATTATGTGTGGTCTGGTGCACAGTGATTAAGAAAACAAGTCCAATCATCCAACAGAAAGGTACCCTATTTTGCTAAATTGGCCATGTTATAAAGTTGCTTGCACCTCAAAAACATACCTTGAGTAGTTTTGTGTATATATATTTTTAGTATATGTTGTAGTTATAATACCAAATAATGAGCTTTGGGTTATCAAAACATAACTTTAATGAGTCACTTTCATAAAAAAAAAAAAAAAAAAAAAAAGAAATAAAACATTTCCAGATTCTTTTGTTATATTCGGTTAAAAGGCCCTACCTTGTGTAATCCATTTAACTTGTTTTGTGGAAATCTGACATTAAGATACCAATTATACAGATGGTCATCAGTCTGGCCACTCATCTTCTTACACGCAGTACAAGGCTGGTACAAAGTTAATGGATGACAGAGCCTCCAACTCAACAAACTGCACATTACATCCTAGTCAGGAAGGATTTTGTTTGGTGGAAATTGTTTAAAAATTGTTAAAATATATACTGTGTTGCCCTTAAGGCACTTGTCTTCTTTAATAAATAAGTTCTAGGTTTGAAAGGTTTGGACGTAAACAGAAGTCTGTGTCCGAATGTCCTCCCTAAGCCCTATATAGTGCACAAACCTGTTTTTTTTGTTTGTTTTTTTTTTCTCATCTTGTGTTGCTACTCACGCAGTGGTAGGTAATGATGAATTTGATCATGTGGCCTACAGGCATGTTCTGGGTCAGGAACTCCCTCTGGCTCGGCAGCGCTGGCTCATACTGGATCTTTGCTGTGGGCAAAACAAAGACATCAGTTCACTGGCTGACTGTCCACTCTTCATTAGATTATCTAAAGGTTAATATATTTTAATTTCAAGGCAGAAAACCAATTAAAAAAGTTGAATATGTGTAATAAATAAAAAATATTTTTTTTTATTTATTTTTTTTAGTAGTAGTAGTTTATAAAGGCATGTAAAACCATATGTTATTTAAACTGGCATTTTACCATTTCATGATGAATTATCAGGTATTTTCTAATTTGATGACAGCAACACATAAAGTTGAGATATGGCTGGTTATTAACAAACAATTTTAGAAAGAGTCTCTGAGAACACAGTTCAGCATGCTACAAGTCATGTCTCTAACAATCACATCTCCATTCTGGGGTGTGGCCTAGTTATCACACTGTAAAACATACTAACAGAAAAATCCATACAATTTTCTCTACAATCTACACATTTCCCTTCCTCCTTGTTTTGGCTGTTCACCTCTGCTCTTCCTTTCCTCGCCTACCTCTCCATTAACCTCTTTAATTGTCAACTACAGCTGTCGAACGCATCTTAAAATCCTCAATGGCTTTTGTAACATTTCATATTGTTATGTTATTGTTTTCTTGAAGCCAGTCACGCTTTCAAATAAATCCACACCATCATTGTAAAATGTAAGGGGATATACCATAATCAAATCAACAGATTTTTAAAGACAATATGACTGTGTGCGTATCTCGTCTCTATCCCCTCATTCACTATATAGTGCTGCACTATGGAGTGATTGAATTATTGCAGCTCTTTTTGCCTTAGGGTGGAAGCTATCGTTAATTCATCTGTACAATGTATCAATTGTACACCGTAACAGCTTTTTAACAGCAATTTCTTCATGATTACGACACAACAAAGTAAACATTGCATACTCATTTTATTCAAACGTGTTGTGTGCAGTTTAAAGACCTGTTGTGGTCTTGCTGTTTTCCCGCAAAGCATTATGGTCTATACTGACCATCTAGTGACCATTGCTGTCCACTATTCATGATGCATAGTAGGAGAGTCACCAGACATACAGGCACCACTACAAAATGGCATAATCACTATATGTTATTCATTCATCTTCTTTCACTTATTCCCATTAGGGGTTGCAGGTACTGGAGTCTATCCCAGTAACTATGGGCCTTAGGTGGAGTACACCCTAGAAATCTAGTTGCAGGTGCTGACATAGATACATACTCTCACATTCATTCACTGGAACAATTTAGAGTCACCGATTTTGCATGTCTTTGGACAATGGGAGGAAAACAGAGATAACCCACAGGAACATAGGGAGGATGTCCAGACTCCACACAGAAAGTTTGTGCCAGCTGTGGATTGAACCCACAACTCCCCTATACTATATATCAACCAATATTTTTTTATTTGAGTAAGAAAGCAAGTATCACAAAAGACCATCACAAAAAACGTTATCAGTTTCATGATGCTCAGAAGAAGTCGAACTGCTTAACTGTCCTGGACCCCATCCCGAAATGGTGCCAAAAGTAGAACAGCTTGGAGCTTTTGGGGAACACCTTGGAATGCTTTGGGAAGTGGAAACACCCCAAAAGTGTCCCGTCCTGCCCCGTTCTGTCCTCGTTGAAAAGCACCTAATATGTTCTGCCATACTTAGACCATATTCCAGACATTAAGGGCCATATTTACTAAGACGGGTGCTAAACTGCAAGTGCAGTGAGAAAATATGCGGCCGCTATTAATGGGTGTGTTGCGCGTGAATTACTAAGACAAACTGCGTGGCCAGTGGCAGGTGCAAATAGATGGGGCGGAACTATTTAAACGGCATCATTGCGTGTATTGTTTTGCGTCATGGAAGGTGCAGAAGTGGAACACAAACGGAAGCAAAAATTTAATCATGAAGAGCTGAACGTGCTGGTGAATAATTTTTTCATCCGTCATGGCAAATAGATCTGCACACGTGGCAAACACTCTAACCCTACGTATTTCTTCATTTCTTCTCCTTCGTCTCACACGAATCACAGCAGCCATATCTGTGAGAGATTAGCACGTCCTTCTCCAACGTGCTAAATTTATACGCTATTTTCTCACGCAAAGTCATGGTGAGCCTTGATAAATAATATTGCAGGCGGTAAATGAATGAATTTGCATTTTCTCTGCCTTCCATTTTGTGCACTCTGGGAAGAACGCCTCAGTTTACATATTCATTAGGTCATAGGAGCAAAATCTGCATTGTGTTCGCTCTGCTCCTGTAAGACACGCAAATCTCAACTGCGTCTGGGTTTGCTCCAATTTTAGCGCATATTATTCAGTTAGCGTGCACGCAAATCTTTGATAAATCTGTCCCTAAGTGTGGAGTAACTGTTGGTGGTGCTGTGTATACTGAGAAGCCACTGTCTTTCTGTACCACGCTCTTGCAACTAAAGCAATGCCAACACCAGGCTTTTAACGAATGAATGAGTGGAAGACGTGAAACACCATTTAGACAGTGTCAGGGGCCTGTCTGCAAGGTAAAACTAATGCCCTTAATGCTGAACTAAATTGATATGAGCCTTGAGCGGATAAAATTGAAAAACAGTGACATGGTAAATGGCTGGAACGCATATGGACATGGTCAGTTGAACATCCCAATGACAGCTCTGTACACATGACCTGACTGTTGTTAATTGGTGTCAGGTCTATAAAGCCCGCTAGTTTTGACACTGAAATGGGCCAAGGTTGATTACTGCAGAGTGTGTTAGCTCATTATTTGTCAAGTCAAATTGTGGATAGCTAAATGAGGCAGATGCTGGCACCTTATCTCTATAAACAATAAATTGTCCTCAATGACACCGGCTGTTATTTGCTCAAATGTGCCGTGACACGTCGCTACAACTCAGCCTCACATTAAATCAGGCTGATGTGAATAAACACGTCATTTAACAGACAGAGCAGATCGCAGACAGGACATGGTTCTGTATTAGATGAGATAAAATGTTAGAGTTAATGCTTTGGGGGGTCTTGGGAGCTCTCTTACAGGGAATGTTCAAGCCCATGACTTACAGCATGGATCAGGCCAGTATAGGCAAGTTATCATTAAAAACGGTTTGGAGTGTCCCCTAAAGCCCAGGGTTATGAAGTTTGCAGTTCACTAAAAGTAGACATACAGGGGGTATATGCTTTTATTTATCTTTTAAACCAATATCAGGCTCCTCTAGATTAGATTAAAGTGGGAAGCTGGTTTGTAACAGCACAACAAATTTATTCCTGTCTAAAAAGCTTCTATTCACTAGCAAGGACCATGCCAAAACAACAGGGTAGATTTGAAATATTTATTCAAGGATGGACTGGAAAAGATGAAGGGATGCAGGATGAGGAATGTGGGATGCAAAGGAGATGGTGTAGGAAATGATGGCTAGATCAGTATGGGGCAGACATCTGCAACCCATATTTCTGAAGCCCCATTTGGCCCTTTAGCCCCTCTTTTGCACCTCCCTGCCATCTGACAAATGGTTATGTAAGGCTAATTGATAAATAAGAAACTGAGCGCTCGTCTTTGAAATAACCTGTATCTGCACCTGTATCTTATCAGAATAAAACTTTTTCCCTGTTTTCCAATGTTGGCTATGGACATACTTATAATAAAACACAGTCCGTTCATTAATTTATTCATTCATTCATCCATCTTCTTCCACTTTTTCCCATTGGTCGTCATGAGTGACTAGAGCCTATTTCAGTAACTTTGGGCCTTAGGTGGGGTTTGTCCTGGACAGGGGTGGGCTTCTCGCAGGGCTGACACAGAAACAAACACAGACAGACAACCATTCACTCTCACATTCAATCACTAGCGGCAATTTAGAGTCACCAATTCACCGAACACACGCTTGTCTTTGGACGGTGGGAGGAAGCCAGAGAACCCAGAGAGAACCCACAGTAAGGCAAAGCAAGGCAAGGCAAGGTAAGTTTATTTGTATAGCACAATTCATAGACAGAGTAATTCAAAGTGCTTTACAGGAAAAAAAGACAAGTTTAAAAGTACAAAGAAAAGAAATTCCGATTAAAACAATAAAATCAAGTTTAAAAATGACAATTAAGAATCCATTTAAAATTAAATTAAAAGAGAAGAGTGAGATAAAACACTTTCAGTTGACATATGCACAGCTAAAAAGAACAGTTTTAAGTCTGGACTTGAACATTGTCAGAGTAGAGGTCTGTCTAACATCGTCAGGAAGACTGTTCCAGAGTTTAGCTGCATAAAACTGACACGCTGCTTCACCGAGTTTAGTCCTGACTCTGGGCACCAGCAGAAGACCTGTCCCTGAGGTCCTCAGAGTCCGAGATGGTTCATATGGGACCAACAGGTCAGAGATGTACTTTGGTGCTAAGCCATGGAGAGACTTGTACACAAGCAGAGCTGTTTTAAAGTCTATTCTCTGAGCAACAGGAAGCCAGTGCAGAGACCTGAGGACAGGACTAATATGGTCGTACTTCCTGGTTTTAGTCAGGACCCGAGCAGCAGCCTTTTGGATGTACTGCCGCTGTCTTACAGCTCGCTTAGTGAGGCCAGTGAGCAGACCATTACAGTAGTCTAACCTGCTGGAGATAAACGCATGAATAAGTCTCTCTAGGTCTGGTTTAGACAGTATACCTTTGATTCTGGCAATGTTTTTTGAGATGGTAAAGTGCTGATTATGTTATAGATTTAATGTGATTGTTAAGTTCAAATCTGAGTCCATGATTACCCCTAGATTTCTAACCTGACTTGTAGGTTTTAGAGAAAGAGACTTGAGGTGACTACAGAGATTTTCTTTGTTTCTGTGGGCCAAAGATGATTATTTCAGTTGTAGAAAGTTGTTTCTCATCCACACATTAATCTGTTGGACGCAGTGACAGAGTGAATCCACAGGTTCATCTTCACCCGCTGTCAGTGAGATGCAAATCTGAGTGCCATCTGCATAATTGTGATAGGATACATTATTGCTGGGGCAACCTTCCTGTCAGTATCACAGAGAGGACATTCAGACTCCACCCAGAGAGTTTGTGTGTAGGCCTGCCAAGGATCAAATCCACGATCTCCTTGCTGGGAGGCAAGAACACTAACCGTTCGGTCACTGTGCCCCCCCATAAAACACATAAAAACAAAATACAAAAACACAGTTTTTAGCCTTAATTGGCTACACAGTTTTACAAAAGGATGATTAGATGTGCAAACGCAAGGTAAATGATCCAAGAAATAGTTACTGAATGTAACTCAAGTTCTCTGAATATGTGTGGCTCCAGTATATTACACTGCTGTTTAGTGGCCTCTTAAGAACAATGGTCTCAGAACCATAAAATTTGCCTTTAGTCTAGTTGTTGGAGAGAAAAAGCTGAAATGAGAAAGTAAACATAATGGGACAGTATAAAGGGCACAGAGAGGGTAGGTTCAAGAGTACAGGGTTGCAGGGAAAATGGGAGGGGTCGTTAAGGAGTGGCTGAGGAAAATTACTGATGTTTGGGATGTAGTTGAGGTGTGGCCCTTCTCCCAAGCACATTAATGTTTAAAGCCAATAATCTCAATCCTATCAACATATTATTGTCCCTCAGTTTTAGACAAATAGCAACTGCAACTTTTCTACTTGTACAGCTGTACGTACACTTGATCTTTTTCTTGATTTGACATCTCCACCAAATAAATTAGCATTTTTAGCCTCTTAAACGAACTGAAAAAGTCACCTGTTAAAAACCGGAACTCAGTTTCAGTAGACTTGTTTGGCGTTCGCTCAGCGTAGGTTCTGCACAAACACAGTGACAGTGACAAATGTGTCTATTAAACGGAGGCTGTCATTCACAAACTAATGTGAAAGTTCTCAACATGTGGACACCTGATGAAGACGTGCCAAAGCACTTCATTTGTTTACATCATTAGTCAACATTTACATAAAGCAATCGGTTGTGAAATGAGGTGTGACTAATTCAGGCACCACTAATATTGTGCTGTACATTATTGGACATAACTGTTTCTGTATTTAGAAATAGATTTTAAGATCTTTTTATTTTACTGGAGAGGACAGTGAAGTACTCTATCAACAAGAAATCATGAAGGTTAGAGCAGGAAGAGACATATGTCTCAGTATCCAGACTCAAACCCACAATGACAAATTGAGCTGTAATTGCTTTGTATGTGCGGAATGCTGTACCAAATGAGCTATTCCAGCCATTATTCAAGTTATTAAATATTATGCTTTTTTATACTTTTAAAATAATTAATGGTTGCTTGTTGCCAATTACTGTACGCTGTTTTATTTGGATAAATGAAGAGCAGGCTAAATAAACAGGGCTTGTTGACTGGTCAGTGCTTCCTGAACTGATGAGGGGAAAACATTTTAACATGGAAGAATGCTTTGGTTATGAGGGCTTTGGAGATGGTGAGCAGGATCTTGAAGTAGGTAGTGAACTTTTGGCATTGTGAGGCTGGAGGTAATGCTGTATTAGTCACAGTAAACAGGAGACCACTTGTTTAGACCCAGTTAACAACTCATCAACTAAACAAGTTTGAGTTTGTGTTTGATGCAATCTAAACTATAAATGCAATGTTTTGATTCATGAAGCAGGAGCCATACGTAATAGACATATTGTCTATTGTTCAGTCAACAGTTTCCAAAGCAGACCTAAAGACCTTGGGCCTCATTCATGAACCCTTCTTACGAGCAAATTTGTACTTAAGCCCTTATATATATATATATATATATATATATATATATATATATATATATATATATATATATATATATATATACACTCAAGGAAAAAAAAAACGCACCATTTTCATTTTCTCAATTTGTCAAAAAATATTACAGCCAGTGAAAAATTACAGACTACAATGAGTTTAGTACTATTCTGAGTCAAAATGAAATGACGATGTTTTCCTGGTTCCGGTTGATTGATTTTGATGAACAATAACAACTGTATTTGTGTATTAATCACCTATGTCTGGGTCATGAATAAAACTCACAGATGGATTGGACCTGTCCTGAATTGTGCACAACCATTCCCTATAAAAAGACACCAAAATGGAAAAAAAAGCACATTTGTTCACAATGCCACGACTACTGCAACCAGAGAGAGAGAGAACCATTGGCATGCTTCAAGCTGGAAGGAGCACACGGCTGTAGCCAGGGCGTTTGGAGTCCATCACTCTACTGTTGTACGCCTTGCTGAGCGTTTCCACACCACTGGATCCTCCAATGACCGTCCCAGATCTGGTCGACCACGTGTCACAACTGCTGCACAGGACCGAGCGAATCAGCTCCGACAGTACTGCCGATCAATGAGGAGAAGAATAACTAGTGTCCTTGCGGCGAATGGTGGTCATGTTAATTATTGACAATGGAATCAGATACCTGTGTTTTTGTTTACTGTGATGCTTTATTGTTTGGTCATGTTATTGTTATTGAAACTGTCATAAGCATTGATAAACTGGGTCTGAATATCAGGGACGGGTATATGGTTGATGTGCACATGTAATGTTTCCATCAAAAATAAGTAACCAAAAAAAAAAATGTGTTAAAAAAGCAGTGGTGCGTTTCTTTTTTCCTTGAGTGTGTGTATATATATATATATATATATATATATATATATATAGCTGCACATCTGAAGTTCCTGAAGTTCCACAGCACTACTGGACAGATGAAACCAACATTGAGTTGTTTGGAAGAAAAACAAAACACTATGTGTGGAGAAAAAAAGGCACAGCAAACCAACATCAAAACCTCATCCCCACTGTGAAGTATGGTGGAGGGGGCATCATGGTTTGGGGCTGCTAGGCTGCCTCAGGGCCTGGACAACTTGCTATCATCTACAGCAAAATGAATTCCCAAGTTTATCCAAACATTTTGCAGGAAAACCTAAGACCATCTGTCCACCAACTGAAGCTCAACAGAGGATGGGTGATGCAACAGGACAACGACCCAAAACATAGAAGCAAATCAACAACAGAATGGCTTCAACAGAAGAAAACACACCTTCTGGAGTGGCCCAGTCAGAGTCCTAACCTCAATCCAATTGAGATGCTGTGGCATGTCCTCAAAAGAGTGATTCACACCAGACATCCCAAGAATATTGCTGAACTTAAACAGTTTTGTAAAGAGGAATGGTCCAATATTCCTCCTGAGTGTTGTGCAGGTCTGATCTTCACTACAGAACATGTTTGGTTGAGGTTATTGCTGCCAAAGGAGGATCAACCAATTATATCCAAAGGTTCACATACTTTTTCAATCCTGCATTGTGAATGTTTACATAAATATTCAATAAAAACATGAAAACTTTTTTCTTTTTTTTCTTTTCTTTTTTTGCAGCATTAGTTTTAACAAACTGTTATATAGTTAGTTATATGTTAAATATAGTGTGAAAGTGTATCAGTATCAGTGTGAAACTTCAGTATATTACGGGTATCAACATAAGAAAAAAAAAACAACTTGCTTTTGTGTAAAGCTATGTTCCTATTTACAAATTAGCCATTATCTACTCAGAAAAATTTGCATACATAAAAAATCAGAAGATTGGATAGAGCCAGGTTTAAAATTCATGGTTCATTTTGTTGTTGTTTGTTTTTTTCAGTGGAATTTATGAAAATACTGCCAAAAGCACAAAAATATTAACATTGGGCATGCTTTTAGAGGAAAATGTGGTGGTTGTAGATGCTACTGAAGTGGAGACATCTCAGACTGTGAGACAAACTAATTTTGAGAAAACAACCTTAGAAATTAATGAGGCTATTCCCTATCACCTGTCAGCCAATCACAGCCTGCCACCAGCCTCTCATCCAAGCCAGTCACCCAATCACCTCTCAGGTGTCTTACTTCAATAAATTATCTGTTATACTTCACTCACTTCTGTGTTTGCTTTTAAGTCTTAAGATATAGTGCTCAGACCTTTCCTAGAGGGGGTATCGTCTAGTTCAGGGGTAAATGCTCTATCCGTGGAGCCACAAAGTCATTACCTTTCACATTGAAAACCTTCATATGTTCCCTTACTGACCCCTTGTGGCTGGAGTTAATATGTCTATTCCTATTCTGCAATGGTAGAAAATCCTTGACAAACTTATCAAAATCCAAACTTTTTATTTTGCGAACAGGCTTACTCAGGTCCCTTGACAAGGGTGGCAAAGGGGTCTGTTGTCCCGGGTCTCAGGGTCAGAGAGACCCAAAAATGGTCCCTCTTCCTATATTTTCTGTTATGATGGGCCCAAGTGAAGCCCTCTTGCCCCAGGCCCCAACAAGCCTGTCAGCACGCCTGGACTTACTCACCAAAACTATCTTTGTTGTTGTGTTGTGTCATTGGGAGCCAACATTATCTAAAATTTGGAAAAATAGCAACACTGAGAAACTGTGATGACCCATAATGACAGTAATTACAGCATGTGTGACTTTCTTTCAAACTTTCAAGTGCTTTGAATTATACAACCTTGAACTATATTGTGACTTTGAAGATGCTATTTTCACATCTATGACTTGAGCTAGCGTGTGTTGACAAGTTAACACTGGTGCAGAGGAAATTTTTTTTTTTTTTTTTTTGGCATGTCTTCGAAGAGGTACGAGGCATTTTGTCTGAATTGTGCTGACACATGCTCATGTGAGTCTCTGAGGTGCTCCCTTCTTTGGCAGCTCATCACACTTTCCACATTTGCACCACTGCTGTCTTCTATAAACAGCTGTAACTTCCACAAGCTTTTTGAATAGGCAAGAGTGCAAGTTGCTTTTTGACTTTTACACTTGTACTGACTGAGTTCAACAATATGTTTGGAGAAGTTGCTTTAGAAGATGCCATTAATGGGGTAGAGAGGCCAAAATGTGTTCTCAAGTTACTGTAAATTGATAATGATTATGGCGGTAGTAAAATGAGTAACAGCAATAAGATGGCGATAATCCTAAATTCATAAAATTGTCAACTCTAATGTAATAAACTTGAGCATGAAAATAAGCAGTACCCTTTTCATTTATAGAGGTGTGCAATTTTAATCACTAAATCCGACATAATTATATATAATGTAACGCACGACACTTCACTGCCCTCCTCTCCTTCTCCCACCTCTTTTTAAAAAAAAAAAACAGATTAAAGCTACAGTTTTGACCTGGATAAACCAACACACGCGAGAAGTGGATTTCGTGCGTGATGGTGCGTGATCTGAGCCAAAAACTGTCCGACTTCAGTACAGGCGTATTTCCCCTCCTCTCATTGCGGCCAGTCAATTACCACTGGAGTAACACAGTTCATAGTATTTACACTGATGTGAACCACAACAATTGTTATTAATTGAACTTTTTGTTAAAGTTCTAAAAGAGATTACACATGCTTTTTTAGGTATGTTTTGTGTATTTGTTGGTTGTACCTTATTTAGGCAAACTTTGTCAATAAAGACAAGTTACAGGTCTGTCTGCCTGTTGCCCGTCAGAAATTACATTGGTATTCCTGGCTTTAAAAAAAACACAATCTAGATAAAAAGATAAAATAAATAACAATGAATAGTTCATGTAAATGAAGACAGTAGTATAAAAAAGGCAACCTATACAAGCAGCATTGTTAAGTGCAAAATTTAACAGAATTATTTATTTGAAATTTAATATGTGTGAGGTGTTTGTGCGTATGCGTAACATGGGTGGTGAGGGATTATCAGACACTACAGACACTACAATCCATTTAACAATTTAACAGCTCGGGGAAAGAAGCTGTTTTTCATTCTTGTTGTACGGGCCTGTATAACCCTAAATCTCCTCCCTGAAGGTAGGGGCCTGAAGAGGTGGTGGGCAGGGTGGGACGGGTCCCGAATGATCGTCCTGGCCCTGCTCAGACAACGGGTCTCAAAGAGTCTCAATTCATAGAGTTGGTAAATCAGAGGTTAAATAATACTCAAATGTATTATTTCTTCTTGAGATTTTTTCCCGTTTTTTCTTTTCTCTCTTTTGACAACATGATCATAATGATTCATAATATTAAACAAAATCTTTTCTGCCTCAGACTCTTTAGGGGCACCACCTTCACTTACGCCCTTCTGGCTCTGAAAAATATTGTAGGCTCCTGTATTGTTCAGAGCCAGAAGGACGTAAGTGGACATACGCCCCTACATACGTCTTTGTTGTTTTGATGCTTTATACAATAGAGGTTGATTTCTGATGCGTCTTTTTGGCACGACTAGATAGAGCTCAGCAAGACATTTAATTTGATATATAGAACATATAGAACAAATTTTTGCCCAAAATGCCACTTATGCCCCTGTGGTTCCAAGCCCTCAATATCTTTAACAGCAAAAGTCTCCTTTTCATTTTTGCAAAGCCTCAAGCTCTATGTGTTGCACTTTATCTAATTTGCATGTGTTTGTATAAAGATGATACTTGAATATTTTACACTAAAGGGGAACAATATAACTTAACATGTTTCTTTGCTCCTTTGGTCGCATTTTTCTCCACAGAGCTCCCTCTGCATTTGGGAGTAAAGCACTATAGTAACAACTCATGACTCCAGTTAACTCCTGTGTAACCCCTCTGATGATTTTACATTTCCTCCTCCTCATATCTGTAGGTTTCATCTGTCTTTTAACAAAAATCTAAGAAATAAAGTCATGGCTGGCTTGTATTGGCTAACGAGGATGTGTCACTTTCTTGCGAAACTTGAGACACTGCAGAGGGCTTTATTCCCACTGCAGCAACTTATTTAGCCATCACATGGACTCTGAAACTGTTTAAGCATTGACATTGTTCATTCCGCTTATCAATACGACTCTTTATTGATTCCTGATAAATCTGTATATTTTATACTAAATAAACAAAATTTGTAGCTTAAGATTTTCTTAAAGCAGACCTCAGTAACTTTTCTAATTTGTTCGCTGTTTTTGCCTCATTGCCCTCTCTAGATCTCCCGCTACATTTCAAAGAAAAGCACTATCATAAAAACTCACACGTCCAGTTGACTCCTGTGTGATCCCTTGTTTGCTTTCCTTTCATTTTCCCCTCCTCGTACAAAGGTTCTTCTGCTACCTAGCACCTCTGCCATGATGAAAACGAGAGATGAAACCATCACTAGCTTGTTGTTTGGCTAACCGCAATGTGCCGCCTTCTTGTGAGACTTGAGACATCTGTAAGTCTGGGTCAGTGGCACTCATACTTGCAAGACTTATTTTCACACAGAGGCAGCAGGAGGAGATGTCGGATGCTTCATTCACCCCACAAGGTAAAATAAAATAAAAAATAAAAAAGTTACTGAGTTCCGCTTTAAAAACAGCAAGAGCCGGTTTGCTAAATAAATAAACTGTAAATATATTAAACTAAATAGTAGTCTGTGTAACCATAACAAACAAAAGTAGGGAGGGGCTACTTGTCCGTCAAACAGGAAGACCTAATATACAGCATTTTCTATGGTCTATGTCTCACCTCTCTCTCCTTCCCCCATTATAGAGTCAGTAAGCACACCTTCAACAAGGCTTCTCTATAAATACATAGCACATAGGCCGGCACTAGACCCAACCCTCTGTGGCTGTAATTTTGTAAATGTTAGCAGCCCTCCAACTTCGGACTTGTGTTTGTTTGCCCCCAGCAAAGTGGCTCTAATTTTCCATTACATCACAGTGACCTTAAAGAGCAGCAGCCAGCCTCTTTCAGTGTCTTCCTGCCAGAACCATGTGGAGTGGGGAACATAAAATGGCACTCAAATCAGGTTACCCCATCAAAGCTGCTGTCCAGGCATGCAATCTCTAAATAGAAGATTATAAAGTGGAAATTACATTTAAACTTTTAAATTAAACATAATAGAAGCAACATTTCTATGCAATGGCAAAGAACAAGCCTCTCAGCAAGTAAAGTACTGCATATGTAACCCAAGGTTAAAATTCATTGTTGTAGTATAGTATGTTATTGTATCCAGTGCTCCCAGTGTCTGTGAATGCACCTTCTAATGGAAGGCCAAAAGAACTATGTAACTAACATCTTCCTGCTGGTCTGGTAGGAGGCTGTTGCAGCCAGTCCCCCCACACTTTCTCCTTCACACACATACACTCACATGAGGCTCTGCCTCTATGGACATTTACATTTAAAGGACTTCCCCCTCAGTATGGACTTTTAATTGGGATTGTCCTAGTGTGTGTGGGTTATTACCAATGTGGTGCCATTTATTATTGGTTGTTTTTTGTGAAAGTTTGTAGGTACAATCCTTACCTGCTTATTGTTGCCCATTATGTATATCAGTGCACTGAAAAAATAACTTTATCTGCAGAATGTAAATAATATAAGGGGCAAATGTTGTATGTTTTGTATTGTCTACTATTTTCAATATAGTTGCCAGCAACTAAACCATATGTCTGTGCTTTACTGTAGCAATTGCTCCCAGAGTTGAACGGGGTCTTCTGGTCCTAGCCCAATATCTGCTAGCATATAGCTCTACTGCTTACACGTTAAGCCCCTAGCTTAAAGCAGCGTAGCACATGTAGCAGGTGCTACATGTACACACAGCACATGCCTAAACACACTATACCACTACAATGGCAGTGCAGGTACATTCTTTCATTTTTTAATGCAAGAATTATTTTTTCGGCAGTACAGCTTTTAAGTCCTTCCTGTCAAAGATGTGTTTAAAGCAGCACTATCTATTATTGGGACCTTAAAATAAAAATAAAAAAAGTTACAAGTAAATGTACAGTAAATCAACTCTTAACCCTCTATGGCATACTGTTGCTTTTAGGCAACAAACTGCTTTTTTGGCTCAGACACTGGCCCTTTAAGTTTTTTTTTAATTTGCATTTTTTATAATGTTAGCAGACATGTTTCTGTCCAATCAAATCAGGGGCTGAAGTGGGTGTGGACATTTGCCTGAGTCTGGAGCAGTCTTTCCTGGAATCATAGTCACATGTGAAACAGTGCCAGATAACAGTATGATAAATATCACTTTTCTGCTGGATTAAATTGGAATAACTTGATAAAATAAATTTGTAAATGTCCAGAAATATGTCAAGATGCACATTTGATTGTTTACATATGATTTTTACTTGTATTTATATGCTAATACTCCGGTTTTAGGTCTGTTGCCTGAAGGCAACATCATGCAGATGTAGCACTTTTGTTGGGAAAAAATAGTGCTAAAGAATGGAGATGTGCTGGAATGAATAATGAGTATTCTGTATACTATTGCTTGTAGGAAATGGACGTAAAAACGTTTTATGGGTCCAAGAATGAACAGGTTAGGGAAATTCCATCCGACAGTGAAGACAGTGAGCTTGAGGAGGAGAGTGATAGTGGAGAAGAGTGGCTCCCAGAATCAGGTTTGACACTTAGTAGGTCAGGGGTCAGTCAGGGTTCTGTAAGGTGTGTGTGTGGGGTGGGGGGGGGGTGGGGGGGTTGTGTCTGTACACGCCTGTGCATCCATTAGTGGATGGAGAGAAATATAATTCCCATTCAAATTATGTGCTTCTTGCTTATTTTTTCTCAAGGAGAAGGGCAAGTTGATGATGAAACTGATGAAATAGATGAAGAGGAAAACGAGGATGTGGTGTTTGAACCAGAGGATGATGAGGGTGGCTTACCACGGTGGAGAACACCCCATAATGCCAACTTCCCCAACTATCCTGAATGGCAGAGCTTTAGGATGTTTTTTTCAGAAGATATTCTGTCAGTGATCACAGAGCAGTCAAATCTGTATGCTATACAGTGCAACCCAAACAAGCCTCTAAACCTCAGCACTAAAGAACTGGAACAATTTATTGGTACTGTAGTCTACATGTCACTGTTTGGGTTACCAGCCACTCGCATGTTTTGGTCCAAGGCCTGTCGGGTGCACCAAGTAGCTGATACCATGAGTCTGAACAGATGGGAGGCCATCAAGAAAGCCCTGCACTTCAATGACAATGAGGCAATACCAGCAGGAAGTCCAGATCCACTATACAAAATCCGACCACTGGTTGACCATCTTACTGCAAAATTGCAATCCATCCCAATGAGTGAGAAGATGGCTGTGGATGAACAGATAGTTCCGTTCAAGGGAAAGAATAAGCACAAGCAGTACCTACCAGCCAAACCTAAGAAATGGGGATACAAAATACTCATCTTAGCCAGCTCTGAAGGTATACCACACAACTTTGAGATCTACACGGGGCGAATTGTGCAACTCCCTGACCTGGCAGATGTAGGTGCAAGTGGAAATGTTGTTCTCCGTCTGGCCCAGCCAATACCAAAGCAACAGAACCACAAGTTATTCTTTGACAACTGGTTCACAAGTGTCCCTCTCGTCCTTACACTTGCTCAGGAGGGAATCCACTCGGTGGGTACAGTTCGTAGCAACAGACTACCTGGTGTGAATTTGATGTCCGATGCTGAGCTGAAAAGATCTGGACGAGGATCTTTCACACAGAAGACGGCCATGGTTGGAGAAACCACGTTGTATGTGCTGAAGTGGTATGACAACCGCTCTGTCAGCCTCCTCAGCAACTACATGGGTGCACATCCAGTTACAGAGGTGCAGAGATGGGATGGCAAGAGAAAAGAAGTCATCCAAGTGCCTTGCTCTGCCATAGTGAGGGAGTATAATAGGAATATGGGTGGGGTGGACCTTCTTGACTCCCTGATTGCACTGTACCGCAACAAGATCCGGTCAAAAAAGTGGTACCACCGGCTGGTGTTTCACTTCATCGACATGGCGATTGTAACCGCTTGGCTGCTCTACAGGAGAGACTGCACCGAGAATGGCCTAAGGAAAGTGGATCAGATGAAGCTGTATACATTCAAGTCCTACATTGCTGAAAGCCTTTGCAAAACTGGGAAGAACATGGAGCGCAAGAGAGGTCGTCCCAGTTCTACAGTCACTGAGGACCATGAGGAGAAGAGTAGAAGAGGACCCGCAACTCCCATTCCTGTCCCTGAGGTGCGCCTGGATGCCACAGCTCACTGGATGGTTATGGCTGAAAATTAGGGAAGATGCAAGCTGCCAGGATGCAAAGGTACTCCAAAGCTCAAGTGTAGGAAATGCGGTGTCCATCTTTGCTTCACGACCACTAGCAACTGCTTCTTATTGTTCCACACAGAATAGGTCAGAGAGACACTCGTGTGACTTTCTCGAGGCTCATTGCTGTTCTTATTGTTGTGTTCTGGAGAACTCTGTACATGTTGAAAAAAAATGTTGCGTTTGGAAAAAAAAAATTAAATTAGGCAATTGTGCAATATAGAATTAAATGAGCTACTTTTGGGTTCATTGGCTAAATGTTTTGTTGAATAAAACCTTTTCTGATACATTTTACATTATTTTTTCTTATTCCATCCAGTATTGAAAACCTTGGTGTTTTAGTACCTTCGTCGCACCCTGTTGCCCTGAGGCAACAAACCAATATCTGAGTGGGGTGGTATGGGGGGGCAAATGTTATGATTTATATATTGTCAGGCACCCATAAGCTCTCAAAAAGTGTGTTGAAATAATTTTTTCCTCCTAAAATAAAAAGTCATGCCAGCTGCTCTCCTTCCTTAAAACTTAAATAAAATCACACAAAAAAGGGGGAAGGGGGGTGCTAGAGATTACACCCTGAAGAAGGCTGTTTGTTGGCACTGTGTGCGGGTTAAAATACAACATGCTATATTTTTAAAGCTTTTATTATAATATAGCCACATAAAATAAAGGGTTTTTATTTATTTATTTATTTATTTATTTATTCATTTTCCCTTTCGGCAGGTCCCTTTCAAGGGTCGCCACAGCATCTAATTCAACCCTCAGCATCCTCTTCTCTCACACCAACTAACTACATGTCCACTTTCACTACATCCATAAATCTCCTCTTTGGTCTTTTTCTGTCGGCCTATTCCCCTTTTTCATTCTGATTCAGGGGGAGGGCAGGTCACTCTACAAGCTTATAGAAAGACCTAGCGAGGTTAACTATTAGATGTTTTTATACATTTATACTTTTTTTACCTTTGAGTCCTTTGACCCTCTTCACTTTATTCGCTGGTATTTTCATGCATTATGAAAACGCAGAAAGGTCTTTTAGTTAATCGCCTGCTAGCTCCGCCAAGGGGCTGTCATTACCATCCAATACATCAGATGTTAATACTAAAGACTACATTTCTAAACTGTCTGTTATACAGTGTATGTCTTGCTGACTTGTTGCCATTTAACTTAATTTGTTACAAAATGATCCGTTGAGTGCTGTTTATTTAGTTTGTGTTGTCATCTGATTCTAAATGTTCTTCTTTCTCTCCATTGAATTGATCCTGCTGTTTATGTTCAAAGCCATCAATGGCCTTGCCCCAACCTCCTTAAGTGACCTTTTGACAGTTCATTACCCACTCAGAGCTCTGTGCTCCTCTGAACATTTCTGGTGGTCCCACGGTCAAGATACAAAAAGCATTATTGTTCCTTTGCTGTTGTGGCCTCTAAGGTCTGAAAAATCACATTCTCTCAATTTGCAGTCCATAACTGAGCCAATGGTCTTCAGATCACAGCTGAAAACAAATTGTTGCTTTGGATGTCATGCAGACATGAAGTACAATTTGTTTGTGCATCTAATTTTTAATGCTGTAATATTAATGTTGAGTGGGAAGCGATCCACCAACCTTCTGGATTCTGGGATACTCACTCATCCTCCTGGGTCACTGTCCCCATTGAAGCACTGTCATTGTATTCTGTCATTTTCCATCTAGACAGTCTCCAGATGCACAAATCCTTCTAATCCATTAGACCACTGATGAATATACATCACTGCTAATCGACCTATTCTGTGGTTCAGCTGTGAGGACGTGTCAGAAAATTCATTGCAGAGAGGCATTAATAACATATGGATCTGATAAGAGGGCCCCACAGAGCCATAAATTGTGGTCCCATCACCTGACCACTTAACCCAAATGTGGGAGTAGGCGCTGTATCTGTGGACGCTATACATCACAGGCCTTTTATTGAATTATAGAGGAGCCCTGTGACACTCATCCATACTGAAAGCCTTGGGATGGTACCATCCCCCGTTCTGTACTCAGTGGGATGACACCACTCTGTTTTGAACATCACACTGATTAGGATTAAAAATGTCCCCTGCTATCTCAATTTTAAAAGCTTTAGTATTTTCCATTTGCTTCAATTTAATCTATTCCTAGTCACTTTTCCTGTTTACAGGCAGTACAGATTGGGGAAATGTGAGGACCAGCTGCTGGAGTTTTGGGAGAAGAATGTCCCTTTCCTTTTCTGGCTGCTCAACAGTCCTGGGTTGTCTTTGACAGGGTTTCTTATGACATACTTGTACTGCTGGTAAGAAATATGGACTAGAAAGAGCCCAATCCAACCTGGACTCTTTATCTGTGCAGCTCCAAAAAGAAGACATTTTAATAAATATAGCATTTTTTTTAAGTTACAAAATGTGAAATGCTAGTCAAGAGGTGTACAAAATCAAAAAAGCTAGACAAAAAATCCATACAATGTCTCCTTTAAGGGGCATGGGAAGGGAGTAAGAATAAGAAAAGGGATTGGGCCTAAAGTCCACATCACCTTTTTATTAAAGGCAGCATACACTCATACTGGTTTTGAAAACAGTACTGCAGTGTAAATCAAAACAATAGTGTATGGGTTGCCAGTCTTTCTGCTTTTCTGATTGGACGATCAGTAATGCAGTTTCACAACCAAAAAAAAAAAAAAAAAAAAAAAGTAAACATAAACAACTTGGCCATTATGTAAAAGATATTTTTAATTGTGAATAAATCAGCTCTACCATTGTTATTGGTGAATTTTTTTTTTTTTTTTTTTTTTTTCATTTAATCATGTTTACATCATATCATATCTGGGCACACATCTGGGTCATTTTTATAAAATATATTAATATATTAAATATATTAATACTACCTTTAAGTATTCACACCTTCCTTGTTTGGGCTGGTTAAAGCAGACCAGAGTTCATTTCCCTCATTAGTCCAGACCTTGTGTGCAGGTCTGAATACACTCATGTGAACCCTGGTCCAGACCAAACAAACAGACCGAGACCCATCTGAAGAGGTGGTCTTGGCCCACTTCCAAACGGACTAAGGTTTGCTTATGCTCTGAGTATGAACTGGTCTTGCCTCAAATCCAAACAAAATCTGCCTTTTTGGGGCTAACATAACTGGGTAATAATCAGCCACAAAAAAAAAAAAAAAACTCATGCTAAAAAGAGCAATTAGTGATGGACAAACAAAGCAGTGAGAGAAACACTCAAAATGTGGCCGTATTTATCATGTTCAGCGAAAAGATGAAGGAGAAGGGGTTTGAGTGATGGCAGCACTGGCCATCCCGCTGCGCACATCATCATTACAGAGTGACAAGTAGAACATTGCTAAACTGATGTCTTATTAGCTGCTTTTGACACTCAAAATGGTTTTCACAGATTTGGAGCAGTAACAACAAAATAAATATCCAGATTAGAAGTGCAACATCTCCATGATTGTTTTTCTCGACATCCACAACTTTACTTTGCCCCGCCTCAATCATTTCTGGCCAATGGGTGCAGCATTAGTTTGTTTATATGTTTTAGTTCACTTGCAAAAAGTGCAATGAGAAGGTGAAGTCCACATTTGATCTGGAAGCAGACTAACAAACTTTCCTGGTGTGATTACACCCTAAATCAAAATCATAGTCCTATGTTTTTTTTTTTTTTAATAATCACTAAAAGGTCCTAAATAATCCCTGGATGACAGCAGCTCAGGCTTTTCTTCTTTGCTTTGAAAAAGTTTCCTAACTATTGCAGAACTTCAGCAATAATGTGTCTGACTTTCGTCCTGAACATGGCCTGCTCTTTCTACATTATATAAAAGACTTTTTTTTTCCACTAAAGAACAAAGCTCTGCGTATAACCACTTTTTCCAGCATTGCCTGTTAATCAGCACCTGATCCGGCACTCGGCGGGACAGATTCCATCCGCTCGAAGATAACCACATTCATTTCAACAAAGCAGAAATCGAAAGATAAAAATCATGCTGCGTTACTTATCATCACAATCACACAGACTCCTACTTCATGTTTAATCTGCAAATTAAGGGCCATTAGTCTCATTCACAGCACTGGCCTGGGCTCCTGGCTCTCACAGTGTCAGCTGGCATATCAATGCTAATGCACTGCTTACCTGTTTCCTATTAGAGTAAATACGAGTTATGGACTAAAGTGTGTCTGGCAGCTGGAAGAGTTCCTCACTACTACCCAAGCCCTGTGTCATTACCACGAATCATTGTGGGCCAGAAAATAGATGGCCCCAGCTGATTTAGTGAGGCTCGGCACAATGTCAACATTAGCTGCAATTAGATGAACTCTTAGTCAAGAACAGCAACCAAGAGGCACTGTCAGAGTGTGAGAAATGAGACCTTTGGCTACAACTAAATTCCCAAGAAAATCACACAAGGATGCAACAACTATCATGACATTTTGGCACATTAACACCAAGGGGTTTAAGAAAAAGCTCGGAATTATTGAAGTGGAGTTGGAGTAGGTTTACTCTACATGGTTGGGTGAAATGATTGTGACTCAGTGTTACAATTTCACCTCTTCACAATGAATAATCACACTGTTTATTTAAATTATAAATTAAGTCCATAAAGAAAGACTGTGTATTTTCTTTACAACAGGCACAGAAAGTTATGCTAATATTTAAAATACAAATCATTTTTGAAGCTGATATAGAATAGTAATGCTGCTTGTAATGTGTAGCTGGGTGACCCCCAATTTACACCAAAGCAGCAGCAGCGCATAATGACAGCACAGTGTCATTATGTCAGTCTGACAGTTCACACCGGTGATGGCACAGGCACATGCGCCACACAGACCACTCACCACATGAGCTCTGAGCAGCTGGGAGAAGCATGCACGGAAATTGCGAGATCGCATGATAAAGACCCTCAATAAAGTCAAGAGCAAGACCTAAACAAGACCTAAATAATTTTCATTCTCAAGAAAGACAGAAAACAGCAGTTTAGTTTGAAATCGCTTTGTTGGTGTTGTCATTGACATCACTTTACAATTTTTTTCCTGGTTGAGTTTATTGACTTTGAAATAGTTATGTTTATGCAGTCATAGTGCATGTATGTATTTTTTTTTTAATGAGAAATATACATGCATCATGTATTTTAATAAAGAGATGCATATAGGCCTATAATTATTATATAAAAAAAATCTATACTCTGTGTACACTTTAGGTTTTTACTTTGAAAATACAGATGTTGTGCTGGTTCAGAATCCTGTTTGGTGCAATTTGATTTGTGTAGATTGCCAAGAACTTGACGTGCACTCTCACACCAGAAATGCTGCACGGTGCCCATGGTTACATTGGAAATTGTGAACTCACAAATCTTGCCAGAATCTAGCTTACTTTGCTTGGTTGACTAGGTATTTTAAGAACTCATACTTTAATAACAAAAACAATGCTTGTTCTTAATGCCATGTAAAGAATAATGACAACGGTTTGATTTGAGAAGCACAAACAGCACTAAACATTTAGCATAAATGTCTTCTCTTGGAATATAGTTGTTTATCACAGAAACATGAAATGACTCATTTGGCAAAACTGTTGTCTAACAAGCTAAATTGGATTCAGAAAGAAAATGGCGATTTAAAACTCAGACATGTCCTGTTTAAGAAAATATATCTATCCAGAAGTAAATGTATCACTGTGCGGCAGCCATTTTTTAAGCACCTAAGGTATTGTATAGCCAGTGGCCATCAGAAATATTCAACCCCCCAAAGACTTTAAGGATTTATCAATTAAACATTTTTCAAGAAGACCTGGGACATCCAGGAGTGGCCTTCTCAAACTCCAGATTTAAATCTCATTGAAAAGCTTTGGTGGGATTTAAATAAGGCAGCTGCAGCACAGAGGCTATCAAAGGATTGAATAATACTTACCTGTACTAAAGAGTCTAATGTTTCATGTAAACTTCTAAGGAGAGTCAACTTCTGTTGTCTCAGATATGCAAACATGAATAGTATTTGTTGTTTAAAAGGGCTATATTATGCTTTTGTTTGTATTTGTAAACCAATCTTCTCTAAGACAGCAATGCACATTTTACAACCTTTAAAAACATTACACGGCTCAAAGAGAACTTTTTAATAAGTACTCTGGTGCTTTAAAGAAACAGGTGAGGAGACCAACAGATGGCAGCAGCTGTGAGGAATCAGTGGAAACAGAGCTGTGCACTGTTTTTTGGATAAATGAATGAGAGCAGACTGGATGTAGAGGGCTTGTTGATTGGTCAGTGCTTTCTGAAGTAGGCGGAGGTTTGTGGAAGATGCGGAGGCTCATAGAACCAGGCAAACAGCTTAAAAAATAACTACTTAGGACTGAACCACCCGACTTCAAAAACCCAAACTATCATTTTGAGATCATGACAGACCCCAGCGGGGCGTCTGCTCTTTTAATCCAATTTCTGATCAAAAAACTCTCCAGATCCTCTGACACAAAAAGCCCATTTTCCCAAATGAACTCACAAGGTCAGACAGCGTGCTCCGCCTGGGACTTCACGCAATAAAAGAAGCCAGAATAACACACTGAAATTAAATGCAATTTAGTAACAGAGGGGTTGCCTGTCTCGCTTTTGCCGGATGTTAGACTCTGTGTCCCTAATTGCATTATACTGGGAAAAAGCATGCCGCGAAAGCTTAATTAGTACTTTTATGTTACGCAAACGCAGAACTAATTCACACGGGAGCCTATTTAGTTGAAATGTGCACAACTCCAAACTCACCACACAGACAATATTCTCATTTCTTTTTTTTCTTCATGCATCAAGATCTCATATACGCTCCCAAACCAAATGCTCCATAAATCATTGAGGCGACTGAAAGAAGTGGCGCCGCAAAAGGATACGCAGGAAAAATGACGGTACTCGTTATGAAAGATGGATGGAGTGGGGAGATAAATTTTGGGAGCCAACAACAGGTGATGAATGCGCAGTTCAATATCCAGGATTTGCATTTTTGCACATGAATGCTCAGTGAGTGTCTCTTTTAATGCCAAGCCCCACGGTTCCATGGTTTTATGTCTGCAATCATTCATTCATTCATGAAGTAAATGGCATGAGAATTAATAAGCAGCATCAGAAACAAACATATATACATATATAAAGTAAAAGGAATGCAAATGTAGCAAGCATTTTTCCAATCTATGCACAGTCAAAGTCAAAAGAAAAGGTTTATGCTACAAAACTGCCCAGCTAGCTTTTATTTGGACAATGTAAAAATAGAATACCCTCACAAAACCTTTTATTTTATGTATTTATTTTTTTCACAATAGAGCCTAAAGGAAATAACTGAGGGGAAGACATCCAAACTCCACCCAGAGAGACTGTCTGAGAGCCAGCCTGAGGATTGATCTCACAACCTCCTTGCTGGAAGGTGAAAGCACTAACTGGCCTTTCTGATGACACCAGCACCTGTTAAAATAGCTTAAGGTGGCACCTATAATATCAGATTTAGCAGTCAGCCAGCCTCATCTGTTAGACTTCCAGGTCAGGGTTTTGGTGCATGCACAGATCACCCAGTCCTGTTGCAGTTGGACATGCAGGAGTATAAAGACTTTCGATCACATTATCTTTAGAGGTAGTCCAACGTTTATAGTTTCAATTTCAGTCAAGCTAACATGTATTTTTAATGTCCAGTTTTAGTCGGATGAACTCAGTAAATAACATCTTTTATTATAGGTGTCATGTAAACTGACAGACTGTTTCAACTCAAAAGCTTAAATGAATCTGTTTTAGTTATCTCCCAGTTCTGCCTATATATACATGTTTCTATGTGCCACTTAATGTCTCTAATCTCAGTCCTGACTTGGTCTTGGTTAGTATGGGCCTCACAACAACACCACAGCCAACCTACTTGACTTTAAAACTCTAACCAGGTCAGCCAGACCTAACCCCTACTGGAACCAATCCCATTTAAACTTCCATCTATATTACCAATCACTCATAATGCAAAATAAAGTTTAGAGTTCATGTGATGCTTTGTTTCACCAATTAGTTATATATATTTTTTTTAGTTTGCATTGTATTCTGCATAGTAAATGTCTAACCAGCAGCATTTAACTTTTTGTCTCACCCCCATGAAATAAACGTAAAACAACAAACACCAGACAATCATAGCAAAAGAATAACGGATGGCTAGTGAAAGTGAAAGAAAAACTCCCACTGTATTGTTTGCAAATACACTACTACAAATTTGTGCTGAGTCTGACGTTTTGTTTTACAGAGGATGAAGTATGTTCCTTTTTTTTCTTCACTGGCACTTAGAAGCCTCTCAGGAAAGCCACCTTCTTAAAATTAAAAGGAAAGCTGTCACTGATCACTTCAAGCAGCATTTCCTTCTGATGAGAGAGGGTCTCAATCACCAGCCGACATTTGCTTTTGAAAGACCCTGTCAGGCTCGCTGCACTGATTTAAGGCTAACACGTGGCTCTGTGGCATCCAAGCCAACGCTGCATAATTCATTCAGCACAGCTCTCCAACCTGTCTCATTAAGGTCTTGGCTATTCTCCGTGCTTTTGAGTCAGAGGATATGACTGGCAGATCAGTTGCCAGCGCTCTACAAACAGGCACATACCAAGAGCAGGATTTAAATTTAGATTGGCTTTTTCCTGGTGAAATTAAACCAATGCCAAGTTAATGCTTCACCAGCACCAACGCAAGCTTGAAAAGGTGTACCAGTTTTCAAGTTTTAATTGAATTTAGGCAATATTTCTGCAAACCACTGACACATGAAACAACAGTCTTAAAAGAGAAAAAGACTATATATGCAACACATCAATTATAGTTCAGTTGCTGGTGTTTTTAGGAACCAAATTATACAAAATGACTTGATGTGTGATTGTGTTTTGCAAATTAAAATCTCATTAAGGCGAGAAAAAAATCATGTATGAAATAATCTATTTTAGCTTAACACATTCACACCTTTCTTTCATTTTCCTTCATTTGAAGATCCTTAGAAATGACTTATTTTTTTACGTCAACCAGTTCAATAAGAAGTTATAAAATTAAAAGAAGTTTACAATGTAAAATATGTATAATCTGAGATGTTTTAAGTTAGAAGTAATCAAGCCACTGTACCCCAGTGCCAGTCCCAAGCCTGAATAAATGGAGAGAGTTGTTTCAGGAAGGGCTTAAAAAAATATATGCACCACCAAATCCCACTTAAGCTTTTCCAGCCCATTTAACATTTTTTCTCATCTTCTACATGTTCTCCATGACTGGAAAATTGCTCAATAATTTTCCTGGTTTTCCAGGACCTATGGGAACCCTGAAATGTGTGAAAATATAGTACAAAGTAATGTACTATAAAAGTACTTAATTACAATTAAGTATATTAGTAGCACACTAAATTTTTGTGCACTATCTATTAACACAATAATAGTGTATATATTTTTTTAAATAATACTTTACTTAAGTAGTATTTGATTTATTTAAAGTATACTTTCATAAAATATATTTCACCTAAAATCACACTTTTCATAAGATTTGACTTAAGTGTGCGTTTGAAATAAATGCACTTCTTTTTGTTAATGTTTGAATGTACTATACAGTTTTAATTTTAAATACATTTTCTTTAAAACACAATTGAAGTATAATTATCTGCAATATAATTAGTCATGCTTACTTTAAAGCAATTTTTAGTATACTAGTAAAAATGATACTTTCCCAGGTAAAAATAAAAGTATACTATAGTGTACTACATTTAAGTACATAAGTATACTTAGTATACTTGACTGTGCTTTTTTGGCACACCATTAATACCAACTTAAGTATACTTTAGTATATTTCATTTGTATTGATTTTAATAATACTTTGATTCAATTTAAACTATACTATTAAAATACCAATATTGTATTTACTATATATATATATATATATATATATATATATATATATATATATATATATATATATATATATATATATATATATATATATATAGTATAGATAGTATTTTTTTATTTTTTATTTTTTTATCTGGGTTACAATAAATATACAATGAAGCGACAATGGTGCAGTGGGATAAGCACTGACCCAGCGACTGGACTGTAGTCAGTTCTAATATTGCCTGAAGCATATACTGTCATTGACATTGCCTACTTCAGTCACTGGATGTGGCTGGTTGGAACAGGAAGGGCATCTGGTGAAAAACCCAGCCAAATCACCATGCAACTGATTCACTGTGGCAACTCTGAATAACAAAGACAGAAGCTGAAACATAAAAATATATAAATATAGTATATATAGTATATTACTTTATAGTTTAGTAAATATGATATTAGTATGTATTTTAAGTACATTTAAGCACATATTTTTAATGTATTTTGTATACAATAAATGTACTGACAAATATTTTAATAGTATTGTTTTAATACACTTAAAATAGAATCAGAGTATTATTAAAATCTATACAAATGAAATATATTAACCCTTTGGGTGCCAGATTTTTTTTTCTCTAAAATACATTTTTTTGACATCCAAAATTCAAAAGGCTGTGGCTTAAAAATAATTAGAGCTAGAGTCTTACTGTAAATGAGAAAAATGTCAGTTATGAACCAAAGTTTATGAATGTAGTAATTATAGGCATCTAATCTGCATATATTTTGCATATTGTGACATTATTATCAGGAGGACGTGCTGAATTATGTATTTTTGTCTTTTTCTCCAATTAAAAAATGAGTAGAAACAGGTAAACTCTAAACCAACATTACTAAACTATAACTATAACCTCTAATATCCCATAACTAGTAAAATGTGAGGAAAGAGAAATGCAAAATGTTCTGCATTTGCATCTGCAAGTTTGTCATGGCCTGGCAACAGGTTCATCAAACTGCTGTATCCACTCCTGATAAACTTGCTCCTCTCTCAGGTGATCCCAGCCTCATCAGTGCTGTTGCTAGTCCTGTTTATACCCGCCATGCTGCTCCCACCGCGCCCTCGGCAACACCTGCCTCTCCCCACGCCTCTCTCTTCTCCCCCCTGCCTCTTCTGTGGGGAAAAGTGCGTGAATGAATGGGGAATGCTTGATGTACATTTATTTCACTCAAAACCGCCGAGTTCACTCTCGGTACTGCAGCTGCGGAGACTCTGTGCTGCCCCGCCTCCGCTGGAGAACTTTGTACTAAATGTGTTTAAATGTATTAAACTTTAGTATACTTTATTTTTACCTGGGCTAGGAGACAGATAATAAAGGAGGTTTTGTCTCACAGCAGGAGATGCTGTGTGTCTGCACTAGTGAAGTTGCTGCAGTCAGTGAAAACAATTATGCTAATCAGCTATTGGCTGTTCGCTGCCAAGAGCGACTGGGCGAACTATTGCAAAATACTCAGACTTTTTATCTCATCTCACTCATTTTCTACCGCTTATTCCCGTTAGGGGTCGCGGGTGACTGGAGCCTATCCCAGTAACTTTGGGCCGTAGGCGGGGTACACCCTGGACAGGGGCCAGCTTGTCACAGGGCTGACACAGAGACAAACACAGACAGTCAACCATTCACTCTCACATTCATTCACTAGGGGCAATTTAGAGTCACCAATTCACCAACACATGCATGTCTTTGGACGGTGTGAGGAAGCTGGAGTACCCAGAGAGAACCCACGGTAACACGGGGAGGACATGCAGACTCCACCCAGAGAGTTCATGTGATGGTGTGTTGGCCGTGCACCCTTTTTTTCTTGACTTTTTTCTGACTTTTTATCGTATGCATTTAAGCAAGACATGAATCCTCACTAGTGCTTCAGAGTTTATCAGCATTGCCTCAGTTGTAGTGAAAGCTGCAAAGCCATGGCTTCTGCAGTGTAACTGTCAGCATGGTGCACACTGTTTCCCACCATCTGAAGATTTCCTCACACTTGAAGTGTATTTGTGACAGACAACCATTAACTTTTTCATTCACTAAACATTATACAGGTTTACCAATTCATCTCTACAGTACATGCATTTATTTGGATGCTTGACATAAGCTGTAGTACCTGGAGAAAACCCACATGAACCTCTGGAGGACAGTCCAGGTATTGAACCCACATTCTGAGGTGGTGGGAAAAATAAAGGGCTGTTTAGACGAAAATGCATTTTGTTGAATCTGCAATGATCTGATTGTGGTTTGACCTTCTGATTACACATGGACGGGGTTTCCGTTTTCCAAATCCACAATCTTTTGAAAACTCTGGAAGAAGTGTTATGCTCTCCCAGCGGGGAGTCTCTCTGAGCCACTCTGCGCTCATGTACACTGAGAAAACAGCGACTCATAGGCCTCGAGCCTTTTGGCACATACAGTGGGGCAAAAAAGTATTTAGTCAGCCACCAATTGTGCAAGTTCTCCCACTTAAAAAGATGAGAGAGGCCTGTATTTTTCATCATAGGTATACCTCAACTATGAGAGACAAAATGAGAAAAAAAAAAAAAAATCCAGAAAATTACATTGTCTGATTTTTAAAGAATTTATTTGCAAATTATGGTGGAAAATAAATATTTGGTCATCTACAAACAAGCAAGATTTGTGTCTCTCACAGAGCTGTAACTTCTTCTGTAAGAGGCTCCTCTGTCCTCCACTCGTTACCTGTATTAATGGCACCTGTTTGAACTGGTTATCTATATAAAAGACACCTGTCCACAACCTCAAACAGTCCCACTCCAAACTCCACTATGGCCCAGACCAAAGAGCTGTCAAAGGACACCAGAAACAAAATTGTAGACCTGCACCAGGCTGGGAAGACTGAATCTGCAATAGGTAAGCAGCTTGGTGTGAAGAAATCAACTGTGGGAGCAATTATTAGGAAATGGAAGACATACAAGACCACTGATAATCTCCCTCCATCTGGAGCTCCCCACAAGATCTCACCCCGTGGGGTCAACATGATCACAAGAATGGTGAGCAAAAATCCCAGAACCACACGGGGGACCTAGTGAATGACCTGCAGAGAGCTGGGACCAAAGTAACAAAGGCTACCATCAGTAACACACTACGCCGCCAGGGACACAAATCCTGCAGTGCCAGACGTGTCCCCCTGATAAAGCCAGTACATGTGCAGGCCCGTCTGAAGTTTGCTAGAGAGCATTTGGATGATCCAGAAGAGGATTGGGAGAATGTCATATGGTCAGATGAAACCAAAATAGAACTTTTTGGTAAAAACTCGACTCGTCGTGTTTGGAGGAGAAAGAATGCTGAGTTGCATCCAAAGAACACCATACCTACTGTAAAGCATGGGGGTGGGAACATCATGCTTTGGGGCTGTTTTTCAGCAAAGGGACCAGGACGACTGATCCATGTAAAGGAAAGAATGAATGGGGCCATGTATCGTCAGATTTTGAGTGAAAACCTCCTTCCATCAGCAAGGCCATTGAAGATGAAATGTGGCTGGGTCTTTCAGCATGACAATGATCCCAAACACACTGCCCGGGTAACGAAGGAGTGGCTTCGTAAGAAGCATTTCAAGGTCCTGGAGTGGCCTAGCCAGTCTCCAGATCTCAACCCCATAGAAAATCTTTGGAGGGAGTTGAAAGTCCATGTTGTCCCAGCGACAGCCCCAAAACATCACTGCTCTAGAGGAGATCTGCATGGAGGAATGGGCCAAAATACCAGCAACAGTTTGTGAAAACCTTGTGAAGACTTACAGAAAACGTTTGACCTCTGTCATTGCCAACAAAGGGTATATAACAAAGTATTGAGATGAACTTTTGTTATTGACCAAATACTTATTTTCTACCATAATTTGCAAATAAATTCTTTAAAAATCAGACAATGTGATTTTCTGGATTTTTTTTTTCTCATTTTGTCTCTCATAGTTGAGGTATACTTATGATGAAAATTACAGGCCTCTCTCATCTTTTTAAGTGGGAGAACTTTTGGTGGCTGACTAAATACTTTTTTGCCCCACTGTATGTGTTAACATAATGTCAATAAATATGTAGTGTAATATAATGTTCTGTACAGTGCTAATATAACTAAACAAGACACATATTGATTTACATATATACAGTATATGTTGACGTATGCTTCGATCATCTTGGGCTTTTTGGAAGCTCTTGTCTTTGATTCCACTGAATATGTACTGCAGTCTGCTTAACTTGCCAATAGATCATGTTGTTTAAAGCCCCTGAAAAGATACAGTACAGTAGCTTATACAAACTGTATCTTGTCCAATGGGTCAAAACACCTTTCAGAAAACTCGGTGGTACAATATTTTTACACAGAAAACATTCAATATGAAATGTATCCCTAATCTTCAAACCAATAAAAGTAAGTCCAGTTGCTGTTCTTCCCTGATACACAACAGGATACTGAAACCAGTAAACATAAGACGTGTGAAGTACAAGAATAGAATCAATATGGAGAATTTGGGTCATTCTACAGCTGGTGTTTCTGAAAATCTCTGTATTTTTACTGCTTCACATGAAGCCACATATGCTCATTGGAAGCAAAAACACGCTGAATGTGTGAAGCAGATTATTACCATTGGTTTACCAATAGTTGTTGGACCACCAGTGGATAAAATCAAAGACAAGTAGACTGTGTATGGACTGTTCATATGGAGAGAAACGAGAAGAGGAAAGAGTGGATTTATGCAATAAATCTTGCTTCTGTCTTGACAGAGGGATCTGTTAGAGCCACACGGATACCTGATACACTTCCGAACCAACTCTTAAGACCAGGGGGGAAAAAAATTAAGTAAAAAAAAATTAAGTATTCCCATTTTGGATCATAATGAGGTTGAAAGAACAGCTTTAAAATGCAAAAATAAGTCAGTAGTAGACAAGAACCTAAAAAAAGTTAAAACCTGTGCAAAAGTAGGGCTTTCGTGTAATTTTAGCAGACATTCCCAAGTCATAGCGTACTGACGGCAAATGCAAAAGGCTTCTTTCTTTAAACATGGCAGCATCGTTGAGCTGCAAGGCCTCACGCTCCGCATCATCACTTCTGAGCTTGACAATCATTTTACAGATGGGTTATGAGGCAAAAAGTTAAGTTGTAGACACAAAAATTATATCTGAGCTAAGCCAAAAGATCTGTTAGGACACAGGCCAATCCTTGACACAAATTAAGACGCTGACTGCAGCCCATGACCATAAGACAGCATCTGCGAGAAAAGGGCTCAAAGAACAAAAACATCTTGAAAGGCCATGTCTCTTCACGTCCCATGCCACAAACTTCCCCATTTGGACTTTGCCAGGGAACACCAAACTCCCTCTTGCTCTCTACTCACAACCTGGTTATGATTCAAAAGTGTTAAAGGCAAACACACATATTATTTTCCATGTCTTCAGATTTAGTTTGTTACTATTATGAGAATACAGTGGATGGAGAATAAATCATATGCTGACCGGAGATAACAATTTTTCTCTGTTTATAGTAATTAACCTGAAAAATGAGTTATGTGCCTCACGCTGAGCATCAGAAAGAAATTGTACCCGAGCCTGTATTTACACAACTATCAGTGTCAATGTTTAGTAATTGTAAGATAAGGCAAAATTATTTATCAAACTTGCGTACGCAAAAAAAGCCATGCAAGTTTCAGTATTTATCAATATGGACATGCTCTTACGGTATGCTCAAATCCCACACCAGGTCAGGAGGTGGTGTACAGTCAATTGCACATGAAAACAATTAAGAGCATAAAAGGCATTGCAACATTAAGTCTACTCAAACCTACAGTCCTGTGGAACAAAAATGACATTTTAAAATATTTTTAAGATATCGAGCAGAACGAGCTGTGCAGTAAAGTTTCTGTGTGTTTTCCCATCTATAGCTTTGATGGCGCTGCTTTTGATAAAAGCATAAATCTCCCAAGATGTGTGAGCGTAGCCCGTCTTCCATGTGCACGCCTGTCCCAGGGTAAAGCACGCAGACATCTGCAGCCACAGCAAACACGTCCCCGCCTTCTGTCTGGGGCTGAACTACAGCCGCTCACCGCATACAGGCTCAGTCTGGGTCATGTTGTGGCTATGATTCTTTTACATCTCCTGTATTTGACATGCTTTAGCCTATATGTTGCCAAACATCTATGTATTGTTAATGCTGAATAAAATGATGCCAATATTTTAAACTGTATTTATTAGCTTCAAATGCCAAATGTAGTTTTAGATATCAAGGTAAAATTGGGGTTGACCCTAAAATTAAACCTTTGTTTTCCATTTGTCAAAACAGTCATTTTTTTCCCTTATTCATTTGTGCATTTTCTGCTCCAAGTTACGCCTCTTTTGCATTACTTTGTGCCTCCATGTCACAAACGTACACCTGGATTGGAGTGGTATGCAATTTCATAAATCCCACGCGCCATCCACCGTATGTACATTTAAGTATCTGCACCCGTTTCTATGCAAGTTTGATAAATGAGGGCCATTGTGTCCATGTTGTGACAAGATTAAGACTCCACAGACATTTCACATACACCATAATGGAACTCATAAACACAATGTTGCAAACATTAAATTAAAGTGAAGTTAGTGTTTTATAGTTATATATTGATTATTTGAGCCATAAAACTTAACTGATCACACAACTAATACTGACTTTATGGGCGGCAATAGCTCAGTCACAAGAGACATTTGCCAACTAACTGTGGGTTGCCAGTCCAATCCCCACTATCAGCACTGCATACTGTTGTCCTTGGGCAAGACACTTCAGTCAGTCTGCCCCAGCGCAGCTGTGACTACAGATATAGCTCACTGCCACGGTGTGACAGGAGTTACGGAATAATGCACCTAATTGTAAAGTGATTGAGTGTCTAAAAAAAAAGCACTGTATAGGACTAAAGCATTATCATTAAAAGGTACTGAAAGCAGCATGCCCTCTACTGGTTTGAAAACAGTACTGCAGTTTAAATCAAAACAATGGTCTGTTGGTTGCCAGTCTTTGCGTTTTTTTTTATTTTTTATTGATACTGGTCATTTAACAATAATGGATGAACCAGTCCAATTCGCTGGTTACCCCAAGTTACCCCAAAAGTATCATCTGAGTATCGATATATTGTGCAGCTGTACGGCTAGGTGTGGACTCAAAAGCTCAGCACAAAAAAATCCAAGACAAGGTCTTTAATCCAAAAATAGGTCACTTACAAAAGTCCGGTAAGATACACAATAGTCCACAGAAAACACTAGGAAAACGCTGGAATGCTCGACACAAAGGAACAAGACAATCTGGCACAGGACTGGGGAAAGCACACAGACTATATAGGGGAGACAACAAGGCACAGGTGGAACACATTAGGGGCGGAGCAGGTAATCACAAGGGCGGGAAAAAACAGTGGCAGGAAGTCAAGCTGGAGACACAGGAAAAGTCAGTAACTAGTCAAAATAAAACAGGAAATGGATACACAGAACAAATCCTGACAGTACCCCCCCTTAAGGGCCGGCTCCTGACGGCCCCGGCTGGTCAGGATGGCACCGATGAAAATCTTAAATGAGAGCAGGGTCCAGAATGTCCCGCGAAGAAACCCAAGACCTCTCCTCGGGTCCATACCCTTCCCAGTCTACCAAGTATTGCCGACCACGCCCACGGCGGCGAACAGCAAGAAGTCATTTTACTGAGTAAGCTGGGGAGCCATCAATGAGCTGGGGTGGTGGCGGAGGCCTGGAGGAGGGGACAAGGGGGCTCTCTTTAATGGGTTTGAGTTGGCTGACATGAAAGGTTGGATACGCCAGGATCTGGGGAGCCTCAGTCGCACAGCCGCAGAATTCACAACCTTAGAAACAGGAAACGGGCCAACAAAGCGTGGAGCCAACTTCCTGGAGGCCACTCGAAGAGGCAGGTCTCGAGAAGAAAGCCAGACCCGTTGGCCTGGCTGGTAAGCAGGAACACGCCTACTTTCAGCCCTCCTTTTATATTGTTCAGATGACCGTTGAAGCTGGAGACGGGCCCGACGCCAAATACGCCGACAGCGGCGGATAAGCAGCCTGAGCAGAAGGGACACCCACCTCCTCAGGAAACAATGGAGGTTGGTAACCATAGCAGCACTGGAAAGGGGACAAGCCAGAAGCAGAAGATGGTAGAGTATTGTGCGCATATTCAATCCACATAACATACTTGTTCCAGGATGATGGATGTTGGAAGCCAGGCAACGAAGGGAGGTTTCCAGCTCTTGATTCTTCCGCTCAGTTTGGCCATTAGACTGTGGGTGATAGCCGGAAGACAGACTGACAGAAGCCCCAATCAGAGAGCAAAAGGCTTTCCAGAACCTCAGATCCCTCAAGCCAGTGACGCCATTCCTCTAGTGCCACCTTAACTGCCAGGAGTTCCCAGTTGCCAACATCGTAATTTCTTTCGGCTGGGGAGAGCTTCCGGGAAAGGAAGGCACATGGATGGACCTTGTTGTCGACTGCTGAGCGCTGAGAGAGGACAGCTCCTACCCCCACCTCTGAAGCATCCACCTCCACAATGAACTGCTGTGTGGGGTCAGGCAGAACCAAGACAGGAGCAGTGGTGAAACAAGTCTTCAGTTTTTGAAAGGCTTGCTGGGCTTGAGAGTTCCACTGAAACTTGGACTTTGCAGAGGTTAATACATGTAGGGGAGCAGCAATCATGCTAAAATTACGAATAAACCTGTAGAAATTAGCAAACCCCAGAAACCTTTGTAATCATTTTCTATCTGAGGGGACAGGCCATTCTGTGACTGCACTGACCTTTTCCGGGTCCATCTGAACGTAGTTGTGACCGATGACAAACCCGAGAAAGGAAACGGATGGTGAGTGAAATTCACACTTCTCGGCTTTAACAAAAAGTTGGTTCTGGAGGAGTCGCTGCAGAACTTGTCGAACATGCGTCTGTTCATCTGGAGAAAATATCAGTATATCGTCTAGGTAGACAAATACAAACTTGTTAAGCATGTCCCGGAGGACATCATTGACTAGGGCCTGGAACACAGCAGGGGCATTAGTGAGACCAAAAGGCATTACGAGATACTCATAATGTCCACTGGGAGTGTTAAAAGCAGTCTTCCACTCATCCCCCTCCCTTATCCGTACTAGGTGATAGGCATTCCTGAGGTCAAGTTTAGTGAACACCTTAGCCCCTTGTAAAAGTTCAAAAGCAGAGGAAATAAGTGGGAGGGGGTACCTGTTTTTAATGGTGATATCATTCAGCCCTCTGTAGTCGATACATGGACGAAGAGTCTTGTCCTTCTTATCAACAAAGAAAAAACCAGCTCCAGCTGGAGATGAGGATGGCCAAATGATTCCAGCCTCCAGAGAAGAGATGTATTTCTCCATAGCCTCCCTTTCAGGAGCTGAGAGGGAGTACAGGCGACCCTTCGGTGGAGATGTCCCAGGCAGCAAGTTGATGGCACAGTCATATTCCTGATGTGGAGGCAGGGAAGTGGCTCGAGCCTTACTGAAGACTTCACCAAGATCATGGTAACAGGTAGGTACACTAGAAAGATCAGGAGGCAGCAGTGTCTCAAGTGTGACTGTCTCTTGGCCCCCTCAGGAAGACAGGAACCTTTGCACCTCTTCCCCCACTCTGTAACCTCCCCAGAAGTCCAGTCAATCTGAGGGTTGTGTTGCTTCAACCAGGGAAGGCCCAGGATCACAGGATGCAGAGGAGCACGATCGAGATGGAAGCTAATTTGCTCACAGTGCCCCTGGGCCATAACCATCTTCACAGGTTGTGTGCGGTGAGTGACTCTGCAGAGAAGACGACCATCAAAGGCATTGGCCTCTAGGGGCTTGAGCAAGGGAGATACAGTTAGATGAAGCTTCTTAGCCAAAGTCCAGTCCATAAAATTTTCATCAGCCCCAGAGTCAACCAAAACCCTTAAACAAAGTGACTCAGTGGGAAGGACTAGATTCACAGGAGTGAGTGGTCTAGGAAAAAAATTAGGAGAAAGAGTTTGGCTCACCAGCGCCCTCCTCTTCACTGATGAGCCTGGTCTTTTACTGGACACCTAGAGAGGAAATGGCCTTTCTGCCCACAGTAGAGACACCTCCCCTCTTGCAGACGGCGCTGTCGCTCCTCAGGAGACAACCTGGTCCTGCCCAACTGCATTGGCTCCTCCGGGGTGGCAGAAAGTAAAGGTGAGGTAGCAGCTAGTTCTGTTTGAGGGGAAGACCCTTTAGAAATACCCGGACTGTTGTAAGGCCTCTGGTAGAGAGTTGGGGAGGTTCTCTGAAAAGAACGATCCCTTTCACGTTCCTTCAGTCTATTGTCTATTTTGATGGCCAGGGCAATGAAAGAGTCCAGGTCCTGGGGGAGGTCAAGTGCCACCAACTGGTCCTTAATAGCATCCACAAGTCCATGGTGAAAAGCATCGAGCAGTGACGAGGTGTTCCAGCCACAATCTGCTGCCAGGGTGCGGAACTGAATGGCATAGTCCGCTACGGGGCGCCTGCCCTGCCGAAGACTCAAAATGGCACGGGCAGCCTCCGGACCAGGAGTGGAATGATCAAAAATTTTTCTTAAGGCAGCAGAAAAATGATCGACGGACTGGCAGATAGCAGAGTCTTTAGCCCATTCCGCAGTTGCCCAGGCCTCAGCTCGCCCGGCTAAGTGGGTTATAACAAAAGCCACTTTAGATCGCTCAGTAGGGAATGCAGCGGGCTGTAGATCAAAATGGAGTCCGCATTGCACCAGGAAAGCCCTGCAGTTATCTGAGTCACCAGTAAATTTTTCCGGTCGAGAGAGATGGGCCACAGAAACAGCTGGCACAAGAGAAGGAGAAGTTGGAACAGTAGGTGGTGCAGGAGGTGAGGGGGTAACAGCAGGAGCAGATGGAGCAGTAGGGCTGAGAAGTTGCTCTAAACGAGAAGCTAACTGTTGAAGCTGCTCTGAGATGGTACTCACTTGAGTGGAAATGGTGGACTGGAATCCCTCATGGCGGGCATTTAACTCACGAATGCCATGGCCCATGGCAGCAAGCTGATATTCATGCTCAGAAAGACGCACTCCCTGAGAACGCAGGGCAGCACTGAGCTGTGAGTTGTCGGCTGAGTCCATACTGGCCAGATTGTACTGTGCAGCTGTACGGCTAGGTGTGGACTCAAAAGCTCAGCACAAAAAATCCAAGACAAGGTCTTCAATCCAAAAATAGGTCATACACAAAAAATCCGTCCGAAATCCAAAATGACAAATCCAAAGGGAAGAAGCAATATCAGGGTCCAAAAAACATTCCGGTAAGATACACAATAGTCCACAGAAAACACTAGGAAACCGCTGGAATGCTCGACACAAAGGAACAAGACAATCTGGCACAGGACTGGGGAAAGCACACAGACTATATAGGGGAGACAACAAGGCACAGGTGGAACACATTAGGGGCGGAGCAGGTAATCACAAGGGCGGGAAAAAACAGTGGCAGGAAGTCAAGCTGGAGACACAGGAAAAGTCAGTAACTAGTCAAAATAAAACAGGAAATGGATACACAGAACAAATCCTGACATATATTAATACCGGCTTTCACTCAGTTCCCCAAACTGGGGGTGTGTTGACATTAATCTAGTTACTTTGCCCTTCAGTTTGAGTTTATCCTAATGAAACTTTTAAAATTTGGTGAAGAGCAGCCAGGAAACAGTGTCCTGCGGGGGTCAGCTCTCTCCTCTGGGAGCCTGTTTGCAGTGAGGCTGGTAATGACGTATTTGGCACTTTTCACTTCCCACTGCTGGCTGTAACCAATGTCACTTTAGCCTGCAGTTAATCTTGAGGACTTCTTAACACTTCTGATCTCATTTAAGATCCCATCCAGCAGTCCCTCAGCCTTGGGCCTGAGTGTAACTTTAGCCAAAGTGACTCCTAAAACAGTAGAATCACTGTGTTATCTGCATGGGTGCACAGTTTTCCACATTTGACTGACGTGGTGATAGAAAACTGTATTTCCCTTCTGCCTCAGTGAGAATTGCATTTGGCGCATCAGCGGAGGTGGTAGACGCACACTGACCTGCCAAATGAGGGGGGCATGTGACAATCACAGCTCTGCATAAGAAGGAATCAGAGGAGGTCTCCACCCGGGCCCACTCTGCATTCTGTCAAACACAGTGCACAGATTCATTAAGTCATAGGTATAGAGATTTACCTTTTTTTTTTTTTTTTTTTTTTTTTCAGAATGAAGAATAACTTAACATTTTCAAAAGAGCATAAAAATAAGACAAATCTATGTTTTGTTTTGTTGTTTTTTTTTGAGGAAAATTGCATAATTACTCAATAGTATAATGAGATAGGAATCATCTGTGAAACCAGAAGCACTGATAGCAATGCCTATACCTGGGTCGGATCCCAATTCTTAGGATGTGCCTCCTAAAAGCCTCAACTCCTCAATTCCTCAGCTGTTAGCTCCGCCCACTAAGGAGAGCGAGAGGTGTGTTTCCTATGGGCCTGTAACATCCGCTAATGTAATAATCCCCACAAATGTAATAAATTCCCACAAATTTAACAGAGATTTCCCACTGCAAACATAATGTAACACAAATGTAATAACTATTACATTTGTAGTTGTTTATTACATTTGTGGGAAGGTCATGACATGTCTGCAAATGTAATAAATTCCCACAAATGTAATAAGAAAATCATTATTGTTCAAAAGTGAACATATTACTGTATTTTCCGAACTATAGGGCGCTCTAGATTATAAGGCGCACTGTCATTGAATGGTCTATTTTCAAACTTTTTTTCACATATAAAGTGCACCAGACTAAAAGGCAAAACAAAACAGTCAGATAAGTCAGTCAGTCAAACTTTATTCAACGCGTTCACCATAACTCCCAAACTTGTTCAGTTGTAACGCGTTAATAACAAAACACAATCTGAGACCGCTAAATCAAACAATAGCGTAGTCACAATAACTCATAACTGTTCAGTTATAACAACAGTTATAACGTTATAACAAAATACAACACAATACACTCACTTTTTCAGTTCATTCCTCGTCCACAAATCCCTCAAATTCTTCATCTTCAGTGTCCGAGTTAAACAGTTGGGCGATTACGGCAATATTATGGTGAAGTACAGTATGTATTACTCCTGACTATGGTAGGTATACAAGGCGCTCTGAATTATAAGGCGCATTGTCGTTTTTTGAGAAGACTGAAGGCTTTTAAGTGTGCCCTATAGTTCAGAAAATACGGTACAGTATAACATATTATTATTATCATCATCACTATTTTTTATTTATTTATTTTTTTTTACTTGTAAGCATATAGTGACCAAAAGTGACAAACAAGTACATTTATTGAATTCTCAGTGGCCTATGTGTAGGGCTACTTACAAACATATGCGCTCACACAGTGAGTTGTAGGCTAAATGTTACAATTTTTTCCTGTAAGCTCGTTAAATTTGTCAATGCTAACAAAAATCCATTCTAACAATTTGTAGAGTTTTATGGCAGTAGTAGCTCAGTTGGTAGAAATGTTCACTCACTAACCTGGAGGTTGGCGGTTCAAGCCCTGCTGCTGACATTGCATACTGTCATTGTGTCCTTGGGCAAGACACTTCATTCATACAGGCAAGGTGGTTGCCTCTATGAATGAAGTGTGTTTGTTGGTGGTCGGAGAGGCCATTCGCGCAGAATGGCAGACACATTTCTGTCAGTCTGCCCCAGGGCAGCTGTAGCTACAGAAGAAGCTCACCACCACAGAGTGTGGGGAGTAAATGAATAATGCAGAAGCCTCTTTGAGTGTTCAATGAAGTGCTATATTAGACCAATGCATTATTTATTTATAAATAGCACTGTTTTTTGTTTTTCCTTTTTTTAAGCAAAAACAAACACAGAAGGCGTTTTAGCATTTTTCTGACTGAACACAAAAAAAACCCAGAAAATTTATATTTTAAAAAAAGGTATATTTATATACTATTATTACTAATATTCAGAGTGTATTTTTTATCCAGTTCAAGTTAATAAAAATTGAATTGAAATAAGAATACTGACTTTTTGTGTTCATACTACATACTCAAACTGTTTTAGTGTAATCAGTTTCCCCAATTGAATTGAGTAATCCCACCAGAATTTGAAGTTGTGAATGTAAGATCAATTAAAGTTAAATGAACCTAAATGGAATATGAACAAGTGACACTTTTAAATGAGTTTGAGTAAATACAGCATTTTAATGCAAAATATTTAACGGTTTAAGTTAAAATAAATCAAACAGAATTTGTAAATAAACTTGATTAATTTCATATACCTCAAAAAAACAAAATTTGTTGAAGTTATTCAGACTCTTTTAAAGTAAATTTATTAAATTAAATATATTCATTTAATAAACTTAAATCAATTGGTGCACTTGGTTTCCCCAATTTATTTGAGTTAACTTAACCTCAGGTTTTACAGTGCATATGACACAGCTGATAGAGCCCTAGAGCCTCAGAAAGGTTTGTTTAGGTCTGGCTCTGGTTAAGCTGCAGATCTGCTGCTGTCTTTTTAGGCACTATAACATAGGATCATCTAGGCCTACAAAATAAATAAATAAATGCTTTGTAAGAAAATATATAAATTATATATAAGACAAGCCCAGATGAAAATGTTTTGGATGATAATTTGATAATTTAATTTTAATGATAATTTTCTCATTACATTTGTGGGAATTTATTACATTTGCAGATATGGCATGACCTTCCCACGAACGTAATAAACAACTGCAAATGTAATAGTTATTACATTTGCGGAAAATTTTGTTATTACATTTGCAGTGGGAAATCTCTGTTACATTTGTGGGAATTTATTACGTTTGTGGGGATTATTACATTAGCGGATGTTACAGGGCCTCTCTCCTCTGTGGGTGCAGCTAACAGCGGAGGAATTGAGGAGTTAATGTTTTGAGTAGGCATCCACCCCTGGACTCCAACCAGGGATCTTAAAGTTCTGGGGTGAGTGCTCTTTTAGGCCACGAAGTCCATATATGTCACGTTGTAAAAATTTAACTCAAACTAATAATTTGTTTTATTACTGATCATTTGTGGCTGGAGGTAGGTTTGAGTTCTATTTTTCTAATGGTTCTGCAGTGATCTGCAGAGCTACAGCTCAGGGAACACAGGAAACAGGCGCCAAGTGTTAAAATAAAACTTCCGCTACACTTTCAAAATAAAGGCTTACTACACAGCAGTAATGTAAACACGGTGCATTGAGAAGTTGATTTTTGAGGGGGAGAAATGTAGCGTCATTTGCGACAGGTAGCAGCCATTTTACAAGGACAACATGCAGAAGTTGAATGCCTAGCCACAGTTTTATGTTTAGACAGTGAGTAGTCTGTAAAATAACAGGGGGAGACCGGCACCAGTAGCAGAGCAGCAGCAGTTCCGTCGCCCTCAGTGTAAATATATTCTTTTAAACAGTTACGCACAAATCAATCTGCTTCTGCAATACCCCCGCTGTAAATTCGGGGTCAGGGCTAAGCTAACACTGACCGTCTTGTAACAGAGAAACAGCACAAAAGTAAACCTAAATAGGAAACAGAGAAACAGAGAAACTGGAAGTATTAAGTATTTGCACAAAACAGGGATATTTGCAGGACAGTGTACGGTCAGTGTAAGTTTAAATTTTTTAACCATGTTATAATGTCCTCACTGCTCTATGTGTGGGGAGCCAGGAAGTGCTCCTGTGCATTTCTAAAGCCCATACACTGTCACTGGATCATTTCAGGGCTTAATTGGTGTCATTACAAAGCTGTTAGAGTGATATTACTGATAGCTGTGCTAAATAGCCATTTTATGCTCTGTCCATTGCCCACCATTGCCAGCAGGGGAGTCAGATACCTAATCCATGCATTCTCTACAAATTCAAAGCACTCCCCAAAAGAAGAGTTTTTTCACACATACACATACATTATTTTAAGTTATAAAACATGAAATACTAATGTAAAGTGTCCAAAACTATTTCAAAAACCTGAAAAAGCATAATATGGTCATATAAGGTAAGGTTTGATAAATGTAGCCAGTTGGTCTAGATTTACTTGTTTGTAAAATAATAGAAAACATAGCCTTGCTGTTGTAAATAGGACATGGGACAGATAAAGAAAACAGAGCTCTGCAACTGTCTATTTTTTATTCACATATGGATGGAGCAAAATAATTGATATTATTCACTAATCCGTATCTACACATAATAGTCATAACAATAAATGCATTGTAAATATCCCTGTCTAACCTCTGTTGGTTCATGTGTTGACAGTGACATAGTGCAGCTAACCCACATGACAAAGAAAGTCTGCTGGCCGTCCTCTGGGCCAGGTTCAGCCGAGTTGAGTGTTAAATTGCCAGTGAGCTGTGAGTGAGAATGTGTTTGTCTGTCAATATGTGCTAGCCCTGTCACAGAGCAGCAAAATGTCAAGGGTGAGCCCCTCACGGTATGCGCGGAAGTGGGCAGCAGCCTCTCAGAACCTAGTACACACAAATAATGCCAAATAGCTGGATATAATACATGCCAACTGAAACTATAATTCTTGTCTCTACCTAGAGCTACATTTTTATTATTATTTTTTTTCTTATTTTCAAGTTGATTGCTTTTCGTTTCTAGCATCTGTTCAAGGTTGATTTTATTCAAGGCTTGACATTAGTCAGGACAGCCATTTGGAGTGACAGGAATGCAGTTACATGTGTTCTCAAGGAAGTTTTTAACCTTGAAAAGAAAAATATTAATTCTGACATTTAACAGATTCATGCAGAATGTCTTGAACTTGGCAAGAACAAGGTCCGTACAATCAACAGCTATGCCCTGCCAGTCATCAGATACCCTGCAGGAATTATAACTTTGGGTCAAATATGACACACATATAGTTAGGTCCATAAGTATTTGGACACTAACACATGTTTTGTTGTTTTAGCTGTTGACCAAAACATATTCAAAATACAGTTATATAATTAATATGTGCTTAAAGTGCAGACTCTCAGCTGTAATTTTAGAGTATTCAGATCCAAATTGGACGAAGGATTTACAGCTCTTTAAAGTGTAGCTATGTATGTATATGTGTGTGTGTATATATGTTGGATATATATATATATATATATATATATATATATATATATATATATATATATATATAGTGGCGAACCAACCGGACATTGTGGTGATAGACAAACAGCAGAGGAAAGCCGTTGTGGTTGACATCGTTATACCAAGCGATTGTAACATCAGGCAAAAGGAACACGAGAAACTGGAGAAGTACCAAGGGCCTCAAAGAAGAACTTGAGAAGGCCTGGAAAGTGAAGGCAACAGTGGTGCCCGTGGTCATCGGAGCACTCGGGGCAGTAACCCCCAAACTGGAAGAGTGGCTACAGCAAATCCCAGGGAAAACATCAGACATCTCAGTCCAGAAGAGCACAGGAACAGCAAAGATACTGCGCAGAACCCTCAAGCTCCCAGGCCTCTGGTAGAGGACCCGAGCTTGGATGGATGAAACTGCCCGCGGAGGGCGAGAGGACAATTGCAATATATATATATATATATATATATATATATATATATATATATATATATATATATATATATATACTTTGACTTGATATATACTTTTACTTTGAACAGAACATTTGGATTAAATGTCTAACGCTCCCTGCTGGCAACAGTGGTGAATAAACAGAGCATAAAACAGCAAATTAGCACTGCTATTAGCAACATGATACTAACAGAGAGATAAATGAGTTGACTGCTTCATAGTGACAGCAATTTAGGCCCAGGATTACTCGACCCATGCATGAATGGAACAAACATAACATGGTTAAAAGTTAAAAAAATTTGATTTAGCAGATTAGAGGACCTTTAATAAAACATGAGCAAAAAGGTAACTATGCTGTTGTTGCTGAGTGTTGGGGATGGGAAACATTATAGGTAACCGTGTCCTCCATTTGACACAGATTTACTTTGAGTCATTTTCAAGTCCATCTAAGTACATCAGAATATCACTAGTGATATTGTTATTGCAGTATTCAACATAGTTATTGCATATTGTATGTTTTTCTCATATTGTGCCACACAAGGTTATACATTTTGATGTAAACGCACTACGGTGGCCCTGAGGTGTAACGTCAAAATTGTTTTTATCCACTAGAAACATACAGAGGCAGATTTTTTTAAAACTTCACCTTAAAAAGAAACCCGCCTCTAAAAAAAATAAAAAATAAAAAAAAGTACATGTTTGCTCCCCACTATACTGTTTGAGTGTGAGAGCAGCTTATCCAGCCACATTAGCTGAACCATTTTAAAATTTGTGGCAGGGTTTATTTTTGTGGCCATCTTATTTTAAAAGGAGGAGAAACAGTATTTTGAGGAAACAGCACCCTCTTTTAATTTGAGACTCTAAGTTAGGGGTAGGCAACCCCTGGCCCCATGGACCAAACTTGACTTGGTCAGATAAAGTTGGCCCTCGTCAACTTTTAGCTGATATCCACTTTTATTAATTACCATTACTTGGTAGAATTTAACCCCATGGAGCTGTCAGTGAATGAGGCCGCTGTAAGACCCTATTTGCAAGCATACAGCTCTCTGTCATGGTTTTGTGGTTTTAGTTAGCTGTATGCAGGGCTTAATTTGAGCCGGATCTTGCCAGAACAGGATCCGGAAACTCCCTTATTTTGACACGGTCCGGCAACTGTTTGCTTGGATCCGGTAACTCGGACACAACTAGGTCGGAGGTGTATTTACACAGAAATGCATATGTTTTAAACATAAAAGCCACACTTCATTTCTGCGTGAGCGCTTCATCACAGACTGTCGCCGCGCCTTAATTTGTGTCTATAGAGTGTACAGGGAATCCGGTGGAAAAGACCTTCACGTCAAACTGAAAGATCTGTTCACCACTGTTAACACCAGTGGTGTCTGCAGGTGTACAGCAGTACGCACTGTACGTACCATGAGATGTCCCCCGACCCCGCCCAATCCCTGCTGCATCCACAGCGCGCACAGAGCCATAGTAGGATGTGTGTTTTTACAAACGCAGTGGAGCTACAGCTGACTGCTGCTCTTTAAGACAATAGTGATGTGTTTGCTAACAGCCAGAAGACAGTAAATCTGTTGACATTTGTCCTGACTTTGGTTACGCGGAGGGTACCTACATGATTTGGATGTGCCGCGTTATTTCCAAAATGCGCCAGAGAGCGCACGGGACATGGCAGTGCCACGTCAGTTTGTTCTTTTACTCAAATGAATATGGAAGCTAGAGCTAACGCACTGACCGTGGGTCACGGGATGAGACCCAGGGACAGTTAAACGCCAGTATCACTGTTACATGGCCAGGGTAACATTACGCCACGCGCCCTCGATGTGCTATATCCCATGTGCGCACGGGGCATGGATCCACAGCAGTTTGTTCTTTTTTGTTTGTTCAAAAGCATCTGTAAACTCGAGCTAACGCGCTGAGGCTCACAGAGCCTGGAGCCGTGAAACACCATTACGCAGAGAAGACTGCGCGCTCCACGGCAGTCACTAAAAAGAAGCGAAAGCAAAAGGAGAGACATGATTAGGCTACTGAGAGCTTACTGCTGCCGTGTACTCCCTTTCCTTGTCTAGACTTTGTTTATACAGACCACAGCTGCATGAGTCTGTGTTCTTGCTTCAGACTGGTGGCTGCACACAGTTGGTCTATGACAAAGCGAGTCTACAGAAGCGCAGTAATTATGCGTAGCAGCTGATTTCTCGATCAGCTGAGCAATCACACAAACTACACTGACACATTACACTGAAGTGAAACGATATAATGTATAATAATGTTAACAAATATGTTAAAATATAATTTAAAACTGAGTATAAATGAGCAGTTGCTTGGTATTTTGGCATGTGTGTGCACCTAAGCATTGTGTTGTGTGTACGTTCCGGGAACAGTGTTGGCCTTGTGGACCCTGGTGTCAAAGCGCAATTTTTGTTCTGGCATTGTTTGATTTACAAATTAAGCCCTGGCTGTATGTATACCCCTGCTGTAAGTGTTCTTGTTTTTAGATTTATTTTATTTAAAATGTGAACTGTCCTATTTTTTTACAGAAGGTTTTATTTATTTATTTTTCTTTTTTCTTTTTTTTTTAGTTTTAGACAAAAAATTTAAACAAGCTTTTTTAAAAAGAGACATGACTTTATTTTAATAGACTTAATAGCTTTAATAGCTTTATTTTTCTGTTGTAATGTAGACATGTATTTTTGTTTTTGTAATGTAAAGCATGTTTTTTTTTTTTTTTTTTTTTTTAGGCAAGACTTTTAAATAAATCTACCTCTACTTTTATTTTTATTTTTCTAGTGGACAAAACAATTTTGATATTGCACCTCAGAGCCACCATACAGGGTGGGCAGCAATAGTAAAATTTGCTAGTTCAGCTTTACAATTAAACAATTTTTCATCTGTATTCTTAGCAATGAATCTATAAACTAAATAATTTGAATATGCCAGTAATTTGCATGCAAGGGTAAAGTGCTTCAGTTCCGGTGTGTGCTCAGTGCGCGTCGCCTCGGCAGTGGAGCAGGATGGCAGTGAGGCGGGCGCAGATAGGACGCATGCTCTGTTTCCCTCAGAGGGAAGCTGTTATCTCAGTGTCGCGCTTCATCAATCCCCGAGTTAGATGTTACTGTACTCTACCTGCCATATGGCCTTGACAGCACAGCCCAGCCGGACGCTCTTCCAGCCCACTCCCTCCGCCAGGCGCTCACTAAGCTGCTGGGTGCCTCCCTGTGGAGAAACGGAGATTACAGTTTAGAGACCTCTACACATGCCCGCAGGGTTTGGATAAGCAGCAAGGCAACTTCTCTGCTCATAGAGGGCCTTAGTATAGTTTAACTGAAGATATGCCTTTTTCTTTTTTCATTTATTTTCTTGCATGGAAGAGATAATCACATTATTATTATTATGATTATTAAAAAGCATTAATCAATGTAATAAAAAATAAAATAAACTAGGCGCACTCTGACAAGGTATACCTCTGCAAAGGCATTGGATTTCCTTTCTGCAATCCCATTTATCCTAAAACAAATCCAGCTCATGGTCCACACCAAAATACACAACAAAACAATTTGTTACTTTATGGCCTTTGCTCCAGTAAGATTTTGACTTTCTATTAGAAGAAATAAAGGTTTTTAAAAAAGCTCAAACTGAACGCTTTAGTGAAAAATTAATTTTATTTTTGTAGCACACACTTCACTTGACTCTACAGACTAAGACTTTTTGACCTTGTTTTGATTTGACTGGAAAATCACTCCAGAGTGCGTGATAGATTTCACACATTTCATAAGTTCATTGTTAGAATTTATGTGAATAAAGTGGTTTTTAAAGCTTAAAAAAGCAAAATTATAAAATATCAACAAAGTAATTTGTGTTGTATAGACTCCGCTGTGTGTAATCCTGTATTCTCTGGCACAGATGCTTTCTGTAGCTGGAAAAAAGACCTCTGCACATGGCATGGGGCATGCCTGATTCATGAGCAGTATGTCTTTTCTCGTGTTTGTATCCAAAACTACTTCTGTCTGAATGTGTGTGAGAGCATCAGTCAGCTGTGAGAACGATTGGAGATATGATGAGCAGCATCTTAAAGGAGTGAGTTTAAATGTGGTGAAGTGAAAGAAAAGGAGTGAAACCCATACACACACTGTACCCGGAGAGCTTTACCCTCACATGCAATTTAATGGTATGTTCAGTCTTCATTTACGCCTGTGCTGGACGTGCACGGCGGGCCGGAACCCCACATTTAACTGTAGTGCACTCATACAGGCACATACTGTACATCCAAAGCTAAAATCCTGGTTACCCTGGTTACCCTGTGCCAGAAATTAGGGCACAAGTCAGAGACACTAAGTTTGTTTATCTCTAAGCTCAGAAAAGCAAGTAACAATATTTAAGTTAAAAATTCAGAAGCTTTATTTGTTTGTTGTAAGATTTGCACTTTCCAAAAAGTTAACTCCTGAGCTAGAGATTGTCAGGATCTTGTTTTCTTCTTGAAGTAATTCATGTAATTAGTAAACAGTATTCTAATAACTTATGAAATAAAGTAGAAAAGTATTCAGTAATTAGTAATTTAATTATTTTTCCAGAATAATCCACCCAACATGGTCACCTGGTAGATTTCACATAGTTGTCCAGCAGGGACATGTTGCTGTCCATGGGCATATTTATAGGAAATAGTTACATTGTGCATTAGCTCAGAGCGGTTTATAAAGTAGATCATAAAACTGAAATAAAATGTAAGTACAACCTTTGTGCTGTAGTGCTATTTCTTGAAGGATCTGTTGAATTCTTTTTAAAGTAGCGCCTCTGAAGAAAATTGCTGCCATTGTCTGCAGGCACATTATAAAATAGGCCAAGCACTACTACTACTACTACTACTACTACTACTACTACTACTACTACTACTTCACAGGTTTGCTGGGGCCCAGGGCAAAAAGGCTTCATGTTGGTCCATTATAATGAAACATATAAGAAGGACCATTTCTGAGGCCCGGGATAACAGAAAACTGGGACCTTTTAGTGTTTTTAGAGAAATGGGACAAGGAGCCTAAAACTGGGACTGTCTTGGTAAAATAGGGACACCATAACCCTGATGTTAATGCTTCTCCATCCATCCATCCATCTTCTTCCGCTTATCTGGGACCGGGTCGCGGAAGCAGCAGTCTAAGCAAAGATGCCCAGACTTCCCTCTCCACAGACACTTCCTCCAGCTCTACCGGGGGGACCCCAAGGCGTTCCCAGGCCAGCCGAGAGACATAGTCCCTCCAGCGTGTCCTAGGTCTTCCCCGGGGCCTCCTCCCGGTGGGACATGCCCGGAACACCTCAGGCGTCCAGGAGGCATCCGGAACAGATGCCCGAGCCACCTCAACTGACTCCTCTCGATGTGTAGGAGCAGCGGCTCTACTCCGAGCTCCTCCCGGGTGACAGAGCTCCTCACCCTATCTCTAAGGGTGCGCCCAGCCACCCTGCGGAGGAAACTCATTTCGGCCGCTTGTATCCGGGATCTTGTCCTTTCGGTCATGACCCAAAGCTCATGACCATAGGTGAGAGTAGGAATGTAGATCATCCATCCATCCTTCCCTCACTCGTGAACAAAACCCCAAGATACTTGAACTCCTCCACTTGAGGCAGAAACTCCCCCCCAACCTGGAGAGGGCAAACCACCCTTTTCCGGTCGAGAACCATGGCCTCGGACTTGGAGGTGCTGATTCTCATCCCAGCCACTTCACACTCGGCTGCAAACCGCCCCAGTGCACACTGAAGGTCCTGGTTTGAGGAAGCCAACAGAACAACATCATCCGCAAAAAGCAGAGATGAAATCCTGTGGTTCCCAATCCTGACTCCCTCCGGCCTTTGGCTGCACCTAGAATTTCTGTCCATAAAAATTATGAACAGAACCGGTGACAAAGGGCAGCCCTGCCGGAGTCCAACATGCACTGGGAACAGGTCCGACTTACAACCGGCAATGCGGACCAAGCTCCTGCTCCGGTCATACAGTGACCGGACAGCCCTTAGCAAAGGGCCCCGGACCCCATACTCCCAGAGCACCCCCCACAGGACACTACGAGGGACACGGTCGAACGCTTTCTCCAAATCCACAAAGCACATGTGGACTGGTTGGGCGAACTCCCATGAATCCTCGAGCACCCGGTAGAGGGTGTAGAGCTGGTCCACTGTTCCACGGCCAGGACCAAAAAACCGCATTGTTCCTCCTGAATCCGAGGTTCGACTATCGGCCGAATTCTCCTCTCCAGTACCCTGGAATAGACTTTCCCAGGGAGGCTGAGGAGTGTGATCCACCTATAGTTGGGACACACCCTCCAGTCCCCCTTCTTAAAGAGAGGGACCACCACCCCGGTCTGCCAGTCCAGAGGCACTGTCCCCAACCGGAACGCGATGTTGCAGAGACATGTCAGCCACGACAGCCCCACAACATCCAGGGACTTGAGGTACTCAGGGCGGATCTCATCCACCCCTGGTGCCTTGCCACTGAGGAGCTTTCCAACCACCTCAGTGACTTCAGCTTGAGTGATGGATGAGTCCACCTCTGAGTCCCCAGCCTCTGCTTCCTCAACGGAAGGCATGTCGGTGGGATTGAGGAGATCCTCAAAGTATTCCTTCCACCGCCCGACAAAATCCCCAGTCAAGGTCAACAGCTCCCCACCTCCACTGTAAACAGTGTTGGTGAAGCGCTGCTTCCCCCTCCTGAGGCGGCGGACGGTTTACCAGAATTTCTTTGAGGCCAACCGATAGTCCTCCTCCATGGCCTCCCCGAACTCCTCCCAGACCCGAGTTTTTGCCTCCACAACCGCCCGGGCCGCAGCACGTTTGGCCCTCCGGTACCCGTCGGCTGCCTCAGGAGTCCCACGAGCCAACCAGGCTCGATAGGACTCCTTCTTCAGCCTGACGGCATCCCTTACTTCCGGTGTCCACCACCGGGTTTGGGGCTTGCCGCCACGACAGGCACCAGAGACCTTGCGACCACAGCTCCGAACGGCTGCATCGACAATAGAGGCGGAGAACATGGTCCACTCGGACCCCTCTGACAGAGGGCTCAGCCAGATGTTCCCAACAGACCCTCACAATACGTTTGGGCCTGCCGAGTCTGTCCGGCCTCCTCCTCCGCCAGCGGATCCAACTCACCACCAGATGGTGATCGGTTGACAGCTCAGCCCCTCTCTTCACCCGAGTGTCCAAGACACACGGCTGAAGGTCAGATGACATGACTACAAAGTTGATCATCGACCTCCGGCCTAGGGTGTCCTGGTGCCACGTGCACTGATGGACACCCTTGTGCTCGAACATGGTGTTTGTTATGGACAAACTGTGACTAGCACAGAAGTCCAATAACAAAACACCACTCGGGTTCAGATCAGGGAGGCCGTTCCTCCCAATCACGCCCCTCCAGGTGTCACTGTCGCTGCCCACATGGGCATTGAAGTCTCCCAGCAAAACAATGAAGTCCCCAGTCGGTGCACCTTCCAGTACCCCTCCCAGGGACTCCAAGAAGGCCGGGTACTCTGTACTGCTATTCGGCCCGTAGGCACAAACCACAGTAAGAGACCTGTCCCCAACCTGAAGGCGTAGGGACGTGACCCTCTCGTTTACTGGGGTAAACTCCAACACATGGCGGCTGAGCTGGGCGGCTATGAGCAAGCCCACACCAGCCCGCCGCCTCTCACCGCGGGCAACGCCAGAGTGGTGGAGAGTCCAACCTCTCTCGAGGAGCTGGGTTTCAGAGCCCAAGCCATGTGTGGAGGTGAGCCCGACTATATTTAGCCCGTATCTCTCAACCTCCCGCACAAGCTCTATTCTGTAGTAATTGTATTTGCTTACAACTATCCTATGCCTATTTTTTTTTCTTGTAATAAAACTACACACATATCACAGTACAAAACATTAAAGTGGTGAAATGCACACACACAAAAATTCAATACAAGACCAAAAATGTTTCAAACTCACGGATGGCCTTTGAAGATACGAAATGACATCTTTTATCATGACGAAAATTCTTTTCAGGCTGCAGTGATGGTAAAGTTTTGTAAGGATCCAGTGTTAGACAGACACAAAAGCGAGTGTTATTACAGATAGTTGGGAGGTGAGGAGGCTGTACCTTTATCTTGAGTTCCTGAGCACAGCCCGGAGTGCTCTCCAGCAGAGCTAACACGCCTCCAGCTGCTGTGGAGTACAGAAGGAAGAACAGCAAGGACATCTGGGCTGGCTCCATGCCAAACACTGAGCGGCTGCACACCCCCAGCTCCTCCTTCAGCTCTGCCAGAGAAAGAGAGAAGCATGTGAATACAAGCAGGCACAGAGCTAAGTGATAACAAAGCACACCTAAAAGAATTTTATGAGAGTATTTTCTAGCCATTTATTATGAAGATTTTTTGCAAAAAATAGTGATTTTTTTTCTAGTAACAAGCTGCAAAAATTATTCTGATTATCCTTCACCAGCAGATTAAGAATATTCATCCCAATTTAGGAATACAACTGATTACCCAACTTTCTACATTTAAGAACGCACACACAGAATATGTTTAAATTTGTACTCATGAGTAGTTTTTGTGAGAGTAATTTTTATTTTTATTGTTTTGGCAGTGTAGTTCTTTTTCTTGAGTGAAAATGTTTGTACCTTGCCACCTCTGGTACAAGGTGCTTCTTGGTCTGTTTTCAGCATGGCATTGGTCTGTAAATCCTCTGTTAATGTTTTCTTATTTTTAGATTTTTTTTTTACTTTTAATATATATACACAAGTGTAGTTCTATTTCTACTTGAAATAAGCATAACACTAGAAAACCTAGCAATGGTATGAGCACGAAATTATTCACGAATAAGCACACTATTCTTAAAACTAGAATAGTGTAATAACATTATGCTTAAATCTAGCCACATAAAGTCAAATTTACCTAAATCTATTTATCTAATAAGAAAAAAAAAATGTGCCTAAATTTTACTATGTAGTGAGGAAATTTTACTTAAATCTAGCCATAAATTCAAACATTTTACTTAAATCTAGTCTTATAATGAGAACGTGCTTAAACTGAGAACTACTTTCGTTTTAGGACTCATTATATTCTTAAAGTTCTTAAAATTAGAAAAATATTCTAGTATTAAGAATTCTAGCCAAGCAAAATTTGCTTAGCCCATTGGCATTTTTTTCTTTTGCTTGATATAAGCAAAGTTGTTTAGTTTTAAGACAATTTGGCTTAATTCTAGCAGAGGTAAATACAAATACTAACCATGTCAGTGCATGTAAGTCTAGTACTGTATGTCTATTAATTTTGAAGTTGTTGTACAACCAGAGCCTCCAAAATTATGGCCAAAGATAAGGTTAAGAAAAAAGAGAACACAATTTTAAAGTATGACCTTTTCTGGATCAGTAGCTGCTAACTCAGTTACAGTTTAGCTTGAACACAATTGTCTCCCCAAATACTATTTAAGTCCAAAACCTCACTTTATATCCACTGACTAACTCCATCACTGTTGTCTACCGTGCTTGTCCCACCTCCTCCAGCACAGAACTGGGCTGCCTGTCACATTTCAATGGCAGAAATATTGGATAAAATGCAACCTGGCCATTCAGACTGAAGCTGCATTTCAATTCAGATATGGGACACATATTGACAAAGTAAAAACACTGGGCCACTTTTGCCTGCAGTTTCAACGTAGCCATAGAGACCAAAACCATTTAGAGACCAAGAAAACTGTGGACCACTGACCTTGTGTCCAAACGTGCTGGTTGATGTAGGAGTGCAGGGTCATGCCGTCCAGTTCGGCCGCATTCGGAGTCAGCGAAGGGTCATGGACGTCCACCGTGGCACACAATCTGTCAATCTGAGCATGAAGTGTAAAAATTAGCACCCACGAGTCACACAAGCCACTGAGTAATTCCATCGGGACACACAACAACTACAATAAAAGCAAATATGGACTCCCCTTGGAACAGTCACTCATGACACCTACTTTCTGCCACTCTAAGCATGCATTTTGCCCCCCACTAATAGCAATTACGCTTCTCTATGATAGATGTATGTATTATTATGTCAGAACTACATGGGAGTTTAAATGGCACCCACCAAGCACTAAAATTATTTACAACAAACAACAAATGTGTACAAGTTTAATTGCTTATTAATTACGACTTGTTTATTCACAATTAAATCAGCTAATAGGATCCAACGTGTGGAGTCAGGAGATACTAAAATTAAAAGAGGCTTTGAGTGTTTGGAGACGATGCGGTGGCTGAATTTTAATAAACTCTGTGTCAAAGCATTTCATCATATCATCATCACTATCATTTCAGAACTGAGGAAGTGCTTTTAATTTCTAGCATTTTCAACAAATACTTTTAAAACAAATTAAAATATTAGTTTTGATTTCCAGCCGCTGACCTAAAAACAACTCCAACCACAAATTGTGCTGGTCCCAAGCCCGGATAAAGGGAGGATTATACCAATAAGAAGAAAAGCTTCTACCATTGCATGCAAACAACTCTACTGATTTGTACCAAAGTTATTGATCAACTGGAACTTTTTGTTCATATCTTTTTTGGCTGCTCCCCTTTTCTTTTTGGGAGTTACCACAGCTAATCATTTATACCTGCTGGTTTTTCGCTCAACACCCTTCCTGACAAAACCACATTTTTCTAGGCTTGTTACCAGCTTTATTTGCCTGGACTTTTCACAGTCATTTTGGGCAACTAAACCCCTCTTCTCACGCACCAAATAATAACTGGAGCCTATTAAATGATAACAATACTCCGCCCAACTTACTTCAAATGATAACATAATGACATAGTCCCACGCCAACATTTCTACCATAAAGTCTTTCTAACTTTTCCTTGTACATCCTGTTTCTGGCGCTAAACTAAGAAAATAACAAACATCTGTCCCAAAGGTGTTTATTGTCATTATAAACACCTTTGGGATGAATATTTGTTATTTTCTTAGTCATGTTTTGGGGTTTCAAAATTTATGCATTTGGGCCACAAGTAGTTTTTGATGAATATGTGTATAAGTTATAATGGTTTTGGGTGTATTTTCACTGCACAGGAAAACATTTTGAGGAGCTATGACAGTTTTTCCTCAACTACAGTTAATGAAAACTCTCAAAACTCTTTCAAAACCTCCACATCATTTAGGTGCACTGTGTGCATTCTGTCTGCTGTTTCCAACATCATCAACTGCTGACGTCAAAGTATATTACGCTGGCTCTGTGTTTGATAGTCTAATCCACAAAATTACAAAATTAATTACAAGCAAAATCTTTTCTCACAGCATCTCAGGCATATTTTCCATATTTTTATTAGACTCTTTTTTTTCTTTTATATTTTTTCCTGAATAAATTGCTCTGAGGTAAGTCTTACTTTCACTAATGATGCTGATTTGAGACATGATATAAAGATTTTAAGCACACTATTTTTTTTTTCTTTTTGTGTATATGGTGCAGTTTGTATGAATTGTTTTGAGAAATGTACCAGCTCATGTCATTAAACCGAGCAGCATAGCCATGCTAGATCTCATGTCTTAATGGCCAGCTCTTGTGAAGTAACTGGTCTAGCTCACTAGTTGTGAGTAGGGCATGGTAATGACCTTGACAGTTAAAAGCTATCTAAATGGCAGATAAACCTGAAAGTGAGGTCACTATGTTATAATGTTGTTCCCTCATCAAAACATACCTGGAGTTGCTTTTTTTTATTTTTTTTTATGCCTGTTTAAATAATCCTTTATTCTCTGGAGTTGTGTTTCTGGGGTCTCAAAACGCTTGGTTGCACAAAACCCTGCCCACTCCAGGAAGCACTGACTAATGAACAAGCCCTCTACATCCAGTCTGCTCTCATTCATTTATCCAAAAAACAGTGTACAGAGATGTTTCTACTGATTCCTCACAGACATTTTTCATTTTATAATAAAATGGCATCATATAAAAAAGTTTAAGGAAGCAAAGTGTTCTTTTTGGTTGATTATATGTTCAAAAGACTGCTGCACTCTTGACTTGTTTCTTGGCACCAGTAGATTACTAATTAAAAATGTTTTCACATAGCCCAATAATGTTTTTAAAGGTTGTAAAACATCCAACACTGTTCTAGAGGTGACCAAGATTTGTTTAAAAGTATAACAGAAAGCATAATATAGCCACTTTAAGAACAATTCAAGAAATGTAACAATGTAAAGCAGCTGAAAATAAACTGCACCTTCCATAAGAAGAGGCTGAGGTCCAGCAGCACCAGCGGGGACAGGGCTGGGATACTAGTCTTGTAAGTGCGGATTCTGGCTTGCGGCCCGCCCATGTGGTGCACCTTCCTGCCGGTGTTGAATTGTGGGTAGGTCTCCAAGCCCAGCTCCTCTATGAGCTGGAGGACGTGGGTCTGTGTGCTGAAAGAGACGGGATATTTTTACAGCCATGTACTGTACACAGACACACTTGATTATATCTTTGTCTTTCTGGCCTGAAGGATTGCAAGTGCAAAATTAGAAAAACTGAGATATGCCATTTGTAGATGACAAATATGGATAAATTTGGAGCATAAATTATAGAAATTACAGGGTAGAAAATAAAAGAGGTTTACAGCATTTTAAGAGTAAATTTGCGAAGGTAGAAGTACTTGAAATATATAACATAAGTTAAAGTATTGCTAGTAAATATATCACTAAAAGTAAAAATGTATGACTGAATGTATGCATGACTTTTTTTTTTCATTTGCATCACAGTAAAGTCTGCTGTTACCACTACTGCTACTACTACTTTCTTTTCCTTTTTTTACATCGGATGCCCTTCCAATTGCAATAAGCCACATACTGTGACTGGAGTAGACAATGTAGATGAGGTGTTTTGCCCAAGGACACAACAACAGTATGCACCAGGTCAGTGCAGGAGTCGAACCATTAACCCTCCAGTTAGTGGGCGACCTGCTTAAACTCTTACACCACTGTGGCCCCAAACACTACTCCTCCTACTACTAATGCTACTAATACTGTTACAACTGCTTCTACTACTGGTACTACTGTTCCCAAACCAGGGCCAACTACTGGACCCAGTGACTGCAATGATACCCACATGTTTTCATGAAGGTCAAAATATTCTTTTACTCATTTCAAGGCCAAAATATACTAGTGTTGTAGTCAAGACTGTACTAATTGAACCCAAGACCAGTCTGAGTCCAGAGTGAACCGAGACCAAGACAAGACTTTCAGGGTTTGAGACTTTTAAGAACCAAGACCAAACAATGAGAACTAACGCTAAATAAAGTTGAAAAGTTTTTTTAAAAAGTGGTTCAAATACAATAAGGATCATTTTAATGATTTAATGCAACAGACAGAGTTAGGTCATTTCCCTGGTTCTTCTGAAGCTGATAACTATTACTCCAAAATTAGGAAGAATAGCATTTTCTCATAATGTTTGGTAAATAAAATCTCTGAGACAGCCACACCCAAGACTGAGACAAGACCGTAAAAAATGGTTTCAGAAGTATGTTTTACAAAAGGTACCCAGTCCACAAAATTACTTTCCTAAATTCATCAAACCATATTGATATTTAGACATCATTTTCACACTTGAAAGTCTGCAGAATGAACTTCTAATCTGTTCCTTTGAATCAATTTGTTTTGCTAACTTTTGCTTCCACACTTTTTGGTCTGTATGTGGTGTGTTTTTTTAAGTAGAAAGGCTAATTTTCAGCCACTTTATTCATGCCATTATTAATGTAGTATTGCTACAAACGGTAGCAACTTCAAATGCACTGTTTACTATTTTAAAATCAAATTGCTTTTGGGGAAATGGTTGGCCACACAAAACTAAAATACAAAACTGTTTTGTGATTCAAAACAATATTATATTTTAACTAAACCACACATTTCCAAAATGCTTTAACACTGTCAGCAAACTAGCCTTTGGTTCACTTTGGTTCAAACCAACACCATATTTTTGGAAAACTAAAAAACAAGATTCTGGAGTGTTCATGTTTGTAAATTTGGTTGGGAGCACACAGGATGCTCCAAAAGCCCTGGACAAACAATTTCCTATTTTTTAAGCAGACACATAGCATTATTGTGTTGTTAAGGGTCTTCCCATTAGATGAGCAGATATAGTAGGCAACAAGCTGTACAGTGACAGAAAACAAACCACTGACTAAAGTGACACTCCCTTGCAATTGCCCTAAAAGGACCCCATTTAGAACCCCACACATCCCCTAAAGCGACCTGTTTTAGTGCTAGCAGGGACGTATAGGTTCAAAATCAAATGCATATACCCTTCTGGCTTTTCAGAAAGACAGTGGTAAAAGAACCACATTTACAGCCGCTTCAATGCCATGACTTGATAAAAAGCCAGCTGCTGCCCAATGGTGGCACGATCATGGTCAGTCACTGAAAATAACAAGGAATCATGGACACTAGGAACTGTTTGTCATATCTCTATTTTCAAATCAGTTTTTGTTTGATGACTAACTTCATAGTCGCAGAGATAAGATCATAAATAGTTCATTGAAAAACAGGCGGCATTAAGAGGCACAATTCTTGGCGGGAAGCTCAAAAGAGTGTACAATTAATGCTTAGTAACATTTTATCAAGAATACCATATCATTTTATCAAGAATGTGTAGCCTATAAAGGGCCTCAGTTGTCCCGCTAGCCCATAGTCATTCTCATTGCATGACTCAGGGGCCGCATGTGGCTCTACAAGTGTTAATTGGCGGCTCGCACGGTAGCTCATATAATAACACAGCCAATACATTTTTAGAATGTGCTACATAAATATATGCCCACTACAACTCAAATTTTGCATTATATTTCTCCTTCCAGTTTGATAATGTTTCTAAAGGGGGGTGACTGTCAAACCAAATTGGTAATGCATGCAGCATGCTTACGGCATCTACCTGCATTTGACTGGTTGGCTAGTGTTAATGTGCCCTGCCCTGCTGCCTATGGTGCCAAAAACCCGTGCAAAAGAGAGTGTGACCACCTCTGAAGGAAAGCAAGCAGCGAGAAAGGCATTGGAGTTTTGTCATGGTAACATTTAATCTTAATCTGAAATGTATTGTTCAGGTACAGTGGGAGCAATGGGGAGGTGTTCTTGAAGCTCACAACCTTAGAATCTGAGAGCTAACTGGGCTTTCTAAAATTATCTTTCATTAAAGGTGGACAACATCTACAGAGCAGGTCTTCAAATGAAAAGAGTGGCGGGTGCAGCAGTTGCTGAGGGCCACACACTGAATGTTTCTATACAATATTACATTATACTGTTTCTATATTCTGCAAATGCATTGGTGGTGTGTTTAGAGATTGATAAGTTTAAACCTGTTTCCTGGGACCTGTGCCAGCAAATGGCTCTGCCTCAATTACAGTCTGAAAAGGAGTGAGGGAAATCAGGTGACTTCTGGAGCTTTAAAGCACTTTTCATTTATTGTCAAGGTCTTGTGCTTTGTCTTCTATAGCCTAGCTTCTCTAACACCCACGCAGAAAACATATTGCCTTATGTATAAATAAAAATATATGCTTTTCTTTATACTTTAAAATGTAAGGGAAGCTTGGTGAGTATGTAGGAAGTACTGTGTTATTACAAATATTAATATGTTATAGAAAAAAGATAATTATGGACTAGTTTAACCATAGCAGAAGACCTAGAAGCGACTACAAGAGGGCGGAGGACAGTAATCACAGTTGAGGTAAAGTTGATTTGGTGATGGTACCATGTATTGAAGTGACAACACAAACAAACACAAACAAAACAAATAACCCCAAAATTATTACAAGGAAAACAACAGTTTATATGTGCACAGTGAATTCTTTTTTTATTTATTTTTTTGTTCTTTTTAGTGCTGTACAAGCAAGACAGTTTAAGACAATGACAACATTTAACAAAGGAAGGCGAGGTATAGGTATCCAATAATTCAAACAAGACAAAAACATGACAATATACAATAAAAAAAGAGACTTGCAGTATATAGCTGAGTTTGTTTGTGCACTGTGTGTGTACTGAGTGTGCGCATTCATAGAACAAAAGAGCACTGTAACAGCAGCAACAACACCTAATAGTAGGAGTAGTAACATCGGTAATAACCAAAATTATATTGACTGTAGTAACAGTACAGTGGCATTACTATATTACTATTGCTCCACTGCCAGGACAACACCACAATTAACAATAAATTCCACATTAAAGAGCTCCCCCAACCCGCAACCAGTCCACCCCACTTTTTTTTTTCTTCTCCTTTTTATTATCATTTTTATTATGAGGTCTCAAACTTGACCCGGGCCCTACAGAGGAAGCTAGTACAGACTCTATCTGCACTCTCCATATGGTTCTAGTTGCTCTAGATGGAGCGACAGTAGCTCAGTTGGTAGAGCCATTTGTCTACTAACCAGAAGGTTGGAGGTTCAAACCTCACTCCCACTCTTGCATACTGTCATTAGCAAGTACCAAGACACTTAACCCACCTTGCCTCTGGTGGGTTGCCTCTGTGCACACTGGTGTATGAATGTGGGTGTGAATGGGTGAATGGTTCCTCGATGTAAAGTGCTTTGAGTACCACTGGAGGTAGAAAAGTGCTATATAAATGTGACCATTTAGATTTGGTTACATCAATTTAGAGATATAGGTTATTGAAGTGGTTCCCAAACTGTGGTACAGGTACCCCCAGTGGTATGCAAAAAGATGAAGGAACATGCAACACTTTTTTTTAATATACATGATTTGAAAATAGTCTGATAGCATTTTGAAACTGAAATATAAATAAACAAAGTTGTAGGTGCCTTCTCACAGTGCCAAAAAAGACCCTCTAGTGTTCAGCAAATTAAAGTATGGTAATATAGTTTATTATACAGTATAGGTTAAATGTTTGGTAGATTTCTGTGAACTGGTGTGGTTCACTGAAAATGCTGGTCATTTATTAATAAATAGTTATTAAGTTATTAAGAAATAATTCACTGTAGGAGATTAGATTTGATGTGTGGTGTCCATATAAGAACCAAATCAATGTGAAAAGTGGTTGGCCTATGAGTGGCGCTCTTGCATAGCATCTGTGAAGCTCAGGTATTGTTTGTGTACATTATCTATGTTGGTGTTGGTATGTTGCATTTGTATTGACAATCAAGTTTTTACCTGCATCAATGCTGCTTATTTTGAGAACGGTAAAGTAGACACAAAAGCCCATTACCAGCGCGACAGCCATAGCAACCAGTGTTACACATTTCAGTGGTTTCAAGTTTAGATTATTGTTCAGCCACTACAGATAAGTGTGCAGGAGTAGGGGATACATGGCTGGGGGTCAAATGTCTGACAGTGTATAGGACTGTGAAAGGTTTAGGAACCACAGTGTTAATGTTCATGTTTTTGTTATTGTTATTTGTTATTATGTTATTGATTTATTTATTTATTTATTTTGTGTGTGTGGAGGGGTAATTATAGTATTTTTTGACCTAAGATGTGCTTCTAAAATAGGTCATAACTTACATATTTCTTTAAATGCTTTTTGTCATATCACAATATCACGAGTACTCCCACGCTCATACAAGTTGATGATTCTTTAAAATCTGCTCAAGTTCTGTCTTAGTTAGAAAAAAAAGATATATTATTAATTCTTTGTAAATTAAAAAAAAAATGTAAATAAAAACAAATTTGAATGCATTTTTTTTAGTATTTTTATTTATTTTTTAGATATAGAAAATAATAATGCATTTGATTTGATTTTAAATAGAACAAACTAAAACTCATATCTTATATATTTTATGTTAAAATAATAATTTAATTTACTCTCCCTTGAAACAAACTGTTAAATCTAAAATATTTGACCAAATATATTTGTAATTTTATAATCTTTATCACTTTCACATGCAGTTAGTCAATGACACACTTGAGTTGCCTTTGTTAGTTTCAATAGTTCAATATGAAAAGATCACTTTTTTTTTGTATCATCATCTTGGATATAAATTATGAAATAATTCCAAGTACCCCCTGCAAAGTGCTCACGTACCCCTCACGTAGCCCTGGTTGGGACACACTGCCTTAGACATACAGTAAGTGAAAGTAATAATGTAATGCTTTTAAGACCTCCGCAATACAGAAAGATGAAAAGAAAAATGCATGGGCTCTCTATTTGGCAACAGGACACCATTCAGAGTCAGTGAAGGATTATGAATGGTCACTTTGGTAAATCTGAGCATCCTACGCTACAATTACCACACAAGCGATAATGAAGTAATGAGAAATGCAAAATACAACTGCCAAATATGGATGTTCCGTGCACTTCTTCCACCCACTCTCTGCTGCTTATTCCATTCGTCCAAAATTACACTTGACTTGGAGGAAGCAGATGTGTCATGAAGCCAGAACCACATAAATGCCAGGGAGCATTTCCATATTTATTCATTATTGGATCCTAAAATGGAGCAATGAAGCAAGCAATCAAACAGCAAATGTTTGGTGTGTCTATGAATGACTTGATTATTCATAATGAAAACACCTAATTGGATCCAATATCATCAGTCTGGAGGTATTCGAATAAAAAAAGGTTTTGTGTGTTGTGAGAATTAATGGCTGCTTAATGTTAATGGAGTAGGTGCCATTTCAAAAGGATCAGAGTAAATTATGATTATAGAACTCAGGTTTGTTGCATGTTTTTAAATAAGCTTTTAATCTCTAACAACTAAAACATGTTAAAATCTAAGAATATCCTTGTTGAGATTTGCTTTTATTTGTATTTTTCAACCATGGGCGTAGGTTTGCGTATGGACCATAGGGACATGTCCCTACCAAAATTTCAGACCGACCAAATTGTCCCTACCAATCACAAGTTGAAATAGCTAAATATTACTGCATATTGTTTTTGAACAGGCGCGACTAAGATACGAGGGGTCCTTGTGGGTTACTACAGTTACAGAGTACAGTGATTTGACTGAGACCGGCAGATTTAAATGAGCTAGAAAGAGCTGAAAACTGCTAAAAAAAAAGTGCAGATTTACACCGCTAGAGTACAGAGAGGCAGCTGCTTTTATCTGAACAGCTCTGTCAATGTCCTGACTTTAGACCCTCTTTGTTTTTTTTACATATGTTATGTTTGGACCCCAGCAGGGTAGAACGTTAATTCTGTGGACCCCGAGCAATTTTAGTTGCTGACCTCTGCTCTAAATACCCCAAGATACAGGAAACAACATCTGTTAAGTTAAAAAATGACCTCCCTGTTTCAAATTTGTATGTAACAATTGTAAAATTACATTGTAAAATCTTTATTGTAACTTATATTTTTTCCAGCGAGCCTACAATTACCGTGAGCATGCCTGTGTGCTATGGTGAAAAGCTCAGATCAGCAAAGAAATATTACTTTCCCCAATCTATAGTTGTAGACCTCACTGACAGCAGCGCGTTGAAACGAGTAGGTTTGGTTGGGGTGTCCCTACCAAAGCTGACACCAAACCTACGTCCTTGTTTCAACCAATCTTGGTCACCTCTAAAACAGCATTGTGAAGAGGTTAATGAGTTACAAATCTATAAATGTTGTTACTTTAGGTCACTGTAAGACATTGTAACACTGAGGGTTGGTTTTATTATGGTTTTATGCTAAGAATTAAAGGTACAGTCAAGCTTCGAGTAATCTGTATGTTATTCACATTTTGCTGGTTATACATAAAATCAAGCGTCATATAATTTCATATATTCATTACAGTAAAAAACTTCAGTGCTGTGAGTGTTTGCAATGTCATGATGATGTAATGTGCTCATCTTTATGTGTTCTTTGGGAAATGTGCGACTTTGAAACTGTGAGGGAAACACACTGGACCTTACTGTAGCTAAGATAAAACACACAAAGAGGGAAAGAGTTTAATTTGGTTCCTGATTGTAGTTTAGTGTCACTGCCACTAGGGGATGCAGTTTAGTGGGTGTGGTTAAATGTTGACGACATCAGAATAAAGGGGCACATAACATGATGGGCGTGTCACAGGCTACCTATATTACACCATGGGTTGTAAATTTCCACAACTTAATGATTTTTATAACTCCATAATAATGACCTTGATGAACCTTGGTGGACGTGACAAACTGAGTGTCCACAGCAGGTGCAGGGGTTGGCACCAGTTCAGTTGGGATGGCCCCATATGTATGTTTACAAACTAAATTTTAGTAGCAACTGTCCAGACGAATAATAACTGGTTACTTTCAAGAACATATGAAAATTAGTGTTATCAAAAAAAGTACAAAAGATCATGTTTGGATGAGCTCGGGGGCTTTTGTGGGGACCGGACATGAGCTCTGTTTGTTGTGTCATGCAATAAACTTTTCTGCGGTGGACTCTTTCATCTGCTCCTTGTTTTTGGATATATTATGTATTTTTATTCGACAATTGCGCAATTTAAAACCTTTAAAAACATGTTATAAAAAAAAAAAAAAAAAAAAAACAAACAAACAACTTTCTATTAATTATTTTAAAAAATTCCACAAAACAAACAAACAAAACAGGTGAAAAGATCAGCAGAGTGCAGCAGAGTGCTAGCCTGGTCAGTCAGACAAACGCTTTCCTATACTAGGCAAATAAGTTAGTCTGGTATTTTTTCACTTGAGTTTCATTTCTATGGGCAGAACAATCACAGGAGGAGTAACCAATCAGATAAATGAAGGCCAGCACATAAGTAGTCTAAGCAGTAGCCAGTCGTAGAAAGATTTGCGGAAAAAGTCAGTTTGTTTGAATGTAGTGGTTATGTCGGATATCAGCGGGACTTTACTGTTGTTAAAATGGCAACAAAACGAAAGAAAAAAATCTGCTCTCCATCTTTTGGTTTGTAGAACCAAGCATTCTGAAGCCTCCAAAACTCAGCACTAGATAAAAGAGGATTCCTCAAACAGGCGTGAATGAAACAAAACAAAACATGATATAAAGCTATAATTTGCATAATATATTCCCCTTTAAAAATAATAAAGCATAGTTCTTACATAACACTTTTCTAGACACTTAAAGTCACTTAACAATTTGGTGCTTTATTCAGTCACTCCTCAGTTACACTCTGTGGTGGTGAGCTAATTCTGTAGCCACAGCTGCCCTGGGGAGGATTGACAGACACATGGCTGCCATTCAGCACCTACAGCCTCTCTGATCACTACCAAACACACTGTGTCACACGGGCACTTCACTTACACCAGCACCACAGACACTGGAGTGCCCAAGGGCCCTACAGCAGTGTGCAATGCTGGTGGGTGAATGGCTTTACCTACTGAGCTACTGCTGTCCCAATGTTCTTTATGTGGCCCTCTCAACAGCAACATAGCTATGTTTTCCTGTGATTCAAAGTGAACCAAACTGTAAAGTACCAATAAAAAAAGTTTACATTTATCCTAAATGCCTGGCACTGAGGTAATTTTTAATAGTTTTTAAGAGCCCAGTAATGATGTCCACTGTGGCAACACGTTGGTCTGTTTCTCATATCTAGACCTTCACCCCAAAAGTGGTTAAGGTCTTGATAAAGGATAGTCCTATGGCTATCATAAACTGCAGGTTCTTTTATTATGGCCTCCATAATAATAGTGATTAAAGAAATCTTAGTGGCCTTAAGATATAAGGTTGAATAGATATGAATGTACTGTATTCACCTATTTCACAACAGGTCACCAATGATCTTTATTACAATGGGCTATCAAGGTGTTCACAGAATTCCTAATTATTTTCAGACATAAAATTTGGCTTCTAGACATTTTCTTGTGCCTAGTGTCAGTGGTAGATATGATAGTAAAGAAGTTGGAGGAGTTTTATGACAGAAACATATCAATCGACTAATAACCAGCTACCAACAGAAAAACAACAGTTATCACATGCTGCAATTATTTGTAAACAATAAATTACCCGGTTACTCATTTAATAAATAACTGATGCTTTTACAGCTCTGGTGTTATTATAATTTGTTACGATTCATTCATTATGGTCAACATTACCTTCCAACCCACTGTCCTCCGAAATCCCAGTAGTCCTTGCCATTGGCTGCCGGTATCTCGTACGACACGGTGCGCCCTCCAACTCGATCTGCACGGCAACACAAGCACAAAAACTTGTTTAAGTCGAATCACCTCAACTCAGCATTTGGCACGGATTTATTATGAGCACAAACCTTTCCCTTCCAGTATTAGTATTTTCAGCTTGGCGTTTCTTTTCTGAAGCAAATGAGCTGCAGTCAGGCCAGAGAGTCCGGCACCAACAACAATAACGTCCCAAATTTCCGCCGTCATGCTCAGGCTGCCACGTGAATGAATGAATGAGAGCGATTCTTGCCAGCGCTGCAGCCTGTCACAAACACAGCTCCTGTTTACTTTTCTTGTGTGCCTATCAGTCAGGTTATCTGTGAGCCTTTCATACCACTGCACTTTGGATCTGGGAACAACTGTGACCTACTTGGCATTGAAGCCCTGTTGTGTGTGTGTGTCCCAATAATGAAAGCCAGGAGATTCATTTGATTCGCGAAACAGTATGCAAACCGGTTTTTCCACTGTAATAACAATACACACATTTTAAGAGTACATATATGTATTTGCATGACTTTTTAAGAATTTGGTAATATGGAAAACAAACCTTGTATTAGTTTAAAACTGCGTTTGGGACAAATAAAACGTTGATATTTTAATTATTCCATCATTTTACAAACTTCACCCCTCAAAGGCTCATACAGTTACAGTCACCGTCTGTCCCGGACTGAGCAGCATCACTCCAAGCAAACGTATAACTGTAGGCTGGTGAAATGTGAATGATCACGGACACCATCTACAATAAGTTTTTTTTTGTTTCTTATAGTTTTTTATTTGAGTGTCAAAATAAAAGTGCCTAAGTCATAGTGCGCAAATAACTGCAGTGGATTCCTATTACAACAGAAATACCACATATTAAACAGTGCAAAACATATTCAGGTATTAACATAAAAAATGCTTAAGATGTTCACTCTGCTAGCTTGTACAGGTACAACTTAAAGCACACAGTGGAACTAATAAAACATTCAAATTATAATTACAGTCAATACAGTTTTATAAAATACAATAAAAAGATAAAAGTACTTTAATCACCTGTGACATTTGGCAGAGTCACAGGGAGAAACTAGTCTCGTGTTGCTCGCTGCACACACACCACAGTCACGCCATAAGTAAACTCAATCTGAAAACATCCAAAGCTTTACATCAGCCGTCTAACAGCGGTTACCTGAATCTAGCACATCCCTTTGGGTATATGTTCGAAAAAAATCATGAGAATAAAAGTTAATTTTTAGCATATTTACCCATTTTCTAGATGTCACACACTCCCGGAAAGCCACAGCTCGCGACCATGACAGTTAAAGTCTCTGAAAGTCCTGTGCGCTACCTCACAAATGCAAACGCAAATGTAGTGCGCCCTCTTGTGGTGTGAAGGAATTAAACAGTTTTTTTTTTTCACTAGGCTAAATAACAGCCTAATTGTAACTGCAAATGTCTTGTTCCCAGCGGCGAAAGGAGAGAGCGAGCTGTTATTAGCGTTAGCAAAGTGGCTATAGGTTATTTTAAAGGAGCACTGCCGCCTCTTGTCAACCCATCACTGTCTATTACTGCAGCCACAGACAGTGGACTACATTTTAAACTGAAGAGGTTAATGAGTTAAAAAACTATAAATGTTGTTATTTAGGTCATTGTAAGACTGGTAACACCGAGGGTTGGCTTTCTTATGGTTTTATGCTAAGAATTAAAGGTACACTCAGGCTTGGAGTAATCTGTATGTTATTCACATTTTGTTAGCTTCATACAATTTCATATATTCATTATAGTAAAAAAAACTCTCTCATCTGCTCCTTGTTTTTGGATATATTATGTATTTTTTCTTCTACAAAACCTGTGGTCTAGGGGGCCAAATTTAGTCCAGTAAATCGCACAACCATAATATAAATTATAGCCTCCTACCAGTTATAGAAAATGCAAACAGGCAACATCTAATTAAACTAGACTTCTGAATCAAAATGACACCCTTGAGGAATCATTTATCCTAATCTGGAGTAGTTTTAGACCACTGGTACCAACTACTTAGTGTATTATTTAGCATTGTGTTGAATAAAAGATCATCATATAGCTACATGGCTGTGGACTACAGAGTTCTGTTGGAACACTACAATTATGACACATATAGAGACTACTCAGCATCAACACTAGACAACAACTGGTTAACTTCCATACTACACAGTTATGGGGTAAGAGGAGTTTTCTTACCCCATTGGCAGATAATTTGGCTTGAAATAAATAAAAAGAAATGGCTTGAAACAAGACAAAAATAACTTGAAACAAGTCAAATAATCTAGCCATATTAGTAAATAAAAATAATCTAGTAAAAAAATTACTCAAATCAAGATTAATAATTTGAATTTAAGTCATTTTAGCTAATGCCAATATAGATTTTTTGCAGGGTAAGAAAATATTATTTAATGCCAAGTTCTAACACAAACGCTTGCACATAACTTGAGCAGTACTAAGGTACTGCTCAACAATTATTAACCAATTCAGCCAATGCACAACAGCACCTTAACCCACTGTTTTATCCAAGTACTTGTCATCTTACAACCTGACAATGGCAGATTAGGCTAAAAATAACACAAGGAGCAGAAAGCAGTCTTGTTAGCCTAAAGTTACATGTCATGTTTTGTAAGTGGAGAAATGTGCAAATTACAAATTTAAAATGAAGTTCACATCTCTCTATCCTTCCTTTTAGCGAGGCAAATGTGTTAATAAAACACATTAATCACTCTGTCACTGTAGTCCAGTGTTTTTTGTATAATGTCTGATTGATAACACAGCCAATACGTTCAGGTGAGCTTGTCCCAAAAACTTCGGAGAAAAGATTTAATCTCTTCAGAGTTCTAAAACCCTACTCTGCTCTGGGTGTAATGTCCGTTTGAGTTCATTTCAATTTCTTAGAAAAATCCTGCAAACTCTGCGCTGCTGTAGATTATCATTAATGAACAACTTCGGTTGTGATAGCTTGTTCCTACCCACAACTATCACTCAAAAGTACAGGATATGCAACTAAATCTAGCCCTTAATGCTGTAAATATAAACGGGGGGTGGAGCTCACACACCTATCAATCACCACACTAATGTAATGTACCGTGCGGTTCTTGGAATAATTAAAAATAGCTTCTTTTTCTGTTCTTTTCAGCAATATTGCTTTAATTAAAAGAAAGAAAAAAAAAAAAAAAAAAAAAAAAAAAAAAGAGCAGCGAGCATGTAGCCAATATAACACAAGATTGGAATCTCATATCAGACACATATACTAAGATCATTAAAAATTATATATTCATTTACTATAAAAACTAAGTATGTTTTCTCTTTTGAAATGTATGGAAACCTTCTTCTTTTGGGGAGCTGTTACTTTGACTTTGCAGGATTAGGTGCCTGTCACCCCCTGCTGCTGAGTTTCACCAGACTGCTATGAGAGGGGATACAAATACAAAAATCAACAATGACTGCTTTGGAAAAGCTGTGTGTCTCCTGAGACCAAACATACATTTGCATATTTTTCAAATGCAAATATAAAAAAATAATACAACCCAAAGGTGAAAAATAAACATTACAGCGTCAAAAACAAAACAAAAAACAAACAAACAAACAAACAAACCAAAAAAACTCACCATGCAGTATGTTCTTTCCAGCTTTAAAGCAACTCTGTGCCACTTTCAGACTTAATGGGCAAAGTTGCATGAATACTAATTGGATTCATAAATATTCATCACTGTAAACTAGAAGCTAATATGCTACGGTTTATAGCACAGTTTAGTTTACAAGATGTTATGACACACTTACAGAGAAAGCCTGCCAATAAATACAGCCAGTGTTGAATTTCTCAGCTTTTTTTCTTTTCTTTCTTTTTTTTTTTATATATATTTTGATTTTTCTTTTATTACATCTGCTTTCAGGTCAAGGACAAAGTCGAGATGGCTGCCAAATACAGTAGCAAAACAGGGCCAAAATAAAATAAAATAAAATAAAAAAATCTAACTTTTTGATGGTTAAATATATTTTTGAAAAGGGCAATTTCCCAGCAGCTAATATTACTATCCGCCCACCTGTAATCACAAACATGCATGAAAATGAGTGTGACATTAGCAGCGCCATCAGAGGTGTAAATGAGCTCCAAGTGTGACTCATGAGGCTGCGATTAGCTTCAGCCTTTCACCTGGAATATGAAAATGAAACCTAACTTTGAAATTTAGCTCTTTTATGTGCCCCATAATTAGTGGCTCACCTCTTTGCATTTTAAGGCAAAAAGGGGACCCAGTTGTTTACTATCAGTCTGACTGTGATCACAGCTTGATGAAGCCTTCACAGGGAGAGAGAAACCAAACTGCTGTATCCCTGGTGCATTTATTGCACAGTATGTGGTCTGAGTATTTAAACTCAAACTTTCAAACTTTCAAAATGGCCCACAAAAAAAAAAAATCTTTATTATATAACAACAGTAATAGTCTAACTACAACCTAAACCACATTTAGATGCAATAAAGATAAATTCAAATGACTGCCCCCAACTTGAAAGACATTTAGATGCAATTAAAAAAAAAAAAAAAAAAACTCAAATCATTATCTAGGCATAAAAAAATAAATAATAACAATAATAATAATAATAATAATAATAATAATAATAATAATAATAATAATAATAATAAATTTCACAATCCCTAAATTGTAACTTGCATGTAGAGATTGCTTATAATACATTTTAATTTGCAAAGATAACATTTGCAATTATTTAAAAAAAAAAATAATAATAATTTTTGTAATTTATAAACCCATAGTTTTGCATATGAATTGTTGAATCTGCATTTGTCTTTTGCCCAATTTGTGCATTTATCACTTCTGCACCTTTGGTGTCTCAGACCTCTTTGTTTATCCACACAGCACACACCTGGCTTTCAGACAGAGGCCAATCAAATGGCCTGGTCCACATAACTGGAAAAACACTACAAAACATAAATAAATAAATAAACAAACAAACAAACACAATTTTAAAATATACGTTTTCCTTCACAATGCTTCACTGAAACTGCACCCAGACTGTAATATAATAATCACACATTCATCTGTAGGTGAATTATTTGCATATTAAGCAATCTTAAACAAGTCATGTATAACATGAAGTCCTCATCTCTGTTATGACCTCAAAAAGATCACTACATTAGACAGTCAAATGCACTGTTGTCCATAAATTAAAAGACAGGTGGAACAATCTGACTAAATCACCCCTCCAAATACACTGCTTAAAAAAAATAAAGGGAACACTTAAACAACACAATGTAACTCCAAGTCAATCACACTTCTGTGAAATCAAACTGTGTCCACTTAGGAAGCAACACTGAATGACATCAGTTTCACTGCTGTTGTGCAAATGGATAGACAACAATTATAGGCAATTAGCAAGACACCCCCAATAAAGGAGTGGTTCTGCAGGAGGTGACCACAGACCATGTTTTGGTCACTTTTGAATGCTGGCGGTGCTTTCACTCTAGTGGTAGCATGAGACGGCGTCTACAACCCACACAAGTGGCTCAGGTAGTGCAGCTCATCCAGGATGGCACATCAATGCGAGTTGTGGCAAGAAAGTTTGCTGAGTCATTCAGCGTAGTGTCCAGAGCATGGAGGCGCTACCAGGAGACAGGCCAGTACATCAGGAGACGTGGAGGAGGCCGTAGGAGGACAACAACCCAGCAGCAGGACCGCTACCTCCTCCTTTGTGCACTCTCGTCTGGATGAATCCTGACAGAGCTGATCTATGATCCTATAGATAAACTAAGGGACTAGCAGTCCTAAAAACATTGCCTGTCCGTCCTGGGAGAGGATCTCTCCTTCAATATGGGCTCCATAAGGTTTCTTCTTTTTTCCCGTAGCTGGGTATTTTAAGGAGTTTTTCCTTACCGAGAAGGAGGGTCTAAGGACAGGAGTGTCCTGGGTCTGTTTAGTTTAGTGTAGTTATTGTTTGTGCTGATTGTGTGTTAAGTCTGATTGTGTGTTTATGTTTGATCAACTGTTTGTGAAGCCCTTTGAGATGACTTTTGTTGTGATACTGGGCTATACAAATAAACCTGAATTGAATTTATTGAAAGTTTTTAGGAAGCATTTTAGTGTTTTCTGTGGTGGAAAATAGTAACATTTGATGTCATTTATCTATGCAATTTCTTATGAAGCATTGCAATAAAATTATGATTCAAATCAATAATATATAATAATGGCTTTTGGCTTGGGTCCATCACCCAAACCTCTTCAGTGGCAAGGCACCAAGGGTAGACCTGAGTACCTAAAGTCTACATACTGTGTGGCAGTCTTGGTTGATACATCTCTGCAGCATCGTGTGACGGTTTGGGACAGTACCTCTGGACTCTCCCTCTTTTCATGAAGGGGGACCCTGTGTTTCACATACAGTGGGAACACACTCCTCAGCCTCCCCGGGAAAGTATAGTCCAGATACTGGACAAGAATTTGGATGATAGTTGAACCTCGGATTCAGGAGGAACAATGTGGTTTTTGTCCCGTCATGGAACAGTGGACCAGCTCTACACCCTCTATCAGGTGCTTGAGGGTTCATGGGAGTTTGCCCACAGTCCACATGAGCTTTGCGGATCTGGAGAAAGCATGTCCCTCATGGCATCCTGTGGGGGGTGCTCTGGGAGTATGGGGTCCAGTCTCTGTATGATCGGAGCAGGAGCTTAGTTCACTGCAGTAAGTCAGACCTGTTCCCAGTGCATGTTGGACTCCAGCAGGGCTGCCTTTTGTCACTGGTTGTGTTCATTATCTTTATGAACAGAATTTCTAGGTGCAGCCAGGGTCCAGAGGGAGTCTGGAAAGTCTGGGTGTCCCTATAAAAACTGCTGCTCCCACGATCTGCCGTGAATAAGCAGAAGAAGATGGATGGCATCTAAAATTGCTCTTTGAAGTTTATTGTAGTTGCCGGTCTTTCATCTGTCTGTCCGAGATGTTTGAAGGCTGTCAGTATGTATGTATGATAGTCCAGTAGGCCTAATCATGTTTCTTAGGTGATATGTTGTGTGTATGTGCTTGAGCGGAAGTGCGCATATGTGTGTTGTGAATAGTAATTTGATTGAGTGAAAACAGAAATAGATCATTTGGTGAGTCAAAATTTGCCATAGTAGTTCAATGTGAGAGAGAATAATTGAAAGAATATGTTTCAGCCCTGAAACTGACCCCGCCTCAGGCCCATAGTTGCTGGGAACTATCCCAGACACTTGTCACCCCTAATAGCAATAATGATTAATACAATTAAAATGCTAAAGTTCATTATAAATACCAATACTGTGATAAGGCACCTCAACCACGTTTGGATCAAATTTGACCCGGGAGAACAACAAATGCCAAAAATGTATATATAAAATATACATTGAAATAAGCTAGAATTCATTTTATTTTTGAAGCACACAATAGGGAAGCATCCATGTTATTTTGGGTTAAATAAAAGATTGTCAGATTTATCATTGAGTAAAATTCATTTCGGGTCAAACATTAGAGCAGGTCTATCAACACAGCCTATTATATTATTATTATTATTATTATTATTATTATATCATTATATTATTATATTACAGCCTAAGAACTGAGAGAATTAAAATTAACTTTTGGTGTCCCTTAAATTTTGTTTTACTCAGACAAAGGATATCAGACAAAATCAGAAACAGATATGCATAGAGACTGTACAAGATAAGACATCATCTCTGGTCCAGATGCAATAATATTTATAAACCTACAGCATAAGCAAATAATGACAATACAACCAACAAATGTATTACACCTATATTTATCCAAATTCAGTTTCTCTCCTGGTACTCTAGCATCCTCCCACCATTCAAATATTGAAAGGTACAAGTGAAAGCCAGGAGCACACGACTAAATAACATAAATCAATAAGTCTACACAAACTGCATACACTTTTACATTGTAGACAGTTGCTGTGAATGCTACAGAACTAGGGCTTACAAAACAAACAAGCAGAAAAGAGATAGATTGTTGTTGCCTCCAGTTACAATAAGTTTTAAAATGCAAATAAACCTTGTAAAAAAATAAAAAATAAAAAAAAGAAGGCTGCAACATAAGGATTACAACAACATGACATTCTTTTTTCCTTTTTTTAAAAATAATTTCTCACGCTTGATTATGGATTTCACCCAATGAAGAAATTCACAAATCTCTTTTTCAAAGGGGTCCTGGCCAGTTTGTCTGTCTTACAGGATTATCATTCAGACTGAGTCACCTCATTCAGCGATTCTAAAATTTTTCACACCAAGTACTACTTCAAAAAAAAATTGTCTTTCCAAGTGCCAGCTTTAATAGACTAAAATGAGAATTCCTAAAGGAGGTCCAAATATGGACTAATAGTTACATAGCAAAAAAATCTATAATTCTAATTAATTTAATTAATTATATTTTAAGTCCTGATTTTATGTCTGCACTGCAAAAAATTAATATCTACCTTAATTAAAAGGACTTGAATTCAGTTTTTGGATTTATTTACTCCCTGGGCTAGAGATTATTTGACTTGTTTCAAGATATTTCTTATTTCAAGCTAAATTGTCTGCCAGTGGAATTTAGAAATATCTGAAATATCTGAAACTAGTCAAATAATCTATAGCCTAATGAGTAAATCAATCCAAAAACTAGCCTAAACAAGATTAATTAATTTTGAATTCAAGTAATTTTACCTGTATATATATATATATATATATATATATATATATATATATTTTATTTTTTATTTTTTATTTTTTTTTGGGCAATAAAACCTACATTAAAAATGTCTAAACCCTAGATTAAATCAGGACTAAGCAGTGGTTAATACTTCAGTATTTAATCCCCTCCCAGAGCAGGACTAAATAAGAAAAGAAATACAGATATATTAAACTAAATCAAAACTGGCTCCTGAGTACCACCGGCAAAGCCTGTGTACCAGCAGTGGTACCCACACCACACTTTGAGCACCACTAACCATTCTAAAATCAGGCAGGCTTTATACAATTCTTTGTGTCTCTGGTTGTATGTTTTCAATTTATGTCTGTCCTGAAGCATCTGTATGTTACTACTTAAACGGAAATCTGGTTGGTTGTGTGCCTACTCATTTGCATTTGCATACTCCTGAAAAATCAACTTAAATCTTCAAGGACCAGGATAATAACTAAGAATAAGATTATGGCTTACCTACGTGTGTGAAAATTCCTAAACAGGCAAATAAACAGATTGTCAGATTGTCATTAATTGTTTTTGATGGTATTGCGTTTAAATTCTGTTGGTATGTGTGTAAAAAAAAAAAAAAAAAGAAAAAAAAAAAAAGATGCTTAATGATCCAAACTGAGTCTTTTCTGCATGAGTAAAGCAAGTCACCTGCAAGTTGCAAAAAGCTCTTAAGCGTAATTTCCCCCTTTTAAGTGCAGAGTAAATGGATGGTTTTAAGAAGTGCAACATGTGTTCAGTCGAATCCCAATAGTGCTGCTTTATGGCCCCTCAGAAGTGCATTACATTTGTTGTGTCTTGGCAATATTTTTTCACGCCAACTGATACAAAGTTCTCTGGTCTGTGTCTTTTGCCAAGCGACCAGTTCCTTGTCACTTGAGACCTCTTTAGTCTTTCTTTGTCCTCCGCACTAAGTGAAACCACAGCTTCCGATAAACAATATGTGCACCGACAAATATGTGGGAGTATTGCAGGCAGCACTGGGTTTTTATTTTCCATAGAGCAAGGTCTAAAGCTGTGGTTCTCAACTTACCTGGCTTCGGGACCCTCTATCACCCTATAATGACAAGCTGTGACCAAAATTAAAAAGTATATTGTAACTTATCAATTTAATTGGATAAAACACTCTGCAGTTTGAACTTGAGACAGAATATTATCATAATACACAGTCTGCCAACACAAAAAAATAACACATTTAAAGATAAACTAAGTACTGATGCTACAGAGGGAACACTCAAAAGGCTGGATTTTTATTAACTCTTCACTTAAGTAACTTCAGCCTTCTTAACAGACTGAAAAGTGCTTTTCATGCACAAACACAAAAGGTCTAACATCTGAGAAGTAGTTTCAAAACACTGCAGCTTGAGCAGAATACATAAAAATGTCCAATTAAAACAAGTCACTTATTCAAGCACTGATCATGGCATCAGACTTTGAGAATAATGGTGACACTGCACACAGTTCCGGCAGAAGATAAACCACTGTCCCATCAGTCTGCTCGCGTAACCATAACAACCTTACTCAACTGAACCGGTGTACATGTTCTCTCTGAAAGCCTGGGCATGCATACATCCTCCTCTCACCTCTAGCAAGGAGGCCGCTGTGCTCCCCTCCATGCCCCTCAACCTGGCCACAACTCCGCCGAGGGACCGTTGCTTTCCCCGAAGCTTCAACAGGGCTTGGCAAGATTCAGAGGAGGGTGAGCGGCGGGATGCAGATGCACAAGGACACCACAGGTTTACAGAAAATAGCCCCGCATTTTACTCACCTCCGCAATTTTTACAGTCTCAGACAAGAGAGCTGACCGTGAAAGTAGTGGCTGACGTGGGTTTACAGCAACTAATGCCTCAGACTTTAGAGGCCGCTGTGCTGTGAAATCAGGCCACCCTGAGCGCTCCACAACTCCGCCAAGGTGCCGCTGCTTTCCTGGCGCTTTGAGATCTCAGGATCAAGCGGAAGATGCACAGCGGGATGCAGTCGCACGAGGGACCCTGTGATTTACAGAAATTGGCCCTGAACTTAAGCTTTCCTCCTCAGTCTATAACAGGAGAGATGAGTGTGAATGTAGTGAAAGAGAGATGAGCATCGGTCCTCGGGGACAACCCACAGCACTGTCCACTTTTTTGCCTTTTGTTACATTTACCTAACCAGTGCCATATGGAAGAAAGATGGCTATTGGAAGTATAATAAAAGAAAATTTAGATTGTTTAAAAACAATGTGTGCTGAGAATTGGAATTAAGTTAAATTAATTAATTTTGTTAACTTGTGTTCTTCATAATTTTTAGGCTTTGAGTGGCAGGTGAGTCAAACAGAGCTGTGAGCCTTTTGGGATTTCTCTTATGTTCTTAAATAATTCTTCTAAACTTTGACAGACACTGGTGCTAATATTGTGCTGCTTAAATAAAAAGGGCTCTGCCTCAGTGATGTTACTCTGAATAAAACGTGTCTATGTGGCAGCATTAAAGGCTAATATCATATCAGTGTAGATACAAGGCCTTGGATCGACTGAGTAATTAGGCAAATAGAGACACTGCAAATCCAGGCCCCACCCAAACAAAACAAACCACATTGTGCCTACTAATTAGTTGTCTTGGTCTTTATGGTACAGTTAGGTACAGCTAACCCCTGAGGAGATTTACATTTCCATTGTGCAGAAGTTATCTGAAGGTATCTGTTATCTAAACATGGATGTAATTTGATGCCTGTGATAAATGTACATGGGAAATAAATTGAATTAAAGGTCCCCCATTATGCTAATTCAACTTTTTTTTTTAACTTTTAACCAATGTTATAATGTTGTTTCCACCTCAAAAACATATCTGGATTAGTATTTTTACTATTTCTAAAGTCCATACACCATCCCCCAATCCCCGGTTGGATGCATTGTACAGCTCAGTTTGAGTCATTTTCGTCAATAATTTTCCTGTATTTAGCTCCATTCTTCAGTCCTTTATTTCTGATCAGTTTGTCCCTACCAATGACAAATATCCCCACAGTAGAACACTGGCACCACCAGGCTTTAGAAAAGGGGCACAGTCAGGTGTTGGGTTTATGCTAGTCATAGCGCTTTTTATTAATGACACATTTTAATTGTATCTGGACAGAGAACCTTCCCGTGTTTGGGGAGTCTCCCTCGTGCCTTCTGGCAAGCACAAAACATGCTTTCTTATTATTTACTTCAAGAAATGGCTTTTTTCTGGCCACTCCTCCACACAGCCCAGCTCTGTGGAGTGTATGGTTCAGAGTGGTCCTGTGGACAGATACAACAGTCTCTGCTGTGGAGCTCTGCAGCTCTTTCAGGGTCACCTTTGGTCTTATTGATGAATGATGAATGCACTCCTTGCCCGTTTTGTGAGTTTTAGATGGCCCTCTATGGGCAGGATTGGTGTGGTTCCCTATCTTTTACATGTTGTAATGATGAATTAAATTGTTGTTTTGTGTTATTATGATAGTTAAATTGCAGACAGGCCGACCTTATCTAACTGTTTCTGTGACTTCTGAAAGTAAGTAGCCCTGGATTTTAAGTGGCTTCTTTGAAAAGGGGCTGAATACTTACGCACAGTCAAGTTTTCAGTTTTTCTGTTATTATTATTTACTTTACATTAAAACATATTTTGCATTTTCATAGTTGTTGGCATGCAATGTAAATTGACTGACATGAACCTCTCAATGATCCACTTCAATTTCTGGTTGCAAGGCAACAGTAAAGGAAAATGCTAAGGGGTATGAATACTTTTGCAAGCCACTGTACATTATTTGAAGTTATATAAAACATGAGATACTAATGCAAAGGTGTCCAAAACTATTAAAAAAAAAAAAGCCTGAAAAAAGCATAATATAGTATCTTTTAAAAGCTTAAATGATTTCTGATTATTTTACTGTTTCAGTAACAGTACAAGAGTTGCTGCTAAACCAGTCACAAAAGCTCACTATAATAACAATTAAATTAACATAGCAAATGCATATTAACCTTGTAATTCATAGTTCTTAATGGGTACCTTCTGATTCATCACAGCTTTCATTTATCTCAAAATACTTTGAGATATACAAAATAAGTATGCACTATCTCCCAGTATACTACCTTTGGGTCAATTTGAGTGTAAAATTCCAAACAAGAGTTATGTAATAATATATGTAACACTATTGCTTTCAAATTCATCCTGTCTTGTATTTCTACTTCCTCCTAAAGTTTGCCTTTCGACTGGAATCCTTTCTATAAATAAAAACCTGGACAAAGAAAACTCACTGCAAACAGGTAAAACAGGTGAGACCTGACCAATCAGACGGCTTTATGATAATGAGGGGGAGCAGCTTGAACCGGAGCAGTGAGAGACTATAGGGCAACATCACAGTACTGCCTGGTGAGGAGCTTAGGCCTGACATTTAGCCTGTTCTAACACTTTTATTAATTTATAACTCATTTCAGCTTGCATAACTGTATTTTTCTCAACACAAGAACATTTTTATCAATTGCGTCTTGTCAGTATGTTCAGACTGGGACTTCAGGGATCAACCTTCGTACTCAAGAGCTCTTCTGTGTTCCTGCTATACACAGAGGTTGTTCTATTTACAGGTAAGAAAACAGAATGACTTGTAAACAAATAGAAACTTCATTTATTTAAGAAACTGCTGCTGTGGCAATACCTTTTCAAAGGGAATTGTGCAGACGTTTATCTCACAAACCTCAGTGGTGTAAGCTTTCCCAGGCGCTGCCATGGCAACACCTGCTTGGCCAATCAGACGCTGATCTCATGTCCCCCGTCTCAACTCTCCCAACGTCTGGGGAATAGGAGTTGTATTTGTTTGGTCTTTCTTCTCCGAGGTGTGGCTTATTCATTGTAAAATAGTGCTTTGTTAAAAAAAGGGAATTGGCCTTTTGCTAAGGAAAGTGTATACTGTTGTAAAGTTTGTAACTCATCTCAAAAAATTGTATACATTGGTTGAACTCAGTGTCTTTTCATTATAAAATTAGTATGCCAAGTATGCCCAGTAACACATGCAAGTATGTTTGGATGCTGCTTTTTGTATTAATTTCAACAAAACAAAAATGTTTGAAAATTTTACAAATTTTTAAGATTGTTTTAACAAATACTGAAGGTATTAAAAAATAGGAAAAATAAATATTAAGTTGTTAAATGTTTAAATATAAGAATTGCTTGCTTAGCCTAAAGTAATAAAAAAAAACACACACATACAATCAATTGTAATACAAATGGTTACTGAACTTCTGGATAAGTTAGTGCCTAACTAAAAACTGAAAATCTTGAAACCCTGTATCATTTTTTTACCCAAAGTATGCCAAAGTTGGAATTTCACATTCATTTTAATGGGCCAAAATTGTTGAAAAAAGCTGGAAAATTATTGGATTTGCAAATCATTGCATTCTACTTTTATTAACTTTTTATTTATACAGTGCCCTACCTTTCACCAAATGTACATAAGAGTAACCTGTTGCAGTTATGCTTTCCACCTCTTGTGCAACTGGGGATGAAAGTCTGTACTGATGATCTAATTGGTCAGGTTCACATTCATATTGAGCTATGGGTGTGCCAAAAATCAAATTTAAAGTTGAATCGTGATTAAGTATAAGGTCAATCTCGTTGATAAGCCAAGAGCCCTTTTTATTTTTTTTGTCACCACTGAAAGTAGCTGCAGACGCACCGGAGCAATTCAGACCCACAGGTTAGCAGTGTGCATGTGCAAAACGTAATGACTATATACAAAAGCAGGCGGCGCTAGACACTAAACTCCTCAGTTATCTAAACTCTAGTAAATAAAACCCTGCAACGCACGTGTTTAACTCAAGTATTTCAGTCAATAATAATTATACGCACTAGATTAAACTGGTCTGATCACAGTAATGAATAAAAAGGACTGGATTATTGCAGCTGTTTGCCTCAGAGGAGGATTGTATTTTTATCTGCACAAGCTTACAAGCTAAGGTAAGCTAACTGCAGCACATTACCGTCAGATGTGGGAAACATAATGAAGTAGTTGTAGAACAGAAAGTTCCTTATATTTTATTGTTAAACTCAAGCTGTTTGACAAATTGTGAATGGGACACACAGTCAATCAGAGCGCTTGTTGAGCACTGGCGGCCTGACGCCAATTCGACATCGGCCAGAACTATGTCCAACTGTGTCCCACTACGTCTGATGGTGCGGAACATACCAAACAGACTCACATCGCCGGCCGCGTCAAACTATCCAACCGCGCCCAACAATCCAACCGCGCCCAACAGCAGACGATCACCCCGGGGTGTCCCAGCCTTCACAGATGAGGGAGCTCTGTTCATCAGGACTCGCACTGAGACTAGTGCACTGTTAATGCTGCTTCACTATAATAAAACCTCAAAGAAGAAGAAGCCTTACACATCACACCACAAACCACCATTTAAAAACACCGCCTCACTGACACTCATCTCTCTACTGAAAGTGCAAATCCAGTCCATGTTACTTTTTTGAAGAAGCGTTCTGTATTTCCTACAGCTGAGTTTGTCCAGAATAACCAGTGCATCATTCACAGTTTTGTAACATTCACATTCATTGTCGCTGGCTCCACTCCACAGCTCCACTTCTTACAAACATGCCTGACACTTAATGGATGTATTTGAGCCTATCCATTTATATGACCCGCAGTTTTATGCACCAGCAGTTTTATGCACCAGCATGTTACTCATGAGAAACATGAACAGGGTTTAAGCTACAAACTATGACTTATTTGTAGAAACGCTCTCAGACACTTTGGCTGTGGCTACTTGTGGAAAGTTCTGTTGTCTAATGCGGCGCATGCGCACTGTAATAGACGGGGCTGTAAGCTGTAGAGCGGGCTGCTTATACCACATATATTTACTGCTGCTATCAGCCAGCGATCTCTGTCACTGAGCCTGAGATTGACCACAGCACGCATGTGCGACTCTCCTAAACAAGCTGCTTGGCCCTCACCTTGAAAGCTCCAGACAGAAACAGTACACCACAACTCCGCCTCCACGGAGGTGAAAATGACAGAAATGAATGGCAGAGAGGCAACCTAGCTTGCCCTGACAGTACCTGGAGTGGCCAGCAGGGTGCAGAAAAGTACACAGTGACTGGAAGCAGGCAATAGACTGATTCACTATGGAAGTGAATGGCAAAATGCAATGTTTGGAGAGATATCGATTTAATTTCGTTATAGTTTTAAGCACTGCTTGCCTTGCTTGCCCTCACGGCACACCCATGATAAAAACTAAAACTTGCAATGAAAGACTCTACTTTAAATATCCCACTTTTCTATTACAATAAAATCTAAATCTAGAGATGAATCAAAGCCATGCTTATTAGTTTTTAATTGTAAAATTGGATAAAAAAATCGAGATTGAGCAATGTGGGGAAAAAGTGTGATTCCATTTTTTGCCATATCGCCCAGCCCTACATTGAGCTCTGTCAAATGAACTGAACTGACTGAAAAGGCATGAACACCCCTCGCCTGTAGGGGTCAGTGTGTCAATATTTACTGAAGGGAAACTGTGGAGAAATTTGAATAGATCTTTATGTTATTATGCAGTTTAGAGCAGCAATATTGGCTGAATACAACTGTGGACATTCTCTGGTGATTAATATAAAATCTTCGTTGTTTTGGCAGTATTTTTTACATTTGTCAGCGATGAACACAACATTTCAAATAAATTTTATTACAGCATGTCCACTCAGGCATTGTTCTTCATAGTCATGTTTGGCGTGCGTATAAGTGATAATAAGTGATAAGTGATATAAGTGAGTTGGGGTTTTTTTCCAACCCGGAGATTTGTCTTTTATTAATAAAAAAATTTCACCTGCCCCGCCACTATTAAATAGGCTGCATGTTATAATAGGCTTATTCATGATGAAGTGTGCCTCGCCTGGATTGTGGACAAGCGTAGACAGCCATAACAGGATGAGGGGAAATACATCTGTTGCAAAGCTGGCCTGGATCTGGGCACAGTTCATGTCAAATGAGCCTGAATATGTCATTAAAAACAGGCTTTTTGTCATGGTGGACTTGTGGCTCTCATGTTAACTGCTTTTATCTTTTTTGTTATTTTGCATTTGTTGTGTTTTGTGTTTTTATGTCCCTAGTTTTTGACCCTTCAGTCCACTTCTTGCTGGTAGTCTGTATTTGTTTCTTATGCACTCGCATCTCACTGGGATCACATATGGATCAAACCAGGACCATACCAGGAGCTCAAAGTGATTAAAGATACACTAGACTTGTCTGGGTTTCACAAGAGTCTGATTGCGCATTCACACTTCCTCAAATGAACCAGACCTTCTCAGGAAACGCACCAGTTCAACTGAAGTGGCAAAAAAAAACGCTCAGTGTGAACACACCCTGCGTTGAGAAACACTTTAAACTGCTCTAGCTCTAACACGGCTCTTAGCCGCAGGAAATTTGCATGCTATCTCTCATCTTTGTATTTTTGTACTGTGCAATCATTGAACACACTCTGCTGTTGTTTACTTTATGGAACAGATATGAATACCCTGTCCTTTATATGTGGCTCTAGATACAATCAGCTGCTCAATGTTTTATCATCTCGCATTTATTTTCCAATGTTGATGTTGCATTAGCACGTTAGCTACATTGGAGTTTGAAAAAAATTGCTTAAAACATAATTTCAACATGTAGTCAATCCAGTCACATTTACTCTTTTGTCATTGTTTTAGTTGGACAGGCGCCATTTTAGAAAATTCAAATTCATTAGTCTGGAGGTAGCCAAAAGTTCACCAGCTGCTTCGGATGACAGTTACCTTGGTTACTCAGTGGTAGAATATTGAAGAGGGAGTCGGCTAAAGCCACCAGGTGTGCAGTGCATGGTCCTGTTGCACACCTGTCAGCTGGGGATGATTTTGGACTGCCATGCTTGTTGCGGGAACAGTGTAGACTTTGGTGACAGAGGCAGAGGACTTTATGACATTGTAGCTTAGTAAAACAGTAATACTTCAGTCATCAACAATTTTTAAGATAGTAGTCATTCAGTCCTCTCCATCATGCTGGTAAATGCAAACATTAATAACTAAACAGACAGTAAAATGTCTTATTGGCATTGGTCCCTAGTTTCAGATTAACTCAGAGCCAAATATGTAAACAATGCAAAAATATAGGGTCTCTCTAATGTCTGCGGGGCCTATGCAGTTGCATGCTTTACCTAAATGAACATTTCTTAATGCATTCCTTCCAAAAACAGCATAGCACATTTCCTGTTTTATGTTATAAAAAAGCTACTCATTCATTCCTTCATTCAGCTATTTCCCATTAGTTACAACCTAGACAGTCTTACACAGAGCCATACACTAACAGACAAGCACTCACTTTCACATTTATTCACAAGGGACAATTTAGAATCACCAATTCACCACATTCAACACATCAATGTCTTTGGACGCTGGGTGGAAACCAGAGTACAAAGACAAAACCCATTGTAACACGACATGCTGACTCCACCCTGAAAGGTCATGTGACAGCCGGACCGAGGATTCGTCTCACAATCTTCTTGATGGGAGGCAAGAGTATTAAACGCTTAACCAATTTGCCACTGTAATATACTAATACGTGACATCAAAAATAAAGTTTAAAGCTAAGTGCTCATAGCATTAGACCAAGGCAACCCTAATTTATCTCTGCCATGGTAAATATCATATTTACGCTTTCTTTTGCTTTCTTTTCTCACTGTTTGTCTGTGTAAGTATGTAAACAGTTCCACATTAGCCACTTTTGCAGTCAGAAATGGCCACAATTTATTAGTGGTGTGGACTAATTTAAGTCTTGATGTATTAAAAGGGATTTAAAAATATTAATTTCTGTAGCATCAAACCTACTGTTATGAATGTGGTAAAACACTTAATTGGCCCTCGGGTTTCTTCCATGGTTGGCCCAAATTGCCACTGGTAGTACTTTTTAATGCTATATAAAAAGCTTCATATGACTGCTTAATCTGTCTATGCAGATAAAAGTGACTCTTGATAATCCAGCCCTTTAAGAGGCTGTCATTAAGTGCATGTATTTCTTTAGTGGTACTAAAATAATAAAAACGATAATAATTAGCCATACTATTTGCCGGTCCCAATCCTGGATAAATGTGTTGCAAAAAGACATGCAGTTAAATATGTCAAGTGCCTCTCCCCTGCATATATTTTTCAGTTTGTGGCACTCAGTAAAAAAAAAAAAAAAAAAAAAAAAAAATGTGGACGCCCCTGTTAATGAAAGAAGAAATCCACCAATGTATAGTGTAGGCTGCTTTCTAGCTTTACTTGCATATCAGAAAGTTTATGACAAGGATTATGCCAACATGCAAAAAGTTACAACCAAAAGTACTGTTTCCATTTCTTCACATACATATATCTGGTCTGCAGGGCTAGTCCAAGGCATGCAATTTACTGGCTAAAATGAGTCCCTCTCTGGCTCTCAACACACTGTAGACCTTTACCATTTGAACAGACCATTTAGTCCCTGAACTTTGAAATAGTGTTTCTTTCTTCTTATGGCCACTTTTGGAAGCCTCCAGAAAAACACTTTACCTTTCAGTTAGCATGTGAACGCATCTCTAGGCCTTGAGTTCAGGACGACAAAATTGAGCTGTAAAAATAGTTTGCTTGAAATTACCCTGAGAATCTTCTGAGAGTTTGACACCAACCAGCAAGATTATCATATACTGTTTAATGTGTCTAAATGCAAATCTCTAACCAATAAATCACATGACAGCAACTCAGTACATTTAGGTGGACTGACATGCTTGGGACAGTTCTCCTAAGCTTAGCACCGAGCATTACAATGGACTTTGAACGCACAATAATTGTTGAGGCAGGTTTTTACACCAGATGCTCTTCCTGTTGCAACCAGCCACTTACTGTGACAGAGGTGGGCAATGTGGTCCAAGGACACAATGACAGTATTGCACTGAGTCAGAGTGGGAATCAAACCACCAACCCCTGCTGTCACCCTGTTAATGATCTACTGCAGATCTACTTGGATTAAAATGCACAACCCAAGGCATTAAGGGAAATGGGTTATAGAAATAAAATATATATCCAAAGAGCGGCCATGTGGGTTAACATGCCTTGTTGATGCCTTGTTGATGCCAGTCAGGTCAGAAGATAAACGGTCTAGCTCACAATATTAGCTCACCTAAAACATGCACAACAGCGTAATCCTTGGTACTACTGACCAAAATCCTGGCTCAAGATCTGGAGAAGGGTCCCAGCAGTACTCAAAGATAGGTCAAATGCAGAAAATAAATTCCCCTATGAGGACAATAAAATCTACCCCACCTTACCATACCACAATAATAGAACAGGAACAGTAACTCAAATAACCACACAAAACGTGTGGAACCACTATTATGCGGTAGAAATCTATGCTGTGGTGCATATGCATGACAACAACAACCTACTCCGGCGTTGTTAGTTAGAGTCCAGGCACTGACACTTTGTTGACTGTCTCTCCCTGCTCTCTCACTTCAGTTTCCTGTCACTTCATATCACATGAAGAAGAAGAAGAAATCAAGACTCACCAGCCCTGGCAATGTTTATCTCTCGTCAAGTTTTGGTCAGTCCATGTGATTTGAAGCCTTACTTCCTTCAGCAGTCAGGGGTGGCTCGTCGTGTGGCCTTCTGAAGCCCATTTGTGTCAAGGTTCAACGTGTTGCAGACCTTGGTTGTAACACATTGGTTGCTATTACCTTTCTGTTATCTCAAACCAATATGATCATTCTCCTTTTACCTCTGGCATCAACCAGGTACAATATTTCTGCCCACAGAAATATTGTATTGTAAAGTATTGGTTATTTCTCTTTCTCTGACCATTCTCTGTAAATCATAGAGTTAGTTGTGCATAAAAAAAGCTCAGTCAACCAATGTTGCTGAAAGGCGCAGACCAACCTGCCTGACACCAACAACCATGCCATGCTCAAAGTCACTTAAAAGAGCTATATTATGCTTTTATTCATATTTTAAATTTATCTATGTTGATCACATCTAGAACAGCATTGCACATTTTACAACCTTTAAAAATATTATCCGACTAACAGAGAATGTTTTTAATTAAGTACTCTACTGGCGTCACAAACAAACAGGTGAAGAGTCCAGCAGTCTTTTGAACACAAATTAAAAACTTCCTTAAACTTTTTGCGCGATCCCATTTTACTACAAAATGAAAAATATTTGTGAGAAATCAGTGGAAACTGAGCTGTATTTTTTTTAGATAAATGAATGAGAGCAGACTGGACGTAGATGATTTTTTTTATTGGTCAGTGCTTCCTGTAGTTGGCAAGGTTCCTGGGGAAGTTCATGCAACCAAGCGTTTTGAGGGCTCAGAATGGCCGAGCCAGAGAATAGAGTATTACTCAAACTGGCGTCAATGACACAAAATACAACTCCAGGTGTGTTTTTGATGAGGGAATAACATTATAACATGGTAGGAAAAAAAAAAAATTAGCCCCTTTTAAATCACCTAAAACCACCTCTGTGTTTAAACTTCAGGTTTCTCTTCAACATGTCTGCACACCAAAATGCATCGAGTTGCTGCAATTATCTGATGAATGGATTTCCCCACATAATATTACAAATTACAGCTGCTTCAGGTCTATTATTATGGCAATTAGTTACAATTATAGTTAATTATCAGTCTTAAGTAGGGCGCAGTAGTTCATGTACTGTCTCTCTATTTGCTATAGTATAAATAGAAAGTGTCTGCTGCTATTGTTCGGCCTTCCTCTAGCCAGACCTCATTTACCAATCCACTGAATGAATCTCTGCTACCGTCTGCATTCAAACTCTGACAAATTGCTGCAAGAATGTGAATGTATAATCCCTAAGTAATTGCCTGAAGAAGAGGATTAGCAAACATCCATTAACGTGCATGTAAATTAATGGGCTATACTTGTATGTGGATTTCCCCTGCAGTGTTCTGGGGTGCAGAGGGGATGGAGCTGGTGGACAGTGGGCCCAAGACCATGGTGAAGGCCGTGGGGGACAGCGTGACTTTGGGATGCAGGTACAAACCAAGCCCAGCGGACACAGGGGATCTGGACATTGAGTGGTCCGTGGTGAGTCCGGATACAACGCAGAAGGATCAGATGGTAAGAGGCAGAAGACACAGTGGTGGGTAATGTAATTAGCTACTGTATGTTTCAATAGCCTGCCATTCTAAGAGTTTTATACAAAGAATTAACCAGTCCCTGTTGATAAAAGAAATCAACTACATGGAACAAAAGGACACAGATTAAACTACCTCTGCATGCAACTTGAGAGAAAGACTCAGATGTCACGCGCTAACACTAATTAGAATATTTAGGTTAGGCCTAAATTATTACAATGGTATGCATGAGACCAGACAGAAAATTGAGACCAAAAAGTAAAATAACAAAATTAAAAAACAAAACAAACAAAAAAAAAAAAGGAAAAGCACTAATAAATTATAAATTTCAATTCATAAAGTTCACGTGAATTGACCCTTTGTTTAATTCAAGTCTGTTTAAGAGTCCAGTTACGAAGTCCTGTTGAGATCCTGTGATCTTTGGTTAGTTCAAGTTTGTTTAAAAGTTTAGATTTTAGCAGCTCTAGTTACGCCTTAAAAACAAAACACACAAACAAACAGAAAACAAAAAAAAAAGGATAACAGAAGTAGTGGCATAAAATGACTTATCCATCCATATAAAACACTACAGTTAAGTATGCAGTAAGTTTGAGTAACACTCCACTAAGATTCAGTAGTTTCCAATATATTTTGGCCAAGCTACCGTAGTTTCATTCATTCCAACTGAGCCATCCTGTCATTGCCCCATTTGTTCAGGAAGCACAATTTGTCCAGTGAGTACATTTGCACATGCGTAGACACAATTACTTCTGCAAAATAAGAACTTTTAAAGGCTTTTTTAAGTTTATGTTTGATATTGTTAAGCAATGTGATATTTATGTTGCCTTATCACAAAATTTTGTTAAAAGAAAAGCCCAGCTGCCATTAGCAATTTTACTTTTAATCGCCAGTTCAAGCGAGGTGAAGTGGCAGCCTTCAGCAAATGTGATCACGGGAACGTGAAATTGCAAAATCAGGGTTTATGCTACATCGCTTGTTAAAACATTGATGACTTGCATTTGTTTTACAATGGCAAGAAAAACAATATTGCCCATATTTTCTCAGTACCTAAGTTTAAATTTAATAAGATAACACTACAAACCAGATAAAATAAGTATATTTATTTCATCTATAAAAATAAAAGCAACTCGTCTCACTTGTTAAATTCATAGATGGTTTATAAAAATAACTACTGTAATAATTAATAATAACTATTAATCGCCAAAAATATCTTACAGGAAGTAATTGTGATTGCACATGCACAATTCCTTGTATAGGATTTTGGTGGACAAAGGTTTTTATGTCCACCAAAATCCTATGGGAGTGGTTCCAGACTCACTTCATTCTCACCTCAAGCAAAATGTAGGTTGTGGATTGTCCTATAACAAAAATCCATACAATACTAAGCCCATACTTTGAAATGCACATTTACTTAAAGTGACAGTACAGTAACCCCCTTATAAGAGGAAACACCTTTGAAGAGAGAGTTTAATTCCCTTCTGCTGCCATACTACTACTACATACTGCTGTCTTATGCTGACATGGAAAATGACTGGATCAGTGGAAAGAATTGCAGCATTAACAGTAATGCCAATAAAACATGAGGCTGATTATTCAGAAAGATGTTTAGAATGCTTTAAATGAAACCTTTCTAGCCCCACTGGCCTCTAATTGAAAGAGGCGGGTCTCTCATCAAAGAAGCAATACTGATGCACTTCAAAATAGCGCTAGAAAACTGCCCAATTTTTGTGTGGCTTAGTGCTGTTATAAAAGCATTTTCCATGTCCTGAAAGTGGTTACATGAATAGGCAACACATTGAGAAAACTCACAGAAAAAAATGAGCCAGACTTGGGTTTAAAATCTCTGTCCAAAGTCTTGATGAGAGGAGACAGACAATGCTCATGTGCACTGTGGCCACTTTGTAAAAAAAACATACACACACAATGTACTGTGACAACTTCCATGATGTGTGTAGTCTCAACCCATGTTTTAATGGTGTTTCTGTGGACCTCTGAGAATGGCTGAAAGTAAAAGATAGAATATAGTGGAAATTAGCCCAAACATGTAGCTGTCATATGGAAACTGCCATCTGCAATCAGTTCATGAATAAATTAATAATAAATTATCTCATTGGCAAATAAGTATTTAAACAAAACAAATGCTCAAAATAAAACATTTTATTTTAAGAGATTATGTAAGTTTTGGTTAAAATAAATAAATAAAAAACTATAATTGTTCTCTTTCTGTATTTATTTCTACATTTGTTCACTTGTGCTTTAATTTATTTTGGCTTTTTTTTAATTATGTTTTTTTTTTTTCTTTTATTTATTCACACATTTTTTCATTTCTTGATTTCTCTCACCAAAATGCAAATAAAGGGGATGGTGTAGACACAAGCAATCAAATCAACAGATAATCTGCAGATAGTCCACACAGTGATCACTTGCCCAGATCAACCAATGACACTCAGGACACTCTACCTTCAGTTGCATTTCGACAGAAAAAAAAAAAAAATAAATAAAGGAGGGAATAAATAATTTAATCAAACAAAAATAAATGATAGCACAAATTAATAAATGCACAAAATACATACAGTAGGAGACAAATTAAAGGCTTTATTTATTTATTTTAACAAAGACTTACATCTTCATTAAAATATATATATATATATATATATATATATATATATATATATATATATATATATATATATATATATATATATATATCTCACCAACTACAAGCCAAGAGCCCAACATGCTGCTGATGACTTACAACTGGCTGAAAAGTTTAACACCTTTTATGCCAGGTTTGAAGTACCACACCCCTCCTCCACCCCCCTCACTGCACAGGTTTCTTCAGCCACTTCAGAGCCACATCCCTCCCCCATCCCCCTCACCACAGGGGACACCCCAATTGATCACACCTCCCCCTCCACTGCCTTCTCAGTGACAGAAGAGGATGTGCTCAAGCTTTTCCGTAAACAAAACCCACGGAAAGCTCCGGGTCCGGACGGTGTCTCTCCCGCCATCCTGAGACACTGTGCAGGGGAACTGTCTACGGTCTTCACAGACATTTACAACATCTCCCTGGAGTCCTGCCATGTTCCAGCCTGCTTCAAGCTGTCCACCATCGTCCCTGTCCCCAAGAAGCCACGTATCACCGGACTTAATGACTACAGGCCTGTGGCGCTGACGTCTGTAGTCATGAAGTCATTTGAGCGCCTGGTCCTCCCTCACCTTAAGTCCTTCACATCCCCCCTCCTGGACCCTCTGCAGTTTGCCTACAGAGCCAACAGGTCTGTAGACGACGCCATCAACCTGGCCCTCCACTTCATCCTGCAGCACCTGGACTCCCCGGGAACCTATGCTAGGATCCTGTTTGTGGACTTCAGCTCTGCGTTTAACACCATCCTCCCTGCTCTGCTCCAGGACAAGCTCTCCCAGCTCAACGTGCCTGACCCCACCTGCAGGTGGATCACTGACTTCCTGACAGACCGGAGGCAGTGCGTGCGGCTGGGGAAGAATGTCTCCACCACTCGGACGATTAGTACAGGATCTCCTCAGGGCTGTGTACTTTCTCCCCTGCTCTTCTCCCTGTACACCAACTGCTGCACCTCCAGCCATGACTCTGTTAAACTGATTAAGTTTGCGGATGACACCACCCTCATCGGACTCATCTCTGACGGTGATGAGTCTGCCTACAGGAGGGAGGTAGACCGGCTGGTGTCTTGGTGCAGCAGCAACAATCTGGAGCTCAACGCTCAGAAGACAGTGGAGATGATCGTGGACTTCAGGAAAGTCACAGCCCCCTCTCCCCCCCTCGCCCTGACGGATTCCCACATCACCACTGTGGACTCCTTCCGCTTCCTCGGCACCACCATCACACAGGACCTTAAGTGGGAGCTGTCCATCAGCTCCCTGATCAAAAAGGCCCAGCAGAGGATGTACTTTCTGCGGCAGTTGAAGAAAGCCAAGCTGCCGGCCCAGATGATGGTGCAGTTCTACACGGCCATCATTGAGTCCATCCTCACCTCCTCCATCACCGTGTGGTACGCTGGAGCCACAGCCAGGGACAAACACAGACTGCAGCGTATTGTACGCTCCGCTGAGAAGGTGATTGGCTGCAGCCTTCCATCTCTCCAGGACCTGTACGTCTCCAGGACTGGGGGGCGTGCAGGTCGGATAGCAGCTGACCCTTCTCATCCTGGACATGGACTTTTTGAGCCACTTCCCTCGGGCAGGAGGCTACGGTCCATCCGGACCAGAACCTCACGCCATAAGAACAGTTTCTTTCCCTCTGCCGTTGGACTTATGAACACTTTATAAACATTGCACTCGCTCATCACATGGTCACTTTACACTTGTCACTTTATTAACATGTTAATCATGTTAATATTATCTTATCTATCTGCACTGACAGATTGCATTATTGTTCTGTTGTTATCGCCTAATTTATCTGGCTGTTTAACTTAGTAAACTTATTCCTTTGCATGCCCTTATACTTTGTATTTTATATTTTTAAAGTTTCTTTTTATCATAGTGATATTTTTTATTATTAGTAGTAGTGTTATATGTTGCACAGTAGCACCGAAACAAGTTCCTAGTCTGTGAATTGTGTTGTTCACTGACAATGGCAATAAAAATCTTCTGATTCTGATTCTGATATATATATATATATATATATATATATATATATATATATATATATATATATATATATATATATATATATAGTGGTACATTCATACATCCATTGATATAAAATTACAATAAAAATAAATAAATAAATGAGACAAAAACCATTAAGTGCTGCTTTTGATCCAAGTTTGTTGATCCATTCACACACAAAAAGCTTCTAAATAGTTGTAAGCTTTCATTTGACTAGGCGTTTAGCACTTCCTGCACCAATCTTAATTTTGCATATCAACTTTCCAACTTCCTAATTACACTTTCCCCTTCTTTTACCCTGCCCCTCAGCTTGTGTCCTACAGCGGTGGCACCAAGTACATCCACTCTGAGAACTCTTTGACCAAAGGCATGAGCTTTGCGAGCCCTGACCCTTCCATAGGAGACGCTTCTCTGTCCATCTCTGCAGCATCTTTGGCCCACAGCGCCATCTACCAGTGCAAAGTGAAGAAGTCTCCCGGCGTGGACACTCGCAAGGTGTCACTGGTTGTAATGGGTGAGTCTGGGCTTGGGTTACATCCTGGGGCTTGCACATGTCACCTACCTCAATTATTCATGTTAGTCAGGCTGTTCTGGACAGGGTTCTGTTTCAAAGAATTGAAATGAAGGGAAAAAAACATTGCCCCTGCATTTGGAACAAGATATTTAAAATGAATGCAAAATGATGGGACTGTGATTTTATTATCGTGCAGCATATGCTGATTGTATTATTGTTGAACACAGTCAAATGTGGCCTCACCTAGAATCTTACCCAAACAATGAGTGAATGAAGACAAGAGTATTCAGGAACCAGTGCATTCCAGATAACCTTGAATAGCTGAATATTGTACTTAATACTCTTTGAAATTGAAAGGCATAGATATTTTTTTTTCACCAAATATGAACGTTTCATTTAATCTTTTTGTAGAATTTGCAGCATTGGCTGCATTTACAACAAGAACACTCAGGAGGGCAAGCTCCTGTTTGGGGGCCCCTGGTTTGCCGAACTATAAAAGATTGATTCACATGCACATGCCACAATCTATTAAACTTCATAAACTAAACAGGGTACAGTCTTGATAGTCTCCCATAATAAAATGAAACATCTTAGAATGAGCCAATAATACAAAGTAAACAAGAAAGGAGACTGCCATTCACTTGGAGCAATCATGCACTGCCAAAATAGCACAAAATAATCAATAATAGTTTAATGAAAATAACTTTAAAATGATCAGTTATTGGTAAATAACGAACATTTTGTGCAGTTACAAGATTCCCACAAAAAATTGACATTTTGGCAGACTCAGTAATCCATTTTGTCTTTCTAAAAGCGATATGATTTCTACCAAGCTGTGCGTTGGTCCGACCTAAACTGTGGTCTCTGGACGGTGTTGGAAGCAATTACTGTTTCATAACTGCTAGCAACATTTTTAAGATTTAACAGTGGGAATTTTCAGAAAGAATCATGGGAGGTGGAAAGTAAGAATCAGTAACAAACAACTAAAATAAAGGTATTTTTCTTGCTGGGACATTTAGATCAAGAAATACATGGTGACTTTTTCCTCACACATGGCATAGTAGCAATCTATATATAATGGGCAATGTCATATTTCATTCTCCTTTTATTTGAAAAGTAGCCAGAGAAAAGGGTTTTAGCACAATAGTGCAGAGATCCTATCACGAAACAGTTACATGATTAACTAAGCATATGGTCCTTCTTCACACAACTAAAGACAACGAGACTATAAAAGTCAATATGAAACACAGTATATGTTTAAGTCAGTGTGAAGTGGTGACCGGGCAGTAATTTCTAAACATCTTGAGGAGGAACTGTGATGACGTGTTCATTTGATGGCCCACACTTTTGGAGGTGAATGGTGGGAGATACAGTATTTCTATTAAACAAAGAGACCTTGGGCTTTGGTCGACTTGTGAAGTAAGTCAGGACTGAGAGGATATCTAAGAGATGACATCTTCTTCAAAACATCACATAAGAAACATCTGACTTTTACTTAACATTAACATGTAGTGTTCACACTGAAATAAAGATTATTTTGTCACTTATTTCCATGGATTTCTTGTATCTGAAATATTAATTTCAAAGCCTCTTTTCTCAAAGTGAGTTTTTCTCCCACTGTGAGTCAGATATCTCCACTTCACTACCTCCTACAAGCACCATATTTTCCAGTCTTAGACTTTAATAAATTTTGAATGTTTTAACTGAGGGATTTGTTGATATGTTATTCCTAGCCTGATTTATTGGATAATTTACTTCTAAAAACACAGGGAAAACAAAATAAGATAACCGTGATTTTCTTTTTATCTAACGTCAACAAAATGAACCAAGAATTGTGAACCTGGCTCTATTTAATATACAGATTTTGTTTTTTGAAATGTGTGTATTTTCACACATATAATGGATAATTTGCATATGAAAACATGAAAATGACTGGATGAAATGGTAAGATAAGAAAAAAAAAATCCCTACTCACCTGTGTCTTGCCTTAAAAGGGTTTGCCCATAAACACAATATCCTTATCCTGAGAATATTAATTAATAAGGATTGTTTCCAAATTGCAGGACTACCATAGCTACACTATATTGCCAAAAGTATTTGCTCACCTGCCTTTACATGCATTTTAACTTAATTCTAAATCCATATGGTTTAATATGACGTCGGCCCACCCTTTGCATCTATAACAGCTTCAACTCTTCTGTGAGGGCTTTCCCCAAAATTTGTGTTTATAGGAATCTTTGCCCATTCTTCCAGAAGTGCATTTGTGAGGTCAGACACTGATACTGGATGAGAAGACCTGGCTTACAATCTTTGTTCTAATTCATTCCAAAGGTGTTCTAATGGGTTGAGGTTCAGGACTCTGTGCAGCCCAGGCAAGTTTTTCCACACCAAAGTCACTCATTCATGTCTTTATGGGCCTTGCTTTGTGCACCTGTGCACAGTCATATTGGAACAGGAAGTGGCCATCCTCAAACTTTTTCACAAAGTTTTCCACAAAGCTGCAGCCTAGGTGCTTGGTTTTATACACCTGTGATCATGGAAGTGATTGCAACACCTTAATTCAGTTATTTGGGTGGGTGAGCGGATATTTTTGGCAATATAGTGTATAATCAACCTTAAGGAGCAGACAAGTGGGTCTGAAACCTGTCCCATTCAATTTATTTCTACCCACGAAAAGCATAGCATTTTATTTACATTTATAGTCTACACAGTGCTTCAGTGTTTTTTGTGGGGAATTGAGGTTGTAAAAAATGTTAGAAGCCACCAACATACACAATAGTAATAGTAAAATAATTTAAGCAGCAGTGGACATATTAAAATAAAATACAGTTTATATTAAAATAATCCCAATTTCTCTGCTGCACGGAGGTTTATTGACTGCTCAGTAATAGTGTTATATGCGCTGCTGTGTGTGTGTTTGCAGTGAAGCCGTCCGTGCCACGGTGCTGGGTAGAAGGGCCCCAGCTGGTGGGAGAGCCCGTGAGCCTGCACTGTAAGTCTGCCAGCGGCTCCGGGCCCCTAACGTACACTTGGAGGAGGCAGCATGTACCCCCCACCACCAGCGTGGAGCAACAGGGTAAGTGTGACCTCTGCTGACGTCACTGCGCTACTGCACATCAAACAAACAGGGAGGACACACAAGACATGGAAGGTTTTAGTGAGAAATGAAAAAAAAAAAATGCTGTTGCTTTGCAGAATTTATTTTGAAATTTTGGATATAATGATTTCAGGGAAGGTCAGTAATGGGCCAAGGACAAAATGATTTATTGAGATGTGGATCCAGATGTTTTTGGAGTGTTTTTGAAATACAGACCAAAGAAACTAACTTCTGTGTGAGACAGGGTTAGGGTTAGGGAGAGACTGTGAGATATCATGAGTTTATGGATCAACAAAGAGAGCATTTACCCCTGAACTAGAAGTGTTCACATTTGAGTTCAAGTCTGTTTTGAGATAGGACCAGTGCCTTGGCAGAGGTCTACGCTCTCCAAATGCTTCTAGTTTTGTTTTTGCACATTGATCCACCTTGTTTGTTCATAGCCTTTCTTAAAAACAGTGAAAAACATTGGCACAGCAATGTAAGTGGATAAGCAACATTATTTATTGTTTTTTTGTTTTTTGTTTTTTTTAGCCACCCGACAATAATACAACAATAGCTATCCTTCCTGCTTTTATTTAGAAAAAAATAAAAATATAAATGCAATTGTGGACCAATTTGCCACTGCAAAAACTATTATCAGAGCTTACCTTATAATTGTAATGCTGAAGTTAGCGTTAGACAGAGGAACAAAACATAGCCAGCTCTGGAATAGACACTTTCTCTTTCTTCCTCCAGCAACCATTTATTCAACAGTCATCATCTGTTCAAAATTTCAAAACCCTTAAATTGGCTATTTTGGGATTTCTAGTGTTATATCTAAGAGTTAAGTGTGTTGAAGAGTTAAAATCAAAATGACACTGGTCGTAATTACAGGAGTACTGTTGAGAATCTCAAAATAAGAAGACAGTTTTATTAAACCAAACCAACCAGAATGCCACTTGAGGACTTTTGAATAGGTGTCTAAACATTTGCAGCAGGTAACATTTTTCAAAAATATATCACTCTCTATATTAATAGTTAAAAACATAGTTAATGTATTATAGTCCAGATAGTGACTCATCTATTATCAAATTAGTTGCTGATTATTTTAATAATTAATCATAACTTAATAATTAATTATCACTTTGATCAGTTGTTGCAGCCGAGTCTCTATCAAAAAAAAAAAAAAAAAAAAAAAAAAAAAAAAGTCAAAACGTTGTGTTCATTTTCTTCATCAGCACAGTTCATCCAAATTACCACATGAATTCCACAAGTTATACACAATACAGTCAGTTGACAGGGTAAGAAACAAAAGTAGTCCAGTGTTTACCTGGAAGGTGTGAAGCTTAGGTTAAAGCATTAAAATTTTAGGGATAACTTTGGATCCAACATTAGTGTTTAACAAACATATCAAACAATTAACAAAGACAGTTGAATTAACAGACAATAAATCGGTTCAATATGCCATAGTAGCCAGTTCATACTGCCAATCGTGTATGGATATGTAAGTGCTTGTGTGTGAATGCTTACTTTATGCAGTGTGCTTAAATCAGTGCTTCTCAATTATTTTCTGTTACGCCGCCCGCGACTATAAATAGTATCATTTGTCTATAAAATTGTTATAAGTACACCTCTGTATAACATTGTATCCTAATTAACACTAAAGAAAACAAAAAAAGAAAAAAGAAAGAAATATAGATCAACTTTCAACAAAGAATAACTCTCTTGAGGCTTTTTTTCACTGCACTTCATATCTCCTGCTCTGTGCTGTATGTGCAAAAAACCCTACACCATAGAGCTAATACTCCCTGCGCACACTCAGACAATGAGAGCGCCACTGCCACCTCTTGTAGTGTATGTGCAATTACACTTAATTCTAGTACAGCAAAAAAAAATAAAAAAAATAAAAAAACATGTTCCCCGGGGTCGGCGCGCCACACAATTTGAGAAGGACTGGCTTAAATGCACCCATTTACCATTTCAAAATTCCAAACGCATCAACAAACATCTATGGCTTCTACATCGTAAGAAAGTTAAACTTTTACATTGTTTTTTCATGTACTGACATTAGTTCAGAGACAAATGAAGAAAATCAATGTAGCATTTCCATCATAAGCATGACGTATGTGAACACGGTCAATATATCTTTATGTTAGGTGCACAACAAACCACTCTCCCTTTGCAGCAAGAAGGGCATCATCCACAATGGCGAAAAATTCCCTTTGAATCTGTGATACAAAGAGTAGTTAATATATAGTGAGAGGAGTGTGTTGCTTATGTTGCAATTCCCCATACTACCCATCCCCCCATTCTGTATGTGTGTGCTGTTTATTAAAGAGAAACTGTGGTCCACAGACACTGCAACCGGCGAATTGAGGATCAGCAACCATTCGCACAGCTACACGGGACTCTACCTTTGTGAAGTGAACAATGCCGTGGGCTCCGAGCGCTGCCAGGTCCACCTCCGAGCCAGCAAACGTAAGTCGATTGAATTCAGCAACACGTGTGAGAAAACTGGAAACACGCTGCTCTCTGTTGCTCTGCCAAGCCTTTCATGCATTTGCACTACATTCACCGTGTACACTTCGATTCCCCTGTGAAGTTCTTGTGCACTGGGCTCATTATGTTGTAATGAGGACAGGAGCAGGCAGGAGGACCAAAGATATACTTCAACCCTGTCATCAAAAGATACAATGCCATTCACAAGAATAAAGTTAAGGGAAAGGTTGAGGGATTTTTGCTAACAACTGGTGATGGTCAGTTTGGAGTTGGCGCACTCCTAGTTATAGAAACTGCAAAATATAAATGGGTGGTTGACGATTGGATGTTTTTTTTTTTTGTCCTGTGGTGTGACACAACTTAATTTAGATAGAAAAATAAATTAGTTGTATAAAAAATGTAAAGATAGTTTTTCGTAAGCAATTCATAATTTTAAACGTATCTCTATTTATTTTTTGACATTGTCCTGCAGAGTGATTTTTTCAGGCACACCGCAGGACATTCACTACAATTTGGCCATTCATATTCTTGTCATAAAATGTCCACTGTGCTAACTTGATACATATATCACTGTCCCATCCTAAAAATATATAGTTTTAACATTCAGAATTGTTAACAGAAAGAAAATTAGGATTTTACTAATAAAATAACAGTTTATTGTGACCTTTAGCTCACAGCCATAACTCCAGAGGTCTTTCTGGTCTATAGATGACAGATGGTGTCCTGTGGGTTTTGTTGCAACTGCCTGTTTAAAAAACAGATTTTTCAATTCACACCACAGGACATTACAAGATTAAACATATTTTAATTTCTATTGTAGTATTCAGGTGCAGTTAAAAGAGTTGTTTTAGTAAAGTACATAATTGACTTTATATCAAAAACCTTATGAAATGTGCCAGACACTGGTGATTTGGTAATTTGGGAAATATTCAAATTTTGTATTTTGAAAATGTTACAGTCACACCACAGGACATTTTGCAGTTTAACAATAAAATACCAAAAAATTACACACAACTTATTTTTAAAACTACAAAGGTTTTGTATAGACCCTATGTTGCACTGCTGACAAAATTTTGGAGGGGGGGGCAACAACAGACTAAGATCATATCATCATGTGAAAGACATAAGGTCGGCTCTAAGACAGTGATTTAGATGATACTGGAGACAGCAAAAATGAGTTCAGAATTTTGGAACTGTAGTTTGTGCTTGCAAACTGCATACAAATAAGGCATAGATAATGGCAGGTAAAAGAAGTTGTTTTCTCTAACATTGGCAAATGGTAATGTGGGACTCAAGTGGTGGACCCCCCCCCCAAAAAAAAAATAAAAATAAATAAATAAATAAAAATAACCGCTATGGGGAAAAGAGAAGCCTCAGGGAGAACCACATGAAGGAGGGATCCCTTACCAGCACAGATAGGTTGTATATGTGTCCAAGACTGTCCATTTGCAAATAGAGTTCAAGTCTGTGAGGATGCAGCAGGTCGCGAATGGTTCATCCATACAGGTAAGCAGGGTAAGGTTAAAGGGTCCATAGATCGGGACAGGAGCACAGATGGGGAGTCAGCTAAGGTCCGATCCTCACTGGGTCATGTCTAACAGCAAGCCAGGCTTCTGCAACAATACTGGAGAGGGACAGAGGGAGTCCTTGTGAACAGCAATGAACTCTTTAAAGATTTATTGTGATGCTGTAAAACAATTGTAATGATAGAAAAGGGAAGGACAGCTAGACCCAGAGGACACAGGCTCAGTACACCATACTTCCCCCAGCAACTAGTCTAGTGCAGCCCACCTCACCTAGAGTTAGCTAAACCTGAAAATTAACTATTCCTAACTGACCTGGCCACAAGCTTTTAATACCTTCACTTGTGGAAATGTCAGAAAGCAGCAGGTCACATACCTAAACATGATTATTTACCTTGTATGATTACATTTTAGGTGGGATAATGCTTTTTCTCTATAAGCAAAGTGCAAAGTTCAGCCAGTATCATAGCCATTCAAGGAAAAAATCCATGTTCACCCACTTGGAATATGCACTGACATATAGTACTTATTATGAAGGCATACCTCCAGCAATCAGACTAAAATCCCACAAAAACCCCTACAGTGAGTCAGAACCCCTCGTGTCAGTGACAGGCTATTTTTAGCAAACGCCTGTATGTGGCACAAAGACGTACTTAGCTGTATAAAGAGCCTTTCTGTAGAGGTATAAAATCCCTATAATATATGAATATTAAATCATTATTACATTAAATGTATGAGATGCTGTCTAAAGAGACTGGGGAGCAGATTAGCATAAGCAGGAGGTAATAACGGCTGGCAACAGGTGCGAGGCGATGTCGGAGTAAGAGCTTATCACGAACCTACGCTACCAGTGAAGATTAAGCTGCTGATAGGGGAAGTATTAGAGCATTAAAGAGCTAAAGGGGATCTATTAGACACAAATGAATGAAAACGATACTATAGGCATAATTATGATGATGATGGGGAGACGTGCAGGTAATTGTGCATGAGTGGAATAATCGATGGTAGCATATAGCAGTAGCAAATGAGTGTATAGAAGTCTTAGTTAGAATGTAAAACATAATCAATGAAGAGAAAAGACTCCTGATCAAAAGGTACAATAGCAGTCTTAGAAAAGGATATGGATTGTGTGTGTGATTCACACTAATAAAACACTCATTTATACGTCTTTGTCTATATCAGGGGTGTCAAACTCATTTTCACCGAGGGCCACATCAGCATAATGGTTGCCCTCAAAGGGCCAGATGTAATTGTAAGACAGTATAAAGCAGGGGTGTCAAACTCAATCGGAGCTGAGTCCAAAATTAGAAAACCAGTCTTGGTTGTGGGCTGAATAAGAGTATTGTATAAATAATAAAGCCAGCCTACTGTATTTTTGTTCTCAGTTAGGCTACAATAGGCTTTTTAATATAGAATAATACTTCCCCACAGAACTACAGGTGTAGATTTGTGGTTTTAAGGGGCTTTGTAGTTTTGTTTTAAATCAGAACTTAGAACTCAACAAATAACAACAAATAGGCCACAGACTACTGACTAACACTGGCCAATTATTTATTTATTAAGTATTATTTACTGCCACAGTTACCCAACTCCTCATATAAGACAGGTGTTTTCATCAGGTCCACTCTGTTTTACTGTGACAGTGGGTACTACCAGCAGATAAATATTTAGGTGCATGTCATGCCCCTTATGTAAGCCGAGCACAACTTTAAGCTGAGTCAGCTCCTACACACAAACACGTATTATAGGCTTATTTAACATTTATTGAGCAAACTACTGTCCACCTCTCTGTCCTCTGCAGGACACAGTGTGAGCAGGATTATACCTCTTTCTGGGCAGGTTTAGCTCGCTGTGTGTTAATGAGAGCATTAGAGCACAAGTAGCGACAGAGAGAAAGGAAAAAGAGCGACGGAGGGCAGTGCTGTTTTTAAAGACGTACGGTTTGTAAAGGAGATGTTCTTACAATGCTGTGCGGTTGGAGCCTGTTTTTATTGCTGCCACATTAGCGCAACAAACAAAGTGTAGAGCGTTTACAGAGAGTCCCACCTGTTTAAGAAGCTCCTGCTCTCACTGACCCCTCTTTGCCCATTTCTTTTGTGGAAAGTTAAATTTCCTGTTGGAGAATCCTTCACTCTCCCCGCGCCTGCAGCTCGTTAAATGCCGCTCGCTAAAACAGCGGGGGAGGGGCAGTGCCGGCGCGGCGCCGCTTCTGCAGTGCATTATGGGAGATGTAGTTCAAACAGATCGAGCACAATATATCGGCGGGCTATTATTAATATAAAATGGAAATGATCTCGCGGGCCTGGGCCTTGAGTTTGACATATGTGGTCTATATGTTCACTACAGATGTTATATAAAACTTGTGACAGTTGCAGGCTGTGCATGGAGCATACCCACAGTAAAGGGGCAGTCCTGGTTCCATCAGATCGAGGGGAGTGCATCTGAAACCCAAGTGTCTCTGCTGTGATGAAGGGAACTCCATTCAGCTGCAAGTGTGACTTCCCAGAGAGGCTAGTGGAAGTGAGCAGGGCGAGGGAGTAGGAATTGGTTTCAGAAAGGCCCAACAACTGATGAGTTTAATCCATTTGCTAAGAGAGTACAGGTCAGTAAGGATGCAGCAGGGAGGAAAGCTTCATCCAGACATGTGAGTGGGGGTGAGGCTAAGGTGTCTCAAGTGGTGTCAACCCTGCGACTAGCTGACTACTGTCCTAACATAGTTGATAGGCTCCCCTGAACAGATGAATGAATACTTGTTATTATACCTATTTTGTGAGCTTAAAGGAAATGAAACCATTAACTGCGTCATCTATTTCACTTTCTACACAGTAAAGCACATCTTACTGGTAAATGTTGTGTGTTGTTTACAGTAGAGCTTGCTAACATAAAGAGTTAGCTGATAGCCTAACAAAACATCTTTTATTGACAATACACTGTTTTTTATGTGAGTATTATAGAGAACATATTGCCACACAGACAGCTTGATAACTTGTTGTATATTGACAGATTTCTGTCAGTGAGCATATCGCCCACACAATCAGATGCAGGTGCAGGTGTTTGACCCTGACACACACCTTGTGTTTAAATACATATTTGGTGGTAGCACTGTAAAACTGTAAAAATACAGGATTAGTTTAAAACCAACACAAATAAATTGTGGTTTATCACACTTGCTAGGATTTTATTAAAAAATGTAAAGTGGTCCAATACCCCTCCTTAGAATACTAGCAACATGGCATCAAACCAAATTTCAAGTTATAATGAAACTAGCTCTGAGAGTAGTATTAGACTGATGTGAATCAGCAGTTATCATTTTAAACATCATATGGTTACATTTCCATTATTTATCTGTTTCTCTTTTTCTTCTATACTTGTTTTGTGTGTTACCATTTGAAAATAAAAATAAATAAAATAAAGCTGGATTTTTTGTCTTCAGTAGCCATTATTTCAACAGCCAATGAAAGCAACCCTTATTGAAAATTGATTAATTAAAATTGTTTATGCTATCTTTGCCTAGTTGGCAGGTTAGTACGCTGATACCCTAACATTTTTCTTTTGTACAACAATATAGAAATAGATTTATTTATTTTTTTCCTCATATAGCATTCAGCCCCTTTGCTCTCCAACAGAAATAGAGCCATCCATCTTCTTCCACTTATCCGGGTCGCAGAGGCAGCAGTCTTTGCAGAGATGCCCAGACACTTCCCCAGACACTTCTTCCAACTGTCTGGAAGGAATCCCAAGGTGTTTTCAGGCCAGCCAATAGATCCTCCAGTGCGTCCTAGGTCTTTTTGCGGGGTCTCCTCCCCTGTGACCGAGCTTCTCACCCTATTTCTAAGGGAGCACCCAGCCACCCTGTGGAGGAAACTGATTTCAGCAGTTTGTATCAGTCATAACCTACAGCTCATGAGAGTAGGTGAGAGTAGGAACGTAAATTGGCCAGTAAATCAAGAGCTTCCCCTTTCAGCTCTGCTATATCTGTATCGACTAAATAGATTTATAATAGAAATACAAATGTTACAAACCCACAGTAGTTTTTTATTGGTTATTGCTGTCTGTGGGTCAGAAGACTGAGTCAAAAATCTCTACGTTGTGTTTCCAGCTCCAAACAGAGCCGCGGTGATCGTGGGAACAGTGATCGGCTGTATCCTCCTCATCATCATCCTGCTGCTCTTCATCGCCGTCCTGTACTGGAAGCTGAGGGGCAGGCGGAGATATGACAAGGAGATCTCCAACGAGATCAGGTACACCCACGCCTTCAACTTTTGACGCTCTTGCAGTCTGTCAAGAAGTGTTTTTTTTTTAATACCACAAAGTTTCAGCTGTTTTTTCTATTTTATTTTATTTTTTTATCAAATGCATATATGCCCAGTAAATAATCATAACACTGTTAAATAAAATATGAATATCCATATCAATGTGCGTTCAGGTCAGCTTCATGGAACCAAGCAAGTACACAGCAGGTCAGCAGTTCTGTTGTCTCACGTCAACAGTTGCTTCCGCTTCAGGGAACAGGCAGTGCATTATTTTAGGAAAAGTTCAAATGTGTCTAAATCTATATCTTTGAAGCTTGAAGGCAAGTCAAATCTTTTTATAACACAAAGGGTTTGCACAAAGGTTTCAAACACAATAGAATAAGGCAAATGCACTCAGGGCACTGACTGAATATGAAATATTTTTAGATGAGAGAGAAATTACCTCCTTGACCTTTCACTGACTTGATGTAACTATCGCTCTCCAGAAGATGAGAATTTAATTTCATTACTGCCTTCTCTTAGTTGCCTAGATTAATGCTTGTTGATTTGTAGAACAACCCTTGTAGTTTTAGCAGAGGTGTAGTAAAACATAGTTTACAATTTACAATCTAATTTTTCACCTTAACGAGACAGCTTCAGAATTAGTGTGGTAGCTAAATTGTTAAAGGGTGAATAAAGCCCCCTGCACCTCTCCCTGGCATACAGAGCGTAGCAACAAGGCTTTAACATGGGCAAGGACAACGTGGACTTTAAAATATGTGTTTATCAGTTAACAAGCAGACAAAATAGCAGAAGTTGCTACAGGCTGTGTAAGGAGACACTGGCTGTTCTCATAGCAAATTATCAGTGAGTTTGATGCCCGTGCTTTGAGTGGAGCAGGAGTCGGTCCGATTCTCTCAGTGCCCCGCTGCAGCTCGTCTCTCTCCTTCAACGTTTACAGCTGTGTCTGTCCAAAATTACTGCAAAAAACAAACAAAAAAAAAACGGGGAAGCATTTGTTTTGACCAAACTTCTCACCACGGCGAGGACTAAACCGGTCTATAAGAGAGATTGAGTGCGCTGCGGTAGGCCCTTTCATATGTATATATAAATATAGATATTGATTTTTTTTTTATTATTATTATTCTGCTGCGGGCCAGATAAAATCTCAGTCGGGCAAATTTTGCCCCTGGGGTGCAAGTTGAATAGGCCTGTTGTAAGACGTCCGTTGTGGAAGAAATCTAGTTTGTTCACACTTTGCTACTCATCAGCATTCTGAGCCATACAGCAGTACAGCTTTGACATGCTATGCTGTTGCATAGTCGGAGCTTTAGTCTCTAAATGTCAGCCCTGCAATATACAGACCATTGTCCAGGGTGTGCCCCATTTAAGTTCCTAAAGCAGACTCAAGCCACCTGTGACCACTAATGGTAATATGTAGATAAGTGAATGATATGAATGTTGCTTTGAATTTTATCATATACATAATATAACATTAGGTAGCTGCAGCATAAGGGGTAACAAGCCAGTGTGGTCCTTGTACCGGCCCCAATCCCAGATAAATATGGAGGGTTGCATCAGGAAGGGCATGCCAAATTTATATGCAAGTTACCAGTCCCTAGGAAGCAGATAATTTTGTGTGATGACCCCAGAAAGGGAAAAAGCCAAATGCAAAGAAGAATAGCCGTTAATTGCTAATGTTAATATTGTGATATATTGTCAATACATTATGCTGCACTGTATTGACCATAGGTTTGGGATATTGAAAGTGTTTGGAAGAAGTAGTTTTAGACTCCACTTATTTGACAGAGATGCCGGGTTTGCAGCAGCAGGAGGATACTCTATACTCTCTTTATATCCCTGACACACGGTTCGAAAGCTTTTGTCCTTTGATGATGCAAATTCTCCCGCTCAGAGTAAAACCTGTTCTAGGGCCAGCTCTACTCCACAGAATGGCTGTCTCCAAAAGAATTGAAATTTATTGCCCAAATGCGGTTGCCTATCTTGCTATCTGGCTGACATTGAAACGGCTGTGGTGTGGGAGGACAGTTTCGAGCGCCAGTCACACACAAGCACTCTCCGAGCCTTTTCAAATCTGAGCTGTGGGAACAACCTCGACAGTGGTATTTTCTGCTCACACGCGTCACTGACTGGAGCCCCGGTAAATAGTAAGCACTGCAATTTTGGCGAGGAGTCACAGTTAACTGTCAAAACTACACCAGAGCAGATACCAAAGCTTCAGGTCCAAAATTAAAATGCGGAAAAAGGGTTTAATTAAAATAAAAGTCAAGGTGTTTACTCCAAAGGGCTAGAAGTGGGATTTTTTTGGCATTATTTTAATTCAGGGCAACTAATTGAAAACGATGCACTAATTAATTCAGTATCAAGTTTGATCGAGTTAGAAGCCTTTAGTGGAAACTATACTTCTAAATTCATTCAAAAGAGAGAAGAAATCAAATCAGTAGAAATACTGTGATGCAATTTTAAAACATACTTACTCCAACATACATAAAACAAACATACCCTTATATTAAGGGTATGTATTACTTGAGGCTTGGATTTAGCTGCTTCTCTAGTTTATCTATTTTTTAAAGGATTGTAAAAAGTTCTGTCATTTACAAACCATTATGGGAGTATTTTGTTATTTTATTTTTTGTAATTTATTGTAATATTTCTTTTTTTATTTAATTTATGTTAATTAGATAATTGAAACATTTTAAAATTGATAAGTAGACACAACAAAACGTTTGGTCACATTTAGAATGCAGCTAAGTCTAAGTATTACTAATTGTATTGTGAACTTAAAATCATAAATCATATCAAATTGTGACTTGAATGCATTGTTACATCCATAATAAACAGTGGTTATTACATTTATTTCTTGTATAAGTGCTGTAAGGTTGGTTTGGTTATTAGTTGTTGTGTTTTAGTGACAAAATATGGCTTCTAACATTTATTAAATGTAATAAAGTTTAATATTTAACATGGTAATTACACCCTAAAACATTTACATAGGTATGTGCAACAACAACCCATGCATCTGACACGAGTTGCTTTTCAAGGCGTAACATGGTTCTTTTTATTGGTTCTTTGTTTTTGTTAAGTTGCAAAATTACCTCATCCAAGTGACAGCCATTGTGCAGGATGTAATCTGCCTCAGGCCCAAAGCACCTGGACTAGCCTCTACCTATAAGTAGCAACGCATATTTTCCCCAACCTCTACAAATGGCACAACACACTTCAGTGCAAGTTCGAGGCTTGACCATTGGTTTACTGCATTTCAAGTAAAAACATTTAAAACTTGGTTGTATGCAAGTTTATTGGTCAAATCATTAGAGCTGGTGGCTGGTCTTATGTGCTCATTAAAATATAGAAACAGATGCGATGACAGTTTTTTCATGGTGTTTCATAAGAGAATTAAATGATGAAGACTGACAGTTGAAGAGAGTTTTAACATTTCACTCAATGACAATAAGTCAGAGAGAGACTTTGAATTCCTAGTTTAGTTGTTTTGCCTTGTGTCAGCCACTGCATTCAATGTATACACTTCAGGGTCATTTATTCTGCTCCTGACAGGTTGCCCAAGTGGTATTGAAGGGGTCAAAAGCAGAGAACAAATTTTCCTACAGGGACAATAAAGTATACCTTTCTTTGCTAGAAATTTATTTCTAGTGTCTTCATTTAGTTCATGGTACCTACTGATTACTTGGAAATGCAGTAGTAAATATTCCGGAGTAAAAAGGTTCACTTCTTGCTTTCTCACTACCTCCTTTTATTCTTTGAGGTCATTGGTTGGGGTTCTATCATAGGAGTGCTCCCATGAGAGTGCTAACAAGGGCCTGGTGCATGGAATCGGCCTGATTATGACACGTGTCATCAAGTGGCCCGTGCTACGCACTTCCACTTGAATTGTGCAAAGTTTCCACCACATTAAGGGCTGTACAAAACTGAGCGAGTGCTGAGGACAAGTGGCGTTTTAGACACTCTACAACAAGTGTAATCCGGAGCAGACTAAGAAGCTGTGTGTGACACTGCACACCAGCACAACATGCTCCTATACAAATGAAATTCTATTTATCTTGGAGCACAAACGTCTGAATCTAGACCTTTAATGCTGTCACGTAGAGATTTATAAATGGAAGTGCACCATTAAGGTAAGGTATACTTTATTGTCCCCATAAGGAAATTTGTCTTCTGCATTTGACCTGTCTTTCAATGCCATCGAGGCAACCTGGTCCTGGAAAATGCCTTAAGCTAGGTACACACTAACCCAACCATTGACTGCAGTCAGCAAACACAATATGACTGCTCCGTCAACTCACGTCTTCCCTGTTTGGCACAAAAAGTGTCAACAGAAATACCAGGATGATGATGTAGATCAACTACAGAGCAGTGCGTACGGTCTGTGTATGTGCAAGACGTAGTAACTACCCATTGCAGCAAGCAGAGCTAGTGACTGCACTCCGCTAATAAGGAACTTTTGTATCATTACAAAAAATATGTGTGAACTGCTTGAGTTTGTTTACAAAAAGTTCTTAGTCAGTGGAGTTTAAACACACATTAAACTACATTCAACATGTTCAATCGGCCAAAACTAGGCCCAACTGTCTCTTACTACGCACGAAGGTACAGAACACACCGAACGAACTCGCGCTGCCGACTGCGTCAAACTGTTCAACCTTGCCAGATGGCCAATAGTTGGCCTGGTGTGTACTGGTCTTTAAATGCAAGACTGATATGTTTGATACACTTTGCATTGTCTTTTAAAATGTGAAATAAGCCCAGGTGGATCAACACTAATAATATTTGTCCCCTAGGATAGGTTACTGTTCATTTTATTAAAAAATATTGTGCATAGTTCTTACCCACTGAAAGAGGGACGGTCTTGTCATACATACTATATAGTAGGGAGAATAATTGGGTGGTGTTGCTGGTTCTTCTATGGAGGAGAATATGTCATGAGATTCACAGCTTATTTCTCATGAAAAAAAAAATATAGATACCTATGTTTTTTACACAAACTTTTTTTTTTTAAGTTTAGTATGTATAACCATTACCTTCACCTATAGAAAACTGATTAAAATGTATTCTACAACATTTTCCACAACAAGATATCCACTAGAAGCATGAGTCGAATACAGATTTACACTTGTTCAAAAGTTTTGTGCTTTTGCCAAATTAACTGTAGCAGTGGACCTTGGAACTTCCCTCCCTGATCCATTCTTGTTGTTTTCAGATGCCAGTGGAGCTGTGCAGTTACATAAAAACTGAATGCAAAGCAGCTGTACGTTGGCAGCAGTGTGAACGAAATCCGCTCGGACTGTACGATTGTTTCTCGCTGTGTGTCAGTGGAAATCAGCAGCACCACACTGAATTATCCCTCGAGCCTTGAGCAGAGAGGGAGCCGGGAATGGAAGGTGTGAACTGTAGCACTCGCTGCTTTAACAAAAAGGCTTCAGCTCTGCTCTGATTGGTCTCCAAGGAGACTGCAGACCAATGTAATTCTGTCCTGTGTTCAGATGCATTCGGGAGCTGACTTTGTGTAGGCAGTAGCACATTAACAGCCACTTAACAGAAGTAAGCCTGTACTTAATAACCATATGGATATAAAATGCTTATGTTTTATACTGTTGGAGCTATGTAGATTATTTTGTCACATCTAGAACAGCATTGCACATTTTACAACCTTTAAGAACATTATCTGACTAATATTGACTATTGATTTTAATTAAGTACTCTACTGGTGCCATCAAGAAACAGATTAAAAGACCAGCAGATGTCAGCAGAGCATTATAGTCTTTTGAACATAATAAAAAATATATATATATATAATAAAAAAATAAAAAATAAAAAAACCTAACTTTCTTAAACTTTTTGTATGATGACATTTTTCTTTACAAAATGAAAAATAGCTGTGAGGAATCAACGGAAACAGAGCTGTATACCATTTTGAATTAAAGGAATGAGAGTCAGCTGGATGTAGAGGGCTTGGGCACGGGTTTGTGAGCGAGTCGGAGGTTTGTGGAACAAAGTGTTTTGAGGCCACAGAATTACTCAGGATTACTTAAACATGTGTGAATAAAGCACAACACAACTCCAGGTATCTTTTTGATTAGGGAACAACAGTAAACATTAGCAGAAAGCACAGAAAAGTCAATTTTGCATGATATAGCACCTTTAAAAAATGCAGGGATAATTGTGCAGTGGTTCAGTCCTGGGGCTGGTCACCAACAAAATCCTTGATTGCATGTCCTTTCTGTGTTACTGTAAGCTCTCTTTGGCTTCCTCCCACTGTACAAAGACATGTATGTATAAATAAACTGGTCTAAAATTTCCCCCACTAAATGAATGTGCAAAAGAGCGGTTGTCTCTCAGTGTATGCCTCTGTACCCCCGCAACTAACTGGTCATTGTCTTAGGAGTACTCCACCTCAGGCCTGTAGTTGCTTAGTTAGGCTCAAGCATCCTGTGATGCTCAATGGGAATAAGTAAAAAAAAAAAAAGATGAACGAATAGCACACCACATAATTAACATCACAATGAATGAATTGCAATGAGTCCCCTATATACAGAGTAATATTGGTTATGGAGTCCCACAAGGTTCTTTACAGGCAGCATTATTATTTGCATGCTTCCCATTGGTGATGTTGCAAGGAAAAACTACATCTTTAATATCTGCACGGTTTATGCAGAAAGCTGGCTGCATTGTACATTGCCATGATTCATGGTTTGGTTTAAAAGGACTATATTATCCAAAATGTACTTTTCGGAGTTTTGCACCAGTGTTATAATGTTGTTCCCACACCAAAAACATACCTGGAGTTTGTTTCATTCACATCTGCTTAAGTGATCCTGTATTTTCTGGCATGGTCTTTCTGAGGCCACAAAATGCTCGAGTCTCCACTTCTCCCACAAACCTACGCCCACTCCAAGAAGCTCTGACCAATTAAAAAGCCCTCTACATCCAGTCTGCTATCATTCATCTATAAAAACAGAGTACAGCTCTATTTGCACTGATTCCTCTATTTTTTTTCATTTTGTAGTGAAATGGCATCATACAAAAAAATTTAAATTAAAAATAAAACAATTAAATCTTTTTTTTCCTCTGTGTTCAAAAGACGGCAACAGTCTACTGGCCTCTGCTGGTCTCTTCACCTGTTTCTTTATGGCACCAGTAGAGCACTCATTCAAAACATTCTTTTTTTTAGTCTTTTAGTCTTAGTTTTAGTTTAGATAATGTTTTTAAAGGCTGTAAATCATGAAATGCTGTTCTAGAGATGATCAAGATTGTATTAAAAAATATGAATGAAAGCATAATATAGCCCCTTTAACACATGGATTGAAAGGAAAAATGTAAAAATATATCTCGGTCTGTGTGTTGGTATGTGGATGCTAAAATCAAAAGTAGACTCTCTATTAATAAAGTGGTTAGTGTACTTTGATGTAGATGTGGTCGGGGATTCAGTTCCCAAAACTCCTGTCACCTGTGCTTGCCCTAAGACTTGTATAGGACATCCAGTGTAAAACCTAGTCCAAATTATTTATGTAAAGGATTTGCTGCAGCAACCCCTGAAGCTGCTAAACTCATACTCTCTAAAACTAAAAAGAAAAAAGGAGAAAAAAAAAAAAAGAAACAATTGTCTTAACACACAGATAAATGCAGAAAAACCAGTGCATATGTTCATCATTTCCAGGCTTCAGGTCAATTCTGATCTGTCTCTAATGACACTGCAGCCAAACGTATTTCTGCCCTGTGTTCAGATGCATTCAGCAGCTTTACTTTGAGTGGGCAGCACAATAATACAATATATGAGTAGTGAGTAGGTGTTGAATAACCATCTTGTTTATATAGAATTATAAATTATTCAGTCAACAGCAGCATAAATGAAGCAATCTCTGAAAAAAAAATAGACCTGGTCTGGGCTTTATTATGAAGCATTTTTGACAGAGGGGGAACTACAGCAGGACTGTTTTTTTTTTTTTTTTTTTGACCAATCACATGCTCAGAACAAAGGGCAGCAGTCCCATACACATCAGGGACACTTTTATTTGTTGAGTCCAAGCTCATGCACTTTATCTTTATCCACTGGACTAATGCTGAGTAACACTGGCTCCAACTGTTCACATCACAAAAACAGCAGAAGAAAGAAAACTAAGAAAAAAAAAATTAAAGCAGAAATCAGTAACTTTTTTAACTTTAATAAACTGTTTCAGAGTCTGTGTGATGTTAAATGAGTTGTTGTGGGATGAATAAAGCTCCCTCCATCGCCTACTGGTGTGTCTGGGCCAAAAATGATCCAAGTATATATGTTGCCAACCCAGTGTCATGGAAGTTTCAAGTCTCATGAGAAAGTGGCACATCGCAGTTACCAAAACAACAAGCTAAAAGTTTCTTTCTCAATTTTCATCATGGCAGAGGAGCCAAATGGCAGAAAAAAACTTTGTACGGATACAAGGAGGAGAAAACAAAAGTAAAGCTGAGTGAAAGAACACACAGGAATAAATTGGACTTGTGAGTATTAATAGTGCTTTACTCCCAAATGTAGGGGGAGCTCCATAGAGGAAAATGAGGCCAAAACAGTGAAGAAAAAGGCAAAGTTACTAAGTTCCCGTTTGACAAAATAAAACGTTAATATATAAGAGGGAGGAGGAGAGCTTTTTTAAATCCTTTTTTCTGCATACCGAAAAATTTTGGTAGTGGGCATTTAAGGTTAAAATATATCAAAAATCTGACCAACATGTATTCAGAGTAAAAGGACTCCAACCGTGTCTATAAAATTGTCTTTTTAGTTTTTTCACATTAAAATGGCTCCACTCTAGTGTTTCTGCTCGCAGCTTGACTCCTTGTGGCAGTGATTTCCATGATTGCAGTAGTCTTTTGCTTGTGTTTTGTCAGGCAGCTGAAGAAGTTTTTAGATTGCTTGCATTTTACCAATTTGCATGTTTTACTAAATTGAGGTGCTATGAGCTCTTGGGGCTCGGGATGAGGAAATGACTCAGAGTTTTGTACCATTACATGGAATCCACTCTATATGCCTTCAGTATATTTATTTGTCATAAGAGTCACCGTGTTTGCACAAGTACAATAGGTCAAAGCATTGTGTGCCAATCAGAAGCTATAAATGACTCTTTATGCTTTGCTATTAAAGTTTTTAAAATGTCCTCCATTATGCTAAATTGACTTTTTTGAGCTTTTATTCCATCCATCCATCCATCTTCTTCAACTTATCTGGGGCCGGGTCACAGGTGCAGCAGTCTAAGCCGGGACGCCCAGACTTCCCTCTTCCCAGACACTTCCTCCAGAGGAATCCCAAGGCTTTGCCAGGCCACCTGAGAGACATAGTCTCGCCAGCGTGTCCTGGGTCTTCCCCGGGACCTCCTCCCAGTGGGACATCCCCGGACCACCTCCCCAGGGAGGCATCCAGGAAGAATCTGGAACAGAGGCCCGAGCCACCTCAGCTGGCTACTCTCAATTTGGAGGAGCAGCGGCTCTACTCCAAGCCCCTCCTGAGTGACTGAGCTCCTCACCCTTTCTCTAAGAAAGTGCCCAGCCACCCTGCAGAGGAAACTCATTTCAGCTGCTTGTATCCGGGATCTTGTCTCTTTCGGTCATGACCCAAAGCTCATGACCATAGATAGGAACATAGATGGACTGGTAAATTCACCACCACAGACCAATACAACGACCACATTACCGCAGACACTGCACCGACCTGCCTGCCAATCTCACGCCCCATCCTTTCCTCACTCATGAACAAGACCCCAAGATATTTAAACTTCTCCATTTGCGGCAAGAACTCTCCGCCGACCTGGAGAGGGCAGGCCACCCTTTTCCAGTCAAGAACCATGGCCTCAGACTTGGAGGTGCTGATTTTCATCCCAGCCGCTTCACGCTTGACTGCAAACCACCCTAGTGCCGCTGAAGGTCCTGGTTCAATGAAGCCAACATCATCTGCAAAAAATGAAATCTTGTGGTCCCCAAACCGGGATACCTCCGGCCCCTGGCTGCGCCTAGAAATTCTGTCCATAAAGATAATGAACAGAACTGGTGACTTTTTTGAGCTTTCAACCATGTTAAACCATGTAATCTTGTTTACACCCAGGGCTGGTCCTGTGCATGCGTGGGCCCTAAGCAGGTTTGGGGGCCAAGCATCTCATTTTTTTGGATCAGTAAATTTTTACTAAGTACCTTGTATTTCTTTAATTCACTGACTCACTATTTTTCTTGGGGAATGAATGCTTTGAGACACTTTTGACTTGCAAGCTCTGCAAGGGGGACCCAGGTAAATGGATAGACAGATAACAGATAGACCTTCTCAGAAATAACTGGCAATAAAAAAACAGAATATTCATTGAAGAGAGTTCACATATTAATTAAATCAGCAAAGGTAGGGCTGGCCCTGTTTACACCTCAAAAACATAACTGGAGTAGTACTTTGTTACATTTACAGGTCTGAGTAACCCTGTATGCTGCTTCCCCCAAGAGCTGAAATGCTTGGTCTCACCACTCTACGTAGACTCATGAAACCAGGAAGTGCTCCTGCAGGTTTCTAAAGCCCATGCACTGTCACCAGACTTGTTCTGATCATCTCAACCCTTAAATTGCCACCACTACAAAGCAGTCAGCTTATGTACTGTATTTATCTGTTGGCATCATGTTGCTAATGGCCATACTAAATGGCCATTTTATGCACTGTCCAGTCACCACCATTGCCAGCAGAGGCCACTGCTTTTCATTGTATTTTATTTCATTTTTATTTGAATAAGGACAGTACACATTCATCGACAAATCAGCAGTGAGCATCAATGTAAATATGCCAGAATTAGCACAATACCTACATTTTATCCGTTGTCCTACGGCATGTACTGATTACAGACATAGCATCACACATGCAGACATCTTACCTTCATAGGATTGTTGAGAGTTGACAGTAGAAGGTTTAGGAGAGTGTGATGGTTGGATTGAATGATGTTGCAAGTCTCAAACAAAAATTTACTACTTAGAACAGGTGAGTCTAAACTAATGCAGTCCGTAGAGCATTTTTTTATTGACCCACAGGCTTAATTCTAGCCTGGGCCAGTTGGACTGGCTCCTTTCCTGTTCTGTGCAGGGTAGTTGGTCTGGTACCTCATGGTTTGAGTATTAGTAGTATTAGTAGTACTTTGAGAATCAAACTAACAGTTCCCCAGAAGATGTTTTCCATAGATATACATTATTTTAAGTTATAATATGTGAAATACTAATGCAAAGGTGTCCAACACTTTTTCAAAAAGCCTAAAAAATAATAATAATGTGGCCCCTTTCCCCATTCTTCCATGCTGTATATGAGAAGAAGTTCATTGTCTGACAGAGTTTTAGGCAGAGTAGGATCACCACCTCAAAAAGTGCTGAAAGTGGGACAAGTTGTGCCTAAATGGCTGTACAGTACAACCAAACATGGGGCAGGTCACTCTATTACAGACTCTTATGCATGAGCTCTTACCAGCCTTGTTCGGGGAGTTACTGGAAGCAAGTTGAACAAACAAAACCGCATTGTCTGCAGGATGTTGAATTCTACTTGGTCTGATCCTTGAGACCAAATGTCGTCAATGTGGAGCAGCAAACTTTTCAGACTTTTTGAGTATCTTTGCATAATGTTGTCATTTCCACAATGTAACAGGGAAGCTATTGTTGTTGATGGCAAAGTGCCATTCTGATTCTGTGTACCTGTGCTCTGTAAACTGTCAGCATTGCTAAAAACTTGCGTCACTATGCAGCACTCACATTTGTGTGTCAAGTTGAGTCGATTTTCCACAACAATTCTGGTTAAGTGTTACACCTTATTTCAATTTTCATTGCGGCTTCAAAAGTCTGTTTTTCCAGAAAGGCAAATAAAATTTCTTACTACTTTATTGTTAATGTTTTCACATGTTGACTTACTTTTCACACTTTTCATATTTTTTTTCCACATTTTACAAGCATTTTTATCACAAGCAAATACATTGTTTAGAAAAAATATATAAATACAAGGACAGAGAGGACAGCCTGTTCTCTTCCAACTTTTAAATGAATTAAACACTTTTAAAACCAATAACATTTACCACTATTGATACACTGTATGTGTGTTTTTTAACTAATACTTAAATACACCTTTAGAGTGTGTTACCTGAATTTCTTAATTTGTATCCATAGTGGCCTGGTGATCCAGCCCCTCCTGCTATATTTTCAAAAGCAGGACAGTCTGGGTCCCCACTCGGAGGAAAGTGTTTCTCTCCAGTCATTTTGGAACTGGCCTATCACTGCTGTTTATCTGCAGCGTATCTTACAGAAGAAACTAAGTGCAACTAACAGAAGATAACTTCTCTGACTCGATTAACCATTTAGTGCTTTTCTTCATCACCTGTTGATTCTGCTAAAGTCCTTGTTGTTGTTCAGTACCCTGTATATTCCTTTCTTTCTTTCTTTTCTTGGTCTTGCTGCTTATAATATGCTGCACTGTGTTGTATGGTGAAAACAGGAAACTGCCATGTTTGTTTGGGTCAGCACTGCGCTGGTTATGTCATGCCCTCTGTTTCTCTGATTGGTTACTCTGTGAAGGGGACTAACCTTGTATAGAATAGGAAAAGAGTTTGTCTGGCCTGTCAGGCTACATTCATAGTGCTTGGTGATAAAATGTTTTCCATGTATTAATTTAATCTCTGATTATTGTTTTTTCCATGTCCAGAATGCCTATTTTAGTTCCCTATGTTTACAATCTTTCCAATGTGTTAATATCTGACAAATGCACATTTCAGTGATTACACCTCTAAAAAGATTGTTGGAGGAAGAAATAATACCATTTAAAACATTTTTATCTCATGAGCCTTATTATGTTATTGAAATATGCACTGGCAAAATACAATTAGCCTTTTCCTGACATTTTGCCAAGAAAGTTCATCCTATTAATCCTCCTCAGTTCACTTCTAAGTCGAGCAAAAATCCCTTGAAAACATCTCAATCCTTATTCTTTGAGCTTAACCAGTGCGGGGTTTTTAAGATCCTCTGACTTTGTTGTTCTTGTGTGTATCCTGCAGAGAGGACGTCCCGCCTCCAGAGAGCCGTCCCGTCAGCCGCCGCACGACCCGGAGCAGCGGCCCTAGCCACCACGTGACCTATGACCCGGTGGGGGGCACGGAGCTCAGCTGGTCGGACGAAGGACACTCTGACCTGCCCTCCAGCAAGAACCGAGTGTACACGCCAGTCACGTACGACAGCAAGTACGGATATGCCGTCTGAGGAGGTCTGGGACAGGGGTTTGAGGCACTTGAACATTTAAACAAATGTATATAAAAACTGTGAAGGACTAGAATCAAAGTCATTTTCTTTCAATGGCAGCAAAATCATTTTCAAAGCTGTGTGAAAAAAAAAAAAATTAAGAATAGCTATGAAAATAGTGTGAGTCATGTTGCATGCTGTATAATCTTGTTATTTGACCATTTATTCAATCATCTCTGAGAATCTAAACAAATTAATTTCTTTTAAAGGGGGTATATTATGCTTTTATTCATGTTTTTAAACCAATCTTGCTCACCTCTAGAACAGCAGTGCACATTTTACAATTTTTAAAAACATCTGACTATAAGAACATATTTTTAATCAGTACTCTACTGGTGCTATAAAGAAGAGAGGAGACTGGCAGAGTGCAGCAGAGTGCAGACAATTGCCATATTTTGAACATAAACAGAGAAAAAAGCTTTTTATTTCCTTAAACTTTTCCTATGATGCCATTTTACTACAAAATGGAAAATTGACTGTGAGGAATCAGAGGAAACAGAGCTCTACATATTTTTTGGGGATAAATGAATGAGAGCAGACTGGATGTAGAGGGCTTGTTGATTGGTCAACGCTTCCTGGAGTGGGCGGGGGTTTGTGGGAGAGGTTCATGGAACCAAGCATTTTGAGGGCTCAGAAAGGCCATGTCTGAGAATAGAAGATTACACAAACGTGTGAATGAAACAAAACACAACTCCAGGTATGTTTCTGATGAGGGAACAACATTATAACATGGTAGAAAGCTCAGAAAAGTCAGTTTAGCATAACATAGCCTCTTTAGGAATAATGAAGTAAAATTAGTAGGAATCACCTATTTTTTACTTAATTTTGTGAGACTAATCACTTGTATATTTCTTTCAGTGTGAGTGTTCAGAAAGTTGTTGAGAAGTGACTGAATATTAACTCTTTTACATTTGATAGTTTGAGCCATATATGTTTTGAAACAATGTCCAAGTCCAGGTGCCATGTCAAAATTTACGGTTAGTTTGTATATATCTTTAGAAAGTGAACTCACTATGTGAAAGAGGTTTAAGGCACTTTGGACACTAAACAAATATATATCAAAACTGTGAAGTACTAGAATAAAAGTGGTTAGTTGCGTGTGTTATATAACCATATTATGTGAGATTTTTTTTTGTGTATTTTGAGGTGTGCTGAAAGAACTGTTTTTTTGTTGTTTTTTTAACTGTGCAGTTGTGAAGAAGAAGGTAAGTCAAAACAAAATACTGACAATCGCTCAAAATAATGAGAAATGTGAAGCTGAAATTCAGTTTGTCAAAATCACCTCAAATTGTTTTGGCAATATTTTGAGAGATAATTCACATCTCCAGGATATTGTCCAAAGAAGTTTAATTAATTAAAAGTAATTATGTGAAATTAGAAGAAATCACATTTTTTTCTTTTTTTTTGTCTTTCAATGTAAGTGTGCAGATTTATTATTATTATTATTATTATTATTATTATTATTATTATTATTATTATTATTAGTATTAGTATTAGTATATTTTTATTTGTTGAAATTTGTGGAGTAATTGCATAAATGTAAGGGAAAAAAAATAAAAAAAGTCTTGTCAGAAGTAGGTAAGGTGCTGACCTAATTAGGTAAAGTACCACTTACAAAATCTCACTTGGAACCTTTAAATTGTTAGCTACAACAACTGTACAATAAAAATATGTTTGTAATTTTATAAACTTGTGTATTTAAAAATGTATTAAATGAAATGAAATGAGAAATCACATGTTTTCTCTATTTGTATATTTCTTTCAATGTGAGTGTGCAGGAAGTTGTTGTGTGAAGTGCCAGAAAGTTTACTTTTGTACATTTGATAGTAAAACTGTTTTGAAGCATATACAGTATGTTTTGAAACAATGTGTGAAAAAAAAAAAAAAAAATGTGTCATGCTGGTCAAACTGTTGATTAAAATAGTGACTTTGAAACTCGAAATTAAGTTTTTTTTTTTTTTTTTTTTTTTTTTTGTCAGTAGCGTTTTTATTTCAGTGTGTAGAGAGAAATATTAGGGAGTAACTGGATGTTCATTTGTATACAGAAGGTGGAATTCTATTGCCCAAAATATTTTACATAACTTTAAAAAAAAAAAAAGCTACACGCAGGCTACTTACTTACAATAATCATGTTTATGTATAAAATATGTAATTCTGTGATACTAAGTCAACATTGTGAGCCAAAATAACCAAAACCTCAGAAGATCTTTAGCAGCTTATGTGAAGCAATGTTGACTCATGGGGCATGTTGTATATAAACTAATACTGTAACATTTATTTGTGTGTAGGATTTTTTTTTACTTCAGTTCAGTAATATTTATATAGCCCAATATAACAACAACAGTCACCTCGAAGAGCTCTACAAGCAGTTTTTGTGAAGTGACTGAATGTATGTACATCAGATGCAGTTTGAACTTACATATGTTTTCAAACAGTATGAAATAAACCTATGTTGAAGTCCAAGGCATAAACAGTTACACAAAAAATTATATTTTTATAAATACAAGCCATATTACTTACGTCTCTGTCACACTAAGAGCTTAATTTTCACTTGAACCCTTCACACTGAAAGCTCCTCTCCCTCCACAGCCGCAAAACGAAAGGACAATCAATTAAGAAACACTAAAATATAAGTAAAATAGAATGATCAAATCAGTTGTAGAATAATTGAATCCAGGTCTTTACTATGAATTGGATTATCATTATTAGATATTTTGATAAAGAGAGAAATGCTTGATGGGTAATTTATGTAAGTCATGTACACAGATCAAAGGCGCCAACTCGCCAAAAACAAAAGTAACTGCAGAGCTCAAAATGTCAAAAAGACAGTCACATTTCTCAGATGAAGCTGATTTGCAGCCTAAACTGACCTCCCTTGTCCAAATTTAGTCTGGTCCCCTTTGTGAGGTCATAGGTGGCCAAAGGACACAGGACTGCCCCGGACACACAGAGTAAAGTGTGATGCAGGGAGGAGGAGTCACAGGACATGGCTGTGGTGTGGGATGTAACAACTAGATATGGCAAAGGATTTCCTGGCTATAATATATAATAATGTTATTAACGAATATCTTAAAATGTAATAAAAATAGAGTATAAAAGAACGATTGCTTGGTATTTTGGCATGTGTGTGTGTGCCTAAGCATTGTGTTATGTGTACATTCCAGTATCAGTCTGGGCCTAATGGACTCCAGTGTCAAAGTACAATTTTCATTACAGCATTGTTTGATTTACAAATTAAGCACTTAAATACTTACCCTATGACTGGTAGTGTATGGTCTACTTATAGTTTTGACCTAATAAGGTGAAAGTATCATAATATATATATATATATATATATAATATATATATATATATATATATATATATATATATATATATATATATATATATATATATATATATATATATATATATATATATATATCACTCAGAACTGTCCAAAATCTAAGTAGCTGCACATTACAATTATCTTTTTTGAATTACCTGAGTCTGGTCTGAACATTTTTGGACTCAGGCAATTTAAAACCACTCAGACAAAGTAAACTAGATCTGGATAAAGATAAGAAAAAAGCATGTCTTTAGTCACAGTTTTAAACCAAAATGAAGTATTTATTTCATGATAGACCTCATTTGGAAATACTCAACCATTTAAAAGAATGTACACGATTAAAGTATGTGTTTTTCCAGAATGTACTGACAGGAGTTGAAATTATAATAGCCACATGCAATGGGTTCTGGTCCACTACATAAACAGCATCTCACATCTCACTCCTGTTCATATATATAATTGTACTGTATTGGCAAGTCTCATCACAAGTCTGTGTGAAGCATGTGGATCTGTTAGTTAGCAGTCAGTGTTTTCAATTTTAACTCTGAAAATTTAAGCTGAAAAGTCATCAGCTCTCATTAAATGTGAAGCTAATGAATTTCAGAGTCATTATGATAATATAGGTTGGTAAGTGTTTTATTCATTCATTGCCTTCATTACCGCCTTTCCACCAAAGCATTTGTGAAGCTTGCCATTATTATTATTATTATTGTTTTTATACTTAGGTTTGACAGAGTTTATACACAAACTTATATATGCTTTTTCTGAGGTTTGGAACAGCACAGCACCCCTTTGTTTTGTAGTTCAGTGCCCTTCTAGAACCCAATGTAAAAAACATATTGCCTTATATACAGCTAGCAAGGCATCTACAAGATAAATTCTTTATTCTACAGAAACAAAAAATTTAAAATGGCACAGCTAAAAAAGGTGCTTTATTTTTATAGTGCCTTCTATTAATTCTTTGTTCTGCCTTCGAGCCCATTTTTCAGGACCGATAGCACCAAATGTGAGAGCAGCGATAACACAAACCATTCGGAGAAATGCAGAAATAAACTTGAGATGTTTTTTTTTGAAGTATGTGCAATGAGCTCCTATTAACACTCGCCATGACTGACTCAGCATCCAGTTCTGAGAATACAAACAAAGCTTGCACCAGTGTAGAGCTGATTAGTAATCAAATCCATGCTGGAAAATTGCAAGGCTAACATTAAGTGACACTTGGGACATACTAAAAATGTGCTGTCCTGGTTAGGGTTAAGGTAAGTTGTCAAGAGCAGTGGGTGACCAATGTGCAGCTACAGGGGACACAGAGATTGCATTCACAGCCTTCTTGAGTAACTGTTATGGCAAAAGCTAACTATAGCACTATCCAAAATTGGGATACCATAATTAAGAAATACATGTAGAAAAACACGGTCTGTTGGCAGTTCCACCATATCTTTCCACATCTTAATTTATTGTAGTATTGCACATATATTTGTGCCAGCCCCAAGCTCAGATTAATAGTGAGGTTTAGGCTACATAAGACATTAAAAAACCTAGTTACCTATGCAAATGATTCAATGTGGCAACCACTGAAATAAAGGGAGTAGCTAAAAGGGACTTACATATACATAGGGTAGCCCCAAAATCTTAAAAGTATAAAAAAATATATATATTAAATTTGATGTGGTCAAACTCAAGGCCTTAAAAGTATTAAATCCTATGGGCAGGTATGAAATTTTGTTCATCTTGCTCTTAAATAAAAAAAAAAGGTATTTTTGGTGTTGTTGGTAATGTGTATAGATCAGTGAATATATGCTTGTAAATATTTATCAAATTGATTACACAGTGACACATTCATAGTCAGTCCAAACTAGATGCTTGTCCTTGTCAAAAAAATATTTTAAAGTGATCCTAGATAACTAATAATAGAGAAGCACAGAATGTCTGATTTGCGGCTTGAACATAGTCATTAAATTCTATCATAAATGGTTTAAAATGTTTTAAGTCACCCACTCGAATTTGCCTTTAGTTTATATGTTTCAGAAAGCTTTTGTTACTGGTCAACTGTATATATAAGCTGCATAATTGCAAAAATATCATCACAATACACTTACTGAAGAGCCTTTATCAATGAAATGTATGATTCAGTTTTCAGATTTTTCAATGCAGAACTGTTATTTCCTCTGTATTAGGCTTTATAATAAGGGCCTGTTTACACGACAACACTGCTCAGAAAAACAACATTCATGCTGCCTACGATTCGCATTTATGATAATAATAATGCATTAGTCTTATAAAGCGCTTTTCTAGACACTCAAAGTCGCTTTACATTTTGGTGCATTATTCATTCACTCTTCAGTCACACTCACACCAGTGGTGGTGAGCTACTTCTGTAGCCACAGCTGCCATTTTGCATCTACAGCCTCTCCGACCACCACCAGACACAGTCACACTGACACATTCATACATCACAGGTGGTTGAAGTAGGTGAAGTGTCTTGCCCAAGGACACAACGGCAGTACGCAATGCCGGTTGCAGGGCTTGGGTTACTGGGCAAGCGTCTCTACCGACTGAACTACTGCCGCCCCAATTTTCACGACAACGCTGAGGTTTAAAGAAAACGATAGTAAACTGTAGTACCTGTATTTGTCCAGCAAACCACGCTGTGGGCGAGATATGAAAGCCTCATATTTTAAGCTCCCGGGTCAGCTGACATACATCGTGCAGACATCAAATCTGTTATATCATTGTTTTCGGTGAGTATGGTGTTTTCGCAATTTACACGAGAGTGGAGTGGCTCCGAGCGTTTTCAAACCTTCGTGGATTCGGAAAATGGAAACCCTGTCTTCGTGTAAACAAAATGCCAAACCGCAATCAAACGTTTGCGGATTCGGTAAAATGTGTTGTCATCTAAATGGCCCCTAAAACTTGTGAGTGTCAGAATGACACAAATATTTAATTGTGCCATTATTTAAGTGTACAATTCATACAGATTAGTGTTCTTTTGCTGCATATCCTCCCATTAAATTTAATTCAAAGTGGCATTAAAAAAGTCTTACAAAGGTTCTAAATTTCACAAGACAAAACATGGAGCTACTCTGTCTCAAACAGTGGTACAAGTACCACAGGTACATGGGCTTCTACTGGTGGTACAACTTCCTGCTTTAATTGGTGTGAAAATCAAGAATCTCTGTCCTATAAGAATTGAATGGGAAGGTATGTCCAAACTTTTGACTCATACTGTATTTTCTTGCAGTTTTGTAAAAACCCTCTAGACCAGTGGTTCTTAAATTATTGTACGGGTAACACTGGTGGTTTAGTCCTGGGTTAGTGCTGCTTTAGACCTGGAGTGAACTTGGTTTAGTCTTGCTTTAGACCTTGTCTAGTCAAAGTTTAGTCCTGATTTATTCCATTAAAATGGAACTGTAAAAGCCAAATATTATCTGGGGTGGTTCTTGGTTTAAAAACTTTGAGAATCACTGCTCTAGACAGCACAGCTAAAAAGACAGTTGGAGCTCACCGGATGCAAGCAATCGCACAAAACATGAGAGCAATCTCTCTCTCTATATCCTCTATACTAACATCAGTGGTAGCCATAACTGACATTCATAGTTAGCACCAGTCAAAAACTTGTCTGTTGCTGTTGGTGGAAAGGTGGCAATTCAAAAGTGCAGGTTACATCTGGATTGCAACAGAAACACTATTCTTTCATATATTGAATTTTATTTTAGCAGTGGCTTTGTAGACATAGAGAAATAATGCAGATTGTGTGGCATTACACTGCAGTGAGTCTTGGCAACTCTTTGAATTCATAAAAGCACTATGCCCCTTGACAGTTTGAATAATGGCTCCTTCTGTTATTGTAGCACAGCGTCCTTCAGTTTCCTTGACTCTGTATAATTTCACCAGTCTGTGCAGCACCAAAAAAGAAGAAAAAAAACAAAACAAAACAACAACAACATGAGAACAATAATTAACAAAAACTCAAAAGACCCGTCACCTGTCAAAATAAGGCAAAAGTACAAAAAAAAAATCAAAAGAACAATCAATCAGAAATCCATGCAGACAAAACATGGCTGAATTTGGCTTCATTTAACAAACACACACAAAAAAACTGTTGGTCCAGTTCGACTCTGTGCAAAAACAAAACATTGACACTGAACACTAAGAATATGAAGAGTGGAGTCTTGCGTGATGTCTTGATGGTTCCCTTTTGGATCCGGTGAGGCCAGACTGATGTGAGATGTGAGTATCGTAAAAAGAAAAATGTCCAGTAGGGTTTTTTTTCGGCCAACAACAGTTTGTTCAGTCCATGGAGTTGGCACAAATTCTTAAGTTTATCGCTGAAAATCTGTGAATGTGAACAGACTGTTTGGGAGGGATGTGTAAACTATACAGTACAAATAATGGACCAAAGGAACACAGGGCTGACAATAGACCTCTTGTGGATGTGAAGGCTGGATTTGGTCATTTTAAAGATCCTCTATTATGCCTTTTTTTTTTTTTTTTTTTGTTTAGGCTTTCTGAAATAGTCTTGGACAACTTTGCATACGTATTTCACGTTTCACAACTTAAAATAATGTATGTGTGGAAAATGTCTTCTTTTGGGGAGCTATTACTTAGAATCCTTGGATTAGGTGCCTGACGCCCCCTGCTGGCAATGGTGGGGACTGGACATTACTCAAACATGCGTGAATAGAACAAAATACTAATACTACTAATACTAATACTAATAATACTACTAACCCTGCAGACATGTTTTTGAAGTGGAAACAACAATATAACATGGTTTAAAGCTCAAAAAAGTCAACTTTGCATTATAGGGGACCTTTAATTCTCGAGCATTGAAAGACACCATGAAATAGACCTTGGCAGAAGTATAACATCAAAACCTGCAAATGTATTTTGATAAAGATTGTACACCATCCATTAGCATATGCAATAATGTATTATTTAGTATGCTAGCCTTAACCTTTTAAATCCTAATTTAGTACTCCATCATTCAGTTACAATTAGCCCTCAAGACATACATGAATGTGATGGTGTTTGATGGATAAACCCTGAGCGTACATTGACAAGCTGTAATCGTTTGCCATGCTTCTGAATTAGCTGTGCATGACACATTGGAATTGCATGATATTTAGCATGTAGCCTTTTAGCCTTTATTTTACCTAAAAATAAATAGGCTAGAAATAAAATACACTAATGTTCTCTAATCTTCTCTACACATAGTCCACCAGATGACATTTGCCAAAACCAACTTGTTTATGCACAATTTTGATTACTGGTGACTAATGCCAATCAGTCCATTGACAATGTATTGTGGTTTGTTTAACGTCTTGAACAAAAACAAATGTGTTCATCTTATGGATGGATCTATGATATGCCATTGTCGTTTTAAAATGTGTGCATAAATAGATCAACCAGCTGTCACTAACATTATATACTGCCCTATGAAAGTAAAGCGCAGTATCTGCATATTTTGTTAAAATTGAATAAAGACTGAAAACAGGCTTCATATCATCTGTTTTATTTAAGGACAAAGTTTTATGGCTCAATTGTGTCCCATTTTAGAGAAATATTGTTAAATGTGCAGTAACTACAGATTTCACATTAATACAAGATAAAAAGCAGTAAATGACTAATGACTAAAATGAAACTAAAACTAATGACTAATGATTAAAACAGTTACTGCACTTTACCTTTGTTTCACTGAGAGATTTGAGTAGTTACTGCAAAATGTTGAAACTATTTTTGTTGAAACTTGAAATGGGACACAACTCATGCATAAAACAGTTCCTATCTTCTTATGTTCATACACATGCTAATATACTTTATGATTTTGATTGGGAATGTGCTCAAAAAATATGTCTTTTACAACACCCCATATAAAATACTTCAACTACACATTTTGGAGGTCAAAAGTGAAATCAGTGGTGATAGCTGTGATTTATAAAATACATATATATGATAAGGTATTACATTAATACACTACTATTAATGTACTGGTGACAAACTCGGAGGGACAACATCAAAACTTTAAAGCCATTTTTCTCAGTCTCGCTGTTACTGTAGATACTGCACTTTTCCTTTGTAGGACATTATAGTGTGAATGAAAGGTAACCGGATGCTAGCGACAGTAACCACCTGTCCCACTTTTGCTTGCTCTGCACAGCCTGTTTGGCCCACTTAAGACAATATCCCACTTTTTCATTGGTACTCAGTGGATATAATATAAAAAAGTAGGATTCAAGTTACAAACAAAAGGTGAGATCAGTATTCCTTGTGTGAATTGTAGAATAAATATGTGTGGGCGTTCTATCTTGCTGGGTTGGAATATTTGGTTGGTGTGTTGCCCCTGTGTTTCAGGAAGGCCTCTCTCATGGTGCTAAGAGTTGATGTTGAGAAAATCCAGTTTATAATGTGACTTCATAAGTGTCCCTTGGTCCATTATCTGATATTGTCTACTGAGGATGCTCTCCTTCACTGCTGATGTTGAGGTTTAACAAGAGACAACCATTTTTTGAAGGCACCGTACTGTACATTGGTCAGTGTGTGTTTGTGTGGGCCGCGCTGGGCACATGCATACAGAGAAGTCAAACCAGTCTACAGATAGTCCAGTCCCTCCGCTGGTGTCCGCCCACAAGGCATTACCATGACAACTAAGGCAAAATCTCTCAACAGTAAATCAGAGAATCTGGATTTTTTTTTTTTTTTCACAGAAATTTCATTGTTTGTTATTTTTACTGCGGCTAAAATCCTCACAATAATCATTAGTAATGATAATAATCTCTATTCAATAAATTATCTATACTGTACAATTATTTCACCATAGCAACAAAAAGGAGCCTTTTCAAAGTAAAGCTGTCCAAAGTCGGCGGAGCTGCCTCTGCAGTCGCACTGCAGAGAACGCAGCAGCCTCCCAGGCTTTCATTTCTCCTGTTCACAATGAGACAGGATCCTGCTAAGAGTCAAACAAACAAGAGCAACGCTGATGCATAATTGAAGAGAAAGAAACAGAGTAGAAATGTTCACTGAAAAAAGAGTATCCAGCAAAAGCAACAACAAAAGTCTATTTAGTTTTCCTGGAGAGTGAGTAATTTTCTGAGAACAGTAGATAGACGGTCCTGAAGTGAAGGCGGGTTACTGCACCCCTTCTTCGTCCACGTAGGTAGAGGGGAACCAGCCGATCTGAAACAGCAACAACACACTGTTAGCACACACACTCATGAAGGTACTGTGGTTTCATGTGTGTGAACTTTCCTGTTTCTCACGCTGAATTGTAAATTGCAAGACCACTCTTGTCAAATTGATGATTACCAGTTTGTTATGTACAAAGTCTTTGTCACTGGAAAAAAATCTGATTCTTTCAGTTTTTGTTTTTTTCATTTGCTTTGGCTCATTTCTTGAATGAAGAAGCCTTTCTCAAAGCACTTATTTCAAGTCTCAAACAGTGAACAGCTTTCTTTTAGTAAAGACATGTTAAACTGCATTGTTTTGAGAAGTGTGCAAAGCAATTATTCTCAACAAGTTTTCACAAAAACAATTTATGGCTTACTGAACAAACTTAGATTTTTACTCTGAAGTGTCACATACCATACAGTACGTCCAACTGACAAACAGATACCAACGTTTAAGATATATTTGAGCTAAACATAGTGTATCCTTTAACTTATTCTAAATCACATCAGAATTAATAGAGATGGAAGTGCTTTGTTTGCGTTATTGTAGATTCTGAAATAGATATGCAGTTTATAATGTATAATTCTGTGGATGAGAAAAACAAAACAAAACAAAACAAAAAAAACAACAAAAAACAAAACAAAAAAACAATTAAACTTAAACGTTTTGCCTAAGATGACAGTTAACCCATCACTAATGATGGTTACTTCTCTGTCTTTTTTTTTTTTGTATAGATTTTTATTATTGGGGTACAAGCGTCACCACAGCAAACCACTTATTTTTTTATTTTTTATGCTGGATGCCCTTCATGCTTAAAGGGATAGCTCAGTACTTTTTGAAGGTTGAATGCGTTGTTGTTGTGGGGTGAATAAGGCACCCTGCATCTCCCCCTGTCACCTCTCATCCAAAAGCGACACTTGTAAGAATGAAAGTTGCGGTCAGCCAAACAACAAGCTAGTGATGGTTTTATTTCTCGATTTTTGTCACTGCAAAGCAGCCAAATGGAAGAAAAAACTTTGTACAGATACACTGAGGGGAAAACAAAAGTCAAGCTGAGAGAGGAATCAAATAGGAGTCAATGGGGCTTGTGAGTAGCCTATTCACTACAGTCCTTTACTCTGAAATGTAGGGAGAGCTCTCTAGAGTAAAATAAGGCAATACCAGTATAGAAATAAGCAGAGTTACTGAGTTCTGCTTGAAACTCGCCCCCATAAGGTAATCCCACTATGCACTGTACATAAAATAAATTGGTAGGATAAGGGGTAAGCTAAATACACCTCAGATCCTGATGAAAATTATGACCAGATAAAGTAGCTGCCAGTTGCCAGGCAACAGCTTGTACTTGTTGAAACAGTGAAGTAACAGCACTACGGCATTTGCATTGAAAGAGCATCCAGCACAAGTTGAGATAAACAACATTTGGACTGTACTGGTGTGGTTATAAATAACAACAGCCCTGTCACTGACCGACGTGTTGTCAGATGTTTATCTGAGCTTTGACTCTCACAAACATAACACATGCATGAGCCCAGAAACAGTCTGCAAATCAGACGTGGATAAAATAAGATGTGATATAAACAATATTTATGTAATGAAGCAGTATGCTACAATGACTGCTTTTTATAACATACTGTGTAGCAGAACATTTTTGTGTTCTACCAAGTAACTTATATTTTGTAGAATATTATTTTTTCATGTATATAACTTAGATGCAAGTTTAGTTTGTTTTACTTTAGTTACTTTAGTTGGTTGAATATAGATGATTCATTTATTCATTTTTTTCCACTTATTCCTGTCAGGGATCGGACACTGAAGGTTAAATGGTAAAGAAAAGATCACATTTATACAGCGATTTTCTATCTCCATGGGCACTCAAAGCACTTTACATCAAATAAACATTCACCCATTTACACTCACAGACACTGGAGGCAAGTTCAGTGTCTTTCCCAAGGACGCAACGACAGTATGCAACCTGTGTGAACATGTCTACCTACTGAGCTATTGCCATGCCCAAATATTGACTATAATGAAATTTGAAAAAAAAAAAAAAAAAAAAAAAAAAAACTTACTCATATAATAATAATAATAATAATAATAATAATAATAATAATAATAACAACAACAACAACAACAACAACAAAAAGCAGGTAGGATCTCAGAACTGAAGAGAAAGTCTAATTGTAAGCCATGAAGTTAGACAATTTGACACATTTTACACGGCAGGAAGTGACAGAAAAATAGGTTTTATTTATCCCTCTGTTAATGATGCCATCTAATGTGACGTGTCATTTAGTTCCTTTTATGAACTGAATCCTTTTATGAATCAAGATTATTATCAGCTGTTTCAAAGCACAGTGGGTCACTGCTCTCATCTCACTCAAGCCAATTTTAGAGAGGGACTGAACAAGATGGAACATGTCAAGGATAATAGCTGACAATGATTTTTATGAAATATATTTGTAAAAAAAAGTGCAAGTCATGCTTTGTGGTACTAATGTTTGCCTATTGGCCAAAGATATTTAACAGTGTACAAAATCTGATTTATTTCCACCCTTTTTTTATCTGTGAAAAAATAACTGCAGCTCATTCTTTTAATAAAGATGCTAAGAAATTATTATTACTAGTATTAATATTATTATTTCTGTGGTAACACTTTAGAATAACTAACTCTATAAAGCATTAATTAAGTATTACTTAAGGCAGTGATTCCCAAGGCAAGGACCTCTCAAAAAATTAATCTAAGCTAGGGTTGAATTTAACCCTGTCTGACCCATCAAAAAATAGCCAGAAAATTCTGATTTTTTGGAACTGAGATGTTTATTAACCCTTATAACAAAATCCACAAAATGTTTTTTGCTATATCATGTTGTTTATGAAATATTTTTTTGTATCACATTTGATACAGTGGGCGCTTTTGGCACCTTTTTGCTCACAACAATGTTAATTTTAGGCCAAAAAAAAAGAGTTTTGTCCATAACATTTTGAACGTATAGAACATGTTTTGAAGTTTTAACACTTTTTAGGGCCTTTTTATTTCACTTTGTGGTAGGCGGAGGAGTCCATTCCTCATCCTCATCATCTTCTGCCAACTGCTCTATGTCACTTGTATTGCCATCCATTATCATGCTGATGACATTTTCAATGTACTTTCTCCTTATCTCTTCTTCCTCTAGCCTTTTTGACATCTAAAAATAGACATACAGTGGGGCAAAAAAGTATTTAGTCAGGCACCAATTATGAAAGTTCTCCCACCTAAAAAGATGAGAGAGGCCTGTAATTTTCATCATAGATATACCTCAGCTATGAGAGACAAAATGAGAAAAAAAAATCCTGAAAATCACATTGTCTGATTTTTAAAGAATTTATTTGCAAATTATGGTGGAAAATAAGTATTTGGTCAATAACAAAAGTTCATCTCAATACTTTGTTATATACCCTTTGTTGGCAATGACAGAGGTCAAACGTTTTCTGTAAGTCTTCACAAGGTTTTCACAAACTGTTGCTGGTATTTTGGCCCATTGCTCCATGCAGATCTCCTCTAGAGCAGTGATGTTTTGGGGCTGTCGCTGGGAAACATGGACTTTCAACTCCCTCCAAAGATTTTCTATGGGGTTGAGATCTGGAGACTGGCTAGGCCACCCCAGGACCTTGAAATGCTTCTTATGAAGCCACTCCTTCGTTACCCGGGCAGTGTGTTTGGAATCATTGTCATGCTGAAAGACTCAGCCACGTTTCATCTTCAATGCCCTTGCTGATGGAAGGAGGTTTTCACTCAAAATCTGACGATACATGGCCCCATTCATTCTTTCAGACGATGTGAATTTCAGGATTTTTTTTCTCATTTTGTCTCTCATAGTTGAGGTATACCTATGATGAAAATGACAGGCCTCTCTCATCTTTTTTAAGTGGGAGAACTTGCACAATTGGTGGCTGACTAAATACTTTTTTGCCCAACTGTATAGGTCAATAAAGCATAGACACTATTATTTCAGAGGAATTGTTATTGCAGAAATACTCAAAATGCATTTAAAGATGGCATTTCAGTGATTAATTAGATTAATTAAGTCATCAAAATAGTGTGTGTTTATATTTTAGTAAGCATTATGTAGATTAAATTACAAAAATGTGAAATGACAATTTGGGGAAAAAGCACATATTATACCTGCAGTATCAAATTTGATACAGACATTTTAACACGATTTAATTGTAATATAAAGAATGAGTTACTTAATAAATATGCATGCTTTCAATGGAGAAAATACTTATTTTAAAAAATGATATAGAATTTTGATGTTATTCTCACCGTAACTTCTCAAAAATTAGAAATGATTTTCCTGAAAAAAGTGAGTGGATGATTTACTGGGAGCAGCCATGTTGGAAATGACCAAAACAAAACTTGAGCTGCCTGTAGTGGCATGATAGTTCACCAGGGGGCAGAATACATGTATCAGATCACATACAACAGGTTTTTAAGGCAAGTATTGATCATGATGAAATAGAAGTTTCAGAAATGCATGTAGCAAATATGATACGAATGGCATTATAGGGTTAATAATAAAAAAGAAAGAAAACCTAGTGAATTTGGGTGTAGCATAAATGCAGTAAAACAGGAATATGTGTGTTAATGTACATTTGTGTTTACCTATGCAAAATAGCCATTTGGATTTTTAGGATTTGATTTAGCAACACAATGCATAATGTGTTTTTTGTGTAATGGACAGCACAACAACGTGAATGTAAGGGAGACTGGCTGTAGTTCAAGGTTTAACTAACTAATCTAACTAGTTTTGTGTTGCAAGTAATCCATTTTGAGAAGTTTCATTCAAATCAGCAAACGTTTAAGGGTGCCTAAACTTTTGCGCAGACATTTTCTCATTTAATTTCATACACCTAAATACTGCTACACTAAAAATTGTTGTTAGGAAAACACCCTAGAACTCAGATGTCACTAAAAAATGAATGACATACCTCTGTGATCTTTTTTCGTGAAGACAGAGTAGATTATTATGCAACATCTTTTGCATGTGTGTATAAACACCACTGAGTTGTAAATATTGCCATTAATGTTACATTTTTTGTAATAATCTCTTGTAAATCAATGCATTTTTAATTAATTTATTTATTTTTTTACTGTGTCTTACCCGTCCATTGGCTTCTCCCTTCCACCAACCCTGGTCTCCTCCGATTTTGCTGTAGATCTTCACGATGTCTCCTTCTCGTAGGGATAGCTCCCTCATGTCTCTGGCTGCAAAGTTATACCTGGCCACGGCCTTGCTAACCACTCTGGGGGTAAACACTGCCAGCAAGAGGGAGAAAAAAAAAAAAAAAAAACTCCATTTAGTCAGCAGCACTTAATACAATTTCCCTAAAACAATCATCTTGAGCCGTGTGCTTTTACAACTTGTTAATTAGCCGTCTGCTTCCTACGAGGACTTCAACGATAACTTGTCAGGATCGAGACAATGGCAATAATTAGTTGTGAACAACAGTGCAGTGGGAAAGTCACAAAATGGCCGTCGCACAATGACAAATGATGGGAAAGGACACAGCGTTTCATCTCAGGGAGAGGAAATTACTTTTCGTGATTTAATGAGTGAAAAGCTTCCTGGGAAAATGTTCTCATTATTGGAACAAGCGGTGAAAAAAGTAATGAGGCTCCGGGCACACAAGCTGATTATGAAATTGCAGGTAATGAGAAGCAGCAAGGAACAATGGAAGTCCCCCCAAAAAATAGGTGAAATAAAGAAAAGAAAAATTAAATAAAACAAACGGCAGTACCTGACCAGAACGGGGCAGCGGTTGGAGAGGAGGAGAAGTTGAGGCCTTGCGGACTGAGGAAGGAGAAGTTGTAGGAGGCGCAGGTGGCTGCTGATGAGTGGCATAAAAAGAAGAGAGAGAGAGAAAAAAAAAGCAGTAGTAAAGCAAGAGGCAGAGAGAAGTCATGCTGAGCTCACAAGCAGTTTTAAAAAAAGACATAGCTTTAGCAGTTGAGCAGAGGCAGAATACAGCACATTATTGGACCAAGAGATTGCGGCATCATTTAAAATTGCTTGCAAAAGTTAAGATACTCCCACTAGCCACTTTTGGTTGAATTTCACGCACCTTTATCTTAACTTTAGAGGTCAGGGCTGAATTTATTTTGCTTTGAGTATATGCCATTTAATATATAGTAATTTGTCATGATAAAAGAAAGAAAAATATTAATTTAAACCAAATAACGTTTTAAAAATGTTTTAAGACACCATATGCACAGATCTACTGTACTTTTCTTTTTTCTGCTGAGATAAACTTGCTTTTTAATATTTGATAAATCTCTGTCCATACATAACATTACTTATTTAACATTACTTCAAGCTTATTGAATAAAATATACACAAACAATTTATATAATTATGGCTAGTAAAACACTAATTGGATGGCAAATTTTAACAAAGACTAGCGACAGTGGCCAGTGAGCAAAAAATAAAATGTCAAGCCCTGATTACCACTATACAGTAGCTTATATATACTCAAGTACACGATAATAAAACCAGTACATAGTATTACATGTTTTGGATGACAAAAATGACTGTTGTAGAAATAGTTCTACAGACAAACTTCTAAATAGCAACACCCAGGTGTTTATTGCCAAATTTAACATAAAAATAGGTTTCACTAATGTTCTCTAAGCAGGCACTGACATTACACATGTGCAGTCAATTGATTGCACATTTTGCAGTTTTTGGCGGCTAATGCTAAGTTGTGCATTCAAATCTATTGCAATGTACTAAACTTATAGCACTTAAGTTACCTGAACTAAAAAGGTCTAACAGCACAATATATGAAATAATTTTACACAATATTGGTTATTAAAAACAATTAAATAATGTAAACTACTAAAACTACTCAATTTCATTATATCACTATGCAACAAAATAATATGTGCCAATTCAACCCCATTTACAGTGTAATAAAACCCCAGTATGAAATAACTGACACATTAATACCTACGTATGTACACATTATGCAAATATATAAATTTTAACATTTTGTAACATCCATTAACCATATTTTAGTGTTTGTAAAGAGAACAGCTACATTACAAAGAACAGTGCCAGTTAAATAGACCGTAATAAATTTTCTATGAAAGATTTAGCATTAGCCACAAAATATCCCAAATTATGAGAAATTGTGATAATTTTGGCAACTGACAACCAGTCGACCACATGTATGGAATATAAAAGGCTGGTTTGGTAACATTAGCGAGTCTATCAATTTTTAGCCGTTTTATTACATTTAGCAATTAGCATCTGTAATTATCATATAAGCAAAAGGCTACATAATATACATTAATCATTTTTAATATTATGCTGGATAGGTATTTACAGAAATGTGTCAGACCACAACAGTTTGTCAGTGCTCGCTCAGATTAAATCCATCAATCAACACAAATCCTACTTCAATACATTAACTTTTAGTAAATGGAGTAAACAGTTATGGTGCTATTTATTCATGGTAAATTTGAACAAATATATAAACAACAATTATTTGTTTCTGTTGTCTAAAGCAGTGATTCTCAGGTCAGGACTCAAAAGTGGGTCGCGGAACCATTTTCAGTAGGTCATGGACTTTTGCCAAAAAAACAAAACAAAAACAAAACAAAAAAACACTTAACCATCACCTCATTGGACTTTATTTTAAAAACCAAGTTTACTTGATTTTCCAAGCTGATATAATGCCGACTTGCTTCACCTTTACACAATGTCAAATTCAGAACATTACTTTGTGTGAAATACTTCAATGTTCAGACCATAATAAAAAGGTATTTTAAGATTCCAGGAACTCAGACAATTTGTAAGTAAAGGCACACAGTCTGCTGAAGCTATTAGCCATAATTACACTACTTAATATTCTTTGAAGTAGAAGCTAATTTTTACTTCATTTCATTTTGTATCACAACATATCCTTGAGAGGTTTTAGCACTTTGAGATTTCTCTGTGACGTAAAGGCCATTATAAATAAAATGTATTGTTGTTATTGTTGTTATTATAAACTATACATTGTAGAGTCTAAGGCCATACATTTCATGCAGATAAATATATTTTTTTCCAATCCATTTCTTCCCATTAGAGGTCCAGTGAGTGACTTGTAGTCAGTTTAGTTAATATTCTCTACCCACTCACTGACAGCACACACACGTCATTGCACATTGCACAGGACTGGCATAAAAAGTCTGGGCACCGACTTACTTGGAGCCACATGTTGTATAAAAGTGTACAGTCTACGCAATTTACACAAGTCGTCCTCTTTGTATCCTCAAAGCCATAGAGAGGAACCCCATTGCAAGTCACTATCAGCACCTGGGTGGCATTTGAACGCCAAAGTGAAACCAAATAAATAGAGAAGTCAAGGCCGGAGCAGGTCAGAAGCCGGAGAAGTGTCACGAACAGAAGCAGAGTGGAGAAAAACAGATCAATAAGCAGTAGAGTGGCTTTGTTTGATTGCCTTTCCAAACCGGACGTGGAGTCAGAACCAATTCTTTATTTAAGGCAAGACAATACAGGTGAAAAAAATATGAACTAAAAGACATATTTGTAAAACATTTACTATTAGATTTGTGGCATCATAATAAAGAAAAAAAAAGTATTGCAAGTTTTGTGTAATTTAATATTTTTTTATGGAAACCAGGTACTGTCTATGTAAAAATGTGCAGACTTACACATTTCAAAAACCTATATCTGAATAATGGATAGAGCCTGGTTTATAATTCTTGGTTCATTGAAAAAATTAGAAGAAAGACTTTTTTTTTTTTTCACTTCCATGTTTTGGGAGTAAAATGCCCAGTATATCAGACTAGAAATAATATATCAACAAATCCCTCAGTGAAATTCTTCAAAATGTAGTTGTCAAAGTATAGGACTGGGATATTTTGAACTTGTATGTGCTACTGAAAACTTTTAAGTTAATATTTCAGAAAAGAATGGAGTTGACAAACCAAGTTCACAAAAAAACACCTTAGTGACATTTGGCCACTTTTTTTTTATTTCAGTGTAAAAGTTAAGGGAGTTAAACTGACCCAAAACCTTAAAATTGAATGTGTTGTCTTAATTTTTATTTTATTTTTTTTTTTACTACTGGGATATCACACCAGTTTTGTCCATTGGCAACATAGCTCAAAATGTTATACCACTTTTAATTAGTGACAAATATAAATCTCAACAGTGACTGGCCATGCCCACTTCCCATTCATTTTTCCTACTGACTTTTTGAAAAATCCGTATATTAAAAGTTATATGACTCGAGAGAGGCTAATCAGCTCTGTGGTACCTCATGACCATAAAACAATTAATTTCACTATAAACACGTATCTGAAATTTGTCAAAAGGCAAATTTACAAACACATTTACATTGCTGAATTTTCAAGTTTTCGTTCATCTTGCTGATAGAAATTAATTGTGTTATCATCATGAGTTACCACAGAGCTGATTAGCCTCCGCTGAGCTTTTAAACTCTTAATATATGCATTTTTCGAAAATCCTATGGGAAAAATAAATGAGAAAGTTACTTGCGGCACCAGAGGGGGGCCGTCTATTGCTTAGTTCGTAAAGCACCCTTTCCCAAAGTCAAGAGCATTGTGGCCCCCTTTATTCATATAAAAACATTACAAAAACATGGGCATTTGGCTAAAATTTGCTTAATTAAGTGATATTTTTAAATGAATTTAAATTAAAATTAATTATAAACTTTTTTTTTTTTTTTTTTTTTATCAATCACTGACGGCCCCTCTGCAGTACCTTTGTGGCCACCAGAGAGCATCTGCACTGCATGCAAAAGATATTGAGTTCAAATACCAACTGGAACAAGAATATTAACTCCAGCCACAAGGGGTCAGTATAGGAACAAATGATTTGTATTTGGTGTACATTAGGATGCCCTGGCGGAAGTCTTTGCTCTTCTAGTGTTGTTTCCAATGCACTAGGTGCCACTGTACAAGATTCAAATTTGTCAAAAAGCAAAAGGCGGGGTATGTGGACCTTACCTGGTGATCTCGTGCTGCCCCGTGTTAGCGATCTCTCTCTCGCCTTGTACGGATACTTCAGCGTCGTGTCTAACAACTTGAAGCTTTCCTTCAGTGAATGCAGCTGATAGTACTCCACCAGCTCCTGAAGCATTTGAAAAACACAAAAGCGAATTGCGTTTGTAAAGTAACATAAAACAAGGATGGTTATCAAGAGTGCATAAGTTCTTTTCCTCACCAATAAGCTCTCGAACTTCTTGGCCTCGGTGATGTGGATCCAGCTGTCCTTCTCGATGACTTTGATGTGCTTGACTTCATCATTGAACCTTAGAAAGCAAATAGGACAGTGATAATATCAGAAATGAATTGGGTACTATTGAAGTATTTGTTTCTTATATACAAGTGTTTATGCACGTTTTTATAGAGGAAAATAAAATGGCTGGTACAGAACACCAAAAAAGACATGAACAAGGCATGAACCACACTGCCTCTTATGAGTCAGTGTCCTTAGTTGCTACTTAGAAAATCACCAAAGCTTTTTTTTTCTCTAAATAACTAAAAGTTTTTATTTTTTATTTTAATTTTTTTACATCAGTGGCAAAGTGGGCAGGACACTTCACAATCAGAAGGTGGAGCCAGGGGGACAGTGAGTTATTAGCAGTAGTAGGAGAGGATTTAACTTCGCTATCATGACATTACTTTGTACTTAGGTAAAGTGTATATTCATTACAATACATTTACCCAAGTAATGATTTTGTTGAGTATTTTTACTTCTAGTTGAGTAATATTATGTACATGAGCTTTACATGAATTCATTAATTATTCACTCCTCAGTCACACTCGGTGGCAGTGAGCTACTTCTCTAGCCACAGGCGCCCTGGGGCAGACTGACAGAGGCGTGGCTGTCATTCTGCGGCCTCTTCCAACCACCACCAAACACACAATCATGCTAACACATTCATATAACCCAGTGCTTCTCAATCATTTTTTGCAAAGCCCCCCCAAGGAAAGAGAAAATATTTCGCGCCCCCACTCGCCGCGGTGACTATAAATAAGATCATTATCTATAAAAATTGTATAAGTATACCTAAAATTGTATCCTTTTTAATGTCACTATTTTTATCTATTATATTTAATATTCATTTAATATTCGTGGATGTGCAATTACACTTTACATGGCAAAAGCAAAGCCTGTTCCCCGGGGTCATAGGCGCCCCCCCTGGCATTGCATCGCATCGCCCGCCCCACTATTTGAGAAGGACTGATATAACCTAAGTGGGTCTTATCTTGCCCAAGGACAAAACACTATACAATGCTGGTAGCAGGGATCGAATCGCCAACTGTCTGGTTAATGAGCAAGCAGCTCTACCAACTGAGCTACTGTCACCCCATTTAAGGAACAGGTACTTAATCCTGCTTTGGCAAACACTGACCACAACTGGTTACTACAACTGTCAATAACCATAGGCGCCATGGGTCCTGTGGGTGCTGCGGGACCCGAGCACCCACTGAAATGTATAAGCACCCAGGGTAACATTTTTCTGATTATACATGGCTCAGTAAACTTGATTTGAGTGCAGATAGTGAGCTGTATAGCATTCCTCAGCCCCTCCACTCTCACACCATCAGTGCGGTCCTGATCCGGGGCAACTGCGCAGTCTGTGCTGTCCCCCATCTGAGAAAATGGTTTAACCCATCCTTGTGAGAAGCAGGATATCAGAGGGTAAAGTCTGAATGACTACCTTTCTTATAAAAAGGGAAATACCGCATTATTTTGGGGCTCTAAACAAAAAGCGCCTTGCAACAGACAGGGCAAGAAACAAAAATGTGAAACCAATGCAAACTCTTAGATATATTTGAACCACAGTTAAAGAGCCTTGTGAATAATCCATAGCGCTGATCAGTCAAGAGCCCAGTGCCCCACATGCATTTATTTATTTAACCCTCAGGCCCTCCTGAGTTCATTAATAAATTAATTTTAGAATTTCAGCATCACAAATGGAAATAACTTAAATTTCTAATGTCTGGGCAAAAAACTCACATTCTTCCTTATTGGTCCCATTGACTTACATTAAAATCCCTTATTTTCACTCTACTGCTTTTAGCAATATAGGAATGTTAAATCATGTTAATGCCTCTGTAACCCTGTCAGAGGCTAAAAAATACACAAACAAAAAAAATCACCACCAGATCCACCATTTTCTAAATTCCTGATAATTCCCTTTAGATAACATTGACCACAAGCCAACCCTTTTAGGACGTTACTTTTTGTAATGGCACAAAAAGTAAAACATTTATAAAATCAGTGTTAGGGCAAATCAGTGGCCAAGGCTGGTAATCCCTGCACATACAAAAAATTACTTTGCATCTTTAAATAGTAAATAATGTATGTTTTACTTACAAATATGTTGGAATTATGTGAACAAACTGGCATTTAGAGGGTTAAAAATATAAAAATAAATTCACTTTTGCTATGTATGATGAGGACAGGGGTTAATGATGAAAAAACAAATAAAAGTTTTTTCTTCATGCATTATTTTATTTTATTTTTTTATGTGACCCAGTGATCTATAAAAGCTTTAATATGAAGAACGTGACTGTTTTAAAGGAGGGCCTGAGGGTTAAGTTTCTATTAATCATATTTATTATGGTAAAATGCATTGACTAGACATGGGTGTTGTTCCTTGCACTGTTTCATATGCAATGATACAAAACAACAAAACTGTGTGTGTGTGTATTAGTATTAGTAATAATAAGGAAGGATAATTATTACTTGTAATGTCATTCTTAATTAAAAATGCAGTCAGCTGGCACATTTTAGACATAAAATATTCTCCCAGACAACACAAACACAATTATATTTGAAAACATCTGAGTAATTACTGAGCTGTAATTATACACAGTCTTAAGAGCCTCTACAGACCGAGTGGAGCTAGGGTTAGGTGGATGCCGCTCACTTACTTAATGCTGATGGCGTATCTCTCCGCCTCGGCTGTCCTCTCTCGGATCAGGTACGTCCCGCTGCAGTGGGACTTGAGGAGGTTGTCAGCCTGCTGCCTCTCCATGTTGCCCGCAAACCTATGGAGAAACCAGACCAAAAAAAAATGACCTCCGAATAAAGTCACGCAAGCTAACAATAACACGCTAATTAGGCCCTGACTTCAATGTAGTCATTAATCTTTGGGGTCAAAATGAACCACTTTTTACACAATGCGAACAAATTGGAGCTGATTACAGAACAAGGACATCAACATAAAGCTAAAGTAAGATGCTTTGACATTGCATTGGAGTCACTTACCAAGGATATCCATAGTAGTCCGAGTCCCTCGAAGACTGCCGACTGGATATGGACTGGAATGGCTGCCACAAATACTAAAGGTTAATGATAATAGTAAAGCAAGCACACTAGATAATAAGGGAATAATGTGGTGGTCCTCTAAAGCAGTGGCTCTTAGACCTTGTTTAGTCCTGTTTAATCTGGTTTAGAGCTTGTTTAACACTGGTCTAGCCCTGGTTTTGGGTTTATTCCTGCTTTTGCCTGGTTTAGTTCAGTTTAGAGCTTGTATGGTCCTTGCTTAGTCCTGGTTTAGACTTGGTTTAGGCCTGGATTAGTCCTGGTTTGTCTCCGTTTAGTCCTGGTTTAGACCAGGTTTAGTCTAGGTTTTGTGCTGGTTTAGTCTGGTTTAGTCCTGTTTCGACCTTGTTTTGTGCTGGTTTAGTCCTGTTTTGAGCTTGTTTAAATCTGGTTTAGCCTGGTTTGCTCCTGTTTGGACCTTGTTTAGACCTGATTTATTCCAGTTTAACCTGGTTTAGTCCAGTTTAGAGCTTGTATGGTCCTTGCTTAGTCCTGGTCCTGGACATGATTTAGGCCTGGTTTAGGCTTGGTCTAGTCTGGGTTTGGTGCTGGCTTAGACATGGTTTATACATTTTTAGACCTGTTTAGTCCTGGTTTAGCCCTGTTTATACTTAATCATTGCATTTTTTTTTTATCAATCCCTGTTTCATCCCCTGTTTTAAAGATGTTACTGAAAAGATTGATGATCACTGGCTGCCATAAACACTACAGGTTAATGACAGTAGCAACGTAAGCACACTACACTAGCAAGGGAATAGTGCTGTGTCCTCTAAAGTGTACAAATACTCTGCTATATAGCATGTGAACTTGAACCATGTGTAGTGCAGAATGCTTAATATTATGGTGAAGTACCTTTGGGTCCAGACAGGGTTTTACACACGAACTGGGAAAGAAGCCGCTCTTCTGTGTTTGCATCAACCTCCCCTGCAACAGAGAGGCCAAAGGGAGTTTATTAGCACAGTATATCACATAAGGAAGAGTTTGTCAGAAAAAAAAAAAAAAAGATTATAAAATATATATATATATATATATATATATATATATATATATATATATATATATTAGTGCTGTCAATTGATTTAAAAAATTATTCAGATTAATCACACTCTTGGGCTGTGATTAATCACGATTAATCGCAATGTATAACTTGATAGATTTTCCATGACAATATGCAACGTTTAAATAAAAAAAAAGTCCAGAGAGGTTGAGTGTGTTTTTACTTGGATAAAAAAATACATCTCAGAAATAACTTCTGAATAATGTGAGAGAGCCTTTAATAAGTCTGTGTAGTAACTGAGATAACAGTGTCTGCTGAAATGTGCTCTGCATTAAATCTACTGCAGACACCTGAGCATCCCCTCTGCTCCTCTCAGCGCCGCAGACAGGGGCAGGGCACAGTCACCTGTCCGCAGTGAGGCTGTCGCTCTGAGTCGAGAACTGACGCTTTATGGGTGTTACAGCCTTTGTGCTGTAGTGTGTTTTTTTTTGTTTTTCCTTGTCTCCACCCACCAGTCCTGCCAGCTCATCAGCCACACCTGGGTGAGAGCTGGGTATAAAAGGCCGGAGCTGCCTTCATTCTGTGGCCAGTGGGTCCTTGGTGCTGCAGCCGCAACCATCGCCTTAGTTTCATTAGTTCTTTGTATACTTTGTTGGTATTCTTTTTTTTTTCTGTAAATAAACCTTAGTGTTTTTGTTAATCCTACAACATCTCCATTCTCCTGTTTTTTTCTACCACCCGTAAATCTATTTTTAGTTACTGTGCCAGCGCCCCTAGCCATCCCTGGCACGTAACATTTGGGGGCTCGTCCGGGATATGGTAGATGGATCAGGTATGTATGTGAGTGTGTGTGTGTGCTCCGGTTGATGTTGGTCACGGGTGTTTCTCTAGCTTGCACATTTGAATTGGCATTGCTTTCCCAGATTGGTTAGGGGGTGTCCCGCTTGGCTGTATACAGTCACTCCATCGGTCACCCGTTTTTTGTTTTAGTTTGTTATTTTCGGGGTGAATCCTGGGCGGAGTGTATTCTCTGATGGGGGTAGGCGCAACAGGGCTTCGGTCGCTGTGCTTCGCCTTTCAAGTGGCCCCGAGCCCGGCAAGCCCCAGAAGATACACAGGCTAAGATATTTGTTAGGTAGGGATCTGGGATGGCATATGTTGTGTGCGTTTGATGCTAGTGTGTGTAACGCCCTGTCTACTGTTTGTTTCATTGTGAGTGGTGTGTGTGTGAGGTGCGCGCGCTGGTGCTTCCTTCGGGAGCGCGCAGTGGCTCAATTAGACACAGGTGTAGCCCCGGTCAGCTGACTGAGTTAATCAGCTGCGTGATCCGGATTTGCAGTGGCTTTCTTTGTCCGGTGAGTTATGGCTACCTTTGATTTAAAAGCGTTTGTAGCTAATCCTACTCTAGCGGTGTTTAACACTTGTAGGAAATGCGACTTGTTTGAAATTGCCAGACATTACAGTGTTACCGTCTCTACTACGTTGCGTAAGGGGGAGTTGAGGGAGGCTGTATGAGCGGGTTTGGTCGGAGCAGACGTTTTGCCCTTACCTGAGTCTGGTGATCTCGTTTGTGTGGTGGCGGGAGATGCAGTGGCGTCCCCAGTGCGTAGCCCTTCGAGCGGGGCGGCTGAGCAGCCGCTGCCGGTAACTCCTCAACAGGACCCCGCAGGTGGGGAGGAGGAAGGACCGCGTACTCTGCCCCCGTTTGAAGCATTTAGTATGGATTCTTCTCAGAGTTCTAAAAGGGATGCTCGTTTAGAGGTCCGCTTAACCCGTTTGAAAATCCAGAAGGAGGAGAGGGAGCGAGAGTTCCGCCTCAAACGCGAACTTGAGCTGAAGAAACTCGAAATAGAAACCGCCAACGCTAAAGAGGTGGAAATAAAAAGGTTGGAGGCGGAGACCGCATTTAAAATACGACAATTAGAACTGCAATCTCGGCCTATTGGCGCTGAAAACTTTGTGTCCGTTAATCCTCGCGATACGTTTGATGTGACCAAGAACATCCAGTTAGTCCCCGTTTTCCGCGAGTCCGAAGTGGAGTCTTATTTTGGGGCTTTTGAGCGCATTGCTGCTGCACTGCATTGGCCTAGTGATGTGTGGGCAATTTTGTTGCAATGCAAATTGAGCGGTAAAGCTCTAGAAGCCTGCGCCTCTTTATCGGTTTCAGACAGTCTCAATTATGATAAGCTTAAAGGAGCTATTTTACGAGCTTATGAGCTTGTACCGGAAGCCTATAGACAGCGTTTTAGAGGGCTTAAGAAGTCGTTGAATCAAAGTTACGTTGATTTTGCTCGAGAAAAAAGTCTATTGTTTGATAGATGGTGTTCTGCTAGTAAAGTTGATAACCTTGTTTCACTTCGTGAGTTGGTCTTATTGGAAGACTTCAAAAACAGTCTCCCAGAGCGCCTCATTGTCTATTTAAATGAGCAGAAAGTCTCAACGCTCCAGCAAGCTGCTGTTTCGGCCGATGAATTTGCCCTTACGCACAAGACTGCTTTTAAGCGTGAATCTACACCACAAATTGGTGAAAAAGCTTTTCAACTTGACTTGTCAAACAGCTCCAGGTTAGCGAAACCAAAACAATGCTTTTATTGCCATAAGACTGGCCATCTTATAGCCGAATGTGACGCTTTGAAACGCAAACAGCCTGTGGCCAAACCACCAAAAGGGGTGGGACTTGTTAAAACTGTCTCTGCTGGTCCTTCTGCTATTACCTGTAATCAACCAGTCATTTCTCCAGATGAGTGCTTTAAACCCTTTATTTTTGAGGCTTTCGTTTCAGTCCCGGGAGAAGCGAAGCGCTCAGTTGCAGTACTGCGGGATACAGGGGGTTCCCAGTCGTTTATCTTATCTGGTGTGTTACCCCTTAGTTTTAAAACCGACTGTCACTCAAGCACTGTTGTGAAAGGTATTGGCATGAGTTTTGTACCAGCTCCCCTCCATTCTGTCTACATTGAGTCTAAGCTGGTTAGTGGTGTGTTTCCAGTTGCTGTCCGTGACCAGTTTCCTATAGATGGGGTAGATTTTATCATGGGAAATGACATTGCTGGTGGCAAAGTCTATCCTTCCCCTGAGGTTGTTGACCATCCCATTCCTGGCTCTGAGACGGATGAGTTAGCAAAAAACCATCCTGAGATGTTCTCTGTGAGTGTCTTGACCCGAGCCCAGTCTCGTAAGTTGGCTCAGGAGGCTGACGTTGATTTGTGTGACTCAGTGCTGGCCCCTGTTTTCTCTGAGGACAGTGTGCCCTCTTCTGGTGGTGTGGGGAAAGTCACCAAGGTCAAGGTTAATAGTGCAGAGCCAGAGTTGCTATCCCCAGTGTCACCTCCATTAACCTGTGAAGCTGTCATTGAGGCCCAAAAGTCTGACTTGTCTTTAACAAAGTGTTTTGCTGCTTTAGAGAACCCTGTTAACAAACAATCATACTTAGTTGAGAACGGAGTTCTAATGCGCAAGTGGGTCCCTAGGTCAGGTAGCCAGCCTGTTTTAGATGACTGGTGTACAGTTTTTCAAATTGTGGTTCCCCAGAGTTACAGGCGACACGTGCTATCCATGGCCCATGAACACCTGTGGTCTGGTCATCTTGGTGTTACCAAAACTTACAACCGTGTCCTACAGCACTTCTTTTGGCCAGGTTTGAAAACTGACGTGGTTCACTTTTGCAAGACCTGTAAAACCTGCCAGGCTGTGGGAAAGCCAAACCAAGTGGTACCACCGGCACCACTTCGTCCTGTTCCTGCAGTGGGTGAGCCATTTGAACACGTTATTGTTGACTGTGTTGGCCCCCTGCCTAAGAAAAAAACAGGAGAATGGAGATGTTGTAGGATTAACAAAAACACTAAGGTTTATTTACAGAAAAAAAAAAGAATACCAACAAAGTATACAAAGAACTAATGAAACTAAGGCGATGGTTGCGGCTGCAGCACCAAGGACCCACTGGCCACAGAATGAAGGCAGCTCCGGCCTTTTATACCCAGCTCTCACCCAGGTGTGGCTGATGAGCTGGCAGGACTGGTGGGTGGAGACAAGGAAAAACAAAAAAAAACACACTACAGCACAAAGGCTGTAACAATGGGGAAAAAAAAAAAACGCAAATGAATAGTTTGTAGGAGTTTGCGGCTTGTGGATACTTCAGTTCAGGGATGGCCATGGATCGCCCCCCGCTCTCACCACAGGTCCAGGACGCACAGAAAGCACAGCTCCCAGGAACGCCCACGGACAGAGGCAGTGAAAGGAAGCAATATAAAAAGCACATGCAACATTTATTAGTAAAACGTTTTACACGAGACTCATGAGCGGAGGGAAAGGAGAGGGCTGTAGTGCAGCGGCCAAAGCAGTGGACTTGTCCTGAAGTCGAACCACAGGCAAACGTGTGTGTGGCAGCTGCTCTCTCTCCTCTGTGGACTAGCGGGTCGTTCACCGTGAAAACAAGTCAATGTTGTGATATATGCACATTTCCAAGACGGTCACGCGCCCCCGACACGGCTTCATGCCCTCCAAAATGCTTTGAGAAGCGCTGCTGTTACGGCAAAACAGATCATGTGATTAATTTGCGTTAATAAATTTTAACGCGTTAATTTTTTTTCTATTAATCGCATGCATTAACGCATTAACGCTGACAGAAAAAGAACTTCTCTTCCTTACTTCTTTATAAAATAAAATAAAAAAATGCTGTGAGGAATCATTAGAAACAGAGCCATTTTTTAGATAAAACAATGAGAGCAGACCGGATGTAGGGGTATTGTTGATTGGTCAGTGCTCCCTGCAGTGGGCAGGGATTCATGGGACAGGTGGAGGATCGTGCAACCGAGTGTTTTGAGATCTCAGAACAGCCATGCCAGATAATATAGGATTACTTAAACAGGCATGACTGAAACAAAACACAACTCCAACTATGTTTTTGATGAGGGAACATTATAACACAGCAGAAAGCTCAGAAAAGTCAATTTAGTATAATATCACCACATTAAGTTACAACCAGAGTTTGGGTATAAGCTTTGTACAGCTAGGGTCTGACTTTTGGTCTAGCCAGTTGTTTCAAACTCAAGGGAGGATAGTGGATGGTAAAAATGCCAAAAGCAGAGATTCACCATTGGCCAGTAGCAAACCCAATGGGTCATATGGAGGCTTAATATAGTTTGAATGATGAGCTTTAAAGCCTAAACATTGTTTCAAATACACAAAATGATGAAGATATTTAAACATTGATAGCCATAAAGGTCACAGTAAACATAATTTTAAAGATGAGTGGTTCTGTAAGAAAAGTGACATTGGCCAAAAGTAAATACAATATATAACTGAATAAAAAATGATCAGCCCCAAAGTTTTAGTCCTTTAATAATGTTCCTTTTAACTCGTATAGCTTCCTAACACTGTGAGTTCAACTGCACTGACCTAAACAAACTCAACAAACCTCAAATCCATTAGAAATTAACTTTTTCCCCCCTCACAGCAGCTATTTCTGCAACAGACACATTAACAGTGCTGGGACAGGGCCTTTTACCTGTCAGACCTGAGAGCCTTAACATCATCGCTCTGTGTAATTTAATGCCTTTCACAAGTTGCCCTGAGTCATTATATGAGATGTCTGGGCTAAAAAAAAAAAAATAAAAAAAATAAGACAGGAAGCTCTTAGCTCAGTGATTCAGAATCATCAGGTTTTAAAGCAAAATAAATCTCTGAGCTTGAACTTTTTCTGGCAAGATGGGTAGGAGTGAACACATTTTTAACATCTATACAAAAACAAGTTATCTGTTTAATCTATGGTTTGTATGTCTTGAAGCAGTGTTCATGTGGATTTCTCTGTGTGTATGAGTCTATGGTTTGCAAGGGGGGTCCTCCCCCAGAAAAATTTTAACAAAACAGATGCAATTTCCTGCATTCTGGTACATTTTAGATGAATATAATACTTTCAGCAGGCTCCAGGTTGAAGTAAATTGTGGGTACAATTTATGGTTTTATTCCATTACAAGAATCAAGATAAAACATTTAGTAGTGCGAGATGTTTATGTAATAGGGACTGGCAGACTGTTGGTCTACTCTAGACTTTGGAGATCAGAGGCTGCAGAAAAAAAAACAAAAAACTATACAAATGTCTAAACTCAAGTTTTTGACAATGTTGATAATGTTTGATGTGTTAATACTGCAATTTTTATTTTAGTAATCAGTGATCAAGTGTCAGATGACAAAAATCATGCACTAAACAGCTAAACTAAATTAGTTCATTTCTCAATCAGCACTGCTCAGGAGGAAACAGTACTGCAGGTAAATACAGGGCCACCTGTAGGCTTTTGGTGGCCCTCAATAAGATTTTGTTTCTGGCCCACCAAATGACACATACACATAGGCCTTTATATAGACAGTATATAATAATATACGTAAAAAGATAAGAAAATGATAAGAAATGAAATAAATATAAAAATTAATCATGCATCTCTTACTTTATTTGAACAAGGTCAATTGTAGCAAATGAACCAATAAATAAACAGGTTTAAAGAATAAATAGGAATAGATAAAGGAGTGCAAAATAATGAATTAATCACAAACAAAAACAAAAATGTTACCTTTATCCTGTGCTCTTTTTTTCCCCATCTCCAATTTTCTTTTTTCCACTACTAAAATTTTCTTTTAGGGCCCATTTGAGTCTTGCAAAATTAATATGAACTTCAAAAATGCCACTAGTAATTAAAAATGAAAACGGTGTGCATCTAAATTGAATGTGGTCAGACCCTCTCTGCTCGTGCCCCCCCTAGTGGTTGTGGCCCTGAACAACCACACAACCTCTCCTGGAGTTTATGCCAGGAGCCAGCCCTGGGTAAATACACCTGCTTTGCTAACTTTTAGCGCACAAATTGCTGCACGCATCTCTGTCTCTTTCTTGCAACAGGGTTAACAGGGTTAAAGGCAGTTTCTATGTGTGTTTAGTTCAAAAGTCGCACTTCAAGTAACAGAGAAGTGTGTGGAATCGGAGACCAATGGAGACACAAACGGAATGAATGGAGCAATCACGAGTGTCATTTTAAGCCTCTTAAAACATGGGCTATCACCTGACAACTCCTAGGAGAGATACAGCCAACAGAAAGGCTGGACTGAACGCTGCTGCTGTCACTCAGAGGAGCAGGCAGGGCTGGGGGCAGTGAGGGAGGGAACAGACAGGTGAGAAGAGTCATGACTCAGTTCTAGCTGGATCATAACCACCGCTGTTCAAGGCTGCCTGGGCTATTTCTAGGTAATGAAAGCTGTGTTCATTTAGCGTCTTCACCATTAGCAGTCTCCTAAGTTTAGACATAATTTATCAACACCTTTTTTTGTTTGTTTGTTTGTTTTTGGGTTTTTTTAGTAAGTAAGTTTTTTTTTTTTTTTTTTTTTTGCAGTCAAACGCCACAGGCTGGTGCCGGAGTACTTTAAGCCCTGGATTCAACAGGAAAGTCAGAGTGCCCCAGGCCAACAGTGTTACAGCACTCATCATCATATCCCACAATGCACTGCCAGGGTGCTCAAGGCAGGTTAAAAGGTGAAATGTGGGACATCCTGGTTTAGTTCCTGGAAATGTCACAGGTTTATTACTTCTTTAGTCCTGGTTTAGTCTTTGTCCACGTTTAGGCCTGGTTTAGTCCTGGTTTAGTCCTGGTTTAGTTTTAGAAATGTCCTGGTTTAGTCCTGGTTTAATCTTCATCCATGTTTAGGCCTGGTTTAGTCCTGGTTTAGTTCTGGAAATGTCCTGGTTTAGTCCTTGTTTGTACCTGGTTTAGACCTAGCTTAGTCCTCATGTAGTCCATGTTTAGGCCTGGTTTAGACCTGGTTTAGTCCCCATTTAGACCTGGTTAAGACCTACTTTAGTCCTTGTTTTGTAATGCAATTTTCTGTGTTAGTCTGTATTGGTTTCCCTTGTTTCAGACCTTGATTAGTCCAGATTTAGGCTGATTTTTGTTTTTAAAAAATGCTCACAAACGTACACCAGGATCTTCTTCAAATTCCAATCAATCAAAATCAAAAATCAAAATCAAAATTCCAATCTGAACATAACTTTTTGAGTCGTCTTGCGGTCAGAGTCAAGAAACAAACAACCAAAGAAACCGATGTAGAGAAAACATAACTTTTTTGGTGGAAATCGATCACAAATTGATTTAAATATGGCCTCTCTAAAAATGGGAAACACTTCCAAGAAATCTGATTTATTACAAGGCTTTACAAAATCTTGTATTCAGCGATCATCCCACCACTATAATTAATATGATTTGATCAAGCGTGTGCCTCTAAGCTTTAAAATAGTTATAATTAGCTGATTAAAGAGAAAATGGATTCAAACATGACTGGAAAAAGACTAAAGGCCTAGAGCTGAATGATAGAAGACTCATTAAAACATAGTCTGAAGTAGTGTGTGTTGTGGTTCCATTTAAATAACACAGTACCAGCAGACACGTACCTCCCACCACGAGGTGTCAGGGTCGCCCTTCAGCAGCTCGATGAAGTCCCCCGTCTGGAACGACAGAGGAGCCTTCCCGGGAGGAGCCGGCGTGCCGTGGTAGTTCCTTACCGCCACCATCTTTGGACCTGCGTTTAGTTAGATTATGTGTATTAGTTTTATCTGATCTCTGTCCCTGTAAATTATCAGTTACATGTCTCATCAATATTACAAAAATGTGCTTTATTGCATCTAAACACATGACAAAAGTGCGTAAATCAACAAAAATGCACCACAGTGACATATCAGGGCAATGTTCCCTAACCAGGGGTTAGGGAAGTACGCAAGAATTTTGCAGTGGGTACATGGAATTATTTCATCATTAGAAAATATTTGCAAACTTTTCATGAAACTAAACTAAAAAACAAGTTTGTTTCATTGACACTAGATTTTTGATTGTTGATTAAAAGGAGGTGGCACTGCTCAAAATATTACTTGAACGGGCCAATTATATTGTGTTACATATTTTCTTTAATGGCTTGTTTAATAGCTTGTTTATTCAAATGATGATTATTTTTGATAAATTCTTCTTATGGTAAATTTATTATGAATTTAAATGTTTTCTTTTCATTTTGAATATGAAATATACAGTGAAATAAGATAATGCAACAGAATTTTATAATTTTATTTATTTATTTTTTTAGACTTATTGTTATTTTAAAAGCTTTTTTATATATTAAATCAGATTTTTGATGCCAAAAATGCAGGAGATGATGTAGCATTTACAGTAAATTAGGCATAACATTGTACTAATAAACACAGGTGTTTTCTAGGACCACTTTTAGAAAAATTAACATATATGAGTGAGGAGGGAGGCATAAAGCCCGGGGGGTACACAAGGCAAGAAAGGTTGGGAACCACTGCACAAGGAGGATAGTAGTAGTAGTAGTACCAGAGATAGTAGTAGTAGTAGTAGTAGTAGTAGTAGTAGAAGTAGTAGTAGTAGTAGTAGTAGTAGAGAGAGAGAGAGAGAGAGAGAGAGAGAGAGAGACATGTTTCCTCTAGTTTCCCCCTCAAATTAAACCCTGATGTTGCATTATTATATATAGCACCTGAGAAAAGCTGATAGAACCTGAATCTTCTGAGTTTTGTCTACACTAAATGTTTTGAACTTTTAACTTAAATTTCTTCTTCTTCTTTCTTGTATAATCTTATTTTGATAAAGTTCATAGTAGTATGAGTACTGTTTATCCAAAATAATAATTACTGCACATTAATTCAAAAAACACAGTTATTGCTGCTACTATCACTACTATTACAACTTCTACAACCACTACTACTACTACTACTACTACTACTACTCTGTACCCAAACCTCAGATCAAACCAGGCTCTTGTGGTTGTGAGGCAACGTCAAAAAATACATTAACACTTTAGTTTAGAGTCCACCTAATAACCATTTACTAAGTACTAATTAGCAAGCTAGTTGGTGGCTAATTAGCTCTCAGTTGGTAATTATAAAGCACCTATTAATCTCTTATTCTCATGAGGAAGTAAGGAAGTTGTTGGGCCTAAATTATGATCTTCCTTCCAACTAATAAGCAGTAATTATGAGTTTAGTTAGTTGCTAATTAGTTGTAGCATAGTTGCACAGAATAAGGGATTAATAGGTGGTTTATAATTACCAGTTAAGAGCCAATAAACCATTAACCAGCATGCTAATTAGCACGAGCACGAGTTAATGCAACGATGCAACAGTTTTAGAACCAAAACAAAAAAATGTAAACAAACTACTTTGCCATTATGTTTTTTTTTTTTTTTTTTAAATGTGAATAAATCAGCTGTACCATTGTTATCGGTAAAAATAACATTTGATCTTTTTTTTTTTTTTTTTTTTTTTACAAAGTATTAAGAAAATATACTGCTCAGTACTTTTTAAATACATATACACACCTTAGTAAAAGTAGCAAGCAAAAACTAAAACTAACTTATTTGTCTTATTTTTTAGTTGGATGTGTGGGGTGTGCTTCCAGCTTCCATAAAAAAGGTCCTTAGCCTCTTTTTACCCTTAATAAAATGCATCTACAGCACAGCCGGCAGCCACAGTGCTCAACCTCATGTACCCAGTTTGTCCACTAGATGGAGTCATATAACCATGTTGTGAATGTGTTGATCATGCTGGATAATAGGTGACACAAGTTTGTGACAGTGCTCTTACCTGATGACATCCCAGGCTCCTTAAAAAGACAGAGTGACAAATTTAAAAATATGAGTCACACAAGGAATCTATATCATATGTTTTCATAAAAGACTATTTGTGGAGATAAAGGAAATAAACAGATTTTGTGAATGTTTTTAACAACATTAACACTCACCAGGTCATGAGGATCTGCAAGAAAAGACAAAACACAAAGCAGAGGTAAGAGAAAATCCATTCAACAGCACTTTCTCTAAAAGGTCATGCAAAAGTGTGAAAATCTTAAGCCTACTTTTAAATCTTTGCTTTTCACAAACTAAAGTGTCCATGCATGCATTTAAATAAGAATAAATCAGCCAATGTTTGGAAAAGCTGACCGCCCCAGCAGGGCCCTCCCCTCCGGTCGTCTGCTCAGATGGTTCTGGACGTCCCCAGGCCCCAGTACAAACAGGGTGGCAGTCGTTCATTGGCTGTTGCTGCTCCTAAACTCTGTAACATGCTGCCACTTGGTCTGCATGGTCCTCACTGACCTGTCCCTGTCTAAGTCCAGATTAAAGACCCACTTGGTTTTTAACGTTTAGCACGGAGACACCTTTTGGTTTTAATTCTTTGGTTCTTTCTATTCCTGTGTGTTGTGTCTTGTTTTATGCACTTTTATAGTATTGGATTAAACCTTACACCTTAAGTGTCTCCATTACAAAACATCATATAAATCGTATACATTCATTTTATTTATTTATTTTTGGACTGTTTGTGAATAATAATCAGGCCACATGTTTATAAAAAGATTTATGTTAAAAAATAAATAAATAGCATATACTATGATATTTTGTGACAGGGACACTTTTGTAACTTATAATACAGCAAAAATTCCACATCCATCTAAACCAGTGTTGTTGGTAATATTTGAGATACCCAAGGCTGTAATAACCACCCCTCACTAAAAAAAATCCACTTTGCATTGAGAATGATTTATTTACAAAAAACAGAGATGCCATTACATACACTTGCATAAAAAGGGTTATTTTTTGATAATAGTTTAATATTTTGTATTTATGGTCAGGGCAGAAGTTGATTAAAATATTTATGCAAAAAAAGTAGAAACAATATAAATCTATAGTTATTGAATATAGCTATTGGCTTTATTATGTGTATGATTTAAAGCACTTTGGTCTACTTTGTGTTGTTGCTACAAAGTGCTATATAAATAAATGATTGATTGACAGGAGTAGCTACGTATAAGTGAAAAGATATTTTCTACTGTGCAGCTTTATGGTTTAACTGGCTCTGGAGCATGCTCAGATCACCTCCCCAATCAATAAGCCATATACCTGTACATGCAGCTTTACTTGGACAACTCACTGCATTATCCAGGGGCATTATTTGATTTGACTTTTATTACCTGACTGACATGTGACCTTTATCAGTTGTCTATAGGAAGTGGGATCAAACTCACTGATTTTGCAGATGGTGATGACTTCCAGACACTCTTTGTGAGCCCCTGTCCCGCAGCGAGAGCAGTAGTAGCCCTGGTAGAAGATCCCCCTGGACCGAAAGTACACCAAGACATTAGAAAGGCAAACAGGAAATGCCCCAGACATTATTTCACTGCTTGTAAACACAGCACTGCTTGTTCCCATAAAACCGCAGTTATGCTTTGACGCACAACTTAATTTCTACATTGTGATTATTAAAAACATAAAATCTCCTCCATTACAGCAGTAAAACCCAGAGCAGCGTTTGTTAGTGTTACTCTTTACCAGCAAATGCATCGCTTGCTGCCATGTTCAATACTTAGTGCCATAAATCATGGAGGATCCGCTGGGGCTGCCTCTGTAATTAGGATCTAACTGGGAGTGAGGAGGCCTCATCCTGCTTCCAACGGCTCTGAGAATTTAGGTCAGACCGGCAACTAAATGTGTGGTTTGGCGTGAGGCTGGGAGGAAAGTGGTGCTAAGTGATACTACTACTGGTTGTCCATCAAATCCTACACAAATCAGGCTTTGTTGAATATTGACAACAAAGCCATGCATTATGAGCTGAAGGGACGATGACCACCAGGAAGGACGAAGAAAAGGTGAAGTTTGACTGCAGAGGACAGGGCAAAATGGTGAATCACTGAGGAGCTGGCATGGGACAGAGGAGCGTGGAGAAAAGCCATCGCACGTCCAACCCCACAAGGGAGCAAAAGGACGGTAAAACAAAGATAAAGATGATGATGATGATGATGATGATGATGATGATATGAGACAATACACCTTTAAAACACTATAGCAATATTTTGGTGCTGATTCGTATTGTGATTTAAAAATATTGAAATTCAACAGAAACAGTTAAGTAATAAAAAAAAAAAGAAAAGAAAAAAGAAAACCAACCATGTTTCCAAAAGTAATACATAAACCCCCAGTCAGTCTGACATCTATTTAACTTTTATCTGTGTCACATTATTTGGCAGACCAAGTTCTTAGAAGTGCAGTGATGCAGTTCTGAAATTTTGGACCACTTTTAGCCCACATTTGACAGTGAAAGCACAAGCAGTGCAGCACTGTTGCACCATACTTATGTGCGATATCCTGAAAGTGTTGATGCCTGGTGGAAGTATTGCTACATCGTATCATGCAACAAAGGTATTTTTTTCCACAGAGCTACTAGTTTAGCTATACTTGCATGCAGAAGTGCCCTGATAGAACCCATTTTGGTCATTATAAATTTTGTTTTATTTCTATTTACATTACTGGTTGATGTTTCCTTTTTTTGTCACAAGGTGATGCTATGGGGCCATTTTTCTTAAGTACAGGGGAAGTCAGTTACAGTAGGTGTACTTTATATGTGTACTGTCCCTTGAAAAATGTTGAGCCCCCCGTGCCCCCATGGTAGAGCTGCAGCACAACTACAGCCTGCCTCAGGATTGTGGGTTCAAGTTTCTCTGTCCTATCAAAAAAGCTTAAAAACCTCTCTCTCTCTCTATCTATATCTATATATCTATATATATATTTGTGCATTTTTGATGCTGTTTGACATTTTGTTACTCTTTTATTTTCAAACATTTGGACATTATCTCACTTGTAAAGCACGAAGAAAAATAACTGAGAAAAAAAGAACCCCATGTAATCGAAGTATTGCGTTTTTGATTACCTGGCTTCATAAAGGACAGTTTAATAATTAACACTCAAGTTTTGCAAGTTCCCTTCAAAAAAAGATTTGACAATCTTACGCACAGTGTAGTGTGTAATTGGCAACCATGGCCTCAATCACACATTTCATTCAAGGTAATGGCATAATCATAAATGCAATCTAGACTTTAATTTCACTTTGTAACATGTTAGACTGAAGTTTAGTGCATACCTGAGCAGCATCTTGCAGGCTCGACAGTTGGTGTTCTTGTCGAACGTGTGCATCTGGAAGTTGTGCTGATTGGCCGTGGCTCTCTCTGGCTTGATGTTTGACCTGGTAGAAAGCAATCAAATTAACGCATGGGAGGAATCTAATTGCAAATAAAATATTTACAGCTGTAATTTGTACAACAAAACTAAAATGAAATCTCTGCAGTTAGATACCTCTTCAAACCTGTTTCCATTCAGGCCTGTAATCTGTTTTTAACCAGTAGCCGTACTCTTTGTCCCTTCTTGCAGCCACCTAGTAAGGTCTATGTCAGTCATTCTAAAACTTGTTTTTGGCTTTCCAAGTTCCAGGTTTTAATGTACTAAAATGAACCAAAAGACAAGCTAGTAATTAACAGAAAAATGAATCAGCTACTAAATAAGAACTGAACAAAGACCAGCACTAAACCAGGACAAAACTAAGACTAGGTCTACACCAGGACTAAACCGGGGCTAAACATGGGCACATTCACAACTAAACAGGTAGCAATCAGGACTAATTTCAAATAAAATAGGACTTGAACCACAAAAGACTCCTAGGTACCATCAGAAGAAGCCCAAGTACCACCCTTTGAGAACCACTGCTCTATGTATTATTGATAAAGAGAAATCTTCAGTTAACATCTCATTGATTTGGGGGAAATAGTGTGCATTGGCTTTGTATTAAGTTTTCAGGTTACGACTACAGCAACGCCATGACAAACTGGTGTATTGGTCACTGTGTGCAATTTTGTGATACTTCTGACTTTTTTATGTACATGTGTTCAAGGAGTAACTAAATGATAAAAGAGGCATTTTAGACAATACATGTGTGAGCTATTTAAGGACGGTTTGCCAACGTCACAATGTTTGTTTCAAAATTATTATTGTAGTTTGGGCTGAAGTCAAAAATACATTTTTTGTTTGTTCTGAACTAAAAGACTTGTACTCCGTAGGAAATTTTGTCAATGCCTCTCTGGGGCAACCCAGCAAGAGCAGTGGGCAACCGCAATGCAGTGCCCGGGGACCCTGAGCCAGGATCTTGGTCCTGGTCAGGAGTACCTAGCTGGGGCCTATTGTTCATTTTTTAAGTTGATGGGGAAATCTGGAGCACCCAGGGGAAATCCACCCAGATATGGGGAAAACATGGAAACTGCCCATAGAAATGCCCCATATTCATGATCTGGAAATCAAACCCAAGACCTTTTCGAGTGTGAGGCAACAATGCTAACCACTTTGCTATTGTGCCATCTGTCGCCAAGTGTCCCACGCATATATTTCTAAACTCTGGCAGCGAATAATCATTAAATATGTGATTTTTGAAAGAGACTGATGAAATCCTGTGTCAGTTCTTCATACTTTCATTGCCCTATGGTTAGAATAAGTTATCCAAATACATTTTCACTGCAGTACCACAACAAGCCACTAGTGGGTAGTGCAGCCAGTGTAGAGGTGCTGAAGTGTTTTGAACAATATCTTCCAAACATTTGGGCATTTTCAGTTCGTATCCCCCCAGGGCTGGAGCAGGACTGATGGTTAACCCAAAAACACAGTTACCACTCCTACCCCACAGACGCATAAGTCATGAGTAACATGAGATGATTATTGTACTTGCTGATGGACATTTTTCTAGATTTGAGGCTCGTACTCACATGGCCATTTCGAACTGCTCCATCCACTTCCTCTTGGTCTCCTCTGTTTTACAGAAGAACTGGAATCCTTGTTTGCCCTGAAGGTGGATCAGGTAGAAACCGTACGACCACTGGGGCAGGAGATAGAGTGGGGAGTAATGACACTCAAGCATAAATACAGTGTTAACCCGTGATAGGTTGAACGTTAGAAAATACATAGTGCATAGAAAGTAATCCAGAAAACTATAGTTTGGGTTTTTTGTAAAATACATGACTTTCAATATTCTATATAAGGGCTTACTTTTCTGGAGTTCACAAAGAATAAGTAACAGCTCTACAAAAGAAGACATTTTCTATACATGTCCATTATTTTAAGTCATAAAACTTGAAATACTAATGCAAAGGTGTCCAGCATTATTTCAAAAAGTTTGAAAAAGCCTAAAATGGAAACTTAAATAGTTATGGTCGTATTTTGATGTCTGTTACGAGCCAGCAATGAAGTTGAAATTCACTGATACCAAAAACAGACAAAAGTAGGCAATAGGCATGTTTCTATCTTATTGTGTTAAAATCAGACCAATAATAATTGTCTATATATGCAAAAATGTAGTTTCCATTAGTAATAAAGTACTGTCTATGCTTACAGTAGTACAGTAGTACAGCAGTTATCTAGAAAGAAGGTTTTGTCTCTTTGCGATTTTTTAGAATAGTATTTTTATATAACTAGTTTAGGAGATTTTCAATAAATCTTTGTTTCTGTTTTTGCAACTCATTCATTGGCCTCTCTGTCTTCATTTGCGAAGTGTTTCTCCCATGACTTTCTCATTGTTACTATTACTGTTGTCATTTCATTGCATGCAAACACTATGGAGTTGTAATTGTCAAATTCACATTGACGTATTCAGTGAAAGGTTTTGCAAGCGCATCTACGCATCCTTAAATTACACAAATGCATCGAATTACATACTGTCAGTTAACTTTAATATTAGAATGCTGAATGTCTGAGTTGATAATCCATGTAAGCCTCAGTCCTGTGTACAGCTTCATCATGTATTCAATCTTATGCAAAGTACAACATATCTGTAACGCATGTTCACTGTTTGGCAGGAAGGTCTGGGGGTCGTCTCCCAGGAAAATTTGGGGTGCACGGTGGCAGAACGGCTAATGTTGTCACCTCCCAGCAAAGGTGTCTTTCACCTGCTCCTCCTCTACTCTGTCTCACTGACCTAGGGCTGACCTCATGGCTCTCACTTCCCTGTCCCACTGATGTCCCACAGCAGAGAAAGAGTGATGACGGGAAATAGCAGGCTAATTTAGTTTATTCACAAGTTATAAAGCAAATGAAACAAAAGCAGCCTTTCTCTATTTGTTTTTTTGTTTTTTTTACGGTCTACCAATGCCCCACTTCGATAGCTTCCACTGCAAACATGTATCCACGCTGACATCGCTGGTCTGCAAGGTTAACTTTTTAGAAGGTACACTACACACTACACTGACCAACTGCCCCTCCTTTCTCACCAAGTCCCATGTCAATGTAAAAAAAAAAAGAAAAAAAAAGAAAAAAAAAAAAGAAACTGAATAGCTACCAGCTGCGGTAGAACATTATTTACAAATCAATTTATTCCCTTGTTTTAACCCTTTCCCAAATTTTCTAATGGACAGAAATCCGACATGGTGATGGAGTACTTTAAGCCCTGATCTATCACTTCCCAATAACCTGGGACCTAGTATGGGTAGCTTTAGATTGTCCGGGGGCAGTTGTGAATCTAATGCTGACTAACCAGTGCTGACCTGGGGCTTCACAATGATGTTTTTAAGATATGACAGTAATAAACCAAGTAAGAAGTCTTATGTTTTTGGTCTGGATTTGGATCAGTGTCTAGATCCAGGACTTTTTTTCCATTGCAAGACAGAGCCAATTTAGTTTTTTTGGCAACATAACTCAAAATGTAACAGCCATATTGTCATAAAATTTCAGCAACAGTTTATGAATAGAGAAGGGAACAGTTTATGGTGTGGACCTTGTTATCCAGGGTAGAACTTTATATATACTTAGGAATGTTTGTTTGGCCATTAGCCATAGCAAACAATGACTAATTTTACTCCTCCATCCCTTTTTATGGTGTCTCTTTTCCAAAAGATGAGCTTTGAGGGCTGTTAACACAATGTAACCCTGTAGCCCACACATCTTTTGTTTTAGCACTTTTAAAAGTAACTTTGCTTGTCTCTTCACTGTTTTGATCTCATTTTTCTCTACGGAGCTCCCCCCTCCATTTCAGTAAAGCACTATCTTCTAAAACTCCTGCGTCTGGTTGAATCCTGTGTGTCCCCTCGTTGGGCTTGTATCTTTGTTTTCACCTCCTTGTATCCATACAAATGTTTTCTCTTCCTTTTGGATGCTTTGCCAAGATGGAAATCTAAGAAATAAAGCCATTGCTAGCTAGCTAGTCGTTTGGTTAATCAGGCCATGGTGCTTACTCGCCCCAGAGACTTCAGGGACACCAGGTCAGAGCCCATTCTTTCAAGCCTGTTTTTTTGCCAATATGTGCTAGGGGGTGTTGCAGGACGCTTTATTTGCAACTTATTTAGCTATCACTTGAACTCCAAAATGGTTTATTTAAGGTAAAAAAGTGACATTGTTCCACATTGTTACACAATGTTTAAACAAACCCAAACTTTCACTTTTGAAACACTAAAAGATGAATTACATGCTCAGCCAGCAGCTTCATTCACAGATCTGCATTAGATACAGGACACCCACAGACAAGCCAGACCACACCACAGCCAAAATGACACCACCACTATGAGAAGATGAGTCAAATAAAGAGTTCACTGGCGCTTACCATTTTTCCACTCGACTGGATTGGCATGCAAAAAGAAAGACACCAGAGAGACACCCGGTTACACATGCAGCATGGGCAGAGACATGCACAAAAACAAAACCAGCCATGTTAGATCCAATAATCCCCAATGGCCTTCGTAGCATTTACATGGATTTTCAAGCACGAGCGACTACAATGCATTATTCAGACGCCCCTCTATCTGAAATTGACATCAACGTGTTTCTTCAGCCCATATACTGTACACATAACATTTCGTAAGCAATCTCGCTCTGTCTGTCATTACAAATTGTTCTGGTCGGCGAATATTGTAACTAGAAAAAGCATGCCGTCTTACCTTCTTCATATCTCGGTTGTTCATGGGATCGTCGGACATTTTGTACGATTGTAGCTCGATGATTTCTTTGAGCTCGTAGCTGTAACCTTTCCGTTTGCACACAATGACCACTTTATCAAAGAGGAAAATATACCTATAAACAGCAAAAAGTGGAGCAATTGATATGTTAGAGGTGATTACCACTGTCAAGGAGGTTATGATTTTGCTTATTTTGGGTACTTTTCTGTTAGCAAGGTAACATAAAAAAGGTAACTGGGATACATTTTCAGAAAAGGACTTTTAGAAATTATTTGTTTTTGGTGTGGATGTGAATCAAGGGCCAGTTTTTGTTACATCCGAACTTGCAACTTTTCAGGCAAGGTCAGTAATGGGGAAAAACAAGAATAATTTTTTTGGTGTTTTTTGGTGTGAATCCATAACAGAGTCAGTATCCAGAGTCAAGGTGTAATGCGTTGGTGGAGGTCTGTGCTCTCAAAGTCCCTCTAGTTGGATTATATTTAACTATAGTGGAGATTGAACTTACCGGTCCTGCTTAGTTCGGTTGACAATGGAGCACACTTTGAGTTCGCCGTCGATCTTTGGCCGACCATACTCCTCCAGCCTCACCTGCTGCTTAGGACAAACAACGAAAGCATTACTCTGACTGGTTAAAATAGAAGTACCATAAGTAGTGCACTAACATCCTAACAAGGGACATCCTGGAAAGCAATCTATTGGATAATTTTCCTCAGCTTATAATATAGGTTGCTGGGGGGTTTAATTACAAATTAATTTTTATTTTATTTTTTGCCACAACTCAAAAATCTCTCTCTCTCTCTGTCTGTAATTATATAAAACCACCAAAAAACCATCAACACATATGAGCGGTACTCATGGTAGGATACGGAGGCTCTCTTTACAGTTTCTTCATAGGCTCAACGCCAAAAACATCAGGCTGCTTGAATCACAGCAGTTGGAGAATATATGATGCTGTGCATGTCTCATAACAAAGGCACACTTTTGTAACTAATCACAATGACACTACTGGCATGTGCTGCTGCCACACTGCACCTTACACATACCAAAATACGTGTCTTTGTCTTTTATGAGGTTTTTTAATAAGCTGGATTACAATGACAGCCCCGGTCTAATGGCTCTGGACTGATAGAATGTGTAGAATACAGATGAGTGCGCTGGCAGCTGACACAGCCTCCAGACTAATGAAGGAATGAAGAGAGAAAAAAGAAAGAAAAAAAAAATCACTGGGAGAGAAATAAAGAGATGAGGAATGTGCTGGGGTTTACCATGTGATGCACGTCCAGGAGAAGAGTGAGGTGTCATAGTTGTAATGACTCCGTCATTACTCACTATGAAACGCCTGGCAGGGTTTGTCTTGAAAAAATCAGTGCCTTTTTACTATGGCAGATAATAAGTCTTCTCTGGAGCTATAGATCACATTTATTGGTTGCATGTTGTTCTCATCCCAAAGTGTAATAAATGAATGTGTGGTCAGCGCTCACAGGTGTCTTCCAGTGACAGAAATGGCAAATTTAGTATTTCATGCCGCGTTTAGCACAGACACATTTTATTTATCTGTGTTTCTTGGTTGCACAGGCTCAGACCTTGAAACTAAAGAGAACTGAGGCCAGAGTTTGCATGCTAACCATCAAACATTCAATTTATTTTCTTTATTTAATTCTTAACTTAAGACCTTTGACTCACACTAGGGATCTTCTAGTTCAGGGGTACATCTGATATCCATCTCTCTACTAAGGCCTAATATTTCACAATGTTAGACATTCAAGAATCTACCAAAAGTAATCATTTGTTTATTTACTGACCCCTTGTGGCTTGAGCTACTATCTTTGGCCCTGTCTCTGGTAAAAAAAAAAAAAAAAAAATCCTTAAAAAATCCCTAAATACAAAATTTTAATTTGAGGGTAGCACAAGCATGGAAATAACACTTTAGGTGAAGCTGGATTACAGTGTGGATATGTAATGTTTTGGCAGTGCCCTTCTTTATATATATATATTATATATATATATATGTGCTAAATTGCCATTTTATGCTAGTAAGAGGTGCCCAAAAGAAGATACATTACATTATTTTTAAGTTATAAAAGGTGATATACTAATGCAAAGGTGTCCAAAATTATTTCAAGATACCTAAAAAAGTATAACATGGCCCCCTTTGATAAAATATAATCAAAACTTAAAAGCTTATACTTACAAGGTTTTCTATTGAGCTCTGAAACTCGCTGATCTTCTTCAGCGTCTCATTGTCTCTCTTGACTTCGTTGATGTACATGGCCAGGTCCTAAGGAAGACAGCGTTTCAGCCTTTCAGTCAGGAATCTTTCTGACATGTGTCACCTCATGCTACATTTACTTCATACAACAGTAGCCATTTTAAAGGCATTTTCACAGTTTTTGGCTTTGGGCAGTGGGAGTTATTATATAAGATTACGGTTTATGTAAAGAGCACGTATGTGGCACGAACCTGCATGGCCTCCAGTGCTTCCTTTAGCTGCTGCCTCTCCGGCCGATCTGTAGAGTGACTCAGAAGCTCCTATAGGGAAAGCATAAGATAATGATGTATACTATAGCCAAGTTTCATTATGTCATATGACATATTTCCATGCAGATATAACCTTGCAAGTTGTATTAATAAAAACAAACCAAACATGTATTTTTGATAATCTGCTAAGCTATGACTCAGCAGCATACATATTGCTTGAAAACACATTAATAACCATATGCATGAGAATATACAGTTTGCATGCATTAATCAGATGCTTTTTACAGCGATTATGGAAGTGTCACTGATGCGGCTAAGAATAAGCTGCAGCACATAAACATATATTCAGATTACAGACAACAACAAGCTGGAGACTTTAATACACCCCGGAGGTTTTTTAATGTAAACATTGACATGAATCAGTAGATTTAATAAGTCACATTGTACTTATGCAAAAGTAAGAGTTCCCAGAAGCCTCTTTCCCATTGACTCCTATTCAAAATATGTCAAGTTTAAATTTATGGTAGCATTTAAACCTGTGTTCTGTCTCCAAACCTGGCTAAGTTACACAGGAGTAAGACTACTTTTTTTTTTTTAGCTTTGTTGCGGCAGCTGGTCTTATGGTAATAAATACTGCAGTGAAGACAGACCAATATACAAGACTATACAAGACTTGAACAAGACTTTTTTGCTTGGTTTATCGAATGCTTTAGCCTGCCAGAATACATACACAGATCAAGCATAACATTATGACCACTGACAGGTGACAGGGCCCCCCTTTTGTCAAGAAAATTATATGCATACAAAATACTACTACCACTACTACTAATATTACAATAATAATAATAATAATAATAATAAATAAATCACTTAAATGAGAGTTGCCAATGCATTTAATCTCTGCACAAGAGGTACAATGGGATGAGGAACCATCATTGCTGCTTGCAATGCTTGAATGTTGTATATTCTGTCAGTGCATTAAAAGTGTTTTATCCTTGCAGTGCTGTTACTCATATGGCGAGAGGGAGAGAGCGCGGCCAATTCAAATCCTGTTCAGTTTTATTCATAACAAAAGCTTGCTGCAAATTAAAAAACAAACAAGCTTTTACAGTCTTGGACCAAAATGTACTCCTTTTGTCTTTTGAATCTGAGAGGGTAGTGGGTGGGATCTATTAGGCAGCAAGTAAATGTGAATGTCCTCAAAGTTGAAAAAATGTGCAAGAGTAAGGACTGGAGTGAGTTTGATAAAGCCCATATAGTGATGACTTGATGACTGGGTCAAAGCAGCTCCAAAACCAATATTAGGTACATATTCATAATGTTATGCCTGACAGGTGTATGTCCAAGTGGAGTGATGAGGTTAGGGAGTGTAGCTAAAGAATGTGCAGAATACAGCAAAAATGAAAGAAAAGTTGTACAAGACCAGCAACGTTTAAAGCCAAAAGTGGCACTTAGAAACAGACAGAAGGAGGAGCTGAAGATGTTGAGGTTCTTATTGGGAGTGACGAGGATGAATAGGATTAAGAATGAGGACATCAGAGAGACAGCTCATGTTAGATGTTTTGGAGATTGAGATAGTTTGGACATGTACAGAGAAGAGATAGTAAATATATGGGTAAAAGGTTGCAGGTGGTTTATAAGGGATGGATCACAATATTATCCCTAAAACTCTTTAAGGCCTTCCTATGTTATTTTTTTGTCAGCGTGCAATCAATATCAAACACATTAAATCTATATGCTTCCACTACTACCTGACTGAAATCATTTCCAAAGTGCTATAGAGCTGGTTTGGCAGCCCTATTGTTTTAAAACAATGTCAGCGTTTGAACCATTTAGCAAATCCAATCAGCAGTCTTCCAAACACCATGTGACAGCACTGAATTGACCAAATAAAAATAAAACCCAGAGCTGCAAAATCAAGTTGTCACAAATGCATTGTACATAACACGTATTTACCACTGGGGACTCAAAACAGCTCTCTCAAATTTACATGCACATGAATCTAGCATGTGTCTAAGCTATTTATCCAGTCATTTAAATCTCAAACATGCCATGGTTCAACATAATGAATAAAAGCAGAATGAATATTTTGTTTTTAATATAGAACCAGGGCCTTTCCTTTCAGGGTGAAGCAATGTCACATATTCAATAGAGTAAGTGCTAAGGTTCAGCTGATATGCTTTTCTCTGTGGCCGATGCCGACGTGCTCGCTATTGTCCCATTTTACTCCTTTATGACAACATTTGAACAGTACAGTACAGCTCCAAGCGTTTGAACACAGATTCGTGTACACATGTATTTACATTTCTTCCAAACAGGTTAAAGCCCAGCTACGCATGCAGCCTTTAAAAGAAGGTATCCAAGTTGTTGTTTATCCTCTGAAGCCTTTTTTAAGTGGCTCAGTCTGACTGTGACTGTACCCCTGCAAGTTTCAAAGTTACAGCTGTAACTGGGGTCCTTCAAGCACATGGTTGCCAAACAAGTGCCTGACCAAAAGATCATTGTTAAAGCTCAAGCCTAGGCCTATTAAAAAAAAAAAAAAAAAATCAATCTGTCCGTCTATTGCAAGTAAGTGCCCTCTTATCTCTAAACACACACACAAACATTTACCTGAAGCTGTTCCCTTTACTAGGCCAGAACACTCTTAAAAAAGTGTTTCAAAATCTCGATGGGACTCTCCTAGCTAAACAGAAAGTACTACATGCATTCTTGATATAAAAAAAAACAAAACTGTTTTATATGCTATATTTATGATAGCATTTTGCAAAATAAATACATACAAATGTACATCTGCTTGCACAATCCACAAAGGGATGTCCCTATTGGTTCTTCAATTAATGGCTGACAGAGCAAGTTAGAGGAGGTTTTGAGGTATCATGTTAGTATTTTGAGGTGTAAAAGTCATATATTTCTTTTAATAAAAGCAGGAATACCTGGTTATGAGGTTGTTGAGGGTGTCATGGAACAAACGCACGTTGGACCTATTGAGGTGCTTTTGTTCTTTGGCAGAGCTCCCTTTTGTCTCTGTTTCTATTCATCATTGTACATCAGCATTCTCATTAGCCATTGCTTATTTTTAGTGTAATGGCATTTAGTAAGAGTCTCTTGTACTCTTTAAAGAAGTAGAGCAAGCTGCAAATGATGTTGAAGTTTTATCCAGCTCAAAAATGTTTAAAATTATCATGGCGCTGACTTTTTGGGCTTCTTCTGCTCTTGGTAAGAGAATGTCCTCACAAAATAAAACTAATGAGTCCTTATTATTTAGGTGACACAGCGTTTTCAAGGTTGTTCTGCTTTCAGTCCACAACCATGTTTCTATGGATGAAACAACATCAGTTCATAAACACTGTCATCTCCATCAAATATTTAACCCCTACTTGAGACCACTGACTATTGTGCTGTGTCAGCTCTCCTCTGCTGCTCTGAGGTTAAAAAAAAAAAAAAAAAAGATGAAGTGGACATACCATATGATTCAGACCAAATCCTCAAATACTACTCTCATGTTATCCACATACAGCGTGCGCAGGGTTTGTCCTAAAGGCTGGACATAGGCAGTATACTTCCAGGAATGGCACTCGTCCCCAGCCCACAGCCATCATCCTGGTTTACCACAGAGCTGAGGGAGGCAGTGAAATGGGCTAAGTTTAATGTGATTAGTCCACGCTTGATTTGACACCAGTGGCTCAAACTCACAGAGAAGAGCACTAAATCTGACGAGCTCAACCAGTGGGATGCGGCTCCAAAGTGGGTCAGGGGCATGTTCTTAGTGGGTCACAGGTAGTATGTAGTATGTAGCATATCGAGATAATATTTAGATAGGTGTATGTGGGAAAAAATGCAAGTTGCCAAGTAAATGTAAGTCATTACTACCCACCTCTGAGTAGAAGTATAGATTTATTGAGCCCAGAATGTGTGTTAAAGTGCTCACAAACAGGACAGACATGGTTTTAAGAGCACATACTCTTACTCATAGTTTGCTGTACTGCAAAAGAAAAAAATCATTATACAATTGCAGAAGAACTTCTTGTATCTGCTGCTCTGGGACGGCTCACAGAGGTCACAGGTCTGCAGAAGAAGTTTAATACCATACCTCTGTACAACTCTAATCCCCCAATTTCCACTGGATATGTGTCTGCTCCACTGTACTGCACCATGGTCACACTTAGTAAGCTATTTATTTTAACTTCAGGTTAATGACAGATACAATTAACACATTTTTTGTTCTCAACTACTTCCCCGTTGAGGAGGAAATATCTGAGAAGCAAAAGTGAAGTGAACTCAAAAGCGATCGCATATTAAACAGTTGTTTTCTGTCATTCTGCTTCTGAATAATAAGTTGTTTTGGTATTTATCGATGGCTTTTATGGCGCAAACTTGTACGTGCACATGCTCTTCACGAGCTGCTAGCGCTTCGCCACCCGGCGTGGCGGAGTGAAAACGTATCTTGTAGGAGAGAGTTGTCATTCTGTGGCAGTGGAAATCAGTGGAAAGTTAAAATAACTAGACTGAGGCTGGGGCATTGTGGGCTTGCTGCCTAACTAAAGATAACAGGCAAGCATGCAAATATACTGTCATTGAGGGCACCAAGAAACAGTACAGCACTTTCTTTGTCTTGTCCAAACTACAACTGTGAAAGGCAGAAATTGTTTGAAGAACTTTCAGATCTTGGGCTTACAGTTTTTTTCCATCAAGACAATCTTTTATTCTTGGCGTAATTTGCGTGTAATTGATAAAGCAGTGTTAAAATTTCCTCTCTGCACTGTCCTCTACCCCAGACTATAAAATTACTGTATCTTACAGTAGGGGGCAGTATTATGCTACGCCAGTGTACAGCCTACCAAAAATTATTATTAGAAGAAGATGGATGAATCTATAGATCTCACTAATGATTTTTAGTAGGGATGGACCAATACCAGTATCTTCCAAGTATTGGTACTCATATTCATAAAAGTGGACCAATACCAACAACCGATACCACTTTACAGCGCTGTCACGTGACATTCCCCTCTCAGCTGAGCAATGAGAAAGGTGTGGAAAGATTTCAAAGTGAACTGTACGGAGATAAAAGCAAAGCTGACTCTACATTATGCTCAACCAGTCATCCCAAATCATACGTGAGTCCTAAAACTTAAGCAGTTGTTTGTCATCCTAATTGTCCCAAAAATGATACCAGTGCGGAGTCTGAAGCATTTGTTGTCTGATCAAACATAAGTACAGTTGCTAATTGTGTTAGATGCTGTAGGTCTTGTCGAATCTCTGCTGGTTATGCTCAGATGCTCAACCTGTCTTTATTATTATTTATAAATGATATTAGCGACTGGATAGTGGAGAATCTAAGCTTTCAAATGAGGTATAACATGTCCATGTTGAGTAAGGTTTAGCCGTGGTTAGTTGTGTTCAAACCACTTGTAAAAATACAGCAACACAGAGCGGGGATGGATGGCAAAAAGACGACAGGTATGGGAAGAATGAGATTAGTGTAACTGTATAAACTATAAATTAACTCCTATATATAAGTATTCGTATCGGTACTCGGTATCGGTGAATTCTCAAATGGAAGTACTTGTACTCATATCGGTTTGAAAAAAGTGGTATCGGTGCATCCCAAATTTTTAGTTTATGTGAAACAGGTATTCGACAGAGACATTTGGTTTTTCTGTTTGATTAACCTCTGTACTACAAAGGCAAATAATGTTATTCACATTGTGGGTTCAGCTTGAGCTGGGCAACTAACGACAAGTATATATTTTTTATAAAAACATTATCCACATGTGTGCCAAGATATGATGTAAACATGTTTAAATTAAATATTAGTTTTACTGAAAATAATGGTACAGCTGATTTTTTATGATTAAAAATATGTTTTATATTATTAATATAAATATAAAAATATAAAGTTATTTTTGTTTACATTTTTTGTTTTGATTCTAAAATGCATTGCCAATTGTCCAATCAGAAAAAAGACCATTGTTTTGATTCAGTCTGCAGTACTGTTTTCAAACCAGTACAAGCGCATGCTGCTTACAATACCTTTAAAAATTAAAGCAACACCATCCAGTCTAAATATAAGTCCCCTTTGCTGTCTAACAATGCATTTTGGATCCTGCTCATGTGTATCTTGGTGATATCTTTGAGTTCATAACCTCAGCAAGGCAGGACACAGTGTCTTTAAACAGAATGACTAAAAAAAAAGAGACTTGTATGTTCTGACTGCAGGAACTGAGAGATCAAATGTAAATAAATGTGCTTGGTTTAGGATTCTGTGGGTCACGCACTAAAAAGTGGGTCCCAAAAAGAGACCAGTTGAGAACCACTGCTCTAAATGTTGAAATAAAATCCCTTGGCACTATGTTCCAGTTCCTCCCGCCTCTATTATGCTCCACATCATAAACTGATCTATAATGGAAAGTGAATTAATCATGGTAATATTACACTGTTCTATATGTGAACACTGGGAGAAGAGGTGTGGGCTGGAATGGTGGTCAGACACTGCTCTCATGGACATTTGCATATGGAGGAAGTAGCACTGTAGTTCATTAGCACTTGATTAATATGTGATTAAATACAGCACTTCTCTATTGGATTAAATGGAACAGCTCAGCATGTTTTACTTTCTTATGAGCACTTTGGGAAATGACCGTACTTATGCTTTTAGTTAGAAAGGTAAAAAGTTCAATGCAACTTTGTAGGTTTTCAATGATCAGCCATAACTTTATGTCCATCTTTGAGGGGGCATTATTCATTAACCTAAAGAGCTTCTTAATTTAAAGACTCATATGTCACTCCTCACACCATGCACATAGCAAAAACACAGAATTATCATCATAGTAACATAAAGAACAGTCTTTGTATGCCCATAGTTGGACGTAAGACTGGAGCTTATTTAAAGTTTGCCTGTAAACTGACTCGCATCAACAAAGCCAATGAACCAGGAAATTATTTACACAGAAGTGGACACAAATTTCTCACATTTTAGGGGCTCACTGTTCAGTGTAACACGTTTCTCTAGTATTTAAAGCAGGGTAAATAATAAAAGTAATGTTTCTCTGGGTGGAGTCTGCATGTCTTCCCTGTGTTATTGTGGGTTCTCTCCAGGTACTCTGCCTTTCTCCCACTCTCCAAAGACATGCATGTGTTAGGTCAGTGGTTCCCAACCTTTTTCTAAGTGACCCCCATTTTATCAGTTGGCATGTCGATGGCCCCCACCCTTTGATTCCCTGACCCTAATAATTATAAAAAATAAAAAAAATAAAAAATTTCACTGAATAACAAAAACATCATGTAGTATTAATAATCTTTTTTCAACGATTTCTGAACACATTTTCCTGACCACTGCAATGCATCAGCCAGTCTTCCTTGCATTATCATTCAGCCCTAGCTTGGACCTCTTATACAAGAGGCCCTCATGACCCACTATGAAGCTTTGGCAACCCCTAGTGGGAGTCTCGACCCCCAGATTGGGAATCACTGTGTTAGGTGAATTGGTGACTCTTCCCCTGGCGTAGAGTGAACGGTTGTCTCTCTGTATGTCTGTGTCATCCCTGCAACTGCCCAGCCACTGTGCGGGGTGTACCCTGCCTAAGGCCCATTGTTGCTGGGATAGGCTTTAGTACCTGCAAACCCCCTAATGGGAATATGCAAAAGAAGATGAATGAATGAATTAATTAATCTTTTTCTACTTCTTTCTGTTTGAGTAACCTGTGTAGACCAAGCAATGTAATTAATACACCAAATAGTTTATCTCCACCTTTTGGAAAGCAGACCCCAGAGTTGACCAAAGCCTCTTCAGGCACACTGAAGACACACTGATGCCCCAGTGGAAATGTGCTTAAAGTGCACTCTTTGCAACCTTTGAAAATTCCTTCTGGCAAGAAAAAAAATGCTTCAACCATCAAGCTTTTCATCACTATTTCAGAAAAGAAAGTGACATAGTTATCGTCTTTCTATAAGGCAAAGGGAAGGGAATGGTATTTATATAGCGCTTTAACTATGACACAAGTCACCCAAAGCGCTTTACACACAGTAGGGAAGGGGTATTTCATTCACTCCATACTCAGTGGTGGTAAGCTATGTTTTGTAGCCACAGTTTCCCCTGGGGTAGACTGACAGAAGCGCGGCTGCACACATCTGCACCAACGGACCCTCCAACCACCACCAACCACTCACTCACTCACATTCACACCGGCTTCCTGGTGTTCCCCAGCAGTCTCCCATCCAGGTACTGACCAGGCCCTACCCTGCTTATAGGCTCCACTAAGCCTTTATTAATCACTAAATCATACGCTATGCCTTGCTGTCTTCCACCTTTTGAGATATTGTTAAAAGGAAATAGGAGTCATAATGACAAGATTTACAGTATGTCTGAAATTGACCATACCTTCAGTAGTAGGTGGTACTTGAGGACCCTCTGCATGGGAACCACCAGCAGATCTTGCAGCTTGAACTTGCCCTCCTGTACCTTCATCGTACATTCCTGCAGAGCCACAACACATCACACAAAGAAAGCAGCGTTATAACAGGTAGGCTACTGACTCACGGTTTAATCAGTCATTGTTACATTGCTTACAGCGAGGCCAGTTTGTGTCTTAAGAGTGGTGTACCCAGCATGTTGACGGGCACATTCTTCCACTAATGAATGCATTTCTGTATCCTCTGCGCAGAGACTTGGCTTTTGTTAGCAGTCTGTGTAGGCGTTTAGGCTCATTTAGGCCTCAGCTCTATATAGAACAGCCGCAGACACAGATCATCCCTTCTTCAAAAATAGAGGTCTTGTGTTGTGAGATACAGAGCTGGTCTATGTGCAAATGGAGTATCACAGGCACAATTATAGAGCTATAAGAAATGTGATGACATTATCAGCTACACTTTGCCCAGGCTAATGGGTAATTTAGATTTAGATAGAGTAGCATTTGTGGCAATTCTGGTGGCCATCTTGTGACTGTAGGATGAGGTGAATTCTATTGGTAAGTAATGTAAAAACAATGACATAACTTCAAAAAATTAAATGTTGGAAATTGAGAAACAGCAATATGTTTAAACTTGTAATAAGTCTGGCAGTCTCTACTTTTATCCAGATCCACTGTATGTATGTATTTGTAAAGGTATTAGAACAGAAGACCATTGCACCAAGTATAAGAGTGAAAGGACAATTAATTAAAAATATGTCATTGCATGTTGGAACCCGAGAATTGTCCAAAATGTCTCTGTGCATTAAGTAAGACTAGGACATTAGATCAAGCAAAAATATATAAAAAAAAAAAAAAGGTATCAAATGAACTAAATAAATTAAAAGAATATCATGAAAGCAAGTGCAGCTCCCTATTAGTTTACATAGCACTTGACAGAATGGCTACAGTTGTAATATGGCAGCTGTTCCAGATGTCAGTTACTGTGCTGCACCATTAGAATGTCCAATCTAGTGTTCTGTTCTATCTCTATCTATCTGTGTTAGCTTTTAGCTTTGTGTGTAGCTTTTAGCTTTCATGTTTGTCAACTCTATAGAACAGGACCAGTGTGCAGTGTACGAGTGTAAGATCAGCCTCATGCAAGAAGACTGAACTTACTGCTTTCACTAAAAGCAAAGGTTGAAGCAAATCAAATGGTAAAATGTTGAATAGATGTGGAGTAGGGGTGTGACTTGTTTTAGCTAGCTTTAGAGAAAACAGTTAAGAAAAGAGATTGGTTACCGGTCATTATTTATCATCCAGTTTGAAGAAATGACAAGTCAAATTAGTTTAAGGGTATACAGAGTTTTCACCTCAAGTTTTCTCAAGCTAGAGATGCAAAATGTGAAAATTGTGAATGATCTTCTATGGCAGGGTTAACCATTTTTGATAACCTGTCTCTTGGATGAAAGACAAAATAACTTCAACTCAACAAACCAAGTCCAGACTCCAAACTAGTTTATATTACAGGTGAGGTAAGCCAAAGCATTAAGTGTTTATTTCCACTGCACAATCAATCATATTCTCTGGACACTGACAATCGTTTTGCCCAAGCTGTTTATTATTACTGTTTATTATTAACTTTGGTTGGCTTTTGTTGTCTTGCAGGTTGTACGTCCCAGAAATCAGCCACAAATCAGCAACAATGGCATCTAGAAAAGTACAGCACTCTTACCGCAAAGGGCAGTGCTCTAGACCCAGTCAAATAATAATACTGTTTGCAATCAAAGTTAAGAATGTAGAAAATAGCTCACAATTAAGACTTTTTGCTCAGCATTTATTTGAAAAACATTTTTGGAGAACTACTTTGTGAAAACAGCCCCAGGAAACAATTACTTTTAAGATCCCTTATTCTATGAAATAGACTTTCTTTGAGCTTTTAACCATGTTATAATATAGTTTCCACTTCAAAAACATACATAGAGTAGTATTTTGTATAATTCACCTTTGTTTGAGTAATCCAGTTAGCTGAGTCTATCCAGGAAGTGCTCCTGCGCATTTCTAAAGTCCACACATCATCAGCACTTAAATTGCCGTCACTACAAAGCAGTCAGTTCATGTATCTAGTATCTCTTAGCGTCATGTTGCTAATAGTCAAGCTAATTAGCCATTTAAGCTCTGCCCATTCACCACTGTTGCCAACAAGGGGACGTCAGGCAGCTAATCCAAGCGTTCTCTGCAAAGTCAAAGTAACAGTTCCCTAAAATAAGTTATTTTCCATGCATAGGTTATGCTTATTTTAAGTAATAAAACATGAAATAGTTATGCAAAGGTGTCCAAAACTATAAGCCTGAGCAAAGTCTAATATAGAAACTTTAAATACCAACCTAAACAAACAAACTAAGACTGGAGCAAAAAGTCTCACATTTTTAAACACTGGGGAATTTTAGCAAATGAAAACTGAAATGTTATGTTTATACTGTTCCAGCGTTTGCACATTTAATGAGGCAACACATTTAGACTTGTATAGCTCCGAGGGCATGTTGGCAAATTACATTATGTGCTTTTCTGCTATCAACACACTTTCTATAAATGAAAGCCATTACTTATTCAGAGCTAACTCAAGAGAACATCTTCATCACCAGAGAATTTTTGTTTGTCCAACTCTTAGTCACTGTGGCCGGATGTTTTGCTTCAGTGTCACTTTGTATTCAGTGAATTAATTTTGTTGTGTTGTGTGTTATTTTAAATGTCAAATACGCTACACAATTATATTAAATAAATAAAAAAATAAGTGAGTAAACAATAAGTGGCTTGCTGTAAACATGAATGTGAAAATTAAATAAACTTGTATAAGAGGCAACACATTGAGAGTGTGATTTGTAAAATGGTGTGTGCAGTTACCTCAACTTTGATCCGGACATCCTCTCGTGTGGCAATGAGTTCGTCAAGCGTTTTCTGGGCGTTCTCCATGTGGCTGCAGTACTGGCCATAGATCAACAACCTGCAAGAAGAAAAACACAAGTTAGTTCAAAGATTTCAAAGACTTGTTGGCAGTGGAAGCTTTTTCAAGATGACAACCTAGAGTGGCCTTCTCAGTCTCCAGATTTAAATCCAATTTAAATTTTTGGGTGGGATTTTAGGAAGGCAGTTGCAGCACAGAGGCGGCTTTTGCAAGTTAAGAATGGGCAAAGATTCCAGTCAAAAGGTGTAAAAAGCTTATTAGCAGTGACTCAACACGGTTGTTAGAAGTTATAAATGTTTAAAGGATGCTCCACAAAGTACTGAAGCTAAAGGCTGAATACTGCCCATGGACCTGTGTTAAAACAGTCACATATTTCATATGAACTTCAAAGTTGAGTTAAAATAACTCCAATATGTGACAATAAATAGTTTTTGTTGTTTAATGAGTTTTTTTGTCATGTATTCTCATTATCCTTCATTCAAATTATTAAAATATATTTTGAGGTGAGGGGGCTGAACATTTTTCATTCATACTTTACCTGCTAAGCTTTTAGTCATGATCATATTACACATTTTTGCATTCCTACATTCACTCCCGATATATGTTTTTATTTATTTTATTTTTATTATTTATTTATTTTTATTATTTATTTATTTATTTATTTATTTATTTATTTATTTATTTTAGGGCTGGGACTTTAATGCCTTAATCACAATTAATGAATTACTGAGGATTAACGCGTAAAAAAAATTAACGCAATTAATCGCACTTGTCTATTACAACAGTCTATTACTATCTACTGTCTATTACTGGCGCACAGTAACCAGGGCTGGACATCCACACAACCAAAACAACAAATGTGAGTGGATTTCAGCTGCGAACAGTTGGATAATGTGCCTACAGACTGTGCTACAGGTAACTGCGAGGTTGAGGTCGGCCGCCTTCGTGCAACCAGCGTCATTTTTCTTTCACTTTCAAATGCGCTGCCTCATCGTCTCACAGCTGACTGACGAACACAGGGGACAGTAGTCCTTTTGGTTCAGACGCGAAAGACAGAGGACAGGTCCACGCGGAGGTCACACACGGAGCACAGGAGGAGAGACGACAGAGAGGTGCGCTGCGTGTTACTACGTGCACGGGAAGTGGAGATCGATGCACAAACACTGATTACTGCCCTGTTTGACTGCAATGTTAGTTTGAAATCAAGTTAAAATATGCCAAAACATACAAATAAGCTCCTATATTTTATTTCTGACATATAAATATTGCTATTTGATAAAAATGTGATAAATTGCAATTAATTAATTACAAAGCCTGTAATTAATTAGATTAATTTTTTTCAAGTCCTACCACTATTTTTTTTAATGGCTTTCATTTAACATCCAACACATCAGTGCGCAGGACACATTTTAATGTCAGGTCTATATGGAGCCTTCAAGTAATGATTGAAGCAAAAACAATGAGTCTGCATTATAATAAATGTGAATTAATGTGCACCTCCGACCACCACTGACACATTCATGCAGGCAAGGTGTGCGAAGTGTCTTGCCCAGGGACATGACGACAGTATGCAATTCTGGCAGCAGAAACTGAACCACCAACCTTCGGGTTAGGGATAAGACAGGAATCCCATTTCAGATTATCCACATGGGTACTTGCAGGTTTGTAGGAAGTTTATAACTCTTTTCATTTATCTTTTTTTTTTTTTTTTTTGACTCAAGATTTAGAAAGTTTTAGAAAATCTGGAATGACAAACGCAAAAATGGTATAATAAATTAACCATCGACCATAACATACTTCTATTATTATGCTGTTATTCAAAACTATAGGGCAAAAACTGGGAACAAACTGAGTATGTAATGTATGAGATTTATAGAGTCCACAATTATCGCCAGCTCGGTTCTTGTCCTGGTGCCTTCAGGCAATGGACCTCACATTCATTTTCCCCATTAATAAGACAATTTAAGAGGTCAGTGAAGGAGTCATCCACCACAGCATGAGGCATACAAATGAATATGTGAATACATGTTTTATGATTATGAATATATACCATGAATAATCAATGAGTGTGTTCAGTTCCCAGGATAATATCTGAATCAGAGCTGTACTCTTGCCAATGCACTGTAATCACAGAGTATTAATAAACAGTCTTATCAGTTTGTGAAAGGCAGATCTGTTCATTTTGAGAAGAGGATATGAGAGCTGGCTTAATTACATGCTACAATGCAACACTATAATTTAACTCCTATGCCTCAATTTTTAAAAAAAGGTTACGTTGCTACTATTAAGTGACAAAAGTGTCCCCGTCACCAAACATCATAAAAAATGTGTACATTTATTTTTTTTCTACTTTTTTTGTGCATAAATCTTTTAAACAACTTGTGCCCTGATCATACATACCAATTTTTTTCTTATTTTCAGATTTATAACCCTTTCTATGCCAGTGTATTTAATAGTATCTCATTTTTAGGTAAAAAACAGACATAAAAAATAAATGTTTTTCATATTCTCAAAGCAAAAAGGATTTTTCTAGATTTTTCTAGATTATTACAGCCTTGGGTATGTCAAAGATTTATTTTTAGGGATATTTTTTTTCCTTTGCTATGTAAAATGTAAAAAACAACTCTCATTAAAACCCATTAAAACTAGTTGTAACTGTCCCAAATCCCAAATCCATCAAAATCAATGTTGTTGGTAACTTTGACATACTTAAAGCTGTAATAATCCCCACTAGAAAAATCTACTTTGCATTGAGAAAACTGAAACAATAAAAAAAAAAAAAAAAAAAAACAAAAAAAAAAAAAAAACTGAGATACTATACACTGGCATGAAAGGGGTTAAAATACTGAAAATAATTAAATATTTGGAATTTAAGGTAAAAATAAAAAAAATAAAAATATGAATGTATACATTTTTCATTATGTTTTGTTGACGACAACACTTTTGTGGACAATGTCTGTGGTAAACCCATAATCACTGAAATAAACTCCAGCCACGCACTATTCCTTTTGAGAAATACCAGAGAAAAATGTATGAATGAATATTACAGTTGAGCCCTAAAAATAGAGCAGTAACAGCGCTCTGTACAGATGAGAGGCTGACACAGATTTGGTTACAGTCGGGAGGGAGGCACTTCAAAGCCAGCAGCGTGAATTCAATCTCAGACTCAAACTGGGACAGTGGCTCAGCTGGACTGCCATCTCCACTGAGTTGGCACCATGGGATCTTAATCTGAGGCTGAGAAGAGAGCAGTGCTACAGAAAGAGAGAGAGAGAGAGAGAGAACTGGCCCCAATGGACTGATCTGAACCTCTGACAGAAATGAGACACAGACAATATAAGAGAAACACTCGAAAGACAGAGGTCGGAAGTTCATACCAATATTGGCAAACTCAGATTATATTTAGTGTGGCATAGGTTTGTTTTCTACAATGGATGCTGTTTCTGACAACACTTTCCATTCAGCCAGGTTTGGGAAGGGTTAATGAGGACCCATTGTAGAATCAAACTCTTGTCTCTTACATGACAAACTAAACACTGCAACATGTACTTCGTGTTTTGCCTAAATACACACAGAGCCCAGGCTAATGCATTTTTTTTTATTCCAAAATGATACAGGCAATTGGCCAAAAGACAACAATTTAACAAAATAATCTTGCATTGCAATATTTTTCAATTCAATTTAAATGTATTTATTTGCACAATATAACAACAGCAGCTGCCTCGTAGGGATTTACAAAACAAAAAATCCTCAAAGGGCAATCAAACAAACACACAATCAGACATAAACAATACCTAACTAAACAGTCCCAGGACATCCCCTGTCCTTAGACACTCCCTCTCTGTAAGGAAAAACTCCTAAAAAACCCACCAGTGGGGAAAATAAGAAGAAGAGATAATAAGAAGAGATCCTATTTAAGGAGAGATCCTCTCCCGGGATTTTTATAACATTAACATGAAATTCTTGTAATGGTCTTCCAAATCTCCGAATAAACAACAAAAATGGCTGGCCTTTCCCTGAGTTTAACTGGTTAAATTCAGAGCTAATGTGCTCTACTTCACATTTTTCAAAAGTCTCATAGCTGTATCTGAGTCTCCTGCTGCATCAAGACACTAATCAATGTCCTATTGTGACAGAAATCCTAATAACAGTGAAAGATACAATTCCCTTGAAGCAAACAAAGAGATCTGAAAGAAGAAAAGAAGTCCATTTCGAATTATTCACAAGGGTACTTTAGCAGTTCTTTAACGCTTTCCATTTATCTGGGCTTTTTTGTCACCACATCAAGAAATCTAACCCCTGAACCTCTTTAAATGGTACGAAAAGTTAAAAGTTATACCTGTGCCGTGCATATGGAGCAAGGTTTAGCAAACAGATAGACAGATGGATACTTTATTGATCCTGAAGGCAATTCAGCTGGAATTACAAATATTAAGGCATAAAAAGCAAAAACTTCAAAGTTATCAATTCCCCGAATATTATCAGTACTCGTGTTTGTTGAAGTCAGTTGAACAAAGACAGTTATTGCTTTGTTTTGTTTTGTTTTTTTGTACTATTAGATGAGCTTTTCTCATATTTAATCTAAAATCAAAGCTTTTTTATCCTTTAAACATTCTGAGCAAGTCACACACGCTTTTATTTTGTCACATCTGGGCTACTGTAATGCACTTTACTGTGGAATCACCCAAAACACACTTTCTCACTTACAGCTAGTCCACTCTTTGGCACAGCTTTTAACAGAAACCAATGAGCGCGAACACATCACCCCCATCCTCGCCTCCCTGCACTGGCTTCCTGTTCAATTTAGAATTAAATTTAAGATTTTATTGTTTGTTTTTAAATCCTTGAATGGACTGGTCCCACAGAACATCACAGACCTCAAACAAATTTACAGCGTGTTCATTGAGGTCTGAGGGCCAGCCCTAACTTGGTGTGAGTTGTGTGGTCCTGTATCTTTTATCGTTTTTACTTTTTATTGCTTTTATTTGATTTGACTAGTTTCATTGTTTTAATAGAAGGTAGTAAGGTTAAATGGTGCATTTATTCATTTATTTATTAATTGTTTTCTAACCGTGTGCAGCACTTTGGAAACTGTCTGTGCTTGTAAAATGTGATATAGAAATAAAGTGGACTGGCATGGATGTTACAGTTTGGCTCAGGGGAGTAATGTATGTGTGTTAGTTCTGTGACATACCTGTGAGCCAATCAGAGGAGAGCACAAGAAAGTGGTGAAAACGTCTAGAAAGCTGAAAGTGCTGTGGCTCATTTATTTTGTGTCAGAATAATACATTTTTTTAGGATGCAGCAACAGAACAGAGTGTACAAACCTTTGGTGCACACCTGTCTGACAATCAGCCAGACTAAAATATACAATTAAGATCATTTCTATCCAAGTGGTGTCTAAAATGTGCTCTACAACTTCCTGATTCTTGTATTCCTGTCATATATATATATATCCATGAATCGACTTTCGCAGAATCCCACTCTGACAATGGTGATGTATCTTCACTGGAGTCCAGCAGAGCCCCCCTGCTGTGGCCCCCTGTCCCGTTCTGACTGGCCCAGGGCTAACAAGCTCCTGATTATTAAGACTTGATACAGACTTGGGTAGACAGCTCTGCTCAGCTCACGCTCCTCCATTCCATCATTGAGATAAATTGGGCATTGATCAATTAGAGGGCAGCCGCAATGTGCAGCGTAGCAAGAATCCAGCGTAAAATGAGATATCAAACTATAATGTCAGATGAAGGTCTAATTTTAGGAGCTGCAGTGTGACATGAAGACAGAAGGGAGAACATGAGAGAATATGGGGCTTATTAGGATGGTTAGGACAAATGATTAGAGAGTTTAAAATGGGGCGTAAAACTTTAAGACAAGCAAATGAAGGTGAATCTTTGGTTGGAGGATTGTATAGTCTAGATTTCATTGCACCAAATCAGGATGCATTATATTACAATTCATTAATTCATCTTGTTCCGCATATTCTGGTTAGGGGTTGCAGGAACTGACAGACTACCTGGAGAGAGCGCATAGTAACATCCCTCACCATATTACAATCTTACATTATATTACAATACTAAACAAAACAAATGGGTCTAACCAAACAACAACTAGAGGAAAAATCAACAACCATACTAAACCGTAACCCACACCAGGACCAGCCAGAAGCAGTAGTAACAGCTCCCCAAAAGAAGACATTTTCCACATATACATACTTTTAAGTGTTAAAGTGTGAGATACTAATGCAAAGGTATCCAAAACTATTTTAAAAAGCCTGGAAAAGCATAATATAGGACATTTAAGAACTGTACTGTAACCCCAAATCTCCACTGCGAGCGTGGGCACTGATGGAGATACACTCCAGTTCTATTTTCCTGTGCCGGCGCTCCCTGTTCATGTCACACCTACACAGATTGGATCACACCAAACCAGATACTGAACAAGATCTGGATTTTCAATGTATAAACCTACTGTGAACACGGAGTACTTTATATACTATGTGCATACGTGTTTGTTCAAATTTGTTATGTATGTATATTTTTCATTTATTATATACACATGGGAGGTGATGTCAAGTTAAACTGTTGTTTTCAGTCCTTGTGAATAAAGATTGTTTTGGTCTTGCTCCTGTGTTTTTCAATGGCTTTTATCGCGCAACCTTGCAATTCCCCCAGCAGCCCTGCTTTCAGTGGGAGAGGATCAGCCCCGTTACTCACTGGCACTCATGTTTGCAGTGGAAACTGGGGGTAAGCTAAATAACTGAACTCTTTATGGTAAGGATATAGTTATTCTCATTAAAATTGGCAAAGGTTTTTCTCTGACCTTCCAAATTCAACCATCTATGAGCTTAGAACTGGCACAAAAACCCACTTGTTAAGGGTTGATGGTCTGGGGAGGGCTAGACCCTGGACAATGACCAGTTAGACACAGAACTGACACTCACATTCATTTACTACAAGTACTTTATATTTTCCTATACATGCAAGTTTCTGAACAGTATGAGGAAGAGGGACCTGCACAAGGATGAAACAAAGAGACAGAAATTGGCCAGGCTCAATCAAACCCACAATCTTGTTGCTGTGAGGCAATAGTGCTAACCATCCTGCTATCATGCACCCCACATCACAAAAATTATGTCAAAAAATAAATTCTACCATCATTTAAACTGAGCCTTATACTGTATTTGTACCATAAAAGCAGTTTGTCGGCTCTGACTGGAGAGGCTGATGAGTGTCTTTGTGCGTTTTCCTGAGATCGACAGTCCAACAAAAGAGATAATGACACACAAGCACAGCTCAGCGTGTGTCCACTTTCAGGGCAGTCCAGTGTAATTAGTGAGTGACTCTATGACAACACAGAGCCATGACATCCAGAGCAGCAGGAGGTCTCTCAGGTCCTCTAACACCGCAGCTTGCCTTTTACACTGAACATTTCACCTAATTTGGCACAAAACATCTCATCATTTACTAGAATCTAGGTCACGACTAATTAGAAGAAAGGTAGATCAAGAGGTGATGGAAGTCAGGAGGTGGGGAGTACAATGATTAGGAATACTTGTCTTATTGTCAGGAAACAGATACAAGAGATTTTCCTCTGTGTATAGAAATAGATATATTATAATTCACTCTGCATAACAGTCATGTCAAACTAATGGTTGCCCATCTTACCAGCACTTGTCACTTCTGGTGGTGGACCGCTCTTTTGGCACTCACTACTATTACAGTGACTGCTGCTAGCCGTAGTTGTGGCTTAACTCATTCAGTACAGTATGTACAATTTGAAGCCCTATTCATGTTTGCTTATAGGCGTCGGAGAAAGTGAATCGACAATCCTCTGGATGTTGTTAATATATGTTTTGGGAAGTTCCTGGAGGCACCTCGAAAATCCTGACATCTTGAAAGCTGTGAAAGTGACAATGCCGGTAGGCTGGGTAGCCCTAGCACTGAATTGCTCTTAAAAACAGGCTGCCTTAAATAAAGATAGAAACAGAGTAAAGAGACTGGGGGAAAAAATATATATTTAAAATTATGCTGTTGTGACACTACTGTAGTCTAATGAACTCATAACCTTGGATTATGGCATTGTTTTCTATGGTAGTAATAGTAGTTGAGTAGCAGTAGACACTTATTATATTTTGCTTTTTGTGAGTCTTTAAATTAATTTAGGACACATCTAGAACAGCATCTCACTTATTTTGTTGGTCAGAAAATGCAATAATTATTGAAAAAAAAAAAACGTTTTTGGAGAAACTCATCATTTGACTTTGTGAGGAAACACTCGGATTAGGTTCCTGTCACTTTAAGAGACCTCCTTCCTCGCTGTCCCGCTGCTGGCACGCCCCTTTACTGCTCCTCACAAAAACACACGACGAGTGTTTGAGTGTTGTCTTCCACAGGTTGGGGGTGGGTTTGTTTGGTTGCTGCGGGGGAGGCAGTGGTAGCAGTGCTTCCTGAACAGGACTGGGCTATGAGGGGGGATGGGCGTGGTCTGGTGGAAAAGGCAGACACCAGTGAAACAAGCCATTTTGGCCTCTCACAAACTCAGTGTAAGTGAACAGAGGATTACTTAAACATGCATGAATGAAACAAAAACACAACTCCAGGTAGGTAACATTATAACATGGTAGAAAGCTCAGAAAAGTCGATTTTGCATAATATAGCCCCTTTAAGACTAATGGATTATTATTATTAGTAGTAGTAGTAAGAGTAGTTGATGTTGTAGTATTATTTGTTGTTGTAGTATTAATGGTGATAGTGAATGTAGTACAGTAGTGCTCAGTTTAGTTCAGCTGATGAGGTTGGCTTTTTTTGTAGGAAATGCTCATTTTACAATAATTATAACAACTATTATTATAATGTCTATACTATGCAAATCTAGCATTTAGTCATTTACTGTGTTGTTGATTTTGATAATATGGCAACAACCATATTAGTATTCTTAGTAGTAGTAGTAGTAGTAGTAGTAGTAGTATATACTAATACAGATATTAGTGCTGTATCTTGATGAAATTTGCAAATCTGTACAACACACTGAATCCAGCTGAACTTCACTAAGGGTCTGTGCAAATTGCAATAAAATGTCACACATAATTAAATTATTTTACTTCTACTGCTGTCCAATAATAACTAAGTACAATTAATGACAATGAGTATTATTCCCCTAGCAAGCTCTGTTAACAAGTAATGGGTATAATGGACTGTTGCAAAAGCATTTCAAACAGGCTTGTATTAATGTAAATGGAGAAACAATAATCCTCCCGCTCCACAGTCCAGTTGTGGGTCATTGCCTTAAACCTTGCTGTTTACATTCTTTCCGGTGCGCCTGCTCTGGCCCTGCTGCGCCGGCTGCTTTCATAATGAGAACGCTGCCGTGCATGTTATTTTACAGAAATGCAATTTGGAGTAAGTGCGCCCTGGGCTTTCACCCCCGTCTACTGCCAAGCCCCTTACTCCCCAAGTCAACTACAGAGGAAGTCTCCAAGCAAACCAGAAGTGACAGGCTGTACAGCTATAGCTAATACTCAGTGACACATGGCAGTGGGACCCTCTCACCTCCACTCAACACTTCCAGCATTTGGCAAATGGAGCATAGACCCCAATAATGTCCTTCATAGTGGCCCCATGATTAGGATATCAGGAGGCCAGAGTGGAGGGGAAATGAGTTGGGGGCTTTCCAAAATGAGCATATCAACAAGAGCCCACTTAGAAGGACATTTAGTTTATAGTCCACTCAAAGAGCAGTTTGAGAAGTGGTTGAGTTAAACTGTGGCATTTTCAGCTTGGCATTCACTTCACTGACAAAAAGAAGGCCAATTTAAATGCTCATGCTGGAGCACAAGTACTACACAAAACAGCGGCTTTTGGGAATTGGTAGATGTCGTGACTGCTAAAATAATAAAAAAGAACAAAAGAAAGGATATGAATTAAACCAAACAGCCTTGGAAGAGCACAGTCCTTCACCAAAGCACAGGTCCTGTCTTACAAGAAAAAAGATAACATGTCCAGAACTGAACTTGAACTGGGGATCTTTAAATTCAGTGCTAAATGCTCTATCCATTGAGCCACGAAGCTCTTAGATCTTAAAATACTAAAAAATCAATTAAAAGTAATTGTTTTTACCTTTACTAACCTCTTTTATCTGGACTTAGTATTTTGGCCAGATTAATACTGTATAATGTTAGCTCAGAGTTAGCAACATTAAATCAATCCTTAATGCCACCTGTTGCAAACATTTGTAAAGGGAAGAGACTTTCAGCAGAATATTAGGTGATTGGATGAAGTGCCAGCTACGTAGCTAAACAAGCTGCTTTTGCAGCAAATGTTATGGTTTTTGGCATCTCCATGTTGTTACAGGTTCTATATTATGCTTTTGTTCATATTTTTGAACCAATCTTTGTCACCTGTCACATTTGTCACATTTTGCAATCTTTAAAACATTACTAAAAGAAGAAAGTTTATAATAAGTACTCTACTGGTGCCATTAATAAACAGGTTTCACCAGGACAGTTGCCATCTCTTGAATACCAACAGAAGAAAAAAAAAAGCTTTTTATTCCCTTAAACTTTTTGTATGATGCTATTTTACTCCAAATGAGAAATAGCTGTGAGGAATCAGTGGAAACAGAGCTGTACTCAGTTTTTTGGATAAATGAATCAGAGCAGACTGAATGTAGAGGGCTTGTTGTTTGATCAGTGCTTCCTTGAGTGGGCAGGGATTTGAGGGAGGTTCATGGAATCGAGTATTAATCGAGTACAGAAAGGCCATGTCAGAGAATAGTGGATTAGTCAAACAGGTGCGAATGAAGCGGAACACAACTCCACGTATGTTTTTGATGAGAGAGCAACATTAAAACGGTGGAAAGTTCAGAAAAGTCAATTTTGCACAATAGAGCCTCTTTAACAAGTGCTTGTTGTTGTCTACAAACCTTAAACCCACCCACTCATGGCAATACTGCCACCGTGGTGTGGACCCAAATGAATCAGCAATAGCCTGACAAAATTGATTTTTGTGAGTTTGTGAAATCTGAAATCTCGCCACAATTGAGCTTGCTGTGCTTGATTGAAGCCATATCAAAAAAATGTATAATTTCTACCTTGGCACACCCCATCTATAGTTTTTCCCTAAACCTGATGAGTAGTTTTTGGGTTATCTTGTCAACTGTTTACCCAACAAACAAACCAATGCCCATCATCATGCCATGCTTAGGAGATAGGTAATGAGTGGGGTCTTTCCAAAATGAGCATATAAACAAAAGCCCACTTAGACAACCAGTTCATTTATAGTCCACTTTGAAAACAGTTTGAGGAGTGGTCAAGATAAACCAGTGGCATTTTCATCTTGCCATTCACTTTGGTGACAAACACAAGAGAAACCTTTCATCCTTTTTAGCCAAGTATAAAAAAACAGTACAAGCACATTGTTGTAAAGGTCAGTGTGGCTTACAAGCACCAATAACCAAATTAATTATGCCCATCCGAGCCTTGTGGAAAATGGGCTAATGGGAGCAGGCCTGAGAGGCTCCAAATCCCTGTCCAGTGTGTCCCATTGAACACAGAGACAAGAGGCAGGTCGAGGTGTCAATCACAAATGTGTGGTAAAAAGCCAGTGACGCACAACATCTGCAAATCTAATAAACGTTGGCTTTAAATAACCCAGACAAACATTTAGAGGAGGCCACCAAAGGTAAGCACCAACAGTCAGTCCATTTGTTTATGAATAGGAGATAAATGTTAGATTTTCTAACAGTGACAAAGGTTAGCATTTGTTATGAAAGACAGGGCGGATTTAAAAAGGTCTTGCAACTGCTGGACAGAGTTGAAGAGAGGACAATTTCATAATGTAAAGTATACGTATCTGGACATAAAGAGATTACAAGAGAACTATTTTAAAAGTCATTATCAAGAAGTTGTTGTTTTTTTCTACTTTATTTTCTGAGCATGTTGCCAAATTTGTCCAGACTTTTGGTAACACCTGTTCCAATTCAATGTTTGTTTGTTTGTTTGTTTTTTTACATATTAGGGCATTGGTACCAGTGTGACTGGGAGTGAACTAACCCTCATCCTACCAAACTGTTTTACATACAAAGATTACAAAACAACACAATACTGATTTTTAATCATTATTAGTGATTTGTTAACTGCTGTTTCAAGTAAAAATATTTTTCTAGTAAATTATGATTTTTTTCATATAATTTGCATATTTAGGTGCCCTAATACAAACAAAGCTCATTCATTACTCTTCATTCTGATCTGGTTTGGTTTAAAATAACTCAAAAGAAACTCACTCCAATATAGAATATTTCCAATAAATCTACCAAAACACATGCAAAGATAAACTTTTTGAAATAGAAATTTGACTCTCATTACAATTTAAATAATTGTTACTTAAAGTAACAACAATGAGGCTGAATCAGTATAGAATTTATTGGCAGAAGTCCCTGAGCCCATTTGTAGGCCTCAAAAGTGAGGGCTAGATTCTGCTGTTATTGTCCTGGAGCTGAAACTCTGAACTTTCTCTCTCATCTGAAATGCTACAGACAATTTGTCTGAACAGGCTGCATGTGTTTTGTTGCTTTTGGCTCCTGTAGGGGGCGCTCTAATAATCTTGAGGCCAGGACTGTGCCGTCTGTGTAGGACCAGAGCAGTGTGGGCCTCACTAAACCTGGACAAACTTAAAAATGGCAATGTGCCCCTAACCTCCCTCAGGTGTTTTACACATCAAATATGGATGTCTTGTAAAAGAAAAAAATAATTAAAGTAATTAAAAACTAAAAATACATAGGCAAAAACTACTACTACTACTACTATTTTTGACTGGGGTCTTTGGTGACCTTGATACGTTTGTGTTTATAAAATTCTCAAATTACTTCAGAAACCTAAAACAACTATATCGAGTCGTAGACAACAATAGCCTGACAAACTCATTAAAAATCAGAGCGATAAAATATATACGCCTGGGGTCAGGTTTTACCCCACTTGGTCAGATGAGGGTTAATAACGCAATTGTAAAGATACCATAAAAAAAGGTGTATATAAGACCGATGCATCATTATTATTATTTTTAAAAATCCCTAAAAATTAAGACAACTATGGTACTCTACTAAACTAAGCACCAAGGAGTGGGCCCTATCTCACAATGGTAAAGATATAATGCCCAGACCTGGATCATTACCATGCAGCACCTTTATAATGTGAAATTACAATGAGTTTTCAGTCATAAGGAAGGGCTGGGCCTGGCTATACTTATACATTTATGAGCATTCAGTTAACATCAAATGATCACATGAAAACTGCAAATGATGTGTCACTGGTTACAGTTGCAACCATTTGCTGAATAGGTTCAATATACCATGAAAAATATAAGCCAGAATAGATCATACCACTACATTAGCTTGAAATAGTCATAGTATGCTTCAGATTTCAAATATTCAACAAAAATGTTAATAATATTTGAGATAAATGGCCTTCCAAGTCCTGTAAGCGTCATCACTGTGCCTTTAATTCGCCCCAGTTCAAAGGACCTTTTGGCTGGCAGGACCCTATCTGAGATTGCGTGCGAGGCTGCAGATTTCCAACCACTGCTTAGTCAGATCAGAGCGCGGAACGGGCTGTGGTGCCAGTGTGTGCATGAGTGTGAGGACAGTATAGGGAATGCCTCTATCTATTAGTCTCCGTGTCACACCCACTCTGCGTTACATGCCCGTCCCCCAGGCCTGAGGAAGATAGTTTTCTGGACCGATTACCTATGTAAAAGTACTCGCCCAAGGACATGCAGGACAGGGGCAAGCTGTTCAGAAGGGAAACAGGACGAGGAGGAAGCGCTTATGGCTGATAAATGCTAGAATAGATATCACTAGGGACAAGACAAATAAATAGGCCGTGGCATGAGGAAGCTAAAAGAAAAGCTAAGTATGAATGCAAAGGCTGGCTATTGGCTAACATGACTTCATTTAGATGAATACACTAAAAGTAATAAATATATCCATGTGTAATAATATAGATAACAATGCAATCTGGAATGTTTATTTATGATTATTTTGAGGGTAGGTCCCTCATGGCTATGGCTGACAAGACATGGCTATGGATAAAGACTCTAAAATGTGCTCCAGTAATCTTTTTTATGTATTTTTATTTAATTGTATGAGCCTTTTACTCATAATTAGCATAACAAGCTCCTTGCTTCCTGATTTTATCCTGTATACTTCAGTAAGAGTATACTTCGGTATAACAGTGTTACAAAGAAAGTTTAAGGTAAATGATGATGGAAGCTATGAGTGTTTGTATACATTTAGCTATGTAGACTGTGAAATCATGCAATTTAATTTCGTCCCATTATGCAACAGCTGACTTTTAACCACAACTCTTTTTGTTTATTTTGTCTGGTACATGCTAGTGGACAAAACTTTGTTACCTTACGTTCAAATCACACTAAATGGTATTGTTTGTCCTGTACGACCTCTGTAAAAAAAAAAAAAAAAAAAAAAAAAAAAAAAACAGACGCCATTCTAGTCAATGTGTGAGTTGCAGTACATGTATGTGTCCGGCTCTCCAGCAGAAATACGCAAGGAGTCTATTTTTGACGGATGCCTCAACAACCATGTATAAAATTGAAGAAGACCAGATCGAGACAGACAGGAAGTCAGACCTGGGACCTGTGAAGAGGGTCTGGTATATTTCAAAATAAAACAGCATGTGTATCTTCAGTCATAGAAACACCATATGGGTGCCCTGAAATAAGAACAAGCATGGCTTAACTAGCATTAGGGTTAACTTATCTGAAACTGACTGATAGGGACCCATTCACTACTTATCCTAAAACTCAGAAGAACTTAAACATTGAATTAGGTCACACTTGCATCTTGTTCAATCTACCGCCCTACGCATCCATCCTGCTAAGACCCCACAGCATGCACTCCAGCTTAATTCCATGTTTTCACACATTCCTTCCAGGTTTATACTGATGACGTCTAAGTCCACAGGTACACTCATGTTGTCTATGTATGCTCATGATCACACGCTGGTGTAAGGTGACTCATTTGTGGGTAATGGCTGTATCGCTGCAGCAGAGTGGCAGATCCAATGCTGCGTTTGGAATCATGACCAAAGCCATAACCTATCATCAGCATCATTACCATTACCTTCACCCAGCGCTGCTCAGCCTGGCAGGGAAGCTAATCACTGCAGCCCCAGGGATCCAAATTATCCACACATGGGCAAAATCTCCAGCTGTATGAGCCTGACAATAAAACATTCTTGTCTGATTGTGGCTTCATTACTGTACATAGCATTGTACTAAGCTCTTTTCTTATCACAGCTCTTTAGACCTCTAAGACATTATCATTTACAAGAAAAGTTTCTTTTCTGTACAGCATATTTTCAGTGAAGTCCTAAAACTAAAGAGATAAGACACTACAGGAAATATGTAATGGATTTGGTGGCATTGGAAGCAGGCCCAAATACACTGTTACCACTCTCACATAATTAAAAAATAACAATAATAATAACGTTAAACTTTTAAAAAGAAGAAAATAATAATTATGCATTTTACCATTTCATGTCATTAACACTATATTTAGGCTGTAGTTGAACCTTGACATTATATTTTCTGTTTCTTTGCTAGTGACCCACTTATTGGTCTAGACCCGCCATTTGAGAATCCCTGCTAAAGCATGCAATAGTTTCAGTATCCCTTAAAACAAAGGAGATAAGGCAGAACTACAATAATGAAGTTGAAGAAGGTTATGGCAGATTTTGAACTGGAACATGTTCTACTTTTTTCTTTCTTTTTTTTTTCACACCAAGCACCACCTTGAATAATATTTGGCTTTCCAAGTAGAGTTGCCATGATTGAAAGTCTAAATCCGCCCAACAGCAACTTAAAACCTGCCCTAAAAACTGCTTAACATTGAATAAAAACACCCCGCAACCGTAATTAGTGCCGCTGCGCTGAAAGGAGCGCTCCTCCGGTGACATGAACCCGCCCCTCTCTCCTCTCTCGCAGACAGAACAGCTCCTCAGACACAGAGACCTGCTGGTTTATCTAGGCCTCAGTGTGACTTGTATTGGGTTTTAAAAATGTCTCATTCAAAATATGGAGAAATAGCCTATCACTCACAAAAATATAGCTCAGCCCAACCTGCATACAATTATTTTCACCCACAGCAACACTTAAAAAGCTGTCCAATTCCGCGGGAAAACCACAGACTTGGCAACCCTGTTTCCAAGTCCCAGCTTTAATGGGCTAAACAGAGCATTTTTAAACAAGGACAAAACAGAGACTAAATCAGAAGTAAACAAGGACTATAACTAGACTAAACCAGGATTAAATCACTAAACCAGGACATAACCAGGATTAAAACTGCACTAAACCAGGACTAAGCCAGGATATAACCAAGACTAAATCAGACTAAACCTTGACTGAGTGCCAGGGACCAAGTTTTACTCTATCAAGATAGCACTGGCACAAAATATCAGCTTAACTAAAACCTTCTTTAGATTTCACTATGTAACATGTTCATGACATTTTTACACTAATGACTTACTGAACACCAATCAATTCACAGTCAATACTCGGCAGACAGACAGATCCATACTGACCATCTCCTGAGCTGTCTGACCTGCATGTATACATGTAAAAAAAAAGAAAAAAAAAAGTCGTTTCTGACCTTTCCTTGAAATCCAGGAAGATTTTGCCCAAACCACTTCCTCCGCTGACCATGTTCAGGTCAATGGCTCTCAACAGGGCGAAGTGGACCTTAATCACGTCCTGAGGGGAAAACAGAGGGACATAATGAGGTTTATCTCAACAAACAAGCATAAAAACAGAAGTGGAAAAAAAGGTATATTTTGAGGTGGTAACTTGACATTTTGGCCTGCACTGTGATTTCATTTATGCCTTTTAGCTCTATCTCTAATGTGTCCCAATATAATGCATGCAGGGACTTTACCTACCCTAGTTCATTTTCATTTTAAGGACTACATTAAAATGGCTTTGAGTATTTTGTGTGAAAAATATTTTGGATTACAAGCATTGTGCCTTGTTTTGAGGTCCAGTAGACATGGATATGAAGTGGATTTAATTACAATAACTTTTTGGGGTTTGACAAAATAGGCCTGAAAATAAAAACAAATTCAAAAGGAACAAATATGATTAAAGACCAATGGATAATGGGTTCACATCAAATTTTAAATTTAAATTTTTAAATTCATAGTAACTAGCAAGACTGTAGATACAACCTTGTAATTGTACATCCACAGTGATAGCACACAGGGAAAAGGAAAATGTCACAGTTAAAGTAGATGACATATAGCTTCCATAGAAAAAAACAGTTGTGGCTTGTAGGCAAACACATTCCCCTGGGAAGGATAAGATGGATTTTTGTCAAATGAGTATTGAGAATTCAGCATAAGCAAGAAGTCCATCATGTAAGTGCTGCAGGAAAAAACAGAAATACAATTGTTATTTGGGTCACTTGAGAAGCTAATAAAAAAAAACAAAAAAACAAAAAAAAACAGAGGATGTATTATGTTGTTTGTTGTAAACCACATTTGTATTGTCATGCCTCTGCTCTTTATCCTGTCACTCAACTGTCCACATATGTCATTTTTCGCTAGAAACATATTACTCAATATAAATGTACACTATGTATGGCGCTTGAACTGTTCCTCACCTCCAGGTTGACAAAGATGGCCTCCATTTCCTGAGGACTCAACACCTGCTTCAGAGGGATCATGTAATTCTGCAAAAAAGACACAGATCACAGATAAGAAAACTTCAGAAACAGTCATCGCTTTTAAAATGTAACACGATGCATTGACTGACTGTGTTCATCTAAGCTTTTAGCAGATGTATAAAGGATTTATGAGAGGCCCAAGTAAGTGCAACAACAACAAAGCAATCGATGTGGACAAAAGACAGAGTCGATACTTTTGCTCACAGATGTAAAGGAACGGAAAGTTCAGACTTATACTACAGGACTGAACTTAATTTATTCTTCTTTCATGGTTGGAGATTTAAAGGTACAGTTCTTCCAGTGGGTCACCATCCATTTCAGGTATTTTGGATTTGGTTTTATAGGTTTTATAGGTAGAGAAAAAAATATGAATTTAATGATATATTGTGATATTTTGTGATGCAATATTGATTATTTGTGAAGCCATGCATAATAATGATAGTACAGATTCCTAAAGTCCTGGCAGAGGGCAGCTCTGCATTTCTAAGCATTTATTACTTTACTATTATTATTACTTTTATTACTTTTGGAAACAGGACTTGTGCTTTCTTGTTTAGTTAAGTTTATAAAAATGTGTGGATCAATACCAAAAAAAATATTTTCAATACTGACACATTTCATTATTGTATTTAAACCAGTATGAAAGTTCTGCTGCTCCTGTGGCATAAATTAGCCATAAAATGTAGCATAAATGTATGTATCCCTTTATAATTAATAAAAAATAAACACAAGAAAAAGCAATGGTTAAAAATACAGTGTAGATTATCTGGACTAAACCAGGGATGAACCAGGAATGAACCAAGTCTAAACCAGGACTAAACCATGTCTAAACTAAGAATACACCAGGACTGAAACAGCTCTAAACAAGAACTAAACCAAAACTAAGTACACAAGAACTAAAGCAGGTCTAATCCAGACCTAATCCAAGACTGAACCAGGTCTAAACCAGATCTAAATTTGGAGTATGCGTATGGGATTAAATCAAGACTTAACCAGGTCCAAAGTTCTAAACCCAAAGTGAACAAAAATATTTGGATTTTAAAGTACCATCATTGTTGAACTAAAATTAGCCTAAATCTTGACTAACCCAGGTCTAAACAAAGGAAAAAACACATAACTAGGTCTATAGCAGGACTTAACCAGCACAACACCAGATCTAAACCAGAACTAAATAAGGTCTAAACTGAGACTACACCAATAGTGAACTAGGTCTAAACCGGAACTAAACCAGGTCTGAACCAGGTCTAAACCAGGTCTAAACTAAACCTAAATCAGGACTAAGTAGTGGTCTACACTTTAAATGTAAGCCCAAAGAAAACTAAAACACAAATGAAACTGGCAAATTAATTTGAACTTTGAAATTTGATAACAGCAAAAGGCTCCTGGGTACCAGCAGAAGACGTCCCACATACCATCAGAGTTACCTGTACTACAGTTTAAGAACCACTATCCCGTGGCTTTATAAGGAACTTGCAATGGGGGCTGGTCTCGTTTCATGCTTGTCAGGTTCCATCATCAAAATCATAACAAATAGATCAACCAAGAAGCAATGCAGACATGACGGCTTTATTAACCCCAACTCAATTAAGCCTAACGGGTCCACTGATCATACACAGGTTATTTATTCTCGCTCAGTCTCGTGTTGGGCCGATGCCGAAAACACAGGATACACATTCAGTTTAATGAAATTAGCGGAGCGGATGATTTGTGGAGCTGAGAGAATGAAGTCTGTCCAAACTGAAGTGATGTGTTAGCAGCAGGGCGCTCTGCTTTATTAGGCCCCACTACTGAGGGCAGAGCTCAAGTTTCTATTACAACACCACTGGAGACTTGATACTGTGAGCTGGGACGGCCTTCTGGTTAAACTTTATGCATTAAGGGATACATTAAATCCACATTTCCTGCTGTTTTGGAGTTAGGGTTAAGTCATAAATAAAATAAGATATTGGCCACAAATGATCTTCATGTGTGTATGTTTTTTTTTTTTTTTTTTTTTTTTTGTTGTTGTTGTTTTTGTGAAGTTAAAATGGCTTATTATGCAAAATGCTTTCTACTATGTAATAATGTTGTTCCCTCATCAAAAACATACCTGGAGCTGTGTTTTGCATTCACGCCCGTTTAACTAATCCTGTATTCTCTGGCACGGCCATTCTGAGTCTTCAAAACGCCTCACAAAGCTCCCGCCCACTCCAGGAAACACTATCCAATCAAGAAGCCCTCTACATCCAGTCTGCCCTCATTCATTTATTCAAAAAAGTGACGTACAGCTCTGTTTCTCCTAATTCCTCATAAATATTTTTCATTTTCTAGTAACAGGGCTCCTGCTGGTATCAGCAAGTCTTATTTCATGCTTGTTAATGCCATTTTAATGCCAAAAAAACCCCCAAAAAAACATACAATTGCGGTGGCTTAAATTGCAAGTATAGTAAAATACAGCATACATAAAGCAATTGTAACCTGCTTAAAGTAGGGCTGGGCATGTTAACACATTTTTATTGCACTAATATATTAATTAATGCCGCTAATTATTCAAACGCACATTAACGCAAGTGATGGGTCGGTCACAAATTAGCTAGTTCACAGAGCTGGCTCCTGTCAGTGAGCTGTGTTTCTCTCTCTCTCTCTCTTTCTCTTGCTCTCTCTGTGCAGCTCAGCTGCTGTGAAACCAGGCAGGGACAGGGGGGATACATTTGGAAATGCCTGTACACATGACACCAGGAAAAGCAGAGAAACATGAAAGCTAATGGTCCTGACAGAAAAGACTCTTATCTTCCTTGAAGTGTTTGTTTCATGTGGATAGGCCCAGGCATCACTGAGATACAAATCACAAAAATCTTACAACCGTTAATGACAATAAGTATAGCCTGTTAAATATACATGCGGCTAATTAATGCCATCGGCGACAACATGTGATGTTTTCAGGTCATATCAATGATGTTTTGCTGGAAAAATGACCAAAAATTAGATAATTACTTCCCATAACTTTTTGATAGTCATATAAGGGAGAGAGAAGAAACCAGCAGCAAGACAAAAATCTGTTTTGAACAGAGGCATTTCTTGAAAATGTAGCTATATCTGTAGAGCTCTTTATCTGCAAAATAATATGATTTTCATTATTATTATTTGAACATCAAGGACATTTGATATGGTGCTATATACACTATAGGCATCCAAGTCAAACAGCTCATATTGGCTGAATTGTAAGTGGTCAAATGAAGAGCCATTTAGGAGCAGAAAGAGCCAGAATACATTGTTGATTGAACTTTATAGCAATTTATAATCACAATTAATCAGGGGGAAAAAAAATAATGTGATTAATCACAATTAAAATTTTTAATCATTGCCCAGCACTAGCATATAGGTAAGCAAACTTGTTTCGTTTGTCTATCACGCTATTGTAGGCTACAAAAAAGGCTACAAAAATTGTAAATTATTATTTATATATACATATTTATAAATGCGAATAAAACTAATAATGTCAGCAATTTTACTTCAAAACTATTTTAAATTTTTAATGCTTGTGGGAATCAAATTTAATGCTTATATCATTTAAGGCCTTTAATTTTCACAAAATCAATTTAATGACTTTTAATGCTTTTAAATGTCCTGCAGGAAACCTGCATAAAATGGCATCATACAAAAATTTTAAATATTTTTTTTCTTTAAATTATGTTCAAAAGATAGCAATATTCTTCACTCTCTTGCACTCTGCTAGTTTCCTTACCTGTTTCTTTATGGCACCAAACAGTTTTAGTCAAATAATGTTTTTAAATGTTGTAAAATGTGAATGCTCTAGAGGCAATCAAGATTGCTTTAAAATTATGAATAAAAGCACAATAAAGCCCCTTTAGTGATGTGTATAAACTAGTTGTTGACCTTACATGTATATTTTCTGAAATCACTTTTCTCAAGTCATGGGTCACAACATAAATATGGACCACGGACAGATTCTAATTCTAGATGGCAGGCCCCATGTGGCCTGAAAGGTTGTTCTGGCATCATTCAGCTGACAATTTTCACTCTAAACGCAGCCCCAAAGGAAAGCCATTTAAAACTTATTTGCTGAGCTCTGAGATGAACCACTGGAGATCAGAATGCTTTCTCTGTGATGCCAATCCAGACTACAGCTCGGCTTCAGGCAGTCAGCCCCATCTGCCCAACCTAAAAAACAACTTAAGTCCACAGGATACAGAAAGAATCAGGAGAAAGGTTGTTTCCTTGAAAGTGGAGACTATGGCCAAAATTGTTAGCTGACTGGCTTTGTGCTGCCTTCTCTACCACGCAGACAGAACAGAAAGAGTTTGTATTATAAAACTTTGTAAAGATTAAAGCGCCACTGTATGACTTGGTAGTGGAGCATGTACACATGTGCACGATGACAGCAGTCTGCCGCAGTGTTGTGGGTTCAAGAATGGACTCTGACAGTTTGCAGAGTGTCTCTTCCTGCTCTCTCCCCAATTTCCTTCTATACTATCAATAAAGCCTATAAAATGCCCAAGAAAAAAAAAAAAATTAAATAAAAATAAGTTTTATTCTTTCATTGTCAAAAAAAAAAAAAAAAAAGCAAAGTCCAGTTCCTTATTTCTTTATATTCGCACTAACAGTTAGTGCATCCAGCAGGTCCTTACGCCTGTGTGATGGAGTCTACTCTTAAAGCCCCAGGGGTCACATCCCACCTGAGGCGCTGGCCCATAATAACCACATTGATCGGGCCTCGCTGACATTTGTGCCACAGTCCCTCTGCCAATAGCTGACATTTCCATGCTGTGACTGAGCCCTACTCCCCCGACAAAGCGAGTGTGACAAAACAAAAGTAAACGCTCTCACCTTCTCAATATCCTCCAACGTCTTGTAGTACTTGGCCTCAGTCTCCTGGATCTCCACCAAACAGCAGTTTCTCTTGTCTTCTTCTGTCATTCCCATTTTCTGAGGACAAAAACAACATATTTTTTTTTTTTTTTTTTCTCCATTGGAGCCATTACCATGTTTGCACTTGAAATAAAATGCTAGATGTTGCAGTGGTGGAAGATGCATGGGTTTGATGGTATCGACTATGACAAGGAGACATGGGATTCTATGGGAGCAGAACTGGGCTAATGGGATGGTAGTACATGTAGTGTGGACATGTATGTGGATGGAGACATGCAGGGTCAACTGTGTACATGGGAGGACATTGAGAACATTGCTGCTTTAGAGGTCACTTGTGTGAAAGGTATAAAAAATAGCTGACAAAATATTTTTTTTATCATATAAACAGGTACAGTCACAAGTAAATTAAATTAAACACTTGGTTTTCAAAACACATGCCCTTGGTTAGTGTTTCCAAACCAGGGGTACGGGGACCCCTAGGGGTGCGAGTACTGTGCAGGGGGTACTTGTAATGTATTTCCAAGAAAAAATATTTGTAGTAAATTTATATTGAACTATTGAAATATATGAAACACTAGCTCAAGTTTTTTTATTGATTGATAAAAAGGAGGATGAGAAACTGTTAAATTCATTAGCTTGTTTCAAAGGGGAGTTAATAAAATTATTTTTTTCTAATTTTCTTTGTAATAAAGGTATTAGTTCAAGAGTTTAAGACAACTATTTTATTATCATTTAATTTTAGTTTTTATTATTATTTTAAACAGATTATACAGTAAAATAAGTAAATGTTTTCATATTTTTATTATATATTTTTTTTAATGGTAGGCCAATTTTCTTTTTTCTTTTTTTTTTTTTTGAATTAGTGTTTGAAAGAGGCAAGTAGTAAAAGTAAAGTAAAAGTCTTTGAAAAAAATAAAAAATAAAAAAATGATTTTTTAAATGAATTTTCTTTGAAGAACCATCATTTGAAGAACATCAACAACCCCACTGCCCTGGGTTATACTAAAATTATTTTGAACAGTAACTTCTGTAATCTGTAAAAACAAAAAACAAAAAAACTAAAAATTGTCACAATAAAATTATTCAGGATAAAGTTTGATTCCACAATCACAATAGTGACTGAAAAAAAAAAGAAAAAAAAATCCTCACTTCTAAGGCTCTACATACAGATTTACATTATATATCAATAAATTATTGATATATGTAGTGCAATTAAGGGGTTTTTAAAAAGTGTGGTAAGTTTCACATCTGGAGGAAAGTGTTACATGACCACAGGAGTTTATTCACAAGTTACACCTGTTAAACATGTTTGTTGTGAGTGACCTAGTGCTCCAGCTTTATTTATGTATATTTTATTACAAGTATATTGTTACATTGCAAAGGCAAAACTATCAGACGTTTCCATTGATACATATGGGGAACATATAAAAGGATTTATATTGTGCCATTTCAGACTAAAATTGGATGAAATATTTAAAATCTAAACATGTAAAATTAAATTGGGTTTATTTATGAAGGTCAAAATATGACTTTATGAGCTATTATTTATTTATCATGGGCCATTATTTACTAATTGTGCTTAAAGTTGTGTGCTATTGTTATAGAAATTAAGATTATTTTATTACCTAAAATTATAATGTTACACCTTCTTTTAGACAGCTAAACCACTTTTGTTAATTCCTATGCTCAAGTATATTAAGAAATACCAAATACCTGAAAAGTGTTAATATTCAATAATTGATTGTGTTATTGGGGCACTAATGGCATATGGTTTTGATATTATAATGTTCAGAAATAATTGGGCTTAAAGGGGTTAAGACCACCTACCACTAAAGCATAAATTCATTTAGAGGATTAACTGGACATCTCTAGGATTAGGGAATGAGAATGGGCTCAACACATTTGGCTGCTGACAATTACAGTCAATAAACCCAAAACTGGGGGTAATAGCGCGGGACATGTCTAATGCCAGCCTCCACTGAGCACATCCAGAGTCAGCTCCTGCTCTCTGCCATGCCGCCAGAGCACCATCTGGTCTCTGACGTCACCCACACCGAAGTCACCCAAGTCTACAGTGGGCCCCTGTCAGCCCGAGGACCAGCTGGGCTCTCCCATTGCCCCATGGCAGGGATCACTGGTCTGACTGGCTGGCTGTGTTCTCACGGGAGGCTGTGAGTTTGTGTTAATGAAGTGGAGTGGATATAAAGTGACAGCGGCACTCACCTGCATGTATCTGATCTGCAGCGTGAGGGGAGCAAAGCAGGTCAGAGGAGAAGTTCATGAGCAGTTCACAAAGAGATAATTCACAGTAAAAATATTATCAACGCTTGGAGCTAAAGGGAGCGGGCTTTATTGCCATGTCTCTGGTTGGAAATTCTGATTTATTGGAACATTTTATGATTCAGGTTCATGCTGAGTCAGGTCAGGGCAAGAACAACGCACATATTTTGAAGTTGGAGAACATTTCCTCATCAAAGCTAGAGTATATACAAAAGATAAACAAAACTTGGTAGACAGATTTGGAGGATCAAGTCAAGTACAACTACTGACAGAAATTGTCCATTTCCATTGAAAGATGACTTTTATTATTTTCACAATTTTCTGGCCCTTGTGCCATCTTTAATATTACAGTTGTATAATGATTTTTTTTAAAGGTAGAGATTAAAAAAGTTAGCAAGAAAACAAACAAAGTAAACATGTCTGCCCTCACCATAGGTTGTCGTACTTCCACCTTGATGATATCCTCATAGATATCATCACCGTCATCTTCACACGGCACACAGTCATAGATGTCATCCTCTCCCAGGTCATGTTCACTACAGAGACACAAAAAAATGAAGAAAATATTATTAAAAACATCTGTAATGCAATACATTTATGTCCACTCCAAATTAATCTTTCAAACATTTCTTATTAACATTATTTTTTGCTACCATGAATTTTTATTTATGAAAATGAGGGTCATGGGAATTAGTCAGACCACTACATATTTAATAGACAAAAGGCCACTTTGGCAAAAGATAATTTTTGTTGTGCAAAAAGGTTGCATAAGACCAATTGAAATACACAGATGTAGAGCTCTTAGCAGTGTTGCCAACTATTTTCAATGGAAAGTAGTTTAACCCAGCTCAAAAAGCAGCTAAATTTTGCTAATTGACATGCCTTATTTGCATATCAGTGATCCCAACAGGTTATATTTTCATAATGCCAGAATATTTTTGCCATTATAAAAATTAGCTTTAATTATTAAGTTAACTGTGTTCTTCCCCAATCCTTGTTCACAAACTGTTTTAATACATAATGTCCAGTAAAGCTTTTCTCAACCTTTTCTAAACTAAACTGAGTTACTTCCACAGCACAGGATAATGAACATAGTTGTTTAAAATGACACTATATAAATATTTACAACTGTTAACACAAGTTTAAAAACTGATTTTGAACAACTCTTTTGTAGTCTTTCTCCCATTGGTCTCTCCCTTTCATGTTTCCACTAGAGCCAGTTAATCCAATCCATGCTGGGGCATTATTCCCTCCCCTGTCAGTCTGCCATAATAAGCCTGATCTGAACCTGAGACAGTTTAGAGAAAACCAGTTTTTAAATTATAACTTGTTTTGAGGTATTTAGTTTAATTGCGTTTGCCATTCAAATGGGGTCTGAAAAGTTGCTAAATTGCTAAGTTGGCAACACTGGCTCTTAGATTTTTTGCTAATGACTAAAGTTACTAGACATAAGCTACCTAATTTATTAGCAATCAAAAATGCAAAGACAAAACATATTAGCACATCCATTATGTTCAATATGCCAGAATTCATAAACATTTTCTGAATCCTGGCATTGACATTTGTACAACCAAAAGAAACTTATTGTTCCATTGGGCATCCATTCTTTTTTGCAGTGCTCACGTTCTTGTGGCCCCCTCAAGCTCAATGACCTTTAATTAGCCCGGCAGTGACTGTGGGGAGGCCCGTCATGCACGGGGACCCCACACTGTTCTCTTATCTGTTCTGCAAAATGCAATTATTGTTCTGGAAGCGTACTGAGGCGGAGAAGATGCCTCAACGTGATGACACATTAGTTGCAGGCATTCACATGTGTAATAAACAGCATGGGTTTTATGGCCACAAAAATGACATAACTGACATAAGTACACCATATAAGTGATTAAACAGCTTTGTTATTTCCACACAGACCGTAAGTTTAGTTTTTATGGGTCGTTTGAGATTTGAATCCATCTGTACTCAATTCAGTTTTAGCTTATGTTCTTGCATTAACATATCAACAGTATCCATCTTTTTAATGAAACAAGGTGGGCCTTAAATGCAGTCAAAATGCATGATATTGTTGTATCTATTCATTCTGCTTTATCTAATATTTCGTGTTGGTTTATTCCAGACTAAATTTGGGTTAAATCAGGACTAAACCAAGACTAAACTGGAGCTAAACTTGGACAAAAACAGGTCTAAATCAAGACTAAACGGGCTAAACCAGGAGTAAATCAGCACATCAAACAGGTCTAAACCAAATCTAAGCACACTTCGAATTTAAAACAATTTATTTTATTTTTTTATTTTTTTGGGGGGGTATGGGGGAGGGGGTCTAAACTACACTAAATTTAATTCCAAATTTGAACTGCAAAAGGCTCCTCCTGAATACCAGGTAAGAAGCCGTGCACCACCAGCGGTACCCGTACTACAGTTTGAGAACCACTGGTCTGGGGCAATGAATCCTAGCTGGCGAGCTGAGACCCAAAAATGGGTTGCAGGAAGATTGAATAAAGTTTAAACCTTAAACCTGTTCTCAATTGGATTGAATTGCAAACATTTCTGTTCTAAAATCTCAACTTCTCAAATTCAGTCACCCAGTAACATCCCTGAGCAGCAGAACACTTTTAATGATTCACTTGTTCATGTCATGATGTTTTAGTATAAGAGGGTTAAATTAATTTTCAGCCTGTCTATTAACATATACGTTTGCAAGTATTCTAAACATCTGTAGTTTTTGCCTAGTCTAATTGAAGGACCTGATCATTTTATTGTTACCCATTTTTTTACAGAACCAAAGTGATTTTTTTTTTCTTTGACTTTTAAGCCTACATATTTAAAAATCCATTTCACTTAATAGTAATAAACCTCTGAAGGCCTCAAATAAAATTAACCATGAACTATAATATCTTTGCTATTTTGACATTACTGTTTTAAGCCAGGGAACAACTCAAAAATTGTGGCTAGATCCTGCAAACGTCCATGTATAGAACACACAAGGCCAAAGAGCCCCAAGGATGATCATAGATTTTAAATTTCAGAGAGGTCACAGCAGGCAAAAAATAGGGATTCAGCCTCCTGCATCTAAAGTGGTGCACAAATCTCTGCTTCAGCCAGAATGCAGAAATGTTTGGTGACTTTTCTGCCCTTAAGGCTGCAGAACCTAGAGCTGCGTAAGCAAGCTCAATTTATGTGGATTTGATGTGATACTCATTCAAAATAACATGTCTAGCTCAAATATAAAATACGAAAAATGTCCTCCATCTGGACTGAGCCGTTCTCTCTCCATCCATGTCTCGCTCTCAGATATTCAATGTACGTGGGTGGCAGTTTGAAGTTTTAATTGAGGTTTGCGGGCTGATTATGAGGAAGGCTCTTGTGGACTACAGAGGAGAATGTGTGTGGGTGGACCGGGACTGTCCCATCTCAGTCTGAACTCAGAGCACTTCACAGAGACATGAAGGAGGGGGGAGTCTGGAGACAGCAGATGTTTAGCTTAATTTTGCCTTAACTCTAGGGAGACGGTGTAATAAACTGTATAAGATAGGGCTAAAGCAGGAGACAGTGATCAAACTGTGAGAAGAGGAAGATGGGCAGCGTCCTGAGAAATATAGCACAAATCAGGCCACTCTGCAAGATTTTATTTATTTATTAAGTCACTGAATATACCATAATAGACTTAGCACCTTGCATCTTTGGATTGGGATAACATTAAAGGTATTTTACACAGACAGCGTTAATGCAATGTATCACTTAATAAAACATGCATAACAAAATGTAGCCATCACATATCAGGAAATCAGAAAATGGGCAAGTATATACTCTATAAAGTAATTTTCCAGTGACAGTTAAAATTTTGTTTATCCAGCTCAAATGAAAAGTTAATCAATTGATATGATAATGTATGCTTGCATTTTCACAGATTCTGAGCCCATGCAGTAATTTCCAATGCAAAATCAGGCCTGAGGCAAACAAAGGAAATAATTAAAAAATAAAATAAATTTAAAAAGTGCTTCGGTGGGTCAAAAATGTGAAGGAGGAACAGGTGCACTTCAAGAATAACCCTAAGGCTGCACAGATTAGTAAAAGACGGTCGACTTGAAGCACTTATAACACTGAAGAATTATTTTTGGCAGTCCATACAAATACTCCAAGGCACAAAAATATTTTATTAATTCATGGATGCTAATGCATTTCAACAACAAGAGTCTTTGTCAGGACAACGTCCAACAATGAACCACCAATGTCTCTCATTAAAAGCTAAAGACATAAAGAGAGAGTAGTTTTTAAGTCATGTGACCTAACCATCAATTAATACAAGTTAAAATATCTAACAAGGCTCAAAGAACTACAAGTCAATAATTTCAGTAATTTAAAAATTATTCAGTTAAAGGTCCTATATTATGCTTTTTTTCCCAGTTTTTTTTTAAATACCTTTGGACACCTTTGCATTAGTATTTCATGTTTTATAACTTAAAGTAATGTATATGTATGGAAAATGTCTTCTTTTGGGGAGCAGTTAGTATCAGTTTAGAGAGAACACTTGGATTAGGCGTCCGTCACCTCCTGATGGCAACACTGGGGAAGGGACACAGTGTTAAACTATATATATATATATATATATATATATATATATATATATATATATATATATATATATATATATATATATATATATATATATATCAAATCATTAGATTCTATTAATTGTGTAAAATTAACAACACTCATCGAACAGACTTGGTTAATAATTTAAGGTTGTTATGTTTGGTTGCTGTGAGGCAAAAGTGCTAACCCCTTTGCCACCGTGCCGACATCACTTGCATGTATGTTTTAGTCCATTTGTGTATTGGCATATTCTTTCAATGAGTCAATACACTTAAAAGTACATGAACAAGAGTTGTACCAACATTCTAACAATTATTTGATTTCCTTGCTACATAAAATGAATTACACATCACATGTTCTTAAGAAGACAAAAGGATAATAGCCCAATAGGAATATAAGTATTCCTATTGTCTGACATTGATGTTTTATAATCTCACTGGCTTTAGAGCAACTGTTCTTCAAGCCTCAAACGCTGTATCAATGCGTGCCCCTCATTATCTGCAGGAAGCGTTGGTCTAACTCACTTCCTCCTGTTTGGTTCGGGATCATTAAAGGCTCCAGATCCTCTCACTCTGATTCCTAATTGGTGATGTCTTTAATTAAGTTCTTAACTCAGGTTTCACTGTCGATGTGTAATGATTGCAGTGTACAGTCAAAGTCTCGGGAATACTTTCCATCAATGACTTCTGCACTTAAACTGAGAGTATAGGATAACAGCTAGGCTCAGTTTAAACCCAGAGGTTAAATACGAAAGTATTGATGGGTTTCAAGGTGTAAATTTTCAAAGGAAAATATCTGATCAACGGTGTTAATCATATAGTAAATACTGGATGAAGGGACAGCAGCCACATCCATATATGTACTGATTCAGATATTAGCAAAGTCAGCTCCAAATAATGCACATGGGCTGACGTAGGTTGCTGGACATGCTAAAGAAGAGATCATTGAATGTAAAAGAGACCTCTATGTATTGTAATGGGTAATTTTTAGCCTATTATGCTAAATTTACTTTTTTTTTTTAGCTTTTGACCATGTTACAATGTTTGCTCCAACTCAAAAACATATCTGAAGTAGTATTTTTGTTTCATTCAAGCTTGTTTGAGTAATCCTGTGCACTGAGGCCATCTCAGGAGCTTCTTCTCAAGAGCTGGGAACACTCGGGTCTTACCACTCTATGTAGCTACATGAAACCAGGAAGTTCTCACTGTGTGTTTTCTAAAGCCCATACACTGTCACTGGACTCATATAAATATAAAAGAAGACATTTTCCATACATATCCATTATTTTAAGTTATAATAACACATGAAATATGAATGAAAACATGTCTAGAACTATTTCAAAATGCCCGAAAAAGCACAAAATGGGACCTTTGACAATTTTTATGGGTGAAAACGTTTTGTGGGTCATGACTGAACTGATGACTGACACACTGCACAAGTGTGAATTTTGTAGTTACTGTAATCTGTTTATCAAATGGTGCACAAGTGAGCCATGAAATCTGGTCACTTTCTATGCTATGAGGAATCAGTGGAAGCAGAGCTGCGTACCATTTTTTTTGGATAAATGAATGACAGCACTGGATCTAGATGGCTTGTTGATTGGTCAGTGCTTCCTGGAGTGGGCGGGGGCTCATGGGAGAGGCGGAGCTTTGTGGAACCGACCACTCTAAGCCCTTAGAAACTCTGCTCCAGAGAATACAGGATTACTCAAACAGTTGTGAATGAAACAAAACGCAACTCTAGGTATGTTTTTGATGAGGGTACGCTGTTTCCTCCTTTAAGAACACATACATAATACAAAATACAAAATCCAGTAAACCTTATTTGTCTTCTCTTTTTTTTTTGTATCCAGTTTGGAGCATGCACATAAAGTATGTGTCTGTATATGTGAGTGTATCCATTATAGCACATGAGTGGGAGTGGAACCTGAGGCCTTGTGAATTAGGTCCTGTTTTCTGTCTGAGTGCACTGAGAGGGGCCAGAGGGGCCAGAGTCTACTGTGACATAATGACATCACAACGTGGCTGACCACTTCATAAACATTGAGCTCTTATCCCCACAGGCTTTTTTGCTCATATTTGCTAAGGGTGCCAATATGGTGCCAATATAGCTGAGAGATGCTCTGCCTGACCAGATAGTCTCCCTGGACCGTGTCAGTGTAGCCTCAAGTTCTACTGTGAGAAACATAGGAGTTTTATTTGACCAAGATTTTATCATTTAAGGCTCATATAAACCAAGCCTGTAAAACAGCATTCTTTCACTTACGTAACATAGCCAAAATCAGAAATATTTTATCTAAAAATGAGGCTGAAAAACGTGTCCATGCATTTGTTACATCTAGGTTGGATTACTGTAACTCTCTGCTGGCAGCGTGCCCTAAAAACTCATTAAACTCGTTTCAGCTTGTTCAAAACACAGCAGCAAGATTATTAACAGGAACTAACAGGAGAGAACATATTACTCCTGTGCTAGCTTCACTTCACTGGCTTCCAGTTGAATTCAGAATTAGGTTTAAAATCCTTCTCCTGACTTACAAGGCTGTAAATGGTACGGCCCCATCCTACATTACTGATGTTATAGAGCCATACCATAACCAAGCAGAGTACTGCGCTCACAAAATGCAGGGCTATTAGTGGTTCCCAGGGTTTCTAAAAGTACAGTTGGAGGTAGAGCCTTTAGTTACCAAGCTCCTGTTTTATGGAATCAGTTTCCAGCTCATGTTAGAGAGGCAGACACAGTCTCTACATTTAAGGTTAGGCTTAAAACGTTCCTCTTCGAGAAAGCTTATGGTCAGGGCAGCTAGGAACAGGATTAACTCCACAGCTGAAGATAGGCTGCTCTAGGAGCTAGAAGCTGGGGGAAGTATGGTGCACTGAGCCTCTGTCCTCTGGTTTCACCTGCTGCTCCTCTTCTATCACTGTAATTAATATTATCTAATATTCTATATCTCCAATCAGTTCATTGCTATTCACAAGGTTGTCCCTCTCTCCCGCTCCCCTCCGGGGGAATGGGGACTGTTTCAGATGCCTGGCTGCTGGCAGATGTCCCAGTGACGATTGGATCTTAGCTGACCCCATCTGTGCTCCTGTCCCGAACTGTGTGCCCACAACCTCACCTCTAAGGATTTCCCGGACCTATCTCGCCCCACTCACCTGTCTGGATGAGGCCCACCTGCTGCATCCTATGGACTTCCTCAACCTATCTCACCCTACTCTCGTCTGGATGAATCCTTACAGAGCTGATCTATGGTCCTATAGATGAACTAAGGGACAAGCAGTTCCTAGACACATTTCCTGTCCGTCCTGGGAGAGGATCTCTCCTTCAATATGGGCTCCATAAGGTTTCTTCTTTTTTCCTGTAGCTGTTTTTTTTAGGAGTTTTTCCTTACCGAGAAGGAGGGTCTAAGGACAGGAGTGTCCTGGGTCTGTTTAGTTTAGTGTAGTTATTGTTTGTGTTGATTGTGTGTTTAAGTCTGATTGTGTGTTTATGTTTGATCAACTGTTTGTGAAGCCCTTTGAGGCGACTTTTGTTGTGATACTGGGCTATACAAATAAACCTGAATTGAATTGAATATTAGTGGAGGTCACTGTATGGAGGTTGGTTTGTTTGATTGTTTTGTAATAGGTCAAGGGACAACTTATCAGTTGAGCCACGCCTAGATCCAATAGAAGAGAATAGGGAGACTTGTAAGCTTTGGACCAGCTTATTGCTTGTTCTTAACTCAGAGCCTTTTGGTTACTGCCTCTTTAATATTAGTGCAACTTCTCCATTCTCTATTTAATGAGGCAGAAATAATTGTGGAACATTGATCTGCTTAAGGTTTAAAGGTGGAAACAACATTATAACATGGTTCAAAGCTACAAAAAGTCAATTTAGAATAGGGGTTCTTTAAGATGGGACGGTCCCTAGGACAGAAAAAAAATATATAAATTAAACTGATATTGTACCTTTAAGACAATATTTTACAGTTACTAAATGATTGATGTGTACATTTTAACTTTTTGCCCTGAGAGCGACCTCTGGGTTAAATGAAGTTCACTTTAAAAATCAGCGCCATATACACCTTATGAGTAAATAATGCCTTGACTCCATTTTCATCCATTTTCGAGTTATTGAGTTTTTTCGTCGACAGCCCAGGGGATTAATGGAGCAAAGTAAACCGCAACAGAGTGACACAGAGGGGTTCGTGACAGTGCTGGCTTCAGAATGGAAATCTATGTGCCTCTTTTACACAGGAAGACAGTCCCCTGGCGACCACTGCCGATCCAGTCCCATTTCATGCTTTGTCAGTTCCTGGATGGAGTTGTTTTAGACAGAGCAGCACCACGGGTTAAGCTAACGTGGAGACCTGACTTCAGCCGGAGGATGAAGAGGCCGAGGTTTAGTGCAGTAAACCAAAGAGAGCTCAATTAGAACCAGGCCCGGAGTTTACAGACTGGCTCCACACTGCTGAAATATAGATAAGGTCTGTAGGGGTGCAGAGCAAATACAGGACTGAGGGGATCATAATGGGGAAGTGTCAGTCATTTCTTGATTCGAACTGACAGAAAAATTCACCTCATGTGACCTTTATACACATGCAGCATGACTTGAATAGAAATAGGAGAGCAAAGCATCTTTATGAGGGATCACATGTAGCTGGGGCCTATCCCAGCAACTGTGGCAACTATATTCTTAAAGGGGCTATATTACGCAAAAATAACTTTTCTGAGCTGTCTACTATGCAGCTGTGTTTTGTTTCATTCACACCTGTTTTAGTAATCCTGTATTCTCTGGCTTTGAGTTTGTGAGGACTCAAAATGCTCAGTTCCACAAAACCTTGCCCACTTCAGGAAGCACTGATCAATCAACAAGGCCTCTAAATCCAGTCTGCTCTCATTCCTTTATAAAAAAAAAAAAAACAAAAAAAAAAGCAATGTACAGCTCGGTTTCCCCCGATTCCTCACAGCTTTTTTTTTTTTGGTAGTAAAATAAAGGCTGGTCTCTTTACCTGTTTATGACAGTGGTATTTATTGAAAAAGCTATGACCTTCTTGCTATTGTCTTGAGACAATTTTTACAGTCTTGGTCTTGACCGCATTTTTACTCGGTCTTGGTCTTAAATCCAATTTTACTCAGTTTTGTCTCAGTCTCAGATGTGGCACTCTGGACTTGGACTGGTCTCGATTCATACAGTCTTGACTACAACACTACTTCTTGCTGTGAGGCGACAGTGTTAACCATTTTGCCACAGTGCTATTTGGAATGGGATACAGTACCTGAATGCTGACATTTATAGACACTAAGGGCTTTTTGTCAGTTGTCCATGAAATGAACCATTCTGACCCTGTAAATCTGGTTCACATTAAAATTGATCAGACATTTTATAAAAAAAAAAAAAGGGTCTTTTTTGTTGCAGACATCATCTCTCTTTGTACATCTCACCTCAGAATCCATTTTATAGATTTTTGTCAGCAGCAGTTAGCTTCCATCATGTTTCAAGCGGATTTATTCTGTTTTTTTGTTGTTGTTTTTTTTTTAAATAGATTTTCACTGTGGTCATAATTTCCAGTTACTAACTCTATATTTTACTGTTAAACTTCCATTTCATCACTACAGCACATCTCTTCCACTTCAGCAACACTTTTTTTTTCTCTCCATCTCCTCCATCAATAAGATTCATTACCACGTTGAAGCCCACTAACTTGTGCAGTTTAGTCATGCACACTGTTTAAATCATGCGTGCATCAATATTTCAGGCTAATTAATAAGTCTTTGAGTGGGGGTTATTGCTAGCGTGGCCCATGTGCTAAGTGTGTCCAACTGCATTAGCACTGGCCGCGCTGATGAATCAATTATGTGTCTGTTCATTGACGGAGCTATGTCCACTGTGAAAGGTCAAGAGCTGCACCATGATTTATTCAACACGACCTGTGCCTCTACCTCTAGAGGTCATGCACCGGTACTGCAGGTATTTTGTTAAAGGAAGGAGGAAAAATATAACTCTTATGAAGACCAAGGTTTTGTATTGTTTCGTTACTGTGCTCTTTGGGATTCCACTGAGTGAAGATGGGGACCCAAAAAAGGAAGATTACTTTATTATTATGGATGATTTAGATCAGTATCTAGTAGTGATGATCAGTATCATAATGAGTGTTCTTAGGTTCATAACTTGATGTCCCTCAAGTCTTGTCATTTTGATGACTCTAACTGTCCTTCAGCCATTAGGAAACAGCCTAAGTGTAGGTTATTGATAGTATTAGCGCAACATTAGCACTGAGATGTGCAAATTAATCAAAACCTATGCCAAATTAATATGCAAAAAACTGCACACTAGCAGGCAGATGATTTGCAATTCCAGAACTGAAAAGTCAAAAGAAGAGAAGACGCTGTTAAAATAAGTTTGAAATAATTAAAAATAATGTATGACTATTAAAGGGGCTATATTATGCTTTTATTTATATTTTAAACCAATCTTTGTCACCTCTAGAACATTGGTTCCCAACTTTTTTCCAAGTAACCCCCATTTTAGAAGAAGTATAATTTATTTTCAGCAATTTCTAAACACATTTTCTGACCACTCTCATGACCCACTGTGAAGTTTATATTATTATAAATTATTTGGCTAAAAGAGAACATTTTAAATGAGTCCCCTACTGAGGCAATAAAGAAACTGCTGAAGACACCAGCAGAGGGCAGCCTTTTAAACATAATTTAAAGAATATAAGCAACTTCACTTCCTTAAACCTTTTGCATAATCCCATTTTACTAAACTACATTTTACTACACAGTGAAAAATGTCTGCGAGGAAATGAATGAGAACAGACTGACTATAGAGGGCTTGTTGATTGGTCAGTGCTTCCTGGAGTGGGCAGGGGTTTGTGTGAGAGGAAGAGGTATAGAGAGTATAGAGGATTACTTAAACATGCATGAATGATGCAAAACACAGTTCCAGGAATGTTTTTTGATGAGGGAACAACATTATAACATGGGAAAAAGCTCAAAAAAGTCACTTTTGCATAATATAGCCCATTTAATAGGTAATTAAGCAATAACAAACAAGTAATTAAAAACAATAGTTTAATAAATAAAGTTTATAGATCCTGAATACCCATTGTTCCTTATTACTAAAGAATGTAAAATTAATGTTATACACAATGGTGTTTATAAATGTTTAGGTAATGCTTTGTTGACAATCAATTAAGCGGTAACTTATCCTTGACTACTTAATCTGCTTAATAATGTGAGATATTCTAAAGTATTATCAAAGATTCTTATCACAGTATTTTTTTTTTTTTCACCAGTTGCTACTTGTCCTGCATTGTCGCAGTGACTCTTCACTCAAGTCGAAGTCAGGACTTGTTTATTTGGCCATTTCTGGCGGCAAATAAGCTATTTCTGTTGGCAAATTTGCTACAGCTGTAAGTATACTGCAATATTTATCAGCTAAATCCAGGATACTACAACTCATTATGTAAGCTTATAAGGGGTCATGAGCAAACAATTTTCTCAGAGTGCTTGTAAACAGGCTCCTAACTGAGAAACTCAAGTGCAACAGTCTTCCTGATGTGTCTGTCAAAACAACTGGGGATCAATGAAAAAAATATTACAGATGCAATAGGCTCCAAATGTGAGAAATCAAGGGGTTTTCTCAAAGCCTTTTGCTTGGTTTCACCGCATTTTGCTTTTTGTCTAACCTCCTACACATACCTGTACAAAACCAAAGTGAGGGCATGTTCTGAAGACTGCATCAGTGTTTTTGTGAAAATATGACATACTGTACATTCGAGTCCAGGGCACTTTTACACCGACTCGCAATTCGTGTTGCTATGGACACTGTACATTTGCCGCCTTGTCGCTGTTATTTTTACCAGTAATTGCTGTGTAGAAGTAATCAGTGCTCTGAGGGGGCATATTCTTCATAATGTCTCACTCAGTTGCACTTTCCTTTGCACAGAACTATTTCTCTCTTCAAAATTTTGGCTCTGAACATTTCATTTTGTTTTTACACATCTGCGTGGATGCTGCAGTTTTGGGAAAGCTTGCAGCGCTGTACATTGGGTTAAGCCTTAATCCTGTATTAGCCTGGTTGGCTGCCACTTCTCTCCCTATTGCAAGAGGAGATCCTTCATCACATCATGTATCCAGCACTGCACACTGTATATCTATAGCCCCAACTCTTCCCTATATATCTTGCTATGATGAATAGCACCCATCTCATAGCCATTAACTAATTATTTTTCATTAATCTCAGTCTTTCAGTGGCAACCGCAGACCCCAGACTGTCTTTTCAAAGGCCAAACAGCCCCTGCCTACACACGCAGCAAGCCCATAAGTCAGTATAAGTCGGTGACGGCAAAGAGGCGGGTGTCACGTCGCTGCTGCTGTCACCATGGAGACGGGCAGAGTGACAGTAGGCACGGTGAATGTGTAATTACAGAAACAGGAAATGGCAGTTCACAGTTCACCTATGGAAGCTGATGTGTGGGTAGATAGGTTGTTTGTCTAATTCTATTATATGTGACAATCCCAAGCACACAGGGGCGCTGATATCCAACAGGCAAGGCAGCCAAATGCTTGGGGCCCCAAAACAGAAAGAAGCCTCCTGAGGGCATAAGTCGGAATGACAGTGGTAGACTGTTGTAACATTCCTAAAGGGGCTCCAACCCCACCTCTTACTTGGCAGCAAGTGCAGTCTTTCCTGTGTAAATAAAGAAGTCAAAACTGCAGCAGTGATAAGGGGCCCCCCACAAGTCTAAGATCTAAGAATGTCTGGGTATCTGGAACTAAAGTATGGTGTCGAGGACAAATGAAATGAAGTTGAATGTCTGGCAGTGAAACAAAAAACAGAAAGAGGAAAAAAAAAGGCAAGAGTGGTAAGTCTAATACAGTAGTTAGTTTAGCTCACAGCAGAAATTCACATTTTCAAAAGCAAAAATTTTTATATTTCACATTTTTAATGACAGACTAAATACAGATTAAACCAGTCTAAACCGGGACTAAACCAGGTCTAAACCAGGACTCCAACAGGTCTAAATCAGGACTAAACCAAGCTTAAACCAGGTCTAAACCTGTTACACAAGGAATAAACCAGGTATAAACCATGTCTAAAGCAGGACTAACCCAGGTCTCAACTAGGACTAAGTAGTGAATAAACTAGATCTACACCTGGACTAGGATTAACCCAGGACTAAACTTGGCCCCAACCTAAGTCAATGGACCCTTAAAGGTTCTAAAACATCTATGGTGTTTTATTGTTCTAACAAAGTAAGTTAAGCCATAGTTACTTTGCCTAGTACCTAGTTACTTTTATAATGCAGTCACTGAGTTACTAACTTTGTTACTTTTTGGGAGAAGTAACTTGTAATTATAACAAATTTCTTTTTTGAAGTAAGATGGCCCAATACTCTTTTTACTTTACATAAACTATTTGCCTGACAGCATGGCCGTTAACTCTATGGCCAGAGTAGTATTAGACTTGCACCTCTGATAGAGTTAGACGCTTTAATGCATTTTACATATGCAATGACAATAAAGCATCAAATCGTTTGACTTTAGTTTGTGTTAGACCAGCCAAGATGTTGTCACCATTTTATGGAAAGTTTGCAGGTTCATCTGACTTAGAACTACCCTAAAGGAGTATCTGAGGACCACAACTGTCCACACAGCCACAATAGATCAGGTTATTAGGTAAGATTATCATTTGTTGTCTGCTTTTTTTAATGAGATCAGCATTTGTTGTTAAGTGAGATTAGCTCACTTGTTCTCTGCCGTTTCTCATCCAAAGTGGTGCTTCACCCTATTAAAATGAATGGATTGAGTACTTACTCAGCCAGCTCCTCCAGGCTTCGGTACACATCGTCTTCATTCAGCGCTGTATCCTCTGAAGGGAATGGCCTGAAACACACACACAACAACAAAAAAACGTGAGTGAGAGAATCTGCGCTGCACTGTGCCAGGTAGACAGGTGTGCCCAGAGACAAGTGTGTGTTCAGGGTGTCATCCTGTCAGTCCCAGCTCCATCACTCAGGCACCAGCAGAGTTCCTCCTCCATCAAAAAGTACATTGTCAAAACATCTCAGTGCACTAGAGCTGACATGAATAAAACAGGTCTTAGTTTGAAGGGTGGCCTTGTAAACCCTCTAAGGAGGGTTAAAGCTGCTGTCAAAGAGCTTCATAAACAAAGAATGTATTGACAGTGTTAAAGCAGGATTGAAGATCTACATTTGTTTCTATGGCCAAGCATTATTTTAAAAGAAGATAAATAAGTGAAATGGCCAAAGCTGAATCAAAATCAAACTTAATCCAAAGACAATGTGGTGACTACAATTAGCACACAGCACATACAATAAAGTAACCTGATGAGCCAGGCTCTTCTACTTGCTTTCCACTTGTTTTTGTTTTAAGAACAAAAAAAAAAAAAAAAAGGAAGGAAAAATCCATGTTTGTTTAGGTCAGCGGTGCACAGCTTATGTCCCGCCCTTCATTTCTCTGATTGGTCACTCCGCCTGTCATTGTTCCACCACAGAAACAAAATGTTACCAAAGGGTTACCAGACTAATTTCTTTGTATAGAAAAGGAAAAGAGTTTGTCTGGCAGGCCGGCTATCATCAAAGTTAATTAAGGTAGACAAATGACAAAATAAACACAATAACACTGTGACCACCAATAATAGGCAGGTGGTCATAATATTCTATTCAGGGTTTAATTTAAGGGGGGACAAGACGAATCAATTCCCAAATTGAGATTGGCACCTACTCTTCCTCATGTATTTTCTATGAATACATTTTTTAACATTTTTTTTTTACCATAATCATTTTAATACTGAATTTATAATAATAATAATAATAATAATAATAATAATAATAATAATAATAGTTTTTCTTCTGACTCAGTGGTGCAGGAAAAAGCCCCCTAAAAATTCCATGTGATCAGTGTATATTCTAGTAGTGTTATGGTTATGCCTACTGACAGAGCAGAAGACAAATAAATACATAGTATATAGGCAATGCAAAACATTTTTTCAACCAATACATTCACTATGTCTTCCTTGTGTGTATCAAAACCATTTTATTGAGTTCACGAATATGAATGTGAAATAGTACTTACAATAATCTTGCTTCAAAAACAAAATCTTTTTTGTCATGTCTTGCAGCTTTCAACTAAAGTGCAACCTACTTTAAATGCCTAGAGATTGGTGTGCACTATCTCACAACATGTGCAAATGAATGACTAATCTGCTTTTGGTTGATTTGCAGAGCTGCTCCTTGTACGTCCATCTGTACTATTCTATTTTTCCAGTTGATAAATGCTACTAATTATAACCAATATAACCTAGAAGCTGCATGCTATGGACACTTGCATCCTATTAAAAACACTGAGATCACAATGAACATTAATTTCATCAGCCAGATCATCCCTTATGTCTAAAAGCTGAACAATAATGATATAAATAGATGCCACAGATGTTTATTTATTGCAGTTTAGCTTTCTTCATATCATGTTTTTATCTTGAGTTTAGGTAATAAATCCGGCTCTAGCAGCAGGCAGCGGTAAACAGCCCCGTTAGCTTGACCTTGACTCGCTGTGCATAATGTAGGTACTGAGCACAATGATTTGTTTTCCCAGTGTCAAAGAGTGGGTCGACCCAAACGCACTCGCTCACACGCACGCACGCACGCACACACACACACACACACACACACACACACACACACACAAACAAGATCTGAGGCAACTTTTAAAAGGCCTGGACCATTTCTCAAAGTGGAGAGTGGGAGTGCAGGGAGAGTGTGGAGGGACAGGTTCATGAAGGTGGAAACCACAGCAAAAAATTCCATTAGTCACCAATGCAACAGTCCCACCCGGAGTTCACACATGTTTACAGAGCGTTTTGCAATGCTAAGAAATAGCACTCTCACTTACAAATAATTTTTAAAGTTTTGGACATTTAGACCCAAAAATAATCCTTTTTGAATTAATATTTTTTTCTTTTTTGCCACAACAAATAATCTGCCTTTACACTAGTTGCCCTTCTTGATGCAAGTTTCTCATTTTATCCAGGCTTAGATCGGCACCAAGGTTAACTAAAAACTATACTGGCTCGGCGGGGTCATTAGGAAGTCCAGCTCTGTCCTGGGCTGTCCTCTAGGTTCAGTGCGGGAGGTGGGTGACAGAAGGGTTCTGGCAAAATTGACTTTTCTGAGGGTTCTACCATGTTATAATGTTGTTCCCTCATCAACATCAAACATACCTGAAGTTGTGTTTTCTTTCTTTCGTGCATGTTTATGTAAAAAAGATAATTTTTTAAAAGAACAGATCACATTTCCTGCACTCTGGTGCATTTTAATACATATTTTTTAGTTGACTATGGTGTCAGGAAAATTATTAATATAATGTATTTTAATTCATTTGCTATATGAAGCTTAGTTAAAACAAGGTGAAAGATGTACATTTTGTTCAACTGCCACATCCCAACAAAAGACTTTTGTGCCTCCACCAAAAAATATATATAGTATATAGGCCTAAAAATAAATGTTTTAAAAACTATTCAACTTTTTAGGATTTTTATAAACCATACAAGGAGAAACATGTTGCTGCAAACTCAGATGTGGCTGTTGCCTTCTATTAAATAGACTACAGTAGGCTATATCTGTATTTGTTTTTGCACTTGGTTACAATCAAAGTGTCACTTGCAAACCTGCGCATAAAACGTAGCACCTCATTAAATATGCATGTGGTTCATTTGAATAACAAATTAGGTGCAAACAAACTAAAGCGAATGATGAATGTTGTGGTTCTGCTATTTGTTTAGCTCATTTCATCCTTAATTTGCAAATATCTACAAAGTAGTGGAGAAGGATGTGGGTCTGCTCTGTCTGTCCTCTGCTGTTCATGCTCTCTGCACTGTGCGCACTGCTATCCCACAGAAGAGGGGGGTGAGACACAGCCCAAATGAGTCCATTCACAAGTGACAGAAAGCAAAAAAAGGAGAAGGAATTCTATACACATTTTTACACAAACAGAGAGGAAAAAATTAAATGTCAGAGTTTTCTTAGCGAGTACTGATGACCTGTAGAGAGACTTCTTCATATGCCTTGATGTCCCATCACTCCCAAGTGAATCTGCGAGTGAGAGGCAGGGCTTTAGGCGAGTATCCAGTCACTAAGGAGGTTGAGTGTGAGAGTGCAGTGCTACTGGTTGTCACAGCCTGCTGTGAAGGAGAGGAAGAGGGGGCAACATAACGAAAGCTACGTGACCCTGAAAGAGGGACTAAAGATTAACAGAAAGCTTGTGTGGCCAACATGTGGTCTGAGCTGGAAATGTTGTGTGTCAGAGGGCTACAGAAACCATAAACCCTGTTCAGAGGAATCCAACCATTTGCTCATCACACTCACATATTCAGGGCCTGTTTTCTCCCAGACACACTTTTCTGAAGCTAACACACATTAATTTTACATCATTTAGCATCATCTTCTGTGGTTGCTGTTTCAACTGCAGCTTGAATAAGACAAAAAAAAATTCAGTAGCAGGAGAGAACATATGGGAAGGACATGCACACTTGATGTCCGAGGATCCATCTCACCCTCCATGTTTGGAAGCAGGAGCATTGGCACCATGTAGAAATATATTTTTTCTTCCTCTCAGCCTCCTGCCTGGCAGCTCTAACCTCAGCATCCTTTTACCAATATACATATTCACTGTCCCTCCTCTGTACATATCCAAACATTCTAAATCTAGCCTCTCTGACTTTGGCCCAGTCCCAAGTGGGCTTCTTTTGAACACCTTGCGCTGGGAAAAATAGCATTGGGTTGATTTATAAAATTTGGTCTGCTTTTCACAACTATTGGTGGGTTTTTAGAAAACATTCTGGAACAAAATAGCTGTCATTGTATGGCAAACAAAGTAGAAATACACATTTCAATAGTCAACTGCTGTGTCCTCCCACTCATATCATCAGTTCATTTGTTTTAAAATGAGTGATTCATGTGTGTAGTTGCTCACAATTTGGTATTTCAATTTCATTTTTTTTTTTTTTATTTTGCAGTTTCTATGACGCCCATGATTGCACTCTATGTGGGGTACCTGTTTGTGTTGCTAGTGTTAAGTTTTGTGTTCTTTCTTACGTATAACGGTTAAGTTGTGCTGGATTTTATAGTGTTGGGCAGTTTTAAGTTCTGTTTTGGCTTGATCTCGGTGAGATCTGGCAACCCTTGTCTCAATTCACTTTTAGATCACTCACACAGCCCTCCAAATAGAGCTTTTCCAGATGCCTAATTAAAAACAAGGGGTAGAAGAAGTTTACTATGAAACACCGTGTTTATCAGTAACATAGTAAAAAAAGATGTTTTTTTTTAAGAATTTATAACAATAACAATTGTTACTACAGTCTTACAGTATTTTATCTCCAAAACATCTAATCAGACCTGCCCCAATAATGTACTCATTCCTAATCCTATCCATCCTTGTCACACCTCCAGGTCTGCCTTCTGTCTATTTCTTGGTGCCACTTTCTCTAAACCATGCACCACTGCTTTCTTCCTTCTCCATTCCTTTGGACTGTTTACCTTGAAGTACATAAAATCCTACAACTTCTTTAGTTCCTTACACATCTTTCTATTAATACATAGTAAAGTTGGGCCTGTGCAGTATCTCCTAGTTAGTGTCTGTGTTACTGTGTGGGTGTGTGACCGTTCATGACACCATCAATTAGCCCCATGTGTAATTAAAGCCCTCATCAGAGCGGAGGAGTGAGCCTCAAGCCCTCAGGTTAATGAACACTTGTCAGACAGGTCAAAGGTCACGCTGTCACACACCCCTTTGGCTGCTCCTCTCACCGCCACATGGAGGTATCCTGCAGACTCAGCCTCTCGTTCACTTACATACTAATTTGTCTGTGTTGTAACTCTATTAGAAAGTGTATCTTCTCGGGCTAATTACCAGTATTATTCAGCAACAGTACAACAACAATGGCCTGTGCTGATTTATGTCATGTTCTCGCTCCGGTTTATGAGCTGTTGCGCAGAAGGGGGGGGTCCTCCAGGGTGCAATAACACACCCACATCGATGGCCCCCTCCAATGAAATGTGCATTATATTATAAGTTATTAATGGAGTCCCACTGGGCTAAATTTAATTACGTAGTAGTTTGTGGAGTAATTCGCTGGGTATGTATTGCCTCTGTGTTGTTTTTAGAGAGGGGAGTGAGGCCCATTGCAGCCGTTTTCATTTCGTCTAAATGGTGCATTCAGGTACAATAGAAGCGTGGTTATAATTTCATCAGGTCTCCTCTGATGGTACGTCTCCTGGATATTCTCATGCAGAGTGCAGTTTCAATGAGCGCAAGAAAGTTTCAAGCTGCCGTTCTTTGTACAAAGTTCAATTCAATTTGTTGTACTTGAAAAGGCCATATCAATGCAGTTAATTAATACATTTCATAGATTATAAAGGGCAAGTAAACAATGCAAGATACTATAATGATAGTGCCAATTATACAAGAACCCTGGGTCCCACTACACAATCACACAAATTATCATTTGGCTTTGCATTTGGATCATGAAACATCTACACAAGGAGGGTCCAGGAGCAGCGGCTCTACTCCAAGGTCCTGTTGAGTGACAGAGCTCACCCTATCTCAGAGGAAGCACCCAGACAACCTACAGAGAAAACTAATTTTGGATGCTTGTATCTTGTCCCTAACCCACAAGTTAGAGTAGAAACACAGATCCTTTTGGCTCAGCTCCTTCCACTAACTTCCACTAACAAGACCCTGAGACACTTCAGCTCCTCTACTTGACACAGGAGCTGGCTCTAACCTGAACCACTCTTTTCAGAGCTTAAAGAATTGACCAAGGACAAGCTGAATGTCCTGGTTAGCAGCCAACAAGACATCATTCACAAGAAATTAGGATCTGTAGTCCCCAAACTGGACTCCCTAAACTACAGCCTATAAGTTCGGTCTATGAAAACGGTGCAACAGAATGGTGCAGAGGTATATATATATATATATATATATACATATATATATATATATATATATATACAGTGTGTTACTCTGTATTGTTTACAGGCAGCTACATTGGATAAATAGGCTGATTTGGTTAACTTTAGTGTTAGGTGCTGGGGCCCCTACTTTTCCATCTTTGCATATATAGTTCTCACTTTTACCCATTTTTGGTCTATCGTGTATTTTTTGCATTTTTAAATTTTTGAATAGAGGAGCCCGTCTCATGCCTGTGTAGCATCTTTTGTTAGCACTAGCCTTTTATTTGACCTGGTGGTCCTGTTCCTGCTTTTCTTTTGCTTAGGGATTAGTTTCAGGCATGTTTTAGGGTAGCGGTAGGACCTGTCCATCACACTGTCCCTTATGTTCTGTTGGCGGGCTCACCATTCGATTTTCTTTTGTTACTTTGGGCACGAGAGGATTTTTGAAGGGTTGTGTTTGAAACAATATTAACTGAAGAAAAATAAAGTCAAATAAACAGAAATATATTTTGAATTGTAACCCTTGACTCATGTGTCCTTTTTAAATATGTTTCACCTTTGGGTCGTAACAATAACTAGTGTCTAAATGTAGCCAACTTCCACAGTTTTACAAGTCTATTGTGGATTGATATACCTGACACCACTTCTCCTCTATCTGAAATATATTGTTGTGATAAACGTTTGGAGCCACTATTTTATGTGCTGTGTGTTTTCTCTGCACAATGAAAGTGAGTGGGTTTTAGAGAGCCCGAGGAGACTCTGTTTTTTAAGGCTGAGTCATATAAAAATAAATCAATGTCAGCGCACTAATGAAGAAAAGCTTTATAATCTCAGAGAGAGGCCGCTCTGACAAATGGACACCAATAAAAGTGCATTAAAAAGTAACTTCACTGCACTTAGGAACAGTATGTGTTTAGAACTTTATACGGCTGTAAAAATAAGGCAGTGTAGAAAAAGCCATTGGACACTAATGGACTAATTATCTAAATAAAACTGCACTGTAAAAAGTAAATGAAAAACAAAATTTGGAAAATGATTGAAATTAGGAACAATGTGTGCCATTTGAAATAAACAATAAACAGTATGTATGTTTCTACATTTTGCAGAAATATCAATAGGTTCAGTTGAGTTATGGTCATAACTCGATTAGTTTTACTAGATTCATGTGTTTGTCTGAGTATGCATGCACAGCAGTGTAAAAGGTGAGGTACTCTAAATCTGTGCTCAAGTAAAAGTAATACAACTTTAAAATAATATTACTTACACAGACGTAACAGTACTCAGCAAAATGGTTACTTAAGGAAAGGTAAAAAAAAAAAAAGTATAACGTTTTCATAAGTAAAAATACCGCTGCTACAACTACTGCTATTTCTTATATTATTGTACTTCCAATGCTGCTGCTACTATTATTAACATTAAATACTCCTATTTTTCCATTTAACCTGAAGGGATATTGAAACAATTGGCGAGCATAATAATAATAATAATAATATATACATGCCTAAAAGCAATATAACTTTATGACAAAACTCATTGGTTATTCCAGTCAAACCTCTATTCTTTAAAAAAAAAGGCAAAATGCATAAATATGCAAGTCACTGCAGAAGGGAAATAATATATATATATATATTAATGAATAAAAGATTCTCATACGTTCAAAAGGCCCAGAGTCAAAGAGCTGTTGCCACATACAGTGTAGGACAGAGCTGTTCCTATTAATTAGATATATTGTCCAACAGCAGAGGTTCAGTGTGAACAAAGCCCATTGGTCAGCACTGTCCCAGAGCAGGAGTCGATAAGTCAGACTAAAGTGAGCCAATGCCCTGCCACTTCCAGGAGCACGTGTGTCCATAAACACAACAGCCCTACTGCCTCAGGGACATGTGGCAATAACATGAATAATGCATACAGTATGAGTAAGGCCTTAGCATGTCATATATGTGCTTAATGTACTTTCTAAGTTTAGTACATTGTATATTTAAACATCATGGTTGAAAACATGGGAAGAATGAGTGATGAACTGAGTCATTGGCATGCGGTCTGTAAGGAATAAGATGGCAGAACGTACAGTATGCAATACAAGGTTCGCCTTGTACTGCATACTGAAAGTATACTGGACCATATACTGCTATACTGAAAGTATAGCTGGACCATTTCAACGCTGGAAAATACTACTACCTGACATTAAAGCAAAGTTTTGAAAACAGAGCTTACTGTTAATTTCAAACTAAGACCATCTTCCTCTGAGTGTACGTAGCATGGGAGAGTGCCTCTCTCTCTCTCTGTCGTCTCCTCTGTATTTCTAAGTTTAGGACATTGTATATTTAAACATCATGGTTGAAAACATCTGCGCAGATTTGTTTCCTCTCTCCTTTGCACCTGAACCCAACGCTGCTTCTGTTTCCTCTGAGTGTGTGCATGAGTGTGTCCGTCAGCTGTGAGAACGATCTGAGATATGATGAGCAGTGCCTTGAGGAAGTCTGTCTAAATGTTGTGAAGAGAAAGAAAAGGAGTGAAGCTGTGCATTAGATGTGCTGAAATACATTTGGCATTTTGGCCGGTGTGGAAGTCCAGCCCTGGTTACTGTGTGACAGAATTTAGATCACTGAGAAAGGTTCTGTCGCCATCAACAAGTGTGATTAAATGCGTTTTATTTTTCTGTAATTAATCAATTGTAATTAACGCGTTAAAATACCAGTCCAAGCTATCTACAAGTAACCCAGCCCCTACGTCAGACTTATAGTGCTCAACAAGCAGCACTATAAATTGCATCATTCAGATTATTGCAAAGAAGAAAAAAATATTTTTATTTTGTTATTGCTATTGTTTGTTTCTTCAAATATACTACACTACAGCCAATTGTCCGTCAAGTTCTATGGTACAGAAGTAACTTAATAATACAGTCAAGTAATTTTTTTTAAGTACTTTTAAGAAAACATACCTTCTGAGTATATTTTCTAAAACATGCTTTTACCTGAATGAATCTTTAAGGGAGAAAAAAGTTACTTTTTAAAAGTGCTTTTGGACCTTAGTAGCAATGTAGGTTGTTAACTTGCCCCCAGAGCCATCACAATAATTATCTGTACAATAGTAAATACGCTGTTTCAGCGACGGAAAAGAAACCACTGGAGTGACACTGCCTCGCAATTCTCATAAAAGGGCCCTCATAAAAGGGCATGAGAGAGAGGTAAAACCAATTGTAGCCAGCCTAAAATATTGTTTACCATCAAAAATGCACCAGAAAACAGGATATCATTCATGGTTTGTTCAGATTTTCCTGGAGGAGGACTCCTGGACCCCCTTGCCTTATATTGTCTGTTATGCATACAAGGCCTCAGTTCAGAATATGAGTTAAATGGAGAGCTCATATTAACGCTTTGTAAAATTTTATCAAATACCCCTTGTTAGCATATTTTTGGTTTGAGGTGGGATTTACAAAAACAACTGGAGCCTATAAAGGGCCTCAGTTTATCCTCTTGCCTAGGGCCCCTGTAGTGTTTACAAACGACTCTGCTTGCCTCACAACTAAAAGGTCCTAGGTTTGATTGTGGGTTTGGTAGTGGTTGTAGAATTAGTAGTAAAAGCAGCCCCAGCAGTAGTAGTAGTACTAGCGGCAGCAGCAGTAGTAGTAATTTCTACTTAAGTTTACAATCTTTTTTTTTTTCCTCAGTTTATATTTAGTGAAGTACTTTTACTTGCACTTGAGTATTGTTATATTGAGTACTTACTCCAACTCTGCTACAGTAATTTATAGGGGCAGGGATATTAGCACATCTCAAGTGCTAAGAGTTCTTATTTCAAACCCTACATCAAAAAGATTACAAGGACACTTGGTATCTGAAGACTCAGAGCTGAGCTGAAGTTTGTGGCCCTCTTTCACCCCAGTGTTACATTACACAGGGCTCCAGAGGGGTCCAGTGAGGTGAAGGTTACTGAGAGGGTCGTGTGGGGACAGTGAAGATAAGCGAGAGAGAAGACGGTTGAGTAACAGGTAGCAGATGATTCAGGATTAATGTGGAGATAAGCTGTGAGGAACACAAGGTCACGTCCCAGGACAGAGGGTCCAGCACCAAAGAGGATTTACAATCAAAAGAGCAAGAAGACTAACAGAGAAAGTCATATGATACACTGTCTTTGCCCTTCAGAAGTGGTAATATTTTAATAAGACAGCCATGAAACCTATGAATTCTATGGGAATTTAATTCAAACTGGGAATAGTTGAAGCAATAAATGAACTGGAATAGCAATAATCCGGTAACATTTAGTGCTACTGGAGTGTTAAATAGTCAGCTGGAAGGCACATTTATTACTGGTCAAAAAAAAATGAGACTTTTTTTTTTTTTAATACACTCATATAATAAGTAAAGAGCTGCCTTTTGTTGTCTGATTGATTATTCCACCTGTGATTGCGCTGCCCACAGAAACAAAATACCAGACTAACTTGTTTGTATAGAACAGAAAAACAGTTTGTCTGGCTGGCCAGGCTAATGATATCTGTGTTGTCTGTGTCATTCAGCACTTTGCCCAAGACATTGATTTGTTTTGCTAAATTTATACGTTTTCAAAGATACACAAGTGTATCTAGCTTTGGTCTGGGCACAGCGTTTATATCCAAACCATTGCCTGTTTGACCAATGGTGTGGCAGTGCTAAAGAAAGCCCATGGCAGGTCCATGAAGCCAGGATCCTGGTCAGGAGTACCTTGTTGTAGGATTGGCTTATTGTGCATGTTTAAGGTCAATGAGGCAAATGGGAGCACCGACAGAAAACCCACCCAAGGAAAGGAAAAACATGGAAACCCCACACAGAAAGGCCCTGCTCGGTCTAGGAATCCAACCAGGGACTTTCTTGATTTAAGGGGACAGTGGTAACATGTTACATTACATATAGAGTTGAATTAGTTTTAGGCTCATTTCCAGGTCTCAGCCTGCTTCTACCTGCGATATCAGACTTTTAAATGTGTTGAGAGCAGCACATTTGTGAGAGGAGTAGCCTCTTGCTGACACAGTGACAGTGACATGAACTATCGGAGCCCATTAGAGCAGCAGACATTAAAGACAGGATAAATGAGCTTCAGCAGGATGTCAATGGACAGTGCCAGAGGCAGCGAGACTGCCACATTCTAGACATTACTGTACAGAGTTTAATGGATGGACTGGGACTCTGCAGTTAAATAATGGACAAGGCTGGTTTAGTCGTCTAAGCCTTTAAGTGGAAAGAAAAAATCCCACTTTAATGAATGTGGAAACTGAAGTGAACTAAGGTGTGGTGAACAATCTCTGTAACAATGAGCAGAAAACTCACAAAATAGTTGTGGACAGAAAAAGCATGACCAGACAAACTTCTTTCCCCTTTTCATTGAAGGAGCAGGAAGATGGTGTCCACCTTGTGTGAGCGGCTCAAATGACATTGCAATGACTGTGAACACAGCCAACATAACCAAAAAGGCCCACTCGTACTTTTTAAAAGGACAATGAAGCTGGCTAAAGTGGGCTGGAATTAGCTCTCAAATCAAAATAGCCAAATGCAGTGGTTCTCAAACTGTGGTACAGGATACTACTGGTGGTGTGCAAGGCTCTATTAGGAGTCCTCAGGAGTCTTTTGTAGTTCATGTCCTGATTAAGCTTATCTAGGCTTGATCCAGTAGTGCGGTTTAGACAACATGGGCCCTATCTTGTGAATGGCACACGCCTGATCTTGGCATAGACAGAAGACAAAAAAAATGTCTTAAGAGGGATATATATAATAATAATGAACATCTGCTCATTGAGGGGGTTTCTCATGCGCCACACCATGCCCAGATTTAGAGCAGGTGGACTCACCACACATCTCACCTGTACAACAAGGTGGAAGTCTGCCTGCGCCAAGATCAGGCGTGTGCCATTCACAAGATAGGGCACCTTAAGTTCTTGTTAAGTCCTGGTTTAGACCTGTTTAAAATCTGATTTAGACCTGATTTAGATCTGGTTGAAATCTGGTTTAGTGCTGTTTTATCCCCTTTTCAAAATCTGGTTTAACCCTTATTTAGACTTGGTTTAGACCTGGCTTGGTTTAGTCATGGTTTAGATTTGGTTAAGATCTGGTTGAGACCTGGTTTAGACTGGGTTTAGACCCAGTTCAGTCATAGCTTAGACCTGGTTTAGATCTAGTTTAGACCTAATTTGGCCCTAGTTTAGTATTGATTTAGGTTCATTTTAGTCAGTCAAAGATCAACTTTCTAAGGTGGTAGAGCATGGGAACTTCTACTGACATTGAACTGTTAAATTTGCCCCAAATAACAACCGGCATTAGCAGGCGCACAAGCCGAGGAACCTCCATCAACAAAGATCTAGCCCACCTACAGACTCCAAGCCCCTTTCCTCAGGCAGAAGGCTCTACCGCCTCAAAGGGAAAGGGAATGGGAATGGTATTTATATAGCGCTTTAACTTTGACACAAGTCAACCCAAAGCCAGAACTAGGAGTATGAGCTGCAACTTCACTGACTTTCCAATAATGCCACTGATAAAGACTGAACACTGTTAGATTTATGACCAGTGTTTTAAAGTCAGAACAAGCTTTTCAGCCATCACTGTTGGCAAAAAAGCAAACATAATTTTAATAAACTTCACTGTAATTTTGAAAGTTTAAAGCATCTCCTTTCAAAAATCCTATTTGCAAAATGCCATTACTTTTTTAATACTCTGTGTTTAGCCTTGAACAGTTGGTGTCACATAGCATCCATGCCTCCACAGCTTCTCTCCAAAGGTCAGAAGCCTGTGAGCTGCCCTCTGACTGGATGCACATTGTGAATAACAGGTACATTACTTCTCATGCATGAGTGGTGAAAGGCAGGCTGTGAATCAGGATGTGAGTGAGTGACATGACCCTTTACCTTTGGACACAGCATACACAACATCCCGGAGGAGATCCAGAGATATGTGGGTGAGGGACCTTCTAAAGGCCAGCTGGGGTCAAACTATTACGTGTGTCAAGGAATAAAAGCATGTGTTGATGTTATGTCAGCATGACCTTTCATTTTTTCACAAATGATTTTAAAGAAGTTAATTTATTTATTTATCTTTAGAGCATTTAAAGGTCCTATATGATGCTTTCTTTCGAGCATTAGGCATTTTGAAAAGGTTTTGGACACTTTGGCACTTGGCAAAAGCTCAGCACAGACTTCTAATGACCTGGAATTAATTATCTCTGCCAAGAAATATATGTTTCTAACTTTATTTGGTTGTTGGTTGATTTGTTGGACTGCTAGCAAGATAATTCTAAAAGTAATGGTTGGATTTTGCTGAAAATTTCAGGTAATGTCAGAAGGTGATGGAAGAAAGTGTTAGCTCTGGTTATCTAGAACAAAACTCTTTTTTTAGGTTTATTTACTGCAAGATGAGGACAAAGAACTCCAGAAACAACAAACAGGGTCAGCAGAGGAAGAAATAGGTCAATTCTTAGTCAAAGTTCTCTGATTCTAGTTCTAGGCACTGTTTAGTTACAACTGCGACAAGGTTCCTTTATTTGCATTTGTATACATTACTTACATTTAGTTTAAAGGATTTGCTCAGAATTGAAATGTATGCTAAGCTGCCACTCTTTTGTCAGCATTTCTTTAAAGCAACACTAGCCAGAGTCCCGTGTACTTTTTATTGAGCTTAATCAGTGTTTCTTTTAACAGCCAGGGGCCAAAAGTAACCATACATATGACTTTATTGATCTAATAAAGGCTCCTGCATTGTTAGGTGTACTGAATGAAGCAGTGGCACGGGGTTGGAATCACTTCTGGCACCTCTGGCAAGGGCTGAAGTCAAGGTGCAGGTTAATCAATTTAAGATAATCACCAAAAAACAACATGACATTTTTTGGAACAATTGGAAAATCGCAGTACAACATTGAACCCAACTTTGTTTTAATATGCATATTACTAACACATGAAAAACTGCAAAAGTGGCTAGTCATCGATCTGTATTAATATTTTAATATAGTTAACATATACAATATTTTTTCAACATTTTCAACCCCTTCAAAAGACTAGACCATACACATAGAAAAAATCAGCTACAAAAGTGTCTGTAACTATATTTCCCTAAAAAAAAAAAAAAAAAAAAAGTTTCTACTTCTCTGGACCTGATCATGGCTGCTGAGTTTTGAGGTCAGCTCCAGTGAAATTTGGCACAGGTTTAATCCAGTTTCTGTCCTGAGTGTAGAAATGAGGTGAAGGTCACAGCTCTGTGCAGTCCACTCAAATTTAACACCAAACTGATAAGAAAATTTGCTGCATTCAACAAGCGCCAGAACTTGTGAAAACACTAGACCCGATCTTGTATTTTACAGACATTTTGATGATTATTCTTTATATTGTATAAAGATTGTGATTTGTCAAATTTAGCACATCATAAACATTTACTGAACAGAAAATGAAAAATTATTGAGACCTTAACTCTCTGGTATCCCACCCAGAAAGGTCTAACCACGAAAACTGCCTAATTTGCGCTCAGGCCCAATACTGTTGAAACACATGTAACACTTTTTCTCCACTTTTTATTTTTTTGTATTTCAACAGCTTTGGTCACAAAGCTGTATATTAATAAACACATGTATCCTTTAAATGCCATGTTTGTAATAAACCATATTAATTTGTGATGTATAATGTTATTGTTGGTGCTAGGTCAAATACTCACACCTAAAAATGCACACCTATATGTTAAGCTATTAAATCATATATCTTTATTTATTGTTTTACTCTAATTGAAATAATAATAACAAGTCAGCCATAAACATAGATATAAAATACTCATTCATTTTCCATGTTTTAAATGGCTTTTTTTTTTTTTTTTTTTTTTTGGTTTTAATTCTGGCCTTTCTAATCTTAACGCAAAGGGCACAAGGTCATGTCATGTACAAACCCTACACATTACCACATGTGCACTATAGGCATCACTCCCATTCAAATGCTCTAGACTTTGTGTATCTAAAACATCTTATGGACCTTTAATGCAGAGGGTATGTGGTTCAAATCCCATCTGGCACAGATACAGTACTTACACAAACCACAAGGGGTCAGTAAAGGAACAAATTATTATGCCGGGGTGTAGATGGAAATAACTGTCTTGGTTTGCATACAATACAATAATATAAAATACAATAAATTATCTAGATGGCCTTATAATGCACATCTCATTTAGAGTTAGCTGTATTTCCATTGAAAGTTTCCAAATGCTTATTTTAGCAATAAATAAGAAGTTCTGTATTATTGTATTTTGTGTGACATTTGAACCAAAGTCCTTGAAAATGATGTTGAGGAAACCTTGCAAACCTTATTTTTGTTGCCTCTAATAATGCTAGTGGGGCCTTTAGTCTCTGTACGTCTGCTCCTGCCTGCTCTTGGCACGGCTCCTAATGGCCACACTCCATCAGCTCATTACCCTGACGCATAAAATGGCCTTTTATGTGGTGCCAACAAGCTCCAATCCGCGAGAATAAATGAATCAAAAGCCCATTCATGGCCCGATAAAAAGTCTGAAAGGAGGATTCTCCCTGACATACGTCGCCAGTATGGCCTCTAGTATGTTTTCATTGCTGCTCAAGTCAACATTTTGACATTTTTAAGTGACAGATTGGCAAATGTTGTGGCATATTTGGTGCACCAGACAATTACAGTGTCAGAGAGCCACAGTTAATTGTCCAAAATGTAAATGGTGTTTTCAATGAGATGCAGATGTTAACAGTCATTCCTGTCTTAATAAGCGAAATGGTTTGTAAAATGACAGCAGTGGTGTTGAAATGAGGGTAAAAAATGATGTACATACCTGATTCCTTTGATTTGTGCGATGCTGTGGTGAGAGATCCGCGACAGAGCAGAGATGACCTGCAAGAGACAAAGACATTTTAGATGAAGCATATGGAAAAAATCATCCAAGATAAAATTAATCAGCCACACTTGAAGTCAAGCCAGGATAAAAAAGGGAGTTGCATCAGGAAGAGCATTAAATGATGACAAATTAATATGCAAAATTTACAGTAGCCCAGAAGAGTTCAAATCATCATCCAAAACCCGAAACATCACAATTTCAAATTAGTTGGACTGTTTTATTCCTTGGCATAGTACAATAATAATGTTCTTTTTTTTTTTTTTAGTCTATCCACCATCTTAGATTTACTGATTTAGATGCAATAACAAACCAGGGATCTTTCTTTTGGCTGTTTCTATTCAGTGATCACCACAACAAACGTCTGCCTCCATCTAAATCTATCCTCTGCATCCTCTTCTCTCATATCAATTAACTTAATGTCCTCTTTCACTACAGCCATAAATCTCCTCTTTTGTCTTCCTCTAGGTCCTTCTGCCTGTCAGATATAAACTCAGCATCCTTTTTTCAATATACTCTCTATTCCTCCTCTGCACATGTCCAAAACATCTCAGTCTGGCCTCTCTTGTTTTATCTCCATAACATCCAACGTGAGCTGTCCCTCTGATGTTCACATTCCTAACCCTATCCATCCTTGTCACTCCCAAGCCAGGAATAAGACACCCAAATTAATTCCCCTAAAGCTTATACTGTATGCACAGTACATGTGAATATTTTAAATGGTTTGCAATATTGCTGCATATAATATCACAGAAAATGTTATAAAAATTGTTATAGTTAAATGAAGACAAACATTTTATTCGACTTCTGCTCTGTTCTGTCTTGAAAACTGTGTGCGTGCCTATGGTAAAAAAACAAAAAAAAAACAAAAAAAAACCAAAAAAAAAACAAAAAAAAAACTAAACAGTGCATTAAGTACGACATGAACAGACAATGGATGATCCTGAAAAAGCTATTCATGCCTTTATAGGATAAATTATTGTAATGCACATAATGTTGCTGTCTCCAAGTTGTCCCACCACTGGCACAGAATGCCTCTTTCTTTTTAAAAGCTTTTAATAGCCTCGCCCTACCTCATCTGGCTGAATTGTTGGCTGCTTGAAACTTAAACCGGGCCTTAAGGTTATCAAATCAACTTTATTTGGAAGTCCCGAGATCTACGTACAAACATGTAGGTTATCGAGTCTTTTCCGTTGCCGGGCCTAGACCTTTGAACAAGTTGCACACACTGTTTTTACACTAATGATGTGACACTCCACTTTTATTTTATTTTATTACTGATGTATCTATTGTATCTTGTATGCTGATTTCCATAATTCGCTCACATTCATTTTATGGTTCTGTCTGTGTGTAAGCAGATTTAACGTCGTTCATTCGTCACACACGGGTGGTCAAACACTACACAGTCCTGCAGATGAAGGTCTACAGATGGCAGGCTTGTTTATGGCCCACAGAGGCTCATGCAGGGAGACAAGCGAGCACCAGTCCAAAACACACCCCGACACTAAACCTGTCTGACATGGCTCATTAACCACTTCGGGATGAATCTGGTTTCCAAACACCATGACAATGCCAGATGTCTGCAAATTTGTTGTGTCAATGCGTCTTCCTTGGCAGGTGTGGCATCAAATAGCTTTCAGCATCCTCTTTGGAAAATGTGCATGGAGATTATCAATGCAGTACTTGCAGGCATGATGGCTGGAGAAGACTTTTTGACTCAAGTGGCTGTTGACCAAAACCACCTTGTTCTATTCAAGTAGGTTCCTTGTTTATCATATGAGTACTTAGACTGAGTAGGGATTACACAGAGGGCTGTTATAGAGCATATGTAGACAGGTTCAATTACATCTTGAAGCACTCAGCCCAGTCTCCCAATTAAAGCATGCACTTATCATTTTTCCATTATCACCAATGCATTTCAAAGGCAAAAACATACACATTAATGCATATGCAAATCAGCTTATTATTAAGGGAGATTCTTTCGTATATTTGCTGTCACAATAATAAAAAAGTATCTAATTTATTCACAACATGAAAACAAAATTGACCTATAACTGCAGTTGTAATATGATTTGGACCATAGTATACTTGCTTTGTTTGCACAACCACCTATTGTTTTTTTACTTAATATTGTCACTATCAGGGCAATTTACTGATTGGATAACTCACAGTGAGTTCCTCCAATTAATGATCAGATATTAATCTTAAGTACCTTCCCTTTGCAAATGCTTTCAATAGAAGCCTGTCCATGCTGGGTCTATAGTAAAAGAACAAGCTGCCAAGGTATCCTATCCTTTTATCCAATTAGAAGCAGACACTCCTTAAAGGGGCTATATAATGCAAAATGAACTTTTTTGAGCATTCTACAATGGCATAATATTGTTCCCTCATCAAAAACATACTTGGAGTTATGTTTTGTGTCATTCATGCCTGTATAGTAGTCCTGTAGTCTCTGGCGCTAGAGCTTTTGAGACCTCAAAATGCTTGATTCTACGAACCTTCACCTCACCCACAAACCCCCGCCCAGTCCAGGAAGCACTGACCAATCAACAAGCCCTCAACCTCCAGTTTGCCCTCATTCATTTATCCAAAAAGACAGTGTACAGCTCTGTTTCCACTGATTCCTCACAGACATTTTTCATTTTGTAGTAAAATGTCATCATACAAAAGTTTAAGGAGTAATTTGTTTGTTTTTTCTTTCAATTGTTTCTAATCAAAACGCAGAAGAGAGCTGCACCCTGTAGCCCTCTGCTGGTCTTGCTTCTGTTTATTGAAAAAGTTTTCTTTTAGTCAAAAGAAAGTTCATAAAATGTGCAATTCTGTTCTAAAGGTGACCAAGATTGGTTTAAAAACATGAACAAAAGCACATTAAAGCTCCTCTAAATAGGCTACACTGAGAATGTAGGTAGGTGCAAAACAACAATTGCTAAAAATGTAACCCGAACTTCTAAAACAATATATCTGGTTCTGTTTTATAATTAAAAACGTTGTTTGACCTGACCCAACTCTAAAATACACTCTTCACAAATGCTTATCCAAATAATTGCAACATTTACACATTGTATCTGTCTGCCTCTAGTCTACAAAGAGAAAACGTGGCCAAAAATAAATTCAGCATCTAACATATTATTATCTCCATATTTTATCCAGTGAAAAAGTAGGAATGTAGCACAACTGCATGGTGCTTGTTTACACAGGGACCACAAAAGCTTGTATTACAGAGGCAGATAAAGTGTTGTGTTTTGCCTGAGGTTAGTGTTTTAATAAATCACAGTGGATAAAGCCATTGTTTGGTTGGTGGCAGACTGCCCACCGCACACCTGACCACACAGCAGGCTGGGACCACATATGGCACTGGGCCCCGCCTCGTTATGATTAAGTCATTGTTTTGCTTTTATTGGACTGCATTAGCTTTCAGAGAAGGATGCCGAGTTACATAATTTAAAGACAACACCAGAGAGGCCATGTATTAATATGCAAAATCATGTTAATTATTATATATTTTATAATCATCCTTCTGTGTTACTGAGCAATCTCTTTGGCTTCCTTCAAACGTCCAAATAAGTGCATGTATAGATGCATTGGTGAATTTAAATGCTCAATAGCAAAAAGAAACAAAAAACAAACAACAATAATAATAATAATAATAATAATAATAATAATAATAATAATAATAATAATAATAATAATACATCAGCCAAAGTGGGTGCAGACTGACAGAGACATGTCCGCCATTCCGCACCAACACACAATCACACTAACACATTCAAATAGTACACCAGTCCCACAGACACTAAAGGCAAGGTGTGTGAAGTGTCTTGCCCAAGGACACAACAGCATTATGCAATGCTGCACGCCGGGATCGATCTGCCAACCTTTCAGTTAGTGGGCAAACAGCTCTACCTACTGAGCTATTGCCGTGTGAATGGATGTGTGTCAGTGAATATTGTCCCTGCAACTAACAGAAATAACCTGAAGAAAATTAATGAATGTACTGCTGGCCTACAGTATATTAATTCATATTTAGGAGAATGCAGTCTTTTTTCAGTCAAAAACATAATTAGATCTTTTTTTATTTAGCAACTAGTCCTTAAAACAAACCTACATAAAAACTGAAAAAGGAAGACACTAAAAGTCAGTTCAAAATAGCATACTCACTGCTGCATACACCAGCATAGTCTGACCTCACATAGGAATCATCACTCAAGGCCCATAGCAAACAACAGTGTCTTATATTAGCTCCAGAACGGCCTTGTTGAGGCCGCGCACAACCTGTTTATTCAAAGTCATAAAGAATACAGAGGTAAAGCCCTTATTTCTAATACGTCTGAGTAAAGAAAGCAATAAAACAGGCCATAACAAAAAAACACAACACGATGAAGTCGAATAATGAAGCCTTAAAAATAATAGCATCCAATAAAATGCTAAACAAATGAATCAGTTTAAACAAGCCCCTGGAAATAAAACATGATGAAATACAATTATAAAACGCCCCAAGGATGACAAGAAAGTGGCTTTAAAATCCTTATGCAATCACTGTAAAATGAAGTCATGTATAAATCTGAGGTTTTCCTGCCGTTTACTGCCTCAAAGTGTGGACATGAAAACAGGTTGCTAATTAGCATTTCTTAGTGCCAGAGGGAGTCACGTACTGGCACCACTTTTGTGTTTTTTTTTTTCTTCATTTGTCACATTGGGCCGTGACATGCAGTAAACCAAAGAAGAATGTGGGTTTGTAAACAGATTTGAGCCTGTGAAGGATAGGGCTGAGGTTTGCACGCTCAGAGCTGGCAGGACACTGGCATGGGTGCTGCTGCCAGACAGGCTTTGGGCCCACACTGACCCAACCCTGGATTTTGACCAGGAGATCTTTGTGCTTTCAACCAGACCAAACCAGAGCTAAACCACAAAGCAGCTGACCACACTATCTTAGCCATAAACAGTCACTTCTGAACTTGAAATACAAGAGGGTACAACAGCAATTGTGTAACATGTATTTACACGGATAGTCAAATGTGATAATGTCCACTATAAGTTTACTTTGCCTGTGGCTTTTGCCCGAGATTTAGCCTGGCCAGCCATACAAATACTACTACTTCTCTATGCAAACAATTTAATGAGGTACCACTTGGTTTGAGTTGGATTTACAGGGGGTGGGGCTAATATTGCCAGAGTAACCAATCAAAGAAACAAAGGGCATGACATAAGCAAAGTGATGAGTTTAATAAAAAGCCATCTATTTTTTATTTTCCAAATATCTGGATAAACTCCAGTTTCCCAGAGAAAACCTGACATAAAAAAAAAAAAAAAAAATCTTTCAGCTGCTCCCTTTTTTGTTAAGAGTCGCCACAGCAAGCCAGTGAATTGGCAGGTTTTTATACCAGATGCCCCTCCTGCACCAACCAGCCACGTACTGTGACTGGAGTAGCCAATGTGGGTTAAGTGTCTTTCCCAGGGCCACAACAACTATCTGCGCTTCGAGCAAGGTTTGATTTGCGGGTTGGTGGGCAAACACTTGACCCACTGCGCCACTGTCACCCCCTTTTAATCAGTGACATTGTTTTCATTGATATATTATTATGAAAAAAAATATATATTTTATTTTATATAAGTAAGCCAGCTTGGTTCCACACTTAAGTTTGATGAATATGCTCATAGTAACTGAGTACTAATTTTGTTTTTTACGTCTTCTCCCTTACCTTTTCTGACAGTTTTTCTGACAGTAAAACAGCTTTTTATTGGTGTATTCCTTGTAGATTTTATTGTACTTCATGTGTTCCAACTACACTTTCTTCTGCCCTTCTTTCCTTGTAATGCTACCTCCAAAGCTTCACTTCTATCAAAGCCGTTGGGTCCCCACATATTATTCATTTCCCTCTCATTTCCTTCTCCCCAGGAGGTCTTTACTCTGGGGATCGCTGGAGAATATAGCCTCTTCCACCTACTCCAGGAATATGGCAAAACCCGGACCAATATCTTTACCTTAATCTCTGGCTCTGAACTGCACTTGGCATCCCTTCACCCAGATTTGACCCTTGTCTGCTTGCTGGCCAAGAATAATTCACAACACCTGCTCTTCGGGCCACTAAAGCTTCAGATTTCACATGCAACGTCTGAATGCATGGGGCAGAGAATGGGGCAGGAGGGGGTCTTGGGATAAGGATTGTCTCAGTGGATTAACCCAGGGACACAGCCAAATGTTTGCAAACACACACCACCTCGACACATCTCCAGACACCAGGCACATGTGGCCTGGGTCCCAGCTGGGGCCACACCAGTGAGGAACCCATGTGACTGCCAACCGGCCAATCAGATGAGCAGGGGGGCCCGGCTGCAGGGAACAATGTCAAAGATGACAAATCGAATCAAAACCACATTCACATGGGATTAATAGCATTATGAAGGCTGTAATCTTGTGTAATGTAAACTGACGGATATTGACAAGCTCTCATTCATGATTATATCAGCACAGCTCAATGTGTACTTTGGAAGTTATCCAACAAACAAGACCAATTAATGACAAGTGTGTCACATGTCCCTACTGTCTTCTTTCACCAAAGCTATATTTTGTCAAAAGTCATGTCCTGTAAAGTTATCGCCAAACCAAAAATGTACTGGTCCTATCTCACAATGCTAAACTTATAGTGTCCAGAGCTGGACTAAATCTGGGGGTCTTCAAGTTGAGGGTTAATGTTCACACAAAGACATATATAGACAATATATAACACACCGCAAATTTGTGTAGTGATGAGTTAATAAATATATACCTGTTCATTGTGTCATTGTGAGTTGTCAGTGTAAGCGTTAACCCCGCAACTAACAGGCAATGGGTGTACCCCTCAGAGTAGAGTGAGCACACTTTTGGTTGAAATGCACAGTCATTTAGGCCTTTGTCCCCCCATTGCACTTATAAAGATAATGTCCCACTTTTTCTGTCACTTGGGGCTCAGTGGATCTTATAAATAATAACACTGACACTAAGAACAAGCTTTAGTGAGTGAGTATCCTTTGTGTAGAATATTTACTGGGTTAAATATATGGTTGAAGGGTCAGTGCCCCTGTGTTTCAGGAAGGGCCTCTCCATGGGGCTGTGAGCTGGACTAGTAGTGGGTCTGCTGCTGAATGTGTGCAGAAAATGCAGACATTACTTTGCTAAATGTGAGTGTTTTGGGGACAAAAACAGCTCATCAAATGTTTTATGCCTCAAAGCTGTAGCGTTATATATGCATAATATCAAAGCTTTTATTACTCAGTTCTGTCCTACCTTGTTCCACCAAATCGCACAACTCATCCCACTTTTAGCACTTTTTGAGGTGATCACCCTACCTCAGGCTCATAGTTAGTGGAATAGTCTGTTTGCATAGTTGTTTTATGACTTTATAGCTCAAGCAATTCATACTGTATACTTTTTTCAATATTACCTAAAGCAAAACCATCTTTTGCAAATTGTACTTGCTATGCAAACCTGTAGCCTAAACATATGCATTGTAGAAATATATTGACAGAAATATATTTAGCCCCTAGAACCCTAATGTCGGGGTTTTAGTGCATGCTCAATTAACACACACCATACACTGAATAACATTATCATGCAACCTTTTTTTTTTTGTGTGTGTGTGTGTGTGGTGTAGTTTTATCTACTCAGACAATCCATACTGTTGATTACAGCAGCAGAAATCTCACAATTGTTGCTTTATATAATTATTAAGATTATTTATGTAGACCAATTTATTTTAGGCATGCCATCTCGAGCAGATGCCTGAGAAAAAAAAAAAGTCAAACATCTATCTGGCACAGAGAAAGGGTATTGACAGCATAACTACAAGCATAACCAAAGATTTCTATTTTCTACCTTGAATAAAATAGTTGCTCTATTCCAATCCTAATATATGAAATAATGACTATTGACCAACACATCCAAGCCTCCATCTGTTGCATCCTTTTATGATTACATCCCAAAGGATCCATGCTCTTTCTGGAGGTCATCCAACAAACAGGACAAATTCATGGCAAACACACATCACATTATTGCTCTCTCTTCCCAGATTTTCCTGAAGAATTCGCAGTTGGCTTCTGCTCATAGCCAGGACGTCCGCCAAAGCACTACGGGACGGTGGCACAAAGCGGGACAGCACAGAACAGATGGCTGATGGGAACCCTGCATGCCCCACATCAATAATAAACAGAGGAGTGCGTGTGGCCCACTGTCCCACTGCCTCCGGGACTTCTGACTACTACAAATCATCACTATTCTCTTTATTTTCAACTGGATCTGTCCTATTTTTTCAATTCATTTTAGGAGGACCACAGAATAAAAACATTGTTGCACTTTAGGCTATATTTTTATTGCTTTTTCTATAGAAAAGTGGAAGTGGACAAAGGCTTGCATAGAAAACAATAAAACAAGACAATGGATAAGGTAAAAATCAAGAAAGATTTGAGCAATTATGCGTGAGGTGAGGTAGACCTTAGATAATGGCCAGTTACTCACAGGGCTGACACAGAGAAAAACAAATAACCAATCACTCAAACTTTTATGCTCAGTGGGCATCTTGGAGTCACTATCACCACCCCAAGGATGAACCCATGAGCTCCATGTTAAGAGGCAGCACTAATCACTCTGCCAAGTTATCAGGTAGACATCTGTCAAATGCATCCAATACCTAAACATATAGTGTAACTACTCGTGAACCAGCCTCTCCTACTTGATTTTCGCAAGCAGGACAGTCAGGGTCCCTACTCAGAGTGAAGCACTTTGCTCCGGTCGATTTGGAACTGGCCTATCACAGCTGTTTATCTGCAGTGTCAGCATTGTTGTTCTGTCCTCTGTGGGATTTTTATCTTCGTCTTCTTGTTTGTTTTAATAACAGTGTGACATAACAACCACATTCAAACAAACCAACTTTCTCCAGAGTTTTTTGTACAACTGGCTTCTGCTGCTGTCCCTGTTCAGAAATAAGTACAGAGCTGCTCATAATATAGGATATTCTGGTGTTTTATGGAAAAACTGGCGAGAATCAGCCATGTTTGTTTAGAATACAGGTCAGCAGCGCACCGCTTACGTCCTGCCCTTCATGTCTCTGATTTTGTTACCCCACCTGTCTTTTTTCTGACTGTAGAAATGAAATGTAAGTGAAAGGGTACTAAACTACCTTCTTTGTATAGAACAAGAAAAGAGCTTGTCTGGGCGGCCAGGCTAGTTTGAAACCAAAACCACAAATGAGTCCAAAAGAACATTTGCTTAAAGATGGGGTTGCTAATCTACATGATATGAGGCGACAATGGCTGGTTTGAATCCTACTCTCTTCAGTTCACACCCACTGTTGTCTGCATTTATTGATACTGTGTGTTATTATATTATTAAGATAATAATGCAAAAGCCCAAATGCATTGATTAGTCTGATGTCAGAGTCACAAAGTATACTTTGAGGATCTGAGTAAATCCTGAGGATCTGCGTGCCACACTGGACCAAATCCCCTCAGAACAGACCTTCCAGCTGCTTGATTACAGGGATTTTACTGCATATGTCAGAGCAGGAAAAGCCTCTGGGATGGAGCCTGGGCCAGAAAAAGCACTACTACTGCAGTCCATTGACCCAAAGACCCCATTTAACACCAGCCACTGTCACTGTCTGTCAGCTTAGGCTTTCAAATGTACACTGTTACTGTACCACTTATGTCATGAACGTTAAATGTGGGATATTCATAGAAAGTATGTGATTTTTTTTTTTTTTTTCAGGAAAACTGTTGAATTATTTGTAAGCATCTTCTGGCCTTTCAGATTTTCCCTTCTACATACAGCAAAGCCATTTATCTGCCACCTCATGTGCAGCAATTCACATTTTATTTTGGTTTTATGCCAGATGCACTGACTGATGCAACCCCCTCCATCCTGACTTGGGATGGCAACACTGGCTCATGTATGTGTTGTGGCATTGTGGCTGTATTTTATTTATCTGTAAGCATTTTTTTATTGTCTCCGTTAGAGGTCGCCACAGCAAACCAGTCACACAGTGATTTTGCAGATTTTTAGGCTGAATGCCCTTCTTGTCACAACCAGCCACATACAGTGACTGGAGTAGGCAATGTGGGCAAAGTGTCTTGCCCAGGGCCACAATGACAGTATGCACTTCGAGCGAGATTTCGAACCACCGACACTCGGTGGGTGAATGCTCAGTCCACTACGCTAATGTTACCTCTTTAGTTATCTATAAGCACAATACTGTACCGTACGTACCGGTAGCTCTTATTTGCGCCGCCCTCGTTGAAAACAATGTATTTCCAACTCCATTTGTCACAGTTCAAAGCTACATGAACAGCGCTCGAGCGCTCAGTTTTCTGTCCCCTCAATGTCACAACTCTTCTACTAGATGGAGCAAAGGCCGCGCCTCCTTGTTCTTTTGCGGCAGGATCCATAAACACGCCTATGGCACACATGAACAGCTGGGACTGGAATTCCCCTTTACCGTTTTTACCGCTGTCACTTCAGCGACGCCCCCTGAATACGGTAGCCAAAATTAACCAACATTGATCCATATATAAGGCGCATCGGATTATAAGGCGCACTGTCGGTTTTTGAGAAAATTAAAGGCTTTTAGGTGCGCCTTATAGTGCAGAAAATACGGTAATGCAAAAGAAAGTATCTATCCTAGCAATGGCTATATCTGCTTACACAGTGAAAGACAAAAAAATAGAATAAAATGGAAGCACAGTTAAATGTGAATAAATATTGGCTATGGAAGAGGAGACAATTGTGGGATGGCACTGTTCTTAACTTATAGCTAAGTAAATGTGTATGTAAGCATTCATTTAAAGACTAAGATCATAGTAAATTTGTTCATTCTAAAGAGGGTAGGGACTGAAATTAGGTAGTATGAGCTTTAATCTAACATACAGAAGCCTATAATGGAAGTTAGGGCACTTTTTCATGCATTTCCAACATTATCAATATGTATTATTGAGCTGAAAATGTGCCTGCAAGTCAATTTAGGAGCTTATTTAGCTTCAAGACCTTGCACATTGATTTGAACCGCTTGAAAGACAGAGGGCAGCGTTTGCTAATACGTGCAAATTATGCTCCATAGATCTCCAGTCAGCATCTGCCGATGTTGTGCAGCCGTGTCCGTGACCTGTCCCATTTCACGCAAGTCATCAGACATGGCTGACGCGCTCATGTGTGACCAAACACACGTGTGGCTGGACACATACGAGCCGGAACGTATCGGCATGTGATGTGCATGAGTGTGCACATAGATCAATGCTGCCCACAGGCTGCAGCAGCAGGCTGGTAATGGTACAGCCGATGTTTAGCCAAATCATATGTGTGTCAGGAAAACAGAGATGGAAGCAGGGCCAGCCCTTCCTATAGGCAAAGTAAGCAACTGCATAGGGCCACACAGGCATTAGAGGGCCCCCATACTTTAGCATTGTTAACATTTTTGACTGATTCTACAACTATGTTTTTTGTTTGTTTGTGTTTTGTTTTGTTTTTTTGCACATGTAATTTTTTTAGCTTGCTACGTTCTGTAATTTAATCTGAGTTAATCTGATACTGAGGATCAATGCCAATAAGGTGTTTTACTGTTTACCTGGGGCCCCTTTTGTTAGTAATGAGTTAGTAATGGTTACAAGTCAAAAATTAAATAAATAAATTCTTAAATAAAAATAAAGGCATACTATGTTAATCTTTATTTGGTGTACAAAATAACTGAGAGCCTTGGCCCCCAAACCTAAGTAAGTAAGTATTTAAGCATGTAGGTAAGTAAGTAAGTAAGTAAGTAAGTAAGTAAGTAAGTACGTAAGTAAGTAAGTACGTAAGTAAGTAAGTAAGTAAGTAAGTAAGTAAGTAAGTAAGTAAGTAAGTAAGTAAGTAAGTAAGTAAATTCAACCCCCCAAATACTTGACAATTTTTCAAGAAGACAAAAAAGATTCTGGACCATCCTGGAGTGGGCTTCTCACTCTGAAAGCCGATGCAGCAAAAAGGTCATCAAACCTCACTGAGGTAGAAGCTTTTGCAGGTGAAGAATGGGAAACGATTTGAGAGGTGTAAAAAGCTTGTTAGCAATTACTGAAAACATTTGTTAGAGGTTATAAATGTTAAATGATGCTAAGGGATGAAAAACAGTGCTTATGGGCAAGTGTTAAAAAGTCAATTTTTTATTTGAACTTGAAAATTAAGTCGACAACTCAGATATTGAACAATGAATTGTTTTGTTGTGTACGGAGTATTTATTTATTTTTTTTTCATTTATTCTCATTATCTTTCAGTCATATCATTATAAAGTCTTTTGAGGTCAGGAGATTGAACATTTCTGATAGCAACTGTACTTAGTAATTTAAGTGTGCGCTTTGGAATAATAAAAAAATCCACACACAACCAACTCTAACCAATGAAAGAAACATCAGTTATGTGGGTGAAAAATTCCTTGTTGATGCCAGACAGTCAAGGAGAATGCCCAGACTAGTTCAAGATGAAAGTAATTGAAATAACCACTTATTACAACCAAGGTTTGCAGAAAAACATCTCTCACATGGTGCAACTTCTGAAAAAAAAAAAAAAAAAAATCCATGCTTTCATGATGTTTAAGCCAAATTTTGATCCTACTATCTAAATGTTCCAGCACAATTTGAAATGCATCCTACCAGGTAAACATGTAGAGACTTAAAACACCTCTCTTCTCCATTCTAACTCTCAATTTGTCTTGAACAAGTCTGAATGCATTGAGTTACTTGTGACTTGTTGATTCGATATTTGCATTTACAAGCACTAGCGAGCCATTCACACTTGCAAAACCATTTTAAAATAATAATGCATGTATAAGGCTGATCAGTCCACAATAAAGAAGAGAAGGTGCACGGTGTATCACTGATCAACAGCTTTTTTCCTAAGTGCACTGTGGAACATGCCAAGGATTACACTGAGGTAACCAAGCTAAATAATTAAGTTCAAAGGCTGACAGAAAGTAAGACTGCATTAATGCCTTTCAAGCCTAGAGCCAATAAACCTTGACAAAAGTGCACACGACAATAGCACTTTATAAAAGGCGGCCGCTTTATTCAGAGTGGATCAGTCATGACTCTTCTCCTTCTCGGGGTTTACTGAACACAAAAAACACAGGCACAGAATGGATGAGCTGGTATTGTGGCAGTGTTTGGGCTCCAGGCTGAAAGAGGAAGTGGGAGGATGGAGCAAAGAGGTGGCACTGAGAAGGGTCTGCTAGCGTTTAGTGATTCAGCAAAACCATACAATATGACAAAAGACTATCAAGGAAGGTCAAGGATAAAAGTTACATCTTAAAGTTAAGTGCAGGTGGGTGGTTTTCATTAACAGCTGATTTTCTGACTTTACATTACAGAGGCTATATTATGAAATCAACTTTTCTGAGCTTTCTACCAGGTTATAATGTTCCCTCATCAAAAATATGCCTGGGGTTGGGTTTTGCTTCATTCATGCATGTTTAAGTAATCCCCTATTCTCTGGCAAGGCTGTTCTGAGTCCTCAAAACGCCTCATTGCACAAACCCCCGCTCACTCTAGGAAGCAGTCTGCTCTCATTCCTTTATCCAAAAAACATTGTATAGCTCGGGTTTCCCCTGATTCCTCACAGCTCTTTTTCATTTTGTAGAATAAAGGCACCATGCAAAATGTTTAGAAAATAAAAAAGCATTTTTCCTTTAGTTGTGTTCAAAAGATCACAACGCTCTTCTGCACTCTTCCTCTTCCTGCGTTTCCTGCACTCTGCTGCCCTCTGCTGGTCTTTTCTTCTTTCTTCATGGTGCCAGAAGAGTACTTATTAAAAACGTTTTTACGTCTTTTAGTCAAATAATGTTTTTAAAAGTTGTAAAATGTGTTGCTGTTTTAGAGGCAACCACAGAAAAGATTTGGTTTGAAAAGATGAATAAAATGATAACATAGTTCCTTTAATGTTAAAAGTGATCATTTTTTGGTAAAACTCAGAGTTTAATTTTTAACTGAATAGTGCCAGTTTAGTTTGTACATTTGCCAGAACTAACTGGAACAGTTAGCATAATGTTCAAAATGGTCAAATATGGCATATAAATGCTTGTGGACAAAACTTTTTTTCTGGATTTTGTAAAATCAATTATAGACTAAAGTTTTGTTTTGTGTTGGGTAAACCACAGATTATTTATTTATTTAACCTTTATTTAACCAGGAAAGCCCTACTGAGATTCAGAATCTCTTTTGCAGGGGAGTCCTGGCCCCACGGGGGACCTATTGTTCATGTTTTTAGTGGTAGGGGAAACCAGAGCACCCGGAGGAAACCTACACGGACCTAGGGAGAACATGCAAACTCCACACAGAACGGCCCCACCCGGTCCAGGAAGCGAACCCAGGACCTTCTTGCTATAAGGCAGGAATGCTAACCACTATGCCACCATGCCGCCAGATGCCAGGTCTGTAGAAATTTTAAGGCTATTTAGGGATCTAGAGATAAAATAATAAATATACTGCAGTGATAGCAATGTTTTTTTATATACTTTATTGTCTGTGTAGGTAAATTTGTTCTCTGCATGTGACCTATCCTTCAATGCCACTGGGGCAACCTATCAGGAGCAGTGACTACTGTGAAGTGCCCAGGGAACCTTCTGCAGGTCTTGAGCCAGGATCTTGGTCAGGACTACGTAGCTGGAGGATTAGCCTATTGTGCATGTTTTAGGTTGTTTTAAAATTGTGCTCGCATTAACAGCTATACGTAACACTGCCTGCTTCTCCAAACAAATGGTAGGTCTAGTCTCATGTTAGTACCAAAGTATATTAATTGTTTAATTTACTAGAAACTCATAAATTCCCAGCCAACATCCTTAATTTTCATCAAGTGAGAACCCTTATGGCAGTTGACAATCCAACATCTCCCTAGTCTTGTTATACTCGGATTTCACTGCTGTAAGAATATGCATGAGCTCACATTGAGCTAAACGTCACACTGTGATTGATAATCAAAGGGGAACCAAGACAAAACAATGACTAAAACAATTTGTTGTAGTAATCAAGTTCATTATTGAGCCATTTTACACAGTGAGGTGGCGTTTTCAGTGAAGGTTTCCCGCTGGTCTGAAGTAAACTGAGATTAAACATGCAATCTGTTACTTACTAGTCTTCTCCAAAAAAACAGCAGGGCCATTGACTGCACTGGAAGTCATCATTTCAACACAAGCTGAGAGAAATCACACTACCCCTCCAAAAATCTCAACTGGAACAAACACTCAAGGCCCAAGAAACCACTGAATAAGTGAACATGGTGCTCTCTGATTGGAAGAGAAAGGGTGGTCACTCACAGTTGGTTCATCCAATCCCTGACCATATATGCATCGATTAGGCACAATGACCATTATGACTACCTAACTATTATTGGTGGTCTGCATCTGCATTAAACTTTTCAGCAATTTTGTCTGTTAAATTGGGCCAGATGGGCCCAGCCTTCCCTCTCATTCACCACTCTTCCTTCCATGGACAACTTTTAATAGATACTGACCACTGCAGACTGGGAACACCCCACAAGAGCTGCAGGTTTGGAGATGCTCTTGCCCAGTTATCTATAGCCATCACAATCTGGCCCTTGTCGAACACATTTTTTCCTGCTTCTAACATTTCAACTCTGAGGACAAAATGTTCAATTGCTACCTAATATGCCCCACCTGCTAACAGGTTTCATGATGAAGAAGTAATACGTTATTCACTTCACCTGTCAGTGATACACCTGATCTTGGTACATACTACATTTTAAGTACCTGCCTTTTGCAAGCACTTTCCATGGAAGCTACTGCATGTATGGAGGGATATTTGTCTCAAAAAATGAAATGATGCAGAAAGAAAATGTATTTATGCACGTATAATGTTATATTCAAAATCCCTAATTTGTGCATGCAGTAATGTTTGCTAATAAATTAATTATTTACAATTATTTCAAATATAAATCATGTTTGTAATTCATCAATAATTCATTCAATCTGCAGTTTTTCATGTGAATTGCTGAATCTGCATTTGTGGATCGCTACATTTGTGCATTCATCACTTCTGTGCATTTGAATCTTTTTGAGACATTCGTTCCACATTTTGAGACAGCTAGATTTATTTACATAAGAAATCTTGTTCCACTGATGACCACTGGGGGCAGACGCTATGGTCTCACTACTTCCAAGAAGATTGTGAGCTGAGAGGCCAGCGTCAGGACAAGGACAGAAGCGAAAACATGAAATCAGTCTAACTTTATTATGAACAAGCTGCCATCAAATCCTTCAAACAAGGATTTTAGCATTTGTGTGTTTATTATCAGTATAAGTAAGCCTCATGTAATAAACTCATTAACCATTTAGGGCTGTAATGGTACTTCTGTGAACTACCCGCTACCCCTGAGCTCTCTGTTTCTCGTCTACTGTGTCAGGCCGCATTTAATGCACTCAAAAGTCACCTTCACACAGGGCATCTACAGGTAACAACTGTAGGTCTAGATCTGTAAACTGCTCACCTGGATTTAGTTTTAAACTACCCAACCCCAAGAGCTTTCAGCTTTGTCTTGGCAGTCTTATGGGCAGTCAGTAAGGCTGTCCACCCCCCTTCCCAAGTTGGGCATCCTCTCATAAGCTGACAAAAAGCTCCTGGTGCTGGGTAGAGCATAACAAAATCTGGGGTGGGCAGACAAAATTGGTTTCCATCCTTCTTCTGCTGCTAACTTTTCTGTTTGCAAGCTGCTTACAGTCAGTAAGTAGTGAGCCCCTGTTGTTGAAAACTGCCCCCAGTGGTCGTCAATGGAACAGGATTTCTTTTTTGAATAAATCTAGCTGTCTCAAAATGTGGAACAAATGTCTCAATAATATCCAAATGTGCAGAAGTAATGAATGCACAAATGAAGCGATCCACAAATGCAGATTTAACAATTCACATGAAAAACTGCTGATTTATAAATGACAAACATGATTTATTTTTGAAATAATTAAAAATAATATATTTGCAAATTAGAATTTATTTGCAAAACTCGCTGCATGCAAGTCACAAATTAGAGAAAAATCGTTGTACTTGCATCAATTACATTTACTGTTGGATCAATTCATTTTATTGAGACAAATATAGCTCCATATCTATGTAGCCAAAGCCATCAAACAATCATTTTTAATTTTAATTCAAAGCTTGTTTAAATAAGTGGCTGTGACTTTTCTTCTGCTAGAATAATTACAGTTGTGTGCACATGCTTGGCTGTCTCTGTCTGCCTGCAGCACTCATGTTTTACTTGGCCCCATTTTTTCACCTATTTCTATCCATGTGCTTGACATTTGCATGCTAGAATGGCTGAACGTCCCGCTGAGATGAAAATTTGCCCAGTGCCATGTCTTGTTTTGAAGTCTATCATCAGCTCTTTGTGAAGCGACAAGTCCACCGATCTACCGAAGCCCTTCCTGACATTTCAACTAACGTGTCAGGAGAAGTACAACTTAATGACAAAATGTGTCATTAATAGTAATAATAATAAAAAAAAAAATAACCAAAAGAAGCCAAGAGGCAAGTATGTGCACTCAAGTTGGGTGTATTGATTTGTTCAGAGCAACAGGCAATAAATAAGTCCTTAAATATTAAAATATATTTGATGAACTTTCACAATGTACAAGCTGGCAGTACAAAGGCATGGACAAATGCATGCTTTATCTGATCCCTAAATCATGGCCTATCTATATTTCAACATAGCAAAGTATCCTGCGTTCAGCATCCTGCATCCCTCATCATACCTTCATATTATCTGGTTCATCCTTCAATAAAATCTGCCCCATTGTCGCGGTGTGGTCCTTGCTAGTGAATGTGAATTTATTTAAAGTTTAAAGTGAAATATGAAGTTTTGCAAAGAACAGATGATTCAAGTTCAGAGTTACAAGTAAGCTACATTATTAAAAAAAATGAGAGGAAATACATTACTAAAATGGACAACCCTGCAATGGATGATTTCAACATACAGTTCGACATACAATTGTGTGTGGTTAAAACATAAGAAAAGCATGTTTCAGAATTTAAAAAAAGCAACAAGATCCACTTGCTCTCACAAACACACGCAAAAATATATACCTGGAGGCGGACTAGGCTTCATGGTCTTGCCAAATAAATCTCTAACCACCTTGACAACTTGCACACTTGCATGTACAGCAGTATATTTATTTACACTAAAAAACTGAAAACCTTACAATACAATTGACATAATATACAAGCCTTATTCATTCTCGTATTTGTAAAGTGCCAGGGAAGTGTATATTTCGATAATCTACACTGTTATGAAAGTCTAATCTACTTTGTCCAAAAGCCAGGTCAAAGGCTAAAATGTATGACCTATATATGAAATAAAGCTAAATGCTTGCTCTCGTTTTGTGGATTCACCCTAATTATACATCTGTATTTGTGAGCATGTCATCTGCCATTATTTCTGCCTCTGTGGCTGGCTACTGTTACAATCATCAGCCTCTACAGCACTACTTACATCACATCTGTGCTTCTGCTCAGATCCTTTCAGATGTGTGCTGCAGATGCTGCATCAGACAAAGCAAAATGATGATGCTGACTTTGGCAACTAGAGGCAACAATATGAATCACATATCACAGAATATTATCACATCTTCATAACAAGCAACAGATTCTTGCTTTTGCTTTTTGTAGTTTAAATGGCAACTGGAATCTCACAACTTTGAAGACAGACAGTTGCACAGGCAGATGAATGCTAACGCAGTGGTTGCCTAATGGTGAGTTCATACCAAAAAGTTATGGGATGGGGAGGTTGATTTCAGAACAAACTTTCATCCACAAATGCATCTTATTCTTGATTGCAGGGGTAACATGTGGGGCATTTACAATCATCCTTTCACCTCTACATACATGTCTTTGGATGGTGGGATGAAGCCAGTGCACCCTTGTTATTAGGCAGAAATGCTAACATCATCTATTGTAAATGTCTCCTGCTACCCTGCCTCATGTGTGAACTAACCCCAGTTCTTATTATAAAGACCACCATACATAGCTCATTAGATAGGTTTACTGAAATGTGTCACTGTCCCAGACTTGAAACTTGAATCACAAATTGCTCAACTTAGTTAGTCCCAGTAAACCTGCCTGAACTGTTGCACAATGACCTTGTTTTTTCCTGCTACTCCATTTTTAGAATTTTTTTTATAAGTTCAATATGTATTAATTACTTAAAACGGTAACACAATAATAATAGTAATAACATATTATGCATTGGTCTTATATAGCAAATATCTAGACAGTCATTACACATTAACACTCGGTGGTGGTGAGCTACTTATCCTTACAGCTGTCCTGGGGCAGACTGATGGAGATGTGGCTGCCATTCTACGGCTATGGCCTCTGTGACCACCACCAATTACAGAGTCACTAACACATTTATACAGGCAAGGCAGGAATTGGACCGCCAACCTTACAGTTTTTGACTTATGAATTAAATAATATAACCCAAAATATTTATGTAATATTACCAAATACATATTGGGACACAAAATATAAATAATATAAAACCTTAGATAAAATGCTATAACGATTCTGGTTTATTTGCATCAGACTTCTTTGTGGCTAGTCCATTCAGTAGCACTAGTATCCCAACAGACATTTGCTGAAAACCCTCCAACCTGTGACAAATAAAGAGTGCTATGTGATCTGTGGCTCTTATTGTGGAAATCCGCAATGATCCGGACACAAAGCTGTCGAGGGTGTGTGTGTGTATGTGTGTGTGTGGTGGGGGGGGGTCAACACCAGGCTTAGAGCTTTGGAGCAGGTCGTGGTGATAAGGACAAACTGGGATCATCAGAGAAAGCTGGCTTTCCCATCACGCGCTGGTCTAAGGCTGTCAGGACTAATACTTCCTCATAGTCCTTATCGGACATGGCACCTGCCTGGGACTTCCATGACGGACCTGGATTCTGGGGTCTGTGTACAGAGCAGTGAGGAGGAGTGGGATTAGGATGACATGAGTACTGGGGGGGTAGGGGGGGTCTTCACACACCCTTCTGCAGTGAGAGATAACGTGGAGGCGGGGTCTAACAACTAAGAATAATTTAAATAAGAAATCAAGTCATTTTATACACAATGGCAGTACATTGGTTTGGTGTCTTTAAGATGTCAATATACTATGCTCTAAATTGTTACATCCAATATAATAAGGTACCAGAAAGAAAACCTTTAGGCTCTAAAAGATGGATGCATACAAATGAAAGCACCCAACATAATGCTGAAAACTGCTGTATAACCTTCCACTAGAGCAGGCCTAACTGGAAGAAATTAACTAAGTGAAGGTTATGAGTGCGACTGTACCCCAATCTAAAGAGTAACCTCTTAAGTGGCAACAGTGGTGCCCCTTTCTATTCAGCAGAAGAAAAATTACAGTGCTGAATTTAAAAATATTTGCTCCTCCAAGTCCTTATGCTGCATTCACACCAGACATGTTTGAGGCAGTTTGAGGTGTCTGGGGCGTCCAGTTTACATGATAAGTCTATGTAAAAGCATGTCTGGACATCCCGTGGCACGAATGAAGCATCCAGCGTGTCGCAAATCAGGCTTTGACGCGTGAATAGTGCGGCGCGAATTGAGTGTTGACGCGTCTGACGCGCGAATCGAGCGTCTGACGCCCTAGACGCCCAAGTTGAAAAATCTAAACTTTGGCGAATATTCGCGGGGAGTTAACCAATCAGGATCTAGCTCCTGCAGTGACGTGGGAGGACGTAGAAAGCGGAGATCCATCAAAACAATCACGGCGGAAGCTGTCACTGTGAACCTGGAGCTATAAGCTACAGCCTACAGCAGCTCGGCTACTTTTATAAAGACAGCAGTCAAAAAGATAGTAACAAGACATAGAGGGGACCTTAACTTTAGCGTGTGCTGAGCTGAGCACGTTGGATTAGCAGTTACTGCACTCCCCAAAACAAAAGGAAAAACAGTCTGTGTACTGACTGCTAGCCTAGCCTATAACCCGCTAAAACCTACTAGAGACCGCTATTAAACAAGAAAAAACTGCCCTGGGGACATGTCCTCGCACCGACACGGGACACAGGTGAGCAAACCGGCATGGCCTCAGTTGGATTTAGCCCTGAATGAGTGGCCATTACCCTGGCACAACAGACTCCTCCCATGATGTGAAGTTGTGTCTAAACACATTTGTTTTGACGAACGAACAGAGCGAACTGGATGTGCGAATAAAGCGTCTGACTTCAAAATGTTCAAGCGTCCAACTAGACGCGTCTGACGTGAATTTAAAGCCTCAAATGCATCCGGTGTGAATGCAGCATTAGGTTTTGCCAATGCCCAGTATTTAGTTTTTTTTATTCAGGCTTTTTGAAATAGATTTAGAGACTGTCACATTAGTATTTTACATTTTATAACTTAAAATACTGTTTATGTATGAGAAATGTCTTCTTTTGGGGAGCAGTTCCTTTCACTTTGGTGTCTAACCCCTCCTGCTGGCAACAGTGGGAAACATAAAGAGCGTAAAATGGCTAATTAGCAAGAGACTTAGCAAAATGATGCTAACAGATAGATAAATGAGCTGACCGCTTCATAGTGATGGCAATTTAAGTGCTGAAATTATCAGAATGAGTCCGGTGATGGTCTATGGGCTTTAGAAAGGCACATGAGCACTTGCTGGTTTCAAGTGTCTACAATGAGCTGTGAGGCCGAGCGTTTTCAGCTCTTGAGGAGGGAAGCAGCTCAGCTTAAAGAATGAATCAAACACGTGAATAAAACAAAATACTACACCAGGTATGTTTTTGAGGTTGAAACATTATAACATGGTCAAAAGCTCAAAAAAGTTGACCTTTAAGATATCATGGCATCATGTAATTTTACAGGTTTTAGGCTGAATGCCCTCCTGATGCAACCCTTTGCATTTATCTGGGCTTGGAAAAACACAGTCAATCATACAAAGCACACTAGGGTGCAGAAGGTGTCAAAGCTCCTGCCGTGAGCCTGATCCACCACTGTTTAGATACAGTCCAAGCATATGTAAATTGGTGATTTAAATTTTGCCCAGAGGACTGAATGTAAATGGTTGTTGGTCAACCATGTGATTAACTGGCCACTGTCCATTTGAGTTAATTATTGGATAGTGTCCAACTATTTACATCCCTGTGTATGCATCTACACAAATGAATGAATGGACAAACATACTTGGAATACTTGAGAATACAATGAGACTCAACTGCATAATGGTTGTACAGCCAACATTATTCCACTGATTATCAACGGTCAGCAACTGAATACGCTCTATGCACACAAGCCTTGAACAGATGCTAATATTTTTCCTCCTTGTTCTTGCAGCAAAGTCCCTCCCCAGTGGGCAGCTTATCAGCGCCCCACACTTTTACAATGCTCCTAAAGAAGTCATATTTGTGAAAGAAGCATCCAACAGGGGTACTTCATATTCTGCCTGGTTACAGCTAAGCACTACACACACAATCATGATCCCTTTTCCCTTTGGCCACAAACATTGGCAGCATTGCTTTTTGTTGCCCGTATAAAGCCGTGAGTTATCACACAGGCCAGCATTGCACAGTGGGAGAGATGCATGTCGTTGAAACTACCTTTATATTCACCTCATAGAAAGTCAAGTGGGGGGTATTCAGTGGCACTTCAGGGAGGGGATCAGCCGACGACTCTGGCATCGGGAAACGTGGAGGAATGTGCCGAGAATAGAGAGCCACGGTTTAGCGAGGCAGATTTGGTTTTCTTTGTTGGGCACACAGTACAAAACCAGTTCCCCAAATGTAAAGTATCTAAGTTTGCAGAAGGATGGATGAGAAGAATAGAAAGGTTGTGAATGGAAATGTACATATTGTGTTTACATGATCTCTGGGGTTTTAGCTGAAGGAGCTACGCCTGGTAACGAGGAGGAGACGACAGCAGAGCATTGTGTAAAACAAAGGCCAACTACAGATTGAACAAGTTAATGTATGTGTTCACTGATTCAGATAAAACCAATGTGTTGTGTACAACTTTATAGGGGCATTTTAAATCATTAAATACTATGCAAAATTAAAACTAAAACTCTGTCATGGTGTCCCACTTTTTTCACTGAGGGCCACACTGAAAAATATATTAAGAAAAGGGCCACTCACTGTAGGTGATGTGTTCAAAATAACAAAAAATCCCTTATTGCTGTTTCCTTTACATCGGGGTTTGCCATAGTCACTCAATCTCATGGGTATTTTGGCATAGGTCTTACTGATGATGCCCTTCCAGAACTCCACATTTATCTGGTATGTAGAATGGCTGAACTTTTGTGAAACCACCCACCACTAATTTCCATTTTATCTTCCTTGATGCCAGGGCACCTCAGACAAATATTAAGCTTTTTTTTTTTGCTTTTTTTTTTTTTTTTTTTTTTACCTGTGCTTTAACCCTGTCTCTAAAAAACACCAGTGGGAATTTGGGTCAATTGAGAATGAATCTGGCACTATGTCCAAAAGCAAATATACATTTTTTGGCTTCAGTTTGTGTCCAAAAACCAGCCTTGAGTCACCGCTGCTGAAGCCAGAACAGAGACCCACAGCGGCTGCCACACCAGAGGCTCCGTCTGATTGGCTGACAGGGTGTTTCCATGGGAGCGGCCGAAGTGACAACCAAACAAAGGGCTCCCATTAGGGGCCCCTTCCTCTTCACTCTGCTGCTATTAAGAGGCTGTGTGTGTTTGGGACAGCCAGCTGCTGACAGGTCACAGAGCATAGAGGGGGACGACAGGGGGCGACCTATACCACCACCATAGTCCAATACTGCCACAGGTAACTCTGAAGTGAAAAAAAAAAATGAAGAATTTAAATGCATTGCTCTATATAAGACATACAAATTATTCTGCCACAGGTAACGCTGAAGTGAAGAAAAAAAAATGAAGAATTTAAATGCATTGCTCTATATAAGACATACAAATTATTCTACTTAGTTCCAGCATACAGTGTGCAACTAAATCTGGACTAAACCAAGTCTAAATCAGGACTGATATAGGAGTGAACTGTGCCTAAACCAGAACTAAGCAGTGATCAACACTTCAGCAGGACTAAAATAGAAATAAAACTGAATTAAAATGTTGCGTTGAACTGCCAAAGACCCCTGAGTACCATCAGAAGCAGCGAGCGTACCACCAGTGGGACCTGTACCCCAGTTTGAAAACCACCAGTCTATGACATGAGCATGTAGACTACCATACAGCGTTTCCAGGAATAGGCAGAAACAACAGCATAGATACTGGCAAGAGGGTTATCCTATGAAAGTTTTTAAATATCTGATAAAGCTAGACTCGAGGACCTTGAGAGGAAAATACATACCTGGACATAGAAAGGACCTTTTTAGCCTTCAATATAAAAGTTGCATAGAACTGGAGAGTGAGAGTGGAGAGTGGAGACTTTAACTAAAGTGAGCCTTCATGTTGAAAGATCTCTAAACCATAGGATAAAATAGGAATTATTGCAGAACAAATGTTGATTATAGGAGGATTCATCCGTGTCTAAATTAGGTCTAAAACAATGTCTACAACAGGCCTAAACCATGTCAAAAATGAGTCTAAACCAGGTCTATAACAGAATTAAACCATGTCTAAAACAGGTTTCAACCAGCACTAAACCAGGACTAAACCAGGTCTATACCAGGTCTAAAACAAAAGCACTATACCTGGACTGTATACATTAGGACTAAACCAGGTTTAAAACAAGACTAAAACAGGACTAAAGAAGAACTAAACCTGGTCTAAAGCTGATCTATACCAGTGATGTCAACTTCAAACAGGCCAAGCTACAGCAGGAATAAATCTGTCTCTAAATTAAACTAAATCAGGACTTGAAATGTATGACTCCCGAGTACCAACGGAAGAAGTTTAAGTTATGTATCACCAGTGGTACCACTACCACAGTTTGAGAACCGCTGTTTCATAAGCAATGCTAATAATGCATGCTGCTTCTTACTGCCACTGACTCTAGGACATGGCATTGGATAAAACTAAATTTGCCTCACAACCCAAGCTATTCATTTCAACTAAATATTAGTGCAGTTGATTATTTTTGTCTGAGCTGGGTACGTCCATATTCCACACCCATGAGTCGGCAGATGTCCAATACGACAGACTGGAGGCAGCGCGATGAGATTCTTCCCACTTCCTGTTTAGCAAGCCTCTTCCAAACCGCAGAAGCACTTTGTTGAAGCAGATTGTTGTATTTATCTAACCACATGCTTTAACCTGGCAGCGACTGTCGAGAAGCATTCCTCCGATACAACATCACCGCCGGCCCCCAGCTCCTCCTCACAGCACAGCACAAAAGCAGAGTGGCAGAGAAATTGCAGTGTTTTCGAACTGTAAAAGGCTTGTGCAATTGGAGGAGTTTCAGAATAAAAGGTGCCCCAGCTGTGATGAACAAGTTAAAAGCATCCTAATGGTTGTTTTGAAAATGATGTACAGAATATTGCTCTGAGAAACAAAATATTATGATAGTCAAAGATGTAATCTGCAAATCCATGACTGGGAAAAGAATTTGGGAACACTACTTTCTGTGTCTTACATTTGCCTTATTTTTGTTAACTTCATAAGACTAACAGGAATATATTTTTTAGCATCATTAACTCACTCAACATTGTGTAAACCACTAATGTCCCCTTTATAAGGCTCATTTTTATGTGTCTGTTTCAAACGTTGTTATTGTCACAGAATTTATACTTCCAATTGTTTGTTATGTCAGTGTCTGTGTTATGTTCAATAACCAGTAGAGGCTGATCTGTGTAAGTCAAAGATTTTACCAGGGGGTTTGCACGTCTTTCTTGGGTTACTCTCCAGTTACTCTGGATTGCTTTCACTGTCAAGAGTCACATATATTCCTGTTGTTTTCTGCATTTGACCCATCCTTCAATGCCACTGGGGCAACCTGTCAGAAGCAGTGCAGCGCCCTGGGACCCTTCTCCAGATCTTGAGCCAGGATTCTGATCAGAAGTATCTAGCTGGAGCATTAATCTATTGTTTATGTTTAAGGTTGATGGAGGAAACTGGAGTATCTAGAGGAAACCCACCCAAACATGGGGAGAACATGCAAACTCCACACAGAAAGATCCCATTGTCAGTTTAGGAACTGAACCCGAGACCTTCAAGATGTAAGGCAAGAGTGCTAACCACTTTGCCATTGTGCGTCAGCCCTGTGACAAACTGCCTATTATCCAGGGTTTACCTCACCTCTGGCCCAAAGTAACCAGGATGGGCTACAGCCACACACAACCTATAATGAGATAAAGTGCACGTAAATAAATGAATCTCAAGATTAGGCTACTTAAGAAAGGGCTGCACACTATTCAGTTTTCTTGAGTTGCTTTTGCACTGCATCTATGTACCCTCGCCTTGTTTAACTCACTCGACTGCAGCGAGAACAAAATGCCAAGCTGTTGCACACTGACACGGTCACACTCTCAGACACATTACCTCGCTTTATGACAGAGAATTATTCACCAGTGTGGAGCCAGAAATCAGTGGCCACCTAACTTCCACCCCCCAGCCCCCTACGCTCCCAAACTGCATGCATTATTCTTTTTATTTTATTTTTTTTGGTGTCTGCTCATCTCGACTGACGAGCACAGTTCAGTTGGCGTCGCCCCGGGCTCTAACCACATTACACATCCAGCATGCACACTCCCCGCCTTGCTCTGCTCTTAACAGTGTTTTCAGAGCCAGGGGATGTGAAAATATTCAGTGAGAAGTCTTTGAGGGGGCGGGAGAGTAGGCGGTGGTTGATGATAGGCCAGGGCCGTCCTTAAAGGTTAACAGGCAGCGGTTGGCCCTCCGCCCGATGTGATTTGACACTCCCAACTTGTTTGATGTGTCAGCCATTCACGCTTCAGAAACTCAGGGCCTTCGGAGGAATATTTCATTTTCCCAAATGGCGGACATCATCTGAAGTGGCAGCTCAAAGACCACCCAATTTATGGTGGGGCTCTTCATTTTTTGGCTTTTTTGATGTGGCATATACAGATGCATGAATAAGTCTCTAAAAAGTCCTTAAAAGTCATATTGTATGTATGTGCAGACTTTAAACTGAAGATAGTTTTTGAAAATGGCTTTAAAATGTGCCTCTAAATCAAGGCTCTCAGGCATCTATTTTGGATGCCCCTTGGACACCTTCAAGGGAAGGTGTTCTGACCATGTCCCACTGGAAGGACTATGTCTCTTGGATGGGAATTCCTCCAAAGAGGCTGGAGGAAGTGTCCAGGGAGATTGAAGTCTGTGAGTGTTTGCTGCCCACAACCTGGATAAGAAAACAAAAATGCATGGATGACCTGAAGATGTAGGGTCTATATTATGCTTTTTGTTCATATTTTTAAACCAATCTTGGTCACCTCTAGAACAATATTTCCAACTGTGCAACCTTTAAAACATGATGTGACTAAAAGAAAACATTTTTAACAATACTGGTGCCTAAAAGAGAGAAAAAGCCATGAGGAATCAGTAGAAACTGAGCTGGACAATGTTTTTGGATAAAGTAATAAGAGCAGACTGAATGTAGAGAGCTTGTTGATTGGGCAGTGCTTCCTGGAGTGGGCGGGAGTTCATGGAACCGAGTGTTTTGGGGCCTCAGAACGGACGTGCCAGAGAATATAGGATCACTTAAACATGCATGAATGAAGCAAAAGACAATGCCAGGTATGTTTTTGATAAGAGAACAGCATTATAACATGGTAGAAAGCTCAATAAAGATGATTTTGCATAATATAACAGGCTAAAGAAAATTACTTTTTTTTTTAAAGACAAAATAATCCTGGATAGCAGGAAGACCTCTGTCAAGAAAATCAGCTCTCTCACATGGCTAAAAAAAATAATAATAATAAATTACAGCAGTCTGGGTTCACACCAAAAAACATAATTTAACTTATTTTCCCATTTGTGTCCTATTCTGGAAGTTTCATGAAAATCATGCATACCAACATGACTTTTTCAGTCATGAAACCATTGCATAAACATAACCTCCTTGGCCTAGGCAAAAATGTTACAATAGTACACTCTATGTGGAAATAGTGTCTGGTACATGAAATAAAAATGTGTAGTTGCAAAAACATTTCATCAGCCGACAAGAATTTAGGCAACACTTTTTGGACAAAGTAATTTGGTCCCTATCCAGCAGCTTCACCAATATTTTACTATTCAGATGTAATATTCGCTGGTGGCTGAAGATGAATGCGCTGCATTGATCAAAGTCACTAGGATTTCCCTGTTCACATATGAGCATCAAGGTGAAGTCCCAAAGCTACACTAGAACAAACCATTGCTATCATTCCTGTGTTGTTTGTATGAGAGCAGCATTGTTCTGCCAGATTTGATTTCCTTGGTTTGGAAATGGACTCAGATCAATAAAAATACAGTTAAAGTCATACAACAAAAGCCAATTATTGAGGCATAAGCCCACTGACCATTGCAGATCTGCTGACCCAACGTAAGCATAGATTGTACAATAGCAATGTAGAGAATGTATCAAATAAGAAAACTGCAAAAGTGCATGCCAAGGGAAAAACTACAAAGCATTACAAAAGCATTGGGGGGTGCAGCATGTTGTGATGAATTGGATAAAAGCCATTTAAATGAAAAGCATACCTTTGCATTCACCAGGGGAAGCTCTGTGCGTGGGAGTTGGTGTTAAAAGGTGGAAGGAGGATGATGATGGTGATGATGATGTCAGTGTGGCACTGACAGCACATGGCACACTTTAAAAAGAATCATTTCTTATTTATGGCCACACTGAACAGAGACAATATGCCTGTGTTAGAGCAGAGAGGTGGGGGTGACCAAAGGCGTGGACTAAAACCTTGTGTTGTTTATGTTCAGACTTGTTGCTACGATTTCAGACGCATGCATTAACCATTTATTACAATCAAAGAAGGACTCACTTTGATACATGTCTGGATATGGTCTAAATGATGTGTGGAAGAAGGATATGGCACTACAGTGGCTGGTGCATTGTTTGCTGATACTACACACATTTCAGGTCCTAAATTATATCTTTTCAGGTTTTTTGAAATAGTTTTGGAAATCTTTTACATTTTGTAACTGTCACTTTGACTTTGCAGCCAACACTTGTATTAGGTGTTTGCTGCCCCCTGCTGGCAATGGTGGGGAATGGACAGAGCATAAATTGGCTAATTGCAACATGATGCGGTGTGATTGCTGTTAATACATGGTGCCTACACAGCGGCTGTAATGGGCGTCAGGTGTGTTCATATTAACAAAACCCAAAAGCTTTATAACCATGTGATCACTTGCCAAGATCATTTTGGGTAGAAGTGAGTCTCCCGCTCTTTTGTGCAGATGTACATCACTCATGTCATCAGGACACATTTTTACATTCAACAATACAGTGTTTAACTAAATTGAAACAGTACATCTTTATGTTTTATGAACTGAACCCACAATCTGCACATTTCAAGAAAACTAGTTTGTATGAGTCCCAGAGCATCATGCATGAGATCTCAGACACATATACATCCAGAAAGTTGATTCAGGGCATTCATATAAATAGCCTAACAAAGACTACACATGCTTTCTGAGAGACACTAGACAGTTTTGCATGCATACCATCAAATGATTACTTGGATGGGGACATCAAAGCTTAGAAACACCTACCAACCTGGCAAATTCAAACTGGATTTTCAGCTTTTATACGTATGTTTAAGTGGGCAAATTTCAGAGGTGCAAAACAACTAAGATCATCTCTACCCATTCCCAAGCAATGCAAAACTTAGAGTATATGACTTAAATGTCTTTGTTGCCAAGTCCCGAGCAGTTATCTTCACTCATAGTACAATGTTTACATTTTCAATTAATACGTGTTTAACATAATGTTACAATTACTACATAAACACTGTACTTTAAAATTGTCTGTCTGTTAAAATAAACTGATATTAATTTGATTTGTCTTTTCAAATAACATTTTCCTTCACCGAGACGAAGAAGTTGATGTCTTAATAAGTGCATTAGCATTCTTGTGATCATTGGATGTCAGACTAACCCCATGGCACTTCCCCCGTCTGCTTGTACAAGTCTTTAATGTGACTCCAGCCGGGCCATATCCTCACATCCACTTCTCATCTACAACAGTCCAACATGTGTGAATCTCAGAGTGTCAGTTCAGTTCCCCCTCCACCCCCCTGACCCCCACATGACCGGGGCCACTGCTTTAACCACATCCAGTATTATAGATTCCTCAGTTGCCTGCTGTGAAGCCCTCCTGGTGCGAGACATATATACCTATATATATTTATCTTTCTTTTTTTTTTTTTTTTTTTTTTTTGAGTTGGCACAGTTTGATTTTTGGGAAGTCAGTTTGTGAACTCTGTGTGACCCCGGCAGCCTTGTTTAAACAGAATAAAAGATCAAGAATACTCTTTTCCAACACATTGTTCATCTATTTGATTCATTCTCTTTGATAAATAGATGTCATGTCACTCACTTTTCACAGTGTAAGCATCTTTTATAGGTCTGTTATCTGGACCCCTGCTGTTAAGCTATGGCTCTGTTTCCATGGTGAACGTTCACAGCCTTAGGAGCAGCTTCAACTTTCTTTCATGTTGGTTTGGTCTAATATGGGTTACAGTGTCATAAAGACATCTACTTCACTCAACAATGATGCAACACTATACAAATATATAGAGCAAATTCTTTTTTTGTTTGTTTGTTTTGGTTCATCACAGTGAATCCTCTGTCTCCATCTAACTCTACCCTTTGCATCCCTACATCCATAAGTCTCCTCTTTGGTCTTTCCCTTGGCAGTTCTAATCTCATCATCCTTCTACCAAACCATCTCAGGTTGGCCTCTCTGACTGTGTCTCCAAAACCTCTTGCATGAGCTGTCCCTCTGATGTGACTCCCAAAGAGAACTTCATCTTCATTTCTGCTACCTCCAGCTCTGCTTCTCGTCTTTTTCCTCAGTGCCACTGTCTCTAAGCCAAACAACATTCATGTCTGTGAAGACTCGGCTAAATCACAACAAGCAAGGTTAAGAAACAGTCCACATGACTTATTTTAACCTTAATTGTTTGCTGCATACAACATACACATTGCTGGCCTTACCACTGCCTTGTACATTTTTTCTTTCATTCTTGCTGACACCTCTTCTCCGCTGCACTGGACTGCAAAAGTATTTTAAATCCTCAGCCATTTTAATCTCTACACCCTGTAACCATAATTCACAAACATTTCCCAAAATATTTTTTCCCCACTACCATAAAATAAAACTGGTGTCTAGCAAAAGAAGACAAGATAGCAGTTAACTTTTGTGTATACCCATGCGCCACCCCAGCCTTTGTATGGTTTCTACATAGTGAAAAGGACAACTCTTTGAGATTTCATTGAAACATGACTTCTATCTCTACTTATTAACTTGCAGTGGTGTTATTTAATAAATTTTGACCTAAAAATCCCATGCACATGAAAATGGAACAACCATTTTTCCCCCCATTTCCCTTTACCTCCAGCACATGCATACAGTGTCCATTCTATATCACACCACTCCATCAGTCTGACAGATGAAGTCGGACTTGTCGCTCCTCCTCACATTCCCCCCGCTTTCATTTCACACTTCCCCAGTTCCTCGCCTCTGTGGCGCGCACGTGAAAACCTGCGAGGAATCACGCCCCACCCACTGCCTACAGACGCTGTGTCCAAATCTCCAAAACAATGTCAGGATGTGCCGGGAGAGGCTGGAGAGAATATCTGTGCACAGAAAAGATATACTATTCTCATTCAAATAGGTGTAAATTCAGAAAGGCGTATCATACTTGCTCTGGGATTGTAACACATGCAGCAGGCGAGAATATTCATCTGTAAGTGCAGATGGAGACAGACAGGTGTTTTCAGACATAGTATAGGCTTACTATACAGCACAGGCTACACAAGAACAGTGCATTGTCACTTGAATTTAAAAATAGCTGTTTAATCAACCACTAGTATATTCTTAAAGTGTCTTTATTCATAGTTATTATCAAACTCTTATTGATTGGTCTACACACCACATGTTAGTACTGAAGTAATGGCTCACACACTAAACAGAAAATGTGGCTAAATGAGCAATGTCTATGTCTTGTTACACAGAGAAACAGCACACAGTGTAACATTAAACTTGGACAGGAGTTCAAGCTGAAAACACCACTAAGTTTAATTCAAATATAGCCAATGCAAAACTAATGCCAGCAACACAACTGAATACAAGTTTGGACAGGGCCAACAAAAGGCTGGAAGAATGACATTAGTAAAAGCAATGGGTGCAAGGAGCATTTTGTTATAAATTAAGTTAATGGCATTAGATGAAGTAACACTGAACTCAGCGCTGGAAGTTCAAGATAGTGTGTCTATGATGAATCAGTTTACCACCCAAATTCTGTAAATGTTGGGACTTTTTTTTATTTGAATAATATTTATTTGAATATTTGCAGAGGCTCGCCAATCTGTGAAAGAGTGGGTAAAAAGATTGTGGAATACTTTAAATCAATGTTTCTCAGCGTCAAATTGCAAAGGCTTTACAAATCTCATCATCTACAGAGCATAACATTGTCAAAAGATTCAGAGAAACTGGAGAAATGCATGTGTGTCAGACACAAGGCCAAAGACCTTTTGGATATCCATGGCCTTTGGGTCCTGAGACAAAAATGCATCACTTATCTGCATGATTGTGTCATGGGGGCCCAGGAATACTTCCAGAAACCACTGTCTGTAAACACAATCCACTGTGCCATCTGCAGAGGCCAACTAAAGCTCTATCATGCAAAAAGGAAGCTGTATGTAAACATGGTCCCAAAGCACTGTCATTTCCTGTGGGTCACAATGAAAATGCAAGAATGTTCTGTTCTGTTCCGACAGTACCACAGTGCTCCTTTAGAGACATTTCACTCAATGTAAATGTTTTGGGACCAAAAGTGACTAAGGAATGTATGTTTTCCTATTGGTCATACCTTTGCATGCTGGCATTTTTTCATATCATAAGATTAATGTGGTTGCTTTCATACACTACTTATAGTTCAGTTTTAGCCATTGCAAATAAAGTTAATTTATAATAACATGTTACAGGAGGTGGCTCATTCATTTCAGCAGATTTTCCCTCTGATTTACAGCAGGCCACTTCCAAGACCATTCTGTCTGCACACATGTGGCCCAGTGCTGTGAGGGATCCCACTGTCACTTCAGTCTGGTTGCTCGCAGGCAGTTGGAGCCTCTACCGTTTTCCTGAAGCCTACAGACCAGACTGCACAGCTCCCACTAATAGCACTGGATGTGATTGACACATGGATTATAATCAAAGGCAGTTGATATGTAGATGGACGTAGAGCCTTTCAGTAAAAAAAAAAAAAAAAAAAAAAAAAAAAATGGAAAAGTACTCAAACATGTTCTGACAAGGGCAACAAAAAGCTGGAGAAGTGACATGCTGGAGGAGCACTTTCCAACAATGTAAGTTATTTACAACAGCTCAAGGTGGACAGAATACTGTTTGTCATTAGTGCCACAGACTTTTTTACGCTTTTAGCCCCTTATAAATTTTTTGAGATTTTTTTTTTTTTTTTTTTTTTATTGGCTTTTTATAATGTTTAAGATCTATCTTGGTTTACAAATATTAATACAGTATTGAGTGCAGTGAAAGAAATCTATTGGACATGCAGTATAACTCCTCTGTCATGTTTATTCTGCTTATATTGCCTACTGTGGATTTCGCCGATCTCATGAATAATGCAGCATTGTGGTTTATGAATAGATTAACCGATATCTCAAAGCTTTTAACTGCTATAATACATTTTCATATTAATGGCTTCTGCATTTATTGGTTTTGCTGCATGTAATAAGTCTTACTCAAAAATGAGGCAGGGCGCGTAATTGTTTGTGAATTTAAGTGCTCTTCAGGGAGGAATATTAGCTAAATTTATGGCAACTAAACCTAATTTAGATCTATTTAGGGCTCTTTTGTGATGCGAGATGGGCTAAGTGTTATTTATTCTGTTTGGCCTTATAGATAGAAGAAGAAGAAAACTTAATTGGAGAATATGAGGTTTTTGTGGTGCAACAGGTGCATATGTCATGTCACCCATCAGGTTATGCAATATTTTTAGTTAAACACTGTTATGCCATGTTTATAGTGCCAGGAGTTGTCATTGTTGGAAAGTCCTTAACCTGTTTTTTAAAATTAATATAAATGGCCAAAAAAGTACAACTCAGTCCTGTAAGAAACAGTCACTGTAGAGAAATCTATGGCCCAGTCATGCAATTGTGGAGAATTTTTAAAGGGGCTATATTATGCTTTTATTCATATTTTTAAATCAATCTTGGTCACCTTTAGAACAGCATTTCACATTTTGCAACCTTTAAAAACATTATGTGACAAAAGAGAATGTTTTTAAATAGGTACTTTACTGGTGCCATAAAGAAACATGTGAAGAGACCAGCAGAGTGCAGTAGAGTATAGGAAAGTAAAGTTGCATTTTTTTAAACATAATTTAAAGAATTATATGAATTTCACTTATTCCAACTTCTTGTATGATGCCATTTTATTACAAAATGAAAAATAGCTGTGAGGAATCAGTAGAAACAGAGCTGTACACCATTTTTTGGATAACTGAATGAGAGCAGACTGGATGTTGAGGGCTTGTTCATCAGTTAATGCTCCCTGGAGTGGGTGGGAGTTCGCGGGAAAGGCAGAGGAAATCAGAAAGAGGGAGAGGTGCCAGAATAAGCAGTCTCTGACACAATAAAAAAGCAAAAACAAACATACAACTAACTGGAGAAAAGAAGCCACACATAAAACTAACCCCTAGTTTCATGCAGAATTTCTGTCAACTCAAAAAGATAAATAAAAAAAAATTGCATGCAGCCACCATAAGCTTTCAAAAAGATCCACAAGCTAGATTTTGGTAACTGTAAGTGATCATGAATGACGCAATCTGTCCTCTGTCTGCTCCTTTGTACTGAGTAAACTTCCTTTGCTTTTCTGACTGACTTGTATGACTTTGGCCTTCAGTTCTGATTATACCACATTCCTCTAATCCCTCCTTTCTGCTGGGTCATTAAAACCCGTTGTACGCTGTATGATTGCGTTCCCCACTGACTAATAAGAGCTCGGTTTCTTAATTTATGCAAATGAAGTTCCCATGAACTTTTTTTTTTTTTTTTTTTTAATTTGGTGACTGATTAGAATCATCATCAAATGGAAAATACAGCTCTGAGTGGAGGATGATGGCTCTGAATTAGAAGTGCACTAATCTCTTCTGTATATGATTATTATATGATTAACTATAAGCTGGTTCGTGCACCAAGTTCTGCTTTGTGATTAACATATGTGCAAAAGTCAATATTTCATCAAATAGCGGCAATAATTTTTCAGCGAGTGGTTAAGCTTTAAACACTGAAATAAATTGAAATAACCATTTTTCTAGATTAGAGCAGAAAGTGTAATATTTTAGTAAGAGTCATTTTAAATTAATTATGAGTAACTATGAAGTGAATAAAAACTGCTGGAAGAATTGTTTGACTAAACAGTAAATTTACCAGTGCTGAAATTTGCAACCACTTATTTAAAATTAGGATTACACACCAAGGCAATGATTCTACCTAACAATGGCAGCGTCTTGGACTCAAACGGAACTACTAGTTCAGGGGTAATGCTCTATACACTCAATTTTATTGATATAGCCCAATATCATAACAGCAGTCTCAAGGACTTTACAATTAGTCACACAATCAAACATAAACAATAACTAAATTAAACAGTACCAGGACATCTCCTGTCTTTAGACCCTCCTTCTTAAGGAATAACTAAAAAACAGCTGTGGGGAAAAAAAGAAGAAACCACTGAGCCACAATTTTCTTATATCTACCAATGGTTAAGAATTCCATAACATTTACTCCTTTACTGACTCTTTGTGGCTGCCGTCAGTACATTTGGCCCTATCTTGCAATGATTAAAAACCCTTTTAAAAATTCCTTGTTGCTGGTGTTCACACAAAAAGCTTTTTTTTTGTCATAGACCTTTGAAATTTAAACCATTACTTTTTGGGTAATCTTGCTAACAATCAGACAAAAAAGTAGTATAGTTTATGATGAACAATATTTTGTAGCACCCATAATTACACGCATGTAGATAAATATCATTAAAATAAGCTGGCTTCAATTTCAGAGCCTTGCCCCAATGCAAAACAGACCACTGCTGCCTAGCAATAACACAAGTCGGATGGCACTCTCCCTTATCTGTATTTTCAATCCGACCGAGGAAGCACTGCTCTGTTGGCTTTTGGTTCAACTATTTCTATCCAACAAAGTGTCCACTGTTATGAACTGTGAGGAAATATCCCTGCGCTGCTACAGTGGTCATTGAAAAGCCCTCAGTCTGCACAAGGGCAAACAGAAAGATCCATTCTTCATGCATTATGTGCTTCCAGAGCCATTATTCAGTTAATGATCGATAGACACTGTATAGACTCATTCAATGTACACTAACCACTCTCTTCCTGCTCCATTGATTATTACACAGTCATCATTATGTTGGCAAATCAGCACATGACATACAGCCGGCACCAGGGAGCTGATGAATTGTAACTCGTAACCTTCACATCAGTGATTAGAGTAACTCAACAAAGCATTAATTTAGAGCTGTGTTACATGGATGAGGGCAGAAAATATGCTTTTGAGACAAGTTGACCTGTGCTAGGCAAGATTGACAGAACTATTCATGCAATGCCTTAATAATACTTCAAAGATAAAGGAACCATTATAGGAAATTAAAAGCTATTTTCTAAAGAATCTAAGAGAAGCACTTCTAGGAATAGTGAGGAATTAATTTGATTTAGCCAGCTAGTGAGAGAAGGCCAAGTTATCATCATTTAAATAAATAGCTGTAGCTTTCTGCCTTGAGCTGGTGTTGCATAAATGCCTGTGTGACAGGTGAACTTCTCCATGTGGTGAATGAATAACCCACAAGCCACCGGAACTATGTTTAGAGGTGCATTCCATTTATTGCACCTGATGAATGAGAACAAGTTACTTTTAGCATGTAGCATGTGCCAGCAAATCTCCAACCCAAACTATACAAAACATAATACGCCATGTTAGCATACTATCGCCCGTTGTTGAAATAAAACTAGATAAATAGCCCCATCAAACATCACAATGGAGTTATAACAGCTTAAGTACAAGTGCAAAATCATTATTGTTTAAAATTGACCTCTTCTCAGTGGAACAAATGTATGCTGGTTAGTTTGAGTTTGATGGTCTGTTTGTAGCTTTAGATGGTGCAATTGGAGTGAATTTTGTCTATTAATCCTAGACCAATATAGTTAGTAACCAGTATTGCTCATTCATTAGAGCATCGACATTTGTGGAGATGGCATAAGGTTTAAATACCAGATGGCACAAATTCACCAACTCCAGCCACAACAAGTAATACAATAATGAAGTGCTTCTATACTTCTAATTTTATCTACAATTTAAATTCACAAGCGACTACGTTTATGTTTATGATCCACTATGTGCTCTAATTTCAATATCTAGCGGTTTTGAACATTGGATTAGCCTTGTAAAAATGCAAATAGGCTTGGTGATGAGTATGGTCCTCAGATGTAGAGAGACCTGCAGGAGCTGTCAGGCTGCTGTACCTTCTGCTGCTGCCAAACACACATGCTTCCTCCAACTGCCTCACTTTGGACTAATGAAAAACAAATGCTGCCATATAATATCAGGGCCATGAATTAAAGACTATAATTTTCAGTCATTTCAAACACTTGGCATATTTAGAGAAAGTGACCAAAATAGAAAACGGTATTGCAGTAATTGCTGAAATCATAAGCCATTATCTCAAGAGTAATGTACATTGCTTACAGAACATTGGCTAAACTCAGTAAAATAAAAGTAAAGAAAAATCATCTGATGCAATCTTATCAAAATTATAACAGAAAATTCACAGTGCATGTGTGCATAGCATAGCATAGCGTTTGCTGTCTAAAGGTGTGGTTTACTTCACAAATTGCTGCTTGCATTACATAGATTTAAAAATAAATAAATAAAAACAGTAGATTTTTTAAGCTCCAAAAACATTATGTTTAAAAATAAAACTGTACCTGTACCTATAACTCTTAAAAAAAAAAAAAAAAAGAGAGAAAAAAAGGAGAGCAGAGCATTTTTTTTATTAAATGCTTGAGTCACACTTTTAACCAAACATTAAATGACCGGATGTTTACTTTTTCCTCAACCTGCCTGACCCAGCCTTCTTTGACATTTTTATTCTTTTTTTTTTTTTTTATTAGCCTAAAGGACCTTATAAACATGTACTAAGGACTGGAGAAAACCTTAACTTCTAAAAACCATACAGTTATTCTACTGTGACATTTATAATCATGAATAACTGTAAAACTGGTGTTTTTTGCTGTAACTGCTGAACTTGTTAGCCAGTATTTCTAGTGATTCCATTGTTGTAGGTCATTTACATTGCTTACAACTGAACAACACTGGCTAAACTCAGCTAAACAAAGTCAACTGATTCAGTCTTAACAAAACAAAATGGCAATTTGTTGAAAAAAAATGCAAAATATAAGCTTGCTTAGGTTTATTTCATAAATTGCATTGCCTGCAGAGCAAACCCACCAACATTAGCTAACCCACAGCAATAGTGGATTCTTCTGCTATAAAAACAGTAGAAAAATTATATTTGGAGTGTTATGGGGTCACAGTGAATCAGTCGCGAGATTTAGTTTTGTTTTTTTGTTTTTTGTTTTTTTAACTATAAGTACATGTAGCAGTAGTAATAATAGTAGTAGTACAGATGCATGACTAGTTCCAGTAGGGGCTTTATAGGTAGAAGTAGCAGTAGTAGCAGTAGGACATGTGTTCTGTTAAATTTCAAGTTTTAGTAGTAGTAGTTATTGTAGTAGTAGTAGTAGTAGTAGTTGTAGTACAATAGAAAAACAAACTTATTCCAAATACTGTACTTATTGTTTATACCTGGTAGTATTATCTTGTATAATTAATCTTTGTCATCTGTTGCAATGTTGTTGAAAATCAGACACATGGCTAAATCCATTACACAGAAACTCATTTTGACAATGGCATACACAGTGCAGTATCCAAAGCCTAGGCGACGGGACCTCACTAAAAGGACCCTGACCTTCCTCCAGCCCTCTGTGGCAGCTGGAAGTGTTTGTGGGCAGGAATCTCTTTATTCTGCCTCGTCCCAGTCGTGTGCAGCCGGCCCGAGTGACACATCACAGCCTCAGACAGTGGCAGCTGGAGCAGACAGCGACTCATTATAGGCCCCCATTCAAGCACGGCTCACCAGGGACGGGACAGGGGCACTTGGGGGGGAGGGGGAATCTACAATCAGGACTGCTCCAGAGCCAGAAAAAGGTGGCTTCATGACAGAGTTTAAAGAATACTAGACCAAACTGAATATAAATAAATGTGTCATAATTTCTTCATTACAGGTTTTGCTGTAAAAATCTTAAAATTTATATTAAAAGACAGGCACAGTTTTGGTGTATATGCATAATTTTAAAACATACCATGAGTAGAATTGCTAATGGGTTTTTACACACAATGCTTAAATCAAAGCTATAGTTGATGATGGTATTTTACATGTTCCCTCCCTTATTTCTCTCTCCATAAGTCATTTTAATTTTAGCAGCTGTATTTTTATTTGAAGACTTCACATATTACCAGTCAGTAAGTAGAAGTTGTTCACCTTTGTCTTTGAACAACCCTCAAACATAGCCATATATATATATATATATATATATATATATATATATATTATATCTATATATTATATCTATATATATATATATTTTTTTTTTTTTGTCAAATTTTTAATTGCAGCAGTCCACTTTCATCTTAAACATTTTACAAAAGCACTGTTCTTTTGACAATGGGCCCATGATAAAGGTGAGGTGGGACAGGGATCAAATGTCCCTATAGTACACCTTGGGAATAAAAACAGGCTAAATTTGCCACTAGCAGTTCAATGCAAACTGTAAAGGTCACCATAAGACACTTGTCAAATGCTGTCTCTAAGAAAGTGTTGTGTGTGTGGGACACGTCCAGCCACGACAGTGTTTTTCCCTAAAGCTATGACACCTTTGTCCTTTACCTTTAGACAAAAGGTCAAATTTTAATAGGTACGTGTAAACACACACATATAGAACATATACGGTGCGTCAGTATTTACTGAGAGAAACTTGGGAAAAAGAAACCCTGCTCTTCTACTGGGGAGACACTAAAAACCAGGCACTTTCCCTGGGTGGGCGTGGTTTAGTGGGAGACCCTGGTGCATGTCAGCGACTCATTTATGCTATTTTTGATGATAAATAATTATTTTATTTGTCAAACTGATTAAGGTTAGGGTTAGGGTTAGGAATAGTTTGTTTCATGTTTCATGCATATTATTTGTCACATTTTTCTCTGTTATTACCTTAACCCTAACCCTAACCTTGACAACACAGAAATAAACCAACCCTAGTCTCATCCTTCAATCTGTTACCAAATAAACTTATTTTTGTCATTTATTACTTGTTTATTCAAGATAAGTCAACTTTAACAGTCTCCAACCAAGGGTGTGACGTAAGACATTAAGGCCCGCCCCTGGGCAAAATATCTGCTTTTTAGTTAGTCCTCTTCTATTGGTCAAAAGTCCACCTCTGCAGCTCCATATATCCCAATAATATCATACAGCACACTTTAATATTTAATGAAGTGTTGCGTTTAGAGCAGAATAATTGGCTGATTACAACTGTGGACTCTCTTCGGTGATTAATTTGGTTATTTTCCAAATGTCAGCAACCTTTAAAATACACTTTATTTACAGTATATCTGTATTTTTTGTTAAAGTCACGTGAGATGTGTGTATGTTTTTATGCCCTTGATAAACAGTGCTGTAGTCTACTTCCTGCTGTTAGTCCATAGTTTGGTCCGCATTGTGTTCACACTTCACCAGGACCAGACCAAGAGTGCACTGCACTGAGACCTCTGATTTCAGGAGGATCAGAGTTCACCTGTTTGGTGCGTGCTTGAGTCTGATTGCCCATTCACACCTGCTCAAACAAACAGGACTTTCCCAGGAAGCGCATCAGAGTTTGTTTGAAGTAAACCAAACATATCAAGTGTGAACACACCCTTTGTGCATAATAGTAAATAAACATCATATTGGCTATTAAACTTGGATAATGCTGCTGCAAACTGGACACAGCATGCAGCATGTGGCTAGCATGGCCAAAACGATGGATCCTTTTATCCTTTTTATGCATTTTTGCTGGACAATTTTATTTATTTTTTAATTATTACTTGACCTTTATTTAACCAGGAAGGTCCTGCTGAGTTTAACAAGCTCTTTTACAGGGGAGTCCTGGCCCCATAATAGACCTATTGTACATGTTTTTGGTAAGAGGGGAAACAAGAGCACTCAAAAAAAATAATAAAAAATACACAGGTATGGGGAGAACATGCAAACTTTACACAGAAAAGCCCCACACGGTCTGGGAATGAAATCCAGGACCATCTTGCTGTGAGGCAGAAGTGCTAGCCACTATGCTACGGTGCCACCAATTGAAGACGAAAACACAACCCAAAGCATGTATAACCCACACATGACATGTACTGTAATTTATATTTTATTACGTGTGGGTTATTTGGTAACATCAAGTGTAGATCTTTAAAGATGTGACTATAACTCATTATACATATATAAACAGTACACTAAATATCCTGATTGAAAGTTGCACATTCCCATGAATCTAAAAAGCTATTGTGCAGCTGCCCATTTCAAATTTTACTACCCAAAACACTGGATATTACACATTCCCCTGGAAGCCATGCAATGAAAACACTGCAATCTCTTCCACTTCAGTTGTACCATTGACAACTACATTCTATTGCCCATAAAAGCTCACTAAAGCCAACAACCATATAAATGAGTGAGAAGTGGTTAGGGCAGCAGCCCCAAGAAGCCATGGATTATTTATATGGTCATTTTCACACAAGAAACTGAAATGCATAAAGTTCTCCTAACCCTGACATGATATCCGTGGCAACCAGATGGATTTTTCTCACGGGATCACACTAGAGTCATTCCCTCTTTTAAAAATGTCTCAAGCTTTGTAGATCCAAAAGGCTGAAAACTGGCCCTCTATGACACAATGGTACCATTAACCCTACAGTCTGTTCACATGCAAAAATGGAGGAAGACATCTATTTTGTAAGCCTTGACAGAAATACAAACAGAAAGGCAAGTTCACAGCACAGTTGGCACATATTCCTTTGATGCTGAAGGGATTTTAAACAGGGCTTTCAAAACGAGGGAAATCCATTAAGTTGTTGCGAAACAGAGCCAAAGTGCTGTATGCATCACGCCTGTCTCATTTTATTGCTAAGCCACTTCTGGTTCTATATAGGTGACACTATGGAAAGCCAAAGGAAAGGCTGCAGGCTCCATAACACTGTGATGTGTTGCACCATTTAGATATACTGTACACATCTGAGTAATGTAAGGCATGCAATCTCAGGTACTGTATAACCTCTAGCTCTTGCTTTGTCTTTCACTAATTTTTAAAGCCATATTATGAAGACTATAGAAGAAAATTACAATACAGTACCAGAGAAATTTGGTTTGATCTGTCTATATTTCAATTTATACAGTGTATACAAACATTTACAGACCATAAAGAGACCGACTGACTTTATTTCATAGAGTTTTGATACAAAGACAACATATCTTTGCCATATAACCCAGCATCTTCTTGCTGTGAGTGATAACCACGCTGCCACTATGTGTCTTCAGTAAAATATGTTGATTAACAAAACTGTTGGGTGAGGACAAATTACACTGAGGTGTATCCCAGAGATTAATGTTGTGATCCTTGTATATTCATAATCTTGGCAATATTTCGGTCTTAAAACATTAAGAATTATATTTTAATGTGCACATGTATTTTAATAAAACAATCTAGAAGTGGTGTTGGGCAGTTTTGAAGTTTGTATTTGCACCAACAATTTGAACAACAGGAAGTGAACCTTAAGGTCTGCGTCTTTATGTTGTTTTTTTGTTTGTTTGTTTGTTTGTTTTTTACTTTGGAGCATAAATGGGAGACTGCAAATTGATTTGGGGAAAAAAAATGTGATGACAATGTTAAGAATTTTCTATGACTTAACTTTTCTAAAATGGTTGAGAATTCGCAATGATGCATACAATACAGCAAAACCATGAATGTTAAAATTAACAATGGGAAATACAATTGCTTCATACATGAAACAACTACTAGCTCACTAGGCACAAACCTGCTAGGCAAAACAAACAAACAAAAAACTAAATCTCCAAAAAGGCAGTGGCTTAGAGAAGGCTGTGGTCAAACTTAGTGCCAACACTCACATCTATCTGTTGTACAATGAGCAGTGCCAAATGGAAAGCTTTCTGAATAAATAAAGTCTATCTTATCTTTTCTCATATTAAGATGTTATTAGGTACACAAACAGCTCTTTTTTTATCTTCCCTTTTTTGCATACATATTGCTACACTGGGACACCATAACTCATGATGTCCACTTGATATTTTATTAAACGCACCCGCTCACCATTATCAGGCCGTGTTGCTCAAAATCACCCCTAAAATCGAATAAACCACAGACATGTAGTGATATTGAGGCAATATCCTGCACTTCACCTTTGCCACCGTAATGGTTTTAGCCCCTGTCAGGTATTTCAGCGACTAGGCCACTCCCATTGCTGACAATAAGCTTTGACATCTGGCTTTATTATTGATATGAAGCCGTATGCCCCTCTGAGGACAGCACTGACCTGTCATTTAGACCCAAGTCACAGGCGATGAAGAGTGGACGGGACGGCTACATGCACGCAAATAGACTCAAAAGTTGTCCAGAACAATGCACGGACAAACTCATACGTCCACAGACTTCGGAGATGAAACTCGATGAGACAGTGACACTCTCAATAACCCTGGATTGGAGGGGGACACGGAGGGTTGTGACAAGCAATCCTGTCATCTACACTGCACTGGGGCTGCTTGAATTCAGAGCCATTCCCAGCTGCTTCATTCAATCTCTGGGAAAAAGTAAAGCATCCAAAGAAGCAGAGTTTATCCATAGGGACATGCTTCAGTAACACTCTCATCTGTGTCACTAGTGCTATAGGTGTATGAGGAGTACGGAATGTCTCTAACAATCAGAATAATCATTAAGTTGTATACAAAATTATTCTCAATACTGTACACCAATCAGGCATAACATTATGACCAGTGACAGGTGAAGTGAGATTATCTCTTCATCATTGCACCTGTTAGTGTGGGATATACAGTGCAGGCTTCAAGAGTATTCAAAGTTGATGTGTTAGATGCAGGGAATCTGGGCAAATGTAAGGATTTGTGTGAGTTTGACAAGGGCCAAACTGTGATGGCTGCATGACTGGGTCAGAGCGTCTCCAAAAATGCAGCTCTTGTGGGGTGCAGTAGCCAGTATCTACTGTATCACAAGTGGTCCAAGGAGGAAACAGAGGTGAACCAGCGACAGGCAATCCCTACGGGGAACAAAGTCTGAGGCCTGTGTTGTTTGATCCAACAGACGAGCTACTGAAGCTCAATTTGCTGAAGTTGTTAATGCTGGTTCTGATAGAAATGTGTCAGAATGCACAGTCCATTGTGGTTTTGTGGCCAGTTAGTCGCAGGGCTGACACAGATGCACACAAAAACAGAATATTCACGGTCACGTTCATTCACTAGGGGCAATTTAGAGTCACTTCACCCCAAAAAATGCATGACTTTGGACTTTGGGAAAAAGCCAGAGAGAAATCATGGTGACTTATTTCTCTTAGTGCTTTTTGTGCTATCTTAGAAAAACAAACACCGAGAGTCCTATGAACAGTGCTTGTGTTTATACATTTTTACTCTGTTCTTAACTATTGCACTTTGAAATGCCAGACTTCCTATCCCTTTGTAATGCACTTTGTTATGCTAGACTACCTGAAATATGAAATATGTAACCTAGCCACTGTCTATTTAATATCATTGAACTTGTGTTCATTTATAATGATGTGATAATGTGCACTGCTGACCTCTTGGCCAGGTTGCCCTTGCAAAAGAGATCTCATTTAACTTGTTAAATTAAGGTAATAAGAGGGAGACTTGACCCAAAGAGACTGTTTGACGGTCGACCCGAGAATCAATCTCAAAACCTCCTTGATGGGAGACAAGAGCACTAACCCCGAAACAACTGTAGGCAAGATGACTTTTAAATATATTCTACCAACTACAGTAATGCTACACATCTTGGTTTAATCATTACCTGCTAAACTCCACATTAGCAGTCTAGTAAAAACACACATATTTCAAATCCAGGCTGGCACTTTTCTATTTGCTCATACCTTACACTTACATTCCCACACCACATTACATTCTATAATAACAATATGAACTTCAAAAAGCCATGTTCTGTATTTTACATAATGCCATTAGCAGATCTTTAATCTGCCATGCTTTCAGTTTATAAAGTACTGCTCCAGACACAATTGCGTTTAGACGGTCCCCTCTGAGAACTACTTAGCCCGCTGTGTTGACCTCTTGGTGGTGTGTTGTGGTTTCCTCTACCCCCTCATGTTCCACTCTTGTTTTAGCAGTGGTTTGGATGGTGTCCCTGCTCTGGTGTCTGCTCGGCTATACAACATTGTGGTTTGGAGATTTGGCCACAGCTACAAGTCTCACACTGGCGTCTCTAGTGAGCAGATTACATCACTGTTATGAGTGTCTTAAAACATGACCATTTGATGCCCCCCAGAATATGCTGAGTAGATTAAAATTGCACAAATAATGGAACAATCAGCACAAGAGGCAATGGTGTTATTAAAATGTTACCCAAGGGCCATTTGAATCAATATGATTTATTTTTTTTATCCAAGTGCTTGAGTGTTTTTTTTTTTTTTTTTTTTTTTTTTTTTTTTTTGATAACACAATTATATAAATGGATGATGTGTTTCAGTAGTTAAAATTATTAACACCCAAGACACATATTGAGTCAACGTGATTTTTTACTTAATGGATCTGTTCTTGCTGGAAATGAGAAAACATAAGGACTGTAATGCTGCGTTTGAGGCATCTGGGGCATCTGGTTTACATGTTAAGTCTATGTAAACGCGCACGCAAATCAAGCGTCCAGCGCGTCGTGACGCGCAAATTGAGCATTGACGCGTCTGACGGGCAAATCGAGGGTCTGATGCCCTAGACGTTCGAGTTGAAAAATCTGAACTTTGGCGAATATTCGCGTTGCGTTAACCAATCAGAATCTAGCTCCTGCAGTGACATGGGAGGACGTAGAATGCGGAGACCCATCAAAACAATCACGGCGGACTTATTGAGGCTGCCAATGTGAACCTGGAGCTATAAGCTACAGCCTACAGCAGCTCTGCTACTTTTATAAAGACAGCAGTCAAAAAGATAGTAACAAGACATAGAGGGGACCTTAACTTTAGCGTGTGCTGAGCTCGAGCTCGTTGGATTAGCAGTTATTGCACTCCCTAAAAAAACATGAAAAACACTGAGTACTGAGTGCTAGCCTAGCCTATAACCCGCTAAAACCACAAGAGACCGCTATTAAACAAGAAAAAACTCCTTCATATATCTGCTCTGCTGCTGGTGTTGAGTGCTTAAAAACAGCAGTATTGTCCGGGGGACATGTCCTCGCACCGACCCGGGACACAGGTGAGCAAACTGGCATGGCCTCAGTTGGAATTAGCCCTGAATGGGCGGCCATTACCCTGGCATAACAAACTCCTCCCATGATGCGAAGTAGCGTCTGAACACATTTGTTTTGATGCGCGAACAGAGCGAATTGGATGCGCGAATAAAGCGTCTGACTTCAAAATGTTCAAGCGCCCAACTAGACGCGTCTGACGCAAATTTGACGCCTCAAACGCATCCAGTGTGAACGCAGCATAATACATTGTAGTAAAGATACAAGTTTTTTGCAGATTTCCATTGGGATTTTGGACCTTTTGCAAACATCTCTAGGTTCTTGTCAGAAGGCTTGCTCGTCATTACTACTTTTCAGTTTGCTCCACAGATAATTTCAGTACTTAAATTGCTGTCAATACAAAGGAGTAAGCTCATTTATGCATCTATTAGCATCTTATTGCTAATAGCCGTGCCAAATAGTCATTTTATGCTCTGTCCAGCCTCTAACCTTGCCAGCAGGGGGCATCAGACACCTAATCCAAGCATGGGCTACAAAGTCAAAGTAAAAGCTCTCCAAAGGAAGAGGTTTTCCATACCTAAAATGTGAAATACTAATGCAAAGGTGTCCAAAACTATTTCAAAACACCTGAAAAAAAAAAGACTTTGATTAGTGTTCACTTCCAGCTAGAATGTGTTTTTTTTTTTTTTTTATAACATTAACATTATTGTTGGTATAATATATTTAATTTTATATAAAATTTCAATTACTATGGGACATATCCTGAGATTTACTAGTTTGAAGATTGCCTGGTTTAAGTTGAGTATAGGGTTGGATTTCACCTTGTACAATGATGATACTAATTTATGGAACAGCTTACAAAAGCACTCAGAGATTAGCCAATAGTTGTGTAGTGTGCAACAAAAATGTGTTTAGAGTCTTTTAACTAAATCATACAATGACCCTGAATCCAAACCACGGTCAGAAATCCCCCAAAAGTCATTATAGAGGAAGCCCAAGGTCATTGTTCTGACAACAGCTGTCATTGTGAGATGAATAATGCATCAGGCCTAAGAGGAGATAGTAGTGTGGTTATGACTGGAGTTGGTTGGAATGTCGGTTGTTTTTCTTTCACCAGGGTCTACAGTGGAAAGGCACTTCAGTAATTAGCCACATCAGTTCAGCTCTAATGCCTTTAAGTGAAAAAGCATGTTAGTTGACACCAGTGTTACCTTCTCACAGTCAGATCCTAGAAAGATACATGAGAGGCATTTAACACTGCGACAAACAGGAGTGTTCATTCAATTAAATCCGAGTACTCAGTGGATACTTTTAAGAAATGTGTATCCATCATCACTGGTTGCCTGGACATTTTTTAATTTGCTTTTCATGATAAGGTGTATAGTATAACATTTCATTACAACACACTGGAACAGAAGGATAGCTAAAAGCACATCCACATAAACATGCAATTATTTTAAGAATCAAATGGGCGAGACAAAGCACCAAATATGTTCACAAATACTGCCCTGTATTTTTTTTCCCTGTTTAATGTTTTGCTATTTGCAGGACGATTTTTGCTCCAGGTGCCTGTACCCTCGGAGCAGATGAAGCGATACAAGTTTTTGAATGACTTACAGAGCTTGTATGGCCAAGGACATGATGACGCGGCAGTATCTTTATCTCTTATTTCATTAAATGGTACATTAGTCTAAATGTACCTGAAAGGGAAGGGTGAAGATGTCTTGCTTGAGGTAAGAGTCTAAGTTGCAGACAGGAGGTAGAACAGATGGAAAAAGATGCTATTCTTGAGAGTTTCCACACCACTGGGCTTTTAGGATTTTTTTGCTTAGTTTTTTTGTTCAGGCCCATTTACTAATTTAATGAATAGGAAGCACTGACAGAAACACTTACTATTATAATGTATTTTTGTCAAATCACTGCTATTTTTACTCCTCATCAGTTTCCACTGATTCCTAACAGCTATTTTTCATTTTGTAGTAAAATTGCATCATACAATAACTTTAAGGAAGTGAAGAGCTTTCTGTCACTGAATATGTTCAAAAGACCGCAACAGAGATGTACTCTGCTGTCCTCTGCCAATCTCTTCACCTGTTTCTTTATGGCATCAGTAAAGTACTTATAAAAATGTTCTCTTTAAGTTAGATAATAATTTTAAAGGTTGTAAAACACGCAATGCTGTTCAAGATTGGTTTAAAAAGATGAATAAAAGCATGATATAGCCCCTTTAATTCCCACTTTTAAACTCTGTACAGCAAATCAATACAGGAATGAAAACAAATTGGCTCCTGGCCAGTACATGACCATTTGAAGGAAGCAACTCCATAGTTAACCAAGGCTGAGACTGGAAACCGCAGCACTAATCTTGCAGGCCACTAATTCATTCATGAGGCTACTCTGTAACTAATGCTTCTCTAACACTTTATTAACACCGCGACACACTGCACTTTTGTTCACATAAGTGCCCCTCTTTTAAACGTGTGAGGTTTGATAAAAAAAGTCAAAGTATCAAAGGACCATTTTCCAGTTTGGAGAGGTTTTATTCAAATTACACTTAATATCCTTGGCCATGAGCAGACAATTCAAGCTTTTAGGGCAGATAAGTGCTTGGTTTAGCCTGTTCGATGATTAACATAATTAATACTGAGATAGCTTTATAAACTTCTCTCTCAAAATGCAGCTTCACCCATTTGGTTTGTATTTATTTATCCATACCTTGCAGTGTAAATTCTGCGCTAGGGCTGGAGTATTCTTGGCTGACTGAAGGCAGACAGCAGCTTGTAGGGTTTTAGAGTGGTTTACAGAAGCAGCTTCTACTGTCTGAGTGCAAATACTTGTGTTTATTGGTTTTATCTGAGGAGAAATATTGTTCTAAGACAACCACGCAATAACAAAATATGTTTGGCTGAATCTTGGTTACACTGGGTCAGCAGCACTGGTCACATCCAAAAGTGTCCATTCAGTGTGGAGAGAATGAAAGGTTTTAGCTCAGCAGCCTATGTTGTTGTACTATGTAAAGTGAATGGATAATGGACGGAAATACTCATAAGCATTATTGGATTTTTAATTGGAATTCATTCATCTTTTTGCCCTTATTATTGTTAGGTGTGGCGAGTGTCTGAAGCATATACCAGCAATAATGGGCTTTTCTTCATCCAGAGATACCGTTTGTTGGCCAGCCCAGTGATCAAACTTACAACCTCCTTGTTGGGACCAAAACAAATATTTTATATATTCCCCTCTTTAGACCTTCCAAAATATCCCTAAAATCAAAACACTTTAATTTTCTGTCAGCCCAGGAAATTGTTTCTAACCTCAGTTTTAAGGACATTTCACACCTGACAATCTAGTTTGCACGAAAACAAGTCCCAAAGTCTGGATCAAAGAAGACAGGTGTGATGACAGCTTCCGCGCAGTGTCCAGCCTACCATTTGAGAATCCGTAGACGTCTCAATACTCCACACAGTGAATGAGTATTGACATGCTGTGTGGGTCCAATAACTGTTTCAGGAAGGGGCCCATTCTAATTGTCATAGCCAGCACTCAGCGGCACACACATATGGCTACTTTTTGGGGTAACCAGACTATAAAAGAGAGGATTGCATGTCATGTTTTAAGCATGAACAATATAGTAAATGCAAAAACTGCCACAAAAATAGATAATGCTTTTCTTGACAAACACTGTAAAAACGTTAATTTTCATATTAATTTCCTATGGGCAATTACGTTCAACATTTCATCAATACATGCATTTCTTCAGACTTTGGGAGGAAACCAGTGGGAACACAGGGAGGACATGCAGACTCCACAGTGAGATAGTAGCTTCTAGACACTCACTTGCTTTACAATTAGGTGCATTATTCAGTCACTCTTCAGTCACACTATTTCTGTAGCCACATCTCTGTTTACTGCAATGGCTCTACCTACTGAGCTACTGTTGTCTCTAACTTAATAATCTTCCATTATGACCAAGTCTGACGCACATGGATAAAAATGACAAAAAATAAGACTGAAGCTTATTGGGTTAGCCCTTTCCTTGGTGGCTATCTAAAATCTACCTTACTCCATGGATTTGCAAACTTTACACACCAAGAACAATCTCACAAAACATTTGGCATTCAAAGTACCATCTTTAATGGACTAAATAAGCATTACTAAATAGAGACAGACCAGATACAAACTAGGACTAAATCAGTTCAAAACCAGGACTAAACCGGGGCAAAACTAGCTCCAAACCAGGACTAAATCAGTTCCAAAGCAGGACTAAACCAGTACTAAATTAGATCTAAACCAGGGTGGACACACTAAAAAGTAGTCTCCAGCCAGACCAGAACTAAAGCAGGAATTGAGGGTTGGCAGTAGCTCAGTAGGTAGAGCCTTTCGCCTACAAAACAGAATGATGCCAGAGTGGTCCATACTGTGCTTGGGCAAGACGTTTCACCCACCTTGCCTGTATAAATGTGCTACCATCACCGAGTGTGACTGAGGAGTGAAGGAATAATGCAGTTAAGGCGACTTTGAGTGTCTAGAAAAGCTCTATGTAGGACTAATGCATTATTATTAAAACATCTCCAAATGAAACTACTACACTACAACTCCTGAGCAGCCCATGTACCTCAGTGATACCTGTACTACAGTTAGAGAACCACTACCTTAGTCCATTACAGAAGTATTTTTAGAAATCTAATTTGACTTTGTCCTACATTTTGCACAGCATACAGCTTTTCTGAAATGGCACTAGTAGAAGAAAGTGACTGCTAGCAATATGTCTTTTATATTATTTATGTTTGTTTACACGGGTTAGCACTATTTTAAAATTCTGCCTTGTTCAGGAAAGCCATCTCACTTCCAAACTCTCTCGGCTCTACTTCTGCAATCTTGGCAAACTTGCGTAAACACAATGACAGAAGTATTTGTGCACCGGTAGAGGTCTTTGCTCCTGAGAGTGTGTCAGCGAGTGGCCTAAGAGCTGCTGTGCTTTTTATACTGCATATAAAAGAGTGGTGCGCTGGCTGTGTGACTTCTGTGTCCCTGAAAGCCTCCCTCGGGGACCGGCGCTGGCACAGAGGCAGTTCTATGTGGTTTATGTGTTAACGATTGACTTCATATACAGGCAGTGTAGCAGGCTGGTGTATGGGCAGGCGTGTCCTCTGGGGCCTGTATTGTATTGGAGAAGACAGGCCTTTGTGTTGGTGTGATAGTTTAACAGAGATGGTCCTATCATACTGAGCTAATCAGGACAGAAGGCAGTTTTTTAATGCATTTAGTTCATAGACTCACTTAACATCTTTTGTTTTTACATATATTGGGACCAAGCCACTCTTTTCTGGTTGATTGACAAGTGTGCAAAAAATTGTGTCCACTCCAAAATATATTTTAACTATAGCAAAAACAAAATAATACATTGTTCTTATGTAGCACTTTTCTAGACACTCACAGTGCTTATACAACTAACATTCACACTCAGTGGTGGTGAGATACTTCTGTAGCCAAAGCTGCCCAGAGACAGATTAACAAAGACCTGGCTGGCATTCTGCACCTATAGCCACCACCAATCACGCAATCACACTCACATTCATACAGACAAGGTGGGGAAAGTGTCTTGCCCAAGGACATAAAGTCAGTATGCAGTGCTGGTATTGCGGATCAATCTGCCAGCCTTTCAGATAGTGAGTGAAAGGCTCTACCTGAGCTACTGCTGCCCCAATTCCTGTTATAGTCCTGCTCTGGTGGGGAACTAAATCTGATATAGTCATAGTTTAGACCTAGTTTAGTCCTGGTTTAGTCCAGGTTTAGTCATTTTTTAGTCCTAGTTTAGTCCCGGTGTGGAACTAGTTTAGTCATGGTTTAGTCCTGTTTGAACCTGATTTAGTTTTGGTTTAGACCTGGTTGAGTCCTGGTTTAAACCTGGTTTAGTCCTGTTTTAGACCTGGTTTAGCACTGATTCAGTCCTGGTTTAGAACCAGTTGAGTCCTGTTTTTGACCTGGTTTAGTCCTGGTTTGGAATTAATTTAGTCCTGGTTAGTTCTTTTTTAGTAATGCTTATTTGTTGCATAATTGTGATTTCAGATAACTTGATTTTTTTGCAACAAAAGCTGATTGCTGGTCCACATCATGCAGGCTATTTTATTTTACTTTTATGAAAACAATTATGCAAAACACTGTAATATTTTGTTAGATCTTATAATTCAATAATTTAAATTGCTTTTCCTGCATGTTAATATTCAAACACAGAAAAATCTAGTGGTAATCGTCAAATGCAAACTTCAGACCCATGTCCATGAGGCGCTGGAGTAAAAGTTTCACGTTGGTGCTGACATTTCCCTTTAAGTTGACTATAGGCATCTTCAAAAATATCTCAAAATGCCAAGCTCCACTTCTAGTCGTTCACCTCAGCATCAGTGAACCCCAGAGAGCAATGAGAGAGTGGACTGTGCAAAAGAATGAGGGCTCAAGAGTGCGGCCTTTCATTAAAAATAAATGAAAAGTACACGGACTGAGGCCACCTGTGGAGGGAGAGGTTTGACCTGAGAATACAGAGAGCCACCTCCTGTTTGAACAAATCAGTCTGATCAAACAATTTCCTCACAGAAGGAGTTAGAGAGAAAGCAGTAAGTGGCAGAGCTTAAGGCTGTGTGGAGACAGATTGTGATGTAGCACAATACAAATTAGGCATTGGTTTACATGCCTTGTCTTTATATAGGACTGCATTTTAACAAAGTCATGAAATATTTACATTGCTGGGTGTTTTCCATTTTTGGTGTTTTCCATAAGGTGGTACATTTACTTGGTATGCATTTCCAAGACCAATATGATTCTTAGAAGGACCTACATTTATTACTATAAATAAAAAGATTGAGGCAAAGCGATTAATGCTCTTGACTACCAGCAAGGAGTTAGTGAAATCAATCCTCGGGCCGGCCATCACATCATCCCTCTTGGTGGAGTCTGTCATGTCCTCCTTTTGTTACTGTGGTTACTCCGGCTTCGTCCCACTGTCCAAAGCATGCATGTGTTAAGGTGAATAAGTGACCCTAGATTACCCCTAGTGAATGAATGTGAGTGAATGATGTCTGTCTATGTCTCTGGAACAGCACTGCAATTAACTGACCACTGTCCAAGATGTACCCCGCCTAAAGACCATAGTTGCTAGGAAAATTTCCAGTCACCCTAACAGGAATAAGTGTGAATGAAAAAATTGTCTCTGCTTAGCTTAAACATTTAACACAGTTCAGACTCACACCAATACTGTACAGAAACATTTATTTTTTTCACTTTTAAACTTTTATGATGCATTGGACCAAAGCAAAGAAAAAACAATTTAGCCAGTGTGTGACCCATAGTATGTGCTTTTGGTCTAAAAAAATGCATGAGTATTGTTCTAAACACTGAACTAATGTTGTTTTGCCTGTTTAGTACTGAGTGCTGTTGAATGCCTCTCCTAGCTTAGATGCAGTAAGCTGTAAATATGCCACAGCAGTCAGACAACAACTGCATTATCCAGTTGTGTTTGCTCACTAAAAATACAACTGAATGACTATCCCCCCAATATGAGTCCCATGTTTAAAACTCCAGTCCTAATTAGACTTGACCGACATATAAATGCCATTTCAATTTCTTTATTTTTTCTTTGCTTCCCTTCCTCTACAGCACTAACTCTCCATCATAGTAGGTCTACAGTGTTAAATGTCTTTTTAGGATAACTTCAAAATGTGGGCCTAAGATGTCTTTGCTCATTTAAACAAAGAGTTCAGAAAGTTACACCAATAAGGATGAGAAAGAAGATGGGAAAACTACAGTGACCTCTATACAACAGACTTAACTTCATCCACTGGAAAATGAATTCATTCCACAGGCAATATATCCGAGGCCACATATGCCATTACTGTAGACCAATGCCCTCCAAAAGTCAGAAGCCCACATCCCACTGGACAGCACAAGAACAGCTGGGGTCCTAGCCAGCATATTACTAAAGGAAATGTTTCATCTCCCATTGAGATGTGGGAAAAGGGGACTGTAATACAAAATATAAAGTTTGAAAAATGAAATGGATGTATTGCTATGAAACAGGCTGGAAAAATATCAAATTTAAAAAGTTGGCAGCACAACTTTAAAACAGAAGAAAATGATAAATTAAAAGAGAGTAGTTCTGTTCCCCTGAGAAATAGCTTTTCTACAGTTGCTGAATAGAAAATTACCATCTAGACTAAACTGCACCTAGACTTTTTATGAAATTGTGTATTTCTAGGTAAATTCTGCTTTGGCCTTGTGGTAAGTGGTTGCAAGTGGCCGAGACCCCTACAATTACCAAATAGTTGGACATAGTTTGTTTTAATAGTTTAACACTTTTCATAGCATGTGCTTTAAATGTGTCAAATATTATTTAACAAGCCTGGGAAATCAGAAAAGCAGCTTTCCCAGCTCTGAGCCTAAAATCTAAATTGTACTCAGGACTCAGTTGTAAATGGTGTAGGCTAGTTCTGATTCCAACCCAGCAGTGGAGCTTAGATAAGCATCTGGCTGTTCATTCATTGTTTTAGCAAAGTGACATGGGTCTGGAATCCCTACCATTTAAACCCATTTCCAAGAAAATCAATCCTAGCTGACCAATCGTAACTATTAACTAAACGTGGGTTGACTTTATGGAAGTCAGTTGTTTCTAGGGCTGCTTGTATGTTGTTTTACCCTTATGCTCCCCATGTACATTTTTGTATATTTGCTTGACTTTTTTTTTTTTTTTGGTAATCATTTTGGCTGTGTTAAAGCTTGAGGCATAAATTTTTTTTGCAGAAAATGTTCTTTTAGCCAATGTTTTTTTAATCTTACATGTCATCTATATATTATATGCGGCGTCAAGACTGGCAGAATTTAACCTTTGTGCTCCTCTCAAATTTTGCATTCTTATATGACCCCCGTGTACAAAAATGCATGCATTCAAAAACTCAAAAACCGCTATAAAATCATCAGTTTACCAAATATATCTCTTTCCTAAAGTACTTGATATCCGCTACCAAACGTTAAATAATTTTCTGGTTTTTAACCCTTTAATTTTATTTAATTTATATACATTTAGAAAAACATTACAAAAAACAAACAAACAAACAAACACAAAAACTTGCAATGAAACTGGCATTCAAAGGGTTAAAATCAATAAAAGTAAGTTTGGTGACTTTAAATAGATTTCAAGTAGTTTAAGAGATTTTACTTTTTTTTAAACACCAGACAAAAATATTGATATATGATGGTTTTATATCAGTTTTTGAGCAGAGTCATTTTTGTACATGAGGGTCATGAATGGTGCAACATTTGAGGAGAGTACAAAAGCTAAATTGTCTTGAAGCAGTAACTGCATGTTGGCACTGCTCTCTAAATTCTGATTGGTTTTAAGTCTATCCAGATGCATTGAGAGGTAGTTTATTCTGCTTTCATTTGAGTTGGATTTACAGTGATGTTTGCACCACTCTAAAACATATTTATTTCACTATTGGTTCATTGTTATGGTTCCCAAATGAGGCTAAATAGCTTTTCAAATACTATGCATGTGCAAAAAGTTGTAGTTACAAAGTGTACCACAGTAAAATGCTTGGGGTAAAGGCTGGTCCCACAATAAGTCCAGTTGAGAACCACTGTTTCTTTATATGATTTTTTTTCTACCTCTAGCCTGTGCTCTTTCAGCAAAACTTCTCTTGGTTTGCAGGCGTTGACAAAGCCACCCCAGTCAGAGGTCCTGACATGTGTCTGAGTGGCAGCGAACCCAAACAGCCCAAAGGGGTGTCTGGCCTCTGTCCATCTTGTGTTGGTGCTTGTCCATCTGAGTACTGCGTCTACATACACCCCTCCCCAGCCCGTGTGTCTTCTGTCCCTGGAAGCTCCACAGGGGGTGTCAAAACCAAACAGTTGCTCCAGGACTGACGCGCAAACTGCTGGCTTAGCAAAACGTGAAGGTACTGCCGAGCTGGAGGTGTCACTTCAAGCAGAAAAAAAACATAATTAAGACACTACTGTTTACAGCTCGATAGTTTCAACCTCCCACAACAATAACAGCTTTGAAGAAAAAAAGTGTTGGTAAAAACTTGTGAATAATAGATGAGCCTAGAGTAAAATTGAAGGATTTTCATTCTGTATAGACTTGTTTAGTGTTTGTAAACAACATGGCTGCCTGCATGTTATGTTGCCATGTGTCAAGCAGGTTTTTTTTTTATTATTATTATTTAGATTATTCATTGTGTCTCACTTCATTCAATTAGTGGTTGCAGGAGGGATGAAGCCTTGCCCATCTACTTAGTACCTAAGGCGGGTACACCCTGGACGATGGCTCGTAAGTCACAAGGCTAAAACTTCAGCATGTACTGACAACCATTCAAGGCCTTGTTTCAGAGAGAAACGGCAAAAAAAAAAAAAAAAAAAAAAAAAAAAAAAAAAAAATGCACCTAATGGTAAAGCAATGTTGGGTATAAAAGCTATATAAAAACTATATAAGACTATACATTATTTATATTATTACTCAACAAGGAGTTTTTTTTAAAAGATTAATATTGTCAAATGGTGTAGAGACAATTGAGAGACTAACACTAAAAACATATATATATATTTTTTTTTTACTTTTTTAGCCAGGGAATGACATTGAGCCGGATTTGAACTTGAGTTGCTCACATTTGTGATATGTGCTGTACCGGGTGATCCACTGAGGCACTCCTGAAAAAAACATATTTTTTATGTCATGTAATAATGTTTTTGGTGATCGCATTGGTCTAGTTTTACTGTTCTGACAAATTATTAGGGCAGCACGGTGGCAGACCAGAAGGTCGGGGGTTCGATCCTAAGACTGGGCGACACAAACTTTCTGGGTGGAGTCTGCATGTCCATGCTACAGTGCCTTCTCTCCAGGTATTCTGGCTTTCCCCTTGTAAATGAATGTGCGAGTATATGGTTGTCTGTCTGTGTATATCTCTGTGTCAGCCCTGCAGGCCACTGTCCAGGCTGCAGCCCACCTAATGCCCAAAGTTACTGGGATAGGCTCCTGTACCTGCAACCCCTAACAAGAATAAGCAGAAGATGTATGAATGAATAATAGAGAGAAACATAGCTATGCTGTTTATAGTGTAATTTCTTCATTTCCTTGTTGAATAAGACTTCTTAGGTCTTTGAAAACTTGCTGCTCTAAGGGAAATGGAGAACAGTGAAATCAACAAAAGCAAAGCAGTCATGCAAAAGTAGGTTACAGTCGCCTCTGCCAATACCTGGTCCATTGTCTGGTTTATCTACCGACTCTCTTTGTCTGATGAAAGAAGAAATAATACTGGTGGCCTATAGTTCCCTTTTCATCCCAGCTCTGCCTCCTCAGTGCTACTCACACAGGGCCACAGCCGCTCTTATCTACTGTGTGTGGGTTACACGTCGCATCCCCTACAAAAACACTCCCGGGACCACCGTAACAAGCGGAACCGCAGAGAGATGGGCTGCCCAGATAAGGCACGAGCAAGCGGGAATACATTAATAGTCAATGAGGTGAAGCATGCAATATTAATCAGAGCATTATCAAACAGGCTTTCGGATTGAGTCACAAATGCCAGGGATCTGCATAGGAAAGGAGACTGACTGCTTAGACCTGGAGTGGCCCGATTTGAGAGGTAATTGAGATAAACTGGAGACAAATACTGACTGAGCACCGCTGTTGGGAGAAGTCTGGTGGCATATCTCCATCACATCAAATGCAAACATGACACTACTTTTCTAAATGTAATGTTTTATATAAGGTTTCCAGAAACTTAAATATGTAAAAATGATGTCAACCCAAGTCAGATAAAAGTGTTGTCAGTGTTAGAGCTTTCTATCCTTCCCAAAATGGCTGCCTTGTCATAACTACACCCAAAAACCCCAAGTTAATGGGTGTGTCCGAATGTCATCCCTTGTCCCTTTTGCATGTGACTCTGGCGTATGTTTATGCATTTTTTTTTTTTTTTTTTTTGCTGAACGATGCTGATAGTAGAATACTGTAAAAAAAAGACTGACCAGACTTGCATGATATTTAGATCAACAATAATCATATGTGTTATATTTAACATGTTTTATCACGTTGATTTATCAAAAGTTTAGGATGATTCCAAGGGTCAATGACTGACAGGGGCCTTACAATAATAATATATGATTAGCTTTGTTTGCAATGATAGGGCCCAATGTTACATTTTTTCAGGGAGCCCAGAAAACCTGGCAGCACCCCTGTTATTGATTAAAACTTACAAACTCTATGGACTTTAAAAGGGAAGTTGTCATTTTTCATTTGTACAAGATACTGTAAGTTAAGCTATTTTACACCGCTGTTCACTACTTTTATTGATGCATTGTGGGAAAATTTGAGTGCACTACTTTTCATTCACGACAGGCATTAGGGAAGACATTTGGACACGGGCGGTATCTACTGTGGGTGTCGGGGGTCAGGATTGTGACATTTTCAGCAAGCCTAAAATAGGTTAATATTAATAATAAAAATAATAACTTTAGATTTAAAAGTGACACAGAGGCAGAACTAAGATTAGGAATATTAATAATCCTCACTGATACAACATCCTGCATAACTTCACCAGTTTGTGCTTATGCCACAATTCTGAGAATGTACAAAGATCACAAACATAAATCCTATGCTGCTACTCCAAGCATCTTGATTTCCAGTAATTAAAACAATAAACTGATTATTTATATTCTGACATTAGGGTAATTTTAAACGTATACAATAAACATCTGGGTCCAAGTCATCCAGAAATTGAACAGTTGTAACGGCTTAAAAACTGTAAAGCAATAACTGGAAAGGCAAATATGTGTCATGATGTCTTATTGGTGTAAATGTACATATGGTATAGCTGACTCTAGTGCATTAGCGTAAGAAAACAGGTGACACTGGCTTAGCATCGAGGGGCTGTCAAGGACAGCAGATAAGTGGAGCTCTACAAACAAAAAAACAAACAAAAAACAACAACAACAAAATAAACAGGTTGGTATCTCGGAACAGTGACCTTCACCAGCCTTCGCAGATTGGGTTGTTTTCTAGGAATCCTTAATTTACAAAGGTCTAAAAGTGATAAAGTAAATGTCAGATCAATTTTAATAATCAGAGGAGTCAGTTATGTGGTGTGTTAGAAAAATAAAATGATATCTTGTGTGGTCTACCTGCTAACGTTTTTGTCTTAGCCCTGAGGTTGTTGTGTGGTCCCGTCACACTGTGTCAGCTGGTTTTAAGTGACTGTTTGGGGCCACCACACCTCACAGACACCTACAGTCCTGTATGGAACATGGGCAGGACAGAGGTGACTGAAGTTAAAAGGGCTCAGACAGAAGTGACACTGAGCACAGGGCGATGCATGACAAGACAGAGCTTCAACATCATCACTGCCTCAGGAGTGAAGGAATAGTCTCGACGTCTTAGAGCTTTCAACAGTGGTATAATGTTGTTTCTACCTCAAAAACAGACCTGTAGTAGGATTTTGTTACAGTTATGCTCTACTGTCTTTGATGTTTTTCATACATATACATTATTTTAGGTTATTAAACAAATTCACTAATGCAAAAGTGCACAAACAGTCCTGAAAAAAACATGATATAGGACCTTTAAATGTGTGAAATAAACAAAGTGTGTGCCAGCTGAAATTATTCTGCAGAATCTCTTCCGACTATGCTTCAAATATACTGTCATTAAAAATTATAATAATTGGCAGAGACTGGTGTTTTGCTTCAACTTTCATGTACCAACACACATTTGACATGTTTTTTCTGTGCCATTGGGGATCTTTCTGCCAACCACTTTCACCATTAAATCACATACAAGACACCATACTTCATACAAATATGGTCCATTTGTAAACTCCAATTGACCCTTTAGATTAAAAAACAGAAGGAGTTTTTCTCCACAGACATTTAAACAAATTAACAGAGACAATTTCCTGTAGCTAAATGCAAATTCATATTGGCTTCAAGTGGATTATGACTGTGGGGACTAATCCAGACTCAATCTCCATGTTTTGGAGCAAAGTCATTTCACTTCTGCGGGCAACAAGTGAACCTAAATCAAGTGAGCAAAACAGAGCACAAACGAGCACAGTTATGTGGAAAGTCAGCCATAGTTCATGTTAACTGGTCTTAAATCTTGTTTTTGGATGCATGCAAATGTCTCAGAAGCAATATAGTTTGACAGTATCTTCCATCATCCTCATGCTTTAGTTACCAGACGCTTCCTGTGTATTTGCTAGCACAGTCAAACAGATTATTTCACTTAAATTGATGTGTCTGGGAGGGATTTGTGAACACTGATTTTAGACGTTGCAACATTAATCTGATTATGTATCTCATTTCAATGCGCCAAAGGGAAGCAAAAACAAACATCAATTTAAACAAGGCTTTGATTTGCTTAGTCAAATAAATATTTTGGGGGTATAAAGAGAGGGGAAGGTCTTTCCTGAAAATGGTTGGGTGAACAAATTTAAGCAAAATAGATTGTGCGCCTCTGCAACATGTTTCTAATGTCTGATTTGTTGCGCCCATGACAGCTATTGAAAGAAATCTTTATCATATTCTTCACTAAGTCTTAATTTATTTCAGCGTGTATAGCTTTAACCTAAATATTTTACTGTGGGTTATTCCCAAACCTTCACAAAAACTTCACATTGTATTCAAATAAACATATTTTTGAGGAGAAAAAAAAAAATACTGTTACAACAAACAAGAATTTTTAATTTGAACATGTGTGAGTGTAATTAAATTAAATAGCAAATTGGACTTTTGTTATTGTACTGCAGTTATGACAGTATTTTCCCACCCCATACACCCATACTTATGTATTTTTCTCTATAATATCACTAAAGTGGATGAATTTGATAAATTGTAATATGTATGAATAAATGGCTTTGACTGTTATTACTTTATATTATTTTACCTAGAAAACTGTTTTTTTATTTACTTTACCAAGTACCACTGTGTACCACTGTATACAATTTCTCCACTATTTTACATTCATGGCTAAATTATCGGGCCCTCCTCAAAACCATAGCAGGACGCCTGTTTGGGTAATCCTGTGTTCTCTGGTGCGAGTTTCTGAGGCCTCAGAACACTCGGTTCCACGAACCCCCGCCCACTCCAGGAAGAACTGACCAATCAACAAGCCCTCTATATCCACTCATTTATTTATCAAAAAAACAGTGTACACCTCTGTTTCCACTGATTCCACACAGCTAGTTTTCATTTTTGTAATAAGTACAAAAAATGTAAGAAAGTAAAAAGAGCACAACACAGCTGCCCTCTGCTGGTCTCTTCACCTGTTTCTTTATGACACCAGTAGAGTGCTTATTTGAAGCGTTTTCTTTGAGTCAGATAATGATTTGAATGATTTTAAAACATGCAATGCTGTTCTAGAGGTGGAAGATTGGTTTAAAAATGAATAAAAGCATATTATAGCCACATTAAATAAAACGCAAATCTATAATCTGTACTTTCTACCTAGGTTATATGCTAAACTGCTTCACTCTGCCTTATAACAGGCCATAACCAATATTTGCACTGTTACTGTAGGCATATGCACACACCATTATCAGTTCACTTTTCATATTTGCCATCAGCTTCCTCTACAGTGTACAGCATTGAGCCATATAAGACTCCTGACACGTGTGATGAAAACATTACAGTACATGCCGCACTCATTCACTTTATAGTTATCCATCTCTCACACCGTCCTATCGCCTCTCCCAGGACTCCACAGTCTCATTCCTCATCTGTCACCAGCCTCCTCTCAAAAAGGATCCCATAAGAAACTGTCATTTACGCACTGTATAAATTCCATATTCACGTTTGCAGACTTATCGTTTTCTTTTACTTCTCCATCACACAGAGCAGAGGAAGTAATTTAGTGTTAGGATATGGAGAGTGTCGGGCAGGAGAGATAAAATGCTACGTGTCTTCCCCTGGGCTGGTGGAGAAGACGGTTTCTTTTTTTTTTTCCATAAGAGATGCTGCTATTGTTGCATGCTGGGATACATAGTGTTATAACCTGTCAAGTAATGGCTGCGGGTCACTTTAACACCTCAGAGTTAGAAATGGTTAACTGCCAATCGATGTAAAAGCGTGAGTATTGATGGACTGTTTAAGTTTTAGCTGCTTAAGTGTGGCTTTCCAGTGCATTATAGGCATTCTCAATTATACACAAAAACATAAATAAAAGCTAATTTACAGTAGAGCAAAGAAACCATAACAGAGCAAAGAAATGTGGGAATTAATTAATGTTTAGTAAATGCATCTCAAAAGAAACTTTTCATACATGCAGTATATACATATAAAAAGACATGTTTAAGCAATTTCTCTAAATTGGTGCATTTGCATCCCTATTTAAAACATTTTAAAATCCAAGGAAAAACACTTCTATTTATGTTTGCAGACTTATCATTTGCAAATTAAATATGGAAATAGTTTTTGCCCTATGTTAACATAAAACAACAAAAAAACTATTTAAAATCACGCAAAACCTTTAAAAGTCAAAAGTAAAAAAAAAAAAGTTTATAAAATCTTGTGTATGCAACCATCTGAAAAGCTGTTTAAAACTAATTAAATTGCTTACAACTTCTTAAAGTTGATATACACCCAAACCATGTTCAAACGTCCTACAGTCCAATTTACCACCAGTAAAAATCTATCTAAAAATATTTACTACCTGTCCCAACCTGTTTAAAATCTGCTTACTAACCACCACCACAAAAAAAACCAAAAAAAAAAAAAACAATTGACACCCCCTCAAAACCTGCACAAACCTATTTACAACTGGTTAAATTCCAACTACATCAAACTAAAAACAATCCTAAAACCTTTTTAAACCAATTGCGTATACATATTTTCAGTTTAGGAGATGCTCTAATGCTACAGTGGTGAACCATCCAAAACCTGCTAGCCTCTGCCTTTCTTCAGGAACTGAACTAAAACCAAGACAGAAAGTAATTTTTAATCTTACACGAAAGCTTTAATTTGCACAGCTAATCTTATCACACAAAGCTTGATCCTGACAGAGGATTAGTGTTAGCAGCTGTACAAGGTGCCCCTCTGATACTGAGAAGTGCGATGGCAGAGTGCAGTGGGCTAAGTGATGTGATATGAGTCGAAGCTTCAGTGTTGTTTTAGTTGTCAGATAATCACCAAGCATTTCCCAGTCCACCATCCCAGGCCAAGACAGTGCATCCTAACATGATTCGCTGAGTTGTTCAGATAAGAGCTCAAATTCATTTTGTAAGGTGGTAAACCTCATTAGGGAGTAAGACCAGGGCTATAGGATATCTCAGCCTCCATGGGACATGAATAAACAACACGTGCAACAAGAACAAGCAGCAACATAACCAGATGTGATGTGATAAATGGAAAACCGTACAGAAAATTTATATTGTTGATGTTGGCATTCTTTGAAGAATGTATTATCTGTTATGTTTAAAGACAAGGAGTTACAGAGGCTGCAAAGCTGGGAAGCACCAGCAGAACAGGGCATGGAGGGTGCAGACAAAGCACTCTGATGCCCTCTTGCCCTCTTACGTAGACGTACAGGATGAATGCTACACTGAGCAACTTAGACGATTCCTTGCGTTTGGCTTTGAACAACAGTGGACATCTAGCATTTGTGAGCTGCACAAAGGAATACCACAAAAATTCCTTGTCTGAATCAATTCTCTAGAGTGAGAGGGGGCACAATCATGCAAAAGATTCAAACATGCAGCGTAGTGATTCTTAACTGGAGGGACAAGCCCTAGAATGGGTTGTATATGTTCAATATACACTGATCAAGATTAACATTATGTCTATACCTGCCTTATTTTGAGAAATACTGTACTGGCCAGTTCCGAGCAGTGACATCCCACAAGAGCTGCAGTTCTGGAGATGCTCTGACCTAGTCATTTTCACTCAAATCCCATTTTTTGCCCACTTTTTCTGCTCCTAACACTGTTTATTATTTCAGTTTTTAATATGAGGAGACCAAAATAACAACCAGTCATCACAAGTTAACATAAATACTGCATACCATCATTCTAACTAAATCTCCTTTATCGATACATTATTAGTAGTCCAGCACATTGTAAACCTAAAAGTATGCAGTTGTAACTACAGGCCAGCATTCTAGAGTTTTTGCAAACTACTTATATTCCTGGTTCTACCTGTAGGGCACATTTGTAAATTAGTCACAGACAAGCATTGCATTAATAATGTGTGATACATATGGTCAGAAGTCACATGGGACGATGAGGGCGTAGAGAATCAGCTGTGGGGGCTCTGAATGCCATATGACCAAAGGCTGCTGGGAACCTATCCACATCTGACACCTCTCTACACAAACATGTTGATCATATCAGTGATGAAGACAGTGTGTCAGCAGCGGATTGAGGGATGTGCATGGGTAAGGTCAGTTCAGTAGAGTAGATTATATATGTAACACTACTATAAGACACATATGGAGCCAAGCAACCGCCAAGTGACATACTGGCTATGAGATACAGCAATATGAACTAATATGTGTATGCTACAGCGAATTGGGGTTGTTGTAGTTACCCATGATTCACTGTGGTGACCAATGAAAGAAAGGGAGAAGGCTAAAGGGACAACAGTGGTGACCACAACAATATGCCAACAGCGAACACAGGTACTAATTCATCAAGACCAGTATCTGTGGTAACGGCGAACAAGCTTCTTACACCTCTTGACTGGAGTCTTTGCTCATTCTTCTCATGCCTCTCAGGTCCTTTACTATGCTTTTTTTTTTTTTTTTTCAGGAAATAGTTTTGGACACCTTTGCATTAGTATTTCCCATTTTAAGACTTAAAGTAATGTATATGAATGGAAAAGGTCTTTTTTTGGGTCAGAAATGGTTTGGAGTAGGTGTCTGACGCTGTCTGCTGGCAAAAGTGGGGAATGGACAGAGCATAAAATAGCTTTTTAGCACAGCTATTAGCAACATGAGAATAAGATAGATAAATGAGCTGACTGCTTCTTGGTGATGGCAATTAAAGCGCTGAAATGATCAGAACGAGTCCAGTGACGGTGTATGGGCTTTAGAAACACACAGGAGCACTTTCTGGTTTCATGTGTCTACGTAGAGGTGTGAGACTGAGTGTTCTCCAGCTCTTAAAAAAGAGATTACATCATGATTACTAAAAACATGCATGAAATGAAACAAAATACTACAAATATGTTTTGAGGTGGAAGCAACAATTTAACAAGCTAAACGCTCAAAAAAGTCAATTTAACAGAATAGGGGACCTTTTAAATCTGTGGGGTGTAATATTTCTGACTGCAACTGTCCACTATTTAGAGAGAATATGTTTTGTTATTCCTACTCTACATGTCTCTACAAGTCTACATGTTTATATTTTTTTTCTGCAAAAATGTTGAGTCAATTCAAAAGTGCAGTGTGTGAGGCCAGATGTTCAGAAGGGACCATTTTTCATTTCACATGTAAATAAACCAAAATGTCACACATACCTAATACTAATCCAGCAAACACCACTTTGCGTTAACTCCACCCTGATGAACTCATGGTATGTACGCCTTTGTTCTGCACACACTATTAATGACAGGAGTACACAGGACAAATCAACAAGCGGACTCACCAAATCAATAAAATATTCAGGCAGTGGCTCCGGACCGGGCACGGGGCCAGAGCTGTCCTTCTCGTTGTGATTCAGAGCAGAGCGGTTTGTCCGGACATAATGAGCTTCCTCATTAAGGTATGGGTGGAAGGATGGGAGTGTGTCAGAGGGCGCAGGTTGTGTGTGTCTCTGTGTGTGTGTAGAGGTAGAGATGTAGATGGAGGGACGGCGCGCTGTGAGAATACTCTGGGAATACTGTGCATGTTAGTGCATTACAGACAGCTATGGGGCATAAATATTGATCTGTGCTGGGAAATGGTCCGGCTTTTCACCTTCTGTTGTCTCCTGTTTGTTTGCATGTAGTTTGAGAACTGAGTAATGCAAACTTTTAATCTCTAAAAAAAAAAAAAAACACTCCTTAAAGTGAAAATGGTGCCTTCAAGCAAATCAACAAAAAGAAATAGCTTGCTAACCAAACAAAGTGGCAGGAAGCAGTGGGTAGCCCTGTTGTCTCACAGCAAGAAGGTCCCAGGTTGGAATCCTCAGACCGTGTGGAGTTTGCATATTCTCCCCATATCTTTGTGGGTTTTTATTCGGGTGCTTCAGTTCCCCATCATCAGTATTAAAAGGCCCATATTATGTTTTATTCAGGCTTTTTGAAATAGTTCTGGACACCTTTGCTTTAGTACACATTTTCTAACATAAAATAATGTGTATGCATGGATAACATATTCTTTTGGGGAGCTGTTACTTTGACTTTGGTGAAACAGGACTATTCAATCAGGAGTGAATGAAACAAAATGCTACTCCAGGTGTGTTTTTGAGGTGTAACCAACATTATAACATGGTTAAAAGCTAAAAAAAAAGTTGATTTAGGAGAATAGTGGACTTTTAATCAGTTAAAACACACAGATAAAGCATTAGAAGGTATTTTACATGGCTATTCTGTGATTAGCATGACGGTGGTCTTCATGCATTGGTAATGTTGGTAACACAGGTTAAGGTGAACTTAGAGGTAAATGAGTGCTGACTAAACAAACCAAACAAAGCATTAAAAGGACTGTGAGACCTTGGATATCCCTTTTACTGCACATACCACCCTTCTAATGCCAACAATAATCACCTTTCATTGTCATTTTGTCTACATTTTTGGACATTTAATTGCTTTACCTTGAATAAATGTAAGCATGTCTTAACTTCTATATCTTTGTTTATGGTTATGTCTTTGTTCCTCCTGTATTTCTCTGAAGCAGTCTTTTGGGAGGATGCAGAGGTGGAGGAAGGAGGCGGGGATCCAGCTGAATGGGGGGTATCGATTAGTGAGTGGTAGAGAGAAGTGATCGTACAACAACACAACTACTGCAGCCCCAGGAGGGAATGAGGGTGGGGAACTGTTTGTGATGGGGGGACAGGGTGTACTACAGGATACACATAAACACTAATTTGAGGACAAAATGAGTGGATTAAGAGCAAAAAAGGATGGATTCAGAACCACAGAGATGTGCTGAGGTTAACTGCTTTAACAGAGCTAGAACAATAGCCAAGGTCAAGTTACTAATGTAAAAAAAATCTAATTGGTATAAAGTAATCATTAGTGCTAAAAAAATAAGACTCCAAGTATGAGTATGAATTAAACCGGTTACGGTCACTGTGAGAAGAGTATTGCATGTTTGACAACCTTTAAAAACATTTCCTTACTTAAACAAAGCTTTTTTTGGGCGGGGGTTTGTGGGTCCAAGCATTTTGAGGCCTCAGAAACACAGTGCCAGAGACTACAGGATTACCCAGACATGCATGAATAAAGCAAAACACAACTCCAGGTACTGTATGGCTTTGATGAGAGAACAACATTATAACATGGAAAAAGTGTTTTTTGACCTTGGTGGCAAAAGGTTCAAGGTTTGGGGAAGTAGTAGTAGAATTAAAGGCAGCAGTAGCAATAGAGGTAGGAGGTTTGTTTGAACGTAATATTTTTAGGTTTGTGTTATTTTAAATGAACCCTTATGTGGAAGTAACAGCCCGCTTCATTACTACAGTAATACATGTCATTACTTTATTTGTACAAAGCTTTGTTATTCTGAGCCTTAACTAGACTTTATCAACTGGTGAGTCAAAATAAGGACTATAGGCCCCACATTAAGATCACAGCATCAATAATATATGGACAACAATAAGTAAAAACAACATGAGTAAAAAAAGTCGTATTGACTTTATCTAATAACTGTGTATCCCTGGCTGAGATCTAATAAGATATTTTTCATTTTTAAACAAGCCAGAGATCAAACACAACAAGGTCAGGCATATTCTACTCAACTCTCCAATCACATTTACCCTGAGCCTATAAAGTAGGTTGTTGGTGTCCATAAGGGATTCCAGCTCTGTGTACAGTCAGTGTAATGATCATCCACAGAGTAATAAAGTCTATTCTGGGACGTCCACCAGGGCTGATCTCTTATGGGAAATAAGTCATTCTGACAGACACTTTATCTGCATTTTCTCACACATGTTTCTTTCTGTCCCATTGACACTCACCAAATCACCTTTCTCTCTGGATTTATATATGTAAGCAACCATTCATGAACTTCGAAACACTGTTACAAATTACATAAGCCATCTGTATGTTTCGGTTGTAAAGTCAAAGGTCCTAACTCTGTGGCCTGCCCTCCAAAAGGTGTAGCTCAACGCTGCTGTGCATTAATCTGTGCAGTGACATCCCAGATAATCAGATAGATAAGACAGATAATCCTTACTTGAGCAGAAATGAGAAGCATCTCTTGTTCTTGTGGTAAAAAACACATTTGTTTAACTTCTAACCTCAATTAGCAACAGCAGTTTCTGTTCAACGTCCATGGCTTCATGACTTCAACTTAATAATTACAATAATCCATGTAAACAACTGCATACGCTTGACATACAGTGGAAGCAGCAGTAATGGATGCAAACGCTACTTAAAATTGATAATACAATCCCAGTAAAATGTACTGTCAAAAGAAAGGAGTGGAAATTCAGTTTATCTACTCATGAAATTTTCATCACCCTCACACATTGCTTTCAAGCAGCCAGAATGAAATGTACCAGCACACTTCTCCAAAACTCACACCATTTAGCTCCAAATAATCCCAAATGGGATTTCCAAACAGTTTGACATGAATTGTGCAAACAGGAAAGCAGTTGTCGGGAGGAGGAGACGTCTTTTTGTATGGTAAACCGTGCACCAGGGGATGAATGAAAGAAAAATCAACACCCAGCTTGGTTACATGCAGGTAGAGACATTTTTACTACTGGCTTATAAAAGTATAACTTAAAGGGGAACAATGCAATTTTATAACGTAAATAAGCCATTTCAGAGTCCATGTGATGGCTAAATTAGTTGTTGCGAGGTAAATAAAGCTTCTTTTACTTCCCCCGCAGGGTATATTTGTGAAAGAACAGCCTTGCAAGAATAGGAATACCAAATCGGCAGTGTACCTAAGGTCTCAGGTCTCACGAGAAAGCAACACATCATGATTAGCCACAACAACAAGCAATGGCTTTATTTCTTAGATTTTTGATGTGGCAGAGCAGTACAGATATAAGGAGAAAACATGAGCCAAACCGAGCAAAGGGTCACACAGGAGTCAACAATACTTGTGTTTTTACGAGCTCCATAGAGAAAAATGCAACCAAAACAGAAAAGAAATAACCATGGTTTCTGTATATTTTCCCCTTTAAGTTTTAAATTTGATAACAGGTTATTGCAGCATGATTTTTCCAGTTAAGGTTGGAGAGCGACTCTATTTTAGACTGAAGATACTGTATTATAGGTCACACTGCTGCTGGCTAACATTGTTTCTTAGTTGTTTTGGTTAAGCACAACAAAAAACAAAAAGGCTAGCATAGCAGCCATGTGCTTACTGGAAAACGCACTTGTCGAGAAAGAAATGCTTTATTTTTTCAGACTTTTTCTGAACTACCATTTCATAAAATCATAGTGTTGCTATTGTTATTAATATATTATTCACTTATGGATATATGATGGTTTTCATAGTAAATCAGGCTAGTTTATTAGCATCTAGACGTCCGCCTGTTGGATACTTGACTCTGTGTGCTATTATATGCCTTTACCTTGAATGAAGAGAGAAGTCCAGTTTGATAGGGTAAGGGTTAGCAGTGAACTCTTGACACGCTGCGGAGAACACTTCAGCTTGTCCTACTGTCTACAGTTAGTCCCACTGGGAGTGGACGCGTGACATGAGTCCATATGGGACACTCCAGCACCTTGACAGCTCACATTTCTGTTGTCTATTGCCCCCCCAAAAAAGGCATGTCACTTCACCTCCACTTCCCTAGACTTTTAAACCATGTGTCAAAATGTATAGGACCGGTTTTGGACATATAAATAATTCAGCATTCAAATCTATTCCTGAAGGATTGAGTGGGTTTATGCAACACTTCCAACACATACAGTATCTTGATGTTATTTTGGACCTAGATCTGTCACATGCTGCAAGGCTCAATTAGCTCATGTGAAAAGAGGTCATTAGACACACCAACATTGTAGGGCCAAAGCAGAGCAGCAGCCTAGCATGCAATAACAAAACTGTGTCCTGTCCCATATACAATAGGTGACAAATGGAGGGATGGATGTGTATATGTGTCTTCTTGCTGCCGTACTCCATAAGGAAGGCAGCGTGGCAGTGATGGCATTATTATGAGCTTGGCTGGCCTGTTGCCGCTGGAACTCAACCAGCAGCCCTGCGGGGCCAACAAGACAGACAGCTCTTTCTTGCCAATAAATGCTCTGTCCACTTTGTGAACAAAATTGTCATGAGTGGGTCCCTCTCTGGCTTTTAATTTCAAAATCTGGAAATGTCAGCCATGTTTGGTATTTTGTGTGTTGAAATGAATGAGTGTGGTATGAGGATTTGAATCTTTAGGGGATTGCAAACAGTTATTCAGCTGTCTCCATCTAACTCTTGCCTCTAAATCCTCTTGTTTCGCAAACTAACTTTACCATGTACTCTTTCATCATCTCCTTTTTGGTCCTCTAGGCCTCTTATCTGGCAGCTCCAACCGCTGCATCCTTCTACCCATATATTCACCATCCCTCCTCTGTTCAAACCATCTCATTGTGGCCTCTCTAACTTTATCTCCTAAACACCTAACATGAGCTGTCTTTAAAATGATGAGGCTTCTGAATATATAAAATACATTTCCTATACTGGGAATTCACATAAGCATTCATGCACTTGTCTTACTGTGCATCATTTCAATATTTTTACCTGGCATATCAAATTTCATGTCTATGGGCTGATAATTGTACACAGGATTTTACTGACACTTAAGGGCCCTAAAACCAGCAGTGTGACAGGCCCTCGGGCCAATAACCTTCAAACAATTTGGCCCATAGGAAAATATAGCTGAATAGTCCTGTCCTACACCAATAAAAAACTATGCTCTAGACATGAAGATAAGCTCATGACAAGTGTTGCTGGTTGAAACTGGAAGGTTACATGAAAATGCACAACATTTTTAAAAGACAGTTTGTATTTCATTAGTCAATGTAAACCTACCTTTTCCATCTTTATATTGTGAAATTAAAAAAAAAAAAAATGGTTTTGGTACTTCCTGCTCTCCTAACATGTGCATGTATTGGTGAATTGAAGAATCTAAATATCCATAATTAATGAATGTGAGAGCGAAGTGTTAGCCCTGCCACTAACTGGCCATTAGCCCAGTGTGTTCCCTACCGCAGGCCCTAATGCTGCATTCATGTGCTTCTCAGGTGCTCCTCTTTCCTAGATGAGAAGTTGTTTTTTCCAACTTTTTATGTTCATGTTAGGGGTGTAACAATATATTTTTGCAATGATTTGATACATATCATTTTGACTTGTTTTGATACAATTCAAGATCAATACTGGGTAATTTGAAACGATGCAATTTGATACAATTCAACTCCTTCATATTGATAATGGATACAGCAACTTTTACCCAAAAAACATAAAAGTTTACTCTGAAATGTAGCATCACAGCCAGGGCTATGCCAAGCAGACAAAAAACAAAGAACAGTTAAATATAACATTTTATTTAATTAAAAGCATAAAAATTACATCCAAAAAGCTGTATCTGGTTTTAGTTAAACACACAAATTTCTAAAGTCAGTATTTCCAATATTATCTTTTTTTTTTTTTTTTTTTCCATGTTTATGGATATACATGATACGACAAAAATGATATGATTCAATACAAGGTTTTGTGTATTGATAAAATTGTATCATAGGAAAAGAAATCAATACATCAATATAGTTACTGTATTGTTACACTCCTAGTTCATGTGCTTTCATCTCAAAAAGTCGTGATATTAACATCACCATAAGTAGACCAGCAGAGCTATTGATCAGTAATGTTATTAATAAGCATTTAAAACAGTAAACCAGTCATTTTAGTGTTAGCCTACAAAAAAGAAGTAACTCATTTATGTTATTTCTGTGCATGCGACTGCATATAGTAAATAATATTAGCAAGGTTTAATCAAAGAGCTGATGTGTAAAAAATTAATTAATCAGATACTTTACTGATCTGTCCATGAGGCAGATTTCATCAAGTGGGGATGTTGGGGAGCAGGTTATGGCCCAAATTTTCAGGACCACATAAGGACCACATAACTGCACCATAAGTAGCACCCCGCCGCCAGTAAGCCAAGTTTAAGAAAAATAATGAATGAAAGTCTCTGTCACTTCTCAGTCTTTAGTGTCATGATCTTGCCGACAGATTTTCATGCCATATTCTTCCAATGCCGCCATGACTCACCCTGTCTATCTGACGCGTTACTGTCTCCATAATGATGACGATGATGATGATGGCAATGATGATGATGATGATGATGATGATGATGATGATGATGATGATGATGATGTTTATGATGCACAGCCACATTAGTCTGACTGCTGTATTTGGATCTGAAGTCACAGTGCGGTCTCCATGCCAAATTTCATCCGACTCTGGGACACTCCATTACTTCTCCCTGTCTCTCTTATTATACAATATGTAATATGAATGCAGCGGTGCACGTCTGAGTTCGAAGCCTTGGGTCTTTTACACCTGGGATCTATGTGCATATTTTCATTTATAAGTGCAAAGTGTGTTAAGTGTTCACAGCTTTAGTCGAGTGGTTTGACTGATAATGGTTTTTAAAATGAAATGATCCCAGAACTTTGTGTGTAGCTGTTTACTGCAAGTTGTAAACAGATATTGTGTTCAAGTACATTTTATGGACAGTGAAAATGAATCATAAAATCCATTAATTCAAGCTGAATATTAAAAATGATGACAGACATTCAACTTTGGTCACATGATATATTTAGCAAACCAGTTATTTTGTGTAACTGTTGTTTAACTAGGCAGACACTTTACAATGAATGGTAATAGCCCCAAGTACAGCATAAATAATTAAAAATGTGTATTTGAAACAATGAGCATTTTATATACATATTTTTAATTTACTCTACTCACTATGTTGAGTTGCTTTTATTGTTTTTACCTATACCGTATTTTCCGCACTATAGGGCGCACTTAAAAGCCTTCAATCTTCTCAAAAAACTACAGTGCGCCTTATAATCCAGAGCGCCTTATATATGAATTTATTTACGGCTACTGTAGTCAGGAGCATCGCGGAGTAATACATACTGTGCTTCACCATAATATTGCCGTAATCGCCCAACTGTTTAACTCGGACACTGAAGATGAAGAATTTGAGGGATTTGTGGATGAGGAATGAACTGAAAAAGTGAGTGTATTGTGTTATATTTTGTTATAACGTTAACTGAACAGTTATGAGTTATTGTGAATACGCTATTTGTTTGATTAAGCGGTCTCAGATTGTGTGTTTTTTATTCACATGTTACAACTGAACAAGTTTGGGAGTTATGGTGAACGCGTTGAATAAAGTTTGACTGACTGACTTATCTGACTGTTTTGTTTCGCCTTTTAGTCTGGTGCACTTTATATGTGAAAAAAGTTTAAAAGTAGACCATTCAATGACCTGTGCGCCTTATAATCCGGAGCGCCCTATAGTGCGGAAAATACGGTAATTGTCCTTTAGCCTCTTGTTTTTCTTTTATTTAGCTTATGTGTTTATTCTGATATTTATTACTATACTGTTTTGTTAAACTTGTACTGCACTTTGGGGCAGCAGTGGCTGTTTTTTAAATGTGCTATATAAATAAATTTGAACAAAAAAGTTTCACTATATAATAAAAACTGCTTGGAGTGATTATTTTGTGACTAATTAGGTTACTTGGCAACATTTTGATAAGATGAGTGGGTGTAAAAGGAGCATTTTAGAAAGAGTATTAATTATACATAGTTAGAAATATAAATAGTGAGGTTAGGGGTTTGAATCCTGCTCTGCCCATTTCATACTGTTATTGTGTGCTCGAGCAAGACCACCTTGCCTATGTAGGAATGCATAGTGTGATTGGTGTTGGTCGCAGAGGCCATGTAAAGCTCTGCAAGTAGCTAGAAAGGAGCTGTATAAATCCAATGCAATATTATTATTATCGGATGTACTGGATGCTCATAATCTTCAGCCCTTCATGTAACACTGCAGAAGTCACTTTCTATGAACACACATAAGTTAAAACTGTATCATGCAAAAAGGAAGCCATATGAACATGATCCAGAAACACCTCGGTCTTTACTGGAACAAAATTAAATAGACAGAGGTGAAATGCAAAACTATTCTATGATCAGATAAATCACAGATTGGCCCATGGTGTGCATGATGGCAGAGTGGTTAGTGCTTCTGCTCTCAGCCATGAGGTTGTTGTTTGATCTCTTTGCTTCCTACCACCATCCAAATGCGCTAGCTGCTAGAATCAGCTCCACCCACCCATAGACTTTAACGTCAACAAATAGAAAAAGATAGATAAATTAATGATTATGAATAAAAGTTAAATCAAAATACAAAACCAATCCACTTTGTCCCTCAACCTGCTAATCCTGATCTATGTCCGGCTATTGTAATCTCTTAATACCTCTGTAAAGGCTGTACTGTGGGATATTAAATAGTCATAATAGCATTGTGTAATGAAGTCAAAAGGTGCCTACATCAAACGTCAATCCCTGCATCACTCTGTGTCTTATGCTTTTTACATTTATTAGCATTCCTTAATGATCCCAGGCCATATTGCAGCAGTCAGGGGCGCTTTTGTTCCCCGCGGGAGGTGACATTCAAGCTGTCGTCTCTGCTGTGATTAAGGATCAAATAATAAAACAGGTGCCAATGTACATTTAGTGGAAATATGGTTGTTGTATATTAGAGGAGACAGTCTCAGACAATGTGATCTTAAAAATGAAGGTGGGGTACAGAACAGGAGGTGTATGGGACCAATGTCAAGATCTAACACAATGAACAGTAAAAGTGAAAGGAGTGATAAAGAACACAGTAGTGCATCTGTCAGCGTGTTAGCTTTGAACAGTCATATCACAGCTTTGCATATTTCAGGCCAATAAAACACAAACTGCAAAATCTGCCCTAAAGCCACATTGTAAATTGTTAAGATACCACAGGCAGACGTTTATTTCTGCTCATGTTCATACCCAATAAAACTTGGAATTTTACAGTTGTCGCTTACAATACATCACATTCAGGGCTCTCTCTGAAGCTATTTGAATTGACACATTTTTATAAACACTCCAGATCACTGACCCATTTTACATTTGCAGCAGAATTCCCTGTTCACACGACTCAGCAAAAGTGAACTGTGGTGTGGCCCACAAACGTGTCCAGCTGGAGACCCGAAGCTACCTTAATGCCTAAAGTAAATGCCTTTATAGTTTGTTTGTTTTTTTTTTTGTTTTTTGTTTTTTTTTCAATAGAACATTTGTTAATTGGATTTGTTCAAAAACAGTGCCACAGAACAGTGGCACAAAACTATGTAGTTGTTGGAGCATTAACTAAATTACAAAAAAACTTTAGCCAACAGCAAATTTCCGTTTACATTACATTAGGGCTGTAGGCAGTAAATCATTAGATTAATTCAATTATTTGCGTTTTTAATTTTGGATGATAAATAAATTGCTTTTTATTTCAACAAGTAAAAAAATCCTAAATTGGCCGAGAATTGAAAAAAATCTAGATTTTATTATTTACCCATATCAACCAGATCTACATTACATATGCATACACAAAAACAAAAGCTCATTTTTCTCTGGAGAAGGCATTTATTCCAGGCTAAGATGAGTCTATAGCTTGTTGAATTAAAATCTTATTACATAAACATGAAAAGAGGAAAGATAAAGACTTGTCTGCATCATTCTCCTCTTATATGATGCAGCTTCTCAGCTGTTGGCACTGACTTGAGTCAGTACTTAGAGGCCATAAGAAGTTTGCATTACTTTAAATGTTAGAGTTGCTAACACATTTTGGTTTTGCATGCTTAATCTAATGCATGTCACCCATCCAGACTGCCATGCACACTTTGCCTAAACTTTTTAGGTTTCATTCCAAACCTCAATGTTGCAACTCAATATTTATCCGCAATTCATGGTAAATCTGGTGTGACTTGACCAGAATAAGTTTTATCATTTAATTCAAATCATATTATTGGGTTTCAAATGACATTACAACATTCTATAGGCCTGTTGTATTTAACTGAGATGGGGGGCAGGCAAAATGTTGTTTTAGTGTGGTTGGATACATACAGCAAAATGACAGACCTTGTCACTGTTATAAATGATCAGGTTCAACATTCATTAATTACTATTTGGGTATTTCTTATGAAAATAGCTTATAACTTGTACAGTAATACTGTCTCCTGCCCCTAATCTGAGAGTGTTGCATCATCACATTCTAGAATCTGAAAACAATCAATACTAAGATTTGTAATAAAAGGTCCCTAACAACATAAGAAATTGCAAGGGGGGTGCAGAGCTTTGTCTGTTCTGATGTTGTGAGGTTATTGTGGCTCGTCTTTGACACAAGCAGGGGGGCTTCAAAAAAAAAAAAAAAAAAAAAAAAGAGGGTGGGAACCACAGTTCAAAACCATGCTGTATATTTTTATCTTTCACTCTTTCGTATGGCTTTCACAGCAGCTAGTTCTAATGTTTACTGCTGTCTTTTTTTTTATCTTTGTTTCTTTCGCTAAGCAATTTATCTGTTTTCTTTCTTTTGACCAAACTTTTTTTTTTATCCTTACAAAGCACTTCTGACCTCACATTTGTCACACCTTGTCTTGTGAGAGTGTGCTGTTCCGTCCAAAAGTCTGACCAACCAAAAGTGCCTCTATATCAAGCAACACATTGGGGTTTCAAAACTATTCCTGACTGTGCACCAATCTCCAGATTAGACGAGCTGACACAGGCTTTGCAAGAGTACATGACATTTACCTCTGCTGCTGATGGCCCAGCAAAACTACAAACTACAAAAACTACAAAGCCCATGCAGAATCCGGCCCAGTTATGAAGTATCACTCAATAAATCTTGACTCAGTGCAAGTCAAACAAGCCATGGCACTAGATTTTGATTCCTTTCCACCTCAACATCCCATTGATTAACATTCATCCCTGTGTGAGGGAGCTGACTGCAGACAGCATTGCATCCGAACACCCTTAGCCATTGATCGAGCCATGGGATGAGGGAGGCATGAGGAAAAGCCAGCGACAGGAGAGAGAATAGTACAGGAAAAAAAAAAAAAAAAAAGAGATGATGAAATATGAAGATGCTGGAAAGAAGTAGATTTTTTAATCAGGCCCACACACTCACAGCATGCTAGCTACTCTATTAGCACCTGCACTAGAGCTCTAATGACTGTGAAGACAGATCTTTGCAGGAGTTCACACCAGGAAATGTGCTGTAACAACAAACTCGGTCTACAGTATATCAGTGGTTCACAAGTGGTGGGGTAGGATATAAAAATGGTGCACGTGGAGGCCTAAATATTGTTTAGATTGTATACAATTTTAAAACTGATATAAAAATACAGATTGTAAAGCTGTGGTGTTATAATCTGAGACAAAGTTGTTCATTACTAATATAGATTACCCATGTTTATGGCTAACTTGGCTAATCATGTTGTTAACCTAACACATAATGCAAAAGACCAGTCAAGACAGAGAGTGGAATGTTCTATTGTGTATCATTTGCAATCAACTCATTTTATAAACAATGGGATTTATTCTTGTCTGCTGTAAAGGAAAGTCTTGCTGTCTCCAATACCCCCCTAATGTTTATTTCAATGAGTGCTATCTTTCAATTAGCCTTTAAGATTTTCAACAGTAATCTCTGTATTGTGTTATTTTTATTGTTTGTTTGTTTTTTCTCTTTGTTTTTTGTCTGTTCTTGGTACTACATTTACTGTCTTCTGTGTTCATTCTAATTAATCATTGCAAGTGAAATTCATCAGTTATGTTGTGTTCACACTGCATAATTTTGAGGATTTTGCGGGTGGCAATGGTTGTTGACAAAAACATAATTTATAAAGTCCTGAAAACTGAAAAACTACCCAGGAACATGAATGTTTAGCCAGGACCCCAAACAATTCATTATGAATAATTGTATTATACTATAAAAATCGATACCAAGATACTAAACGATACTAAGACGAGTATCTAAATTAGATATTCATTTGGAAAAATATCGATAATGTGACATCTTTACCTGCGCCGCAGAAACACAAGGAGCAGCCCCTCCCCTCCAGTGAATGAGTACAGGAGGAGGACAGACTCAGCGCAGCAGAAAACTTTCCTCCATCAAAACAGCTCTTTAAATACAATTTACTAAAATGTGTTCACTCGTTCGCCTCTATCACCGCTGTACAAAGACCTCGAGTGCCGCTGCACAAGCGGAGCGGGCTTTCCGTGAGAGTTTCCATGGTACATCCCGAGCGGACCGAGCGCACTCCGATCTGGGAGTCACTGCTCAGTGGCATCATCCCAAACAGATATAAAACATCCTAAATGTAACTGCAAATGTCTGGTTACCAGTAGGAGCAAGGAGAGAGCTGTTCGTGTTAGCAAAGCGGACATATGTAAAGGACCACTGCTGTGGTCCTGACTCTGTCTGACCCATCACTGTCAATGACTGCAGCCACAGACAGTGGGTCACATTTTAAACCTGAGGTCCAGGGGCCAAATTCAGTCCACAAAATCAAATCACACAAGCACAATATAAATATGAACCATAGCTACTGCAGCCTAATAACCTACTACCAGTTACAGAAAACGGGAACAGGTAGACTGTAATTAAACTTTACCTTTGAGGAATCGATTTTCATAATCATAGTAATTTTGGATCACATATACAAACTAGTTACTGTATTATTTAGCATTGTGTTGAATAAAAGATTGTCATGTAGCTACATAGCTGTGGACTACAGAGGTATCAGAGTTCTGTTGGAGGGTAAAAACTGCTTGCATAGAAAATAAAAGTTTGAAAAAACTTAGTATGCCTCATATATAGTAATAGCCTAATATTATTTTTCTATACAAAATATTGTTTGAATAATATGGTGACGGTAAAGGGGGCGGTTGTAGGCTACTTAATGAAAAGTGGTAATTTTTGTCACCGTGGTATCGAAATCGGTATCGCGTATCAGGGGGGTACTGGTTGATTAGTTTAATCCACTCTTTGCCTCAATAAAGCTGGTCTCATTTATGACTTGATAACTTTTATTATTCATTTTATTTATGATAGCATACATGATTTTTAGATAACATATTTTACAGCCATCTTTTTCAAATGTTTTATTACCTAATTAATGTAAAGTCACTAGCTTGTGCAAGACTCTGGTAAGTCCCACCACATATCCTTTGGTTGATTTCAGTCGATTTTGGTCGATAAATTGAGTGTGAAGTGCTGGGCATAACTTGGTCGACTAACAATTCCTTTGGTCGTGTACAGCCCTACTAAACTCAGATTTACTAATCTAAGTTTAAATTTAAATGGTGAAACACAGCTCTGCCTAACTTTAATCTAGGTGGAAGTCATTTTAAACTGAGTTTTACAAATCTCGGTTTAGCACTAATATAAGTCTAAGCTAAGCTTTTGTGGTGTAACTGGCCTTGGTGTGTTAGGGTGGTGATTTTGTCCAGGTTTACTTTTGATATAAAATGCAGGAAAGGTATCTCTACTGATATTGGGTTTTTATGGATAAATATAATTGTGCTAAAACTAAGATCTTGTCAAAAAAACAAAAAAAAACAACAAAAAAAAAACAACAATGTCCTATTCCATGAGTATGAGTAATCAAGCAGTATTTTTGTTGCAACAGTCTCACTGTGTAATAAGTTGCCTCTGGAGATGCTGACACAGCTGCGTGTCAGATAAAAAGCAGATGTTTACATGTTGAGAGATGAAATGCAAGCGACTCCACCAGTGAAGGTTTGCTGTCTTGTTTATTAGTGGCTTATTATCTCTGTCGCTCATCTTTTTCCTTTATTCTTGGTAGAACAGCCTCTTCTGCCTCCATCCGTTTCATCTCTGTTTCATCTCATGCCCCCAGTCCCTAGGCTCACACTCCTCAAACATGGCCGCCCGTTTCAGGCTCAGTCATTAGTCTGATATCTCTGTGCGCCCCCCCCCCCCCGCAGCCTTCCGAACGTACTGTGACACTCGATTTGACTTGATTTAGGTGAGCGCGTCGGGACTATTCTCAACTTCGTTGTAAATCCATTATTGGTACATTCAATTAATGCAATGTTGGGAGAACAGTCACTGCAGTAATTAATGAAGTCATTATTTTGCAGCAGATTTGTGGCTTGTATTAATTTCCTGTCGCCATAGTGATTAACATGAGGAACACCGCCATCCGACTTGTCCAGGCTTGGTATTTGTAATTAATGAGCCTAAAGTGACAGTGTCCTACAGGTGCGGACATTTATTTCTGCACAAATGCTTTTGCAAGACAGATGCTTTAAATTATACTCTTAAAAACACATTTACTCCATCTAACGTGATTAAATGGTGCACAATGTGTCCTTATGAGTGGTTCCTGTGATGAAGAAAGAGAAAATGCCACCTAGAGAAAAAAAATATATATATATATATATAAAAATGAAGACAAAGAAGTATCTCTTTGATCTCTTCCTGGTTTAAAAATCTTATCAGATATATATATCTTATCTATCATATATATATATATATATATATATATATATATATATATATATATATATATGGGATTTATGATTAAAAAAAGTCAAGGAATCTAGGAAAGCTGCAAAGCAAGAGATTGTGTAACAATTATTAAACCATGCAATAATACCTTTTCACTTCACTGTAATCACTGAGTACCTTTAACTATTATTGGTTACAGTCAGTTGTTTTCCTTCAGTAATTGTCGCACTAAAGGCTTCCTGACATGGAACGCTTAAACCCTGAGTGTAATCTGCTAAAACACGCCATTGACTGCAGTCATTACTGCTACTATGTGACAGTTTAATGGCTTACACTATAATCTGTGGGATTTGTGTTTCTTTCTTTCGGCCTGCAAGTACAACTCACAATGCCATTAGGCAATTATTACAACATTTATGGATGCACAATCATGACTCAGTGGTCTTTTATGATTATAATCATCTTGAGCACACAAAACATCCTCTTATTCTAAACAAGCAAATATCTCCATCAAATCAATTACAGTGGCTGCTACCGTGATAGGTCAAGGAGATTAGCATGTTAGCACAGCTCATTTGCATGGTCATTTCCGCTCTAATCCTTAGTGCAAACATTTAAAGTTCACGAGGCAGTGAGGGATGAGTTTTATAGAGGCCGCTGATAGTTATGACACTGTACTAAGCACTTTACAATGAATGCTTTTTATAGGATTGGGATCTGAAGTCTGTGAAGGCCACAGTACATGAATCAACTCTTACACAGAGACATAATGGTGTTATTGTCCTTGGAATATAATGTCACATTTTATTACAGGATTTTAGCAATGCACAATTTTGCTGATATAGTTAAATTTAGCTGTTAACTGTGCCAATCAGCCATAACACTATGGCCACCTAATGCCAGTGTTCTGGTATGAGATTGCAAGATGTCAGGAATAGATTCAATACAGTAGGTCCTAAAAGTGGACAAGCATGGTTTGTTCTTCCTTACACCAGCTACTATTTAGTAATTTTTAATTTTTGGTAACAGCTATGGATGGCCATATAGGGACTGTGGTCTCTGAACAAAGCAAGGTCCCCTATCATACTACAACTACTTTATCTGTTATAATGTTGTTTGCACCTCAAAACATATACCTGGAGTAATGTTTAGCTTCATTCATGCCTGTTTGATTAATCCTGTGTGCCATTAAATTGCCATCAAAGCAGTCAGCTCATTTATCAATCTGTTAGCATCATGTTGCTAATAGCTGTGCTAAATAGTCATTTTATGCTCTGCCCAGTCCCAGTCTCTGCCCAGCAGAGGGCAACAGACACCTAAACCAAGCATTCTCTGCAAAGTCAAAGTAACAGATGTTTACAGTATATATGCATTATTTAAGTTGTAAAATGTGAAGTACTAATGCAAAGCTGTCAAAAATATTAGAAAGCACCTGAGGAAAGCAAGATATAGGACCTGATACAAAATCAGCTGAATACATACAGTAAATACCAAAGCAATGCTCATTTTGTCCACCCACAGCATCTCTAAAAACAGGACGTAATAGAACAAATATTTACTACAAACCTTTACATAAAAACAAAGACACATGTGCAGGCTATACAAACAAGAGTTTTACTGCAACTGAAACAGTCTTGACATTATATTTTAGACAATGCACCTACACTGAATGCAAACTGAATGATGTGACAAGACCAGAGCGTTTTCAGAGACACAACTGAGCATAATTCAACCCTGAAAGACTGCAAACTAATTACAATTTTAAAGTTATGCCATGGCAACGTATAAAGCATTTATTGTAATACTAATTATAGCAGCAAAACGTTTCTTACAGTTCTTTGAAATTTACTGCAAAAATATGCTTTGACATTATAGAGTAACTACTTGTCAAACAAAACAAAATAGGGATGACAAAATACAATATATTTCTGTAAATATTTGATGGAGCATAACACAGAAACAAATGGTTTTGTTTATACAGAAAAAAACAACAACAACTTTGAACTCACTGTCTACCGGACACTACAAAGAAGTTCTGACAAAAACCTGACTGGAAACACTGTATCCCTTGAGTGTAGCTAACACGCCACTTGCAATTAGTACAAGAGCAAGTACTGTACTGCTTAGTCAGACGGCAGCTGGGGCTGGAGTTCTATGCACAGTAATGACATTACAGAAGTAGAGCGCAGACCTCCACCAAGGCATTGTCCTTCTTTCATAATGGTAAAGATATCATGGCAAGCCCTGGACTCCTGGAACCATTTGTTTGATGTTTGTATTTTTGGTCCACAGTGGCGCAGCGTCTTTAAGAAGTCCTGCATTCAGATAGTGTTCTGATCAAAATCTCTTCCTAGGCCTATTGCTGACCTTTCCTGGAAAAGTCTCCTTGGCCACCCAAAAACTCCTAGTACACACTACTTAACTTGCTGTAGTTGTATTGGCTTAAAGTTTAAACGGTTTAGACTTGATGTAAGCTAACATACTAAAGATGTAAGTGTAAGCCTACAGCCGATTTCTTTAAGATGCAAGATCAAAACCCAAAAATAGTCAAGAGTTCCCGGCAGAAATACACGCCTCCATTTCACAAAGAGCCATCTGATAACCCCATGCTCTGTGTGTGACAAAGGCCCATCTCTGATTACAGCCAGTGGTCTGGAGATGTGATGGGTCCCGGGGCGAGCTCTGACTCACTCCTGCCACTGTCATCCCCATTCTGCACGGGACACTGTTCAGCAGTAGAAGAAAACACATTTTTTGGCTCATGCGTGACAACAACCATTACAAAACAGCTGTCGACAAACAACCATCAGTGAACATGGCACAATGATGGTTCACATTCAGGGCCCGTGGGATCAAACAGGACATGGGGGCGTCAAGGGCACAGGCCAACGCGACAGCTCACAGCAAGTTTTCCCCCCGGAGAAGACAGACTGGAGGTGTTAGTTGAGATCCGTACTTGCTCTTTGACAAGGACATGGCCCGAGTGTTCACCCGGGGCAGGGGGTAGCCTTCCTGGATGTAAGTGGGGCAGTGGCACCTGGGAAGAGTGAAGAACATGGCAGCATTCAAAGGACATGGATCAGGGGGAGTCTGGAGGGATCAGTGGCAGCACACAGAGAGGAGGAGATCTATGAAATGCAGCACAGTTCAAGCTTAGGCCAGACACAGCAACATTTCCTGGAAAAATATCAAAAGTTTTTAAGCACAACTATACAATCTTTTTTCACTTTTTTCAGTGCAAAACCAAGCCACTCAGCCTCCAATACTTGCACAGCTAACTTTTATTTATTTAAAAAAGGGTAAAAAGAAAACTGGACCAATTTGTTACCTCAAAATATAACTTAAAGTGATAGTGTCTCAGGAGGTAGCATGGTCATCCTATAACCAGAGGGTTGGTGGTTCAAATCCCATTCTACCCAGTTTACTCTGCCATTGTGTCCTTGGCAAGACATGTCACCCACCTTGCCTATGTATGACTGAGAGGCTGTAGGGGCAGAATGGCGACTAATGTAAAGTGCTTTGAGTGAAAGAGGGGCAAATTAAAAAATTAAATTAAATTATTATTATTATTATTATTATTATTATTATTATTATTATTATTATTATATATTATGTGCAAGACATTGCTTCTAGGTCTGAGTTAAGTGTGAATTGCACAATTATCTCTGCTTCAACAAACATATGTACATGTATTGCTAATCCTGGCACTTGCGTAAGAGGACACTCTATGTTTGACTGGAAATGATCTGCCTATGGTTTTGATTGTTAGTGCCTTGTAACACCATGCTGGCTGGACACCTTTTACGGTGTATGACACAAAATAATAATAAATTACTTTATTGCTTTATTTGTGTTGTTCTTTGCTTTCCTTTTTCTCAATTTTTATTTATTATTTATTAGCCATTATTCAACAGTCAATGGTAGTGTCCCTTTTTGGAGGATGGCAGCCTATGAAAATCCTTCATTATTATGTCTTTGAAATCTTTGAATTTCTCTTCACATTACTTCTATTAGAACTGACAAAATGTTATGCTTGTTTTATAGCGTAATTTGAATATATTTCTAATCTAATATTTCTAGCAAAAGCTCCAGTCACAACGGGACTGGAGGGACAATGGGACTTTTTTCCACTTCTGAGTATCTTAGATCTTTAATAATTTATACTTTTAGTAACAATGTGATAAAAAGCCAAATCAGGCTGCAGTATCTAACCAGCTCCCATAACGTCTTGATGACAACTCATTATTCTAACAGCAAAAGACTGATCCAATTGGTCCTCTTCCAGACACCTTAAATTACAGCCTGCCATTGATTTCCACTTTATGGCCTTGCGCAGACAATGGCTCCCATTTTGAGTGGTGCAAAATACATAAATAAAACAAATGCTGCCAGTGTGCCATGGTTAAGCCTGAGGTTATTACTTCACACAGAGATCTTTCACTTGGTCCTGACCCGCGAGGAGCAGCACAAATCACAATATCACGCAAATAAAAGGCAGCCGCAAATTCATTCATGCACACGCACAGGGAACAGCATCATCATCACCTCTCACAGCCCACAGAGGACAATCCGATCAGCATTTAAGGGATGGACCTCATAAACAGCAAAGAGAAAGAAGCTGGAATAAAGCCAGGAGAGTGCAGGCTTGTCTAATGCAACACAATTTGTTTACATGGATGTAAAGAGATTTGTATTACTGGCTATGAATATACAGTGGTCAAAAAAGTATTTAGCCAGCCACCAATTGTGCAAGTTCTCCCTCATAAAAAGATGAGAGAGGCCTGTAATTTTCGTCATAGGTATAACTCAACTATGAGAGACAAAATGAGAAAAAAAAAAAAAATCCAGAAAATCACGTATGATTTTTTTTTTTTTTATTATTTGCAAAGTATGGTGGAAAATAAATATTTGGTCAATAACAAAAGTTCATCTCAATACTTTGTTATATACCCTTTGTTGGCAATGACAAAGGTCAAACGTTTACTGTAAGTTTTCACAAGGTTTTCACAAACTGTTGCTGGTATTTTGGCCCATTCCTCCATGCAGATCTCCTCTAGAGCAGTGATGTTTTGGGGCTGTCGCTGGGCAACACAGACTTTCAACTCCCTCCAAAGATTTTCTATGGGGTTGAGATCTGGAGACTGGCTAGGCCGCTCCAGGACCTTGAAATGCTTCTTACGAAGCCACTCCTTCGTTACCCGGGCAGTGTGTTTGGGATCATTGTCATGCTGAAAGACCCAGCCACATTTCATCTTCAGTGCCCTTGCTGATGGAAGGAGGTTTTCACTCAAAATCTGACGATACATGGCCCCATTCATTCTTTCCTTTACACGGATCAGTCGTCCTGGTCCCTTTGCTGAAAAACAGCCCCAAAACATGATGTTCCCACCCCCATGCTTTACAGTAGGTATGGTGTTCTTTGGATGCAACTCAGCATTCTTTCTCCTCCAAACACGACGAGTCGAGTTTTTACCAAAAAGTTCTATTTTGGTTTCATCTGACCATATGACATTCTCCCAATCCTCTTCTGGATCATCCAAATTCTCTCTAGCAAACTTCAGACGGGCCTGCACATGTACTGGCTTTAGCAGGGGGACACGTCTGGCACTGCAGGATTTGAGTCCCTGGCGGCGTAGTGTGTTACTGATGGTAGCCTTTGTTACTTTGGTCCCAGCTCTCTGCAGGTCATTCACTAAGTCCCCCGTGTGGTTCTGGGATTTTTGCTCACCGTTCTTGAGGTCATTTTGACCCCACGGGGTGAGATCTTGCAGGGAGCCCCAGATCGAGGGAGATTATCAGTGGTCTTGTATGTCTTCCATTTCCTAATAATTGCTCCCCCAGTTGATTTCTTCACACCAAGCTGCTTACCTATTGCAGATTCAGTCTTCCCAGCCTGGGGCAGGTCTACAATTTTGTTTCTGATGTCCTTTGACAGCTCTTTGGTCTGGGCCATAGTGGAGTTTGGAGTGGGACTGTTTGAGGTTGTGGACAGGTGTCTTTTATATAGATAACCAGTTCAAACAGGTGCCATTAATACAGGTAACGAGTGGAGGACAGAGGAGCCTCTTACAGAAGAAGTTACAGCTCTGTGAGAGACACAAATCTTGCTTGTTTGTAGGTGACCAAATACTTATTTTCCACCATAATTTGCAAAAAAATCAGACAATGTGATTTTCTGGATTTATTAATTTTTTTTTTCTCATTTTGTCTTTCATAGTTGAGGTATACCTATGATGAAAATTACAGGCCTCTGTCATCTTTTTAAGTTGCAGAACTTGCACAATTGGTGGCTGACTAAATACTTTTTTGCCCCACTGTATCCACGGCCCATGTACTATCCCACTATTAAGGAGCTAGTGAGGTAATTTTGGGGTCATCCCTGGGTTTTCAGTATGAAAAAGGTGGTAAATTTTCTGTGCAGGTAGATGGGTCTTTTTTGGAGAAATCTCTTCCAGTGCAGACTGAGATTGAGATAGAATATAGAAGCACAGCCCATTGACCAGTAAATGGAAGGAGGGGAAAACTGCTGCACGGAGAGTGAAAAATACAACAGACAAATATTAATATTAATGTTTCGGTTTTATATAGCACTTTTCTGGAAATTGCAATTCTGTTTGGTTGTTAGTGTGCTGTTTATTGACTCTGTAGTGGGGTTCATTTAGATAATGTGGCTTATCGCTAGACTATTACTGCACATAGGTCATTTCTGCCCCAGAAAATGTTTGCTTTTATTTAATCAACTATCACCTGCCTGAACCAATCTTTAGACATTTTTATTCCCTTTCAAGTTCATTGATTAACTACAAAGACCTTACAAACATGTTGTAAAGACCACAATGGGCCAATTCAATGAGTACGTTTGCTTAAAGACATAACGTACACACTCATAGAACTGGAGTTACATACAGTAACTACTATGAGTGCATCCTATGCAGCCTCTGCAGGAATCAACAGCACCTTGAAACCAATATAGCCACTTTGGTAATTTTTCTTGGGCAAACTACTGTCCACATCTCTGTCCTCTCCTGGGACACAGTGAAGAGTTAGATATAGTCAGTTTCCTTTCAAGTTTAGCCAAAAGATCGGTCTTCTAATTGACATGTCACATAGTTGTCAGAGATATATGGTGACAAAGAGGAAGGGGGACAGCTAGAGACATGTTCTTTGGTAGATATAACTGCAGATTAAAAGTACTTGCTACAATTTCTAGGTTTTTGAAAAATTGACCAAGAAAGCCACATATTTTGTTTTCCTCTGACACTGACAAATTTTTTTGGTTGTTTTGCTCTCTAAAGTGAAAGTCTAAGAAGAAAAAGTGATGTCTTCTTTAGTTTTCTAGATGATTTCTATATGTTTTTGAAGGTATTGTTTCTCATTATAACAAATGTGTTTTTCTGATTCTGTTCTGTTTGTATTTATCTTAGTTTTTTTTTTTTTTTTTTTTTTTTTGCATTATTAGCATTCAGTGCTACAAAAAGGGCTACAACAAACAAGACAGCACAAACGCAGCATTAGCTTGTGCAGGTTAGACATCCTAATTGAGCTATGCACATACTCTAAATATATGCTCTGCAGGCTCTGTTTGGAGAAGATGACAGGAGATGGATTTGGAAAACTAATATTACCACATAATTCATGAGAAAGTCAAGCAAAGTGTTTTTTTAATATATATATATATTTATGAAAGCCTCCCTGTTCCTGAGGTCTGACTCATGGTGGTGAGAAGAGGACTGAGGAAATGAAAAATAATTTATCATGACCAGTCAGAGTCTCACTGTGCTGCTGCATGCATTCAAAACAGCAGTTATACGATATGAATAGGAAATCACAATATAGACAAATAAACAGATTTATGCCAGTGTCAAATGCACTGTAATTGTATATGCTTATGTCATCTATAGGCAATACAGTATTCCTCTTAAATATTTTATGCAAATATGAAATTGCAAAATATGCATCATCCCAAACCTGTGTTGTTGTGTTTGCTTTTTATTTCTAGTAACTAGTGTGTACCTGCCTCATAATATTCTTCTAATACAGTTTCAATACCACTTCTGTAGAATAATGCTACCAGATTTGTGTGCTATTATTTTAAAGTAAAGGTATCAAACCATATTCAATGTTCAGTTTACACACATACACAGCAATTTAAGTCATAATAAAAAATAAAAAAACGCATCACAATAAAATGACCAGGGATAAAATTGGGTTCCACACTCAGACCAGTTAAGAACTATCGCATTAACACATGCCATGCTAAATAGCCATTTGATGCTCTAAGGATTACTCATTTATGCTTGTTTGAGTAATTCTTAATGCTGACGCCGTCTTTTTGTTGAAAACACTGGGTCTAACCATAGTATGTAGACATATAAAACCAGAAACTACTACTGTGCGTTTCTAAAGTCCATACACTGTCACCGGACTCATTAAGCGCTTAAATTGCTGTCACTACAACTCTGTTAGCCCCATGTTGTTAATAGCCATGCTAAATAGCCATTTTATGCTCTATTCATTCCCACCGTGTTCAGCAGGATCATCAGACATCTACCCAAGTGTTTTCTGCAAAGAGAAAGTAACAGCTCCCCAGCAGATGATGTTTTCCATACGTACAAGTTATAAAACAGGAAATAATAATGCAAAGGTGTCCGAAACCTGAAGCCTGAAAAAAGCATAATATGGGACCTTTCAACATCAGAAATACTACTTTAATAAGTTAACTTTGGCTAATAGAAGTGACTACCAGATTTGTGTGCTATTATTTTAAAGTAAACGTATCAAACCATATTCAATTTTCAGTTTACACACATACACGGCAATTAAAGTCATAATAAAAGAACCACATCACAATAAAATGACCAGGGATAAAATTGGGTTCCACACTCAGACCAGTTAAGAACTGCTGCATTAACACATGTATGAATATGCAGATATTCTATCCAAGCCTACGTACAGCTGCTACATTCATTTAGTGTTTCGACTCTTGTGACCTATTATCTGTGTGGGCACATGCACAGCTGCACACACTGTATGTAATCAGAGGAAGAGACAGATGTACAACCAGAAACAAAACTACGTGAAGAAATGAAATTGTTTTTTAGATTGTCTGCAGCAGACTAAACATATGCAGGGAGGCACGTGGGCTGAATTTACATGCGCCCACAAATCAGACAGAACACATGTGCATGGTCTTCTGTAAAACAGGGGAGGGCCTGTGGGGGTCTCATCACACGCAGCATATGTTTTCCATGGGGCACACTGTACTAAAGAAGAATTAGCCTGACAGACCACTGATTTACCATCGCATTCCATTTTTAGACAGAATGCGTGCAATTCTTTTTTATGTAACAGCAGAGAAAAGAAACCAAAACAAAATGTCATTTAGACTTTATTATGTAGGATTTAATTTAATGCATGTCAATGGTTGGTTGGGTACACCACTTCTCCGCATTTAATCAATGGTTGCCAATAATATAGTGCACTGATAGTCAGCTGGTTCATTTAGAATCATTTGAGCCCCTACATTTTAGGAACCCATATTTTATTGAGTTATATTTTATTTTATAAATTTACTGTACATCTTACAATCTTATCTACATACTCCAGCCACAAAAGAGTCACAAGTCAGTAGATACTTTGTGTGCCTGCCCCAAAGATAAAATTGAAAAGGTGGCATCAGGAAGGGCATTTGACATAAAAGCATAAAACCACAAAAAAAATAAATAAATAAAAAAAACATAAAAAATAAAAATAATCACATTTGCAAATCACTGCACACTACGAGGCAGCCGTTTTACTGTGGAGACCCCAGAAAACCAAAATAACCTTTACAATGTCTCATAATTGCAGGTCCATCATGTTGAGTTTATATTTTAGCATTTTACAGTAGCCAGTTGGTTCATTTTTATTTTTTATTACAATGAAGAGCAGAAAAGGCAGCTCTACCATTGTAAGCATTTTCAAATAGCTTCGAGACAAGTTTTGTGGTCCACTGGTGGCTATAGTCAGCTCTTTTAAACCCTAACACTGTGCTCTAACCTTGTTCAAAGCACACACTGGACTGATGGCAATCCCGGGCTGACAACTAGCAGGAAATGTTAAGGACAGCTAAATTAGGATCTGTGACTGGTGATTTGCAGAGGGCTGTTGTTGGTTGACACGTCTGACAGTGTGCCAGGGGTCCAACTCTAATCAGCACCTGTCGTTTCCAATGCTGACTGACCTCAGAGACTGCAGCACCCTCTGGGCTGTGGGAGGTGTTCGGGACACCCTAAAGGCCTGTCCTCGTCTAGTGTAGAGAAAACCACTCACAGACAAAGTGAAGGGCAACTATTTGTGGAGTCCAGGGAAATCCAGAGCGAGGCAGAGATAGAGCTGTAGTGCTTTTGTCTTAACTACTTTCAGTCCATCATGGCTGAGGTTTAGCTGAGGCTGTAGTGATGATCACTGAAAAGTTGATAATGGAAAAGGTATAATTATTCATATGTCAGCACGTACATATGGGGCAAAAATGACAGCATTGATTGTATTCCACACACTGATAACTTCTGATAAATTAATGCCCAATGAAGAGAAGGGAACCCAAAACATTAAGACCTGAAGATGACTGACTGTCTAAAATTCAACAGAAAGATATCATTCAATTCAATCAGAAGCGCATAGTCAACATCATGGCATCTTTAGCCAAGTGGATGTTGGTCTAAAGCAGCGATCCACCCACTAAATCAGAAAATATCTGGCTTTCCATTAACACATACAAATGCATTACTAAATGGGACAAAGGACAAAACAGGTACTAAACCAGGAATAAACAAGGAATAAACCAGGACCAGACCAGGGTGAATTCAGGATTAAACCCTGGCTAAATCAGGACTAGGCCTCAGCCTAAACTTCAGTGAAAGAAGCAATCTTTGTCAAAAAAGATAAACCTTCTTTAAACAGAAATGGTGGGCTCAGATACAACCTTCCTTCTGTCTACAACAGTCTCCGGAAACCCAAACAAAACAAACCAGTTTCACTCAGGTCATTAACATCTGAAGGAGCTGACCAGGCTGGGATGGGGGGGGGGTAACGACTCTCACTCCAGCTGAGGACAAAGGACTCCTTAAGACCCGAAACCACTCAGGTTATTCATGGTTGCCTTGACCAACAGAATTTAGTTTCAGGTCAAAACTCCTCCTTCATAGGAGAATATAAACTAGCTCTCTTACCAATACAATTTCAGAATTGAGAAAGCCTCTTGGATAAGAGGTGAAACGTCTTCAACTTTAAAAAATCCAATCCAGATGACTGTTTTTTTTTTTTTTTTTACTTTTTGTTGCGTTTATATAGTTATGTATTTCTCAGATATAATCTATAACTGATTAAAAGATTCATGCTGTTATTCCAAATATTTAATCACAAGATCCTAAAATATGTTCTTAATATCCATCCCTATGTACTTATTGAAATGTTAATGTTTTTCCAATGTTGCCACAATGGAAATGGAATAAATGGGATAAAATTGAGGCCCACAATCAGACCAACTGAGATCCTTTGCACCATTAGTACCTTGTTTGATATTGTTATAAAAGCAAACTTCCTAACACTTCCTTAAGAAACTTGTTAAAACTAGGTGCATGGGATGCCCAGTCAAGTTCTATCCTGTATGTGCAAAACAAATAATTAATTACAAGAAAATGGCAGAATAAAAGCTTTCGAAAACACCCACATTCCAATTAATCATAATTAGCTTGTGTTGAAAAGTCGAGCGGATCCTTTTTCCCATTAACAGCTCCACCTGCCATGCCGCCATTAGCATCACGCGCTAATTGTCCAGTGCTGCAGGTAAATACAGCAGTGTAGCCTTTGCCACCAGCTTTTTAGTCTCATTATCCCATAGCATTAAGAAGGCCAATTACAGGGCATTAGCCCGACAGCGGGACGGCCCGATCCCTTATAGCGCCAGATTACACATTGGGCTGGCCTACAGCAGACACATACACACAAAGCCCACTGGATAGATGTTATTAGCCTGGGAAGCCTAGCCCATTAGGTTTGTTGAGCATGAAATCACAATGTCAGGCACCTTAGCTGATAAAAAGCACTATTTGTGTGTGGGATGAATTAGCTGCTATTGGAAAAAAAAAAAAAACAGCTTTGAGAGTACATTTGTATAGGAAGTGTGAATGCAGGTTAATTTATTTTGTCTAAATACAGAATTGCAATGGGAGAAAGCAAAGTGTTCTGATTTCAAGCCAGGTTTTTTTGCTCTCCAATGAGTACAAAAGTCCAGTGAGATTTCACGCCTTTGAATATACATTGACAAAGCACTTTAGATCAACAGGACATAGGTTGGGGTGATGCATGGGTATATGAAAACCAAGGACATACGGAAACAAGCAGGGGTGGACAATACTGCAATTTTTCTTTTAACAATATGATACACGCTTATCTGCTTTCATGTAGGTACTAGCAGTTAGTCCAACAGTATGTTAAAGATGAGTACATTTTCTGACCACTAAATTAGTTTCTGAAGTGCATATTAAAACACAGAATTATTATTAATTAAAGTTAGGCAAATAAAACATTATTATTATTTTCATATAAAATCTGCACACAAAAAAAAAAAAAAAAAAAAAAAAAATCCAGTTCTTCCCTTACAGTTTAGAGAGGTTTTGCAGGAAGGTGAGAGGCAGCAGTAGAATTGATCTAAACCAGGGGACACCAACGAGGTGCCCGCGAGCACCAGGTAGCCCTTCTGGAGCTTGTGACGTGCGCGCGAGGGGTATTTATAAACACTACTGCAGTGTTTTAGTCATAATTAATTTTTTTACTTGTTTTTATGTTTTTATTACAAGATTATTTTTATAAACATCATCATTAATGCAAAGCAAACAATCATACAATCCTAGTGTCATTTGAAAGGCATGTCAAGACTTTAATATAGAGGATTATTTTGCACGAGTAGCCCTCAGTACAAATTATCATCTTTTGGGTAGCCCTCAAACCCAAAAAGGTTGGAGACCCCTGATCTAAACAATCCAATACCTATACTAACATTTGTATTGATACTATGGATATTTGGATCAATCCGCCCAACCCTTGTTCAAAGGAAAGGTTTTCATTTGATGGCCAATGTGGTCAATATTATTTAATAATATAAAAGTGCATCGGTTAAAAAATAAATTATAAAACAAATTCTATTCAAGATATCTTGCTTTCTATCATTCTATATAGCTCAATGCCTGAGCCCTTTAAAATTTGTTTTAGCATTCATTGTAATTCATATAATATTCAGGCTTCAAATAAGCTAAAAATATAAACTGTATTCAAACAACTCATGGCGTACTTTTGGGTCGCAGCCCACTAGTTCACAATAACTTGAGTTTGCCATAAATTGTTATCAGAGGTGTTTCTAGAGACTACTTGGGCCCCAAACTACTACTCACAAAAAGCAAAAAAAAAAAGCAGCATTTCAATGTTAATAATGTTAGCTTTAAACTTTGATGCCATGTATGAACAACGTATTCTGTGGTGGCAAGTTGGTCCTGTTTTCTCTTAATAAAATAAAATTATTGCACGTGATATAGCTGTTGCTGATCAGGACAGGAAATTTCAGGTAGCATACTTGGGCCTGCAAAACAGTCTACTCTGATATTTTGCTTACAAACATTACTTTTTGCTGAGTCATTTGCACCACATACTTTTATTTGTCCTTATTTAACTATATTCCCACACTCTATCCAGAGTGCTGACAGGGCAGCAGTGCTTCCCATCACTTGCTCTCTCCTCGGCCATAAAAGAAGAGAAAATGTCACGGCAGGAGATTGGTTTATAAGCCATAAAGGACCGGCACAGTCGCAGCCAACGTCCAAAGATATCTTAATGCCGCAGCAATCTTGAGGAGCATTATTAAAAATCTGCCCCTCCTAATTTCAGCTAATCTGTCCTGGATTGGGCAGGTACACTTGGGAATCAATTCGCTGGGCCTTGGAGCTGTCTCATAAATTGCAAATGCTAATGGCAGGGGGCTATACGGCTGATAAAGGGAGATTAAAAGGAGATATTTGGACATGGGATCATTTATCAGGGGCTGACAGGCGGACGGGCACGCTCCAAGCCCCAAAAAACACAACTATTAGACTAGACCGCAGTTCTTGATCCGTGACTGGACAAGTTTATCAGCTTAAAGCAGATGATGTGAAGTCAAGACAGGAATACAAAAAAAAAAAAAAAATGGGAGAGGGGATGAGGAGTTGTTTTTGGGTAAAACGTGATGTTGTAATGATGGCAGATGGAGATGATGAAAATGCTGGAGAGAATGGAACTGAAGCAAGTCAGAAGTCACAGAAAAACTGAAGTAAAACTCGGCATCTGTGGAGAGTCAAATGGCAAAAAAAAAAAAAAAAAAAAAAATTAAACACAAGGAAAAAAGATCAGACCCGATCACTCTGTGGGAAGTCTGCTTGTCCTCCCTGTGTTACCATGAGTTCTCTCCAGGTGCTCTGGCTTCCTCCCACTGTCCAAAGACATGCATGTGTTAGGTGAATTGGTGACTCTAAATTGCCTCTAGTGAATGAATGTGGGAGTGAATGGTCTGTCTATGTGTGTCTTTGTGTCAGCCCTGTGACTAAGTGGCCACTGTTCAACATGTAAGGCCCATAGTTACTGGGATAAGTTCCAGTAACCCAGGACACCTAATGTGAATAAATGGAAGATGAATGAATGAATAAAAATGCTATTTTTTTAGCTCCTGCAGGAAATGTGTATATGTAGTACCTTAAAAATACGAGTTATCATTCTGTTGTCGGGCTGAACATTGCCGTGGTTGGTTTAAAAATGCTTGGTAACTTCTTGTGTCACTGGCAGCCCCTTAAGTTTAAAATGAAGATTAATGCTATAACAAACTGCAGTTATTTTAGAATGTATTTAAAGGAAAAAGTGCTCAGGCAAATTTCATTCTCAAATATTAATTACCCCACTCAGAAAACAGTAGAAGAACAGCCTCACAGTATAGACAAAAAACAGATGAAAAACAGCCTACATATAAGGTCTACATATGAAACCCTATACCAGACTATCAGACTGGTGATAAAACAGAGCAATCAGCCTTGGGGGGAGGAATTACCCAACCACTCTTTTTTCCATCTTTGAGGTGCGGGGTCAAAGGTCAGTGTTGAAAATAGACTTTGATTCAGGTCCCATGATCGTACAGAAGGATGTCTTTGTTGTCCTTGCGGTGACCTCACCTGCCCAGCACTGCCTCGGCTTTTCTTTGTTCATCACATGTGTCTGTGTTAATACTGCTCCTGCGGGACATGACTACTACCCCTCCCACCCCACACCCTGAAGCTAGATGACTCTCTTTTGCTCACCTCCCCCTACCCCATCCACCAAACTGCCGATTTAATGAAGAGGTCTGCCACAATGGACAGAAGATTCAATGTGTGTGGTCGTATCAGATCTGGAAGTGCCTTCCAAGTGAATTTATGCATGGAATAATGGATGAAGAACACATTAGATACATGCATATTTAATGATCTTGTTTTAGTGCTCTTAGATATTTGGAAAAGGTTAAAGCTCATGTAGTATGGGCCAAGAGCTGGATACACTCTGGGCAATGGTCAGTTAGTCACAGGCCTGACCCATAGAGACACACACTGACAACTTTTCACTCTCACATTTATTCATTAGTGGCAATTTTGATATACCAATTCACCTAACACATGCATATATTTAGACAGAAGGAGTAAACCAGAAAGAACCCGGAGGAAACCCTAAGTAACACATGGAGACTTTTGTCAGAGAGTTTCTCGTCACCTGTCCCAAAGACCAAATCTCAGCCTTCTTGCTGAATGGCAGGTGCGTCAATCACTCTGCCACTAATAACAATAAAAAAATTACATTTGAGGTAGTGAGACAACATTGTAATAAAGAAAAAAAAAAGGCCAAAAATGTAACCGCCAACCAACCAAGTTACATGATTCACTAAAGCCTTTACATGGAATAAACCACTTGTAAAATCAGCTACTTGTCTGTAATCAAGTTTGGGCCACAAACTAAGACTGTGCAGGGCTAAGTCCAAGATTTGGGGTTCCCATGCCTTACCCAAACCTACCTCCTGTCTAAAGCAAAGTTTGGCCTTGTATTTTGTCACATTTCACATTATACTTTGTCAAGGCCTATACAGTCAATGTCTTGAAAAATAGCAACATGATTTCTTATGTTCTCCTGCCATACCAGGTTTACAATGGCAACAATATGTGCAAAACAGAGACTGAACCCTACAATCCGCCTACACAGCCAGCATGCTTACAGATCTTTTGTTACTTTTGAATGCATTAGTGTCAGGAGCAGCCCCAGGAGAGCGTGTGAGGAAGGGTGTGACGCGCCGTGGATCTGACACATATGTTTTGTGTTTCTCATGTGTTTGAATGTGTGTATCAGAGGATGGGGGTTTCCTCTTGTACTGTGCGCTATCAGTCTTTACTTTTTGTTTATATTTTGGATTCCATGCCAAAAAATGTGTCTTTCATTTTGCATCCATGGGAACTAGATATAGAAGATGATTTAGATGCACTATAATGTCATCTTCATCCAAGGAAGCATATACAATTTTTCTGTAACATTCAAGTCAAATGGGTGGGGCGAGATCATAATTTCCAATAAACATTTGATTGGTCAATTGGCAATTTGAAACAAAGCCTTGAGACCTTAAAGGGGCTTAATTTATATATCAATATTAATTTTTTACCAATCTTGGCCACCTCTAGAGCAGCATTCCACGTCGTACAATTTCACTTTAAACACATGTGACTAAAAGACAGCAAATTCATTAATTACTACTGCCATAAAAAACAGGAAAACGAGAACATCAGAGTGCAGGAGAGTGCAGAGCTGTTATGGTCTTTTGAACATAAACATAGAAAAAGAGCTGTTTGGGGACGCCAATCCATATCTTGAGCCAGGATCTTGGTCAAGGATTAACCCATTGTGCACATTTTAAGGTGATGGGGAAAAAACAGAGTACCTGGAGAAAAAACACCCTTCAATGCCGCTAGGGACCCTTCTCCAGAGTTAGAGCCAGGATCCTGGTCAGGAGTACCTAGCTGGAAGATTACCCTATTGTACAAGTGTTTATGTTTGTTTGTTTGTTTGTTTTTTCCTGCGGGTGGCAGAGGAAACTGGAACACCCTGAGAAAACTCTCCCAGACACTGTGAAAACATCCACACAGAAATGCCCTATTGGGGTCCGGGAATTGAACTTGGGACCTTCTTGCTGTGAGGCAACAGCTTTAACCACTTTGTACTGCCAAGAAAGAAAACTGCTGCATCTACAACTGTATAGCTACAAGCTAAAGTGAGCCGTACACAAAAGGTTTTGATGTCATGTATTTAGCTTTGATGAAATGCTTCATTTTTACTTTTCTTAATCAAAGAGAATAACGAAGGGATGTTAATGTAAAGGGTTTGGGGAGTGGGGCATGAGGCTTGGATCCAGCCAAAGCTTTAAACCACACTTAATACAAAGGATATTTTTGTGACTAGGTCTGTCTTAAACAATGACTATGAAATGATGTAATCCATGACACCTCCTGTGTGCAACTCTCACCCAAAAACAGCTCCAGACTCATTATATCTGCAGTGAGGGGGATGGGCCTCTATCAAGCCCCAGATGATGCCAAGCAACTGTGACAGGCCGCTGGGAACATGTGCCCTTAAAATGAAACGCTATGGTAGAAGGGCTGCTGAGGTTAGAGGTTACAAAAATAGTCCCCTTTCACTAAGCAGAAAGTGCCAACACACGGGCCCAAAGCTAACATGGCATTTAGCTGATGTGCATAGGTTAAAAAGCCAGAGGAACAGTGAGTGGATGGTGACCAAAAAAAAGCACCCAGATGTCAGAATGATGAGCTGTTTTTGTGCATGGGTGATGGAGAGAGCCATGGGCGGTGTGCTGTGCTTATTAGATTACATATCTTACTGAAAAAAGGCAGTAGTCCACAGTGGCAGGAGATGGAGAGGTGAAGAGTGGTGGTAAAAGAGGGAGATTGGATCATGGAAATGGCACTGGGGGATGAGGGATGTCCTAAGCAATAGGCAATGTGAAAGAAGCACTCAAAGCAACCAGCCCAGAATAGCTCAAACAACATTATTGACATCAGTGTTTTTTTTTTTTTTTTTTGGCACATAAAAAGCAGCGGTGTACATTGGTGAGTTAATTTGCATAATTAAAAAGGTAAAACTCTAATTTATCTGATAAATAAAAATAAACATGTTGGTCTTTCAAAAAGTAGTTAAGTTACTTTATTTTAGAGGCTAGGTTTAGGCAGGACACGTGTGACTCCTGTGTTAAAGGGATTATATTATGTAATTATTCACATTTTTAAACCAATCTTGGTCACTTCTAGAACAGCACTACAGTTTATTTTCTTAAACTTTTTGTATAATCCTATTTTACTACAAAACGAAAAAATAGCTGTGAGGAATCAGTGGAGACAAAGTTGTACACTGTTTTTTGAATAAATGAATGAGAGCAGACTGAATGTAGAGGACTTGTGGATTGGTCAGTGCTTCCTGGAGTGGGCTGGGGTTCGTGGCAGAGGCAGGGGTTCGTGCAAACAAGCAATTTCAAGGCTAAGAACTGCCATATCAGAGATTAAAGGATTCCACAAACTTTTGATGAGGGAACAATATCATAATACAAAGCTCAGAAAAGTCAATAAAAAAAAAAAAATCCCTTTAAGGAACGCATAATTCTAGAGGGTTGGATTGAGTGTGGGTTAAAAATAGACTAATTAATACTGCTTAAACATTGTCAAGGAGATTTCAAACGCAAACTCTGAATCCCCTTGTCAATAGTTGAACATATTCTTAAGGGTAGCATACTGTCAATAAAATTTGTACCACTCCAGTCCTACAGCAAGCAAGTAATAATCATTGGCTGCACATAGTAAATGAATGTATACTGTCAAAGTGAAGTTTTTTACATGGAAGTAAATGGCTTATTTACACACAGGGCAATTATTTACAGGATAGAATAATAAGAGGTCCCAATGAATCAACTTACTGCATAAAATCAGCCATGATACAAATAAACAAAATCTCTTTATTTCCAAATACCGGCCAACAAACCAACATTATTGTGACTATTCTCTCTCAAAACAATTATGGGTCAAAGGAGCAGCTCTAAAACCCTCATAGTAATACCACACACAAATATTCTGTCATAACATGCAGATTAAAATGAGCTAAGCCTGTGGATGATCCCATTTTGCAGACATTGCTCTCTCTGACGCTACAACTACAGTGCAGTGAGCGACCGAAAGGCAGTATGTAGGCTAACATATGGTACAGTACGCCCCACACCAGTGGTCTGTGGACTCATGTGACCTCTATAGGTGAGCTGCCGAGCACGGATGACCTCTGACATAGGGCTCCTCGCATGCTGTAGAGATATGTGCATGGATTATAGAAGTGCTCTGACCCACATTTTCACATGCTGCCACTTCCACCTTCCGCATAATGACTCTGCAGTATATCCAACCCAGTTATGAAAATGCTTATGATGGGTACATTTGGAATATACTGCAGATATAATGAATAAACAGAAGGTGGGTTAGGATGGTGGATGGGTCCACACAGCCTAGGACTTTCTCACGGGAGACCATGGGTGCTTCTGATATTTTTTGATGAATTGATTTAAAAATCGTATCCCTACCATAGAACATGTTAAGTGGTCAAGCCCCATTCTTAATTATTTTTTTCTGTTCGGCTGAGATTTATATTTTTATTTATTTATTTATTTGGTATGGATTTGGAACATTTTCTGGTTCTAAGAACTCCATTGTAAAAAAAAAAAAAAAAAAAAAAAGGGCCAAAGATACTACTTTCAGCCACAAGGGGTCATTAAAGGAACAAATTATAAATTTAGGGTTTAATGGAGAAAGCATTTACTCCTGAATTTCTCAAATCCTGGCCTTACGTTCTACCATACAGTATCTTAATAAAATGTTTGTTTTTTTCCCATGAGTTGTAATAGCAAATTTGTTCACAAGGCCAAGGACTTTTGACTGTAGGTGTTGGTATGAAATATTTCAACAAATCAACAAATAAATAGGTCTGTTACATTCTCTAGATTCATGTAAACATACTGACTAACATATGTGTGTCCTGAGTCGGACACTATGGCCCTGAGTCGGAAGTGCTCACCTTTTGCTATTTTTCAGTCTTCTAACAGACGCTCGCAAAGACGTTAACTGGCTAACGGTTGATAAACAAAAACTCTACATATTGCTCTACCTCTGTGATAATTTTTGTGTATTTATGCTAAGTAATAATTTTGATAGGGAAATGCGCAGGGAACACTCAGGTCACACTCGGGCGACATTCTTTCAGTGATCTTAGTGTTTTTAGTGTTTCCATCTTATGATTTTCTGATTAACGTTAGCTTAGCCCACAATCTTATTTTGAAAGACGCAAACAAGGTAACAGGTGTGAAAATTTGTTAACGTAAATATCCCAGCCTTAAATTAGAGCCGAAAAATCCAACAAATAAGGCTGAAAAAGCCAGAAAGGTGAGCGTGTCCGATATTGGAACTGACTCAGGGCCATAGCAATACCAAGCTTAAACCTCGGACAAAAGCGCTATTTCATACGGCCGCAATAAAATATTTGTAAAAGAAACTATCCAACCAATATATCGTTATAAACGTAAGAAAATGTACTTTTATTTAATACAATTTGCATTAATGAAGATAATAAATGAGCGAGTTTATGACTTGTTGAAGATAAAAAAAGTAATAGAATTTTAGCTGAAAGTGTCCGACTCAGAACACACATACGTTAAAGCACTGTGACATCAAAAGTTCTTTACCATGATATTATTGCTGGGTCTCAGGTGATGTCATAATATTCTCTAGGTATTTAATTGAGATAGGGGACAGTCAAAATCTGTATAATTAATATGCAGATTTTTAGGTGTGGGTGGGTACATATAGTGATATTATAGACCTTATCACTAAAATAAATGATCAGGTTCAACATTTCGGAATGTTATTTTTGGATATTTCTTATGAAAATACCATATAATTTATACAGGAACTGTTTCCTGCACCCCATTCTAGAATCAGAAAACAACTAATACCCTGGACATTTAGTTGTTTGTTACAGCTAAAAGTGTTACCATCTTCACTACATTTTGGTTTCAAATATAACTTCTGACTTAATAAACTGTCAACACAGCTTGTATTGCTGTTGGCACAGTCATGTAGCCCTCTGCATCTTCAAACCATCATAGATAATCAGAAATGGTAAAGATAATCAGTGTCACTGACTTAATCGGTCTGTGGCCATAATTTCAGGCTTCACCCAAAAATCTGGTAAAGCTTTTCAAGAAGTAATTTTCAAGTAAAGCCACACACCTCTCCAAATATATTATTCATGGATCACACTCATAGTTTACCTTTTCACCCCATTTTAAACCAAACAAAGGAACAATGAACCCTTGTATTTTCCTTCACTTCTCCCCCACAAGCCTTTCCAAACCTGCGACTCACCCTGTATCAAAGCAGTGCTCTCATCCAGCTCAGCTAAACATTTCATTTGCTTTGTATTGCTCAGCACTTTGATCTGCGCTACAGTTCACCTTCTGTACTGAGCCGACGCAGAGGGATGTAATGAGATTTGTGTAGCTTCGGGAAATTAAGCTTTTTAAAAAATCCCAGCTTTTTGTTTTTGAGCGCGGCATTCCCTCTATATTCTGCATAAGTCTTGTATTATATGAGCATCTGCTAAAAATAGTCAGAAGTATGGTTTATTTATGAAGAGGTTTTGAGGCTGCATGGCTAAGAGTCTTTGTCCCCAAAATAGGGTTTGGTGTGTTTATTTTTTACGATATTTTTTCATCTTTTTTGTGAGGAATATTTGATTTTTTTGCCAGCGTTTTGGCTTGGTTTGTTTTACAAGTGCAGTATTTTGTTTTATAACACATTTTAGAAATTTGGATTTATAAACCACATCATGTGTATAGGAATAATTATTTATCACTTGAGGGCACAGACCTCTGCTAATGCAATGGCCACATCTCACATCGGTAAAAAAAATCCAGACCTGTGGAGTCTCTAGTTCAGGGGTAAATGCTCTAGCCATTGAGCCACAAAGCCCTCATATTTTAAAATGGTAAAAAACCCAAAGAAAATAATCATTTGCCTTAGAGAAAGCTATTTCTGCTGAATTTAATTTTATGATTTGGCTATTTTTTGACATAGTCCAAAATTAACTCATAACTCATATTAATCAAATTAAAGTGATGTATCACCCAGCCGTAGCCATTTTATTTAAAAATAATAAAACCCCACTAAAGCTAATAATTTCGCTTTTTACTAAACTTTTGTGTAAGAATTTAAAAAAAAATCCTGGACCCACATTGTTATTTACATCCGCACCAAAACTCTTCCTTGGCTCATTAATGACTTTTCCATCAAAAAACTAATTAATATCAGTTATCTTGCTACCAGACGACCCGAAAAACTAAATATTGCTGGCAACAACATGACAAGCAAAACGTAATACAACACTAAATATCACTGCTCAAAGAGTCCCAGCTTCCAGCGTTTTTGAGATGGGGCATTGTTGTATAGCAACAATGCCCCATCTCAACAAGATCTGTCTACATCCAGATAACCTTTATCATTAAGTTTAGAAGAATTTACTTCTCATTGAATCATGGTGAGTTCAGTGCAAACCAATAATAAGGTGCCCATAATGTCACTATCTGTTAATGTCATCTTGGGTTTTAACCTATGTGTGGCTTGTCCAAATGTGGTTGCGTCTAGCTCCAAAATTCCAACTCATTAGCATGTAGCAGTAACATGATCCTCCCGCCACGCTCCATTATCCCAGCATCACATTTTCCCTGTTTAGCCTCTTCATGCTAACTCCGTGTTTAAGGTCAGTATGTAATGCTCCTGACTCACTCACAGCGGGACAAAGAGTGCTTTTCCTCACGCTCTGTCACACACCTCGGGCCAGAGACTCAAATGTTCCTTTCACTCCAGTCACTCAAGTCACATTAAGTCACATTGGACGCCACACAAAAGTCCAAAACTGCACTTAGGTCTTCAATAGGGTCACTATATTTTCAAACCTTACAGTTAGGATATGGCATTTTTTTCTTCAAATTAAAGGACAGCACTACAACATATTACCACAAACAAAAATTATAAGTATAGTATATTATATATACTATATAAGATGGACATCAGTGCATGCCTGGTGCCATTTCTTGTATTAAATGTCTTGTCTTTTACTTTTTCTCATTTTTGAGGTTTAAAATGTAACTTAAGTTTGGAACTATTGGTATTTAAGGTCCCCTGTTCTGCTATATCGACTTTTTTGAGCTTTTAACCATGTTATAATATTATTTCCAACTAAAAACATATCTGGATTAGTATTTTGTTTCATTCACACGTTTCATTTCATATAACATAATCATATTTATATTAAGCACCTCTATCGGGTGCTTGAGGGTTCATGGGAGTTCGCCCAACCAGTCCACATGTGCTTTGTGGACCTGGAGAAGGCGTTCGACCGTGTCCCTCGTAGCGTCCTTTGGGGGGTGCTCTGGGAGTACGGGGTCCGAGGCCCTTTGCTAGGGGCTGTCCGGTCCCTGTATGACCGGAGCAGGAGTTTGGTTCGCATTGCCGGTTGTAAGTCAGACCTGTTCCCAGTGCATGTTGGACTCCGGCAGGGCTGCCCTTTGTCACCGGTTCTGTTCATTATTTTTATGGACAGAATTTCTAGGTGCAGCCAGGGGCCGGAGGGTGTCAGGTTTGGGGACCACAGAATTTCATCTCTGCTTTTTGCGGATGATGTTGTCCTATTGGCTTCATCAAACCAGGACCTTCAGCGTGCACTGGGACGGTTTGCAGCCGAGTGTGAAGCGGCTGGGATGAGAATCAGCACCTCCAAGTCCGAGGCCATGGTTCTCGACCGGAAAAGGGTGGCTTGCCCTCTCCAGGTCGGAGGAGAGTTCCTGCCTCAAGTGGAGGAGTTTAAGTATCTCGGGGTCTTGTTCACGAGTGAGGGAAGGATGAAGCGTGAGATTGACAGACGGATTGGTGCAGCGTCTGCAGTAATGCGGTCGTTGTATCGGTCTGTTGTGGTGAAGAAGGAGCTGAGTCGAAAGGCGAAGCTCTCGATTTACCGGTCAATCTACGTTCCTATTCTCACCTATGGTCATGAGCTTTGGGTCATGACCGAAAGGACGAGATCCCGTATACAAGCGGCCGAAATGAGTTTCCTCCGCAGGGTGGCTGGGCGCTCCCTTAGAGATAGGGTGAGGAGCTCGGTTACCCGGGAGGAGCTCGGAGTAGAGCCGCTGCTCCTCCACATCGAGAGGAGCCAGCTGAGGTGGCTCGGGCATCTGTTCCGGATGCCTCCTGACCCGGGCATGTCCCACCGGGAGGAGGCCCCGGGGAAGACCTAGGACACGCTGGAGGGACTATGTCTCTCGGCTGGCCTGGGAACGCCTTGGGGTTCCTCCAGAGGAGCTGGAGGAAGTGTCCGGGGAGAGGGATGTCTGGGTGTCCCTGCTTAGACTGCTGCCTCCGCGACCCGGCCCCGGATAAAGCGGAAGAAGATGGATGGATGGATAATTATATTTGCTGAGCCCGTTAATTTTTCGAGACTAAAAACGTTCAGTCTCACGGCTCTATGTAGACACATGAAAGCAGGAAGTGTTCATTTATCTCTCTGTTAGCGTCATGTTGCTAATAGCCATGCTAAATAGCCATGCTAAATAGCCATATATATACTCTGACCATTCCCCATTGTTGCCAGCAGGGGACAACAGACCCCTAATCCAAGCACTCTTTTCAGAATCAAAGTAACAGCTCCCCAAAAGATGTCCTTAAATATACATTATTATAAGTTATAAAATGTGACATACTAATGCAAAAATGTCCAAAACTATTTCAAAAAGCCTGAAAAAAAAACATAATATAGAACCTATTAGCTAATATAGAACCTAATATAGGATTTAGTCATGGTTTAGTGCTAAAAGAAGCTATAATACTGCAATACAATGCCAACAAAACCCACTGTTCTGGCAACTTATCTGTAGGAGTGTCAATTAAAGTTCAGCCAATTGGACAGGGTAACATGCCTGTCCATTTAAGTTGTACAAGAGCACAAGGCTGTCCTATCTTTTTTCCACATTCTCAGTTGGATCTCTTATCATACCAAAAGGAATAATTAACAACTGTTAGGACATAAAAACATCAAATAAGGAATTAAACTTATTGAAAATTCTTTTAAAAGTAATTTTTTTTATACATCAAACAGGAGACAGGAAAAGGGGCTTAAAAATGGGACAAATGGTCACTCTATTCTACTTTGAACTCCCCACCTTCAGTTAACTTGGTTCCTGGTGGACACCCAGGGAGACAAATCAATGTCCTTGTGCAAAAACACAATAATTCTCTCTGGTCTGTAAAACTGGCTGCACCAGTACCAATTTTCCATTTCTGAGAGCCAGCCTCTACCCACAACAATAAAGAAAGGAAAAGGAAAAAATAAGATCCAAGCATTTCTGATGACGTTAAACAACTCTCAGTGCAGAGCAGAATGAGCTCAGAAACCTTTTGAAAACTACAAAACCAAGTGATATTGGAAAAGCCGGAAGGAGATGGGGGGGGGGTGATGTATGAGACTGCTAGCAGCACAGGGCGCCTCAGCTGAGTGTGGCTTTTCTGGAAGAAAAAAAAAAAAAAAGTCATTTCAAGGCAAGAGTTGGCTTCAGGGAGCTGATAGTGCCATAGTTACTTTAGAATATCAACCAAAATATCCAAAGGGGCTAGCTGTTTTTGTATTATGTATGTCTGTAGTTTTGATTGTTCTCTTTTTTAGTTTTAGATTGAAAGAAAATTGTGTAGTAACTCAATAGTCAGTTGTTTTTTAAATGGTCATAAGGGCATGAGACAACCAACCATTCACTCTAAGATTTTAGGCATCTTATATTTACCAATAAACCTAATACCGTCTTTCCGCATTATAGGCGCTCTGGATTATAAGGCGCACTGTCATTGAATGGTTAATTTTCGAACTTTTTTCACATATAAAGTGCTCCGGATTAAAAGGCGAAACAAAACAGTCAGAAAAGTCAGTCAGTCAAACTTTATTCAACGCGTTCACCATAACTCCCAAATTTGTTCAGTTGTAACGCGTGAATAAAAAACACAATCTGAGACCGCTAAATCAAACAATAGCGTATGCACAATAACTCATAACTGTTCAGTTAACGTTATAACAAAATAGAACACAATACACTCACTTTTTCAGTTCATTCCTCGTCCACAAATCGCTTAAATTCTTCATCTTCAGTGTCCGAGTTAAACACTTGGGCGATTATGACAATATTATGGCGAAGCACAGTATGTATTACTCCGCGATGCTCCTGACTACGGTAGCTGTAAATAAATTCATATATAAGGCGCTCTGAATTATAAGGCGCACTGTCGTTTTTTGAGAAGATTGAAGGCTTTTAAGTGTGCCCTATAGTGCAGAAAATATGGTACATGTTTTTGAATGACTGGAGAAAAAAAAAAAAAAAAACACATGGTGGAAGAGAACCTGTACAGAATGCATTACAGCATTGGGACATGCTTGAAAGCCAAACCCACAACCTTACTACTTTCAACTATCACTCTGCATTCCAAGCTAAAAACACATTTTTCTATTCTCTGCAGAGTAGCCAGATAACTCCCAACTGAGAAAACACTGTCCACTTATAAGGAAAAAAAAAAAGAAATGCCAATTGCATGATTTTTTTTTCTTTTACTTCTTATGTCTCTGTTTAGTTTACATCACTAACAGTAAAGGGCTTTGCTGTCAAAACTAAAAACAGTGAAAGTACTGTCCTAGCAATGATCCAAACTAGTGTGGGCTGGATGCAAATGCATTGTCCAGAGCGGTACAAGATTGACTAAAACAATCTCCAGCTGGTGCAACATCAATTTGAATGATGTAATATGGTAATGGCCTTTTTTTTTTTTTTTTTTTTTTTTGTAAGATATTTTTTGGCCATTTTCAGGCTTTATTAGACAATAGAGGAGTATTGACAGGAAATCATGGGGTAGAGAGCGGGGAGAGACATTCGGCAAAGTGTTGGACTCGAGCCCACAATGCCGAGGCAGGCTATTGTTGCCATTACATATGCACAGATACTACAAAGTCAGTGGTTCCACACCTTTCCACAACTTTTTTTGTCATACCATGTACCCTTATACCTGCCAAAAAGTGCTTATATAAAAACTACATTTCAAGCATTTCAAGTTTGTATAAAAATACAAACTTGAATACTTGAATTTGTCTTACATAAGTTTCACTAGTTCAATATAAAATGATTGCAAATATTTTCTTATCTTACCTCCTGCACAGTGCCCGTGTACCCCAGGTTGGGAAACACTGTCCCAAGGCAAGTTCACATTTATTTGTGACAAAGTCTTAGCCTAGTTCTCCTGCTCCTGAGTGACTCCCTGTATGACTACAGTGTTTCCTGACAATGCAGCCACCACCATTACAAGAACCACACAGTCTTGAGTCCAAGTGGAAACATTCTGCAGAGATGCCAGCGGTCTAACAAAGTCTTCTCTGTGTGTGGAGTGTGTTAGCTGTCTGCAGCTCTCTGACCACACCTGCAGCCTCCCCTCGGACCGACAACACGTTCCACTCATGGTCGTTAATGTCACACACAGCTTGGCGTAGTGGAAATCCTGCCGAGCTCCAAAACAAATGTCTCTCTTTTTAGGAAGGGAAATTGCATAACATGACTAAGGGCTGCCGCTGCACTGACAGCCTGGGAACAACCGACACAGTGCCAGTAACACATTGGAAAGATCTGGTTCCAACACGTGTAGGGATTGATTATGATTACTCAAATTAAGTCAATTTTTTTCTGACATATTGAAAGTCTTGGGAATACAATTACAGGTCAACTGATATCAGGTCAATGTAATACTGTGATGTGACAGTTGAAAATGTTGCAACTATCTTGAGAAAAAGATCAAAAACAATAAGCAACATTTGTTACAGCCTTCTTTGTTTATATTTGCCAAGGGAGCCAATATTAGTGGAGGGCACTCCTCACCAGTCTGTACATTCACATCTCACACTGCAGTACACTCATTCTGAAGTCTGGCTGAGTAAAACTGTGGGAATTATCGATCGAGGCTATTTGGACTGACACAGACCCAGTGTGGCCATTAGCTCAGTATCCTCCCCAGCACTGACTGCCCTGACCCGCTGAAAACCTTACAGACTACTGCCCTTCACACTCCAAACACAAAACCAACCGCAGCTCTGTCAATCTCCATTCTGTGCCACTATTATGTCCCAGAGCATCTTTTCATCGTCTGCTCTCTCATGTCACTGTTGTGTAATTAGCCTGTCTGTGGCTGTCGAAGGCTCTTTTTGTCAGATTCTAACTTTGCTCTTTTTGGACTTTGCAAACGCTTGACCCCCAACTGGCATGGATTTTGTCTCATTGTGTGCTTGTGCCGAGGCCTGACCCAGTGTTGGCATCCACTCAGTCACACTCATTCATACAGCTCACTCTATCCATCTGTTCATCTGACTGTGGCACTGGCACGTATCTGGACATATCAAGCTTACAATTGTTCACATCCTTAGCACTAAAAGAGTTCTGAAGTCTCATTTTCTAATCTCTAAGTTCATAAGAAATTAGCTTTAAAACATTCATCGTGGCTTCTACTTGCAACTTTGCATATTGCTTTACAATTCAGTCAAATGTGGTACCTAGAGCTCAATAAAATAAGTCTCAAGTAGTCTCTTTTATTAACTTGTACTGTAGGTCTGCAAACATGTTTTGTTGCTACAAGCAAAGAGATTTAGTGTGTGAGTGTCATTCAAACATGTTTAACTTTCCTCTTGCCAATTAGTAAAACCAGCTGGACTGACCTTGATTTATGTATGAACACAAAACCAGAAGACATTCTCCAGTATGCAGGAAGGTCTGTAATCTTCTGGGGTACATGCATCAGAGAGGCTTGAATAAGATCTGATAACTCACCTGGAATATTGGCACACTGCGATAGCATATAAATGTCACAAAATCCTGTTTCATGAGCCCTTTTAACCATTATTTACAGAATAAAATTTCTTCCCACATAGATTAAGTTAAACAACACTGTCAACAACACTGTTTTATAATTTGAACTGGAATTCCATAATAGGGCAGAGCAATATCTAGTATGTTGCACAAGATTTTCCTCATCAAATACAATGAATGCGTTGCGTGCGCAGTACGTCTCCGACACGGTTTTGTTGCGGACTTCAATTTACACTGCATTGGGCGTGTGACACTATAAGTTCACGCTGGAAGTTGTAAGTTCACATGATGTTCAATCACAATCTATCGTTCATTTGGGTATTATTTCTGTGACTTTTGTTCTTCTATCATGAGTAAGCACAAATCTTGTTTGTGACCCCAAGTGACCAGTTAAGATGTAATATTTACACAGTAATATGTTTGAGAGGCTGCACATCCCATTTTATTTTGAAATATACCAGATCCTCTTCACTGGTTCTGTGACTGACTTCATGTCTGGCTCAATCTGATCTGTTCAACTTTAGACATAGGGGCTGTGGCATCCATGAAAAATAGACTCCTTGCATAATTCTGTCGGACATGAACACGTACAGTGCAGTCAGTGTGAACTCACACATTGACTTAAATGGCGTCTGCTTGTTACGGAGGTCAAACAAGACACATACCGCACACACAACATATTCAGTGTAAATTGGGCATTAACATACTGTATATAGGCAAAAGCAATGTTGTGATAGCAATATATGCAACAAAAAGCAATCATATTGTTATGTGCTGCAGTGTTCACAACAAATTGTTTGTTGTGGGATTGAAAAGATTGGAGAATTTCAATATATTACTTGCTGTAAAATAAAACCGCTTTGATTGTCTCATCACCATCTTGCCATCCTCCAACAGATTTACTTTGATATGTTTTTTATCTGATCCGTTTTGGTTGAGGTGATTGTGTTCTTTACTTGTGGCAATGTTCATCCTGGCACATGGTATTTCATTGGAGCCAATCAAAGTTCCTTATTGTGCCCATGTAGGGTGCTTGCCAGGTGTAAAGAACAGCCCCTGTAGTGAGTGCAAAACTGATGCCCTCCTTTGTGCTTCTTTTTCATTTATTTGGCTGCGGGTGGGCTCATGGCAGGTAGTAATGATGCTCAGCCCTCTCATGTGGCCAGCGGGAATCTCTGGAGTGTGTCTCTGAAAGTTCAGCTACGCCCCTTCTGCTCCACACCAGCTGGAAACTCTGCAATGTTCAATATGTAGGAATAGATGATGTAGTTAAAAGAAACTAGCTTTAACAACATGACAAAAGGAAAGACTTTGCAAACATCTGTCAGTATGTTTCTTGGCTATACAGTATATGAAAATAATTGGGTTTTAATTAAAATGTAATGGAATACGGTGTGCCTAAAGGTTGCGGTTGGCCAAAAAATGTAGTAAATGTAAAAAAACAAAAAACAAAAATAAGTTAATTTCTTTATAGACAGGACAAAAATTTTTTATTTTTAAACCAATCAAGGTCGCCTCTAAAACTGCATTGCACATTTTACAATCTTTAAAAACTCATCTGACTACAAGGAAAATGTTTACAAGTGTACTCTGGTGTCATAAAGAAACAGGTGAAAAGACCAGAAGATGGCAGCATTATGCAATCGTCTTTTGAACACAAAGGGGAAAAAAAGCTTTTAATGTCCTTAAACTTTTTTGTATGATGCCATTTTACTACAAAATGAAAAATTACTGTACGGAATCAGTAAAAACAGAGCTGTACACCATTTTTTGGATAAATGAATGAAAACAGGTTGGATGTACAGGGCTTGTTGATTAGTCAGTGCTTCCTGGAGTGGGCGGGGATTCGTGAGAGAGATGTAATTTTGTGCAACCAAGCATTTTAAGGCCTCTGCTGGGCCACATATTTGCAAATCACTCAAACATGCATGAATGAAACAAAACACAACTCCAGGTATGTTTTTTATGAGGGAACATTATAACAAAAGCTCAGAAAAGTAAATTTTGTATCATATAGATTTGGGATAATGATGCAGTTTGTGCAATGAGATACCATAACAACTAAAAGTTAGCAAGCAACATTTGCGAGTCCTAATGTTTATTTTTTTCCTCATTTGTTTATATATGGCCTGGATATGGCAAAATGGATAACACTGTAGCCACGCTGCAAGAAGGTCCTGCGTTTGATTTGCTGACCTTCCGAACCTGGCCAGGCCTTTGTGTGTGGGGTTCGTATGTTCTCTCCGTGTCTCGGTGGGTTTCCTCCAGCTACTCAGGTTCCCCCCATCAAAATAAAACATGTTAAAGCCTAATCCACCAGCTAGGTACTCCTGAAAAGGATCCTGGTACAACATCTGGAGGTTGGCCCAGCAGCATTGAAGGATGGGCGAACCACAGAGAACAAATTTCACTACAGGCACAATAAAGCATGCCTTATTCTGTGGGCAAATATAGCTTGACAACCAAATTAGCTGTAAACATGCAGCAATAACCTAAATAATAATCCCATTTAATTACAAAATTTTCTGACTGCTAGAAATATGAATAAAACCATTGCCTATTCCTGAGATTATAACACTCCTTGAAAAATCCCACATCTACAAAGTGTTTGTCCACCATTTCTGACATCATCCCCATCTCCCCTCCACATTATTCCATCTGAATGTGGGTGTGCGCCATGCCCCCCATGCTGTGCGCCGTCTGTCTTGGCGAGCAATTACAGTTGAAGCCAGCAGCCCCAGATACCTGCTCATCATCATAGAACCAGAGCCCTGGAGCCGCAGAGCGCACAACTTCGGACAATACTCTCACACCCAGCCTCCTGCCAGACACCGCATTATGGAGATGAGGTGAGAGACTGACAGAGAGAAAAGTCAGAGGAGTGAGAAGAGGGAAGGAGATGAGTTGCCTCTAGAAGCTCCCTAAAGGTGGCAGGAAAGGGAAATCGACAAACACAAGGATTAGAGGCAGAAGTAAACTAGTGATTGACAGGAGGAGATGTAGAGGGATGAGTCTCGAGGAAGGATTTGGAGGAACTTCGACAAAAGAAATTGGATTCATTCAAGGTATTTGTAAAGCAAATCTCAGTCAGTTGTGTTCAAGGTAATCTGGATTAAATGCTTTTCAAAGATTGACCCTTATGTATGGATCATTTTGTATTGCCACTATATTTTTGTTTATATTGTCTTATATTGTTTGTATATTATTGTCTTTGAAAAAAATCATCAAAGCAGCCCTACCTCATTTAATTTTTTTCACTCCCCACACCCAAAACTACAATTGTTATCTTTCATGCTTTTCCTTTGTTTTTTATCTGTCTTTCGAGGTCACCACAGCAAACAAGTCGTACTGTGATTTGGCAGGTTTTTACGCCGGAGGGCCCTTCCTGTCGCAACCAGCCACATATTGCGACTGGAGCAGGCAATGTGAGTGAAGTGCCTTGCCAAAGGACACAGCAACAGTATGTGCTTTGGGTTTGACCCACCGACCCTCTAATTGGCAGGCGACCACTTAACCCTCAAACCCTTTTTTTAAAAAAAATCACTTCCTTCTCCTTAAAGCCCTAGGTCACTGTGTCACATTTAAAATATAAAACATGAAAAAAATTGTGATTATTATCCCCCCTCATTATCATACATAACAAAGGTGAATTTGTTTTTATAATTTTAACCCTCTTAATGCTAAATGTTCACATAATTCCCACATTGTAAATAAAACATGAATTATTTACTATTTAAAGATGCAAAGTGTTTTTTCCTGTGGTGGAATGTAACTTAAGTACTTAGTTACTTTATTTAAGTACAAATTTTATGTATTTGTACTTTACTTGAGTAATTTTTACAAGGGCTACTTTTACTTTACATTTCAGAGCAAGTATCTGTACTCTTTACTTCATTTTTTGAGTTGGTTTGAAGTAAAAAGTAGTTTTGGTTGAAAATGGTGTGTTTTTGTCATGCTCTCACTGTAGACACACAGTACTTACAGTATATATAAAAGATCGAGAGACAGATTCAGTCTCTTCTACTGCACCAGCTTGTTCAGTTCATCTGGAATCATCACAACTTTTCAGCAAAATTCCTTACATTCAAGACATTAAGTTGAAAATACTAATATTCTCCCACCTCCTACATTGGGACCAGGACCTATGTTTGTCTTAAAATAACTCACTTTATATGTTTTCAAATTGTACTTCAAGAATTGTGATTATATAAATGAAATACAAAAAAGGCATAATTAAATAAAATCAGTCACTAAATATAGCCAATTTGAAGGCTTCATAGCGACTGACTTTTTTGTTCTGCTCGGAGTTGAGGGAACAAGCCTGAAAAAAATTCCTTTATGTGTTCCCCAATCTCTGGCTTTACAAATTAACAACTGGTTTCCTGTTTTCTATGTATGTTTTTCCTTTTTAGCTATATTTCTCTAAATCTGTTAAAAAAAGAAGCTCTCACGTCTTGTTTTTAAATGCATGATAAAAATAATAATAATAATGGACTGGATTTATATTGTGCCTTTCTAGACACTCAAAGCACTTTTACAGTAGTTTATTATTCATTGACAGGACAGCCACTGGTGGAGGCAATGTGGGTGAAGTGTCTTGCTCAAGGACAAAACAGCAGTATCCTAGTTAGTGGCCAACTAACTCCTGCTGCCCCTAAATGATCCCTATTACAAAGTACTACTCGGTAATTTAAAGGGTTTTCTCAAAAAAAAAAAAAAAAAAAAAAAAGCATATATTACATTTAGGCTCCGACAAGTGTCCAAGATGCCCCACCACTTAAGCCAATTGGGACAGTGACAACTCTGTCAATGATGCCCATTAAATTTGCCTTTTTTTTTTTTTTTTATGCGCCCAATTCATCAGCAAGAGCACAGTGGGACTTAGACCAAAGAGAACCTAAAGCCAGGGTCATAAAAAAGAGCCAGCCCTCTCTCTCATTCAAACATTCACAGGGCTGTAAAATGGAGATGAGGCTAAATGGACGACACAGTGTCCCATTAGCAGCATGGTACCAACACTGACTGGTATTGGCAGGAGGCTGTAGCTCTCAATCTTACATTTTATAGATTCTATTAATCCATCCTTCTGCTCAAACACGTTTCCACAACAGATTTACCATCATACGTTTCAAGATGTCCATTACCGCCTGTTTTTTTTTTTTTTTACTGCCTCCTCCGAGATATATCCAGCCTCTTTGCATGTGAAAAGAGGAATATAGCAATGTTTGGTAAACAGCAATTTCAAAGGCTACATAGCAAGCAAAATAAAGGCTAATCCTCCAGCTAGGCACACCTAATCAGGATTGTGGGTCAAGATCTGGTTAAACACTGTAGTCAAATGCAGAGAAAGAATAAATAAAAATTATTATGGGTACCTTTTATGGTTACTTATTTTACATTACCATGGCAAAACTTTTATACTTTCTGCTTTAGCACAATTGGATAAGATTATTGGAATTTATATATAACTTTCAAGGCAACATCAAAACACAATTCTAATACCATGCATTAGTGTTTTGCAATGTATTTAAACATACAGTAAGCTGCTGTTGAGAGAGGCAGATCAAATATACTTCAGTAGTGTCCCTTTAGGTAACTTTAAATGCCCACAGATCAGATGAATTACTACATAAATGCATCGTAATGTTGCAAGAACTTAATGTAAAGACATTGTTACTATCACAGTACAAAATGTCTGACACTGATAACGCTGATTATTGTCTCACTAAGGCCCTTAACAGCAGCACAGCCTACATCAGTGCTGTTGATCAGTTCAAATGAGCTCATTTACTTTCCATTACCAGCTCATCCAAACACAGGCGTTCATATGAGGCCCATCTCTTTTCTTTTATTAAACCACACATAAAACGACATTATTATCTGGATACATTTGGCACAATGCTGCAGCTAATACTGTGCTCTTATCGTTTGATGTTTTTTTAGATAATTGTGATTTTTTCGCGTGATTTTGCCTCTGTTCGTATTCGGGCCAGTCCCTAATGACGCTCTGATGGGGCCATTACTGAACACATGGTCGATGAGCACATTTAGGATGCAACTAACTTTCAGGATATAGCACTCTGTCTGTGGCTTGGGGCACTTTGGATTATTCTATTCTCACATCTTCATACTTGGAAGAGACACTAAATATGTAAACATAAAACACATATAACCTAGTCAGCGCACAGGTTGAGAGTATTTTTCAGGTGTACCGTCTTGTCAACAAAAACAGAAAGCAATTAGCACGCTGCTCTGGTGGATGTTGAAAAACTGAGCCTGCTCATGCAAAGCCATACTGGGATTTTACTCTACACCAAGTTTTCAAACAGTCTAGCAACCTGCAAAATTTTGGACAGTTAAAATTGATTAGCAAAAATGATTACAAAAGTCATTCATTGAACCAGTAGCACTCAAGCCATCTCATGAAAATAATTGGCCTCCTTTGTTTGGAGTGGCACCGTACGAAGTATTTTTATACAATACATTTAACATTGCTATTTTTGCCCAGACTTTCTCCCTTTTTCCCCCAGAAGTTTCACTGAACGCAACAGAGGTGTGATGAGTACCCCGTCGGTATCTCCAGGGGTGTGGGTTAGTGGTCACTGCTGGTTCTGTGTCCATCACATTGAGGCATATGAGATTAGAAAAGAGGTGGATATAGAAGGATAACCCACAGAGAGGAGTGTGTTGGTTGGTTTTGTGCCGACAGAGGGGAGCTCATTATTCCTATACTCTGAGACGCCTGAAGGCAGCGCTGTGATGGACAGGTACAGGTCTCTGAGGCGTCATCGAGTAAAAGAGCAGGGGAAAACTACTAAAACTAATCTCAACGCAGTCATCTGTTCATTTCATGGGGATAAGTGCTGCACAATTAATCGGAATCAAATCGAAATTGCAATTTTAATTGTGGCAATTATCAAATGGCAAAGGCTGCAATTATTTATGTGATTTAATGTCCACTGTACAGAACAAAATACCCCATCTCCACAGGGTCCTAAGGTGTATAAATCATGCTACGGCTGTAGTTTAGACCTCTGTAGACATGATCTGAAAGGCGCATGATTCCTTGTTGAGCAGTGAATATGTCCGTGTCAATGCACCATCACATGCTTAAACTGTATACTGTGAACTGTACATTGATTTAAAAAAAATGTGCAAATCTAATCGCAATTGCTTTAGTGGTCAGAAATATCACAATTAGATATTTTCTCAGAATTGTTGATGAATAAAAGGCGAAAAAAATGTTGACGTAAAAATATTCCACTCAGAAATCATATAGCAATTCATGCCAATTTCATGTTAATGGAATTTGTCATATGCCATTTTTGTCATTCATAATTTTTGTAAGCTTAAGTAATTACTTTGTGGCAGAGAACTGTTTAACTTTTAGTTTAGAGGACATTTTTCATTAGTTTTGAAGGTGGAAAATTGCACAAAATAGCTAAAAATAAGTGTGTAGTATTATAATTTGTTGATATCTAGCCACAAAGGATCACAAGCCAGTGTACTTGTGCCAGTCCCAATACCAGATAAATGTACAGGGTTACATAAAGAATACTGACATTTTAATAATTACTGTAAATGGTACAGCACTAAGCACTTTAGAAAATCAATAGGGCAATCTCGGTCAAACTGTTTCAGAGAAATGAGCAAATTCTTTTTTGCCGTTTTGAGCTTTTCAGGTTGAGATAAAGCAATTTTGCATGTTTCCTATGAACTGCAGTGTAAGATGCCCAAACTGCTACAAGATGGTTGGGGAAACTGGAGTCCTTCAGTCACATGGTTGGACAGACATTGCCTGACCAAAGATTGGCATAAAAGTGCAACAATCGGAAGATGGACGATTGTCTAAAAAATGCAAAAATATATCAGTCAACATCTATTTTGCACAATCTAGTTCTGGATCATTGGGCATCTGCGAGAGCCAGAAGCCATTCCCAAGAACTATCAGACAGATTTACCCATTCTGTTACTGTATATATGTTTTTGGATGGTAAAAGAAAACTAATGTGCCTGGAAAAAACCCACAGTAACAGATGTTGGCATGTGAGTCAGTCAGCTTCAGATCTCATTAATCAGAGCTAACTACTCTGCCACCATTTACCATTTACCCATTTTCTATGTAATGTCACAATTTGATCTGGTCCTTAAGAGAATATCTTCATGCTTCTACTTTAGGCACTTGTATAAAAATTAGTCTAGGATGCCAGCTATCAGAAGGAGTTGATCAAAGTGGTGCTTGTGCATTTACTTGATCCCCACCTCTGCAGATGACATCACCACATCTGTCTCCTCAGCAACAAGCCACTGCTGCACAACCACCTGTTTCATATATTACCTTTGTAACAAGCTGCAGAGATAATGAAGGGAGGGGGAGCACTTCGCAGACAGAGGGAGTCTAAACACAAGCGATACCATTCATAATTCATGTTTGGAGAATTATCATCAGCGCTGTGGCATTTGGGATGAATTATTGATCAGGTAGAGGAAGTTTTACGTCAGATCTCACACTGAGGTGGTGGGGGGATGGGGGGGGGGGGTAACGGGATAAACGGTCTGTGCTCAGGCGGGACATGTCTGCCCCACTGCACTGTTATGGAGATGATTGGGTTCTCCCAGGAATGCTTGGCTGTGTATGGCTGTTAGGAAACACTTGATATGGGTGACATTGTTGCTGTCAGTAAACTGTTGTCTAGAGGTAAAAATGTGTGGCGCATGTCGAAAGTTTTACATGCTGTTACCAGTGTTATGGATTTGATCAGTATGTCCTGGCCCAAAACTAAATGAAAGCAGCCAGGCCACTCAATCTATTGTAATCAAACATATTTTCACTATATGTATTTGTAGACTAATATAAGCCTTTTTATTTTATTTTTTGCTTTCCAATACATATTAATGTGTGTGTGGGGGTGTGTGTGTGTGTGTGTGTGTGTGTGTGGGGGGGGGGGGGGGGGGGGGGGGGGGGCAGTACTTATTTTACAATATTATTATTGACAGTATCCACAATCCCTAATTGGAACTTCCAGATACTACACCACCATGGATTATGCAAATCCGAGCCATATATTAAACTGCAATGCAACTAAATGTAAAACTCAGCAACCGTGGAAGTTAGGGGACTGTTTACACGACAACCCTGGTCAGGAAAACAAAACAGTTTGGCTGTCTAGACGGATATGCTCAAGGTGTGAAAAAACTGTAAAGGTTGTGAAAATATACAGTAACCCTTTTGAGGGCTGCAAATAACATTGTTCACCCTGGTGACAAAGTCACCACTGCAAAAGAAGCCAGCACTCAACACTTTCACTTCAACTTTTACATCTTGTGTGGTCCACATGGGCAGAGCTAATAAACTCTGAAGTAAGGATTTATATATGTATTAGTGACAGGGCATTATCAAAATATGACTGTATGAAACATACAATCACTGTATTTTGTCATCTTTCAAGCAGACTCAGACAGGGCTGCCAGGGACATTAATGTTTTCACTGAGGACGCCTTTTTCCCAGTACACACGTGCGGAGCACTCCAAGCTGCTCCCCACTGACAGGAAAAAACACCTCTTCCGTGGTTTTCAAAAGATTTCAGAAAACGGAAACCCCATTCTCATGTCAAACTGCATCATTGAGTTTTCAGCAAAAAGCGTAGTTGTGTAAATGGCGCCTAAACCTTTGTATTCCTTTACAAAAATAATTTACTGTATATTACCAAAAGGAAATCACAATATACAATACCATAATCACCATATTCACATACCTTAATATAATGCATTTCTAACAATAGCCACTGTACTTTTAGCAATAAATCTTTCACAATAAATCTCTTCACTCTCCAGAGTTGGTAAAGGTGATGCAACGCAAAGAATGATAGCATTATACCCCCTTGCACCATGGCTCTAGGGGGCTGCCTCTGAGGATGTGGTCACTAATGGACGAGGGGACCCTGACCCCGCTAAGTGACTATAGCTGCTTGACCCTTAAACCTGTCCCCATCATTTACTGGTTTCTCTGTGGATCCAGTGTGACAGGGATGAATTAGTGCCTTTTCTATCCGAGTCGTTATCATTGGAACAGGCAAGGAGGATCAATACTAAACCCATGAGCAGTTACATGCACTGAACAGTAGCCTAATAAAATGTGATATAGTGACAAAGTGGCATTTAGGGTTAACAATGTGACATGTAACTTTAGGATTTCCTCACTGGATTATCAACAGCAGCTTAATCCTGGATAAATTTACTTTAATATATTTATCTAGACATTAATAGTTACTGATAACAATGACAGCAGAGGCTTGGGTATTGCTGATTGTGTGATTAAAAAAGCTAATTTTGTTGTGGGCTACAATTTTGGATAGTGGAGGCAACTGGGATTTAGAATTGCAAAATGAGCTTGAGGTAGGTCATAAGTATACTTTACTTTTACATACAGTATTGAGCTAACATCTGTTGACAGTAGTAGAAAGGTTCACTAATATCGTCCTACTATCGCACACAATTAAATAGAATAGAATATCACAATAATTGAGCCAAAATTGGGCAGTACAACAGGGCCATTAACGTTGATTAAAAAAAAAAAAAAATGGAAATAATTTCTGGATATAGCATGTTTTTTTGTTTTTTTAAAGCATATATTTATTTATAGACAGGTACATTTTTGCGAGGGATGGTTGGTTTGTTATACTGATAGCAGAATAGCTTAAAAAGTAATTTTAAAGGGGCTATATTATGCAAAATAGACTTTTATGAGCTTTCTACCATGTTATAACATTCCCTCATCAAAAGCATACCTGGAACTGTGTTTTGCTTCATTCATTCATTCATTGAGTAATCCTTTATTCTCTGGTGCGGCCGTTGTGAGGCCTCAAAATGCTCAGTTGCACAAAACAACGCCTCTCCCACGAACCCCCGCCCACTCCAGAAAGCACTGACCAATCAACGAGCCCTCTACATCCAGGCTGTTCTCATTCATTTATCCAAAAAACTCTGTTTCCTTTTATTCCTCACATCATTTTTTCATTTTGTAGAATGGCCTTATACAAAAAGTTTAAGGAAGTGAAGTGCTCTTTTTCTTTGTTCCATTCAAAAGATGTTAATACTCTGCACTCTGCTGCCCTCTTCTTGTCTCTTCACCTGTTTTGTTGTAGAGTACTTATTAAAATATTTTCTTTTAGTCATATAATGTTAAAATGTGACCAAGATTGGTTTAAAACCTGAATAAAAGCACAATATATCACCTTTAATGAGAATTTCAAGTGTTTGGCTTCAATCTGAAACCAGATTTTTTTTTATTTTTTTATGATTTTGTACAATTGTGAGATAGAGCCAAAGTCAGTAGAACTAATGACTGCTTTTAGTGAATTCTTTACCATTAAAATATACGGTATAAGGGCCCTAAGGATGGAGCATTTACCGCTAAACCAGAAGGTCCCTGGTTTGATTCTAGATTTGGGCACTCTATGTTATTGCCATTGCAGGATAGGACCATTGCCTTGGGTGCTTTTAATTTACAGAATAATATTAGTTTTGGTTAAAAAGAGAACTGTCACAAAATGCAAAATGTTCAATAACCAAAAGCTCTACATGAAAGAATCCCTCATTTGCTATGCTCACAAAGTGACAACTACTGAGCTCAAGCCAAGTCTGGGTCTTCTGCTGAGGTTAAACCTTTCCGAGTAAACAGCCCAGAGGCAGGCGGGCCAACGGTGGCTGCAGCATGTCCCAGATGTGAGTGTACTGCAGCAGCCGGGGCGTGGACCCGAGCAACAGCTATTTTCAGCCACAGAGTGCAGGAAGGAAATAAAGGCCTGCGAGTGTGCACAGGATTCAGAGGGGCTAATCAAACACCAGTGACCGATGGCAATCACACCGTTCTGACACAATGTTGGCGCGAATGCATTCTGGCCTGGGCTTATCACAGCGGTCAGAGCGGGGCTGTGTGAAGTGGAGAGAGAGAGAGAGGGGAGAGAGATGGATGAGGAGAGGAAATCACAAACAGGAGCTGCACCGGGAGCAGTTGGTCCAAATTTAATCTGGGCACTGGAGTCCGTTCGGGCTGAGTTTACTTTAAATGACTGTGTTCCATCTGTTGCAAGGAGGGACAGGCTTATGCAGAACTAATCTCTTGCATACTTCATGAAGTTAGTAGATTTTTCTGCTTTTTCATTATGCTATGTTCATATTATTACATTATATTCCTACAGTACAAAAGACTAATATTGGTTTCTGTGCATTTGCAGCCTCACATGCAATAGTCTCAGACCTTTCCCATTCTTGTAAGTTTAAACCACTTGAGCCTCATACAGAAGCTGCCATACTTTGCTAGTGTTAATTCATGTGGTTATGCCAAACAATACTGATCCACTAGACCAGTGTTTCTCAAAAGGTGGGAACAATATAGTTTCTGTTTAGATTCTTCCCTTTGCCTAGGCATGCAAGTCTGTGGATGGCAGGAACCAGAGAGAGAACTACTTCATTGCCCATGGACGTTGGACTGTTGACAACTTGTCATAACATTTATGCATTTTTTTAACTCAATATTTCCAATAGTTTGCATTGGTGCAACAGCAGTTTGATGTGCATAGATGTAACACTTAAAGGGCTATATTATGTTTTTATTCACTATTTTTAAACCAATCTTGTCCACCTCTAGAACAACATTTCACATTTTACAAAATTTAAAAACATGACTAAAATAACGTTTTAAATAAGTAATTTACTGGTGCCATAAAGAAACAGGAGAAGAGACCAAGAGAGGGCGGCAGAGTCCAGAGAATAAAAACAATAAAAGGAACTTCATTTCCTTAAACATTTTTGTATGACGGCATTTTATAATAAAATGAAAAATGAGGAATCAAGAAAAAGACATATATGTTGTTTTTTTGATAAATGAATGAGAGCAGGCTGGATGTAGAAGGCTTGTCGATTGGTCAATGCTTCATGGAGTGTGTGGAGGTTTTTTCAGGAGAAGCAGAGGTTTGTGAATCCAATCACTTTGAGGCCCCAGAACATCCGTGCCAGAGAATACAGGATTACTTAAACATGCATGAATGAAACAAAACACAACTCCAGGTTTTTGATGAGGAAACAACATTATAATATGATAGAGAGCTCAGTCTATTTGCATAATATATCCCCTTTAACAATGATTGCTATGTCTTCTTGAGCATCTTTTGATTGGGTCAGGTACTAGGTATGATTAAATAAAAGTAATTACTTTCATAATACACACTGAAATGTCCCCATTAGTTGAATGGTGTACATGGCCTGTCAACATGCAATCAGTTGGGATGGAAAATCATAGTTCCAGCATTTTGTCTACTGTAACTTTACAGATGTGCAGAATGAATAAAAGATCTTAACTTGACCGCTGTTAATCTAACTGAATTGAAACTACTAAATACCATACAAGAAAGCCACACTGAAGCTCCCATTCCCATTGTAACAGAACAGAAACATCTCTATTCACTCCAACACTGTAACATCAGGTCTGTAAGCATCACTCCACGAGTCAGTGAGGCTCCAAGGATGTTTAGCCCATATCAAAACTGACTCTTGCAACGCCGTTTGCATCTCAAGTACACCACGCCATTGGACTTAATGAAGTCCGCAAATCAGTCAGCGCACTTCCTTCCACTCCACTGCTCTGGAATTGCACACGCACACAAAATTACCAAACTGTTGATCGATGGCTAACAGGTGCGGGCTAATTATGCTAATCATGGTAACAGCCGAATAAACTGATTGCCGTGTTCATTTAAACGGTGACGATGTTCCTTTGGAGCCTAATTAAAAAACGGGGAGGGGAGAGACAGGAGCGAGTGGGGCTGGCTTGGGATGTTTAAGTCAAAGCTTTCTCCGGGGCCTACTGTAATAAGCTGTGTTTCATTGGTTTAATGATGTCATAATGAATTTATAATGAAGGGGGAGGGGCTGCAGTGGCAAAGAAGGATACGACTTCTAAAATGTGCCGCTAGCTTCCAAACCATGTGCAGAGAAATGGAGACAAGGGAGCCGTAGATGAAGTTGTAAGCAGCAGAGAGTGAAAAACTAATTCAAAGTAATAGAAAAACAGTGAAGGACATTGACCCCCATCTGTTTCAAAGACTGGGGAGGTTACACAGGGAGCAATTATCAGCCCCCCAGCTTGCATTTACCTGTGCCATAGGGAAAGCATCATTAGAGTGGCAATAGGAGGCCAGGGGGAGATGAACTCTGGGGCTCTGGGTGGTCACTGTGGAGCAGTGAGGGCTGGATAGGGCCTGATTAATGTTTATGGAGGCAACCGCTGCTATCAAAAGCCTCACCCCCCCTACCCCCCTCTCCGCAAAGCTCCTCTGTTTGAAATTCAGCCTTACAAAGAGATTGGAAGCCTATATAGGCTCCGTTTGCAAGAGCACCATTTGTTTTCAACAGATGCCTCAAGGGAAACAAAGAGAATTATATTTGGTTCACACTTTCAGCTTTTCTCAGAGTATAAAAGGTTTCAGAAATGGAAACATAGACATTTTGCCAACATAAAAACGTATTAGAACGTATGTGTGGCCTTTAAATAAAATTAAAATAAAAAAAGTGCTAGCATCCAACCACATACTGAGCAATATTTCATTCAATAACAAGAAAACTGAAGGAAATGCTCTTCCTCTTTGTGAAGTGCCTGAAGATCACTTCAGGGGTTTGACTGCCAAAATCTCCAGTCACAAGTGTTTGTGACAGTCCCAACCCGTATAAATTGAAAGGATTGCTTTTGAAAGAGCATCTGACATAAAAATCTATACCAAATTCCTTTTGCAAATAATTCAGTGTGGCAACCCTTGTTATGAATAGGGAGCAGCTGACAAGAACTTTGACTTATTCAGTTTTTTGATGCTTATGTCCCATCTTGTTTGAGATGTGTTACTGCCAACAAAACCAAAATTATTTTTCATGCAATGGTAGAATGATGGCAAAGAGGCTAGCACTGTCACCTCACAACAAGAAGGTCATGGGTTGATTCACAGACTGGAAGTGGAGTTTGCAGGTTCTGCCCATTTTTGGGTGGTTTTTCTCTGAGTTATATGGTTGCAACCATCAACCTAACATAGAGCTGTGCCAAAAGCATAAAGGTGAATCGTGTTTAATCCTTAAGCAGCCATTTAAAAAACTTACATCCAGTGGCTTTAGTACAAAAAGTGCTCACCTCCACAAAAGTGTTATTAAAATATTATATGATTTTTTTTCTGCTTTAGATGACTCAATTCTTTTAATTAATTTCAATGATTAAATTCAATTATAAAACTATTATATTTTATTGTTTTTTGTTTTGTTTTTTTAAACCCTTTAGGTCAAGGTCAATGTCAAGGTCAAGTTTATTTGTATAGAACATTTAAAACAACAATCGGTACCCAAAGTGCTTCACATGGCCAACATAGTGCAATACTTGAATAAATAATAAATAAAACAAGTAAAACAAGCATGTTAATACACTTAAAGCACACAATGATAAAATTAAATAAAACAAATAAATACATAAAAATAGCAATGAAAATGTCCAGCTCAGCTTGTGTTAAAAGCCAGTGCAAACAAATGGGTTTTTAATAAAGATTTAAAAATATTTAAAGGCTGGGCTATTCTAATACACAGAATTTTTAATAATTTCAGAGTGGCGGAGCAGCTACGGCGAAGGTCCTGTCTCCTCTGGTTTTCATAAGTGTTCTCGGAATTTGTAAAATCAGCTGATTAGTTGACCTCATTGTTCTGGTTGGAACATGGACAGACAGTAACTCTGAGAGGTAGGAGGGGGCCAGCTCATTTAGACATTTAAAAACAATCAATAAAATCTTAAAATGAATCCTATAGCTGACAGGAAGCCAGTGCAAAGAAGCCAGAACGGGGATTATATGTTCATATTTCCTGGTGCCAGTCAGAAGATGAGCCGCAGCGTTTCGGACTAAATTTAACTTTAGATGTCATTTTGCTACTGTAAGCCACTATCAGAAAAAACACAAAAAATGAAACATTTTGAACATACTAAGTGTTATGTGAAAATTTCATAAACATATTATTATGGTCTTGGACATGTCACTGATTGACACCAAAAATTATTTTGAGGAATTCTTATTTTTTGGACAGAGGTCTTGTTTTTTTTTTTTTTTTTTTTTTTTTTTTTATGTGACACTTGTCTTTTAGTACAAAAAGTGTTCACATCCTTAAAAGTATATTATTGAAGACATTTTTTCAACTTTTAATCACTCAAATATTTTGAGTTCTGACCATAACAATTACATTTTTAACATTTCACACATCAGTGCTTGTGTGAGAGCCTCTAAAAGTGTGAAAGAGTCAAGGACTCAAGAGAGAGCTGTTTGAGACAGGGAAAAAGAGACAGGTGACATAAGTATTATTTTTTTTATCAATATTTTTGCCATATCGCCCAGCCCTAATTAAACATTCCCAAAAGGCTGATCCAATCCTGACCAGGATCCTGGCTCAAGACCTTGATAAGACAACCCCGACAGAGCTCAGAGGTCACCCACTGCTCTTGACAGGTTTTTGTAGCAGAAATGGAGGATGGGTCAAATGCAAAGCACAAATTTCCCTATGGGGACAATGAAATCTACCTCAAAATCTCAGTCTCACACGTGATATGTTTCTTATGTACGTAATATATGTACCATATTTTCCAGACTATAGAGCGCACCTGAATATAAGCCGCACCCACTAAGAGAGCATTTCCGCAGCCTCCGCAACTCTGCGGCGCCGGTCCGGCCGTGCTCCGCCCTGCGCTGAAGATACGCAGCCAGTCTATTTTCTTTGACGCCATTCGACAGCGGACTCCATTCAGATCAACCTCCACAACTCAGGTCACACCAAAAAGGAAACTGAACGTGTACAGCATCCGGATTTAAAAGTAATGTTACTCCATACGAACGTTTTTGATTAGAATATTTACATTTGAGCTATATTTCTCATATTATCTTTGATATAGTCTGTCTTAGAAGGCCGTTTATGTACTACAGACTTTATGTCAGATATGCTTAAACATTTATTACCCTTGTATTTCTTTTTCGTGCCCAGCTACTTCCCTGTTAGAAAGGAAACCCCCGTGAAATGAAAGTGAAGTGAACTCCAAAGCAATCTCATATTAAACTATTGTTTTCTGTAATTCAGCTTCTAAATAAATAGTTGTTTTGGACTTTTTAAATTTTATAGCACAAACTCATACTTCTCGTGCATGCTCTTCCCAAGCTGCTCAGGGCTCTGCAGCCCAGCGGAGTGGAGACGGATCCAGTAAGCGAGGGTCTGCGCCGTTGTTCGGTGGCGGCCCGCAGTGCAGCAGATACGCATGCATGCTGAAGAAAAATCCATAGAAAAGCCGCATGGTTCAAAGCATGGGAAAAAAAGTAGCGGCTTATAGTCTGTAAAATACGGTATGTAATATATATATATATATATATATATATATATATATATATATATATATATATATATATATATATATATATACATATATATATATATATATATATATATATATACATATATATATATATATATATATATATATATATATATATATATTGTTCTATAAGATGTAAAAAACTTGATGTTCCATTCAAACAAAAGGTTTAAAAACAGGGACTAAAAACTCTGTTGATAAAGCAAAGATTTAAGCAGAATCAGTGATATACGATGCTGCACTCTGTAGTTAAATTCACCCTTGGTAACAGAGAACAAGCCAACAATACCACTTTTGTGCATGGGTGACAATGGAGAGAATATATGGAGGAGGTGAAAGCACTGAGGAGACTTAGAGCATCAATAAAAAAACAGGTCTTTGTGTGTTTCACTTAAGAGCCGTGTTCACTATTTAAATGTATGCCACATTAGGAGGGATCTGCCCAATTCAATATATTATAATGTGATGTTTGGCCTTAATGGAAAATCAATAGAGACAAGAGTGAGACCAAACAAAAGCCATTTCCAAATTGACGTACAGGGTCTGTGTGATTGATTCTGACTGCTGCAGGTTTTTTAATACCATCTTCCCCGAGCTCATTGACTCCCAGACGCCGTGCTGCGGTTTATCTACAAACTGCCAAATGAGTCCTTGTCTATTCCACCTCATCTCTCTTTGGTCTTCCTAAGCCCAGGAGCAGATACGCTGAATAACATTACAAGACAAATGGATGAATTTATTTTTTTCCCTGTGAATATATCCTGTGTGTAATCGATCATAGGAACAACGCAACTCCCTACTCGGAAAAGTAATCTCTGATGTTGCTTTCCTCAATCCAAAGTGAAAGCCCTGATATTAACATTCAGAGTGCAACAGGCCTGACACAATGGCATCAGTCGTCATCATCAATTTAATGACATCATACCATCCCTGCTGTTGTTTTAATAGCCTATAAAGTCACTTACATTCCCCAACCCCCACCCACTCATACAGCCTCATACAAATACATACCACAAAAGGATCACAAGCTAAAGCTACAAGCAATGCTCAGCATGGATTAGCAGCCACTGATTTTTTTGGTTTTCTTCAATCTCTATATCTGTGAAGACTCTCACTCATACGCTACAGTACAAATTCGGTATGATTAGGACACTGCAGCACAGAGCCCAAGAGGTTCCCACAAGCTCTGAGGGAAGGAGGAAAGAAGAGCTACATGTCCACCAAGCCCTCAGAACCTGTGGATATCCCAACTGGGCCTTCTACAAATCACAAAGGACAAGAAAACAGGACAGGAAAAACAAGAGCCAAAAAGAAGCAATGTAGTCATTCCTTACATCTCCGGCCTGTCTGAGAAACTTAAAAGGAATTTTTAGCCAACACAACATCCCGGTTTATTTCAAACCTGTTAAGACCCTCAGACAAAAACTGGTTCACCCCAAGGACAAATTGCAATCAAAATTACATCATAAAAGTACACACTGTTATACAGTGACTTATATATTGAGCTCACTATTAAACTTGCAAGCACTATTAAAAAAAAAAAAAGAGAGAGAGTTAAGGAATACAAATATTGCCCAAATAAGTCTGTTGCAACTCTCGCAAAATACTTTTCCCCCATATAGGGCTCAGTGCGTTTATTTATTCACTCCTGTTTTACATCTCCTGATTATATTCCATATCATGTAAAGGCCAGAGGTGACATCTGGCAGGTAAAAAACAGGAGATACTAAATGAGATGAAACCCTTCGTAGTGGCCTTGAATTAATAATACACCAACCAACACTCAGAAATTCAATCAGAGCTGTTTTCAGAGACTGTGCAAGGAGTAAGTACAGATCCCTATAGCACAGTTACCTTGAGGCACAATAGGCATATACAATGGTAAAGGGTTCTACCTCCAAAGCACTTTGCCTCAAAAAAGCACACATAACACATAATATCATAACTACTGCATCTCTTAGGGTAGCCTCTCACTCAGCCGACTGAAACAACTCTGTATTCAATCACACATTAAAATCAACCTTAATTAGATAAGGCCACACACTATGTATACAATAGTAGATGTCTTTGTTCAATCAAGATTAGCAGATATTGTGATCTAATCCAGTGGTTTTCAGTTGGTGGGCCAGGACTCAAAAGTGGGTCACAAGGAGGTTAAATTAAGTTTTAATGTTCAAATTATTTCAAGCTTAATGATAGTTTTAAGTACATGACATTAGAGTTCAGATCGGGCCCAAAAAACAGAGGGTGGGGTTACCTCTCTCGCTCCCTTCAGTCTTTAGGTACTGATTTTGCGGGGCACACAGCAGTCCTCTCCAGCTTTCACTGAAGAGTTTTGGGCTTTATTGCTGTACTACACATTAATATGACTTTACATTTTGAGCCTGTAGCAACTAACCAGTCCCTGTCGCCACCCTCTCAGCTTAGGTAAACATATCCTCTTCTTGGGCTCGTTCTTAAATAGCATGCATTGGTCATGCAATTTTATTCACACGAGCACTCGTTCTCCTGAAGCTGGAAAGGCAAGCTCACTGCCTAAGAACGCATGGGTGTTGCAGACTGGGTCAGACTCAAGCAGAAAATCTAAACTTTACATGACATGGTAAAACTGTTTTTTGCCATAAAGACTTTGGTTGTGTAAAAGGTTGGTCACAAAAAATCTGAGATAAAACTAGGTCCCACATTAAGACCATTTTTTGCCACCACATTGTTACCCTTGAATGACAAACCAAACCTTTCCATTTACCTTTTTTTTTCTTTGCAAGAAGGTTCTTTTTCATAGCTCTCTTTACGAACTTCACTGCCACCAGTCAGAACAGTGCACTCTTCATGGCCTTTCAACTCATGCTGCAACTATGCGGGTCATCCAAAAGTCTTCTACTTCTATAAAACTAGCAAACTCAAGGTTTCCAGTATGACACAGTAACATCTGAACTCTCTCCAAAATGAAGCGCAACACTATCCTTGTAACTGCCATTGTAATAGATACAAAAATTCCAATGAATAGCCCATAAAGCGCGGAGTGAGTCAGCAACTTTGTGCTCAGCCAAGGCGTATCTACGTCTTTCAAAAGTGCCTTAAGTTTAACTGCAGTCACTGCTCACTGACCCTCAAGTGTTACACCAAATGCTCATCCCGCTGCCCGACTCCATATTCAAGTTAATGCAAGTGACAGATTTGACTTTGAACTTCTCCCAAACCCCAGTGCTACAGGTGCAACACAAGGAAATACATTCACCCAAGACATTTGCCTAAAGACTTCTTACAATATTATGAGCAAGTAGCAACTTTTTATTCTGACAACCAAAGTCATAAAAGTGCCTTTTCCAAGCCGAGCGAAGATAGAAGCCATATTCCAAGCTACAAATCTTCAGCTATAATATTGAACTGTGTAATGCAGTGGCTCCCAAATGGTGGGATGGGTGGGGTGCAGAGTGGTTGAATATACAATAGTTTCAAAGTTCAGCCTATTTGAAAATCCAGAGATGGGGTCACAAGTGGGTGTAGTTTTTGAGAAGGCCCCAAGCCTGGATAAATTTCAATTCAGTTCAATAAAATGTCATTTATATAGTCCAATATCACAAAGGGCTTGTGTGATTTTTTAATCAAACATAAACACACAATCAAACATAAATTACACTAAACTAAACAGTCTCAGGACATTTCCTGTTTTAAGACCTTCCCTCTAGGTAAAACAAAAACAAAAAAACAAGCTAAATACAGAGGGTTGCGTCAGGAAGGGCATCCAGCATAAAACCTATGCTATATTTATAATGCAAATCACTGCTTGCTAAAAGGCAGTGATGAAGTGCCATATGAAAAGAGGAAGACTGTGTTTGTGCCATTGTTTTTCTGTCTTGGGTCCCACCAATGCACAGGTGTAGTGTATAATACAGCAGCTTACATACAGTAATACAGAGCTTTAGTAAATATGAACCAGAATGCTTTCAGGACCCTACTCAACAAAGTAGCATACCAGCATTGGTTCCCGTACTACAGTTTGCTTCTCAATCACTGGTTCAGTTCAGTTTATTTTCCACAAAGTTACAATGTACATGTAAACAAATACATTTGAAGAAAATGGACTCCCTTAAGAAGCCAATTATAGCTTATGAAATGGGGTCCATAAAACACCGAAGTGCACTAAAACATACAGCACACACAGTACAAGCATTTTACTTGCTTGTTGTAATTATTATCCCCAATATTATTTCTACAATTCTCAGCATTTGTTTCACTGCTATCATCATCATTATAACACATATATTTCATAATAATCAATAATAACTATTCTATCATTCATTACTTCATTGCACATTATATAACAAAATAACAATCATCATTATTAGAACTTCCATTTATATTACTACTAACATTACCATCAATATTACCATTTCCATCACTACCATTAGGTTTAGTATATGGTCACTTTTATATAGCACTTTTCTACCTCAACTCAAAGTGCTTTAAATCAAAAAAACTATTCATCCATTCACTTTTGCAATCACTCACACATTCATACACCAGTGGGTGCAGGAACCAGAGGCAAGGTGGGTTAAGTGTCTTTCCCAAGAACACAATGACAATATGCAATGGAGGAAGTGGGGCTGAACCGCCAACCTTCTGGTTACTGGACGAACGGCTCTACCAACTTAACTAATGCTTTTTTGGAAGCACAATAGACTGTCCCCTTTATAACATCGTATTAATTCCCTGTTTGCCTTGATATTGTATTATATTACAAAGGTGCAACCAACATTACAAACATAACTGGAGGTCACACAAACAAATCTATGATGCAAGGAAATGCTCAGTTTACAGCTAGGGCTTGTTACATCTGTAAATAACTCAATTCGGCATTACATCTCCTGTTTGCATACAATATCACGTAAAGGCTAAAGGTGTCACCTGCCAGGTAAAAACAGGAAATACTAAATGGAATCAAACCACTTGCCTCAAGAATTCTTACAATATTGTGCCAAAGCAGCGTACCAACCTCTTCTTCTGACAGCCAGCCAAAATCATAAAAGTGCACATTCAGAGCCAGGCTGTAAAGATACCATTCCAAATTCCAAGCAACAAATCTCCCACTATGATCTGACAAGAGGAGAACATAACTCAAGGATGATAAAAATCAGCGTCACAAGCAGCTTCACGTCTCCGAGCACAAAAGCATAGCCGACGGGTTTGCAAGACTGTCATACACAGAAAAAGGAGTCAGCGTCCCAGTTTAAACAGCGCACCAGCGTCTCTGACTGAAGTATATGTCTTTAACTCACCTTGCCAAAGTCCCTGACATCAAAGAGGTCAAAGGGGTCGAACAGCTCACAGTTGCGCAGACCAAACTTATCGTGGCAGACCTTCAGAAATGTCCGGATGTTCTTCAGACACAGGAACTGCAAGGAAAAGAGAAAAAAATGTGTTATATGCAAATTCATTTCAACACATTTTTTGTTTTTATCTTTCAGCTGCTCCCTTTTTCTTTATTCAGGGTCTCCGCAGGGGACCGTATGGTGATTTGGCATATTTTTACGTCGAATGCCCTTCCTGTCGCAATCAACCACTGTTACTGGAGGAAGAAAAATGGATTAAGAAGTGTCTTGCCCACAGACACAATGACTATGTACTTCAAATAAGGTTCAAACCGTGGGCGAACATTTAACCTACTGCACCACTTTTACCTCTTCCAAGAAGTTCATAGTCTTTAATGAAATTCATACCAGACTACAAACTGAGGAAAAAAAAAAAAAAAAACTCCCCCCAACATACATTTGGATCCTAATCCGTTAAGAATTACTTTTTTTTAGAGATTATGGCCCACTAGTCTCACAGAACTTAATTAATTTGTGGCAAACTTTTAAAAGTTTCACTGCAACCCCACAGGGTGAAGTTGTTCCAAAACAAGAGCCATGCTCTGAGCAGGACCAAATGGGTTTTTTAGACTTTTTTTTTTTTTTTTTTGCTGCACGTTGGACAATAGAAAGCCCTGACCTCCAACACAAAAGGCAAGGGAAACTAACCTCTACACCAACAGGGAGCAAGATATTATTGATTTTCGGCTGTGCCCCTGCCAAGTGACTATTTCCCTAATCACACAGACCAGCATTTTGAAGTATTTAATTTCTGCACATTACCAATAACTTTATAAACAACAAAAGAAATACATGTTTTTATTCTCCTTACTCCTTGGCAACTGCACCATCCACAAACACAAATGCCTTCTTAGCTATAGCACTAAAGCTTTCTCTTTTCACAATTTATAACCAGAAAACACCAAAAAGAAAAAGGCTGGCCAGTGGCAGACTGACAGAAACTATTTGTCTTCACCAGTCTGAGTATCTTCATGTTTTTCATGTTTATGTGCTCCTGTCTGATATTGGAGGATGGTCAGATTGCCTACAATTGTAATAAGGTAATAATCTTTCTAAATGTATACTGACTGGTGTGGCTGCACAAGACAGTTCCTTTCACATCAGTGTCTTTGAGCTTTAAACAACATCTTCTTGATCTCCTGTTTGTCTGGAGGCCTAGTCTGCCTCTCTAATCCTCCAATCACTAATAGTCCTATCCCATCGCCCAAGGGTAAGGTGTCCCCAACCTAAGCCCAGAGTCAATGCTCTGCCCTAGGATCACTGGCCCTGGATTAAGACCCTTGCCACAAGCCACAAGTTCACAGGTGACATGTTCTGCATTTGAATTTTTATTGTTTTACACATGCAAAACACTGAATAAGGCTATTTAATATACTTTATATTTTATTATTTAGCATTTTATTCATTGTCATACATTTCTGTGCACCTTTGTATTCAACAGAAAGCCAAGGTTTCATTATAGCTGATCACACAAAATTAATTTGTATTGATTTGCTGTGACCTTTTCCTCTTAAGTGGAGCAAATCATGCCCAGTCTATTCATTCAAGGCAATTTGTTGTATTCTGCTGCCTTATTATTTACCCATTAGCATATTATTTATATCCCAACAATGAATATAACCCACTTATGCAAACAAAGCTCATTTACAATTCAGAAAAATTACTCATAGACAGAGAGAGATCTTCCAGTTGCACAATGCACTGCCTAGTAATAAACGCTTCACGGCCACATCGCCCTCGGTCCCTATATGATCTGTCCAATAACTGTGCAAGAATATTAAAATATTAATGATAATATAACCACCTCCCATCATCCCCAGCCTTTTGAGTGTGTGAAATGCATAACCTGCCATGCAAATTCAGATGCTACTCATATATGCCCTTTTATTGAGATGTGAAGCAGGAAGTGGATACAGTGAAAGTGGAGTGAGAGGTTAGACGTGGAACAAAATGATCTGTTGCTGAAAGTCATCAATGGCATTTTGCATATTAATATTTAAATTGGGAAATGGTACAATAGGTTCATACAAACAATGCATAACCTAGGCCGGGTCGAATCTCTTGTCATTTCTCATTTCCGCTTTCTATTGTGCCCATTAATGAACTGGAAGAATGTCGATTCTGATCAGTCAACTGCTTGGCATTCGGAAGTCTTGCAAAATCTCTTTTTTATTTAAAATGTATTATTATGACTAACTCTGGCCACAAGGAGTCAGTGAATAGATATAGAAAGAACAGTGGCATATAGTATTTGCAATCAAGTGCTGTTACCCTGGCTGCACTGGGCCAATCGTCTCACATGCTCTCTGGGTGGAGTCTGTATGTTCTCGCTGTTACTGTGGATTCTCTCCGGCATCTTCCTATACTAAGATATGCATGTGTTAGGTGATTTGGTGACTCTAAATTGTTCCTAGTGTTTGTCTGTTTATATCTCTTTGCCAGCCCTGAGACTAACTGGCCACTATTGAGGATGTACCCCACCTAAAGCCCATAGTTACTTGGATAGGCTCCAGAACTCTTTCTCTCATGAAATTTACATATTTTGACCATTGACATAAAAGACCAAAAAACAAGTTTAAAAACAAGTTTAAGGATACACAAGTGTATCATTAAACAACCTCAAACAGCACATCCACACAAGCACAAAAATCCTCTTTAAAACAATATCTAATCTTATTCTGTGAAAATATGTTTATCATTTCACAATTCCAAGGGAGCCATAGTTTGCACTGAGGTAAACCACTGTGTGCCATCATAACTTTCATTGCAAACATTAAAAAACAGCAATATACCCATATTCATCCCGTTACTGCTGCACCCTGTTGCTACAATGGAACATACGAGGGCTCATCTGCATTCGCCCGCAGTCCTAATTAGCTTTGCTGCTTTTGATAAACACTCCAAAAGATCAGCTCCACTCCAGTGATTTTGAGAGAGAAGAGCAGAATTGCATCTGACAGGCCAGCTTGATATTTGCTGGTATTTCCAATGGCCACACACCTGACTCATTCTCATTCAGGAAAGCACATCTGTTTCAACCTGAGTGTCACATCAAGAGGGAGGTGCACTGGGTTTGCTAAATGTGATAAATATTACAGAGGTGTTATAGGAACCACATGTATTCACTGTATCGCTGGAACTGAGTACTTGAGTGCACATTTTAAACAGGGGTGCAAAGTGGTACAGTGGTTATGGCTCCTCCTTCACAGCAAAGAGATCCCCGTCAATAATGTCTCTGTATTGAGTCTTAATGTGTTACTGTTGGTTCACATAAGGTTCCTCTCACCATCCAAAGAAATGTATGTATACACTTATAGGTAAATTTGTAAGTGGCTCACTGTGAATAATTGTTAAAGTGAATGGTTGTCTGCCAGTGTATGTCCGTAAGTGGAAGTTCTCCTGTTACTAACTGCTCATTGTCATGGGCATACACCTCCTCAGGCCCAAGTAGCTTGGACAGCTGGGCTCCAGGCCACCAAAAATTAATTCAACTCAACTGTCCTGAAATCACCACAACTGCATACCCACTAAATTTGTCTGTGTTAGATTAGTGGTTCCCAACTGGTGGGTTGAGACCCTAACCCCTAATTTACACCAAAGCATCAACAGTGCATAACAGCAGTCAGCCGTTCATTAACTGCTTTTTGTAATATTTTACAATTCCCACTGGCAACGACATATACATGCGTTACATTCATGACACTCTACGCTAAAGAGAGGTTGGAGTTCTATTTTTTGAGTGCCTCCACAGTGATCTACACAGCTGCAGCCAGGCAAACACAGGAAACAAGCAGAAAGTGTCAAAATAATTTCCTCTTCACATTCAAAATAAAGGCCCACTAAAGCAGTGGTAATGTAAACATTGCACATCGAGAAGGAATTCTTAAGAGGGTGAAATATCATCTAATTTGCAACACTAAGAAGCCATTTTACAAGGACAACATGAAAAAGGGGAAGGCATGTAGCGTAATAGAAACAACTTAGCATCCAGACAGTGAGAAGTCTGTAAAACAGAGGGTAGGGACCTGAAGCAGTGAAAGCAGCGTTTCAGGGTTTTGTTTCAAAGTTCTGCCAATTCGAAGAAAGAGAAACACTACAAAATACATGTGCCATATTTAGAAAAAAATCATATTTCAAAAGGCAAAAGAAATATAGTCCATAGTCCAGCCTAGCATTGTTTTATCATTTTGTAAAAGATGCTGCTTTTGATAAACTTTGCAAAGACCAACTTTTGCACCCTTGATATTTAGAGATAATTCCACTGTCACGTTTTCTGGCCACACCTGACTCATTCTCATTCAAGATCGCACATCTGTCCAACCTCAGTGTCACACCATAAGAGAGCCATGCAGGCCGCTCAAAACACACTCTGATTGGTTGGCCTGGCAGAGTGACATTTGCAGTTCAGTGGCGAAGGTTATCGAGTCCACAGATCCTCACGTGCGCTGGCGGAGAAAAAAAAATTTTCAAGCCCCTGATATGAAAAGGTAACATTTGCTGGTGAGGTCTGAAGATGGAGAGAAAGAGTAGATCTAGAGATGGGGACAAGATGTGTCTGACATCCTAATGTATGTTGGCGATAAGAGAGGCGCAGTGGGGAGAATGACTGTGATCATGAAAGAAAAAAAAGGCCATTTGTGGTGGAGTGGGGAGTGCTGTGGCCACCTCCTTAGGCTCTCCTGCCCTCACAAACATCTATCTGGAATTGCCTGGCCTTGTGTGCACCCCTCTCAGGGCTACGCTCAAATAAACTGCTATTTTTCTCCAAAGTGGCAGCACATTGCAAAATTATTATCAGACAAACAAAAACATGCCAGAGAGGAGAAATCAGATACAAGTCAGAGAGATGTAAACATATCAAAATGCGACTTATGAAAGGACTGAAAAGATTTAGGCACCACCCCATTTTGGGTGAAGTGATTGAAAGCTGCCAGTCTCAGACTGCTAACCCTTATACCCCAATTTTAAAAAGTTACATTATTACTGTTAAGTGAGGACTGCCCTGTCCATAAATACAGTTTTACAGAAAACTTGCTTTTTTTTTTTTTTAGGATGCATTATTACAGCCTTGGGTACTGTATGTCAGAGATTACCAACAACATTTATTATATCTGTGCTAAACAATTCCCATTAAAATCCATTAAAATTGGTTGTGACTTTTTGTTACTACCAAAAATTCCCAAATCCATCTAAATCAGTGTTGTTAGTAATATTTAAGATACCCAAGGCTGTAATAATTCCCCTAAAAAATCCAATTGAGAATAATGAAAATATTTCTTATATTTCTTGTGTGTGTGTTTTAGACTAAAAAATATAGATGCTCTTGCATACACAGGTATAAAATAATTAAATAATTGGTATTTGTGGTCAGGGCAGAAGCTGATTAAAAGGTTTATGCAAAAATGGTTGAAAAAAATCTGAATGTATTTATATGATGTTTTGTGACAAGGACACTTTTGTGACTTAAAAGATGCTACGTAACAGATTGTGAGAACAAAATGTAAAAATGAAGTAATATTAGATTTGTATTTTGGATATCAAATTCCATAGAAAAGGTAAAACATAAAAAAATGGAAAATAAGTCATTAGACATTAGTCCATTATTTAGTCAGTCCACAGTCGCATACCGGTGGTGGTAAACTACCTTTGTATATACAGTTGCCCAGTGCTAAATGCCCTCTCAGACTATCACGGAAAAGGCCAAAACACATCACACAGAGACACTGGAGGCAAGGCGGGTGATGTTTCTTGCCCAATTCGCAACAACAGTATAAACTGGGGAAGCAGGGTTTGAACAGGCCAGCCCTCTGTCTACTGTCACCCTACTGACATTTTATTGCTTCAATATTTACCACTGAACTAGAAGATGCCTGGTTCAATTCCAGGTCTGTCTTCCCTGATAGAAAATTTCAGCCACACCAGGATAAATGGGCAGCGTTACATCAGAAAGGACATACAACGTAAAGACCTATGCCAAATTACCGTTAGCTACCTGTTCCAAGTGCTTCCTGTATACTACATATACTATGCATATCAATAAAATGTTCTGTGAAAAGAGACTGAAGTTCAACAGTTGTGTAAGTAGGAAGCTTTCACAAAACACTTCCCTCCCTGTATTACCACAACAGGAACACAAGATGAAACAGCTGTGTATTTTCTCCACGTGCACTTAGATTTTATTGAAGCCCATTACTGTAAAACCATATGCGGCGTTAGTTTGATTCTGTTACTTTAAATAGCTGTCACATGCAATCACAAGTAATGGAATACAATAAAAGGGAATGGCAAAAGCAGCTCGCAAAAGCAAATGAGATGTGATGTTTAGGCACAAGTCTGATTGAAAAAAGCCTTTTCTAAGTTAATGAATCAATTAGAGTTTGATGAGTGTAAGGTTTTATAGTATGAGGCTAATAATGTCATATTTAGGGAAACTGGGGAGGTGCATGTGTAAAACTACAGGACGTGCCACCGGCGAGCTGATACTGCACCAGCAATGTTTATTAGGGACTTGTAAAATTTGTGAGTGGAAGTTTAAAAGAAGAGAAATGTCCTTGAGCAAACTAGACACTGCATACCATAGACATTGCCAAAATAGATTTACCAGATTAAAGAACCTCTTTTAGTTCTTCTGTAGTCAGCAATTACAAAAAAACTGGTGGTTTAGGGCCCAACACGGCTTTGGAGAAAGGTTGAATATAGAATTACTGTTCAACGTTGACGCCTAAATATTGTAGAAATAACACAAGCTAAAGGGGGGAAAAAAATTAAATAAAGAGTCCCACAAAAACAACAGTGGTTACTATAGCCCCAAAATGCTCATCTCTAGAGCTTATAGGCTGACAGAAAACCTACAATTTCTCAAAAACAAATCCTACACAAGGCAGTTGGTGAACCTTCATTTAGGCCCAATGAAATGCACTGGAGATAATAAACTCTGTTGAAAGAAATAACCAGTACCCCTTGTCAGGCTCCTGCTGATTCATTTGGGTTCAGACATGTGCCGGCTGGGCCAATGGTGTGGCAGTACTGCCATGAGTGAGCGGGTTTCAGGTTTGCCAACAACAACAAGCACTTTTAGCAACACTTGTTAACAGCGAAATGGAAAAACGTAAGGTATGCTGCTCTACATTTACAAAAACAGCAATCTTCCAACAACGTCTTTATTGTGTTGTTTTAATGGTTTGTTCTTTAGCTGTGGAGCTGGTGCTTTAACCAATAACCTCCAAGTATTCTACTGAAAGTCCCACCCCTTTACAAACATTTTCAAGGGAAGCCATTCCAGATTAATATAACGTTAGCAATTCTTTGCTAACGTTATCGCAATCAGGCTTTTGCCAGGTTAGACTTGTTGATTGGTCAGTGCTTCCTGGAGTGGGTGGGGCTTCATGGAAGAGGTATGGCATTTTGAGGCCTCAGAATGGCCATGACAGAGACTAGAGAATTACTAAAATATGCGTACATGTTGCAAAATGCAACTCAAAGTATATTTTTGATGAGGGAACATTATAACATGTTAGAATGCCCAGAAAAGACAGTTTTGAATAATATAGCTCCTTTAAATAAGCATTCACTTAACAATGGCATGTAACACATTTAGACTTAGAGTTGCAATTTCTCTATGTTCACTAATAAGTAAGAAAGTTGTTTTATCAACCAGTGAATCAGAGCACAACAAATGAGCTAGAATATTTTGTGCCTCCCAAGGCTTTCAATTTCACAAGCAACTTCACTTCAACTAATGACTGCTATATTTCTATGTGCAGAGAGTTGGCATTGGAAAAGGTCACAAACATTGAGGCATTGAGATGAATGAGTTCAGAGGCAGCCAGTCGCAGTTCTGCAGCCTGTAGGTGGTCCTGGGTGTGCTCCACTGAAGCAGCTCCGAGTTTGGCATCAAGAGCAAACAAGTCTTTTTTTTTTTTTAAAGGGAAGACTTGTTGTGAGGAATGTGATGAGGAGGGTAGAGGAGAAGACCCAGGTAACAAAGAGCTGTCAGATGTGTGAGTGGAGCCTTGAGCCGAATCACTACACCACATCACACACAGAATAATGCATTAGTGCAGCGGGGGGCCACCTAAATCGACATATAACCCCCGCCACTCGTGTTCAGATCTGAGGGAGACAAATTAAAGCTTCCTCGTTAAAACCTGAGGAACGGCAAATTAGGGAAACGGGAGGAAGCAGGGAATGTCTGGAGATGAAACTGAGGATAGAAAAATGCATTTTTAGGTGGTGTTAAAAACACGTTTCAATGGTAAAAAGAGCAAAAAGTAAGAAGGATACAGAAGAAGTCACATGTTAGTTGGCTGTAGAAAGTACCATGTTGAAACAATACTCAATTATATCCATGTATTTATTCATAGATTACATTTTTACAATATGCGTACAGTATTGTGCTTTTATCTATCTATGATGCCATTTTACTACAAAATAAAAAATAAAAAAAATGTCTGAGGGGAATCAGTGGAAACAGAGCTGATTTTTTTGAATGAGAGCAGAATGAAGGGCTTGTTGATTAGTCTGTGCTTCCTAGAGTGGGTGGGGATTTGTGGAATAGAGTAATCTGAGGCCTCAGAAAGGCTGTGCCAGAAACTACAGGATTACTTAAACATGGGTGAATGAAATAAAACACAACTCCAGGTACTACATGTTTTTGATGAGAGAACATTATAATTGTGTAAAAAGCTCAGAAAAGTTGCATAATGTAGACCCTTTAAGCCCTTAAATGCAACAAATTATACACATTGCTAAAGTCACAGATATAGACAGGGTACATTTTACACTACACACTATGGACATTTATGGTTTTCACTGTGGCAGAGTGTGGTTCCTGCCTAACAGTAAAGCAATCATGAGTTCAATCCCTATAGAGTCTGTACGGTACATTATAATGGGTTTTGTTGTTGTACTCTTCCTTTCACTATCCAAAGACGTGCAGGTATGGATCAATTGATAAATAGAACAGCCCATCACAAGATTTCACTTTACCAATCTGTATCAGACACACCAATTCAAAGTAATAAAAGCTCTCTTAAAAGTTTTGCCCTCCGGATATGGATCCATGATGAAATATAATGAAAATATTGTCATTAACTTTGAAAATAGTTAAAAAGAAGGGTATTTTCTGTGCAAAAAAAGCAAGCTTGTGTCTAGATTAGAGCCCTAGAGAAACACAATTAGCTGCCTTTGCAATTACATCTGTCTCTGCTGCATCCTAATGAGACTCTGAGCCTTGGGCAAGACCTTTACAGTACAAACAGCATTACAGTCTAAGCAAAACCTTTGTTTTTCTTCAAACAACGTAGTCTTTTGTCTCAGATTTGAATTATCACAGTTAGATGGGGGTAGAAGCCTTATCCCAAGGTGAATCAGAGATGATAACATGCTTAGACAGACTATTAGACCTGTGGATTCAGTGGAAGAGAATGATGGCTGTCTGAAAAGTGTCTGAGAGCCATGTAAATGCCCCTTTTTGTTGTGTCTACAGCCATGAATCATTCCACTCCACACCTTTCGAGCACAGGAAGCCGGCTCGCAGCGGGTGATGACCTACTCTCAGCAGGGAAGCCGTGCTACCGCAAAGAAACACCGACTGAGCGGCTTCCGACAGCCAAAAGCACATGCTCGATGGATCGCATGAACTGCAACTCGCCTAATGATCCAAGACTGAGGTGTTGATTGCTTAGTGCTAAAAAGGAGATTTATGACAACCTTTCTGAAGAAAATAATGAACATTTTACTCCACAAGTGAAAAAGCTACATTCTCTGCAATATTTGATAAAGGGATGAGAAGAACTGTAGTTTTAAGTTATGGAAATTAAAAGGACGGCAATTTCAATACATAAATTAGCATTAAATGGAAAAATAGCTGGATTTTCAGTATATATAGCACTTTTCCTATGTGCATGGACAATCAAGGAACCATTCACACTTGGGTTAAATGTCTTGCTCAAAGATACATCAAACAGGGGAAGCAAGGGTCAAAAACCCAACCATTAGCTGCCAAAAGTTACAAATTGTGCATAAACATGATGGTTTTGGCAAATGGCAATCAAAAAACTGCATGTGTGTAGTGTCATTAGCAACTTGTCTCAATGTGAATTCTGTCAACTTAAAGGGGCTATATTATGTTTTCATCCATATGTTCAAACCAATCTTGGTCACCTCTAGAACAGCTTTGCAAGGTTTACAATTTTTAAAAATATTATCTGGCTAAAAAAAAAAAAAAAACATTTTTAATACGTACTCTGCTGGTGCTATAAAGAAAAAGAGCTTTTATGAACATGAACACACACAAAAAAACCTTTTTATTTTTCCTTGCTTACTTTTACTTCTTTTTGTATGATGCCATTTTACTACAAAATGAAAAATAGCTGTGAGGTGTGAAGGAAACAGAGCTGTAGACCATTCTTCTGATAAATTAATGAGAGCAGACTGGATGTAGCTTGTTGATTGGTTAGTGCTTCCTGTAGTGGGAGAGGCAGAGGTTGTGGAACCGAGCATTTTGAGGTCTCAGAAACTCAGCGCCTAAGACTACAAGATTACTGAAGCAGGCATGAATAAAACAAAACACAACTCCAGGTATGTTTTTGATGAGAACAAAATTATAACATGGTAGAAAGCTAAAAAAAAAAGTCGATTTTGCATAATGATCTCAAGAGTATTCCGTTTCAATCTCAGGAAAACAGTCTATAAGAGCTCTGGCATTACCCAGTGATGCAATATGTAATACTCATGTTGAAATTTGACCTGCCAAATTTGGATGCCTCTTTTAACATAGAAAAGACTGTGCAGCTCTAGTAGCATATATCGTATTGGATACACCTGCTCGAGCCAGCCCTACACTAGATTTTATGGGTCAATATAAAACTATTAAAATGCAATAGCCCGCACATGCCATCGGATCGGACTCTATTATATTTGGCAGGTCCACTGTGATCCGCCGCTCCTTAACATTCATTTCATCAAAAGGTCAAATGAAGAAGTCTTGTCTTCATCGAGACTGACAAGCCATTTGTCACCAGCGCTAATGTCCTGTGGAAATTCAATCAGGGATCTGCCGCGTCCAAGGGAACCACAGAACAAGGAGGGTCAGAATGGACACGGGACAAAATCACATCAGTATTTCACCTAATTCTAGTTTCTCAACAATCAAAGCAAGACTTAAGCAACCTAAAACTAAGCACTAAAACCATTTTTATTTGAATAAAAAAACGTATGCATCCACACAGTTAGTGACACAGTAAAGTATCTTTTGAAGAGATTTAGTAAATGGTCATGTGGGTAGAGGACAGCAAGCCAGAAAGATTGACCAGATGAACATGAATACAAATTAGTTGTTTCCGTCTGCTTACTACAAAAAATCTCCAGTTCAGCTTAAAAATATCTCACATTGTGAAACTAAATATTCCGCTTATCCCCGTTCAAGGGCCGAGAGTGGCTTGAGCCTAGCACAGCATCTATGGGCCTGAGGCGGTGTACACCCTGGACAATGGCCATTTAGCCAATTTAGCTTCACCAGTTCAACATGAGGGTTCACATGAGATGGTAGTGTTGCAATGTAAAGTATTGGTGTCGGATGAAAAAGAACCATCCAATCCACATCAAATAGGTTTATTGTTAAAGCGATGACATGTTTGTAAGAGCAAATGGAAAGCAAGCCATTTATTAATAATAATACTAATTAGGGCTGGGCACATTAGCGCATTATTATCACATTAATTAATTAATGGCATTAATTATTTTAACTCAAGTGGTGGGTCGGTCACGAACGAGCCAGTTCACTCTCTCTTTCTCTCTCTGGATGCAAAGTGCAGCTGTGACACCAGGGAGGTAGGAGGGGGATGCTTTTGTAAATGGGTGCACACAGGACAGAGGAAGAGTACATGAGAGACATGAGAGTCAATGGTCCTGACAGAAAAGACTTTTCTCTTCCTTACAGTGTTTGTTTCATGTGGATAGGCCCAGGCATCAATGAGATACAAACCATTAAAATTTTACAAACATAAAAGTTGTTACATATAGCCTGTTAAATATACATGCAGCTAATTAACACTATCAGTGGAATATGTGGTGTTTTTGGATCATAACAATGTTTTACTTGAAACATGACTAAAAAGAGATATTTAGTTCCCATAACTTTTTTGGTAGTCATTAAAGAGAGAGACAAAGGAGCGCTACAGATGAAGGAGATCCTTTAGAATAAAAAAATAAATAAATTCCAATCACAAATGTTTATTTTGAACAGAGGCTTTTCATAAAAACGTAGGTCTGTCTGTGGTGCTCTTTATCTGCAAAATAATTATGATTATTATTTGGGCGTGGATGTTTGAGATAGTGCTATATACACTGAATATAGCACTATCTCAGCCAAGTCAAAATTGCACTTATTAGCTAAGTTCTAAAAGCTGTAAGTGGTCAAATGAAGAGCCATCTCTCACTATTCTATATATACCTTATACCTTTTACTGAACGCAATCGCACTATGGCCTTGGTTTTGGGAATTGATACGCCAACCTTCTGGTTAGTGGGCGAACGGCTGTACCTACTGAGTTAATGCCGCCCAAGTGAGCATTACAAAGAACCAAATCATGTCCACACGTGTGCCTCAAATGTACAATTATGTCACAAATCATCGTCAAAGTCAATCCTCTATGATAAAGGTATTACACATTATAAAACCATTAGCTTCTGCATTTTACCACATGAATAGTTTCTAAATAGTTTCTACTAAAGGCAGCCTGTGTAATGGAAATTAACAAGTGCATATCTTAATCTTAAAGTAGGCCAATTGTGTAGAAAAGCACACAAGACCAAATAGAACCATCTCAGAGGCCTACTCTCACTCCTGTGCCCCAGGTTGGTGAATATTTAGGTGGCTCGTGCTGGGTTCACCCCCTGAGACTAATGAGCTCCAGGGGCCAATCTCCAGGTCGCCCAGATGTTACAGTCAGTGAGGAGACCAGACCTGCACTGATTTTAAAATTTGGAATAGCGATCGGTGCATGAATAATACATGGCACCAGTATGCAAATGTACTAATCTCATCCTATTAGCTCTAAAAGCCTGTGAGGAGTTACGGATTGACCAGTTCTGAAGCAAAGCAGACGAGGAGGGCTTCGTTAGTGAGGCCTGCGTGGCTTGTGTTCAGATGTGGAAGTTACAAAGGGCTAAGTAGGGCTTTTCCAGTGAGGTTAATCCCCATTACAAAAGACAAGGAGTCAGCTCAGAGCATAGATTGAAGAGAACGATCACAGAGAGCATGACTACATAATTCACTTTCACCTTTAAAATGGTGACACAGTGCAGGTTAATTGGATGTAAGCGACTCTGTGGTGCAGTGGTGGAATGTAATAGTACTTATTTTAAAATTTTCATGCATTTGTACTTTAATTGAGTAAATTTTAAAAGGGGTCCTTTTATTTTATTACATTTTAAAGCAAATATCGGTACTTTTTACTCCACTACTTTTATAAATTGGGTTGAAGTAAAATTGTTTTGAGTTTTGGTTTAAACTCATGTGTTTGTGTTGTGCCCTCATTGTAGACACACAGTACTTATATAAAAATATACAGTAAAATAAAATATAAAAGTCCTTTTCAAAAGTTACAAGCGGATTAGAGTTTTTAAAAGCCAGACTTTAATTACTTCAAATGTTTATTTTATTATATTAATGTATTTTATAGCATACAATCAGTTTAATGAAATGTAGAACTTGGTTTTATGTGTAGACAAGAAATGATTAAATACAGTATGTGGAAAAGAGGTTTACCTAGGCACTTTTGAACTTTTTGCTTATGGTCTATCTTAATACATGCAAAAAGTTTTTTTTTTTTTTTTTTTTTTTCCTCAGATCATGATGAATTACTCTGTACTAAATTAGGTGGGCACTCAAACATAGCAAAAAGAATTAAGGACCTCTAAAATTAAGATACATGCATAAAATCAAACTGGCCAAAATGGCTAGTGAAATTAAAAGTGCTACTAGCCAAAATGGAAATCTACCAGCATTTGGCCAGTTGGCTAGTGCTAATGTCAACCCCTGTTCATCAATAATCAGCACAATTTTTCTGCAAAATGCCTCACATTTAATCTATGAATGAGTTGTTGAGTCTGGATGAAATACTTGTACTTTTTTCACTTGCAAGTATATTTTAAAATGAGTACTTTAACACCTTTAATTAAGTAGAAATGTTGAGGTGATACTTTTACTTAACTAACTTTTTGCACATTTATTTATACTTTTACTTAAGAAATTGAGCACTTCTTCCACCACTGCTGTGATGGAACTATCTTTTCTGATCCAAGAGTGTAAAATGATGGCATTTCATCCTGTCTAGTAGCCATTTGAGTTCAATGTTCAAGTTTGCTCTTGGTATTAGTGGACTCCGGATTAGATGTCCAACCCAAAGTTACGACAATACACACACACACACACGTTATGCTTTTGACAAGAGTAATAGCCCCCAAAAATACAAACGTTTAAGCTTGTGTTTATTGTGGACTGTCCAAGTTTTATAAAAATTTGCATAACATGGTAAGCTTTAAGTGAATGTGTATTGTGTATAAGCAATTGGGAGTATCCATTTTAGCCCAACTTGGATATGGTATGGTAAAGTATTGGTATCGCTTGCCAGTGTCAGTGGAAGTGTGATGTAGAAAGTAAAGAAAGTAGGAAGATCTAAGAAAAACAGAAATGAGTGATATATCAACTAAATAAATGAATAACGATGATTCATTTGCTATCGTTCTCTACCCTCCCAATGATAGCACACATGCAAAAACAGGTGGTTACACATTTATAGCGTTCTCATGCCATGTGTTAATGTTAAACAGTATACAGCTTGAAGAAGAAGAAGTACTCCAAAACTGTATTCGAGTATGATATTGCTCAAATTAGGGCTAGGATGTACAGTATATAGTTTCATACTAAATACCATTCTTCCTTGTATGATATAAAATTTTCCATTTACGTGATACTGTTGAATAAAGGTAAAATGGTTGATCTGAAAACATATATGTATTACCACCAAACATACAGACCAGCTGGGTTTTTTAGGAGTTTTCCCTTACCAAGAAGGAGGGTCTAAGGACAGGGGATGCCTTGGGACTGTTTAGTGTAGTTATTGTTTATGTTTGTCTTTATTTTTGACTGTGTGTTTATGTTTGATTGTTTATTTATGTTTGATTGTGTGACTGTAAAGCCCTTCTGAGGTGACTGTTGTTGTGATATTGGAATATATGAATAAAATCATACTGAACTGAAATTAATTAAACATGATATACCATCATACTACCATCAATTTGTAAAATACTGTGATATAAATGTTTGGTTCTATTGCCCAACCCTTGCTCAAACAGAAGTAAAAAAAAAAAAAAAATCCATTAGAAATAATGCTTAAGGGCTTACTAGTTACATTTCAGCTCTGAATGCCCATAGATCTGAAATCCCTCAGTACAATGACTAAATTAATTTCCCTGATAACATTACATTTGGAAGGGTTAATACAAACTATATACACTTCATAAACCACCACAGTCAGTCTAAAGAATACATTTCCAAACATATGTTACCAAGGAGTTCCCTCCGTTTTACTTTACATAGAACATTGACCAAAGTTCCTTATTATGCCTCGGGAAGGAAAAATAAAAGGATATAAAAGAGTTTCATGAGAACCAGGTCTGAATTCCAGTAGGACTGCATCAGTGACATGCTCCACACATGAACACTTAAGGTCACAGTGAGAATGGAGAGGCAGTGAACCCAGCACTAACTCAAAGAGGAGACCCCCTTCCTGGAAAAGCTTTTGTGGTGAACAGCGTCACACAAAGAAAAGGAATACAAATGAAAAAGCAGAGATATGTCTTGGAGGTATAGTTGCTGCTTGGTCTCTCTCTGGTGAAGCGGAAATATCCACACACATGAACAAAGAGCTGCTCCGTGAAACAGAGGGAGGGGTTTTCAACTAGTGAGCGATGGAAAATACTGGATATGTGGGGGGACAGTGTTGTCTTTGAAACATCCAAGAACACTATTTTCTTTTTTGTTACGGTGGTGGTATCTTTCTATCTATCTAGATCTTAGGTTTGTTTTGGTTTTGTTTGAGTCTTATGTCATGTTTCTACTTGTGCAGTACAGTGCAGATTGTGTTGGGACAGAAGATTTTGGAAGAGTAGCCCCTGAAGAGGGTTACGATTCCAGAATATAGTATACTGCTATGTAAACAGGTTAAGGAAACATTGTACAATAAAATAAACAAAAAACAAACAAACAAAAAAAAAAAAAACATTAATGGGTTGCCAGTAATTAAAATAAAGTAAATCCTAGTGTAAGAATCTGGATGCAAGAAAACTGTATATATTTTGCATGATTTGTTAAATCAGTATAATTCCATCATGTCCTGCTCAGAGCAATGCACTTGCATATGAACTGCTACTGATTCACTCAATGGTGTGTCGGTACTGACAGTTAGAGAAATGTTTTAGGTTTGACATCAAAATAACCTTTTTAAACTTCAGGCACTGACTAGGTATTTATCTGAGGCAGTGTCTCCCAACCAGAGGCACCATAGAGGTATGTGAGCCCTTTGCAGGATGTACTTGGAATTATTTCTTAAGGAGGTGAAACTGCTCAAGAATTATATTTGAAGATAATATTTTGTTAAAGTTTTTTTTTTTTTTTTTTTTTTTTTTTGAAAGCTTGTTATAAACAGGAGTTGTTTAAATTATTATTATTTTATTTGTAGTAAATTTATTATAAGTTTAGATGATTATTTTATTTAGTATACTTTGAACATAAAATATTTAATAAAAATTAAGCTCAATAACAATTTATATTGTTTTGTTTTAATTTATTTAATTTGAGCTTAAATTTAAAAAAATGAAGGATAATTATTTACATTAAAGTATAAAATGTCTTTGAATAATCATCAACACATATAAGTAAGGGGGAGACAAAAAAAGTTGATCTAATGTACAAACGCTTTCTGTGGAAGCACTAAACTTACTCTGAAAATGCCCAAATTATAACCAGGCTCCGTTAATGGTTGAAGGGCAGTACTGTTTAAAATGGCAAAACATCAGTGAATGATGAATATCACTGATTCATTTAAAAAGTGCTAATAAAGAACTCAAGTTTAAAAAAAAAAGTGTAAACAATGGGTACATTATATACATACAAAAATATAACTCTGGCAATGGAAAAATACTCCTATTTCCTTTCATAAAAGGCCTAATCAAACCAAGGACAATTCCCAAGTAAAAACAAAATACTGCATCTTTCTAGGAATAATAAACAAGCCTATGGAAACTCAATAAGGAATTCAGTGCAAAGATTTCACCCTCTGCAGTTTTAAATATTAATAAAGTGCCATTAAATACATTGCTTATGGAAGCAGAAGTACAAAGGACATCTTAAGCAGGGTTTTATCAACTGCAGCTGTAAATCCACCGAGAGGCCATTAGATCATGTCACTGTTACCACACCTTCTGTCCCACTGTGAACATGGAAGTGACAAACAAACTGTAGTCGCCATTATTGTCTTACTTCTGCTTGACCTCACTTCCCCATTTACTGTGACCTGGGAGGCTACCTTCGGAAAACAGCAAATTATTTATGAAGCTCATTTTTCAAGTGCTTTTGTTTTGATTTTTTTTTTTCATTCTTTTTTAACTGCGATATCCAAATTGGCCAAAATATGTTTATTAATATGTTTTGATTGGAGCGAGAGTATGGGTAAACAAGATTTCTGTTCTGATTAAGAACAAGAGATGCTCAGTTATCCAGGTTAGAACTATGATAAGATCTAGATTAAAAAACAGTTACATGGAGCTCATTCAAGAGACTGTCATTTATGATTAGTGGTTTAGTGGTTTGATCTAGTGCTGCACTGATTTGATGAAAATGTGCGATTGCGATTATTATGGACAATATTGCGATTGCGATTACGATATTATACATGAATGGTGTCATGAGTGTACTTGCTTGAATATCAAGGACGACAATGAGAATATAGTTTGTGTATTTCTCAACTCAAAACATACACGACACAAAAAAGATTACAGAATGTTTTTTTTCCAAGTCTTTCACTACTGTTTGCTGCAAGCTGGTGTCTGAGTTGTGTTAATAGTGCGCCTGTGCCCTTCACTTTGAACCTGTTTGGTGCATGTTTTTCCCATACTTTTGTTGTCAGTTCTCTGAGCGCCAGGCAATAAACAGCTCGTGTTCCCGTGCTCCAGAGAAATACTTGCCTCCGGGTTTTGCCCTGTTTTGCCCTGTGTCTACAACTTATTTGAGCCCCATACAGCTCACACGTTACACTGTGGCTGCCCATAGTGTGTGGATGTGGCGTCACCTTACTCCACATTGGTTTACATTAAATCACAAATCGCAGTCTTTTACGCGGTTACGTAATCGCACAGCGTGACATTGCGATTGCAATTAGATTAATCGTGCAGCACTAGTTTGATCACACTACCATTCAATACAATTGCACTTTGTTTTATACTAATGGAAATGTAGTAGTTGAATTGTATTACTAATGGCAGAGCGGTTATCACTCCTGCACCCCAGCAATGAAGTTGTGAGATTGATCCTTGGGCCGGCCAAAACACAAACTGTCTGCATATCTTCCCCATGTTACCGTGGAATCTCTCAGATATTCCGTCCAAAGGCATGCATGTCTTAGGTGAATTTGTGACTCTAAAAATGCCCCTAGTGAATGAATGTGAGCATGAATGGTCCACTGTTTGTGTCCAGGGTGTACCATGCCCAAAGTTTACTGGTACTCACTCCAGAATCTCTAACAAGAATAAGCAGAGGAATGAACAAATTGTATTACTCCTTTAGGCCAAGTTGTATTTGAAACAAAAGATAGGGAGAGAAAAGCAAAGAAGGATTTAGAGAGAGGCCGAACGGGAGGGGTTCCAGACCCACTTGCCTTTGCTACTACTGTAAAGTGAATGGGTCTTGCTAACCAGACTCTAATTCCAGCAGTGTTGGCAATTTAGGAAAAAGTGGTAAAAGTTAAGGTGGCAGAGCGGTTAGTGTTCTCGCCTCCCAGCAAGGAAATCGTGGGTTCGAGCCCCGGGCTGACCAACACACCAACACACCACATGTTCTCTCTGAGTGGAGTCTGCATGTCCCCCGGGCCGAATACTCCGGCTTCCCCCCACCGTCCAAAGACATGCATGTGTTAGGTGAATTGGTGACTCTAAAATGTGAATGAATGTGAGAGTGAGTGGTTGTCTGTCTGTCTGTGTTTGTCTCTGTGTCAGCCCTGCGACAAGCTGGCCCCTGTCTGGGGTGTACCCCACCTACGGTCCAAAGTTACTGGGATAGGCTCCAGTCAACAGTGACCCCTAAAGGGAATAAGCAGAAGAAAATAAGTGAATGAATGGTAAAAGTTGTGAGTTTCGATGTAGCTTTAGGCGGCACAGTGGTAAAGTGGTTAGGACTGTCGCCTCACAGCAAGAAGGGGTTCTATTCCTGGACCATGTGGAGCCAATATTACTTTAGCAGTAGTACTTGAGATTTGAAATAGTTCTTCCAGCTCTAGCTGCACAGTTTACCATTAACCACCTGTTTCTGCATGTGTGCTGGTATAGACTGGGTAGAGAACATTCTCTCTGGAGTTTACAGTTTCTCCTTGTGTCTGGATGGGTTTTCTTTAGGTACTCGTGTTTCCTCTATCAACTTAAAACATGCACAATAGGCTAATCTTCCGGCTAGGTACTCCTGAACAGGACCCTAGCTCAAGATCTGGAGAAGGGTCCCACTGCTTCTGACTGGTCGCCCCTGCAGCATTGAAGGATGGGTCAAATGCAGAGAACAAATTTTCCTATGGGGACAGTAAACTATACCTTAACCTCATAATGATTGTTTATCTGATATATTGTATAGCCTCTATCTCCCTTAATTTGTTAAACCAAAAATCTCAGTGTCATTACTGTAATTGCCAAAGTACAAATGCTAAATCCATGGTGAATAATGCAAAAGTCATCTAAATACCATGCACTGAAAATGGTAAATCTGTGTTGTATCTAAGCAACAGGCCAATGTACAGAGAGTGGAGAGCATTAGAGGTTTTTCTGGTGCCGACTCCAGTCCTGATGAATGAGGAGGAGGTCTGCCGAGGGTCCACACTCCCATGGATCAATGGACAGGTAATTTATGACATTGGACCGGCCAGAGGAAGACTACATCTATCTTTTCTCCAGTGAGTTTCCTCTACATTTTCAGCTACATTCGGGTGATTTAGCCCACTCACAACACACATTAGCATAACATTTTTCTTACATAACAAATGTTAGTAATAAACACTTAAACAGTAATTGATCTTTTACTGCTTGCTTACCATTCACACAATCATTCAATATGGGACATTTATATTCACCTATCCATGTATATCCTTGAATGGTGGGAGGGAGACAAACACTCTGAAAAATAGTGTTGGGCAGTCCGGGGATTGAACACACAATTGTCTTGCTGTACGCCAGGAATTGCAATAGAAAATGAAAATGCTACTGCAAGGTAGAACTTGCAGTAGCATTCATGGCTCATTACATCTCGCCTGTTTAAACAATCATTGCTGACTAACAAGGAATTGACATCTGAATGGCTTGGTCACAGAAGATTTTCCGATAACATTAGCACTCAACATGTACAATTCATGTCACGGCTAAGTCTTTAGCGGCTCAAACCTAAATGACTCTTGCACAAGAAACAGCAGCTTGCCAAAATAAGAACACTTTGTTATAGAATAGGAGTTAGGAAGTGCAATCAATAAGTACAAGGCCACTTCTGTTTCTGCAAGAGCCAGTTGTACTTTCACTAGTACATAAAAGAAACTACTAAATTATCCACACATGCCAAAACTTTGTAAATGTTTTTTCTAAAAAGCTTTTAAATGGTTGTTGATAAACAACCATCTACCATACTAGTAACAGCAAAACAAAAAAAACAAAACAAAAAAAAACAAAAAAAACATGTATGTACAAGGCTATGTTCTTTTTTTACATTTGCAATATATATAAGTGTACAAGACAGTGGTGAGACCAGCAATGTTGTATGGTTTACAGACAGTGGTACTGAGGAAAAGATGGGAAGCAGAGCTGAATATGTTGAGGTTCTCTGTGGGAGTGATGAAGAAGGACAGGATTAGGACTGAGTACATAAGAGGGACAGCTCATATTGAACAATTTGGAGATAAAGTCAGAGAGGCCAGATTGGGATTGTTCTGGCCTCTCTTGATTGATTGATTTGAGATGTACAGAGGTCTCTTGAGGTTAGAGATGCCAGGAAAGAGGCCCAGAAGAAGACCAGAGAGGAGTGGAAAAAGTATAAGAATATGTTAGAAAAAAGGATGCTGATGTATGCATCTCTGGTGGCAGTGTAGTTTGCACTCTTGCCTCACAGCAAGAAGGTCCCGGGTTCGAATTCTGAACTGTGTGGGGCCTTTTTGTGTGGAGTTTGCATGTTCTCCCTGTGACTGGGTGGGCTTCCTCTGGGTACTCCGATTTCCTCCATAACCCTAAAATAGGCACAATAGGCTAATATTGGCCAGCTATAGGTACTTCTGACCAGGATCATGGCTGAATGTCTGGAGAAGGGTCCCTGGGCACCACTGAAGGGTGGGTCAAATGCAGAGAACAAACTTCCAAAACCATAACTTAAAAATGAGTGCCTATTACCTTAAATATTGCTAGTAATGTTATGTTAGAAGAATTACTAGTGACTGTCTTAGCTTCAGTGAAAGTTAAAGGCCCATTTCTATGCACGGCATTGAGTTCTGTTTTGTTTTGTTTTTGTTTTGTTTTGTTTTTTACTGAAAAGAGCCCAGGGTTAAACATCTGAGAAGATAAAGTAAGATGTTGAGAGTGTTTTGTTTACAAGGCTATCAGATGCACAGAAGGATGCGGCCATTATCTCCAAGGTGACTAATGCTATTAACATGGAGAACAGCCTGTTAATTACCCATCAGGCTCTGAGGCCAAACCCGTCCAACTTTAATCACCAAACCAAACCCACAGCTCGGATAAACAATCATTCCATCAACCACACAGCTTTCCCCACACACCACAGTACAGCGACCGGCCAATTTACCCATAAAGCAATTGGGCAGGTGGCTATAGTTGAGATCCACTCAAACAGACACAGCACAATCTGAAACCATAGCAAAACATTTGTAAAAAAAAAAAAAAAAAAAAGCTTCACACTTTGATTTCTGAGCCAGAGCCAGATGAATGATCCCCGCATAGGGAATAAATAGTCTGTTTGCACACGTGGCACACTGGCAGTATTTGAAGAGTACTTTGAAATATCAAGGCTGATGCAGACTTGTAAGTATACGCCAGCACAGTTGCTCTATTGCTGCCACTGTAATAAATAGATGCAATATTCACAGAGTAGAAGGGCTGGCTGCAGGTGATTGAAAGTGGGTGTCCAGTAAAATGAATCACAATGACTAATTGCAAAATAATAACGGGATAATGATGCAATTAAGTTAATTAAATCTGAAAAAAGATAATTGCTTTAAAACAAGAGGAAGCAGAGCAAAGGATGTTAAGGCTTTCTTTGGGAGTGACAAGGATGGAAAGGATTAGGAATGATCAGAGGTCCAGCTCAAGTTAGATTTTTTGGAGGTAACACAATAGAGGCCAGACTGAGAGGGTTTGGACATGTACAGAGGAGGGACGGTGAATATATGGGTATATCTTGGATTTTAGAATTTAGTTTTTGTGGATTTTATTTCCAGGGGTAGCACCCACAGATATAGATAACACTGCCTGTGGATGTAAGCAGATACACAAAGACATGGGCTACATTGCATAAATCAAGATAAGCCCATGAGGGAAAGGCTTATTTGGAAGTTATGTTCATTTTGTTGTGATTTCCATCCCATGATGCAGGCTCATCAGGAGTCCAGTTTAAAAGTTCTCTATTATGCTAAATAGTTTTTTTTTAAAGCTTTTAACCATGTTATAATGTTGCTGCCGTCACTACAAATGCAAAGGTGTCCAAAACTATTTCAAAAAGCCTGAAAAAAGTATAATATGGGATTGTTAAAAGAAAGTATATGGGAAGGTTTTGCCTGGTTCAGAACAGGCTTAAAGTCACCAGCCACCATTTATTTATTTGAGATCAGCACAGTGAACCAGTCGCATGGTGATTTAGCAGGTTTTTACCCCTTATGCTCTTTCTGTTGCAGCCAACCACATACTGTGACTGGAGTAGGCAATTTGGGAGAAGTGTCTTGCCTAAGGACTTGACAACAAAATGTGTTTCAAAAGGAGATCAAACCACCGACCCTCCAGCTGGTGGGCAAACACTTAACCCACGGTCACACTGTTGCCCCAGTTCTGGATGAATTTGATAAATGTGTCACTGTATGATGTTGATCGGGTGACCACCTGTCCCACTTTTGGCTGTTCTGCACAGCTATTTAGGCATCTGTCCCCGGTACCACTTATTAAGATAATGTCCCTCTTTTTCATTGGTGCTCAGTGGATCTTATAGTGTTATAAATATTAAAAACAATAAGGCAATATCACTGTTCCTTGTATAATGTAGAATGAATATTTATGTGCATCCAACTCACTGGGTTGGAATGAATACATGTAGTTGGTGTTGCCTCTGTGTTTCAGGGAGGCCTGCTGTTGGACAGCATTGAGAAAATGAGACTTGGGAATTTAATTTTAGATATTAACTTAGATCAGTTCCACCTTTTTATTCCATGGATGAAAAAAACACACTAAATGTTTTATAAACAGGAGCAAGTATCTTTATCTAAATGAGGTTTAGACTCCGTAAGTTAGATGTGTGTACTATCAAAGCTTTTATTTCTCGTGTCTGTCCCCCCTTGTCCCTACAAATCACAAAACTTGTCCTAACTTTTTGCACTTTTTGAGGTGGTCACCCTAGATGTTGATGTGTATCTTACAGACTTTTCTTGCATAAATGTCAATGTTTCTTGAATGAATGTTGAACAACTGGTGTAATCTTGATTGTTTTAGTTTGTGTGTGTGACCTGCCCAAGGTCTACAGCTGGAAAATGGCCTTGTGTGGCCTATTTAATGTGTTTATTTGCATATCATTAAAAAAGAGGCAGTAATCTATTTTTTTTCCATTACGGTCCTTACAACTGTACAAATAGGACAAACTGACCATTGCATGTTCTAAGTTTCTTTTCCAGCACATATTCATGCACTAATTTGCCTCTTAATCATGTTCATTAGTGTTGACATAGCATCGTATTAACTGTGCTAAAATGCTATGACCTGTCTAAGCAGTGCAGTGTCCCACAGTCAGCAGGTCTTTCGGGCAGCTGAGTCGTTAATTAGGGGCAGATACTGAGTGGGCGTGAGCCGTACACTTTGGGTGACTTCAGCTGGGCTCTAAACTGGCCGTCATGACAGTCTAAATGAAGCCGCTCTGCTTACACATGAGCCTGACAGCTTAAGGTCAGCCGAGACTGGCCTCTGTCACACCGCATCACACTGTCACAGCTCCTAGATTTTTTGGGGGGAGAGAACGCTGCGGTCCACTAAAGTTATGCATTAGGAGCACACGGTTGGCTTTTTATACTGTGCAGAAAACAAGAGTGGAAATGTTGCTGACACTGTCCTTTGCAATTAATCAAGTTGAGATAAAAGCATTGCAACAGCAAAAGAGGCTGAGGTGATGATGTTTTTGTTTATTTATGAGTATCCTGCAAAAAAAGGATATTGGTGTTGAAAGCTGTCGTTTTCGTGACAGTTAATTATCTACGCACTTATCTGCTTCCAGATTGTATAAAGACAGAGCCATAAATTATCCACACCTGTCTCAGTGATCTTATTTGCGCTGTTGTGAGTTAAATTGAATTGCCTTTTTTATTAAAAAGTGTGACTAAGATGTTCTGAACAGCTTATCCACAAAGACATGTGAGCAGTTTTGTATCCTCAACTTTGCACTGAAGAAGGTTTAGTCCTTGTTTTAGACCTGGTTTATTACTTCTTTAGTGTTGCGTTCCTAGTGTAGTCCTGGGTTAGTCCTGTTTTTTCTGGGTTTGGACCCAGCCTAGACCTTTTTTAGTCCTGGGTTAGACCTTGTTTATTCCTGGCTTAGACTGGGTTTAGACCTGGTTTGTTCCTCATTTTGTCCTGGTTTATTCTTGGTTTAGTAGTGGTTTTAGACCTGGTTTAGTCCTGGTTTAATAATGAACTACAAATGATCATACTAACTCCACCCTGCAATGTACCCTGCAGGGGTCCCCGTACCCCTGATTTGGAAACACTGCTTTAGAGAAATGAAAAAAAAAAAAACTCTGCACAATATAATGAATGTACACAAAAATGGAACATACACAGTTCTGACAATATTTTGGGCGACAGTAGCTCAGTAGGTAGAGTTGTTTGCCCCATAACTGGAAGGTTAGCAATTCAATCCCCACTACCAGCATTGCATACTGCTGTTGTGTCCTTGGGCAAGAAATGTCACACACCTAGCCTGAATAAATGCGTTAGTTTGGTGGTCGGAGAGGACACATAGGCGCACATGGCAGCTACATTATTCTTATTATAACTATCCAAGGTCATGAGGCGGAGTACACCATAGACAAAAGCTAGTTTGGAGCATACTGTTTTAGCTATGTTTAAGGGGATACTAGGCAAACACATTTATTTAAAAATTTTGAGGTTTTGGGCCATTTTGCTCCTTTAACATGTGACTTTAACACTGATATAAAGAAAATGTCCACATTACACATTAAGGTGTTTATTTTATCACTTGTGCCCATAGCTTTCTATTAATTTCTAATATTGATTTCAAAGACAGTTTTCTCAAAATAATTTTTTCTCACAATCAGAGTCAGATATTTCCACTTCAGTAGTTCCTACAAGCACCAAACTTTTCAGTTTTGTACTCAACAACATTCTGAAGGCTTTTACAAAGGGATCTGTTGTTATGTAATTTCTTGCCTTTACATTTTAAACTTTTACTTTTAGAGATGATCTTGGTGAGAACATTGTTTACTTGGATGAAACATACACTGACAGATAACCATTCATTCAGTTAACCTATAAATGCATGTTTTGTTGTTGTTGTTTGTTTGGTTGGTTGTTTTTGCTTTGAGCCAAAAGGGCTAACCACCCTGCTAGTGTGCACCCTAGAAATAAATGTTTAGAGTGTATGTGTCCTGAGTCGGGCAATATGGCCCTGAGTCAGACACGCTCACCTTTTGATATTTTTTGGTCTTCTAACAGCCGTTCGTAAAGACATTAACTGGCTAACGGTAGATAAACAAAAACTCCACATATTGCTCTACCTCTGTGGTAATTTTTGTGTATTTATGCTAAGTGTTTATAAAATAATCATGATATGAAAATAATTTTGATAGGGAAATGCGCAGGGAACACTCAGGTCACACTCAGGCGATGTTCTTTCAGTGATCTTAGTGTTTTTGTAGCTAACTTTTTCCGTCTTGTGATTTTCTGATTAACGTTAGCTTTGCCCACATCTTATTTTGAAAGACAGATACAAGGTACCGGGTGTGAAAATTTGTTAACGTAAATATCCCAGCCTTAAATTACAGCCAATCACAAGTGAAAAATCTATCAAATAAGGCTGAAAAGGCCAGAAAGGTGAGTGTGTCCGATATTGGAACTTTCGTGTGTCTGACTCAGGGCCATAGCACTGCCGAGCTTAAACCTCGGACAAAAGCGCTATTTCATACGGCCACAATAAAATATTTGTTAAAGAAACTATCCAACCAATATATCATTATAACCGTAAGAAAATGTACTTTTATTTTATACAGTTTGCATTAATGAAGATAATAAATTAGCTATTTTATGACTTTTTTATTTTTATGAATTTTATGAAGATAAAAAATTAATAGAATTTTAGCCGAAAGTGTCCGACTCAGGACACACACACGCTACTTGATAATTTGCATTACAATTAAAACAAAACAAAAGAAAACAAAAAAAAAACAAAACAATATGCAGCTTACATTTAAAACCCTTTACTGGACACAAGACTGTTTTTGAAGAACTAAAGCACAAAACTGTAGTACCCTTTAGCTCCGGCTCACATTTGACCAGTACTTCTGAGGTCCTCCAGTTGAACAACAAGTGACCCAGCCATGAACCACTCCACCAGCCCTGAACCAGCTCTCATCAGTTCATCTGGTGCAGAAAGAGGGGTGCATTTGGCTCAGAGTTCAGATGAAACAGCACACAGCTAAAGGGCTTATCTGCTGTTATAGCCAGTCTAACAAAAACAGTGAAGTCTGTCAGAGAAGGAGATACACAGGGGCTTGTCAGACGGATACAGAAGGAGTGGAGACAGAGGCAGGATCAAAGTCCAGTCTCTCCTGGTAATCCTCCTATAGCCCCGGACTGGAGGGAGCATTGATGATGGAGGCGGGAGGGAAGGAACGGCTGAAGAGAGCGTAATACACAACAGCGCAAAGAAACAAAAGACTCTGGACCATGTTAGCACATTTTTATCTAAATGTATTCAGCTTATTGAGCCACATTATGTCTCTAGGTATATTGTTTTACTTAAACAATTCATCTTTTTCTACTTAGGAAGTTATTAAATCACTTGCATGCATTGGCAAATTGGTTTCCACCGAAGGATGGGTCAAATGCAGTGAACAAATTAGCACAATAAAGTGTACCTATACCTTATTTGGTCATGTTGTTAGTTTGGATAAGGACTTGTTTTGACTTTTTTGGAGTGTGTGTGCACTGTACTTCACCTTGCACCATTCACACTTTTCCAAGGGAGCCAAACACCAAGTCTTGATATTATTATGGGTAACTGAAACCTTGCCTTTTGATATTTTTGCTCTAGAAAAGTGTGGTCAACTCTGCATGTTGTATTCCTTGGACAAAAAAAGATATTTTCAAGCACCAAATTCAAGATCACTTTGAATAAAAAACCTTTAATGTGTAGAAGGCCTTTAGTGGAAGCAACTACTTGTTCACACAAAGAAAATTTGGATATTCAGTGACCTTCGAATGCAACCTCAAATCTAATCACAGAGGTTGCATTTTTAGCTAAATTGAACTTGATTTGGATCCAAACACTTGCTAGGTCTAAAGTGGGGCTTTATCTCTGGTTCAAATCAAAACTGACAGAGTTTTTGGTAAGCCTCTAGTAAAGCGCCTTGTAATAGTGTCTAGTAGCAGATTCATGCTGGCAAAAACAAAGGCCATCTTGATTGCCATAAACTAGTCTGATACTACATTGGAATTACACAACAACATCCAGTTTCTTAAGGCAAGTGGGGAAAGTGGGAGATGGCGCAGGAAATGAAAGGTTGGGCTGGTTCGCTACAAAAAGCTGAAGGATTTCTAACCAGAGGGTGGAGGGGGAGGGTTGGGCGGGAGGTCAGCAGCGGCAGCGCCTTCTGGAGCTCTCAGACAGTCTGGAACAGGGGCCACAAGAGGAAACATGGGAAGATCAGAGCCTATAGCCTGCAGCATGGAATCACTGTAAAAAAAGTATATGACTATATATATAGTTGACTACAGTATGTCTTTCATATACAGTACTGTTTTATAATTGTACCCTTTGGCATAATATTGAAAGAGCAGTCAGCAGGGTTCTCTCTTGCATTCCAGGAAAACTGTTTAATCAACTAATAGCATATTGTAAAAGAATTGTCAATGAAAAAAACAAGAATAGGACATCATATAGGCTTTATGATCAGTGATTTTAATGAATGACAATGTTCAGCAAGTACTGATAAGCTTTGGACAATCACATGGGGTCTCCTAAATTGCAATAACAAAAGAGATGGCTACAGAGCTCATCAAGAATAAATTAAATGTTGATAATGCAGAGAAAAGGCCCATGTTTATGCAGAGAAAAATCCAAAAAACAAAAGCAAAACAAACAAAACAATAGAATCAAATTAAAATAGCCAGAATTTTAAGTTCTTAAAGGTTCTATATTATGCTTTTTTCAGGCTTGTTGAAATAATTTTGGACACCTTTGCATTAGTATTTCACATCTTTTAACTTAAAATAATGTATGGTAAAATGGAGGTGGAACTTTGCAGACTGGACAGAGAATGTAATGATGCTAACAGGTTTTAGAAATTATCTGGAAAATGTCCGGTGACAGTGTATGGGCTTTAGAAACGTGCAGGAGAGGACGGTCTCAACATACAGGATTACTCAAAAAAAGCATGCATAAAAGCAGAATAGGGGACCTTTAAATAGTAATGGGGTTTTCACTCCCTGCCCTCCCTCAAGCTTCTCTGTGCATTCTTCGGAATATATCTGGTGTTGTTTTTCTTTGAATCCCTTGCTCTGTTTTCTTGTGCTATTTATTTGTGTAACTAAAGGTTGACACTGAATTAGACACTTTGTTATTGACTGACATTTATTTAGTGTTGACAATTTGTGTGGATCAATCAAAGCATGATAAAAAAAAGTCTGGTTGACAGACTTTTTAACAGATGATTTCTTTCACCATATGATGTTGGGTGGCAAATGATTTTCCACAAATAAAAACAAAGAAATCAAATACTCTCACTTGAATTAAAATAGATATGTGGAGTTTTTAAAATGATGAATGTTTTTGATTTTTTTTTCATTTTAAACATGAAATAATAATTAAAATAAGTTAATGTATTAGACATTTAAGTTGTTATAGTTTTATTACTTTTTTTGATCTTTATTTTTTTTTGTATTACTTTATTGTTGTGTTATATTTTTTACTCATTATTTTTAGATTTAGTGTTATTGTTAAGTTGTTTTATTTTCTTGTATTTGATTTTCAAAGCAAAAAAAAATAAAAATGCAAAATTAAAAATGGTAATTGATGATTGAAAAATTGTCTGAGTGAGGGGGGTACTTGCGACATGACAAAAAGCCCAGGGGGGTACACAGGACAAAAAAGGTTGGGAACCATTGGTATGAAGCATCATAAAACCATAGAGTTGTCCTTGTTTGAGCCTAAGAACATGGCAACTATATTTAGATATTCACTTGATGATATCACTAGGCAGCGCTCCAAAATAAAACATTCAGGCTGGCTCCAAATGCATTTATAATAATCTATAGTTCACTGCACATTATGAGCACATGATGAGCATATTCATATCCATGCTCCCATAATCCCACCAACAAATGTGACAGATTTGCTAAAACAGTATGTGCAAACAGTCGACATGTGGAAGAAAAAGTCGCGCCAAAAGACCTGACTTCATACATTAAACACCAGCCTAAACCAGAGGAATGCGGTGTGGATGTGTGATCGGAGGTACTGCTGAATCATGCATGAGAATTAACACCAGCTCGCAGAGACGTTTTCTTGACAGCGACAGAAAAATGGGTCAATAAAGTTTTTCCAAAGAGAATTTCATGTTTTGTCATTTGTTTAGGGATTTTATGGCAGGCTTAAAATGTATTCAGTGCCACCACTTGTAATCAAACTTTTCAGAAATGGTAGCAGATTAGGTGCCAATATTTTGCATTGCATGTCTTTCCTAATGCTACTAAACGAACACAAAAGAGCATCCTCATTGGAGAAGTGTCCAGATGTTGCAGCTGTGGAATTGCAGTGGTCCAAAAGTAAATAGAGATAGGGTTAGCCATAAGATCAGTCTTACACATCCTAATAATATGTAGTTTGTATCTAGGGTTAAATTATTCAACTAAACTACAATTATTTTTGCTCTTCTTTAACTCTTGTCTTCTTTCCTTTTGGCTTACAAATCCTCTGTGCTGTGATTTGCATATTGACTTGGCATAGGATTTAGATTAACCTTCTCCATTTATCTGGGCTTGAGAATAGCACAAAAATACACTGGCCTGTTTTAACTTGGTCTGCTAAATGTCATTCTATATCAGGGGTTTCCAAGCTAGGCCTGAATGATTTTGAAAAAATATCTAAGTGCAATTTTTCTAACAGATATTGCGGTTGCGATCAGATTTGAAATGTATTTTGTAAAATCAATGTTCAGTTCACAGTGTACATTACATTACATACTTTACACTTGAGAGAAGACTGAAATACTCACTGCTAATCTATAAAAAATCTAAAGTCTTTCAGATCATGCCTGTAGAGGTCTAAACTACAGCTAGCACATTTTATACACATTAGGATCCAGGGGAATGAGATATTTTGTTTTCTGCAGACATAATATCAAAAAAACTGCAGCCTTTTGCGATTTGCTAATTGCAACAGTTCAAATTGCGATTTCAATTAAATGTGCAGCCTTAGTCCAAATCATGGTCCAGGGGTCAAATGCGGCCTGGGGACCATTTTTTATTGGTCCTCAGGCTTCCTTCCCAATTGTGGCCCAACTTGCCACGCCCAGTATTTTTTTTACTAGAAAGTAAAAAGCTATATATGACTGCTTCTTTTGACTCTGTGTCCCTACACAGTGGTAAGTGGCTGTCTAATGCAACTTTTACACAGATATCTTTCACCTCTTCTCCTATCAGAGAGAGATCTCTCAGCTGCTGCCTTCTAGTGGCACAGGCAGGGATTCCCAGGTCTCAATTATTATATATTCAAACAGCAGCAATTTAGAGCTTTTTCTAGACATCAATAGCTCCATAACAAGCATTATTGTGTGAAGAAAAAAATGTAAATTAGTTGTTGGTGGTCCCAAAAACAGAAACATTTCAGCCGCACTATGTCTTTGTCCTAAGCCTGGATAAATGTATGGTTGCCGAAGGTAAGTAAGTAAAACCTATATGAAGTACTCATGGGAATGATTCAGTGTGGAGACAAAAAGTGGAGCAGTTGGATAGGACGTGTTATCAAAGTGAGGCAAAATCAGTCCTCCACTATGAAAAAAGTGTGGGCATCCATGTTCTAAACCATCTGTAAGGAATGAATGGCAAAGGATAAGCTACATCTTAAGCTCAAAGCCACACTGTTATTCAACTGTTATCATGCTATTTCAGTACAGTTTATTTTAAAGCCAACAAATTGCCTTAAATCTCTCATTTCAAGCAACAACTCTGATGGGAATATGGATAAAAAAAGGAGCAAATGATTAGCATATGACAACAAGTGGGCAAACAGAGCAGCGCGGCTAACAGTCCCCGGAATCAAAACGGCCCAGTGAAAAACCATGGTTTGGGGACGTCCCAGAGGGTGGAGGTGAGAAATCATGAGAGAGACACAAGCAGCTTTTGATGAACCGTTTCAATCTTCTCCATCTCCCACGCAGTTGGACACACTGCCTGCAGCAGTTCGCTCAAAATAGTGGGAAGGAAAAACTGTCACTCTGGATTTAGCCTACTTTCCAACATGGCCATTAATTTCAAAGCAGATGGCTAAAAAAACGAGAGTGGGAAGGAGGGAGAGGCATGTACTAAGCTGCTGAATAACAGAGTGGAGGCAATGAGTGCAATGACCTCAGGAAACTGGGATCCCAGCATTTTAGAGTAGAAGATTTTGTCTTGTAGATTTGTAAAAGTTTTGTGAAAGAAAAAAGAATGCCACTGCACAAAACATACAGGACTACAGACCACTTTTTGCAACAAGTCACATTTATTATCTCTTAATAAGCATTTTCTAAAAATAACTTGCTCCCTTACCATGAGCTAAAAAGTAGTAATACATGTGTCACTCATACCTAAACTGGGCTGATAGATTTACTATTGTTACTTCTCATTCATTTTTTACCATTAATATTGTCTAGATAGGTACTAAAAAACAAATCCATTATTAATATGAATAATATGAAATAACATGTATATATTAGGGCTATTATACTGAACTATGCAAATACTTATTTTCCTTTCAGCTGTTTCTTTTCAGGGGTCACCACAGCTAATCGTCTGCCTTCATCTAACTCTACACTCTACATCCTCTTCTCTCACACCGACTAACTTCATGTCCTGTTTCACTACATAAAACTCCTCATTAGACTTCATATCGCAGTCTGACCTCTCTGACTTTATCTCTATCTTCAGCTCTGCCTCCTGTCTGTTCCTCAGTGCCACTGTCTCTAAACTGTACAACGTAGCTGGTCATACCTCTGTCTTGTACATCTTTCCTTTCATTCTTGCTGAAACTCTTTCATCACAAAACACACCGGACAATTATCGCCATCCAAACAAACATGCAAATTCCACACTACCAGACCTCGCTCCCCTGTTTGGGAATTGAACTCAGGACAGTGCTAACCACTTTACAAACATGCTGCCAATCAGAAATTTACTTTGCTGAGTTTGTGAAAATAAATGATGACAAAACATTTACTTTTTATATACAGTTGCCCAATATCCCAACAACGGTTGCCTTAAATGCCTTTTGAGACTGTGCAGCTCATGTAATCCTTAAAGAGTAGGTTAGCTGTGGAGGAGTTGAGGAGATATAGCCTTTCTTTAGGTTTGGGACATTTTACCAAAAAAAATGTTTTTTTATGTTTATGCACATTGCACTTTAAAGTAGGGCATGCTGCTGATATTTTGTATATGTGTGCTAATCTGGTGTAATATTTTTGTGTAAAACTCAGGCTCCTCAACAGACCATATAGTAGTCTTAAGCATCTAGTGGCTTGTGGCTTGTAAACTTTAGCTGGTATAGCCTAAAGTTTCATTTGTACATGTGAATGATGAAAGTTTTGCAGTTCAATACTCAAAGAGGTCCTGGAAAAGATATGTGGATTCATTTAATTTCATTGTGCATTTTTAACTTCCTTCCACAAGGCAGACACAACATGACAGCACCAAAATAAACAAACCTCTAAATCAGGTTTTCTGCAACAAAAGAACATTAATCTGACTGTATGATTTATAAAGACGATTATTCTAAGAAGGATATTGGATTTCTTTGGGGAATACTGTGTGCAACAAGCACAGCCAGACCCAGCCAGGCCTCTATCGATCCATCTCTCCACACTTTGCTTGTAGCACTTATCCTCTCAGCCTGTCTGGGGGATTTACGAGGCAAGAGGTCCAGGGGGGAGCCAAAGTTATTTCTGATATTAAATAAAAGATGCCCTGCTATAGAACCAGGCCTAAGGATTAATGCATTAGCCGACTGTGATGTAAAGAATCACAGACAATCAAACAACAGCACAGAGATGCCATAAAGCTGTTACAGCCCCACTCTGAGCTGATACAGCTGTTCCTGTATGGAGGGGAATGAGGCAATCAGCTGCTGTAATTAATTAGCATATCGGCCCATTGTGAGTTTAGCTAATGAACATTACTTTTGGTAAATCATATCGCAAACAAGCTGTCCCCAAGGGCAGCCATTCATCATGACATCACATCATAAATGTCCTTGAAGCAAGATGTTTTCTGACTTCAGTTACAGCTGTTCTGGCAACTGGCTCATGGCTTCCATTGAAAGAGGAAAAACTTCACTAATTCTTTAAGGCTGCTTGTTTGTCATCTTGTAAAACAAGGGGTAGTCCCAACTCATAAATATACACAATACACTGACTGTACCTGTAAAACCAAAGCTTTGTGAAAAGCCCTCCAAATGTAATATAAATAGCTATGAATGGTCATAAGGCTTGATTATGGTGGAAAACAGCTTTAATGAAAGAGGTTTCAGACCATCCACAAATAATGAATAGGTCTGGCTGGCCAAGCTAAAGATAAATAATAGAGTGACTAAGCAATTCATTGCACTTACCAGTTAAAAGTACAAAGCATAAAATGTTGCAGTATAGAGCTGGACAAGGAAGGACAGAGAAAATAACAGTCAACGCAAAACAGTATTAGAATACCGCTCAGAGCGGACTAGACAAACACAATTTGCCCTAACAATTTTTTAACTAAACTGATTTTTCTGCAAAACTTGTTCATTTGGCTTAGGTAACATCAGGATTTCCCTGCCGGGCTACACAAGACAGTGTAACAGTGTAATCCGTCAAATTAAAAGTTGTTGAAATGAAATGTAACCATAAAAATCTCCCCAAAACAAAAGAACATTTTAAATGCATGTTCATAAAACTTGAGTCTTCAGAAAGTGGCTAAACAGTCAACTGTGTTCATTGCATGTTCATCTTCTCTGACAATGAGATTACCGGGTATATCAAGCAGTTAAGAGTACTGGTATTGTTGGAATGCATGCAGTGTCATCCAACACTAATTTTATTGTCAGCACTGCCGGAAAACCAGGAAATTCTGACAATCATTTTTTGGAAGCATGTTGGTGTTTCCTGTCATACACTGCAAACATCTGAGTCACGTGACTAGGTGATGAGAAAACACATGGGTGAGTCTGTACCAGTGTAGTGTTGCTGACTAATCAAACCAGTCCAGTGACATAACCCAAGCGCTTCCACCACGAGACCACAGCCAAAGTCATAAACCAGGTCCCAGCGTTAGGCATCGGGCCAAACCTTCTGAACTCCAACAGTACAATGTCACACGTGCTTTTACACAAGGCCACTGGGTCATAGAGACAGATAACAAAAACCTGTGCGTCATTCACTCTGACATAACATTGTTAGGATGGACAATAGAAATGCACATTTCCACAACACAATGACATTTCCAAACCACATGTCAGACCCCATGTTCTCCAGAGTTATCAGCAGTCTGGCATGTGCACGAGCTAATTAGACATTGAGCAAAATCTTTTACTCTAATAAAACTGTCATTGTTTTATAAATATTTTCTAGTTAAGCAACCACTGGATTTACCTGTACTTCATTGTTTTTCTTTGAGATCTAATATAGCTGTAGGGTTGGTTTAGAGAGGAAAGATCTTATCTTTCTAGTTATATCAGCTTATCTTCTGTTTATTCCCGTCCTTACAGAGATGTGTCTAAGTCTCAAGTCTTTTGTTCCCAAGTCCAAGTCATGTCGCAAGTCCCAGTTTTTTGCACACATTTAAATACAGTACCAAATGACAACTCTAATAGTGACAAAAAGGCCTATAAACTGAAAAACAACCAAATCAGACGAACAGCTTTAACTAGTAACCAATGGGGCCACAGAAAAAAAAAAAAAAAAAATCACTTTTTACAGAAAAAGTTATTCACGAGTTCCAAGCCATAAGTCCAAGTCAAGTCTCTAGGGACTCGAGTCCAAGTCCGAAGTCACAAGTCCCCATCTCTGGCTGGAGCCAATTCCGGCACCTTTGGGCGTGAGAGGGAGACCGTGCCCAGTTAGTCACAGAGCTAGAGCTACACTTAGAACCATCTCATCACACATTCATTCACCTTTCATCTATACAGTATGCATATTGTTCAATGGCGAGAGAAAGCCATAGTACCCACAGAGAAACCACAGACTTCAGTGTAATATTTACAGCTGTAATCACAAATATATTATAATAATATATAACAACATACAAGAAGATCCTGGGACGTCCTGGAGTGGCCTTCTCAAACTCCAGATTTAAATCCCATTGAAAATCATTGGTGGGTTTTAAAGTAGGCAGTTGCAGCAAGGAGGCCATCAAACCTCACTGAGCTAGAGGCTTGAGCAGGTGAAGAATGGGCAAAGATTTCAGTCAATAGGTGTAAGACGCTTCTTAGTTATTACTGAAAACATTTGTTAGAAGTTAGAGGAAAGGATGCTCCACAAAGTACTGAAGCTAAGGGCTGAGTAATACTGCCTATGGGCCTGGGTTAAAAGACTCATTTGAATGTCAAAGTTAAATGAAAATAATCCAGATAAAGAACAATAAATCGTTGTTAGATTTTTTTGGTCATCTATTCTCATTATCTTTCATTCACATCATTATAATGTATTTTAAGGTGAAGGGCCTAAACATTTCTGATTGCAACTGTAAATAAATAAGCTGAATTTGTACAAAGAGATCAAAATTGCATTAGAAGTCATATAACTCCAGACTGTCAACGCATGATCACAGAAGTATGGAAATGAACACTACACAAAGCCTCACTGTTATCCAGCCCCTGACAGATGGAAGAGGGCGTTGTATCGAACCTCATATTGGAGTGATCATCCCATCACCAGTATGTACACACCAGAGTCACATGACCAGCCCACACTGAGCTGGAGCAGATGTACGGACAGAGGTAATTATCTAGACACTGCTGTGGGTACGTGGGAGTGGACACGCGCTGATATTATTTGGACATACAGGAGTGCTGGCAGATCACCGGGGAAAGCATCCAACCATGGAAACCATACTGAATCATAGAGAACAAGCCAGACTGAGTTTTAGCATCTTGACATTTTTAAATTAGAATTAAGTTTGTTTATTTATGGAATAACTTAATCACTTAGTGTGAGGTTTTTATCTTCTGCTTTTACATAAAGGTCATAATGCTTGTTTCAGTCTTTTTTGAAATATTTTGCATTAGTATGTCCCATTTTATTATTTAAAATAATATACATGTATGGAAAACGGAGAGCTGTTACTTTGACTTTGCACAGAATGCTTTTACAACATTATATCAGGGTTAAAAGGTCCAGAAAGTAAATTTAGCAGAATAGGGGACCTTTTACCTATGTAACGGTCATGGTTCTTGAGAAAATACATTTCTCTCTGTATTCCTATTTAAACACATCAGTGATCACCTTTGAACAGGTTTAACGATCACATACTGAGTCCCAGTTACCAGGGTGAAAGGTAAAAAACAGATTATGCACAACTGTTTGAAATTTCAGAAGAAGAGGTAAAAAAATTTCAAAAATCAACTTGGGGCAAAAGTAATTTTGTAACTCAAGTCTTCTTTTAGACGTGGATCTTAAATTCATTCATCTTCTTCAATTTAGTCTTGTAAGTGATTGTGGCAAGATGGAGCCTATCCCAACAACTATGGGCCTGTGATGGGGGTACACCCTTGACAATGGCCAGTTATGATTGCAGGGGTGACACAGAGACTCACTGATTTTGAGTCACCAGTTCAGCTACATCTTTCCAAAAGCAAAAGCCAGAGTACACAGAAAGAACCAACAATCTCCTTGCTGCACTGGCAAATGCACTGCCCACTCTGCCTCTAGTTTTGTCAGTACTGGTTAAATGCAGCTCTGGATTAAAAAAAAAGAGAGAGACCCCTGTCTTTTATTTAAGAACCTCTCCACATTGCACCTGTAAAATACTTGAATGGTTAATACTCTCACAGTGTATTGAGTGTACAGCTGTCTCTGAGTCTCGAACTGATGACAAACCTCTTCTGCTCAAGACATCCAGATTGTCTGCTGTCTTTTCTTCCACACAACACTAAGGACTGGCTGCAAAAGGATGTATCAATGAAGAGCACACAAACCTTTGCTTTAAAGTGCAGAGAAGAGACATTTCAGTCCAGATGTCATTCTGTCAGTTTGTAACATCTTAACTCTTTACTCTCCTGAAGCATCGCCTTGGGTTTTCAAGACTGTTGTTGAAGAAAGTAAAAGGCATGAGTATGATTTGGTTCTGAGCTGCTGAACTTTTGTTGTTTTTTTTTTTTCCCCCCCAAGCTCGACAGCTACGGCCACAGGCTTTTTTTGTTTAGTCTGTTCGTTCACCCTGAAAATTCTCATAAGGCAGATAACTTCAGACTGAAAAAATCTTGTCAAGTCAGACTTGGTGCAAACATTCACTTTAACTGTCAGAAAGTGCTCATCCACTTCCTAAAAGGCTAGATAGATATAGTAGTAGCAGTACTTTAACACAAACCAGTATTTTGTCTTAAAGATGAGATACACTTTGAGAATTCAGAAGTCTAAAGACAAAGTTGTATTCATACATTATACAAAACCTGTCTATTTTTCCTCCACCCATAGTCAAAACCTGTAATTTTTAACAGGGATGTGACATGTTTAATGCACTATAGACAGCAATTTTTATTTTACAAATCAAAAGCCGTACAACGCAAAATCACTCTAAAACTCACAACAGATGTTCCCAATCAAAACTGTAACTTGTTTTTAGAAACCAAAAACTGATCACAGAAACAAGGCCATCTTTCAGTTGACAAGCAAGAAATTTATTTTGTTTCAAATTTGTCTCAGGGTTGCCAAGTCCGCAAACGCTTTTCAAGTGTTTCCGTGAGTGAAAAAATAAAAATAAATAAATAAATATCCATGGGTTAGACAAAGTTATTTTTCATGCAAATTATGTGAATGGTAGATTATTTCTAAATAAAGATCTATATTTTGAATGACAAATCTATAAACCCAAAAACAGTCACAGTGAAGCCAAATCAGCATGTCCCTGTGTCTGAGGAGCTGAACTAAAACAAGCAGAATGCAGTGGAAATTGCAGCCGTGCAGTATTTGCATACACTGTTCCATGGGTTTTGGGCAGGTTGGGCAAGTTGGTGTGAAGCCAGTTTTTGACTTTCAGACCTGGAACCCTGGTCAGAGATGAAAGAAGTATTCAAAGTACTGTTACGTCAACATAATATTAAAAGTAGAGCCAAAACTAACAAACAAATTTAATTGAGGAAAAGTATAAAATAATTATTAATTGTAAAGTTTACTTAAGTACAAATTGTTTTAATACACAGTGAAATTTACTACCACTATCATACTACTCTTACAATTACTTCAACTACTACTACTGCTACTTTTACAACATATGCTATAAACTACAACTGCCCACTAGCACTACTTTTGCTACAACTTCTACTGCTACTAACACTAGTACTTCTGCTGTTCTTACAAATAATAGTACTACTACAACTACTACTATAGCTACTACTGTTGCTGCTACAACAACACTCAACTACCACAACTTCTAGCACTACTACCATCTACTATAACTGCTGTTGCTACTTTTATTACTAACCAGGGGTGTAGCATCAGGCAGTGCAGCCAGGGCAAGCATAGGGGCCCCTGAGAGTGGCCCTTGCCAATCATCATTTTATATTCATAATAAACAAGAACTCCATTGCAAATATTTTTTGTGAAAAAGTAGAATGAAAGTAGAATATTATTTTTGTGAGTTTGTATTGGATTTGTTTCTGCAAAATGTTTAAAGATAAACTAAAAACACCAATTGTAAAAACATATAAAACTTTTTTTTTTTTTTTTTTACAAGATTTTTTTTTATTTTTTTTTATAATGAACATTAAAACTCAATAAAGCTATCCAAATGTGCTTCAGACCTTTGGGCCTCAATGTGCAAACCTGCTTTGGAGCCCCTGATAACCAAGTTACGCCACTGCTACAAACTACACATTACTCCTATTATGGCTGCTACCCACCTGACTCAGTTAACCCCCCCCCACACACCCACCCCACCCTCCCCCAAACACACACACACACATAATATTATGTACATGGAGACAGGTAACATGGCACCATCCCTGAGTCACTCCACTGTAGACTGCTGCAGGCTTAATCACAGCTACAATCACTGTCTGCTCTGGATAAAAGCTCTCACATCTGCAGCACACATTTCTCTGATATCTGTTCAGGTTTTGTGAGGAATTGTACTGACAAAACCACAAGAATCCCATATTTATGTTCAGTATTCCTCATTCTTTTATCGATTCAAACGTCCTGTCACTATCAAACTTATCTTTTTTATATACCTGAGAGTGCCTGGTTTGGTCTGAGAATATTTTATCAGGATTGTTTTTTTTACACATTGCAAACATGCAGGAGATGATAAAAGATAATGCAGCATTGAGGAGTTACACATGTGAGTATAGATGAGCCTGGCATTCACAGACTGATATGATACCAGGGATTTTTATAATGTTACATAGATTACAACTTGATAACCTCATAGACAACAGCATGTCCAACCGTAGGGCTACCATAGGAACTTACAGACTCTTTAGTGGAAAGTGTATAGATGTAATTCTTAATCTTTACTGTGAACTGCTGTCAAAAACAACAGATGAAATGTTTTAAAGGCATGTCTAAACTGCAGATTTTTTATTTTTATTTTTTGGTAACTTAAAAGGTACTAGAAGCAGCATGCGCTTGTCCTGGTTTGAAGACAGTACTGCAGTCTAAATCAAAACAATGGTCTGTGGGTTGCCGGTGTTTCCAGTTTTCTGATTAGACTATTGGTAATGCAGGGTGTAGAACCAAAACAAAATGCTATGGGCAGTATCTATTTTTTTTTATTTCATAAAAAATTACCCACAAGTGTCCCAAGATATGAGGTTTGCTATAATTGCTATAGTTTATGGGCTATTTCTAACAGAGAAAAAACAATAAACACAACACCAACAACATCAGACTTTCTGGTGCACCATGACAACTGTTTTGATTTTGGATTCCCCTCTGTGTTTCCATCATCTTGTTTTCTGATTGGCTACATGGGGCTACGAAGGGATGAATCGGGTCAAAAATCGGCATAATTATCATGCCATGTGAACAAGACATAAGGCCACTCCTACTACTATTACTACTACCTCTACTACTACAATCTACTACTGCTAAAGCAACTCCTAATACTACTACTGCTATTGAAGTACTATTGTAGTAATGTGTCCATTTTGACTGGATGGCTGTTGTCCTAAGCTTTAGTATCACAGTTGTTGCCACACAGCCTCTTTATAACTGTTTACCAGCTCATTAATGATCAAATATACTTAATTGCATGGGTTTAAATCATTTAACGCTCTGTGGGTTTTTGTATTTACCCATTTACCTTCATCTGTGTGTGTCCAAACTGAGATAACACGAGACAAACGCCCCATTTATTCCTATCGAACGAGCCATCATGCTGAGTAAGAGAAACGATATCCTGGAGCAAATAAAGCCTCGAGAGATGTTATCCGCACTACTAGACTTCCAAAAACTCCTATCCCCAGCCACACACACAGAGCTTGGGGCAAACACTGGCTCTTTAATGACTCAATCGAACGGTCAATAAAGCAGCGACATGTATACTCAGGTGAGCTGAGCTGGCGGCCGCTGGTTATATAGCCCTCCATGTTATAGTTAATGGAGCAGAATGCACACTACAATGCTGCAAAAAGATCACCTCTAATGAATTAAAGCTGACATTCACATAAGAGGATAATCCGGTCGTGGTTAAACATTGGTTGTTTTTTGGAAAGTCTTCTTCTGGTGGGACTCAGGAGTCTTTTGCAGTTCTGATGTAGTAGCATTTAGAACCAGCATTGTTCCTGTTTTAGTCCTGTTGTGTGTTTAGTCCTGCTTAGTTGTGGTTTAGTCACAGTTTTGTCCTGGTTATGTGCTGGTTGGGTTCAGATTTTAGACGTTGGGTTTAGTCCGGGTTTAGTTCCTGTTTTCTTTTTGTTCAGTAAGGCTCATTTTAGTGAGTTAAAGATGGCACTTTGAAAGCCAAACATTTTCTGAGGTTGTACCTGGTGTGACATATGTGTGAGAATTACTGTTGTAGTCTAATCTGATCTAATGGTCTGTGCCTTAGGGTGCCACTTTTATCTGCCAAAACTAATGGTTGGGCTTTAGTGCAAGTGATTAATGAGCATGACTCACTGTTAAAACTAGTGTACACTGTATAAAGGGTGATGGTGCAACACATTTAATTTTTAAGGCTAAAATGTGCAATAACAAGAGCAATTTCTCTTTGCATACAAATTTAGATATGTTTATTTATTCAAGTTTTAAATATATTAGACATTTATAATTTCTTAAAAGCTTTTTATCAGTGTCTTTTTGCATAGCCGTGCAATATGAAATTTTGTTCTGCACTTCATCTGTAATGACTGCTGAATGACAATAAATGAATCGTGAATCTTGAATAAGATTTGAAAACTCTGGTGTACATCTTTTTGCAAAGTAGTAAGTGCCAAATTAAATCACCATGTCTTTTTTTTTTTTTTTTTTAGACGGGTATTAGTAGTCTGTAGTATTAGTACAAGAGTTTTCATACATAAGCTTACAAACGTAATTATATAAATATAATCTCAAATGACTAGGCAACATTGGTGTAGAGGGTAAGCAGGTGGCCCACAAAACAAAGGTTTCACGGTTCTATTCCCACTTGTCCCAGTGCCAAGTACCAATAAGTTTTATTTTAATATAGTTTGAATGTCAGTGTCCTTAATTTGACGTTTTCTAAAACTGACACATAGCCACTCAGCGTGAAATGAGGGTGAAGACTTTGCAAAATAACAAGCAATGCATGGTGAGAATGAAGCATAGCAAGAGTCCTATCAAGGAACACATTTGGTCAACGCTACATCGACAAACAGCAGGAGGACGGCCATTTGCTGAAAGCGGCATTACAGTAATAAGACTCTGCATTACAACAGACTGCTCTCTCCAGGAGGGTAATGATAATTAGAGTTAGACTACTGTCCATCCATCCATCACACGGCAGGAAGCGGGACACTGAGCCAACCATGTCCCCCAAGACACACACATCTACTCAGAAAGGCACCAAGAGATTTAAGTTTTTATGGTGCAGATAAGGGCAACAAATTTTGATAATTACGTTCCCGCTGTGCCTCTAGGACTCCGCTTATGAGTGCCATAAAAGTTTATACAAAGGGTAACATCTTGATGATTGCAGCATAATGTTTATATGGATTTAAGGTTAGGGTTAGGCCATAATGTGTCAGAAGTCCAAAGCATCTCCTCCTCACTATGGGATGTGTCCTGAGCTTGCTGCTGTACACCCTTCTCGCATTTAAATGTTCTGCCAAATGTAAATCAGTAAAGTTTTAGTGACACAGCTGTGGTGGAACTAAATTCTCACAATGAACCTGTGTACAGAATGAAAAGGCTCTGGTTCTAACATAGAACGGTTAGCCCTTGAGCGGTCTTTGGGACCTTTTGGTACTTTGTCATAGAAAATGTTGAATAACTTTGTGTTAGTTTTAAATTTACCAAATTTCGTCACAGGTTACTGTTTTTATAGGACGTTTCAAATTTTTGTCTCATTTGTCAGTTAAGGTCTATAATATACTGTGTACAAACTACTGTTACACTCATGGGTTTAGTACCATCTTGGTTCCACTGACTTCCATTAAAACTTGTGGTGATAAAATTGTACTTTAAAGGTGATGACCATTTCAATAGTAGCTTCCTGTCCAAAAACTAAAAATATTAGTATCAATCAATGACACATCCAAGACCATAATATGTTCTTAAAATGTTCACAATGTAGGTTAAAAATATTTCATTTTTTTTGTATTTTTTCTGATAGTGGTTTATAGTAGCAAAAGTTTATTATAAGAATTGAGTCATTCAAAGTGCAAAAAATATAAAATCACTTTTTGAATTTTGATAACAAATTTTAGGAGGTGAGCACGTTTGGTACTAAAGGCACAGTGTACATTTTTTAAAGGGCTGCTTAAGCCATTTAATCCCACTGGCAACAAAAGACCTCTCACTTTTAAGGCTTTACTGCTGTTATGAAATGATATATTACGTTATTAGTAGTACATATAGCACAACTGAAGAGTTCTGAAGAAGTCTGGTAAGTTTCACATGTCTGGGGTCAAAGGTCACATGGCCACAGGTGTTTGTTCAAAAGCTATACCTTGAGAAAGCTCAGCCTCTGCCTCAAACAAAAGCTTATTAAAGTATGTAAACATGAAGCTAGGAGGATTATTTTTGTACACAGCTTCTTTCAGGTCTCTAATGTTCAGATTAGGGCTGCACAATATATTACAAAATTATCGTATCGCAATATCAGCAAACGCAATATCTGTGCTACTACGCAATATCTGTGCTACTACCTAGCTCCTGCCTGTAATTATGCAGTTTTTGCAGGCTTCTGAAACTGTATGTTGAGAATGTTTAATGCAAAACTATGAGACATTCCCATTGACGCTGTGTAGAACAGGTACAAACTGAGCTTTCCTCAGCACTACATTCTTCACCTGCACATGTCCTCCAGTCTACAGACTACAACTGTGTAGAATAAATACAGTCACCACAGTTTATCATGGAAATAAAGACCCCTGCAGGATAGAGACAGGGACATATGCAGTAATTATCACAAAAATATATACTAAATAAATAATTCCTCACTACTTCTTCAATACAGAATGAGGTCCAGGACTTATTTTGTGACTTTACAAACTGACAATGAGAATATTATTTACAATGTGAACATGTTTAATTTATGAAAGTCAATACATAATTTTATAGAAAAATTGTATAGATATATGCACCGATGGTGCTTATAATAGTGTCCTATTGTTATAGAAAAACACTTTACAACTTTTATTGCTTAAAGTAATAATTTTACCCCTTCTTAGGACAACTAAAGACTGTAATATATTGTTATGTTGCATTATATTAAATAAAAGCTGACTAAATACCTCAAAAGTGTCAATAATCAACGTTGACCACGTTATCCCACCAGCAACAACTGTTTTCACCCACTTTTCCATTAAAATTGTTAAAAATAACAATTGATTGTTTTATTAGAGCACTGATACCATATGATTATAGTAGTGTTATGTCTGAAACAAAAATGGGAATAAACGGATTAAGAGTTAAATTAGTTTAAAGAATAACCAGAAAAGGCCTTTATTCACTGGACATTTACATCAAGAATCACCTCAAGGATCCAGCCCAGCCAGCACACTCACTGTTCACACTTCTCCCTTCAAGCAGGGGACTATGCGGATCTTCCCAGAGGGTGTAAGGCTCAAGAACTCTTCCTCTGATAAACACTACACGCTGGACAATGCTACCATATTTTGTTATTCCTGTCCTACACAAGTACTGACAATAAACATCTTAAATTTTATATAGATCTTATATTGAACTAGTAAACCCACCCTAACAACCTTCTGTGCACAAACAAGTCCCATTAAGGGAAGAAAAAACTCATCAATACCACTCGCAATCAAACCTCGTCCATCTTGCGTCTTGTAAAAATCCAGGCGTGATGCTAATTAGAAGTGAGCTGGATTCATCTGCTGACAGTCAGATAACAAGTTCCCCCTCCTTGGCAGCTGGTCGTTATTCCGCATCATCTCGACGCTATCGCTCACGGGCGTTCGCCAGCAAATTGAGTATTTGATGAGCCCTCAATCAAGCAACCAAACTCCCGCTGTCAGACGAGAGAACCGCGAGACTGTTCCATCACCTCCCCACGAGGAGCACTGCACTCAGCCGTCAGGAAGAGGGAAAGGCTGCTTGATTTATTTAGCATGGAGAGTCGATTGTGGATTATTGGGGAAATGTAAAGAGAAACAGAAAGGTAAAATGATGTGTACCAGAAAGAGGATGCAAGACTATGTCCAACAAGTTTTTATAGAACAACATGCCTTATGAGTATGGTGACAAGTGCTCTCTTTTAAAGGCTAAGGCTGTCCTATTGTATCAGAGAAAGAGCCCGGGTCAATTCAAGACCTCTGTCAGACTTGTTTCCAGTGAAGTTTAGACTTTTAGACTTTGTCATCCCATTTGATGACCACACTATAATGCAACTATAATGTTTTTTGTTTGTAGTGCTGGACCTTTTAAGCTAGTCAGAAAAATTACAATTTCCCTTGCCTTCCTATGCTGTGTGATACAACAAGTTACTTTTATCTGAGCTCCACAAGGACCCTGATTGTTTGTTTAGGTTTTTTGTTGTTTTTTTTGTAACTCCAATTACAATAGAAACAGAATACAAAACTTAAAAGAAAATATAAAATCTAGATAAATAAACAGATAAAACATCTGTAAGACATAAAGAGTAAACCTTTGGGGTTTGTTTTGATCTGGTTTCGTTGGAGGAAAAATGTGGATAGAAATTAAACCCTATTTCTTGATGTTGTACAAAAGGCCAAATGCTATGACCCAAAGGTGAAACATATTTAAGAAGGACACAGGAATCAAGGGCTAGGGGTCAAAAGTTTAAAAACATTCCCGTGTACAAAGTAACAAACAAAAAGACCATGATGAGCTGGCCAAACAGAACATAAGGATGGTGCGATGGTCAGGCCAACCCCGTACAAGGCCGTAGAGCTGCCACTGCTACCCCTGCTCTAACGCAAAACAACCAACAAACTAATACCTGAGCAAAAAAAAAAAAAAAAAAGTGAGAACAGGACAGGACAGTTGGTCTAACCAGGTCAAACAAAAACACCAATACTGAGCTATTAAAGGAAAGGCCATAAAAATGTCTGTTGCTGAAACACTTGTCATCTTTGGTACCAAGTACATCTTATCTTGTCTCCTTCTGATCTCTCACAACATTTAAACATTTTTCTGCACTTAGGACCTGCTTGGTGACCTATCTGTAAGGTCTTCTTTTCATTACACATCTCCAGGTTATAACCTTTAACTTTGTTCCCTCTTGATTCTCTCAGGTTCATCCATCCTCTCTGAAGTGACCTACATCTCTATGCATGAAATATTCAAACATGTAAAGTTTCTGAAGTTTCTGGACAGTGTCCCCAAGAGCTAAGAGCTAATAATTCAGTGATTTTTGGTGCTGTCCCTAAGAGCTGCGGAATACGCTCATGTCAGCACAGATCCTAGTCATAGTTAAGATTATGTTGCTGTAAAGCTGTGTATGGGAAGGAGAAAGGGGGTCCTCCACGCGTCACAGAGCACAAGTCTCATCATTTAGACCCCTCACCATACAACACAGTTCTTTGGATTTCCTTAGCTGTCGTTCTCCTTCATCTCCTCCATCCATCTTCTCTTATCATCCACGTGTCGCTGAATCTATGCTCGACTTGTTCTTTCACATCTTTCCTGCTGCACTGTGCACTTATGAGAAATCACAATAACAAAACAGATAACATGTTAGTATGATTCACTACTCCCCTGGGCAAGTGATATACAGTATGTGTTTGACACCACATTTTGTACAATATTACTGTCTGAGAGTCTGTATTGGTCTTCTGCTGATACTCTGGATAATATAGACTTGGTGGTTTTATTCAAAATTGTCATGTGTGTATGTACAGAATAGCTATTTGTGCAACAGCAAAGCAGGTCAGCAGTAGGTTGGGGCAGTGGATCATCCATAAGAGACCAACAATGATTATCTTGCACAGTAGCTGATGTTTTGCAAGACAATATATGCTATACCTCTTACAGCTCTTGTTTTTTTTTAACTGGTTTGGACTAGAGGTGTGGTAATACTACTTTATGTTTGATGAATTGCCCATTGCTAAAAAAAAAAAAAAAAAAGAAAACAAAAAACATGGCATTGGTTACACACCGTTATCTCCAGATACAAAATCTATCAAAAGTATCCATCACCTTTCTGCAACAGCCTTCTGCGAAAGTGAATGGTTCTGTTTAAAAGATTAAATCAGGCTATTACACAGTGCTCAGATAATGAATAATTTGAACTCTCATGTTTTATGCGCCACTGACTGGCTGGTCAGAGCTTTAAAACAAATCTCAGTAACTTTTTTTTTACCTCAAATAAACAATTTCGGAGTCTGTGTGATGGATGAATGCATTGCTGTTGGGTAAATGAAGCATCCAGCATCTTCCCCTACTGTCTCTAGGCTAAAAATGACACCTGCAAGTATGAGTATGTTGCCAAGTGGAAGTCTCCAATCTCACAAAAAGTGACACATCACAGTATATATATATATATATATATATATATATATATATATATATATATATATATATATAATATATTATATATATATATATAATATATATATATAATATATTATATAAATATAAATATAATATATTATATATTATATATATATATATATATATATATATTATATATTATATATTATATATATATATATATAATATATTATATATATATTATATATATATATATATATATATATAATATATTATATATATATTATATATATATATATATATATATATATATATATATATATATATATATATATATATATATATATATATAATATATTATATATATATATATATATATATATATATATATATATTATATATATATATATATGGATACGAAGAGGGGAAAAATTAAAGTAAATCCAAGAAGAAGAGTTCCAGAGTTCAAGATTTGACTTTTCTGAGTTTTGTACCATGTTATAATTCAGTTTCCACATCAAAAACATACCTGGAGTTGTGTTTTGTTTCATTCATGCATTTTTGAGTAATCCTCTATACTATTGCACTGAGTTCATGAGAGGCCAAAATGTCTCTCCCCCCTCACGGCCCTCTCCTGTTCAGGAACCACTGCTACAGCGCACGCCTCCCCCACAGAAACTAACCAAACTCACCCCCGAACTGCAGCAGACAACACTCAAACACTCGAGATATGTTTCTGTGAGGAGCACTGAAGGGGCATGACTGCAGGCTGAACAGCGGGGAGGGAGGGCTCTTAAAGTTACAGGGACCTAATCCGACTGTTTCACTCAAATGATGAGTTTCTTCAAATAAGTTTTTTTCAAAAGTGGTTGCATTTTCTGACCAACTAAATGTAAGATGCTGATCTAGACGTGCCCTAAATTAATTTAAAATACACAAAAAGCATAATATAGGCACTTTAAATATGAAAATGTATAGAGGCACTAGTCTGAACAATCCTGAGAGACCTCCGCTTGCGTATACTATTGATTTTCAGTTTGCATTTTACTTTACATAAGTGACTGGAGAGCTATAACGTGCATAAATAGCTGTTCCACATAATGGTTGTGGTAGCGCATTCTTGACCCACCACTTCAGGGTGATGTAGGGATTTAAGTGCCTCAATGATTCTAGCAGCTATGATGTTAAAGAAATTCAAGGCAGATTGACATTGACAAGGCATGTTATGTTACCGACACATTATATTTGATTTATATAAACTAAATGCTAAATCTCGACATATGTACTTCATCAATCACAGGGTTCAATGGCAGCTAGAGCCTATATGAGCAACTATGTGGCTCAGTCGGGGTACTCCCTGGGTAATGGTCAGTTTGTGAAAGGCTGACACAAAGGCATATACTGACAACCACACCTCACATTCATTCACTGTGGGCAAGTTAGTCTACCTAGATACATGCATGTCTTTAGACAGCGAAGGAAAAAGAGTAGTGCACTGTAGGACAAAGTGTCACTCGAGCTCCTCATTCCCACCACAATATATTTTTTGTCAATATTATCTAGAAGAGAGCATTGCAGAAGACTCTGACCTCTCTCCATGATCCATTGTTATTGCTCTATTTCCCAGCTCTGCCCAGTCCCATCCAAACAAAGTTGCATCAACACATCCATTGAAAGTGTAATTGAATAATGCTCTTATGGGACACAGCGAGATAATGTGTAATTTCCTCACTAAACACGGAGCCACCATGCTGCTTTGCAATATACTCGCTCGCAATAGGATCCACGCCCTGGAGTGGCAGCCTCCAACTGCACCAATATGAGCACAGATCCCCGAGTGGGCGATGGGTAATAGAAGTAATCAGATGTTTTTCACAAGATTTGTCTTTTCTCTAGCTAATAGTTCAAAAATAAAATCCAAACAAATGTGTGTAATTAGTGTCAATGAAATGCACTATAAGTGGGTTAATGATACTTGCCTTGGAAATCAGGTTATGTGTCTCTTGTGCAACAAAGAAAATTGAAGGAAAAGATGATGTTTTATCTATTTCATGACAAGCAGAAAAAACAGGCAAACAAAATAAGGCAACTTCATAATGCCCATACAGGATCATCAGAATATTGTAGACTTATTTTGATTTAATGTGTTCACTGCAAACCAGAAAGTAGAGAACCCCACAAGGTTATGACTGACTATTATGTTGTGGTTGTCAGATATGAGTTTTATTTTTTAAATATTTATTTTTATAATATTTATTTTTAAATATTTTTATTAAACTAGACTGGACAAAGAAGTATTTAAAAAACAAAAGTCATAACATTTGCATAAAAAGGGTGTTTGGCATAATAAGCAAAAATTATATTATATATAATATAATTATATATATATATATATATATATATATATATATATATATATATATATATATATATATATATATATATATATATATATATATATGTATGTATATATATATATATATATGTATGTGTATATATATATATATATATATATATATATATATATATATATATATATATATATATATATATATAGATAGATAGATAGATAGATAGATAGATAGATAGATAGATAGATAGATAGATAGATAGAGCGAGAGAGCACAATATAAGGCAATTTTTCTAATTTGCTGAAATCTACTACTCCTAGATGTTGGTAGTAAGGAGTTGCATTATTCTGTTATATTTACTAAAGTAACTTTTTGAATAAATTGTACTGTAAGAGTTTGAATTGTTTTTCAACATATCTTTTACCTTCACTTGAGTAATAATATTCTGAAGTAGCAATACTCTTACTTGAGAGTAAGGGGGATGCTGCAATCAAATGTTATATTCTTTGGCAAATAAAATTAGGCCTATATAATGCAATGCTTATTCAAATGTGTTTAGGAAGGCTATGTTAAATCATTACATGTACTTATTATCAGTGTAAACAAATCAACTCATTATCCATTTATTTCTATGTATTTAATGCGATATGATTGGTCAAGCTTTAACAGACTGATGACTGCTAATAATGATAACACATTAGCAGAAAGGTAATGAACAACTTGGCCAGGCACTGACTTGGCACTTTCTGCCTCTTACTTGTCGACAAGCTGATGTAGTGTTGGGATAAGCTGAAATGAACCAATTTACAAAGCTTTTAGGGATATATCCTGCACTTAAGCTGTTCTATTGTCCCGTCAACATGGGAATGTTTGTCAAAGGTTAAGAAACGAGGCACTAAATCCTTCCTGCTCTCTTTCTCTCTCCGCTGGCTCCAGACCTGATACGTAGAGGTTGCCCGCGTTAACAAACAGCCTCTCAGTGCTATCAGCAGTAGTTATCAACCCGTCACACTGTACAGCCAAGATAAATCTAACCAATTAAAATTTAAATTGCTCTGTGCAGTGGCGTGACTTCCCTGTTTCCGAGCGTCTCTCCCCCTCTCAACTGGCGAAGAGGGAGGAGGCTAGTGTCACAGGAAGCAACGGGAAACGACCCAGACCAGTGGAAACACGTCTTTGTTTTATGGAGAAATGGGATGTTCAGGTGAAATCATGTCATGAATCCTGAGTTTATGTCAAAAGTGGTTTAGTCAGCGATTTGGAAAAGGTCTACTGTAGTTGATAGTGATATGGTTTGCAAACTTAATTTACAGATAATAATAATAATAATAATAATAATAATAATAATAATAATAATAATAAATAAAAAATAACTACCAAACGCAGTCAGACAGATGCATTCACGCAGGCAGGGTGGGTGAAGTGTCTCGCCCAAGGACAGAACAGTATGCAATAGTGAGAATTGAACCACCAACTTTTGTTAGTGGCCAAACGTCTCTACCAACTGAGCAACTACCATATGTAGGCCTATAATAGCTGAGTAGGCCCATAAAACATAGCATGGCACAGCTAGGGGCGTCACAATGTCAAATTTTATTGTTAGGATTATTGTGGGACACTTGATACTCTTTAACTATTTGGTGCCAAACCAATATGACCAGTTTTATTTGATCAAACTTTTTCAATTAAAATTTTAATAACTCTTTTCTCTCCTCTGCCTAACTAAGCAAAAACCAAAGCAATTTAAAGGTTTATAGATTTTTAATCAAAATACTAAGCTATATTTTGCGATATGTTAGAGCGGCAGTAGCTCAGTTGCATATTGTACAGACTCGTTCTGATAACTTTAGTGCTTAAATCGCTGTCACCGTTGCTAGGAGCTACTCACAATAAATGGTTTGCAAATAACACTGTGATATTTTTGATACCAACTTTTACAAAAGTAAATTTTGCTAATGTGCTGCTATAACAATGCAGGTCTTCTTCTATCTGTCATTAAAAGTGTCCAAAACAGAAGCAAAAGTAGCAATAGTATTTGAAGTAAGCCAGCACCTCAAGTAAAAACATTTGTGGAACTGGAAAGGTGAGTTAACTGAACCGTTAAAGTGATGAGAAGGTGAGAAAACTAAAGACATGACGAGTGTTTTGACATAAACTTGGATTCGTATGCGTCTGTGTGGGCCCAGACTGAATAAATGATTCCAAGTGTTCCTTTTAAACATGAGTCAGATTGGTTTAAGCCAAAGACATGATGAGTATAACAGCCCACCACAGTAGAGCAATATGAGAGCTTCATTTAAATGATTTTTTGGTAAAAACCCACAATTCCCAGAGAAGACTAAGTCCGTCTATGCCAGTGGTTATTTGATATTGTCTGCTCAAGAAAATCCCCTTAACATCAGCAAGTGTTTTTAAAAGTGCAGTTGACATTACAACAACAGCAGAGATAGCCATGTAATAAAATATTAATAATAATTATTTGATTAAATCCGATCAATGTCAAAAATTATAAAAACTAGTGCCTAAAATTGCAATTAGTCTCTTAGCCTAATAGCCAAATTTTAGGCAACTTATTGGGACGTTTTCATAGTGAAATAGTGTGTAATGGTGGTATAAGCCCTATTCGCACAGGATTAGTATTAACTGGGGACCTCCAGTAATTTGTAATAATCTCCGAGGTCGTCTGTGATTTTTATCCCGTGCGAATCTGCCACGTCTGCGATTTGTTAAGTAAATATTCCCCCAAAAATTACCTACCCCCATGTCTGTGATTCAGGATGTTTTTGTCGGCAGGTTGTTTCCCAAACATCGTAATAGCGATCCAAAATGTCTTTAACGGTCCATTTTCCGAATGTATCTAAACTATATTAAGAATAACATGTCTCTTTTGGTCCTACTCTAAGCCGATTAGCCTACTTTTTTTTTTTTTTTTTTTTTTTTTTACAATTCAAAAGTAAAAAAAAATAAAGACAGAAAACAAACTACAGTGAAGACCTGACCTGGAAGCACAACCACCATCGTCATGGAAACATTAAACTAGTCATCTGAAGCAACGTGAGGCTCTTTTGGAAAGTTTGGACGCTGTTTGGGCTAACGTTAGATCAAGAGAGACGTATCGCAGTGAATGGTTCAGGGGTAATGCTTTTCCCGTGTGAATAGGGCAATAGTCTGCATGTCCTCTCCGTACAATAGGTTTCCTAACTGATGTATAGTCGAACTGTTAAATCTGAAGGGCTGGATGAATAATAAAAACAAATTGATGGGTTTGTGCACACAGTGTTGTGCACGCATTAAGGCTTTATATCTAGGTTTTTAGTGGAATGCTCTGGCACCTAAAGCTACTGGATAATAGTTCTATAAGACAGAATTGAATGAAGTTGAAGGAAACAACAAAAACACATGTATTACACAGCAAGATTGTATCAGTGTAATATACATACTTTAGGCTATTTCATTTATTTGGGCCATAATTAAAATGAAAGTATACATGTCTTTTTTTTTTTTTTTTTTTGTATTTGATCACCTAGACTCTCTACAACGTATCAAACTTCTGTATAATTTTTGTAGAATAGCATAAGCACACCACAAATCCTATTTTAGAAAGTATAATGTTTTAAAGTAGGTCTGGAAATGGAACTAAATCCCAGATCTGGGTGCTAAAATAAATGAGAAAAAATGTGCAACTTATCTGCATATGTCACTCATGGAAGGGTCCATAATTAATCAAATTAAGAATGCATCAAACTATGACAACCCTAATATGAATATTATATGTATTGTTGAAACAAACAAACAAAAACTTCCTAGTGGATTACCTTGTTGACGCAAGAACCTGGGGCCTAATGACCAGACATGAATATATTTACAACCTCCCTTTTCCCTCCAATCTTGTGTGATCTCAAATCCCAAATACACAGGCCAAAACATATTCTCTTTTCCTTTTTCTTTCTATGTGCTGGCAGAGGCAGCTGCGACTGTCTTCCACTCATTAATCAATAACAATAGATCTAACCCTCAAGTGGCTTTCCCTTTTATCAGTGGCCATATTGATAGCATTAGTTCAGTGTCATTGCCCACTCCAGCTCCAACACAAGCTCATAATTTGAGAAGATAAATATTCTTACTCCTATTTTTTGTTTGTGTCCACAAGAAGTGCTCAGAAATGGACCGCTCTGTCTTTACAAATAAGATTTAAACAAAACTAAAATGGGATGCAGAGAGATGCATTTGTGGCAGTCATATTATTCACATAAATTGCCTCAAGCCCGCGGCAAAGCAAATCTGAATTTTCATGTGGCCATTTACGTTAACTGCCCTTCTATCATTGCATAGACAATCTCTGATCCATGACAAGCAGGCGACCCTTTCCTCCTCCTCCATCCTTTTGAACTGTGCCCATCCATGCGGAATAACAATGCTAACATCTCACCATACCAGCCATCAGCAAAGCCAACAACAATGCTCGCAATGTTCCCCCCACGATGCAAATGGATGGATAAGCATTAGAGTGATAACCTCGGAAACACACGGAGCACTTTAAGATGCAAAGGAGAGGCGCGGCACAAGCCCGTATGTGGCAGAGGATATGTGGATGACAGAGCCCCTGCCAGCGTGCTGATAATGGGACAGATTTAGCATTTGCACAGTGAGGAGGCATCATGAGGCCAGGAGTGACAAAAAGTAAAGTGCTGAGCCACGCCTGCACAGACAAGCAATACACACAAATCAAATGTACATTTAAAGTATTCCTTGAGACTTACAAATGTATTATTTTCAGCCAAAATAAAAGAGGTTGGGTACATTGAAAGATATGATAGATAGACAGACAGACAGATAGAAGAAGTTTATTGTCACATGCACAAAAAAGTACTGCGAAATTCTGTTTGGAGCAAGCCTCCGGGCAGCAGCTATTTGTCCGTACCATAGCACGGACATATACAGAGAAGGAATAGTGAATATATTTGTAAAAGAATGCTGAGGTTAGAGCCAACAGGCAGGAGGCCTAGAGGAAGACCAAAGAGGATATTAACGGATGTAATGAAGGCATGAAATTAGTTGGTGTGAGAGAAGAGGAAGCAGAAAGTTAGTTCTAATTTAGGTGAATGTTAGATCATTAAAGCTGGTACTTGGAAAGCCTAATATTTTTTAAAATGGTACTTGGTTTGAAAAGCTTGAGAATAAATGATCTAGACTATCTCCTGATATCCTCTGAAGAAAAGAGTCAAGAAGACGTTGGTGTCAAGTGTGAAAACAATACTGGCATTTACCAATTCTACTGCAGAAGTCAATTTTGAAGCAGGGTTCAACAAATGCATGAGTTTTACATTAGTGTCAGGGGTCATACTGGTAATTTAGACTTTCAGATCTTACTCTATTAGGAATTAGTCTGGTACCTCATGGTTTGAGCTTCTTTTCTATGGGCGGAACTATCACAAGTGGAGTAACCAATCAGAGAAACAAAGGGCGGGAAGGTGAGCAGAGCATGGCTGAGTGTTGCCGTTTTTGCAATAATATGCTGTATTATGAACAGCACTGTACTTATTTCTGAATGGGAACAGTAGCAAAAGCCAGTTGTTGAAAGACTTGCAGAAAAAAAGTTTTAGTGTGGTCATTATGTGGAATGTCTATGTGACTTGTTAAAATGGCAACAAGACAAAAAAAAAAAATCACACAGGACTGAACAACAATGTGAACTTCAGCAGAATCAACAGGTGACAAAGGAAGCACTAAACTCCATCAAATACAGAACAGAGTATAGTATACAGTAGCCTACCCCATCTGGGTTATTTTTGATCGGAGATATCTTATGCTTTTGTTTGACAGGCTGCAGATAAGTGTCTCTGATACAATGATTTCAAATCAAGCGATGGGAATTACTCTGTATGGCAGAGGAACAAGACCCTCCTGCTTTTGAAAAGAAATCTTTGGGTCTGGCTGGCTTGGTGCCATCTTCTAAAACCTAAACTGTTCAAAAAGGGGCTTAGCATTTCAAAGCATACAAAATCATGCATGGTTATAGAGAAAGAAAGAAACATACAGTAATTCATCAAACTAACATGCTTCCTGCTCTTCTTCCTTTAAGAAGGCACCTACGGTCTCAACACAGAGCTTATCAACTTCTGGAAATACCTCATAGATACATTACATTTTGGAGATAGCATTAGCAAAGAACACACATACAATGAATGAGGACTGGAAAAAGGACGTCCCTCATTTTTCACATCAGCTTTGCCTTTCTGATAAATCCCCATCCACTCTCCACCGATCCATCTTTCTAATGACACCACTCTCTTATCCAAACTACTATGTAAATATCATCCATTAAAGCTCAAATGCAGCGGCTTTCTGTATCTGCGGATGTGCTTATGAGCTAGTGTCTGTTGCAAATTCACAACGTGCTGTTGTTTGGACAATAAAGCCGAGCAGTAAAGCAGAGCAAATGGTTTCATAAAGGCCAATGAGGTTCGGAGAGTTTCTGGCTGATTTGATTTTATAAGCTCAAATGATACACACGTTCATTATCGATGGTATACAGCCCGCAGTGTGGTTTTATGCTTGTGAGGGAGATAAATCACAGCATTTTTCACTGTCATTGTCGCTATGGTTTTCTTCAGATCTGCCATGACAACGTGACCGGGGTGAATAGACCTCAAGTGGTCAGTATTAATGCAAAATGTTGTCGCTGGAGGGTAAAATGCAGAGAACTCTTGAGATTGAATAGCTATTTATTCACGGGCTTCAATGGTGTACTACATTATGGCCAATTTAAATCTTCAATCAGGACATTAAAACATTGAGTAGCAACAATAAATTACCTGAGGTGACACTCCTAATAGATATATAAAACAACAGAGTCTGCAGATTATCGCAGTTATCACTTCAATTAACTATAAGAACTATTAATCTCTGTTCTCTATGCATTGCAAGTATAGCCAAGGCCAATATATAGTTTCAATGAGAGCTTGCTAATTGGTGCAAATGCCAAAAAAAAAACAACCTTATCCTGAATGTAATAACCACTTAAAGCTGAACTACATGATTTTACTAATGCTGTCCCGGATGCTGTTACAATAACATCTTTTACCAATAGCGTTTCCAGCTCCAGCACTCTCCAACATCAACAGAGCAGCTACCTTTCTGCTTTTATTGTATTGAAGAAGTAAAATTTGCCACCTCATAAAACTTATATGTATATGCTTTACTAAACACAATTTTTATCTTATTTTTAACTCAATTCACTTTTTTCTGTACGAAGGTGTATTCTATTTAATTTTAGTTCTGTTTCTCTATGTAACATATCTAGTGCTAAAATAGAGACTTTATCTAACTTCCCATGACAGCCATTATTTAACATCCAATGGGACACACTTTATTGGAGTGTTCCTGCAGATTAAACTCCTTAATAATTCAGCCTATATAACATCACTTTGGGCCTGTAAAAACAAACATGTCGTAAAAAAAAATAACTAAAGGTGGGCACTTATAATAGAATGAGGAGAATTATTACCATCTTAAAACAGCATTCAAACAGAGCTGCTGTTATTTCACTTGTGTCAGGTGGGCCACAACATGTTGATAATCAGTGAGTGACTGAAGCTAATTGTGAAGCCTGTGGGTGTTGTTGTCACAGCGACGGTGTCAGGGCTGGAGCAGACTTGTTCAGGTGCGGGGCCTACGCACTAACCTCAATATAAACCCAGCAACTGAACTCCCTGAGCTCATCACTGCAGCAGAGTTCAGTCTGCACCCAGGAGCTTTTTAGGGGGTAACAATAATCCAGATGGAATTAATAGAATGCTGGAGATTCCCAAAGCCTTATTATGTACAAAAACAAAATGGCCCACCTACTGAGGATTAAAGCAATAGACCACTTACAACCAGTAAGTGAGTTAATAACATATTTCAGCAGTGATCCTGTGAAGATGGGAGGTCTCAGGCTTCAACTGTAATTGAGCTGCATTAATTGTGGACAAAATAATTCAAAAATGTTGTTGCCATTTTTTCGGAAAATGTAAATAAATACAAGGACACAAAAGAGCAGAGACACAATAAAACAGATGCATGGCCTATTATATGCATTGTAACAAAGAGAATTAGAAAATCAACATGATATATTCTATGTAACTATGTGCCAGTCTCAAGCCTGGATAAACTGAGAGGGTTGCATCTGGCATTATACAAATTTTGCAAATCATTGTGGGCTAGGAGGCAGATGAAGGGGATGCACCAATACCATTTTTTTTTCTTTTTTCAAACCGATACTTCCATTTGAGTACTTGCCGATACCGAGTACTGATACAAGTACTTATATAGGGGTTACTTTATAGTTTTTACATTTACACTACTATATCTCATTCATCCCATGCCGTGTTTTTATTTTATTTTATTATTTATTTATTTTATTTTATTTTATTTTTTTTGCCGTCTATCCCCGCTTTGCAAGGCTAAGTTATTTTTACAGCAGTGGTTTGAACACAGCTAATCACGGCTAACCTTTGTACAGTACAGACATGTTATACCTCATTTTAAAGCTTAGATTCTCCAATATTCAGTTCGCAACAAAAGTTTAAAAAAGCAGTCATCTGGATTAGATTTTTCAAGTAGAAGTCGTTTCATCTCTTATCCAAGAGGCTTTCTCAATTCTCAATGGTAAGAGAGCTGTTACCAGTTCATTTCAGAATTGAGAAAGCCTCTTGGATAAGAGGTGAAACGTTTTCTACTTGAAAAATCTAATCCAGATGACTGCTTTTTTAAACTTTTGTTGCGATGCATTTACCCTGGACGAGTGAGAGTCTTCACAGCCAATATTCAGTTGTTAAAATCATTTTAAAGACAGCATCTGCGCGTAACCAGCGGAGATTCGCCAAGCAGCTAACACAATTTGCAACGGTACTTCTTATGTTTTATCAACATACAACTGCTTCAGACTCCATGCTGGTATCATTTTTGAGACAATTACGACAACAAAAGGACGCCAAAAGGACAACTGCTTAAGTTTTAGGACTCACGTATCACGTATGAGACTCAGCTTTGCTTTTATCTCCGTAGAGTTCACTTTGACATCCTTCTACACATCTCTCACTGCTCAGCTGAGAGGGAATGTCACGTGACAGAGCTGTGAAGTGATATCAGTTGTATCAGGCCACTTTTATGAACACGAGTATCAGTATTTGGACATGGTATCAGTATGTACCATGGTCTTATTATACATCCATGGTACGTACCTGTATCAGTCACCTCGAAAATCCACAAAATCTTCATTTATTTCAGAAAGTACGGAATATTGTTGTTGAAAATGCAATATGTAAGTGTCCTCCTGAGCAGTCCAAGACATTTTGAACTAACATGTAAGAAAATAATTTATTAATCATACTGCTAACCCTTGCAGGTTGCATTCATGCATGCTATAGTCACACTGATGAGCATTAGACAGCGAATCACAGCTGGACCAAAACATCACTAAAACTCCTTATATGCTGTTCAATTTGCAAAACGTTGTTCTTCTGCTTATGTCCAGGTATCAAATACCTTGAAGCGCTTCCTGGTCCTTCTAACAGACCCCTCTGGCAATCAGGTTCCTTTTTAGGTCTCAGTCAAGATTAATGTGCTCTTGACTACAGCATTTTACGCTCCCAAAACTATGTCATAATATGTAAGCATGTTAGCGCTTCCCCAGCTGCTGTAACTGTCAACACTAACCACCAATAAACCCGGTCTGTGCCAACACCACAGCTGGATCTAGGAGGGGGGATTCCCAATGCTGTTTGCCAATTGAACTTTTACACACAAAACCCTGCCTTCTATCTCCATCTGAGTCACACAGGCCTAGACATGAAATCATCCAAGAGGCTTCCACTTACTGTAAAAGTTTCACAGATGAGGAAAAGCCCTGCCTTAAAAATAAACAACCTCCGGCTCTGACTTCCTTTACCACATTACAAAAAGGCCTGTCTAAGCAGCACAAATGCACATAAAGTTACATAAAGTCGCAGGCTGGCTTAGCTAATCCTGTCTGAAGGTATAAGATCTGAGAGGAAAAAAAACAAAAAATCAACACAAAACTCAGCGCCTGTTAGACAAGTGCAGAGCCTAATCGCTTCTCGCCGCTAATAAAAGTCAGACTTCGGTCCCGAAGCATGAAGCAAGATCCATAAAGCTAATATACGAGGTCAAAGAGCGGTGGCCATAACTCTTTATTTAGCATTCCCTTACGGAGACATAAACAGTGGAACAATATGAAAAGAGGCGCAAAGGGTTAGCGGGGAGTAACGACTGGTTATTGAGTTCTCATATTTGGCACGTTTATGGTTGTAATATAATTGTGTAAATGTTTAAAGACTGGTGGGAAAGGCTGGATTCAAGCACTGGGGCATATGGTATTTAAGCAGCAAATTGGGAGAACATTACAGTACATTAGGAGAACAAAGGATTCCTTAATAAAAAAAAGTTTACAGTTGGGCTGGACAATATGAGGAAGAGAATATGACTGACAAACAAAAAGGCCAACTGTGTTTTTAACATGGACTGATGCAAATGACTCATGTAATGGTAAAGAAAAGAAATGTAACAATATTGGCAATATCGTAATATCGCAGTATCAAAAGTCTCACAATATCATCGTGGACTTTTACAATAACAAATAGTAAAAGCAGAGGGAACTACATAGACCTGAATTATTTGCTCATGACAAATTTATTGTTTTATTATTTATTGTGTTATTAAACACTTTTACTCAGGGTTGCCACAGTAAAACAGTTGCACGGTGATTTGGTTAGAGTTGTTAAGCCGGAGACCTCATACAGTGATTGAAGAAGGCAATAATTGGGTAAAGTGTCTTTACCAGGAACACAACACCAGTATGCACTTCGGCTGAGATTCCAACCGGCTACCCTCTGGTTGCTGGGCGAATGCCTAACCCGCTGCCCCACTATCACCTCTTATTAAACACTTACAGTATTTAGTCTTAATCCTTTGAAATATCACAACACTGCAATGAATGCTTATCAGGGCATTTTTTTAAGAATATGTTTTGTTATTGTGTACCATTTCTACAATACCATGAGCCTCCCCACGATATCATACCATGAGGTTAATATCGTGATAATGTCAAACCTTGCGATTTGGATAGCGCTAGATTTGTAGTAAAGAATGCATTGCAACACATTCCTTGATCCAGCTAGTATCTCAGACTCACACCAAAAGCTTGTCTTGTGAGGCTAAAAGACAAACAAACCAACGCTGGTGACAACAAAGCAAAAGCCTGTTTGTTGGTTTAGTTCAATGTTTATTAATCTGCTAGCTTGATAACTTCATAGCTTAATAAAATGACAGTTCATTTTTATTTATTTCTTTTCTCAGGAATTTCAGTCATTTGTGAGCCATGAAAGAAATTATTTGTATTTGATATGGATCATCATCAGCATCGAGATCCTGTATCATTGTGAAGCTGCACAAATTCCTGACACAAGATTTCAGTAAAGGAACATGATATATGTGTGAATCAAAGAAGACTAAAATATATTTTGTTTATCTCCAGGTTCTGAGCACTGTATTTTTACCATTGCGAGATAGGGCCAGTGCACACAGAAATAGGATATGTGGGCAAATAAGCAAAGAAAACAACTTTGTAAAACTTCATGCCAGTCATGTTACTCTTGTTATACACTACAATTGTGACATACTGGAAGTTGTTTTTTTTTCTTTTTGCTGTGACAACAACCTGTGTGTCAGAAAGGTACACAGCATGAAGTGTTTAAACTACAACAATGATACAACAAGACTACAACAAAAACTACAACTATACATGGTGTAGGGCTATATAATTCATGGTTTACACCGTGCACTGTGTGACAACGTAAAGATGCAGCCACAAATAAAGGTCAAATGTGAACATAAAGCTTTTTAAATATACATTTGGTGAGAGCACGCCTCAGTGAGCTGCCTGGAAGCAGCTGCTCTGGAAGTGTGCTGTTCACTGGAGCGACTCGGAGTATAGTAACTGAGATAATGTACTGGAGCTTCAGTGCATATAGGTGCAGGTCAGTTTAATGACACTGGAAAACTTGCATTTAGAATGATAAACTGAGTGCACATTTTGTTACACAAAAACTAAATGTGCATATTGTTTTTGTAGCAAATCTCCAAAGCAACCTGAGGAGAAAGGCATTTATGAAATAAATGAAAAACAGCCTGATTTTGTAAAGTTTGCAGCTTGCAGTGGAGTGAATACCACCAAACTGTTACTAACAATTTGCATGAATTTTAGGTTGGAAAAAAAAAATAAATTTAGGTTCATGCAATGCAAGCACAAAAGACGCAAAGTGTGTTATACAGTATTTGCATGTGTGAAACTCACTGAACTCCTCTTTAACACTACAGTTACGGCTTTATTTCCTCCTAGATATTACCAATCTTTTACTGATTTTACCCTCAGCAGCAAATGCAACTGACCCACTGTGCACCCACTCTACTCCCCCTCCCAACTTTGAACTACAGTCTAAACTGACAGATAAAAATGGTCTACTGACAGTCTACATTATTAAAACACTATTCTGAGTATTTAGTATTGGATTACACCGCCCTGCATCTAGAAAAAAAGTTTATGCTGTTTTGCAAATCACACTTTTTTTTTTTTTTTACCTATTTTGCTCATGCTGAGTTCAAATATGCCACTGAAAATTCCCTATCGCATACTATTTTCCCACAAAATAAGAATGATCATCACTATGATTTCTTGGATCCCTCCATGCCATTTGGAATGCCAAAAGTTAAGCTTTTTCTATTTCCTTTGGTCCACTGTCTAAGGTTCTCAACACAAGCCCGGCACACTGTATGAGGAGCCCATGGTTTGTTCGGGTCACCAAGCTTTATTCCAAAAGATGCAGAATATGCTTTTTTTTTTTTTTTTTTTTTTTTTTACAAAGTTTGTAATTTTCTGACATTGTTTGGATGTTGTTGTCACAGATGTAGCAGAAATCATCTGGGCTATGTGTGCATTTCCGTCTTTCACTGGTCATTATAAATTCCTGAAATCAGGAGTTTTGTGTGCATGTAAGTGTGCCTAGCACTCAGAGGAAAAGTGATAAATGTTTTCCACCTATTGTACATAAAGATAGTGTTTCCTGTGTTAGTGGCAGTGTATCTAGCAATAGCTCTAACGTTTATGGTCCATCTTAGGCAAAAAAGCTGATCAGACTTTGTGAAAAGTTGTGATGTTCTATAGCAAAACTAACAGCATATCTGGACTCAGCATCTGAAAATTAGAAAGAAACAACTATCAGATCCTATTCAGCAAATCTGATGCAGGGTGGTGTTATTGGCTGACAGTTTGTGTTGCCATCTAAATGTGTTCATTGACTAGGGGCAATTTAGAGTCACCAGTTCACCTAACACACACACATACATGTCTTTTGACAGTGGCGGGAAGCCGGTGTGCGTGGTGAGAATCCACGATAACATGAGGAGGACATGCAGACTCGTGTTGGCCAGGCGAGGATCAAACCCAGAATCTTCTTGCTGGGAGGCAAGAACACTAACCGCTTTTCCACTGCTGCCACTCCTTGACATAACAGCAGTTGAATACTGTTCTCACTGTCCAATCCTGACACATGTATTTACATTTTATAAGCATTACAAAAACACAAGACAATCTTTTTCATAAAATTCATCTAATTGCATATCAACCCCCCCAAAAAAATCGGCAGTGCTTATCAACCATCGGCTTAAAAATTGATTTCGGCATCAGCCATAGAAAAACCCATGTCAGTCGACCTCTCCAACCTGTCTTGAGAACTAAATGTAAGCCACTATGCAAAACTATGTGCAGCTAATTATACTCCCAACCATCAGGGAAAAACTTTTCCGCTTCCTCAATTATGGCTGAAACATCTAAATCTCTGTACTGTCAGATAACATCCTCAAATTCCACATTTCTCTTGTCTTGTTTATACACTCTTTTCATATTATCTTTCAACCTAAAACGTTCTTATATATCTGTAAACAAATGAAGCATTCTTGTCAACATTAGCCCTAATCTAATCTGTAGCACTGTCCCTGAGGAGTTACATCACAACTTCCTTCCACTGGGGTCAACAAAGATTTCAGTCCCCCAACCCGGCACGTCTAACCCCGTACCGGAAATGGCCCCTCCCTCTGGTTCTTCCTCCCCTTATTATTTTAGCCCTGCATTAGCAGCCATTAGCTCAGGTTTTATCTGCACTTCCATTAGAGCATTGGGCTGGTGCAGGACGGCTAGACAAGGAGAGACTAACAGCATTAAATCAGAGCAGCATCAAGAGAGATGCGGTGGGAACTCCATAATTCATAGCTCATAACAAAATAATGGGCTGTACTTAATAAAATGCAGAGGTCCGGGACGGTGCATTTGTCTTATCATAGAGAGAATGCATCAAGAAAGAGGCAGGAGTAATGGCAAGTGTAATGCTTTTCCATGTTATAAGGTGTGTTAGAGAAGTACAGCAACTTCAGATAATTTCCATTATTTTTTTTTTCATAAGCCAAGATACCAATGTGTGATTTCAGATGTATAAAGTCACTCAAAAGTCCCAAACCTGTGTGGTATTTATGAAACTACCACTATATTTCTGAGGCAACAAAATTAATGTTCTATGTATTATTGGTTTTGCTGTATGTTCAAACAAACATTATGGAGATTTACAGTCTATTAATTTTTCACTTGGTGATACATATAAGCAAAAAGACTGCTAGACAGACAAGCAACATTGGATTATAATGTATTAATTCATTCATCTTCTTCCTCTTATTCCCATTAGGGGTTGCAGGTGACTGGAGCCTATCCTAGTAACTTACACCCTGGACAGGGGCCAGCTAGTCGCAGGTTATATTGTATTTGAAATTTAAATTGTATTTTGTGGTATCTTAGCATTTGATTCTGATAGAGAGTGTAAATAAACAGGAGAAGAGTAAGAAAACATGAAGCAAGTGGGTCAAAGCCAGGATTTAAATTACCTTGCACAGCAGCTGGATTGTCATGAAATTTTTTACTTCACAAATTTACAAAATCCCTCTTGTCAGGGTTTTGCTGATTCATTTGGGTCCAGACCTGTGGAGGCCCGGTGTGTTTTAGGTTTGCCGACAGCAATAAGTATTTAGAACGATAATTGTTATCAACATGGCAACGGAGACAAACATAACATATGCTGCTATACTTTATGGGTTAGGGTTACTTTTACTTTTGTAGCAGTTTGTTGTTTGGATAAAGCGTCAGCTTCATAGCTAATCACCTCCAAGTATTCTACTGAAAGTCCCTCCCCTTTACAAATGTTTTCAACGGGAGACATTCCAGACTCATATAACGTTAGCAACTCTGTCCTAACATTCTATCAATCAAAGTTTTTTGCCAGGTTAGGATTTAAAGCCAGGTGACTTACAATTGTATGGTACAGGCTTTTCAAGCCGAGACAAACTGCTCTCGGACTCACAAAAAGTAAATCAAAACGTGCAACCAAACTTGTAACAATTTCACAAATATAAACACAACATTATGTTGGTCACTGTCACTTTGACCAGCAGATGCAGTTAAAGCTTGGGCACACTACAAGATTTTTTACCGGATTTCACCCACAATTCACTGTCTGGCAGACCTTGTGCCAGTCAGCTCTAGTTGTGGACAGTCTGTGTGGCTAATTGGCCTAGAAATCGGTTATTGTGTGAGGATTAAAGACTCAAATCTGCAAGAGTTTGTTGGGGGGATCAGACCCGACTAGACCACAGTCGCAGACAGTCAAACATGGATGTATCAAAACAACAATGGTAAAAACTGCTTTTTTCCCTCAGTAACGGGGAGCTGTTTGTTATCCAAAGTTTGTTTACCCATCGCCATGGTAGACATAGCCGCTCTTTGTTGGTTTGACAAATCCTATAGTTTGTGATCCTTCATCAGGCACAGTCGTTGAATGTGTGCTGCAGTCTTTTAGTCATCATAAAAACATCTGATGAAACCTGTCAGTTAGTGTGTCCTCCAAGTCTTTTCAAAATCAGTACTACTTGAAATATAATGGATCAAAATGTTAGTTTAAATGCTGCATCAATTCAAACAATTGGTGACTGTAAGGCATAAAAAAGTGTAGTTTTCCATCACATACATATTTTTATCTACAGAAGTTATTCAAGAGGTTGGTTAGAAATACAATCTAATCTTTTGTTGTGGTGATGCCACAGTCTGTTTATTTTTTGAAGCCTCAAGACAAACCATGATTAAAAGGCAGTGTTGCGAGCCAAAAAGCTGCCACAAAAAATGCCTGGCTTTTAATCAATTTCCTCTCTGCTCCGGACACATCTGACAGTTCTGGGCACACAGCGTTGGATGGCCGCAGGCAGACATTATGTAAGCTGCTGCTGCTGCTGGTGGTGATGATGATATTTTGGGAAGCAATATGGTGTACACTGCATAGAAACATTTAGAGTGGACGGACATTCCTCGGGCGTCCGGCCTTGAGAGGATAAATAGAGTTTTGTGAGCGGAGGAAAAACATCCGGGTGTCAGAGTGAAGAGTGATAGAGCAGTTTTGAGATGGAATATAGAAGCTGGGTTCTTGAAATACTGACTTGCTCTTGTTTGAATAGTCAGACCAAAGTAGACGAATGACTTATGATCTCTGTGGCTAGCGTTCGTCATTAGCAGTGCATTTTACCATTAATAACAGGAATACTGAAATGCAGTGGTGACAAACCTAGCCTACCAAGCTATAAAACATTCATTATGCTACTCTTAAGTCAAATCCAGGGCTGTTTAGTCTGCTAGTTTTTACCTGCACCACTATTGTTTGTAACACAGCACACATCTAGGACTACTTTGTTTTGCTTGGATAATAGGGGACAGGACACCACAAGAAGGTTAGTTCTTTCCTTAGTTAGTTAGTTCCTGTCTGTATGGTGCATTAGATCAGGAGTTTGATCCCTGATGAGTCCCAAAAATTCCAGCCACACTTTTGCGCCAGTCCCAAGCCTGGATCAATTGAGAGAGTTGCGTCAGGAACTCTCTCAGACACTCTATGAAAATGGTTTTAGCTCTGGATTGTGGGATCTAATTTTATCCCTGATGACTTTATAGTGGCTCAACTTTTACTGAACTAAATTTATTGTTGTACACAATTTTCCTGTGACCCTTTATGGCAAATGCTAAATCTGTTTCACCATTTCACCATTTCCTCTAATGCAGAAATAATATTCTTCGATCAAGCATAACATAATAAGCATCTGCCTTACTGGTGGTCATCATGTTATGTCTCATGACCACCTGCCTAATATGCAGCCCCATATGCAACAAACAACGATGCACTGCATATTCTGATACTTTCCTATCAGAACCAGCCTCAACCTCAATAGCAACTTGAACTTCAGTAGTTGGGATCTGTTGGGATCACACCACATGGCCCCAGCCTCTGCTCCCCACATGCATCACCTGTCGACCGTTCACCACTGTTCCTCCCTTGGATCATATTTTAAAGATAATGACACCCCAAAAGAGCTGCAGTTTTGGAGGTGCCCTGACCCTGTTGTCAAGTCTAGTCTGATCCTTGTCAAACATGCTCAAATTCTTACTTTTGCCCATTTTTCCTACTTCTAACACATCAACTTTGAGAACAAAATGTTCACTTGCTGTCTAATATATCCCAGATGTCATGATGTGTCATTCACTTCACCTGTCAGTGGTCATAATGTTATGCTTGACTGGTGTGTAGCCTTCAAATAAGATGACTACTGAGAAATCACATTAAACCTTCCCACAACCCACTTATGGGACCCGCTCCACGATTTGGAAACCATTGGGGTTATTTTTAAAGTTCCCATGACTGTTGCAAAAACCCGCAAACCCAGTAAGTAACCCATTCCCACATTGACAGATTAAACTCTATCTGCTGTGGAAGCCATACAGTACAATACAAGCAACCATGTCCTTTCTTCTCCTACACCAAATCCACCATATTGGATTTTTTCTGCACATTTGCACCAAAGCAGACACTGGCATGGTGCTGACTCATCATCCACATTTAAATTATTCATTAAACGTCCAGTCGAATCCACCGCGATAGGCTTTCTGATCAATTTTTCAGTGTAATAGCAACACATTGGGCCTCCTCCGTCCACCAGTGGTAACCAATCACTGTGTTTGTTTAGAGATGGGAAACTATCCATCACAACATGGCAGGCGGGGCAGATCTTTGAGAAATGAACACTGGGTAAATACAAGTCGGCTGTGGAGAAGGTGGAGGGTGTGGTGGTACTGAAGCAAAAATGCATTACAGCCAATATTTTCAGAATTTCAATCACAGCAAATACACTCACCAGCCACAGTATTAGTTAAACCTGTTCTAATGCTTCAAAATGAAAATACAGTATCTATTCAACAAGTCTCCTGCAAGCATTTATGAATGTAATAAAACTAATGACCAGCTTGCTGAGGGTCAAAGCGAGCATCAGAATCCGGCCGAAACGTGACTTTGAATGTGGCTTGGTTGAAAGTGATGATCTAATGTGATTTACACATTCAACCATCACTAGGGTTTACAGAGAGGTGCCAAATACCAATTTTGCACAAGTCCTGAGAGTAACAATGCCTTGTTGATGGCAAATGTCAGAGGAGACTGGTGAGACTGGTTTGAGATGATACAAAGTCAAAAATAACACAGTTAAACTAGATATAAACCAATCTTGGTCACCTCTAGAACAGCATTGTTTTATAACCTTTAACCATTTTCTTGGAGTGGGCAGGGGTTTGTGGGAGAGGCAGAGGTTTATGGAACTAAGTTTTTTGAAGGCTTACAACGACTGTGCCAGAGAATACAGGATTATTCCAACAGGCATAAATGAAGCAAAACACAACTCCTGGTATGTTTTTGATGAGGGAACAACATTATAACATGGTAGAAAGCTCAGAAAAGTCAATTAATTGTTGTAACAACAAAAATATGCAAAAGAACCTCTCTGAATTTATCTTTAAAAATGCAAGTCACTGTCTTCTCGCATCTAGGCATTCCATAAATGACAGTGAGGCTATTTAAGGAGCTAGCTTCTAACCTGCCTGGCTAAGCCAGTACTACACAAATATTGCTGCAGGGCAACACAAATAAAATACAAAGTACTCTGTGTTTTACAGATGCTTCTAGATATGAACTTCCTTCATAATAATGCCTGAAAGTCAAGATAAGTGCTCAGGAAATGTCTGCTGAGCTGTCTTTGTTTAATGGTACTCTTTATTGTCCTTGCCAGAGATCATCTTCATCATCATCTAATCAGAATTGCTTGCTTGAAAGTCCCACAATTGGAAAACACCACACTAAATATGCACCTAGCCGGAATCTCCACATGCTACATATTTTCCTAAAAATATTCCATCAACTATTTTTGCAAACTTTTTAAGATGCATATGATTTGAGAGATAGCGTTGTCACATCACATCTTGTCTCACTGTATTCTGTTTATATTAAAAACCAGCATAGGATGTTCAACTACTTTGCATTTCAAATCATTGGATCCATCCAGTTATGCTCTGGGGACAGCTACAACCGTTGCCTAAATTTGCTTCCTCCTCAGGACATGGCCCATTCATTACACAGTACGTACAGAACCAGAACAGTCTGATTTGATTAGTGGCAACAAGTGTCAGGACAATAGCAGCACACAGGTCGGGCAGAGCAGCGGTTAGGGGTAGGGAGGAGGCGGAGGGGCGGCGCTCAACCATGCGAACACTTCTGAGAACATAATGCAAATGAGTGGGACATCTGTAAATCCTGACTTTAACAAGTGGACCATGAGGAGTCAACCAATTTTCTGGCTGTATCTGGGAAGGTTAGCTCCAATATTAGATTATGTTTTACCAAAAGTGTTTTATTATTGAAATATAGAGCAGAGGTGGAGGAAATATGCTAAATCAAGTAAGAGTACTGTTATTTAATACTAGGGCTGGGTGCCGCTCAGTTTTTTTATTTTTTATTTTTTTTATTTAATACCATTTCTTAAACAATACCTGGCTTTTGTTACCAGTACCTGAGCATTACATTTTTTGATACCTATGGTGAGCTAATTCATCTTCAATCAATACAATCATAAAACAAAGCAACATTTTTAGCCTTAAGGTAAAAACAGTAGTCTGTATAATTTATTCTGGTTATTTATTTGATTCATACATGCAAAGGAACATTAAAGGTCCCACTAGATATTGAAACTTGGTCTTGATACCAGATACCAGTATTGTAACATTTCTTTCAATGCCAGAAAGATATTGTTTAATGGTACCCAGCCCTATTTAATGCAACATTATATTTCATGAAACACTCATAAAATTAGTAAAGCAATATGAAAGTTGTTTTTGTAATGCACAAAAAAATCTAGGGCTAGAACTACCACGCCTGCAGCTGCATCTACTTCTAGTAGTACTGGTACTACGTCGACTAGTACTAATAGTTGTACTAATGCTTCTGCTTTCATTGCTACTTTCACTACTATTGCCTACTACTACGTCCACTGACTAATACAGCTGCAACTTCTACTAACTACTACTGCTACTGCTAAAACTAAATGGTTTGTATGGTTATAGTTTTGGTATGGTTTGCCTTTGGGTTGTGAGGTGATTATGCTACTTTGTTACAGAGAAATAAAAAAGTTACTAAAAACAATTTTTTCCTCAACAGTTAACTCATGTAAAAGTTTGCAGTGAACATGGACAGTGTAAAGTCAATGTAAAGATTATCAAGGTGCATTTATTAGCATTGTTTTGAAATAGAGGTCAGTGGGTATGATGTGGCACCACGGTGACCAATTAAAAATTTTACATGGCATGAGTTTGCAGTTAGTGCCAAAAATTAGACTGGCAGAAGACAGGAACTTACAGTAGCAATAACTAAATACTAAACTGTTATGGCAGCTAATGTAGAGTATGAATGTAATAGATTTGTGCTTGAAAAAAAAAAAAAACGCCAAGAGCATTATCAGTGCCCATTTGAAGTTGTTCTTGATCCAACTCTTGGTCCAAAAGTAGGACTTGCAAACAGATGCTGGGACTGCATTACCCATCTGCACTGAAATCTCTTTCCTTATCAGCATTTTCAAAGCTATACAGCATTCAAAATCCCCAAAATAGAAAATAAAAACTGCTGTCTTGTGTCGCTATAGTGCCACTGTGACGGTCCAAATACAAGTCCGGTGACATCAGGCACTTCAATAATTCATATGTACAACAGATGCAGCAGGAGAAGTTTCACTCAAGCCGTGCACTTTTTGGTTCTTATTCCTGTTTAATCAAGCATTTAGGAGTGCAGCTGGGTGGAAAACACACCACATCTCGAATGAACAAGTTTGACCCTCTCAAGCAGATGCTAAATCGCTAAAACTTTTAAGCTGCTATAGCCCCAAGGCGGTGCAAAGAAAATAGCCAATTAATCAAGTGCATCGTTAAAGTGCGCATTAAAAAAACTATACAATGAATTCTGTGCTTCCCATTGTGTTTTGTTGTTTAGCTAGCCATCCCTATTGTTTTTCTCATTAGCTGTGTTTGTCCTGAGGCGCTCCAAACCTGTCATTAACAAGATGAGAAAATGGAAACGTCTTTATCTCGCACTCGCCTGCTTTGATTGCACTCGGGTAGATGGACGCTCGGGTAGTGCGTCGTTCAGTGCTTTTGTTTTTTGTTTTTGCTCCCAAAGCTGTGTAAACTAATAAGAAACAAGCACTTCTTCAAGGTTAGAGTGGCTTTAAAACGTCAGGTTCCCACACTTTTCCTGCGGTGTTTTATTCTCGGTTGATTGTGTGCGCAGTCAAAACTAGGGCAGATATTAGATTTATTTGGATAAAAGCCTGGTTGACAAAACTGTAGTTTTTAGAGTGCAACCCCAAACAAAATGTGCAAAATCTAGATAACTGATGCTGAAGGTGCCCTTTAGAATTCTATGTTTACAATAAAAAAGGCCTGTAACAAATCACATGGCAGTAGAATAATGACATTTTTACTGTGTCAAGCTTTCAGGTTATCAGTGTATTTTGTTTTTTGTTCTTATACCACAGGTACAGATAGTTTTGAATATACTGTATTTGTTAAAATGTACTTTGAAAAATTGGAACTGATGATCAGATATAGGTGCTAGTAATTCAAAGTAAGATTTGTGGTGAGGTATGGATTGAATCTGAATATACAGTGACAAACTATTGTGGCCCATCACATTTCTGTAGGCTACTTAGCAAAGGGGCTATATTATGATTTTATTTATCTTATTAAATCAATCCAAGTCGCCTCTAGAACATCAGTGCATGTTTTACAGAGCAGAGTGCAGATCATTTTGAACAGAAATAAATATAAAATTAAAGCCGCAAGCGGCACTGATAGGCCCTCGCCAGGCGCAACCGGAGCTGGGGCAGAGGTGAAACCATTTTGCTAAATTTTTTGTTGGCGGCTTTTGATAAAAAAAATAAATAAATAAAAAAAAAACTGCCAAAAGCGTCCTAATACTCCATAGCACTACACTGAATGTAATTCAATTAAAATTTGATGCAAATGGGAGTTAATGTGCGAACTGTAGCAAATGGCAAGTATGGAGAAATCCAAAATTTGTTCGTACAGTTTGCGGCTGCGCTGCATGAAAACTGTAAAACTTTTGCGAAGAATTTGGATAACTTTTAATGCCCCAGTTCTCTAAATTATGTAGAGCGATTTTGAGCTCATTTGATTAAACGCCCAAGGAGGAGTTAGAAAAAGTACAACGTGTGCAAAATTGCTGACTTAGCACTTTGCAGATTTCAATCCAAGATTACTGACTTATGATTTGTCAGGGGGCGTGGCCATAATAATATTTTTTGGCTCCAGAGGAGCAATGTCTGTACCGAATTTGGTGGGTCTACGACACACTTGATGTTGGGCTGAGTCCCATTGGCGCAATGTATTTGCAATTTTGTAGGTGGCGCGCCACTTTTGTGATGTTCTGTATGGCACCTATATAAAAACACATTTTTTCACACACGTGAATTTTGGGCAAAATTTGGTGAGTTTTCACAAATGTTCATGGGGTCAAATTAGCGGTCAAAGAGCAGAAGAAAAATAAAGAATAATAAAGAATAATAAAAAAAATAATAATAATTTTAGCAAAAACAATATATCCGTTTACATTATACCCGCAAATTATATATTTTTGGAAAGCTCTGGAGGTCCCCCATGTGACCGTGGAGTCAAATGTCATTGACGAGCACAATTGACCCACAAATAAGCTTCACCCATTGACTTCCATTCATTCTGAGCAAATACAAGTATGTGGCTTCCATACTGGAGGTATATATGTTTGTGTAGTACTTGTTGCCATGAGTGTGTACATGGGAAAGGGCTTCGCGTATTTGTTATTGTGCACTTGAGGTTCTGCGCCACCCTTGGGGCTTGGGCCTAAAAAGGAGTTTTTTACTTCTTTAAACTGTTTGTATGATGCCATTTTACTACTAAATGAAAAATGTCTGTGAGGACTCAATGGAACCAGAGCTGTACAGCATTTTTGGGAAAGAGAGAATGAGAACAGCTTGAATGTAGAGGGCTTGTTCATTGGTCAGTGTTTCCTGGAGTGGGAGAAGGTTTGTGGGAGAGGATTATGCAAACAAAAACAAAACACAACTTCATATGGTTTTGATAAGGGAACAACAACATAACATGGTCAAAAGCGCAAAAAAGTAAATTTTGCATAATATAGCCCCTTTAAGTAAAAAAAGGTTCAACAAAAAGTAAATCAGGACAAAGTTTGTTTTCTAGAACATGTTTTACCCCTTCATCCAAAGGACTTACTAATTGTAGACGCTAATTGCTACATTAATAAAACGGCTAAACGATGATACACTCGCTAAAGTTTTCTAACCAGGCTCTCATTTTACTTACATGTGGTAGATTGGTTTTCATTTCCCAAAACCATCTTAATTATTCATAATTTGCGATATTTTGAGGCTTATGCTAAATCTTCTATAGATTATGTATGATGGTCTGTTAAGTTTATGGAACCATTTGTTGGAAAGCAGCCGCTCTGTTTACAAACACAGGGTCTATTGTAAACTGTAGTTGTTTTGGCAAGCTAAATTTTTAACTGGTAGTTAAACTAATAGTTTTTTAATCAACCAACTTGTTTCCGATGAGAAATTTAAAAAATATATATTTTGCTAGCTGTGCAAATGATAAATCAACAGGACCTCTTTGAGGTCAAAGCAAAGTGTTGAACAAAATTATACATAAAGTGCCTTCAGGCTCAATAAAAATCACACTCTTGGCAATGAGGAAGGTTTACAGATTTAGAAGAACCAACCTTTTGTGGAAACCTGCATTAAAAATGTTATCCATTAACTTTTTTTTTGAACAGATTAACAGAAATTAAACTTTTCCCCTGTCCTCAGGTTCCCCCTCCTGTTCATTTGGGAACATTAGTAAATGTTTAAAAATATCCCCCCCACATATCTGCATTAACCAGAGCTGATTTTCAAGTCTTCCAGTTGAATATTTCAGTGGATTCTTCCTCGTGCTCGGCCAGTGCTGGGAAACAAGCCTGGTTTAATTAATGTTGGAAGAAGCCGTGTCAGCAGGAGGGCACAGAGCTTTCGGCCTTTCCCATCAGCTGTCTGCCTCCATAGAGCTGTGAGAGGAGGAAGTTAAACTTTCACCCCTGGGCCCTGTAGGTGCAGTAAGGAACTGGAATATCGGAGGTGACAGGTGACCCCTCACCCTATACCACACATGCAGGGGGAGGGTAGGTCTCACACAAACACACCACTGAACTTGAGACTGTAATAAACATGCTGAATATCAGACAAGCAGGCTGTGTCCCTCTGGGTTTCACTGATTTCTGAAATTAATGGGAGTTACATGGTTTTCTGGCAAGACATAAAGCACAAGTCAACATGTCTACGAGCAAAAAAGTTGACAGAATAATTACTATCAATATTAAGAAATCTTTGGCCAATCGCATGTTTACGCATACTTTAATAAAGAACACTCCTATTGGCTAGATGAAAATGAAAAATGGGCGGCTATATTATGATGCATCAGCTTTTCTGAGCTTCCAACCATGTTATAATGTTGTTCCCTCATCAAAAACAAACCTGGAGTTGTGTTTTGCTTCATTTACATGTTTGAATAATTTTTTAATCTTTGGCATGGCCGTTCTGAGCCCCCAAAACGCTCCGTTGCATGAACCTCCGCCCACTCCAGGAAGCACTGACCAATCAACACGCCCTCTACATCTGGTCTGCTCTCATTCATTTATCAAAAAAAAAAAAAAGGTGTACAACTCTTTGTGAACTGATTCCTCACAGAATTTTTTGTATTTGTTTATACATGGGATTATACAAAAAGATTAAGGAAATAAAAAGCTCTTTTTCTACATTTCTGTTCAATATAGGTTTTAAAAAGATAAATGAACGCCTAATATAGCCCCTTTAACAACACAGAGCTAACTTTGGCATCACTTATACTTAACTCAGAGTTAGAAGTTTAAAATAAGGCTTTAAACTTTGGTTTAATGTTATGTACTCAACTTTTGTTGGTAGTTTTTGTTGGCCTATAGTTGCTGGGGTAGGCGCCAACCCGTAACGGGTGTATGCAGATGAAGATAAATAAAATTCTGAAAAGGTAGCTATGATAATGTAACACACACTTCATCCATGCTATGTCCACAGATACACTTACCCATCAAAACTTTCACTATTGACAAGCTTTGCAATCTAATCTCGTGCACCAATAGTAGAGTCCCTTATTTACGGGCCCCTTAACTGCACTTAACTGATTCGCCAAAGCATGCGGGTATGCGGTATTTACGGTCTGGTTTTGTGGATATTGGAATAGATCATTTCTATGAAAATGTACTATTACATAATAATAATAATAATAATAATAATAATGTAATGTAATACTGTTTTATACAACTTAAAAAAATGTATAATAAATGACATGTACATCAAAGCTGTAACACAATGTGAAGATGCAAAAAAGGGGCATGCGTTTTTACTTAAAAGCATATTCAAGGACATACAACCTTATTAGATATGAACCCTAAAGTAAAAATCATGTGTTACGATGCATTTTGGTAGCCAGAAACCCCTTTTATCCCTGATATTTTCCAACCCACTAGGTATAGATAAATGCATGAGAAAAAATGTAAATACAAATCCAGACCGAATGCAGTTAGGCAGAGAAAAACCCCCGACAGTGGGACAGCCCCAGACATGTAAATCACAAGACTTCCAACTAAATTAGATTAAGATGCACCAGAGCATTTAGTCATTGTGGCCGCAATACAATGACTATCCGCTAATCAACAACACTTTTTTTTTTTTTTTTTTTGCAAAATGTTTATAGAAAAAAAGAAAAAAAACTAACTTTTGCACCAGAATAACTACAGCTGACTTACAGATATCAATCAAATCAGGCACGAGGAATTATTGAAGGTTGGCTCTTGTCATGATTACACTAATTAACTAAAGGAAATGTATCCGTTGTGCCAGTCAAACGCTCGGCTGTCTAGTAAGAGGTAAGCTCCATTAAGCCTGTGTGGTGTGTAATGTAATGATCTCCCAACAGCATCATCACTGCAGCTGACATTTAAGACAATTAAATACCTCCGAGAAGCAATATGTCTGCCTGTGTTTAACCAGGACGTCGGGCGGATTAGCCGGGAGCACATTATCATATCCAATCATGCTCAACACACTCTAACACTGCCTGATAATGGGGAAGCAAAGGGCACTGGGTTTTAGTAACTTGACAAACCACTCATTTTTTCCCCCTAATCTTAAATAGTGTTTCTGCAAATAATAATGCTGAAATATTGCTACGCTTAGATATGCCGTTTGAGTGCTTGAACTGAATGGCAGGGGGTGGACTGAGCGGGGTATAAAGGCAGCTATTAGCAACATGAAACTAACAGATAGATAAATGAGCTGACGGCTTCGTAGTGGCCGCAGTTTAAGAGCGGTCCTATGACAGTGTATGTGCTTTAGAAACATGCAATCGCGCTTCCGGGAGAAGGCAGGGCTTCATGTGTCTACGAAGAAACCGAGTGTTTTCAGCTCTTGAGAAGGGCAACCTCACAGCATACAGGATTACTCAAACATGCCTGGATAAAACAAAATACTACTCTGGGTATGTTTTTGACACACACACAAAAACAAAAAACAAAAAACAAAAACACCAACACAGTCCTTCCTCAGCAATCTATTAAAAAAAGGTGTGCTTCGTGTTATACTTGCCTTGCTTTGTGGTGTGCAGAGGTAGTTGAAGCTGCATGTATTTGTTCAGTACCCCTGGAACATATAGACTATTATCAAGTCATTCATTATTTTCCCACCACTTATTCCCATTGGGAGTTCCAGGTGTCTATCTCTCTGGCTACTTTGGACTTGAGACAGGGTACATCCTGGACAATGGCCAGTTGTTTGCAGGGTTGACACATGTCCCCTACAAATACATAGTTAATACACACTAAGTATTTAGCTACATCTGTAGCTCAATGCATTTAGAATACAACATATCCTCATTGTTTGGTATGGAGTATGTAAAGTAAGATAAAGACATAACCTAAGAGATGCACTTCATTTTAATGCGGAGCAAACAGCTCTGGAGTGAATGCACCATAGATGCATTAGATTCACAAGACTGGCTTTATTTTCCCCACACTATTCCATTCTGTGTGTGAATACCAATCACTGCCTAAGGACTCTTATCATCTCCCACCTCAGAGCTTTTTATTGCTCCTCTCTAAAGTGGAACAGAGAATAGGTGTAAGAGCAGAGGAGGTGCCTGAGGGGGGAAGATGGATGTCAGCGTCCGGGGGCAGTTCATCATCTGCGAAGCCCATCTATGACTGCAGCGGCGGCCGGGCCCAACGTGATCCTGAGCTCGCCCTGGACTCCTCTGTCAAGGTCGAGACATAGTGGAAAATAACAGGAGCGATAGGTACAGGTGAGAGAAATGAAAGAGCATCGCCGAGGGCAAAGACAAACAGGTCAAACTCAACAAACATTCAGCCTGGCGGCTAAACGTTGGCCAGGGAAAGTGGAAACAGTCTCCACTAAAGGATCCCGGTGTCAATGGGAACTAAAGTGACAGGGAAATTTCTCTTGTGACAAAAGGCTATTGTGGATAAATTAATGGGTGAAATCACAGGGGATACAGATGGAGTAGTTTCATTAAACAAATAAAGAGCAACAGACTGACTGAATCAATAGGGACGTGCAGTAGTTGCCAAGTAATTTTTAGAGTTCATGATTTTCCCCAAGAAATTATTTGCCAAGATACACTCTATTTCTCAGATGAGCTAATACTTTTGGAAATATAGTGTATAGTGTACTTTTTTCTAAAAATAAAGTGAGAACAGCATTTTCTCATTGGCCATAAAATTTACAACAATTTGCTGTTATGTAATTCAAAGTATATTATACTATGATCATAAATAAATTTAGTGACCAGAAGTCTTTAGATAAAGGATTTTTTAATTGTCCTATGCTTTTCAATTGGTTAAAATAGGGACACATGGGACATGGTTTGTTTAAAACTGGGACTCATTAGTGTATTTATGTGTTGGGATGAGGGACAAGGAGCCTAAAACGGGGATTGTCCCTGTTAAAAAAAAGACATCTGGTCACCCTAGCTTTGAATGGAGTAAGTGCCACTACATGTGCTTAAGCACCTGTAAAATACTGTCAAAGGGGAATGCACTTTCTCCTTGCTCATTCAGTGGAGTGCATGATGGCACAGTGATTTGAACTTCAGAAGCAGATATACTCTTAGCAAATGCCTGCATGTCCTACAACAGGGCATTCTTATTGCCACCAGGGATTTCAGGAATAACCAATTTTATTATTATTTAGAATTATAAATATAAAGTCACTGTGGGATAACCATAAGAATATTAGAAGCAAACCTGATTTCAACTCTGTGCCCAGAAGAAGACAAGAGAGGTGTCGACAGTGGTCTACTGGAAAAAAGTTTTTAAAGCAGCGATAGATGTCACGGGGGGGCTGTTGATTCCTGGAGAGGCTATGTTAGATGTGCATACAGTAGTTACTAGATGCGGGATAACTCCAGTTCTGAGTGTGCTATTGTTCCTTAACATTAGAGTTGTGGTAGCTAAATGTTTCACCAGCTGTTTGAAGCTGGTCACCATTAGATACATTTTATCTTTAAGTGTTAGTTGTAGCAATGGCCATATAAATTCATGTCACATTCTGGCCCACAGTTAGAACATGTTCATGAGGTCTTTGTAGCTTTATCAAAAAAAAAAAAAAAATCACAATATTTCTTCTCACAATAATTGTAACACTAAAATCTGACATCGTGACATCCCTAATTCAGACATAGATGTATTGGTGTGCTGGTGAACTGACCTGAGTGCAAATGGTCTGTCATTCTATGTCTCTTATAGTTAGCCTGAAAAATTAACTGCTTATTGTCCAAGATGTATTTTGCCTCATGCATAAATCACTGGAACAGGCCCCAGCTCCTGTTACCAGTAACAATTTCAATGACTATGAACACAATGTATTAGTATTACTCAAATAAATTCAATGTGGTGGACAGTCTTTAAGTTAAAAAGTTAAAAGTATCATCAAACATCATTCATACATGGATTGACTGTATATAGACTCATTTGATTACAAGAGTAATTTCCTTTAATATTTTTGGAACTTTTTATTTTGCATAAGTATCATTCTGACATGGCAAACGGTTCAGCCTATACCGCCAACACCACTTCTAAAACACATGAGCCAAATAGAGGAAACCAATGCGGACACAGTTGAACGAAAAGGCAAATTTAAAAGCAGAAGTCATTCACATTTCTAATTTTGTCTCACGCACCTGCTCTGCACACTCACATAAGATCAGTCATGTGCAACAGTCTGGCACGGAATGGGAAATGTCTGCAACTGTTATCTATACCAATACATATCAATGAAAATAAGTTTTACTTTTAATCTTACTCTGAGTTTAGCCAACCATACTATCCTGCAGAGATCTCCCCCTTGTTAAACATTCAATCAATGCTTTGCCAATATATTTTTGCTTTTTAACTTCCTTCCCTTTTATGTTTATGGTCTTTCATACATAGCCTAGACTGGAATAGCCACTTATCCTGCATCGGCAGCTATTATTTCACTTATTTCATTTAATATTTTATTTAACTTATATAGACCAAGCAATGGGAGCTTACATGACATTATTCACTTTCAGTAATTATTTTTATTCCAATGTGCAGTAACACTTTAAGCTCACACTATGAAGCATTAGTTAAAAATACTAATAATGCATGTGTTATATAGCGCTTTTCTATACACTCAAAGTCGCTTTACCATTTGGTGCATTATTCATTGACTCCTCAGTCACACTCGGTGGTGGTGAGCTCCTTCTGTAGCCACCGCTGTCCTGGGCCAGACTGACAAAGACGTGGCTGCCAATCTGCACCTACAAACCCTCCGACCACTACCAATCACAGTCACACATTCATACAGGCAGGGTGGGTGAAGTGTCTTTCCCAATGACACAACGATAGTATACAATACAACTAGCGGCAATCAATCTGCCAGTAGGTAGGCTCTGCCTACTGAGCTACTGCTGCCTTAAGTGTACTTATTACAGTAAAAGTTTGAAAAATATGTACTGAGTATAAAGGTTGCTTAAATACAAAATACTTGCTGTAAGTTGTAATGCACAGCAAAATCTACCACTTGCCCAAGGGCACAATGGCAGTATGCAATGCTGGTAGCGAGGATTAAACCTCCAACCTTCCTATAAGTAGACAAACGTCTCTACCGACAAACTGCCACAAGCAAGACACCACTGGGTTATAAACACTGTTACTGACGTCTGTTGAATAAGTTTACATGAATCAATTCAAAATTATAAACAACAATGGTAATTCAGTGTCTAAACTATTTATTCAGCAAAATGTGGTTAATTACTTAATAAGTAAGGCTTATTACTACTTTATAGTGGCGAGTTATTTTCAATTGTTACCCAATACGCTTCAAAGTGCTTAAAGATTTTCCTCAAATACAGGAAGAAAAGCATACTTCCCCAAGGTGAATGTGAGCTTTGGCAAGAAACAGACCATTTGCCTGAATAGAGCGAACTCAAATCCATCCAAAGATGCAGTTTGGGCTCGTCTTGATAGAAATATAGAGACGAAAATACCACCTATTACTCGGCTTAGAGCAAGAAAATTACATGGTTCTCCCCTCACAGCGAGCACTTGACAGCAGCCCACACCCACTCGCTCACAAAGTCATGATAAGAATGCGGCTCTTGTGCTCACAGGGTTCGTCAGACGAGCAGTGGGGAGTCCTGGCTTCAAGTCCAAGATCTAAGTCCAGCATTGTCGGACTCATCCTAAACGGGGAAGGGCGTGTTACACTTGTATGTTCTGGTTCCAGATGTTTCTTGTTGTCTGGTTAAGTGAAAGGAGTGGGAAAGGGAGAGGGGTGTGCCGAGCAGGAAGTGAGGAGCTGTGAATGTCCTCAGTAAAGTGAAAGGGGAAAGCTGGATAAACAGACAGAAAGATGAATCGTTCTGTCAGTGCTGCTGCTGTTAAACAAGCATGTGTGAGAGTTATAGTCAGTGTTTTACAGCCAGATTATGGTTCCCATGGGATTCAGTAATAGAAAATATCCTTAAAATGATTACAGGTGAGGATTCAGTGTTTTGACCGTTGTGTTACCACCAGCCCACCAGCCCAACAGCATGGGGTTGATTAAAGGTTGAGTGATTGTGCAATAATTACACAACATTAATCAATAATAACATTAATCAACAATTAGCAACTGTTTTGGCTGTTAACAAAATTTTAAGCCTCCATCAGACCATGGTTCCTGTCATTTCTGGTTAGAAAAGTACAGCGGACAAAACAAATAGGCACAGTTTAAGCTTCCTGAATGCAATTGAAAATACAACCAACTAACCTGGCTATATACCATCAATCAGATAAGCAAAACATTGAAAAACGTCTTCAGCATAAACACTTGGCATGATAGGTGTTGCAAGAATAATTCTATTGGAGTAGGGTTAAAAGTGAAAGGTGAAGACAAAATAAGGACCAGTTTTCTTGTTGTTAGTTAATCAGTTACTTCCAAAGCCTTTGGTGCACAAGTTCAGAAGTTTGATTCCCCAACGTGGAGCAAAAATTCAAACCACAAATTGTGCCAGTCCTAAACCATGATAAATGAAAGGGAATGAAAGGGGACTTTTAAATTGTAGTAGATAGAAGTAGATAATGACTGCAATAATTAATCAACAAAATTAATACAATTTAGAAACATGTTTTGCCATTTGCAAGAGTTTTAGATTTTGTTGTATAGAAGTGACAGGAAATGGAAAACAGCAGGGAAAGAAATTTGGCAAATGTCAGAATCCAGATTCAAACCCACAATGTTGAGCTAGGCTGTATTTGCCCTGTGTATGCGCTGCAGCTTTACCTGAGTGATCTATACCGCATTGTGCCAGTTGCTCTTTTATGGTAACAACATATTAATATTTCTACTAATTGCAGCCCCAGTGGATTTGAGTTGCAAGACTTTTAACTCATGTAATAGATAACATGTAAGTGAATATGCAATGGATAAGGCCATTATCACTAAGCCACCACGCTACCATGTCAGAGTAGTTAAAGCTAACCTCTGTGTACTAATCTTTGACAAACCAGATGAACAAGGGATGTCAGTATCAGAGACATGCTCAATTTCACCAAAGAAAGAACCCCTAAAAGCTTTCTCCTTCATCGGCTTCTCCCAGACCCCACTGTCTCTGCCTTTGTCTCCCCTGAGCTTCCACCATTAATACTAAATTGTTTAGCCTTCCTCTCGTCACACGCGGCTGCTTTCATTATGCTAACGCACAACTGTTGGCAGGTTTTTTTATGTTTTGCGAACACTTCTTTTTTACACATGGGAAATGGAATTGGGAAAGCTCACCTGATGTCCTCTCTGTCTGTTTGTCTGGCACTTACGAGAAATTGGATTTTGGAAATATCATCAATCAAAGGCCGACAAGACAAGCCGAGTGCATTACAGAGAGCCACAGAGACAGTCAATTCTGTCTGGAGGAGAAAAAAAAATCTTTTTTTTTTCTTAAAAGTAAATAATATGTTTGGAGTTGTGAAAGTGTGATAAGTAGGTGGTAGGAACTAGATAGGCTTTAGAAGTGTAGAAGTGCACTGAACGGTAAGGAACAGGTCATATCAGTATGGGACAGTTTGGTATAGGTAGCCCCAAAACCTGCTTGTGTTTTTCATTACTCTGAGTCCGGGAGACCGGCATCTGTTACATAAATTCTGATGTCACACAAGAAATAAACGAGATAATGTTATGATTCTCCAAGCAAGAGCTAAACCAGAAACAGCTGTTGCTAAAATATACGCTAGCTTTATTTTGAGAAAAAGCTGCCACAACATTTAGCTCATCCTCTCTTGGAATACAGCTGTTTATCACAAGAACAAGAGTAAAAAAAAAAAAAATTCCGTTTTATTTTTGTTCTTTGTTTTGTTGTTTTTGCCCATGTGTGGATTCTTTCTTGTCCAATCAACTCACAGAAGTGCATAGCTCCATCTTGCCCAAAGTGATCCTAAGCAATCCCAGAGCTGGACCCCTTTGCCGTTGGGTGCCAAAAGTAGCATGGTTTGATGTGCTTTCTGTGACTGCTTGTGCCTGCATCACACCACCCCAGTGCAAATGTGCCTTATGTTTACATGAAGGGACTTGGTTGGACTAAGCTAAATAGATTGTTTAACATATTTAAATAGACTTCTGTCTTTGAGTTTACATGCTAACAAAAAAAAAAAAAAAAAAAAAAATTCAAAGCTGCATTCACATGTTCTAATAATTTTATTACACTAACATGACTGGCTTGTAGGGTTAATAAATTATCCAACTTCACTACATAATCAATGACTGAGACCTAAATTATGTACAAAGCTGCTTCCTAGACACTACATACTGCAACAGTAATTACCATTGTCTACTGGAAGCAGCAGTGGTCACTAGACTGTCAAAATAAACCCCGAGGCATTGTGTATTTTTTTCCCAGGAATGTGGATCTGAATGAATAAATTATAATAACTATTATTTTCTCCAACAGTGTACTTGCACTTGTATGGGGTGTACCTGAAGAAAATGTTATGAAGAAAAAGGTGCAGTTAAACGAATCCAGTCCCAGACATAATAATTAATACATTAGGGCTCCTGTTAGTGAAATGCTGTGTGGCCCCACACTCAGAGGTTCCCATGACAAAATCTGCAGTCATAATCTGTCCCAGTCCCAAGCCCTAATAAATGCAAACAGCGGGAGCAGCCAAAAGGGACTTTCTAAAGAACATTTGCGTATCAAGCCTGTTCTTGCAATTTATTAACTTGTATTCATTTTCACTTGCCAGAGCTTATTACAGAAATCCAATAGCAGAAGAGTCCAGTAGATATATTTACACAAGCATTATGAGATTAATAACTGAGAAAATTCATTAAGTCACACAGATGCTATACCACATTGAGTTAGTATTGCCAGCATCTCAAGAGTTTCCATAATCACTATTTTCCATTCCGCATTCTCTACAATGCACAAAAGTACAACCTGCAGACTGCTGTTTTCTCGTGTTTCCTCATTTCTCTCCATCTGTTGCTCCTATCTCTGCTCCTTTGGGCTTTCCAGTCTCATCCCTGTTCAGCCCAAGCCATTTCTTTAACATGCTTGCCTATAACTACCTGTGCTGATAAGGCTTCAAGTAGCCCTTTCTGGCTTTTGTTAGCTCTCACAATTACACCTGCATTAGCATGCATGATGGCGGCCTATTTCAAAGATCCAATAATGAGAAGAGATTCAGAAAGTAAAGAATGTACCCGACCTTGTTGGAAACCTACAGAATACTAATGTACAGTCTCTTAAGAGCCAGTAAGTACAGGTCTATGAACAGTGGTTTAAAAATGATAACCTTCACCAATCCACCTTTCTACAGTGTCCTTGGGCAAGGTAGTGGAGTTGGTTGAAGAAACGCATCAAGATTTATTAAGAAAACACAAATGTCAAAAACTGTTCCTCAAGTATCTATTTGGGAAACATTAAAACAGAATCCCAGTTAAGAGAAGCTGCCAAGTTTATCATTGAAATTAAAATGCATGTTTATTATTAAAACATAATGGCCCAGAGCAGTGGTTCTCAAACCGTGGACCTGTTTTGGTGGTACTTGGGAGTCTTTTGCAGTTCAAGTCTTGATTTAGTTTAATTTAGAGCCAGATTTAGAAGACGTTTCACCTCTTACCCAAGAGGCTTTCTCAATTCTGAATTGGGATAATATAATATAATAAAAAAAAAAATAAAAAAAATAATGAAAAAAATGTTTTTTGATTGTCTTTCAAATCTGTGAGATACATTGATTTTTGTTTGTTTTCTGTGCAGTTTCATAATCACATCACACCCTTGACAAAAGCACTTGAACTATACCACCAAATCTTGCCTAAATCTATGTATGCATTATATGTTACAAAGGGCGGCCCACTGAGCTAAAGGTGGAGGCATCAGGAAATGATCTCTTCCTCCCTGCGCTGCCGACGACACACTGTTCCACTTTGTTTGCATCATTAACAGGAGCCCGTGCCGTGGGGCTAATCAATACGCACTGGCCTTTTTACGGGACTTAGCCTACCATTGTAACCCAAGCTTTGTGCTCTTTCCCTTCTACAGCCAATTATGTGATATGATCAATAGGGGTCAGTAATGGGATATTGTGGCTTCTTGTAGCAATACTTTTGGCCCAAAAATCTATGATTACTGCTGCCGGCCTATAGTTAGCCACCAGTAGGCAGTGCGTCACAGGGAGCGCATTATCTGTTTCCTCTGGCAGCCAGATAGAGAAAATATGAAGCTGTTTATCTTTGCTGCGGTTAATGCGCTGGGCTGGATGTGTACGGATGGGGTTGGGAAGTGTCCATGGGGGGTTGGAGGCCGCTGTGACTCTCCCCCAGAGCACAATCTGGATACTGATCTGTTCCCAGCTTCAGGAAATCACTCCGGTTCAACAACAACTACTGAAATTAGACCAGTGAAAACAACACGGTCATGACAACAACTCGGACAAGTGTCATTACTCAAGGACCAAGATGGATAGATAATGTACAGTACACGTCAACAGGAAGACCTTACCATTGAACATCAATTCAATTCTGTTTTAGACCTTTTTGTACCACCACAAAATCTATAAGCCCTCAGACAGAACAGAACTCCACCAAGGCATCAGCCCTATCTTGCAATAGTAAAGATATATTGCCTGGACCAAGACAAAAACAAGGAATCTTTGAGTTCAGAGGTAAAAGTGCTTTAAATAGTACACAATCCTTCAAACAATGTTCATTTCCTCATTTTTTTTTTCCTTACCAAACATCCAGTGTACATTATGACTGCAAATATCACCCGTTTCCAAAACAAACATGGCGCTTATCAAGAATTGTTGCCAGTTTTGCCATTATTTCTGAAGTGGGACAGCAGCAAAAGGCATTTTTACAAAGACTTTTGGAAAAAGTATTTTTGTTTGAATGTGGTTGTTACGTTGTACGTCAGTAGGACTTTACTGTTGTAAAGTGGCAACAAGAAAAAACCCACACAGAGGACTGAATGTAAACTTCAGCAGAATCAATAGGTGACAAAGGAAAGCACTAAATGCCATTAATTAGGTGAGAGAAGTTATTACATTTGCTCAGTATTAGCTGATGCCATCTTGGTTATTTGATAGGAGATTGTCTTCAGCTTTTTTAAGATGTGCAACAGATAAACGGCTGTGATAGGCCGGTATCCAGCAAGTTGATTGGAAATGGCTCCCTATGGCTGAGGATCCAGGGGGGGCTGGACGGTCAGGCAAGGAGCAGAGCAAACATCAGGAAGAACCCATCCCGCCCAGCACAAGAACCGTTCACATCCCATCCCTATAGATAAAACACCTCAAAGCCAGAAAAAAACAGGCTAAAATTACACTTTTTACCATTCAAGCCTATACTTATCAGGTAATACATTAGACATGGATAATAATTCCATCAAGCTTGCAACAAGTCTAGCATGAAAAGTGCAACCCTGAATGACCCTATATCCCATTAAATTCATAGAAGTATTTCATAATACATAACGATTTATAACTACCTTATTTCTGCTGAGTCGGTTAGCTTTGTAAATGGGCTGAAAGCAGATTCACACAAGGAATGAAAGCACAGAACAAAAAGCTCTTGTGTGGCTGGTTTTATAGAAAAGCTGCAGGAGCGGCTCAGCCATCTGGTTGACTACTGCCGAGACACTTCTCTGAGCAGCAATGGCACCCAGCAGAGCAAGAGGCTGGCTCTGGAAAAGATGCAGGCGCCACTCCGCTGCACGCTAACGCTAATCACCCCCGAACGGACCCGTGCGCAGATGGAGACTCTTTGGAAAGCAGACAGCGGCCCAGAAGGCTCCAGAGATCTCAATGTCTTTCTCAAGTGGCAAAAACTGGCAGCAAATTAGGAGTTCTTTGGTCTCCTCAAATTGGCATGAAGCCCCTGAGGTTAGTTAGGTAAAATAATTAGGAAAGTATGCCAGCGGTGGACCTAGAGTTGTCAAATATGCAAGGAGTGAAGGCCAGAGTGGCAAAGTAGGTAGGACACTCACTTCATAACAAAAAGTTCCTGGGTTTGATGCAAGGTTTAGATAGAGTACTACTAGACATAGTGGTAAAAATAGTAATAGTACTAGGTAGACACTCAATACAGTGTTGACAGTTGATAGATTCTTCTTCCATCTTGGCACAGTGATGTTACCAATGTCAGAAAGTCTTTCTGCTGAGCGGGCTGACGTTACATGACATCACCTCAGATCTCCCTCACACAGAGTCGGGAGAGATTAGGTCAACTCGGAGTTCCCCATATAAACACACAGCTCACATTTCAGACCTCCAGGAACCAAATGTGGACAAAAGGGAAAGTCAGACGGCTAGAGGAGGTTTCATTTTATATCGCCTGGAATGATTTTGAATACGGAAGCTAAAATAATGTATTGGAACTATAGCAAAAGGTAACACAATTAGCCAAAAATGTCTCCTTCCAAATTTAATATATACAGCACATTACATAGAACATACTACATTCACACATGGAGGAAGATAATCCTGATGTTTTACTGAGCAGTAAAGCTGGGAGTTTGACATAATCCTCCTTAGACAAAATCTGTTTACTATACAGAAGATGCAGAAGAGGAGGTTTCATTATAAAATATATCATCTAGGATTGTTTTCTGGAACTTTAGAGCTGAAATAATGTAGTGAAATTACAAAGTAACATATTTAGCCTAGAAATTCACCAGACAAAAGTAATGCATAGCAGACATCACAGGACTTGCGTTAATACATGTTGTGAGAGTCTTAATGGTTTTACTCAGCAGTGAAGGCAAAGCAAGGTGGGAGTCTGGTATGATGCTTAGGCACCTCTGCCAATCATTATGTGTCTACTATATAGAAATCATGGTGGCATCGTGCAATGCATCTGATACCATTTGGTTCAGACCAATGGTGCTGTAATGACTGACAGTTACAGGCATATTTAAGTTTGAAGACATATTTTTACACTCTATTTTACCCTTACAAACATCATGGCATTGCACTGAATTAATAAATGTCAAATGATAGAGTGTGCATCTAAGGTACATTGTCTTTGCAAAAGCTTGTTGTGGAAGCCAGCTGAAAAGTCACCTCACATCCCATTTTGAATACTCACTTCTAAAACAGTCAAGTAAAATCTAAATTTTTGCTTGATGTTTGATTTGTATCAGAAGTTGACAGCACCAGAACAGAACCAGATTAGGACTAGACCAAGACCAGACCAGGACATGATCAGGGTTTGCAGGACCAGACCAGACCAGGACTAGACAAAGGGCCAGACAAGGACCAGGCCAGAACCAGACCATGACTAGCACAACTTCCTGTTTATCGCAGGAACAAAGCATTCTTCAATAAAAAAGTGACAAACATGGGTAAAGGAAAAAAGGTGGAAGTTCGCCAGTCTGAACGGACTCTTCACCACATCAGCAGCTCTGGTTGCTTCTCTTCAGTGTAAGAGGTAAAGCTGTCCCATAGCAACTCACAACTATTAAAAGCACAACTTAAGTAGAGGACTGATATTTTATAAAGAACTTGCAAAACCGTATTCGGTATTCATATCCGTTGAGTAGGTGCAAAGAACAACCTGTGCCATTTCTAGTGTTTCTTATGCTCATAGGAATTGCACAAATAAGCAGAAAAGTAAACAAAACTAGACTAGGCTAACTTTGACTTCCAAAGACAAGCTCTTTTTTGGTGGCTGAAATAAGTCCACTCTAACATCCAAACAAGCCCTTAGGTTTTGACTGTGACTGAGCATATCACTACATGGCAGCCTTCCTACAACTTGACTGCATCATTTCTTCTAAAATAAAATTCCTCTATCCCTGGCTGTTTCTGCCTGAATTGGCACTGCCTCTATTTAAACTGGATGTCACTGAAAGCTTATGGGATAGAAAGCATTAAAATTACAACTGACTGAGCCCTATCTCATTTAGAAAGTAATGGAATAAGTAACAACTAGAATGGATATACAGGATGTATTTCAAACTTTTTATCGTGGAGAATAATTAAGTTAAAAAATTAATGTTATTTAATATATTGTGCAAAGTTGTTCCCTTGGAAGACATCTACATCCTGCCTCCTATCCACAGTCTGGTGGTGAGTGCGGTAAGTGCCAGGCATTAACTGTACGCAGAGTCAAAAATAAAGGCTTTGTGTGACTTCCAAATGCACTTCCCTTCCCCATTGTCCCGGGCCAAGCAGCTGCAGACACAGGGCTGTGCTGTGCTCTATGTGCCAGTGCCCCGTTTGCACTTAATGAATATTGATCCCGACAACAATGTGATCCAACTGCTGCATAATACAACAGGAAGCTATCGGTTTCCTTGTTTAAATAAGCGCTGGGCATCTATCGTCCACACACACAGCTCAGCTTTTTACTGCTATAGGTCACACACAATGAATTAAAAATGTGGACAGATGCCAGAAAGCTATATGTTGAGAAGAAATACCAATCTCAAGCTTTTATTCATGGCTCTAATCACAATATAGGCTAAGATTGAACCAAATCAGTGCTTAACAGGAATTCAATATCTTCTGCCAGGCTAAATCCAAACAGCGATCTGGAGGCACAACAATTGTTCATTTTCCTCTTTGTAATCTAATCAACATAAGGTGCTCACAAACATAATCTATGACATATCTATTTTGCAATGGCAAAGAATCATGAAGAATCATATATTTCAATCTTGACCCATTACTGACCTTTCCTGAAAGTTTCATCTTTATCTGACCAGGACATTTTGAGTTACAGTAATTTGCCAACAGAATAAGGAAGCAACCGGCAAACCAATGCTGACAAAAACATAACTGGACTAAAACTGAACCAAGACTAGATTAGGCCAAAATGAGGACTAAAATGAAGACTAAAGAAAGAGTTAACAAATCTAAGACAGTTCAAAAAAGGTACTAAAGACATATTAAATTGGACTCCACATAAAATTGTTAAACTATTATTTGATTGCATCTTAATAAAAAAAAAGTCAGGCCCAGCACAGCAAATAATTGACCAAAGGGCATATGGGGTGCTTACCAGAGTGTTACACAAAAAAGTGACGTCTTATTAATTAGTTGATAATTATTAACTAAGTAATAAAACATATTAAGAAAACAGTAAGAAACATATTTTATCTAAAAATCACTGCTGTATTGAAAATGAAAAATAATTCAACAAGTAATAAATTAGACTGGCTTTATTGAGGCAAATGATGGATGCAATTAATTAACAAATAAAATGTTTGTTGACCTACAGCAGACCTCACAGACTAATTTGTCGACTAAGCTACCAGAGGCTGTCAGCCCTAAAGATAACAAGTACAAGGTTCATCCTCATTCTGAATTGATTAGCGATGTTTAACACACCTAAGGTTAGTTATTAAAACAATTCTGATGCCGCTGAAAAAAGCCATAACAATGAAGAAGGAAGTTTGTTTTTCTTCTCTTTATATTCATGCTACATTACATCTACATCTTGAATAGAGCTGCACATAAAACTTTTAAATAAAGAAATAAACACTTTGCAAACTAAAAGTAGGCTTAACTGCCCGAGCCAAGAACATATGTGTCAAAAAAAGTGACCTTGGACATGACTTCCTTGAATCTTTCCAACAGGGTTTGCACATTTGGCTCTTTTCCGTGTGGTAACAACTGGTGCTAAATGGACCACTGACCCAACGGATCATTACTCAGTATGGTCAGAATAGCAGCCATTCATTTAATATTAAACTTTTATTGTATTTTCTTGGAAGTGATTATCACCCACTAACTTTCCTTAATTGTTAAGCCATACAACAGGGATAATAATGATTCCTCTGCAGAATCCGATAAGAAAATAGGTCTCAGTGCACAAAATTTCAGTCTATCGCTGACGTTAATAGGGAACAATATGGACTGGGGTGAAATTCAATGACGTCCATCATTTACATACCATACAAGAGATTTGAAATAATTTACATTTATAGGTGACTGAATGATAACAGAAGTAGTCTAGTTTATCAAGTTTTTCTTGTTCAAAATAAAGTGTATTTTTAATTCATTATAATAAATTAATTCTTTATTTTGTGTCCTGTGTAGGGCTGGGTACCATTCAGATTTTTTTGATACTGATAATTAAATGATACCTGGTTTTTGATACAATACCTGTGCAATACTTTTTCTGATACCTATGGTGAGGTACTTCATCTTCTAAAATCATAAAACACAATAATATTGAATAAAAGGCCAATTTTTGGAGCAGAACTCTTAGCTGAAGTTAAAACCAGTAGTTTTTATGATTTATTCTGTTATTTATTTTATCCATAGACGCAAAGGAACACTAAAGGTCCCACTAGGTATTGATACCAGCAGTATTGTAATGTTTCTTTCAATACCATAAAGGTATTGTTTAACGGAACCCAGACATTGTTCTATGTCTGATGTGTCAAGTTACCGATGCCTTAAGATCTGTAGTAGCAAGGTCAACCAATTATTTAGATGGCACAGCAAAAAGGTCCCAGGTTTGAATCCTGGGCATGTGAGGCCTTTTTGTCTAGAGTTTATATGTTCTCCTTGTGTCTGGGTGGGTTTCCTCTCGGTACTCAGATTTCCTGCATCAACCTAAAACGTGCACAAAAGTCTACTCATCCAGCTAGGTACTCCTGACCAGGATCCTGGCTCAAGATCTGGAGAAGGGTCCCCAGGGGCTGTACAACCGCTGCCTACTGCTCATGACAGGATGTCCCACAGACCACTGCATTTTATTCTTAAATTAACCTCTCTCTGAATTTGACAACAATTCCAGGCCAGTGTCTGTTAAATTCCTTCCCACACCTCACTCTGCTTTATGGGCTCACAGACCATCAAGCATCAAGATGTGAAAATATCTGGAGAGCAGGACACTGGAAAGCTGTACCCTTATTCCAAATCAGGGTTATTCCACCAAAAAATGATTCCTTAATGTTCTTAACCAAAGCGTTATCACCATTTTGTTTAAAAGTGAGTCTTGTAATGGATAAAATTGTGTAAACACTGCATCATTTCTCTTATTTTGATGTAAAAGAGTTTGAACATGTTAAACATCCACTGTTGCACAAAGAGGATTCCAGATGTCAACACCCCAAGTGAAACAACAGTAGCTACATTTAAGCAGATTTCTTCCTTGACCTAAGAAGTACAATTACACCACGCTAAAGGGTTGAGTGCACTTCCTTTGTCATTGGCGTTGGGTCCCAGCGGCACTGTCCCAGCTGTGTGGCCCGGGACGTGTCTCTAACGAACTCCATTAGCAGTATTACCTGCATCCGGCGGGCGCTAGGGGTCATGGGGTCAATGGTAGAGCAAGCACTGGGATTTAATTACCCCAGAGGGACCAATGGGGGGAGTGACCTCGCCTTCTCTTCACTGTGCACAAAAGAAGGGATTTGACAATTGTGGGTGGCCCAGGATACCACCTCTGAGCAATTACTGGCACTTTCACAAATATATTCTCTCTGAATTGCTGAAAATATGTCCCACCAATGAGTTGTCTGTGTTTATTGAAATTTTTGCTAACAGACAAAAAAAAGAGCAAACCAGCGCCGACATAAATATAACCTCGTTGCTGGATCATAATACATCTCTGTATTAATACAAAGGGCTTAAATGTATTATATGAGAAATAAGATGGAGATGTGGTGTACCTTTGTTCTCCAAGACTTGTAATAAAAACACTAAGAAAAGTTGTTTCTTAATCAGGAAGAAAATAACACAGCAGCAACACATGTGAGAGCTCCTAACTTGTGGTACTATGGGACATGCCAATAATTTGATGCCTTTGCCTTGTTTATTTATCTTCACTGGTGTCTATTGAGTCAGTTCAAAGTGACAGGATAGTAGAAACATACACAGAAAAGCACACCCGAAAATGCACGTCTGGAAATACTAGCTATGGGATACTCATGGTTTGAAAGGTCCCCTACTATGCTAAAGCGACATTTTTGAGCTTTTAATCATTTTATATGAATATACTATGTTGTTTCGACCTCAAAACACATACCTGGAGTAGTATTTAGTTTCATCCATGCTAGTTTTATTAATCCTATTTGCAGAGCCTGTCTGAGCCGTCAAGTACTGAAAATGCTCAGTCTCATGGCTCTACGTAGACACGCAAAACCAGGACTGGACCAACACTGTCACCGGACTCATTCTGATCATTTCAGTGCTTAAATTGCCGTCAATGCAAAGCAGTCAGCTCATTTATCTATCTGTTAGCAGCATGTTGCCAATACCGCTGCTAAATAGCCATTTTTCCTCTGTCCATTTCCCACCAGCAAGGGGCGTCAGATACCTAATTCAAGCGTTCTCTGCAAAGTCAAAGTAACAGCACTTTGAACCTTTAAACCTTTAAAGTCGCTAAGAATCAGTGTAGTTACAAGCACAGAGAGATGGACACCTTGAATCTATGTCAAACAACAAACAAAAGCCTTTTCTTTCATGAAATGCCATTGTTAAATTAACTATGAATGAGTGAAAGAGACAATGTTTTACCACTCCATTTTTTTACTCTTGAGAATTTACTGTGAACCATTTACAAATCTCCCATCACCTGCTCAAGCCAACAGTAAAGCCTGATAAGACAGAGCTGACCGTGTTAGAGGCATGACCTGCAGAGAACAGTCAACCTATAATGTGATCATATAACAGTGTGAAATCCAGATTTGGTAAGGGAAGTTTGACTTGATGCAGCTGTCCAGGAGTAAAGTCAGCCTGGGCAGCAGATACCGCCAAAATAACTATTACCAGTATATCTCCCCCACACATGAAATCTTTAGGCATAAACACATAATAAAGATTACGACTTGAGGCCAAACAGGAGTCACATCTGTTAGAAGTCTGTGTGGCTTTGTTCACGATGCAGTAGAATAGAATCTCCTATCCCTTATTCCTCTTTAAAATACAGGTTTTTTTTTTCAGACTAATGTCCAAACCTTAAGCTTGGATTATCCTTTCATCCATTACCATTTGATTGAGCCATAGGAGCTGCAGCACATAAAATCTCTCACCCTACCAGTGTGAAAAGTGACTATAAGATGACAAAAAATGTAACATGCTTTTGGGAAAACATTAGCATTAGCACGAACAAGTCATATATAAAAAGAGTGGACAAATTAGGTGAATCGTAACACCACCTTGTTTGATGCCACATGTAAATCTTAACGTTTCCAACCTTCGACTCATTTTCATATTTTCAGGAAATTGTATACTGACTGCATTAAAATATACATTTTGACCTAGCGCTGCACCAGATTAATGATGACTAGTTCAATGAATTACAATAACTCAATTTAAGGTAAGGGCGGGGTTTCTGCTGGGTCTTAAAAAGTTTGTGTTTTTTTTAAGTCAAAAAAAAACGTTTACATTATAAATCTGAATTTAAGGCCTTAAAAAGATCTTGCCAAGATGCAGAGTATTAGGTCTTAAGCATGTTAAACAGGTTTTAAATGTGTCATTTCATGCAACTACCTGCGTTCACAGTTTATTCTAAAATGCCCGCTTAAATTCAGTGTATTACCATTGCTGATATGAGAGATAATTTTTCTTACCAAGAACAAAATGCTTTGCAGCACTCACTGTCATCAAAAGTCACAATTAAATGATGCAGTTATGTTTATGACTCAGCTTTTTGTGCACTGCAGGCTTATGAAATACAGGTTTGACTTTTCTTCACCAATGGTCTTAAAAAGGTGTAAAAAAATAAAAGTCTTAAATTCAACTTGCTGAGCCATGCAGTAACCCTGGTTAAGGGGCATGATCTTGGTCAGGAGTACCTAACTGGATGATCTGCCTACTGTGCAGGGTTTTTTTAGGTTGATGGGGGAAAACCAGAGAATTCAGAGGCACAGAAAAGCGCATTTCGAACCCGAGACTTTCTTGCTGTGAGGCAACATTGCTAACTTTGCCACCGCACTGCCACACTAATGACAAACTTTTGTTGAAATGCCGTAATAGCTTACTGTGTTGATGTTCAATTTGATTGGCCAAATATTAACCGGTTCGCAATGTCACCATGCATGTGCAACGACTTTATTGTCAATTTGAACTATGAAGTCTAATTTTAAATTAGCATAAAATGTGCACTATTGATATTGATATTATGGCTTCTTGATTATGGAAATAATAATAACCCAGATTATTTAAAATAATTATTAATACTGCGAAAATAAAAATATTTTTTTAGAATTATTTATATTAGACAACTACAGCCCGTTAAAATAAAACTGTCCCACTCCACACAGTGATATGTCTCCAGTTGAGCCACTCAAAGACAGAAACACACCTGCAGCCTGTGACCTGTTTAAGGTTTTTGACCATGTTTTGGACAAAGGCAAGAGCGCATGTGGCTCTGACATTACTGTAGAGGTAGCCTTTTACATTATGAGGACATGCATTCATTTATTAATTCTGCTTTCACCCCACAGCAGTGGATTAATATTAGGTCCATAAGCTTTTCAGTAAATAACCACACATGCTCCACGTTCACCTCCTCAAACCAAAACTACCCTTCACACAACAAAATTTGTTCTACCTTGTCTGGTCTAGTCATCATGTGCTTCTGTTCGCTCCTCCCACTATGTTTTTGAATGCCACCAACATTACATGAGTAATTTTGCTGCAGGTTTGGGAGGGTGGAGGGATTGTGCACCATACAGAACACAATTTCATTCATTGTTTTCTCTCAGTTATATAGTTTTTGTAATGGAAGCCAAATTTATAATTGTGATTAAAATTTAATTAACTCATAAACTGCACAGCCCTTCCTGATATCTGTACCAATAGATTAACTATTATCCTGGGTGTGTATGATTCTGTTCAGTGTGAGAATGTATTAGCTTCTTGCCGCCAAGTTAAACAACAAAATTACTCTCCATCTTTTTCTCCTTGTAACTCCCGTCTCCAACTTTAGCTCATAAAAATATTGTTTATGCAGTAACTGCCCGAGTGTGAAAGCCAGGTATTTGAGGAAATCAGCTCCTGCCAGCAGCCGCTCGATATTTCTGGTGGGAACTTGGACCAAAAGGGAAGAAGCTCAATTACTGTGAGTGGAAGCGGCGGGCTCCGAGTGAGATCTTGAGTCCCGCTGAGACCCGAGGAGCTTCAGTCTATCAGCAGTCATTTACTTTTAACATATAGGTACTGTACCGCTCCCAGACCGGAGCTGAACAAGCAAGTCAACAAGCAAGTGTCTCAGAATGATTACATATCAGGTTTTCCTAAGAATGCAAGTAATTCCAAGCATAAAAAAAGAGTAATGTGTTATTTTCTCATCTACAGTTATTTCTTTGTATTATCTTTGGAGAAAGGTTGGGTTGGTGGATGGGTGTAAAATCTAGGACATAGAGAAGACTACAGTCAATTTCCCAACAGTCCTAATAATGAGTTAGCCAGTAAAATAAGTTCTACAAAATCTCTAAAGTGCAAGCTTTTGATTAATAGAGGTTTAAGTAGCCCCAAACATAATAAGATATCCCTGTAGAGTGTTTAGCCAGGTTGCAATTATCCATCTTTTTTCAACTAAAGAATAATACATTATCTTGTGTCCTTTCCTGTTCCAGCCACATGCAAGAATTTAGTGGGTCATATATAAATAGTGTCAATAGATTCATGTCTCTTAGTTTTTTTATTAAAAGGTCCTATATTATGTTTTTTTACAAGCTTTTTAAAATAACTGTGGACATCGTTTCATTAGTATTGCACGTAGTGTAAACTACAATTTTATATATATATATATATATATATATATATATATATATATATATATATATATATATATATATATATAAAAGAGTATGCACTTAACTTCAAAAATTGATCTTGTCTAAAAGTCTATAAAGGGTCATTTGTCCCTAATGCCGTGAGTTTACTAAACAAGCACTGGTGAAGAATTAAGCAGCACATGTTTATATTATAGTGTTTTTCTGTACTAATTGTCTTTTGGTATTTTTATACTGCAACCATGTCTTGTATTTATTGTACTGTGTTGTATTTGTTGTACAGTGTGATTGATGGTGAACCAAAGACAAATTTCCATTAAATGGACAATAAAGTTAAAGTTAAAGTTAAGTTCACAATCAAGGAAATTTCAAATCCTACAGATTATTATATTCACTGCACACAGACAACTGCAAATATTGTCAGATCCAGGTATGTTGCGTGATCTGGCTATTTTTCAGTTGTAAACAAAGCTTTGCTGTTTTTCCCTACCTATTACTATTCAAGTGTCTTGCCCGATGCCCAGTGCAAACCGCTGGTGAACCGTGCCCATCACAACTGTCAAGTGTCAGTTGTATTGACAGCCAGACATTTGGCCTCCAGTGTTTTGCCCATGAAAAAACTTAACCAACAATGCACACAATGCCAGACTGAAGGATTTTTTTTCCCAAATACTGTTTTTTGTTTGTGTGTTTGTTTTTTCTGTGCCTGTGGAATCAGCAGGAATCAGAAACTATCCAAATTTAAGAGTATACGTAGACTCACATTTCTGCCTGTTACATCAGGACATAGGGTTAACCAGGTGCATGAGGGAAATGCAAACAAACGCCAGTACAGTAGCGCTCAAATACATACCCACTTGAGTCATCCCAAAGGCATTCCCGCCACCTCGCAAAAAAAAAAAAAAAAAAAAAAAACAACACACACACAACACAGTGTCTCAGAGTGCAGCACAGTCCTGTCGTTCAGATGTAGCCCAGAGCAATGGATTTACTACATGTCTAACTCGAAGCCAGTCCCAACAACTGAGCTCATTAGCCTTCTGTTTACAACCTTGAGCTAAAGACAAACTCTCCACAAACACATTTCTGCCTTAGACTTACAATTACTAGATTTACTACCATAAATAAAATGTCTTGACAACTCATTTTTTCCTCAAGTCTCAAAATATACCTCAGAAGTGTTCAAATTATAGTGTTCCACTTCCAGCTTAAGTTCTCAGTTCGCACAAATTGCAAAAGGTACACAGGCGAAGCGGCTAAATCTCTTGATCCTCCTGCTCTTTCATTTGACAAACAACAACAGTGCACCCCAGACCTCACCTTGTACCTCAGCTCAGTCTCAGCAGGATCATCCTCCTTCCAGAGCCACAAATCCATCACACCAATTGTGTTTTTCACAAAGGGCTCCTCAGTAGAAAATTCGATAGAAATATTCTACAGGCAATTTAGTGGGTTAGAAGTGTTAATGGCACAATGTGTGGGTCAAAATATGTTCTAAAGAGTTCTGAATAAAATTATTGAATGAAGGTAAATTAACGTATTTGAATTTTCCCAAAACATCCCTAAAGGTTTTTATCTATTCTTTTAATTCAAAAGTTAAATGAACTTAAAACATGTAAGTAAGATGTTCAATTTATTAGTTGCATCTCTGCTGTCACTTTACAGCTGCAACACAGTAACAGTTAAAGTTAGCTTAGCAGACTGTGGAAGGATTGGGTTACAGCCGTCTAGATTACTTCCTTGAGTGGAAGAATTGCACATTATGAGAAACACAACATGATTACTATAGATAGAGGCACAAAATAGTGATTTTTTTGGTTAGAGCTCATACAGGTTCACTAGTCACCATCTATGATTTATTTGACACCTAAATGTAATTGCTGGCTCTATATTACATGACAGCAAATAAAGGTGACAAGGACATTTCAGACTTTAAAGTAGGGTATAATATGCATGTCCATCCAGTTTATGAGGCACAATGTAACTTGAATCTGTTGCTTCTAGCACTATTGTGACTACATGAAACAAAAGCCAACTGTCAGCTCCACCAATAATAGTCTCTTATTCTTTTTATGTAAAATTAGAAGCAGGCATGGGGTGATAATTGGTTTCAACGTGCAGTGTCAGATACAGTATGTGAGGGGTAACAGTAATGTTGTGATACCGTCATCCTGCAATATTTTTCCTCAAGGTTCGCTTATAATTGGGAGGCTGTCAGACAGCAAAAAGGTGTCCTTTTAGTGACAAGTTCTGTGTGATACCACGTCTTTGTACATCATTTTTAGTCAGTTTTGGTAAATCTTAAACTTGTGTTCTCTTTAGTTTAGATAGATACACTATCTATGTCACCTTTGTTGTCCTTTATTGATTACAACAGGCTTATAACCTTTCCCTCTTGGGAGCATAGGCAGACTTGAATCATCAATAATACCACAATGTGTTGAGAGTTCACCGTCTCCAGGTCCCGTACTGATGGTAAATAAACTTCTAGCCTATCCTTTACAACTTACAACATGGCAACACTAAATTCCTTCACAATCTTGGCATTATTTATGGAGACTATATACTATTTAAAGGTTTACAGACAGTTTTTTAATCACAACATCTCTAATATTAACGCTATAGAAACAAAATTAAAATTGTCTGAATACTACCATGGGGTGCACAGAAGCTGTAGTGGTTTATGCTCCTGCCTCTCAGTAAGGAGGTTGTGGGTTCAATCCTCAGGCCAGCTAACTGCAATCTCTCTGGGTACACTAGCTTCCTTCCAAAGACATGCCTGTGTTGGGTATTGGTGAATCTTCAGGCCCATAGTTGCTGGAACGGGCTCCAGCCACACGCGCTCCTAACTGAAGGTTTATCAACTGAGCATCCTCAACCCATCATCCCCTTTGCAACCAACTGGAAATACCTTCTATTCTCAGATTATATTCAACCACCTCATCTCTATTTCGGATTTGTTCACACAGACACAGCTGCTATAGACTTGTCACTTTGCCGCTTTGCTCAAGCAGGTGCTAATTATAAACCGCCATCTTGTTCAAGGTGAAAACGCATTATTAACACATTTTTACTGCCGGTACAGGATGTGAACTTCTTTGCATACAGTTAAACACACTCATAGCTCTTGTAAGCATTTACAGCTACACAGTCAATTGAGTTATTGCACCAGACAAGGCCCACATTGAAGCAGACAACCACATCGCAGTCATAATTACTCATGCCTTTGACCCTGTGTACCCTTGGATGAGCGAAACAGCCAACATCTGCACACGCTAATTATTTCAGATTGATAGATTGTGAGAGGCACCCAGTGCAGCAGTGCCAGGAAAACCAAACATTACAACAAAACAACAGATGAGTAACATTTGCCAGGATGCAACTGAGCTAATGTTTTTATTTTTATTTTGCAGGATCATTAACCAATTTACAAAAAGCAGATGAATAAAAACTGCTGGTTGTAAGAGGGCCATACCTACAGTATACACAGGGTCATAGAAGACTACTTAGTGCTTGTTTATTGGGCTTTAGGTGTAATAGGTGTCAACACCAGTATTAGTTACATCATGGGCTATAGGGCAAGCAGGTTGTGGGGTCTATCCTCAGGCCAGATGACACACGATCTCTCTAAGTGGAACCTTCATGCATTTATGGTGGTGTAGAAAAACAAACAATTGTATCTGCATATTGTAAGAATCTCCCAACCAAGCTAAATCTGGAACTAGTCAAAAACCATGACCAGCAACCATGCAATTTCATCTATTAGTATGGCCTATTAAAAATTCACCACAGAGGGTCACAAGCTTGTGTACCTTTTGCGCTGTTTCCAAATGGACAGGATTGTGTCAGGAAGGGCATTCGACATAAAACCTATGCCAAATTAAAATGCGAATCACTGCCTGGTAAGAGGCAGATGATTTGCTGTTGCAACCCCGGGAGGGAAAAGCTGAAAGAAAAGGAGGAGGTACAGCCTACTAAAAATATAACAAGGTTTGACTCATTAAATTTTTTTTTTTATTTATTTCTTCAAAATTCTTCTCAAACAGTAACAGACAAGACCATTTCCATTCAACTCAAGTTCCTTCCAAAGATAACATCCAGATGAGTCCAGAGTGAGTCAGAGCAATGCCCTCGCTCAGCCTAGTTCAAGACATCTCAATAGTAATGCCCCAGAAATCACACAAAATGAACAATTTGAAGCATTTTTGCAATAAGGGTATGTTAGGACCAGCAAGTAGCTAGCCGCTCCCAAATTTGTGTGGAAAAAGATGGCAAAATGAACATTTGTTAAAGTAGTGAGTAAAAAATACACTGGATGCAAACACTTTTTCTCTAGACAGGTTTGGTGTGGTTCGTAATGTTTTACATGTTGTAATTATAAATTAAACTGTGTTTTGTGACATTATGACAGTTGCAGACAGGACAGGTCAACGTTTTCTAAACACTGTTGTGACTTCTATGGTTAAATAACACTGAGTCTCATTTAGGGGCCTCTTTAAAAAGGGGGTAAATACTTCTGTCATATTTCTTATTTGCGTCACGATAAAAAATATTTTACATCTTCGTAGTTGCTGTCATGTGATGTAAAGTGACTGACATGAACCTCTCAATGATCCGTTTCAATTTCTGGTAGTAAGGCAACAATAAAGGAAAAATGGTAAAGGGGTGAATACTTTTTAAAGGCAGTGTAAATGATAAACAGGCATGATTCCAGTTACTTCTTTATTTTGCAAAGCATCAATCACTATGCACGCTATAAAGAGGAAGCAAATAAAATAATCACTGTCCTTTTGATTTGGTAAAGCTATTGCTGTGGTGCACAGCGAGTGTTAAAGCGTTCTGACCTTTCCCTTATCATAAATCACGTGCTACTGTTGAGCTGCCAGGATTTTGTTTAACCCAATTTGTCACCCCAGACACCCCTTCCACCCTCCAAGCACGTTTCTATGGCGCGACTTGGAATAGTGGGCGGATCAAAGCACGCCATCTCGACCTCTCTCTGTCTCCTAATCATGAAAGTAGCAAGCTTCGGAGGTTCAAAAGCTACAATGTGTTTACTGGCAGTTAGAAGCTTCGTTACAGTAGGTTTCATCAGTTGATGTTGAAATTTGATTCAAAGTTGAGATTTGTTATCATAAAAGAGAAAGTTGGAACAAAAGAGCAAGAGAACAAAAGAAACAAAAAGACAATACTATGCTAAAATTCACACATTATTATGGCAGAAACAGGTCACAGAAGGTGTGCCAAGCAGATCAGACAAATGTGCCGACAGAGGCTAAGTGCTTTAGTGTGATGGCTGTGTCGGCCATTAACAATACAACAAGAAAAATTCTGCAAAAAAAGGCAATTGGGATCTATTGAAGAAGCCAGTTAGCAAGAAAAATGCACCTGTTTCCAGCATGATGTCTTTGCACAACAGTAGAAATTATTATGTCCACTGGAAACTAAACTTTTGAATTGGATCGAATGTATCTGTATTACTATAACTTGATAGTCAGCCAAGCTATTACTGCTCAGATATAGCTTTGTCCAACTGGAAATAGTGACGTGCGAGTCGATACTAAAGTCATAATATTTTCAATACCAGAGACTTTAATTTTAGAATGGATACCAATATGGAAGTATTAATATTTTAATAGTAATGACAAAAATTTGTATAATACTAATTCCTTTCTTTCCTTTCCACTGGATCCTTTATCTGTGAATGCTGACAGATCCAACTCAATCCAATCTGCTCTGACACTCTAGTGGCATGAAGTCGTCACAAGTTGTAAAATGTATGCACAATGGCACTTATAGTTTACAATAATTCAGCTAATACTGACAAAAAAAAAAAAATAGTATCAATGGGATTGAATCGAAAGTGAAAAAGCTGATATTGCAGACGACTAACTGCAATTATTGGCTGGTGCTTGGTGAGTGCAGACCTCTTCCAAAGCACTATCTTTGGATGGTAAATTTGTTCCTTGGCCCATTGTGCACCTTTCCTAAAAATAGGATCCAACTTTGGCATAAACTCAGAAAAAAAAAAAAAAAAAAAGGGTTGAGACATATCTTGCAAATTATTTATGGTAGCAAGGCAAAAGCAAGTCAAGTAACTTTAATTGGACAATAAATTACTGAAACACTATAATAAATTGAATTTGATTCATGCATGTTACTTAGGCAAGGAAAGTATTGCAATTAAACAGTATAGTCAAGCTCTGAGTGTAGATAGATACATAGATTTTTTTTTTTTTTTTTTTTTTGGTCACATACTGTATAATGTTTAAAAAGGTTTAAACGTGCAGTGAAATGCAAGATGAGCCATACACTGTCTTGACTATGCAAAACTGTGCTTTTATAGATATGCATAAATAATTTCAATATAGGGGGGCACGGTGGCAGAGCGGTTAGTGCTCTTGCCTTCCAGCAAGGAGATTGTGCGTTTGATCCTCAGGCCAGCCATCACATGAACTCTCTGGGTGGAGTCTGCATGTCCTCCCCGTGTTACTGTGGGTTCTCTCCGGGTTCTCCGGCTCAATCCATGCATGTGTCAGGTGTATTGGTGACTCTAAATTGCCCCTAGTAAATGAATGTGAGAGTGAATGGTTGTCTATCTGTGTGTGTCTTTGGGGCAGCCCTGCTACTAGCTGGCCCCTGTCCAGGGTGTACCCCGCCTAAGGCCCAAATTTACTGGTATAGGCTCCAGTCACCCGCGACCCCTAAGGGGAATAAGCAGAAGAAGATGAATGAATGAATTTCAATTTTAAAAATACTCTCATAAATTAGTTTGGCTAAGTGCAGCCCCTATGCTCAGTGGTTATAAAAGGTCAGTAGAAAACTACAATCATTCACTGCCCCACTTACCTAGAAAATTCCTCCCCTCTCATCTCCCACCTCCACCTCAGCCATTCAGCATTCAGCCAGCTAAACTTAAACTGGCCTCTCCTCTCTCATCACCCAGCTAGTCAGCTCAAGCCACAACCCTCCGCCATCCCGTCACCACCCCAGCAGTAGATCATCTCTCTTTTTCAGCATCAGCAGCTCATCACCTCGTCTCTTCAGCACCAACAGGGTCTAGGTTCCAGGGGAAGACTCGCCAATCATCTCTACTTCCCCCCTATAATGCATTGCACAAAAGAGTCTAAGCACCTCTCCAGGTTGAACGTGAGTTGTACAATGGACTCTCTCCTCACAATAACTTCCCCTGGCAACAAATATTTCCTCATACCAGCCTGGGCAATATGAGGGAGCTTTAATGGCAGCTTAAGTTCAGAAGGCACTTTATAGCATCTTAGATAGGCAACAGAAGAAAGTGTAAACCTTTAACACATACCACGGTTATCACATGACACATTTCGACATTACTGAGCTGGCATACCTGCCTCTTGCATAAGAAAGTCTTTGGATTTAAAGGGGCTATACTGTATTATGCTTTGATTGCTTGGTCGCCTGTAGGAGAGTACTGCACCGTGTACAACCCTTCTAAACATTATCTGACTAAAAGATACAATTTTTAATAAGTACTCTATTCGGGACATTAAAAAAAAGCACATAAAGAGACCAGCAGAGTGCAAAGCTTTTGAACACAAAGCACTTTGCTTACTTAAACTTCTTGTGTGGTGCTATTTTATTTTACTACAAAATGAAAAATAGCATGTAAATCTATAGTGTCTCATACCATCCCTTGGCGCAGAGGTGACACTTGGCCTTGTTCACACCTGGTATCAACATGCATCTCCAAGTAGGTCACAAGTGAATTGCCCCTATAGCTCCTTCACACCAAGAATGTGTTTCTATGTGTGTGGTTTTTTTTTTCTTCACTTTGGCATATAGAAGAGAAAAATAAACTACTAGCCAGTAAAAAAAAAAAAAAAAAAAAAAAAAAGCGGCTATGATGGAATGAGAATAAAGAAGGAAGCAGCAGTGTGAAAATATACCATATGTGGGCTAAGGTCATGCTACAGACCCTTTTACAGCAAGTTACTGTGGTCGTCCAGGGCGCTGTAACTACTATCTAGCATAACTCTCTAAAATATATTGGCTTTTAGTATGTAGCCTATATACAACTGCTAAATGTGTTCAAACTTTTTTTCATTGAGGTCCACACACTGAAAAATGTAGGAGGGGGGACTCTCATTAAAAATGGTATATTTTGCCTCACAATAATATCAAGTCCCATTCAACTGTTCCCTTTCTTTCACAGTGAAAGAAAAAGTTTTCACATTGAATCATTACCATGGGTAATTTGGTATAGCTTTTACTCTGAATGTCCTTCCACAACCACACACTTTTATCCAGGTTTGGGACCATCATATGGTATGGCTGATTTCATATGAAGTTTTTGTACAATGCAGCAAAAAGTACTATGGCAACTATGGCAAACGACTGTATTTGGACCCTGGGCCGTAATATGGACACCACTGTGCTAATACTATCTCCTGTATTGAAAATGCATTCTTGTCTGATTAACCTATAGCAACAAAATGTGCGAAGCCATGTTTAAACATAAAAACAAACAAACAATAAAACCATTCAAAATACACCAACAGCCAAATACCTATACATCTCTAATTCAGCCAACCCATTATAACTATTATAAAAATCAATTTATTTTGAATGAGAGCTAAAAAAAAAAAAAAAAATCCATTGGCCCGATTGTTATTTTGAGTTTTCAAATCATTTGCCATGACCCCATTGTCACACTAATGACTATATCATGAGAGGAATTCCCTGTACCAGCCAACACATATTAATGTCCACACCGCTGACAGAAACTGAGAGCTGGGTCCCTTCTGAACACTGGCAAATATTAGACCGTCCTTGACACATTTTGTATCTTGTACTTAAGGAATCCCTCCAGACTGTTAGCATACGGGTGAAAAGTGCCATTGTTCATGCAGTTCTTAATGCATTTTATTGGATGAATCATCTTTCCACTTGTGGTTAAAAGCAAGAAACCACCGTGTGTTAAAACACATCTATGTTGCATCACAGGCAAAGGCATAAGTATTGGAATGAGTTCCAGTGCTAAGAGCGGTGGGCTTGTTTGGGCAAGTCTAGCTCCAGTTAGAGATCTCCGGACGTAGACACTGAAAAGGAATGCCACACAGGAGCTGTGCTTTGGCAATGCATTTGTGCAAATGCATCACAGCATGGTCTTAATGGGTGGGGAAAATTAATCTACTGCAGATACACATCCAAAAGAGTGATAAAGACATAACAAGGATGCAAGGAAACACAGAAGATCTTAACAAAACTGAATGAGCAAAGAACAATGCACTATGGCAACATGGAAAGAAGGAAGAAATGTCCATCTTGTTCATTCATCTCCCCACACTTAGCCCAGCAGGTATGGGCCCATTGCAGGCAAAACCCTAGACAGTAGCCAGTTGTAGCCAGGGCTCACACTAATAGACACACTGACAGACAACCATTCACTCTCATATTCATTCACATCTCATAAATCCTCCTGGAGAAAGCCAGTCTCCGAGAAGCAGCTCTTTACATCTTTTCATTTCCACATACATGACTCAGGCATAACATTATGACCACCTGCCTATTATTGTTGGTCATAATGTTATGGTTAGCTCATCTGTGTGATCAGAGCACAAGGTCCTCAGCCTTCACTATATATGTGTATCACCATTGTTCCTTCCTTGTACCTCTTTTCATAGATACTGACCACTGCAGACCGGGAACACCCCACAAGAGCTGCAGTTTTGGAGATAATCTGACAGTGTCTACAGCTATCACAGTTTGGCCCTTGTCAAACTCACCTAAATCCTTATGTTTGCCCATTTTTCCTGCTTCTAACTCATCAACTTTGAGGACAAAATGTTCACTTGCTGCCTAATATATCCCACTCACTAACAGGTGCCATGATGAAGAGATAATCTGTGTTATTCACTTTACCTGTCAGTGGTCAAAATCGTATGCCTGAGCAGAGTATGTTGTTTGCCATAACTTAAAAACTAGCCACATGAATACCATGAAAGTTATTTTAGACAATAATGTGAAGCACCAAGCCGCTCAGTTATAAAAAACAAACAAATAATTCATCACTCTGCACGAAAACCAAGACACTCCAATTTCAGCCTTGATGTATAAGGCACACACGACAGCATATCCTGGGGGCGTGACCCATGCCCCCTCGTGTCATTGTACTGTCACTTGTCAATGAGCCAGCGCCTACCTGGGACATCTGAGGTCTGAAGTTGATCTCTTTCAGGTCTACCGATCCTGGCGACAGATTGTGCAACATTTGGCACAGCAGCACCCCGTCCCTGAGGGCCTGGGCCAGGTCAAACACCGCCGCCGAGGGCCACACTACACGGTGGTTCGGGGGTAGCACCTTGCAGTCTATCAACCAGCGACCGCATTGTCTCCACTCCTCCATGTCTGCGCTGGGGATCCCAAACTAATCCAGATAGGTTGAAAAAAGAGTGAGAAAAAAGTGCTATGTTCTGATTGTCTGGTTCTGGATGTCTTAATCATGCACGGTCAGCAATAGGGTTAACAGCAGTGGTGGGTGGCCATGCCAGAAGCATGTCAGCTAAGACAAGACCAAACCAAGGACTGAGCCAGGACTAAACTTCGAGAATAGCGCAGCCTCCAGTTACAAAAAAATAATCCAAGCGTTAATTATTCACTATCAATAAGGCAATGTCACAACTTTATGTTACAAGCAGTAGGTATATAGGCTGTCCAGAAGAAGAAGCGTGCCAGCTCAGATTTGACGCGATGCACGTTTGTTTTACAGTAATCCACTTCAGCAGTAGTGACAATAAAAGCACTTATGTCATTTTTCTCCTCTTCATTCTTAAAAAAACTTTACTTCCTCGCGTATCCAAAACCCAGATCGTGTTTGTTGGGAGACCGCTGGATGCAGTGGTTGCACTTAGCGTCACCGTCTCACATTTCCAGCACAATACAGCACAGTCGAGCTTCAATTTAGTCCACGACGTAAGGCAAATGCGTTAAGTTCATCCAGAAAGCCGTCCTTTGTGGTTTCGCTAAATCCTCATGCAAAAGAGAACAAGAGAGATGACACGGGGTAGGTTGGTTACAGCGTAAAGCTCATCCTCTGTCCACGACACGAGCTAAACAAACCATACCAAACCATAACACGTCCTCGAGAAACGCGTAAAAGTGTTTGTTTGGTATCCAATGGACGGTACTTTTACGCACGCTCCAAACGCTCCTTACGCACAGCCTGCAGCTTTGATTTCCACTGATTTGTGCCGCCTCCCTTTCCTTTCCTCGCTTCCTTCCGCTCGTGTCCCCACTCTCACGTCTCGTGCGTGGTTCCCTCGCGGACGGAGAAACGTCTGAGAGGACGGTCCCGAGCCACAGCACAGCGAAAGAACGAACGAGGGCGAAGAGCAGAAAAGAGAGCCTTAAAGCAGTGTTAGGAGATTGAAGTGAGTCACAAACGCTGAATGGCTCACGCACAACTTACAATTGTACGATTACAGTTTGTGGAAGTACTAGCTCCACGCTCCAGGGCTGGGACTTTCAGGGATATGTTTGTGAAGTGAGAGCGGAGTGGGAGTGTTAGAAGCGCCCTCTTGTGGAGAAACAGGAGGTGTACAACTCTCAAGTAAACGCAAATCTACTCAGACTAGACAAGTTGTGGAAACGTGAATAAGTGTTGAAGGAAGTTATTGTTATAATTATACCGCTACTGCTTCTACCACGACTATGACTATGACAACTAGTATCCTACAACTACTATTACTACTACTGCTACTAAGCTACTGTTGTGCCCAAACCTTGCAAGAAAGCATGTTTCAAATGTAAAGTAACTATTTCCCTTTCCAGCACTAGCTCCCCTTCCAGGGATTATATTTAATCATAAAACCAATTTTAAATAAAAATCTGCATAGTTACAAAGTGTGGCCATCTTTACTTGTTTGTAAATGTTATGCATTAAGAATTACAAGCATTATACTGTATGCACGCACTTAGATTCCAACCCACCAATTATTTCCAGGTTTATAATTTTCATAAAAATTCAAATCAGTTAGTTTAGATTAGGTTAAGAAGTAACAGTTTTAGATCTTAGCTTACTAATGAGTTAAATGCAAATGAGTCTATGAGGAGACCCATATGAGCAGCCAAAAGGACTTTCTTATGTTAATTCACAGCTAATTGAATTTTGGATTGTTTTGAGTTTTTATTATTTATTTTAAAGTCAGTTGAAAAACCTTTGTGTCACTTCTGTAACATCTGCAGAAGCACACCAGGTATAATTGGCATGTGTTAATGAATAGCTGCTCTCATTAGGTAAATGAGCACTAGGCTTTGTGAAGCAGACTGGTTCAGCTGAATGGCCTCTGGGGGCAGATAATAGAAGTGAGCCATGGTTAATGTCACTTAAACCTGGGCATTATCTATTTAACAACAGCTGACAGCTACGAGTGTTCTGATCTGAGACATGCTTCTATCCAATTTTACATGAGTCCAGAAAATGTTAACACAACATTTGCAAACAAGTGTTGTGTACTTTGTTCCCATGTTGGTTTCATCACTTACAACAAAGTCAACCAGCAGACTTAACTGGATGGGCCCACCTTTTAAAGAGTAACTCACAGCCTACCTCAGCTCATGCCTTAGTGCCAAAGATTAAAAAATGATGGAAATGTGGGCAGGGACCAGGAAGAGACATAGAACTGTAAATGAGGGTAGGCCTGAGCAGGGGGCCGGGCTTGACTCTTATTTTCTTCTTGTATCCATCCAAAAGTTTCCTCTACCATTTAGCAGAGCTGCCGTGATGAACAACAACTAAGAAATGAAGCCATCACTGTCTTGTTGTCATGGCTAACCAGGACATGTCGATTTCTTGCAAAACCCAAGTCTTCAGGGAATCCAGGTTTGTGATCACATTCCTGCAAGCCTGTTTTATTGCTTGCACAGCAGAGGGAGATGAAGGAAGCTTCTTTCACTCCGCAACAACTTCTTTGGTCATCACACTGACTCTCAAACTTTTTAACATAACGTAAAAATGTTGCATGGTTTCCCTTTAAAGCCTCTTCTTTGTCATGTATTTTTGCGTTCCAAACTTAGCGATTACTTTCCACAATGAGTTGTTTGGCTTATAAGAAGTATAAGTATGACACCATAGAAGTATGACACCATGCTGCCAGCCAACTCCATAAGGCTTTTTATACATCACTGTGTCATATAATCACATTTGTAAGGCTCACATCAGGCCTGGCTCTCATGTAATGTGTGCCTCACAGCAAAAAATGGACCAAATAAGGTTTCTTTGTCATTTTTTAACAGTTTACTAAGCGTTTTAGCCCAGACAGTATCCACTGAGTTGCACTGGAGCACAGAAGTCCCCAAAACACACAGTGCATTAGGCATGGGGCTTTAGCTGGGGGCCGCTGTGTGGTGTGACATTCATGCTTCTTTAGTGGGTCAACTAAGAATTACACTGCACAAATTCTGTGTGTTTTTTTTGCATAAAGAAGCAAAATTATAAAGTGGTCTGCCCTGCCCTTTGATATGTTTGTTTTATTAACATCAAAGTTAGTCTTTCCATTTTTTTTTTTTTTACATTATTTTAAGTAAAAGAGTTTTATCCCCTAATAGTAAATGAACACTAATCTTTTATCTTTTCAGCTTTTCCCTTCTGGTGTCACCACAGCAAATCATCTGCCTTTTACTGTGGAGTGAATTGTATGTAAGCATTTATCCAGGCTTGGGACCTTATACACCTAGGTTTTATTGTAAAGCTCCTATTGATTGGTCTACCCCACTTGTAAGCAAAACAAAGGGAATCACAGATGAATACTGTCAAAGCACCCACTGCATTGTTTATTGAGGCTGATAAAATGGCAGAGTCTAACCTACACAGCACTAGAAGTTCAAGGTCCAGTTTTTTAGACTGATACCAGAAACATGATATGTTGTTGTCTGGAGGTGTTAGTAAAACACTGAGGATGCATTGTATTGCATATTTTAAAGTAGAAGACAATGGACCACAAAATGGAAAAGAAATACGGAGAGAGCCACAGTGTTTCCTTTTTTATAAAGGACCCTTTGGCCATTCCTGATTGAAAAGAAAAGACGGTTACTGACATCCCACAATCATTTGTGCCACCAGCTGAGCTATTTGGCCTAGCTGCAGAGTCCAAAATAGATGTCATATGTTTGCAAACCTTTTTTTAGAGGTATTTGTTTGCATCACAGTTGATGGCATTTTACACAAATGACTCATGAACAAGAAAGAGCTCCGGTTCTAGGTCCTGTTTTATGTTTTTTCAGGCCTTTAAAATATTTTTGGACATGTTTATGTTTTATAACTTAAAATAGTGTATATATGGAAAACATGATGTTACTTTGACTTGGAATAGGTGCCTGATGAACCCTGCTGGTAACAGTGGGGACTGGCCAGATATTAAAATGGCAATTTAACACAGCTATTAGCAACATGATGTAAACATATAAATAAATGAGCTGACTGCTTCGTGACAGCAATTTAAGAGCCGAAATTGCTTTTCACTGTACAGAGCAGATGGCAGACGTATGGCATCGTGTGGGTGAACGGTTTGCTGATGTCAAAGTTGTGTATCGATTGGCCCATGGTGGGAGTGGGTTTTTAGAATGGGCAGGCGTATGTTATGGACAACGAGCACAGGTGCATTTTATTGGTAGCATTTTGAATGAACAGCAATACCAAATGCCAAAATGCCAAATGTTGTGCCATTCATCTACAATCATCACCTCATGTTGCAGCATGATAATGCACAGCCCCATACACAGTTCCTGGAACCAGAAAACTTCCCAGTTCTGCATGGCCAGCATACTCACCGGGCATGTCACCCATTGAGAATGTTTGGGATGCTCTGAATCAGCATATACAGTGGAAAGAAAAAGTATTGGCACCCCTTGGAAATACTAGGATTTTTGCATGATTTGGTCATAAAATGCGATCTGATCTTCATCTAAGTCACAACAATAAACAAATACAGTCTACTTAAACTAATGCTGCAAAAAAAAAAAAGAAAGAAAAAAAAAAGAAATTTTTCAGGTTTATATTGAGCATTTATGTAAACATTCACAGTACAGGGTAAAAAAGTATTGGAAACTTTGGATTTAATAACTGGTTGATCCTCCTTTGGCAGCAATAACCTCAACCAAATGTTTTCTGTAGTGAAGATCAGATGTGCCTAGCGCTCAGGAGGAATTTTGGACCATTCCTCTTTACAAAACTGTTTAAGTTCAGCAATATTCTTGAGATGTCTGGTGTGAATCACTCTTTTGAAGTCATGCCACAGCATCTCAATTGGATTGAGGTTAGGACTCTGACTGGGCCACTCCAGAAGGCGTGTTTTCTTCTGTTGAAGCCATTCTGTTGTTGATTTGCTTCTATGTTTTGGGTCGTTGTCCTGTTGCATCACCCATCCTCTGTTGAGCTTCAGTTGGCGGACAGATGGTCTTAGGTTTTCCTGCAAAATCAGTTGATAAACTTGGGAATTCATTTTACTGTCAATGATAGCAAGTTGTCCAGGACCTGAGGCAACAACCCATGATGCCCCCTCCACCATACTTCACTGTGCCTTTTTTTCTCCACACATGGCGTTGTGTGTTCCTTCCAAATAAATCAACTTTGGTTTCATCTGCCCACAGAATATTTTGCCAGTAGTGCTGTTGAACATCCAGGTGCTCTTTTGCAAACTTTAAATGTGCAGCAATATTTTTTTTTTTTGGACAAAAGTAGCTTCCTCCAGTGGTGTCCTCCCATGAACTCCATTCTTGTTCAAAGTTTTACCTATTGTAGATTTGCCAACAAAGATAGCATGTGCCAGAGATTTTGGTAAGTGTTTAGCTGACACTCTAGGATTCTTCTTCACCTAATTGAGCATTCTGCGTTGTGCTCTTGCAGTCATCTTTGCAGGACAACCACTCCTTGGCAGTGTGGTCAGAGTATTGAACCTTCTCCATTTATAGACAATCACTCGTACCATGGACTCATGAAGGCTTTTAGAGATACTTTTGTAACCCTTTCCAGCTTTATGCAAGTCAACAATTCTTACCCATAGGTCTTCTGAGAGCTCTTTTGTGCGATGCATGGTTCACACCAAACAATGCTTCTTCAGAATGGCAAACTCAAAACTGGGTGGCATTTTTTATTGGTCAGAGCCACTTTAACCCACACCCCCAATCTTCTCACACTGAATGGACCCCAGGTTGGCACCTGACTCCAATTAGCTCTTGAAGAGGTCACTAGCCTAGGGGTTCCAATACTTTTTTCTACCCTGTACTGTGATTGTTTACATAAATGATCAATAAACACATGAAAAAAATGTCATTTTTTTGCAGTATTAGTTTAAGCAGACTGTTTGTGTCTATTGTTGTAATTTAGATGAAGATCAGATCACATTTTATGACCAAATCATGCAAAAATCCTAGTATTTCCAAGGGGTGCTAAAACTTTTTCTTTTCACTGTATATGATAGTTCCTGCCAATATCCAGCAACTTTGCACAGCCATTGAAGAGAAGTGGACCAACATTCCACAGGCCACTATCAACAACATGATCAACTCATTACCTCATAAAAAAGACCACTCTGTGTAACCATACAGTGATTAGCATTGAAATAATTAAAATGTGAGCTCAAAGTCATACTAAATTGCAAATAGATTCATTTTAACACTTTTTCTGAATGGGAAACTGAAACCCTCTGACAGTTTGTGATTTCTCCAGAACAGTGCCCCAGGAGGATGACTTTGATAATGTCTTTTTTACAATGCATTCTGCGCTGCACAAATGTTACTCGAGTTTGGCTGCTGGAGCCATGAGATTGCTTAACCTTTACAGACCTTTGGAAAAGCCCATCAGCCTAAAATATGCCAGATCTATCTTCAAACAGGCCTGTCCTGAGGGATCAGCTTGGACAGGTCAGAGAAAAGATGCAGAATGAATTAGATGTGAAATGTTTGTATTGAAAAAGGGATGGACCATCTTGAGTAAAGACTGAATAATGTGATTAATGCTCAATAACAGGATATGCTTGAACCTGGTGGGTGTTTATGAATCACAACGTTGTATTTGTTTTATTGTGATGCCAACTTGATTAGTGGCCACTCTGTGTTTGGCTGTCAGTGCACCTACAACTGAGAAAATGATTGGATTTTGTAGTGCTTATTATCTATTTGCACATCATGGACTTTTTCTCTATTAAAAATCCTTAATTTGGTTAAAAAATAACTTTTTATTGTTCATAACATCACTGCTGTAGCGTGCCATCGCGCCCACTGGTCAGACGCGATCATGTGGTACGCAAAACAAGAGCACACATGCAGGCTTTTTAAGCATTGCTGTGGGTGAAAAAATGTGTCCGCGGGTTGGGCAGAGCTACTTTTTTCTAAATGATAGGATATTTCTCAATATTTTGAGTGACAAATCTTTAAAACCCAAAGCCTATCACATTGAAACTAAGCCAGCGTCATCTCTGCGTCTGAGGAGCTGCTCTGTCTGTGAGAGAGGGGCAGGGAGCGGGTTTGTGTCTCCAGAGGAGCGCTCCTTCAGTGCAGCTTTTTTGGCGTCTGTCACATTTTCTTTCTGGCCAGTTGAGTTGTGTTTAGTTTTCTGCATTATCTTTGCCATGTTTTATTTTGTGTTACCTGTGCTTACCTGTCCCTCTCATTTGAGATTTACTTCCTGCCCTCCTGTCTTTCCCGCCTTTGTGATTGTCTGCCCCGCCCTAATGTGCTACACCTATGTCTTATTGTGTTCCCTCCAAGAGAGTATTTAGTCTCCACCTTTCCCCCTTGCTCCCTGCCACATTGTTTTTGTTTCCTTGTGCGTTCAGAGCTGTCTTGCGTTGATTTTTTAAAATTTATTTCTGGATTTGACTTTTGCTTGTTCTGAACCTTGAATTGGATTACCCCTTTTTGGATACCGTTGCCTATATTCTTGCGTGAGTTATCTGCAAGTAAAAACTTTATGGGCTTTACCTGGTCTCCTGGTTTTCTCTGCGACTGAGTCTTTGCCATTAGTGGTTTGTTACAGCGTCATGACATCATTCACTATCCAGTTCTATAATACATCCATGCTTCCCGCTTACAGAGCCAAATGAGTAACTTCACGGCCAATATGTCCACCCCTTCTTAAATGTCATTGATTGTATCCAAAGGCATGTTTCCTCTGAGATAGTATAGAGTGGGTCTGATCAGAACAGGTACGATTACATTAACAAGATGGTCAGAAGTGTGCCAAAAAGGCATACCATAACACTTTGGGGGATTCCAGTGGATTCCAACGCAGTAGTTTGCTTGCAAAAGCTAAACAATGCTGTGTGTTATTTAGAGCTGGAGCTGCATTATATGGCTCTTGCTTTGTAAGTCAAAACATTACATTTATTGTTAGCATTTTATTAAATGCAAGCCCAACTTGTGACTTTAAACAGCAAGTGTTCTGGGGGATTCATATTATGTATTTGTGGGCGGCTGTGATATTAAAATAATTTGGCACAGTATTTTTTGAACTCTTCAGTGGATGACACAACCACAACCACAGCAGAACTTGCAAGTTGCCCTTAATGAAGTATTATATATGAAGTTATCATTGGACATCTAATTTGTAGTACTTTCTATATTCAGTGATCTCACCACTAGATAGACACATCAGCCTTAGTTTTTTAAAGAACGGTTATTAAAGTGACTTCATCCATTTTTCAAAGTGTTCAAATGCTTAAACAAGGTCTTTTGTGCGGCACAGCCTTCTAGTAAGAGCCTAAAACAATTTTGTTGAAAAGCATTAAAAGTCTACACACAGTGGCAAAAAAACTCAAAATGACGCCTTCTTGAAGTTGACCCTGACCAGCTATTTTTTAGAGTGTGTTTTTAGCCTGAGCCGTGAGTCCTGGTTTATCCGTCAGTATTGCTAAGCATGTGCACTTTAATTTATGGACTCCATATAGTATGCTGTATGGGAGTGCAATTCAGTGCGGTGCTGCTTGCAAAACAACAGGCTCAGCAAATTCTCTGTCCACATAAGTAATGGGTAAAAATAGATTAATTCACAGAGCAGTACAAATTGTGTTGCAAATTGTCCATGTTAAAAAAGTGAAAAAGGATTGAGAATGCTAATGTTATCAGCTGATTTCCAATTAAGGTACTTATTAGTGGTGGAACTTGATAAAAAAAAATCAAATTAATTACAGGCTTTGTAATTATTTAACTGCGATTAATTGCATTTTTATCAACTAGCAATATTTACATGTCAGAAAAAAAAATTTAGGAGCTTGTTAATTGCATTTTTTTTTTTATTTTTTATTTTTTTTACATGTTTCTCTGTAATTGATTATTCATGATTAACGTCTGATGGAGACAACAACAACCAAGTGCAGATAAAAGAAGTATAGCTGCACAAAACTCAGACGTCCAGAATCTGTTAAGTCATGATCCCAGTCTGAACCAGGACATTACAGAGACACAACAAATTAATGAGGAACGCATCAAACAGGAGGAAGAGCAGCTCTCAGAGTTCACTGCTGTGTGCGTGAAGAGTGAAGAGCAGTCCTCACTGCTTCAACAAAGACACTGAGCACAGAGAGGAAACACAGAGAGAGGACTGTGGACAACCTTAAAGAGCAACACCCCCCTAAACCTTTTTTTTTTTTTTTAGCTGATCAGCTGTACAAACAGGGCTTTAGTGATACATCTCATTATTTATAGTCTTGTTTGACAGTTTTGTAAAAAAAAAAAAGGTTTAAATTCACATTTTGTAGAGAAAACCAGAGTGCTGCCCTCCTAGGGTCAAACAGTGGGATTTCTGCTCAATAGTTCCAGATAAGCAAGTGTGACGTAGTATTTGACCTTGTTACCACACCTGTGCTGAGTACCTCCTCCCACGGCCCGTGCTCCCCGTGCCATCGCCGTCTCTCTCCCCCGCGCGCTCGTCCCAGTCCCGCTGTTGCCAGGTGTAGGTCGTTTTCCTAAAAACGCCACTCAGCCCCGCATTTACCGTTCAGTCTCCTCCGCCTCCCTTCCCTCTCACGGCGGGAGCAGAGTCAGGAACAACAGAGGGGGCTGCGCTTGTCCCATGTGTCAGCGCACAATAAGGAATAATGAGCCAGTATATCGCTACAAATTAGTGACACTGGGGAGAGTTTTGAGTCCATAGATGTGTTTTTGTCTTGCCAAGCATTAAGTCACTTTTTGTTTGATGACAATCGATTTCTTACTGGCGGAGATACGATTATAAACAGCTCATGAAATAATACCTTCAGTAATAAAGATCTGAAGCGCACGTTACTGCAGCTGCGCTCGACGCCTCTCTCACAATATTTCAGCCATTTTATTGTAAGAGTAACAAAACATTTATTAATTAGTATTTTTTCTTTGTTTTCTTTCTGGGACTTGGCAACCCTACTGTGGAGGACGTCCATGACGGTCTCTGACAGCTGTCAGTCACAGGACCAGGCCTCGCTCCTCCCTCAGTTCTCCTCCTCTGTCTCTGCCCAATTTTTGAGTGGTTTTCAATCTCTAGCAGTGGGCGGAGTCAGGCCTGGGCCAGGGGTGAGTTACTCTTTATCATAACCTACCTTGATAAATTAAAGAGGCAGGGGACAGGACAGGGGATGTTGTCTTTTTGTTTCCTGCATTCACCCCTGAGACACACGCATTTCACCTTCACATGCCACACATGTCTCACGCCGAGAAAAAGTCCTATTGGACGGGGATTAGACCCAGTTGTCAACGCGAGTAACGCAAACGTGAAATATTTCTCATGTTTGGGGTGACTTATTTTCACTCATCGCATCAGGAGTAGCCCACATTCACTCGCTTCCTGCTCTGATCCACCTCTCTCTGGTCAGCTCTGTGTCGCTGTGCTGTCACTGTGACTCAGCGGCACACAGCATTTAGAATCCCAGGTCTGTTCAGTTTAAACGGCCAACGCACTAAACCTAAACAAACTAAAGACATGAGGGCTACAGAGGTGTCCCAGGCTCTGGTTAGGCAGTGTGGGACAGGGGGAGAGGGGTCCATCAGGCTCAAGCATGTGTGGCGTGGTGAAGGTGCTATTAAATGGGCAAAGTTTGATAGATCAACAACGCCACCTGGGAATATGTCCCAGGAAATTATGCAATTCAAAATATAAGACACACAGGTAAGTATCTGACAAAAGGGGCAGAGACGTGAAGTTCACTTTTTAAAAAATAATACGTTTTATTGAAAATTTGTAGTGAAAGAATCTTCTGGATAAACTGAAAAAAGATAAGTTTGAACAAAACTGGAACCAACTGGAATTTAGGAAAGACATTACAAGCTATAGTTTAAATTAATTGATTAAATATCTAAAAATGGGCCTAATCTTGACAGGCTAAATTTATAAATGGCCTAATCAAAATTAAACGCAGCTAGCTGGGGCCACCTGTCAAGGAGGTGCCCAGGAGTGCTACCAATTACTCACCTCAGTGGACACAGACGTCACGGCAGCCTAAATGTGCAAACTAAACTCTTGTGAACCAGTGCACTAACTCACATGCATAGGTGGGGAAACCTCACCCAGGTGCCTAGCCCAATCACCTGGAGGCGCCCAGCATCACTGAAAGAAAAAGAACACAAATGACCCAACTTTGACTCCTACAGCTATATTAAAACAATATTCTAACAAATACTAAATACTGAATGTCAAAAGGAACCTACACAAAGAAAAAATATCTAAAACAAAAACAGTGAAGCCAACCCAATCAAGACAAATATACTAACAATATGCAAAAACTAAACAAAAGCAATGTACAGAAGGCAAATAATAAACTCAGACCAAAAGAAACAAAAGTAGTAACAAAACAGTAAAAAAAACAAAGCAAAACAGCAGCAGGTAAACCATCCTGAAGGCTGTTGGGAACATAGTTTGACCCTGATTGCCCAGTACTGGACCAGCAACAGACAGAACCCGGCCTACACTGCCAACAGGTGCCTTAAAAAGTCTAATTAGAGGGGTGGGCCAGAGGTAGAGCCAGGGTGAGAGCTTCAGAGGCCCTGGGAAAAAGGACCACCCCACTACACATGGGATGGATAAATTAGTCCTATAGTGGATCTGGATCATGCATGCGCACGAGGTGAACAGAAAACCACCGCAAAGACGCGAGGGAGGGACAGACTCAGAGCACTGTAGAGCTGTTTATGGACAAAATAAATAAATCAATCAGTAAATTAACAAATAAAGCATTTTAAAAGGCATTACTAGCCTAACTGTCATGTTATGAAAAACATTTAGTTATGTTTAAATTCAAGATAAGGTAAGGTATACTTTATTGATCCCCGTAGGGAAATTCATTCTCTGCATTTGACTCATCCCTTAATGCTGCTGGGGCAACCTGTCAGGAGCAGTGGGCTGCTGCGGTGCAGCGCCCGGGGACCCTTCTCCAGATATTGAGCCAGGATCCTGGTCAGAAGTATCTGGCTGGTAGATTTTAGCCTATTGTTCATGTTTTGAGGTTGGGAAAACCTGGAGCAAACCCACCCAGACATGGGGAGAACATGCAAACTCAACACAGAAAGACCCCACCATGCCGCCCAGTTTCAGTTTGGTTAAATACATTTACTGAGAATATATACATATATTATTTAACAATGCCCCCACCCCCACCCACCCACCCACAAAAAATCTCATGCCAAGCTTGGATTACAACTAGAGAGCCCTGTCTTGTATTTAATTCTCTCTTCAAAGAAGTTGTGGAGAACATACTCAATGTCTTAAGTACAAGTACAGTTAACAGAGCCAAAATTTACTCAAGTAAATATATTGAAATGCTCACTTTAAAAGTAAAATTATTTCACACAGATTTAAAGGTGCTATGAGGAGTACATATATATATATATTATATTTCATAAAAATAACCCACATATTCCAAGATATGATGTAATGTTTTACTGATAACAATGGCACAGTTTATTTATTCACAATAAAAAAAAATAAAAAATTAAACATAATGCCCAAGTTCTTTATGTTTTTTTGTTTTGGTTCTAAAACTGCATCACCGATCATCCAATCAGAAAAGTGGAAAGACTGGCAGCCCACAGACCATTGTTTTAATTGAGACTGCAGTACTGTTTTCAAACCAGTACGAGTGCATGCTTACAGTACCTTTAACAACTAACTAATGTGTTAAATGTGAGCGGTCATGATTAAAGGCTCGTTCATACCCCCATTTAGTATGCAAATAGATCTGTCCATTCCAAGCTTTGATATTATCACCGAAATGTTATGAAATGCTTATGAATATGATTGTGTGTGTGTGTGTGTCATTTATTGCTGTGACTTGACCTTCAGGACAACCATACAAAATAAGCAAAGTACAAAGAGTGCTGTGTGTGGTCCTTTGGACACTATGTACATACGAGCAGGATGAGTGATGGTGGAATATGACAGAAATGACTGGTTGTCGTTGAAGTTGAGGCATTGATCGATCACACCCCAAGGTTATGGGAGTTTGCTGGGCGCCATGTTGCATGTGTCGTGATGAGAATGCAGGTCACAAAGATCACATCTTCCTCTGACGTTCAGTCCACAAGGACAGCACACTGTACTGGGGTGGTCCACTGATGAATGGGCCTACATGCTCTGAATGCCTCCACATTATTTTCACCTGTTTTGTGCTCCCTACTGATTTTAACTGCTTTAGATACCTTCACTTTAAGGCACTTTCATTTAGCGTCTTCATTGAGTGACTTGAACTATATATTAGCAAATGGACTTTATTTAATTTGTAATAATTGCAGAGGTTGTTTGGGATTTTGATCCCGTGCAAATCAGCCATGTCTCTGAATTATAAAGTAAAAATTCTGCTGAAAATTACCTACTGTATTTTGGCCAACGCAGGGATCCTCTCATTTGAATCCCCGTGTCTGTTTCATTTCTTCATCCTGTTTTTAGCAGCAGATCATTTCCTAATGATCATAATAGCAATCTAAAAGGTCTTTTAAAGGTCCATTTTACGCTTGTATTGAAACAATAACAATAATAACTTGTTTATAGGTCCTACTCCATTCTCTAATCTGATTATTATTTCTCTCCAATTAAAATGTAGAAAAAAAAAAAAAAAAAAAAAAAAAAAGAAAGAAAGAAAGAAAAAAAAAACTACGGTGATTACGTGACCTGAAAGCACAATCCGTGGCAACGTTAAACTAAACATCTGAAGGCTATTTTGGAAAGTTTGGACACAGTCATTTCCCAATTTGGCTCAAAATTTAAAATGTGCATGCCCAAATCTCTTCGCACACGCACAGTTATGGCAACACAATTTTGACCAATGTTATACAATCCACATGATCTATTTTACACTTACAAGACAAACATTTTATTGTTAAATATTTGCTCAGTGTCCCAGAAAATATCTTTAAACCTGAGCAGTGTAGAGTAAAAACAAGGCAGACTTCAGATCAAAATTTGGGCTCTTTGAGGTTACAGTAGGAACAATCTTTTATGTAACTCTTTCTAAGAATAAAGTTTGTGATATAGTGCAACATTAACATTTTTTTCCTTAAACAGATAGCTGCTAGATGCTTTAATGGGTAGTCAAATATTTTACCAAGATGAAAGGCCTGTTCAGTCTTTGAATATATCGTGACAAACTTGCTCTAGTCACTCCTTTAAAAGTTCAGCCGTTTCATCTGCTGTGACTATAGAGCTGTGTTTACTAGTATCCCCAACAGTCAACACTTTACTGGTTCTTTGGTCCATATCTACAAGCTCTGGGAAAACGGACGAGCAAACAGACAGAATAAATGCAGAAGCCAGACAGAACACTCCATCCAGATCCGAATGTGTTTTTCTCAGAGAGTACAAATGAGCTGTGGAGGAAGCAACACAAACACAATAGAGGATTTTTATTTATTTTTTATCATGAATCAGGTTGAGTGTCAATCTGTCATATTTGGAATAAAGTCTGTAAAAGCACATAAATTAAAAACATCGCTTATCCCATGTGAATGTGCAGCTAAAAACACTGACACTAGGGGACATTTCTTAATTTCAGAGGTCCAGGGGTAATGCTGCCTATCCTGTTTTAATAGGGCTCTTGACACATTTATAGCCTGTGCATTAGTGATGGGCGATACCACACTTTTTAGATTCTATACAATACTGATTACTTTTTGGAGGAATATAGTCGATATCAATACCTGATACTCATGATTTCTTATGGGTGAAAAAAAAAAAAAGAAAAATTTTACTCTTGAAGATAAATCCCATGACTCACACCAGCCATTTAACAATTTTAATGTGCACAGTATAAAATAAATAACTAAAGTATGCATAGTAGTGAAAACTGCAAACTTCTTGTCACATGACATGGATGGATTAGAGCAAATAGCTGCTGGGTGGGGGTATTCTGGCACAAAACACTGGAGTAAGTTACACAAAAGTGATGCATGCGCTTTTATTTTACATGTATTAATTAGTATCAATACTTTATTCAAGTACTCGATACCCAAATGAGTATTGTGTGAGTATCGATACTCACATCACTACTGTCCGTCCTGTGAGTGGATCTGTCCTTCAGTGTTCTCCCTGAGGTTTCTTCTTTTTCCCACTGTTGGGGTTTTTGCAGTTTTTCCATACCAAGCTATTGTTTACGTTTGATTGTGTGATTGTTTGTTTTTGCCTATTCTTGTAAAGCCTTTTGAAGGCAACTGCTGGTGTAATGTATTACTTTGATTATAAAGAGTAACAAGTTTACATCCATAGTAAAACTCTGGGTGCGATTAAAGGCAATCATGGCCGCTATCTTGCCAAGTGGCGTGGACGGTGACGCACCTAGGAACGTGTCTAAATATATTCTCCCCGACTGCGCAGGACTTGTGCTGTGTTCATGATACAACGGAATCTTGGAGATTCTGACCTCCGAGTCGGATAAATGGCCTTGAACACCGTCTCGGGTCGGAATTTTTGCTTAGAAACTCGTGTGGAAGTGTTGGACTCCGAGTTCTCGAGTTAACGTCACAATCATAGGGACTCCCTCTGTGAGAGGTAAACAGTGTGGTTACTAACAGGGAAATAATCGTTTTTTCAAACAAAAGATATACTTCTGAATAAAATGTACTCATCTTTATATAATGAATGAAGTTATCAGTGCTACAGCTCTCATTTATCAGTAAATGACTAAAGTAGAAATAGAAACATCCCCTGATATAACTCAGTGCCACAACAACAGGTTTTATCAAGGTATTTATTTGTTTCCTATAAAACAACATGAAAATGCAAATATGGTTTTGCTGGTGGTGGTGCAAAGACCTGGTCCCGGATAAGCAGAAGAAGATGGAGGGATGGATGGATGGTGGTGGTGCTGGATTGTACCCTGCTCTTCTGAACCCCCCTTTACCATAAGGAATAAAGTTATTTTAAAAGCTGGATTTACGCACAGATTGCCCACATGAGCACTTCCTTTGTGACCTCAGAGATTTGGATGAGGACGGCTCGCTGCTGTGATGTAAAATGCGTTAGGTATTGGATACTTTTATTGCAGAGGAAAGGCAAAAAATAACCACCTGCAGCTTCTGGTGAGTTTTATGTGAACTCTAGTGTCTCTCTGCTCCATATGTCGCCTACGCCGCATCCTTTCATCTTCTCATTCTTCTTCTTGTAATAAGAATAAGAATAATAAGAATAAGCACTGCTCATGGAGGGTTTTCTTGTGCTTCACACCACGCCTTAGATTTAGACCAAGCTGCCTCCTGATACACCTCACCTGTACAGCACCACGCCCACAAGTTGGCAGGGGTCTATCTGCGCCAAGATCAGGCATGCGCCAGTTGGCAAGATAGCGCCCTAAATGTTTCTAATGTCTATACCAATTATAAAAAACAAACAAACAAAAAAAAAAACAACAGCAAAAAAACAAAACAAAACATAAATTAAGATTACATGCAAATTGGGTTACTCTGACTAACCTTATGCCTTACATACAGTCAGGGCAGTAATGGTGAATGTTAGCAATGTTTTACTCACTTGTTCATATGGGAGTCACCAAGCCTGTAACGGGATGATAGCTGTTCATGATATGGGGCAAAAAATATGAAGGGCCATAGCAATAAATAATGTGCTGTTATGTTGTATTAAACGGATATTTAGCACAGCTAATAGATAGATAAATGAGTTGACTGCTTCAAAGTGACGGCAATTTAAGCGCTGAAATGATCAGAATGAGTCCAGCGATGGTGTGTGGGCTTTAGAAACACACAGGGACTTCATGTGTCTAGTAGAACTGTGAGACAGACCATTTCCAGACCTAAAAGAGGACAAGCTCAGCATACAGAATTATTCAAACTTGCATGAATGAAACAAAATGCTACTCCAGATATGTTTTTGAGGTGCAAACAACATTATAACATGGTTAAAAGCTTAATAAAGTTGATTTAGGAAGAATAGGTGACCTTAAATACACAAACACTAATGTCAGGTTAATTAAACCCAGAAAAAAACATCACTCAGTCACTACTCAGGTGAAAATCTCCTTAACTCAGTCACTACTCAGGTGAAAATCTCACATGCCTGCTGAAAAACCAAGGATGGGAGCAGGGAAACATACCTGCCCTCGATGACGTCAGCGAGGAGCCTGAAGGTACCCAAGGACCCATGCCACTCAGACATCAGCAACAGAATTGGTTGTTTTCATATTCTAGAATGTGATGATGTCACACTCTCAGATGGGGCCAGCTATTTTCATAAAAAAAAATTCTAATAGAAAATGTACGTATGTTAAACCTGATCAGTTATATTAGTGACAAGGTCCATGATCTCGCTATATGTATCCAACCACACCAAAAAAATCTGCATCTTAATGATAGACATTTTGCCTGCCCCGCATCTGTATTAAATACTACCGGCCTGTAGAATGTTGTGATGTCATCTGAAACCCATAAAAAACATGTGAACAAAATCACCTCTTGGAAAATCACCCAACATTAGTGATCTAGTTTCCTCAAAGTGCCTACCTTATCAAATGCATCATTAGGAGAACAGCAAATGTAGTTATTTAACTAATAATACACTCATATTAATATAATTATGAATATTTGTTTATAATTAGATACTTCAACATTTCAGTACATTGTTATAACATAAGATTTCCAAGCTGGTGCATGGAGGCCATCTGCTGGCTGAACACTATACTGCAACTGCTGAAGTCAGTTGTTTGTAAGTTCTTTTATGCATGCTAATGTGAACCAAGTTTCAATAAAATCCTGCTCTCTATTAGCAAATTTAATAATTGATTAAATCCTAATGGTGGAAGGATCAGTAGTACTGCAGAAGTGCTGATTGTATACATACCTTTAAATAACTTCCAGACTCATAAAATACCAGTCAGAATCCATTGTTTAAAAAGTGATTTATTTTAGGAAACGTATAAAAATAACATTTATCAAACATATGGCAAAAATCACGTGTCGCTGTTTTCTGAGCTGGAGTCGCCGGAGCTAGAGGAGTCTGAGGAACTGCTGCTGCCAGTGGGCTGGGATTCAGGCTGACCACATTCTCCTAGATTATAGATGAAAATATTAATATATAATTTATATGGAAAAAGACAAAACAAAACATGTATAGTTGTATTTTCTCATCCTTATTACATAATAGTGGATAGCCAAATGTAATGTAAGTACTAAAATTGTACTAATTATAATGTTGAGTCCAACCTGCTTCTGTAACTTGAGCTAAAAGCACAAAGTAATATAATAACCACATCATGATTTATAGCATCAAATACATGCTCTACAAATACTAGACAATAGTGGTTCATTATTGCTAAGACTTTTCATATTTAATCTTAATTTTATTTCCTCATTATTTTGATATAGTGATTCTGTATATGTTACAGGCAAAGTGGAAAATGCAGGCATTCTACAGAATGCCAGGTGTTTTTAGGCAAAGTAGGAAATATATTTTTTATTGCTAACTTTGCCTAGGCATTGTATAGAATGCCTAGTGCTATTTAGACAGTGTGAAATTATAGATTTTGTTACTTCAAGATTAGGACGTAGCAACATTTCGGCCGTTTTTAAGTATTCTTCAGGCTTTGGCACACAACTTTTTTTAAAATTAAAACTTAGGTATAGATTCCTCTCGGTCTGAATGAGATACTAATTTTTTTAAATAATACCATTTGACTCTTGTGTTGAATTTTATTTAATCCCCTAAGATTTTAGCCAGCCAGAAAAACTCTATTCTATACAAAGACGTTTGTCTGGTATTGCATGGTTTGAGTTTCATTTCTATGGGAACGATCACAGATGAAGTAACCAATCAAAGAAATGAAGCAGTTGCTGACCTGTAAATCAAAACTATGGTTGATCTTGCCGCTTTTGCCATAGATCATCAGATAACGGCAACAGCTCTGTACTTATTTCTGAATAGGTCAGCAGCGGGACTTTACTGTTGTTAAAGGTACTGTAAGCAGCATGTGCGTGTACTGGTTTGAAAGCGGTAGTGCAGTTTAAATAAAAACAATGGTCTGTGGGTTGCCAGTCTTTCTACTTTTCTGATTGGACAATCGGTGGTGCACATTTAAAACCAAAACAAAAAATGTAACCATAATCAACTTGGCCATTATGTAATAAATCAGCTGTACCATTGTTATCAGTAAAACTAATATTTGCTTTAAACCTGTTCACATCACATCTTCGCACACATTGGGTAATTTTTAGGAAATATAAAACATGCTCATAGCAACTTCAAGAAGAAAAAATCACACAGAGGAACAATAACGTAGACTTCACCAGAATAAACAGGTGACGAAGGAAAGCACTAAGTGCAGTTAATCAGGTTAGAGATTGCTCAGGTGCCATCTTGGTTATTTTTGATAGGCAATTATCTTCTGTATTTGTAAGACGCAATGCAGATAAGCAGCTGTGAGTCCAAATCGACTGAGGAGAAACAGTTTGCTGCGAGTGAAGAACCAGACTCTCATGCTTTCGAAAAGAAAGTAGGAGGTGCTGTCTTGCCAGGCTACTAAGATTTAGTTTTATAGAATGCCTGTTTTCCCACTTTGCCTATAACATATACATATTTATACCGTTGACCTAGATTATTAAAACAGTCTAGTGCTTCTGAGTTTAAAAGTGCATTCTGATTCAGATGTCATATTCTGAACAGCATGACAGGGAACATTTACAGAAACTACTTACTCTGATACTTTTTGTATTTCTTTAACAGACTGGCCCGCACATATCTCTGCAGTTTTCTCAGAGTGGAAGTTTTCAGGGTCTCGAAGTCGATCTCGAACTCATCCGGGTTGGCCTGTCCTGCTGAGGGCTCTCTGCTCTGGATAATTTGCACCACACGGCCCAGTTTGAGTCCAGGTAAACGATTAATGTCCAGGCTGAGCTGGTGCTTCTCATCATATGTCATTGGGAGAGAGTCTTCGTCTGAGTCGCACTCTGTGCTGCCTCTCAATGACTGACTGTGAATCAGTGAAAATAATGTTTGTCAAAAGACTGTTGATGGCTCTGAATCTCTGTATGATTAGGCATGTTCAATACCTGGAACAGGTCTTGTCTTTGTCCCTTTTCTTTTTGGTTTTACTGACAGGGCCTTCCGAAAGTGCAGTGAGTTGGTCATGAACAGCTTTAAGCTGAGGAAAAAAGCAACACAAACTAGGCTTAGAGACTGAAGAACTTAAGTAAAATGTGTTGTTTGTATTTTAAGGCAGCCCAATCATTATACATAAAACTATGGAACATGCAGTGGGATGTAAGTGAAATAACGGGTATGGCAACTGCTTTAATTAATAAACAAATACACAGGTGGAAATGAAAGGTTTAATATATGGTAAACATGTCTCTTGAATCCAAAACATACATGTGAAAGTCCCACCTAATTTTGTTCTTTGTAGATGATCACATACTTTCCTGCATACTGGACCTTGCACCCACCTGTTCTTGCAGTTCTTGCAGTCTATTTGCATGTTCATCTGAGGAGTCTGACCTCTCAAAACTCCTATTATTAAAAGTGCTTAAAGCTGAACCAGATTCGACAGGTTCTTCGGGCATTTTAGCAAACCTCTGCTCAAATACACCCTGTAAGAAGACAGTGAGATAAAAAAAAAATACAAAGTACAAGTACAAAACCTAAACATAACCTTTAGACAGATGACTACCTGAAGTTTTCTAGCTTTGGCCACAACATCATGAGATGGGTGGTTATATTTGTAGCAGTTGGAAAAAATTAATCGGACGTCTGCTGCAAAGGCTTGTGCATCTGGGTACTGATGGCTGTCCATCTTTTTCTGGAAATAAATAAAATGTTAGTCCTGTCAAGTTGTGCCAATAATTGGTTTATACACATGTATAATGAATTACATTTTGATTGGAATTTCTTAAAGGTACTGTAAGCAGCATGCACTCATAGTTTGAAAATGGTACTGCAGTCTAAATCAAAACAATGGTCTCTTTTCTGATTGGACAATCGGCAATGCAGGGTTAGAACCAAAAAAATTTAAACACAAACAACTTGGCCATTGTGTAAAATATATTTTGCATTGTTAACAACTCATTGTTATCTGTAAAACTAATCATTGATTTAAACATGTTTACCTCATATCTTGGCACACACATGGGTAATTTTTATGAAATATAAAAAAATATATATACTACTCATAGCACCTTTAATATTCAGTATATTGTAAAAAAAAAAATGAAAAACAGTAATAAATTAGGATTTCAAAGAGAAGACAAAAATTTTAAAGTCTTAATTTTAGGAACACTAGAAACAAGGCATTTTGACCGGGTGGGTGTAGTTTAGCAAGGATATGGCCGTAAACTGCTCTGATGCACGTTTGTGACTTGCTGCAGCTCAAAACAGAATGACAACTACAATAAATATAGAGTTTGCCAAACTGGTCAATGTTAGGGTTTAGGTTAGTTTATTATGTTATTTGTCTGGAGCTAATTAGTCGTTAATGTATGTGACATTAAATTCAGATCCCTCACATTTTTCTTTCCTATCATGTACTACTTACATGACAATAAACTAACCCTAGCCTCAAACTTAACCCGCTACTAAATAAACAATATTTCCCGTCTTTTATTTGTTTTACCATGCTAAATTGACATTAGCTGTCACCAGCCAAACAGAGACCGCCTTCATGTTAACAAGACTGCGTAGCAAATCCAAAGTGAGTGATGCAGGACATGAAGGTATTTTTCCAATGTCCCCTTAGTTCTATTTTATCTCTATTGACCGCCAAAGAGCGGTACTGAAAGCACTGAATATTCCCTTTGCGCAGTTCGAGTAATTATACCTACAGTCACCTGTGACACTCCGGATGACCCCCAGAAATAATATATTCCGGGATCATCCAAGGCTCTGTTCCTCTTTCTTGCGTGCAGTTCACACTTCATGGAAGGGCCTTAGAATACAGGCTTTAGCTGTTCTACATTTGCCCTGTGACCGTGTCGGTCAGAGGAGCGGAGTTTTCCCCCTCCAAGGGCAGGGATGGCCCATGTTTTTCTAGAGGACTAAGTCTTCAAAGCTAATGACCTAATTTGTGTTTTCACTTCTGCTGAGTTAGATGGTGTGCGCGCTATTTTTCCCCCGCTTATGTTGACTTTTGGTTAACCTTTTGAATAGACATAAGTCATTGTTGGTGATGGCAGCATTCGTGCCACCTATCCCAGCTTATGGCATTGAATGTGTTTTGCTACAGTACTGAGAGCACTGTAGTTGTTTTTTGTGAGTTTGTTTTGAAGTCAGTCATTGCTGGTGACTGCAGCATTTGTTGTTTATCGCTACGAAGTAGTATACCTGACCAAACTGTAGTATTTTTTTTTCCCGTTTTACTTGGAGTACAGCTAACAGAGTTAGCTTTCAAAGCTTACCCTCTCCTGGTGACAGCAGCGTTCGTGCCCCCTCTCCCAGCTTTGGCGATTGGCTTAAGGATACAATGTGGACTTTAGGTTTTCATTTTATGTGGACTAAAGCCAATGACTTTGGCCTCTTGAAGTAAACGTTAGCCTCTACTGGTGATGGCAGCATTTGCACTCCCTCTTCTGGTTTTGGATTTTTTCTGTATTCACCATCTTTGGTGCCTTCCTGTTTGTATTCCAGGGGTGCACTTGAGTGAGTGATCTCTGGTTCCAGCATGTGTGGTGCCACTCCACTTACTACTTGGTGTCGTATTGGACTATTGCATGCCAATCACACCTACTGTGCAGGCATTATCTGGTCTTCCTCAGCTGAAGTAGACAACTGGCAAAGACGGCTCCCATTGCTGCGTGGCTTGTGGGGCTGCACTTCAAGCCAATGATGGCCACGACCTGTGCCCTACGTGCCTTGGCCCTGAACACCTGAGGGAGGCGCACAGACCCACAGATGCGGTCGGGTTTTCTAACCCTAACCCTAACCCTATCACCTAAGGAAGCCCTGCACCTGGCTGTCAGGTGCGACCCCAATGTCGGGTCGCTGACAACTTCATCACATGAGCTTTTAGGGCTGGTGCACATGCTGCCTACCTGGGTAACTCTTTAGCAGACCTCATGTTTGCTCCCTCTGCCTCCCTGCAGGAAGAAAGCGCTGCAGGTAACTCACTTGGGTTTAACGATGCAGCACTGCAGGCATTTGCCCTTTCCCACTCAACTAGCAAACCAGAGTTCGTTTTAATCGAACCAAATGGGTCAGGGGTGAAAGCATCTTTAGTCACAATAATTGTCTTCTACCTATCAATATAAAAATCTATTGTGCAAATGAAATTGGGGCTTGCCAATAAAAAGGAGAAATGCAAAAAAAAAAATAATAATAATAATAATAAAAATAAATAAATAAATAATAATAATAAAGATTCTAGCTTTATATACTTTAATAGTGCTGAGATCCATAGGGTACTTGATGATGTCGTGATAGTCGTGCAGCTGCAGAGCCTCAGCGTCTACAGGTGTGTGGAAGGGCCAGGCGTAGGCGTAGTGTTTCTTTGACAGCATCTCTTTCAAGATCTCATTGCAGTACCGGAGCTGTTCACTCAGAGGTTCACCAAGTTGAGGTTCTTTATCCTCAGGGGCTCGTTCCACACTTTCTCGTCTTCTTTTGCTTTCTGGGGAAAAACTCTCTGTGGCCAGGTCTCCGTCCTCTTTCCTCTTAGGAGTTTTCTTCTGGAATGGCACACAAAAGTATATAAAGGATAAGGGACAAAGTCACCATGTTCTGAGATTTATTAGCCTGATTTAGAGGCACAAATGAAGACTCACTTTGATGGAAGTTTGTGAGGGAGGCTTTGGCCCAGTTCCATCCTGGCTACCTGGAAGACAATGAGTATATTTGATGACTGGTGTTCCAAAGGTTTGAGATTTGTCTGTGATCTCTTTGAAAATGTGGAATTTATGTCCTTCAAACAAATTCAAGATAAGTACAGTGTACCACAGAAACACACTTTGTAAAGTCCTCCTTAACATTTCCATCTGACCAACCTATGGAAAGCTTGCTTATAAATGAATAAATGTTAATGAAAATTTTTGTTTATCATAAAGAAAATCATCTCACTCTTTTATAGGAAAACTTAATTCTTCAATACTATTACAGTTGAGAGGGCCAGGGTCCAGTGGGAAACGGACTTGGGGGTGAAGCTCAGTGCAGGGGCATGGTCAAATGCCTTTAGATCCCCTAAGGAAATATTCATGTGCAACAGACTCAAGGAATTATACACAAATTACAACAGACACCAGAGTCTTTATACAAAATTCAGCTTCTGATTTCCCCTCCCTGTGTGAAGTGTGGGACAGAGGTGGGGACATACTACCTCTGTTGGGTAGTGCCCTCTGATGGTTAAGTTCTGTTGGTGCATCCTGCTCCGGTGGGGAGGCCCCCGACAGTTACTCTGTGTTAGAGGATGTATATGGGGTCCTCCCCATGCAGCGACTAGGAGCTGTCCTAAGGGGGAACTCCTATAGTTTTGAAAAGGTGTGACAGATTCTGCTGGGTCACATCCCTTGTGACTTGGCAGAGCTGCTGCTGAAAGTCACAACAGCATTTTTTTGTCATCAAAGATTGTAGATTATTGCTTTTCGTTTACTGCCTTGTTTAAATTAGTGTGAAAAAATGCTATTCCTGCAATCAAAATATATGTGCAGCTTGTTTGATTAGGACAATTGTAGGAGGGTCAACATATTAAAGTAGCATAGAGTAGTTTTTTTTACATGCAGTTAATTGAAGATATCAAATGATCAATGATTAATGTTCTCCTTCATGTCATTATGTGTACATACTATACTCAGGCTTTTTAGCACCATCTGGTGGCCAAAGAGCAGACTGCAGTTTCACACTGCATAATGTTAAAACACAAAAATAGCTAAAGTAGCCCCTTATGGACAAGCCATATAAACATCTAGAGTGAATGTGGGACCTGATTTTATTCCTGAACCATTTTTTACAAAACCAAAGTTATTTCTACTGCAACCTTAATGGCACCTGAATTTTGAAACCCGTTTCACCATTCTGTGTACTACAACTTCACCAACGTAGTAAATGTAATGGTGTTTATTCATAGCCAACACTGGTTTTAGGAGGTAACAATGACCTTTTGTTTTTAGGTAGACATTTGAAATAAATGTTTTATTTATGTTTTATTCAGATGGCATTTGCAAGATGTAAAGGACAGAAGAGTCAACAGACAGCCCAAAAACATAATGCCTTTGGCTACAGCTGTCCTCAAAGAGAAGGCCTTACAAATCTGAGAGGGATGACTATTATTGAATTGTTATTGGTAAGAGAAAGAACATGACAGAAGTTTTGAAAGATGGGCAGTGGCATTTCCAACCACAGTAAGAGGGCACTGACGCGGTTAATCACAGCGGCTGGTTTAAATGTCACAGACTTAGGGGCAACACTGCCGTTTACAAGGGTCAAAGAGTGTCACAGTGCATTTTAGGGTAAAAAATATATTTGTTTTGTTAGAACCGTTATAAGAAATATGTGAGTCCAACCAACAGTAAGAAGGAAAAATCAAAGAGGCTTCAGTGTACAAAATGGATTTATGTTGAAACAACTTTAGACAAAGTTATAAAAGGTCAGATAGAAAATACTCTTAATATCAGATCAGAAAACATCACCAGGTCAATCGTATTAAACATTTCTGTAATATCTAACTATATAGAGCTTTACCGTATACTGAAAGTGCAAGTTTTGAATTTGAAGGATTTGTTTAGATTGATAGAGTTGTTTACAGTTATGTGAGAACACGATATGATTACTGTGTGGGATGGCATGTGACAAAAATGTTACCTTTTCTGGCCTTGACTCTATTTGCATTAATCTCCACTTCTCCTCCAGGCATCTGGGCTACTTTGTTCAAGAAAATCTTTTCCAATGCAAGGGCCATCAGCACAATGTCATCTGTGGGCTGAAAAAACAGATAAAATGTAAATATTGAACTATGAACTCACTCATTGTTCTATGTTGTAGGTAAGCTCCTTAGTTTGATACAGTATATTAGCATTTTGCACTGGTGAAGCAGTTCAATTTTAGTTTTGTTTAGCATTAACAATTCAACAACCAGCATAGATAAGTTTCTTGCTATTAATTGATTTTAAAAAGTAAAACTGCAGAAACTGACCGAAGCGACACTTCTAGCACTGTGTCTCACATGCTGTCCCGCAATTATCCCTACCTTGTTAAACACTGTGAATGTTTTGACAATATTTGCTTTCCATTTCTCTCTGTTTGTCTTTTCATGCTGTTTCTCTGTGTAACTAGACATAGACAACATGTAATTAAGCCCCTTTAAGATAGGAGTTAAGCGCAGCATGGGTGGGGTGGGTGGAATGGGACTATTGAAGCAGAAATGCCCAGTTCGTGGGCTGGGCAGGGCAGCCAAAAAAAAGAAAAAAAAAAAAAAAGAAAGACCAAGTTCAGGGTTTCTGCAAGGTCTTAAAAAGTCTTAAATTTGCAGAGATGCAGACTGTTAGGTCTTAAATACATTTAAACAGGTCTCAATTATGTTACATACTTTAGATGCAACTACCTAGAATGTCCACTTTAATGCTCAAAGGCATTTTACCGGTGCCAATATGAGAGTTTAGACCTTTTGCTTTGCAGCACTCACTGTCTCAAACGGTCTCAGCCTTTTGTACAATGCATGCTTACAATATACTTAGGTCTTATTCTTCTTGAACAATAATATAAAAAGTCCTATATTAAATTTACTGAAGCCTGCAGAAACCCTAAAGAAGTGGTGATAGCAAGTAGCAATAGAAGCTAGTTTTTCAAAAATGCAATTTAGCCACGTATCTTTTACCATCTCTACAAAAGTATTGTTTAGGACCACAGCAATATTCTCATAAGCATATCAGGAGGGCTACACTACTACTGTTAGACTATTTTAAGAGCTGGAAGATTAGCCTATTGTGCCTGTTTTAGGTTGATGGGGGAAACCCGAGCACCACCCAGACACGGGGAGAACATGCAAACTTCACTCAGACACAGACCTTTTGCCTGGCCTGCTCGGAATCAAACCCGGACCTTTTTGCTGTGAGGGGACAGCGCTAAACATTTTTCCACCATTCCACCTCAAACAAGTGTTTGCTGAGGTGACATTTGTAAAAAAAAAACAACTACAACAACAAAAAAAAACAAAAAAAAAAAAAAAACAAGAAAACTGATCTCACTTATGCAATTAGTAAAAATGGATAAAAACCATTGCCAATAAAACGGGAGGGGGGCAAAATGCTTAGTATGTTAGTATAATAAAAATAAATTGGAGGAATTTTAGCCCCACCTTGTTGTAAATATAACAGTTTGTGAACATGGTGTTAATGTCTTGCATACACTCGGCAGCACTCCAGTAATAGTTGTTTTCCAGTCGCTTTTTTATAGTTCCCAGATCCATGGGAGATGTAATTATGTCATGATAGTCCTGTGAATGAAAATAAAAGCATTTAGGTTTGTAAATAGTTTTTAAAGTGTGGTATGCATAAATATATGACTTACATTTAATCCAAGAGCTACTGCATCCACTGGACTGTGAAAGGGCCATGCGAAATGGTGCTTCCATAAAGATTTGACCACCACATTCTGCATGAACTGAAGCTGGTTGGTGCGACGGCCTGGCTTGTCGGGGTTGGTCACTTCGGGAGGAGGGGGGTTCACTAACAGGGGGCGCTGTGGTTCAGTGCTGGAAGACATGACGGCAGCGGAAGAGGGCTGGCTCTTGCAACTTACTGCCTCAGCTTTTTCCATGACTTTAGAGAAATGCTTTTAGGGGTTAACAGCTTGGTCCAGACATTGTGTGCTCTCCATTTAAGGGATACCTGAATCAAGAAATCAATACAAAAGTCACAATTAAAGTTGCAATAACTGTAGCCAAAGTTCACAAACAAAAAAGAACAATGGAGCTCAAAAGTGACGGTTCTGGAAGTAAAATTCCCATTCATTTTCCCCTTTGACTTTTTGATAAACATGTATATTAAAAGGTCAACGGCTCGAGGGAGGCTAATCAGCTACATGGTAACTTGTGGCCATAAAACGATTAATTTCACTGTAAACATGTATCTGATACTTGCAGGGGCGTAGCTAGGATTTTTTTTACTGACCAGCTGGCTCCTGTCATTTTACTGTGGTCGCACATGGCAGATTATTATTATAGGACTAATACAAAAAAAAATGTGAATTATCTTCTGTTTTAACAAAGACAGTTATTTAGATGAAGTCAGAGATCTTTTTATGGTTTGAGGAAGTTAGGAGCTAAGCCATGATGTCTGCAGTACACAGGAGAGCAAGTCATGACTCACAGGGGTTAAGTATGTAAATAAATTTACAAGGGTGTCTGGGGGTCCTCCCCCAGTGAAAAAAATCTATATAATATACAATATTTGCTGTATCCTGGTGGATTTTAGAGTGTTTTAGCTGACTATAGAGTGAGTAAAACTGTGCAGTTTTCTATAGCCTGTATGTAGTGTGTTGGAGAGTTGAACTGTCTGGAAGCATTTTGTTGTTAATTAGTGCAACGTGTTAGATATTTTTGCATTAACAAACTTAACCTAACAACTTTGTCTACATCACAAGTTTTCATGAAGAGTCTCTCACAGTCTGTACATCAGCAGAAATATCTGCTAAAACCACAGACAGCTGGCAGACCGCAAATATGTAGGCATTTTTTACTGTAACAATTCATCTCAAATAATTATGAAATGCAACTAAATTATTCATAAAAGAAAAAAAAACGAACCAAAAGAGACTGAATGACTGAAAATCTTTCTGTTTAATATTTGACTCTGAAGTCTCAGTTACTGGCTCTAAACAGCTGTAGCCTCACTGCTGTGGCACAGCCCAGCTCCTGTCTGCTCCTCTGTCCAGTTCTAATTCTGTCCTTTCAGGCTCTGCCACAATAAAGTTGTTTCTGCTGATGGAAAAGGATGAAGCTTTATTTTGAAGGGTCACAAGGGGTAGTCGATTACTGTTAACAAAAACTTTACTGTGCATCCCCATCCAGCCTGCAGTTTAATAGTTTCTGAGTAAAAGAGACACTGGACCTAAAAAAACACCTCGGCTGTTCACAGATGGAGCGGTAATAAACTGCATGTTTTGTAATTAAGCCTAAATGCTTTTACAAACTTTAACGGTACATATCTCAGTGATTCCTGAACCTTTCAATGCGAAATAAAAACACAAAGCTTGACGGCTTATCTGTCAGTATCATTTAGCTGCAGATCTCTATGTAAAGCAGTTTGTTTTACAACAGCTGCGCAAAGACGTAATGTCAGTCACTCACGCCAGCGTCATTATGGACCTTAGTAGCTCATCGCGCAGGACCGCTCAGGGGGCCGATGGGGTGGCCAAGCTCTGACCAACAGGCCACTTTATTAGACTAAACATCTTTTTAAAATGTTCTAGAAAGCTGCTTATTGTTCTTTATGCTGATTGTTATGTAGGTTGTAGTGGGTATTGGTGTGGGGAGTATTATTATGTATTTTATGTATTATATTTATTTATTTTATTTAGCTTTAACTAAATTTGTTTAAATTAAATTTCATTTAAACTTGCTCTGCAAGTAGCGCATGAGGAGAACTACAAAATGCATTTTTAATTGTTGTTCTGTTTATGGCAGAGAAATTATATAAAAATATTTTTATTGCCTTTTTGAGCTTTTCAGGCCATGAGAAGTTGATTTGGGCTGTTTCCTACGAACACCAGGACACCCTCTGCTGCACAAACAGCAGACGGCCATCATTAGCAAGTAAACAGGTCTTATTCCAGCACTCCAGCACACAGTAAAAATAGTACTGTTTATATCGGCGGATATTGGCCATTAGCCATAATTTCCTAATAAGCTCGACCGATAATGTCGGCCGGCCAATATATTGGTTGGGCTCTAGTGTGTACTGCCACCTAATTTCTTGATTGGTCAATGTCTGTCAAACTGCATTTAATCTGGAACTCTTTGTTCCGCCCACACAAGTACTTAATCTATTACTATGAACAGCTTCTCTCCACAGACTATCTGGTTTCTAAACATATTTAGTATCATTGTATCTAGGCAGTGCTTTGACTATTTCAAACTATCACCAGTGCAAGGAATTGAAACAATGGTATCTATGTGTTACATTCCTGTCTGACATTCCTGTCTTTCATTGAATAATGTGCTGGAGATTGGTCAAATTTTATGACATTCTTTTTCAAGTGTGTTTACAATAAATTTCACTAGCTACAGTTGCCCATTCATTAACAAATTGAATCCCACAGCTCCAGGATTTAAAAAAAAAATGATTTTATGAAACAAAACATATTTTAATCAACTTTTGTTTGGCCTCTGTCTATTAATTTTTAAGATAAAAATTTTGAAGTTTGAAATAATTTTTACTTAACAATAAATAACAAGCCAAAGAGTTCAGGTAGCCCTATGTGCATATGTGTAGTGAATAACAAAAAAGATGGTGCCTCATTTCAACATTATTACTATCTGAAAAACAAATGACAAGGGATGTAACAATATTATCAATATCAAAAGTCCCAAAATATCGTAGTGGACTTGTAAAAGTGCACTTGTAAAAGTCCATTACGGTTTTGTTTGCAGCAGAATGGTAAAACAGCAGAGTAAACTACATAGACCATGATTCGTTCCTCCGTTTCAGTGCAGCCATCATCACAAAATTTCAGTTATTAAACATTTATTTAGTCTTAATCCTTCTAAATATCACAATAAGTAATGGACTAAAGGCTCGTCATGACATTTTTAGAGAACATGTTTTGTTATCATGAGCATTTCTACAATACCGTGAGCCTCCATGTGCCCACAATTTTGCAACTAATTTAGTACTGTGAGATTAATATTGTAATAATACCTTACAGTGAGATTTGTACAGCGCTACATCCCTACAAATGACCATTCATACTTTATACATAAATAACATTGAATTTATATAGAAATACAACTCCAGTGTGTGGCGAGGTCTAGAATTACATTCTGCTAATTCAAAGAGAGTAGCCTACTTTGAGAAACTGAGGTGTTACCTGTTTCAACAACGGTTAAACAGGGTAGCTCCAGATTTTGTCTTGTGAAATTTAAGACCTTTTAAAGATTTTTTTAATGCCACTTAGAGTGAATTTTAATGCCAGTATTGTCAACAACAGAACAATCATCTGTATGCATTTGAATTATCCGCACTACTTTATGTAACTCAGAGGTTTAATTTTAAAAGTCTAATACAGATGAAAGAACAGTGCTGCATTTGAAAAAAAAAAAAAAAAAAAAAAAAAAAAAAAAAAAAAAAGAGGAAAAAAATCATGCATTTCAAAGATAACTTTTCTTCATTACATATATTTTGTTATTGTGGTGACTCTACCTTTTGTAATATTAACATGTTTTGACACATTTTAATACCTAGATGAACAAAACATAATAGCTACTCATAATATTTAATACTTTGAAGGCCTTGATTTTGTCACAATAAAATGTATTACTTTCTTAATGCTTTTTAAGGCTTTTAAGGCTTAAAAATATTAAGTCGTATGGGCAGGTATTCAATTTTGTTCATCTAGGTTTTAATTGTCAAAATGGTACATTTGAATCAAGTTTTTCAATGTTGTACTTGTCTAAAATATAGATTAGATCATCAATACTATAGCAGTAAAAGTAACAACAGAGAAGCCAGTCTTTTTTGCAAGTTGGATGTGAATTTGACAACAAATTCTATTATTAGTGGTTTTACAAATATATTAAAGTCACCAGCTCAAATGTGCCTTTATTTTGTTTTTGAAATCTTAGTCTGCTGTTAATATGGGGTGCGTAATGTTATAGGCATGTTTGTTGGAAAAAGACATTTCCTCAGTACAGTTAATGATGTTGTTTTGAGATTTTTAATGCAAAACTGGAGTTATTTCACCTGTGTTAGTCTTTTAAAACAAAACCAATGAGTTTCAGACAGTAATACTGATATGTTAGTAGTATAAAATTTAACAAGATAATTATTTCCCAGCAATCGAGGCATTACATTTTATTCTAAGTGCCATTGAAAGTGATAAAAAGGTCTTAAATTTCTCGAGAAAAACGTGGAGCTACCCTGAAAGAGCCAGAAGATAAAGCTACAAGCTGAGAATAAGAAATAAGCAAAAGAGAGGAAAGAACAAACTTGCAAAACAAAGCATCAAGAAGACTCGCTTTAAAGACAAAAATAGTACAGTTCCTGACTCTTTAAGGCGGTAAAATGCAGTTATTTTGCAAAAATATGGTTCAAACATTAAGATAAAAGAGGAATTAGGAGAATTAAAAGCTAACGCAGCTAGGGCTAGGCCTGTTTTGCTAGCTTTGTGACCCACTAACCCACCCACAAGCATGATACAAAATTAGTCTAATTATGAAAAGGAGTTCTTGTGGAAAAAAATCTTACTTGTAGATGCACCCCAGCGCCAACTTCACCTTCGGTCAAGTCTGGCTCTTCCTAATTTATCCGAGGTCAAGTTACTGTCCTTAAAACACAGTGATGCAACGAGAAGACACCATATTGTTAATTCTACAGTAATAATAACATTAATGGACACTAGACACAGGTGACCATGCTAAACTATAGCTACCACTCAGCAAAGTCCTCCTATAAAGCTTTCCGCACGCTTATAATTTCTTAAAAAAGAGAAAAGATAGCGATAGTCAATGCCAAAAGTGAGGTATGGGAAAGTTTATGACAACAAACAAAACGTGTTTCAAAAGGAAAAAAAGGCATTCATTCTACCTCGTCTGTGCTTTTAAGCTATGTGTTTTAACGCACGACGCCATCTACTGCACGGGAGCAAAGTATTATTTTTATAGTGTTTATATTAAAAGAAATTAAATTAGCAAATAAAAAAATGGTAAATTCCTGCGATACTACGACATATGCTAACCGTATATTTTAATGAAAAAGGAACAGAAAACCCCTGTTTGATTTTTCTTTCTTTTTTTTGTGGTCCCTCCTCCTACTTCTTCTTCTTCTTCTTCTTCTTCTTCTTCTTCTTCTTCTTCTTCTTCTTATTATTATTATTATTATTATTATTATTATTATTATTTACACAATTTAAAATACAATGCGTAACATTACATAAAACGAATATTAACAACTATAAACAATAACTATAAATTAAAACAATCAAGAAAAAACAAAAAAGAGAGACAGACAAAAGGAAGAAAAAGATAAAACAGAAGGAAACATCAAAAACACACTGTAATAATTATATAAATAAGACTCGACCCGTGTTCCGTCTTTGTCTGTTTTGTCCTTCACATGCACCCGTAATGATTCGGAGTACTACGCATGCTCAGAGCTGCAGCGCCGCACCACATTCCCCGCCTAGCCTTCCTCCTCTTTGCGAGCAGAGCAGACCTTTTTAGATCAAGTTGTTGTTGATTTACCCTCTCTCTGTGGTTGTTTAAATAAATAAAATACGCGATTTTGTTGTAAGATTAATAGAAAGTGCGGTCGTTTTGGCCGAAAAATAGCACCGAATACAGGTGAGTCAGTGGCTTTCTTGGCGACTTTTCATTGTAGGTATGGTGGGCCGCTTGCGCTGGAGCTTGGCTAATTTGTCAACAGCATCATAGCATCGTTTTAAGCTGGTGGCTACGTTAGCATGCTTCTTTGAGCCACTGGTTAACAAACAAGTGCACTGTAACTGCTTATGTTGTCATATCGGTCTTTAAGTTATACAGCAGCGTTATAATAAAGGCATGTTTCAAAAATGTGCGAATATTTTAGGGTAACGCTAGCTTTTTGTTTGATTTGTTCGAGTTTTCTTGCATTGGGGCACATTTTCCCTCATTTCAGGTGTGATCTTTCTTTATTGCTGACCTTTTTCCTTTTGCTACGGTTAAAAGAAAACATTACGAATCAAATTCAGTGTATTTATGTGAGGTTTTTGCTTATTTGATTACTGTGGTGTGGACCTTTCACAACAAAAAGGCTGCAATACATGATGCATTACGTGCTCAGTGATTCCTGTTAGTTCATATTAGTCACTGTAATAACTCATAAAATAATAAAATTCATTACAAAAATCACGATAATATAAATATGGATGTGATGTGCAGCTGGTTAAAATATGCAGAATACAAAATATTTTATACACATATACACACTATATTTCCAAAGGTATTAGCTTATGACAGTTCGGTAATTGTCAGCAAAGGTTATTGTCTTAAAATAAATATGATAAATGCATTGTCCTGGAAATTTAAAGTGTGTTTTCAAATTTTGAACATAGTTAATACTACTTTTTGTAGATGATTAAGTTAATAGGTATTCAATCTTTTCACCATCTCTAATATCTTTTTCACCATGTACCACCTACTCTTTTGTGTCATGTTACTGGTCATACTAGTAGTATAGATAAAACCAAGTCATATGTTTTTATTATGTACACTCTTTACATGGCTATTAAAAGACAATACAAGACTCCAGATTAATTCTTTATGTTTAACAAAAGAATGAACGTCCTAATGATAGGGTAAAACAACTCCAGAGGCTGTTGTACAGTTGTTTTTGACACATTTGTTGCTAGTAAAAAGTTTTCAAAGCTGAATGTAAATCTTGTTTTTATGTTCTTTTATTTCTAGTTCACAGCTAATGGTATATGATAACCCCTCACCATGTCGACAGAAGATAAGAAACCAGAGACTGATACGAAACCTCCAGTTGTACCTTCAGCATCTGCCAGTCAAAGCAAGGTAAGGCACCCTGCTTAGAAACATACTTTATGTTCAGTTTCTTTTAAGTAATTAGAAGTCTGATTCCATAATATATATATATTTTTTTGTTGTTGCCTGCACAAATGCATCAGCACATGATGCATATGATTCACATTTAAACCGCATCTCACGCCCCGCAATGGTCCAACAACATAACAACAAATCAAATACACAAAAAACTACACTATAGAAACAACACAATAAAAAAAAAATATATATAACACACACACACATATGTACATATGCATATACACATAATGCAAAAAGAAAAAAACACACACAACAATCCCCTGATATCCAGATATGTCCAGTGAACCAATATAGAGAATATACAAAATTTAAAGAGAACTAATTTCCTTCCTCAATAACATCCACAGAAACTGTGACACATACATATCATTATGTTAACATGATACAATATAAAGAGAATCAAAGACAAAATACATATAGCTATGTATTGTATCAGACATAAAAAGGCAAACTGTAAAGCATTAATATACAGTTTGTTTCACTCAGACCTCAAGTTTCTTTAACAGTTCTGACCAGCAGGAGATATTTTCAGGTTTTGCTCCAAGGATCCGAGCTGCAGAGAGCCCTAGCTGAACGATCTCTCTGTAGGACAAGAGCCATTCCCCCACATTCAGGAGCTGTGTTGATTTCCAGCAACACGCTATTAACTTTTTAGTCACCAGTTAATATAAGGCGATGATCACTAATAGTTAAATTCATATTTGAAGTATCATTTAATAAGAGAAACCTTTGAGTGTGGGGTATGGCCCTGCCGGTGATATTTGACAAAGTAGATGCAACATTTTCCCAAAAGCAACTGACTACAGGGCATTACCACACCATATGGAAAAAAGTGCCAATAGTATTGTCTGGACAAAAATCACAATATGGTTTATCTTTTGTCTTGTCTAATCTCCTTGGATATAAATAGGAGAGTTCTGTAATCATGTAAAAAAAAATATACTAATTTTGTTATTGCCTGTTTTTAGTCAGCACCTGCAAAGCCCAACTACAGCCTGAAGTTCACATTAGCAGGTCACACTAAAGCTGTCTCCTCCGTCAAGTTCAGCCCCAGCGGAGAGTGGCTTGCCAGCTCATGTGAGTTAAAAAAAAACAACATAATAATAAAAAAACATAATAAAAAAAAACATAATAAAGCAGCTACTGAATCTCTTTGAGAACATGTTTTTGTTATGATGTAATGTTTCATTGTCTTGCAGCGGCTGATAAACTCATAAAAATCTGGGGAGCGTATGATGGCAAGTTTGAGAAAACCATATCAGGACACAAACTGGTGAGTGGGGTTTTACCAGCATACTTTATTAGCTAAATGGCCTTAAACTTTATTACAAGCACTGAGATGATATTGTGTGAAAATGCTCCTGTTTTTTGCGTAGGGTATTTCGGATGTGGCGTGGTCGTCTGACTCTAACCTGCTGGTGTCCGCATCTGATGACAAAACACTGAAGATCTGGGACGTGAACTCGGTAAGAGGAAAGAGTTTGATGAAGATTTTAGTATTTGTTAATTTTCAAGGGAGATGATGTTAATGATGGGTCAACTGCTAGGCAGTGTAAATGTGATACAGTAAACATAACGAGGGTCTACTATCAATTTACAAGCAAGGTAAAATTAATGTTCCAGGCACAAAGCTCAAAAGTAATAAAGAAGTAGGATTATCACACATAATTTAGCACACATAAATAAAGGCTAATGTTGAAAAGTCATGCATACTTGCAAAGGGCTATAACACATTAGCATGATGACAGTTAACAGGCTCAGTGTATTTCAAATGTTCTGAAATAAGAAATAACGCAGCAATACTTATTGGTTCACTAAGATGAAGTTACAGTTCTCCACAAGATATTCACTTACTTTTTGGTTACTCACATGGCTGGAAAAGCACTTTCTGACTGTGAGTGATGATATGATCACTGTGCAGATAAACTAGGGATGGGTTGATTAATTTTAAAATAAATATTGTGGATGATTTATGGCAAAAAAGGTAGCGTTTTTGTCATTTTGTATAATATATAGACCAGTGAGGTCTAACACAGATGAAGACTAATGAAAAGTAAACACGTAACACAGACTTACAGTAGGTCCTTGATCTCTGTATTTTGGCCTTTTGTGTATCTAAGAACAGAAAACTCATGTCACAAAAACTACAAACTTGAATCAGGCTAAGATGTTTTATTTTGTTGTGTTACTTGCTGTGCTGTTCTGTAAACGGTGACATCTTGAGTGAAAGTTCCAGAACAACAATGACTTGAAAAACACTTTTGAAATACTATTATGTGTATTCTTTGATATTCTCACAATTATGAACGTATGCAAACATATTTGTGTAACAGTGAGCCAATAGCACTTACCCTAAAAACTTCCTTCTGGGTTTTCTTAGCGTGACAAGTAAACTAAAATTTGACTTTTTTTTTTGTTCCAGGGCAAATGCTTGAAAACTCTAAAGGGTCACAGCAACTACGTATTCTGCTGCAACTTCAACCCGCAGTCCAACCTCATCGTTTCTGGATCGGTGAGTATGAGGCTTTCGGCCAGAAATCAAACATCAAATTCAATCCAGATGTTTTTGTCTGATTATGCTCTCACACATTCTATCATTCATGTCTTCTAAAACGTGTATAAATGTTGTTGTAGTTTGATGAGAGTGTACGGATATGGGACGTGAAGACCGGGAAATGTTTGAAAACACTGCCAGCCCATTCAGACCCCGTCTCTGCTGTAAGTTTGTTTGGATTTGAAGCAGAGTGATTGTGTTTGACTTGTGAATGTAATGTAATGTGGGAATGTTTGTGTGTTCGTAGGTTCACTTCAACAGAGATGGCTCCCTGATCGTGTCGAGTAGCTACGATGGCCTCTGGTGAGAACATTGTGTTTGTACAGTCAGTACGTATACATGCAGGTTGAGGAATTCAGATGATTGCAAGTTAAGGCTGGGACACATCAACCAAACGCCTGACTGCCCTCACAAGAGGTCAAGCAACTGCTCTGTCTTTTTATGTCTCCACTGGTCAGCGCAGAAAATGGCTACAGACACACCGAGGCGACATAGACTCTTAACAGAGCAGCGCATAGGTTCTGCACATGTACAAGATATAATAACTATTTACTACAGCAGACAAAGGAATGAGCTTGTATCTTGGAAACATAATGAATAGTTGTGAGGTCAAAAAGGTTTTTTATATTTTAATGTTACTCGTGAGCTGTTTGACAAATTGTGACTGGAGCACATGACTAATTAGAGCGTTCTTCTGTTGCTGATGCCTGACACCGATTCAACATGTTCATTCGGCCAAAACAAGGTCCAGCTGTCTCCTACTACATCTGATGGTGCTGAACACACTAAACAGACTCATGTTGGCAACAGTGTCAAACTGGCTGATTATTGATATGGTGTGTCCCAACCCTTAGTCTGAAGATAACTGGAGTTTTAAATTGCATGTGGCTGTATTACTGATTAGGAGGTTTACTATTTACTTACTTAATATGTGAAACTGAACAAGTCACTGTCAGTAACCAATGACATTGACAAGTCATGTGCAGACTACTGATTTTCACATAAATCACAATTACATCTACAGATTATTTTTTTATCTGCTTGGTAATTATTGTTTGGTAAGTGGGTTATTTGTTCGTCCTCTATCTGAAACCTGGTTAGTCTTTGGATCAGTTAAGCTTTTTCATGGAGACGACCTCAATGCAAAGTAAGGCAGCTTCATCTCAAACCAAACCCCCCTTATCCAGCTTGATAGACCAATAAATGAAAGATGAATACCTTCTATGCACATACATATCAGCGTCCAACTAAACAAAAACTCCATAAAAAGTCTGAAAAGTCTTTTTCAGACCTGTTGTAAAAAGTCTCTAATATATTTTGTATCCCTCATTTTCAGCCGCATCTGGGACACAGCTTCAGGACAATGTCTAAAAACACTTATAGGTAAGATACATACTATACATTATCACATAGTTGTACATAACCACCCAATAATGAATTAATTCACTTGTTTATGATTTATGTTCAGATGATGACAACCCACCAGTGTCTTTTGTAAAGTTTTCTCCCAACGGCAAATACATCCTGGCAGCAACACTCGACAAGTGAGTACAATCAAAGCTTCACCAATTCAATTATGTCCGTGTGCAACCAGCAGAGGGGGCTGTTTCCTTTTAAAAAAAGCTTTCAACACCACATCTGTGCAAGTACAGATTTAACTGTATATAATTGTTTTCTTTTATTTTCATATAGCACGCTGAAGCTATGGGACTACAGTAAAGGAAAAGTAAGTTATATTTTAGACTAAAATGAATAGCTATAATAGTATTTTTGAGTGTGTTTGAAAGGATGAGATATAAGCCTTTTATTGGTGTACTCAAGACTGTTTTATAAAAATAACAAAATAACAGTTTCTTATTTAACACTAACATGGTTATGAAATTATCCTAGTTTTGCATGACATAGTTGGAATGTTTTAAAATGTTCCTGTAAAAAAACAACATACTTTTCATTTACTATTTATTGTAAAAAAAAAAAAAAAAAGTTATATAATAACTTAACAACTTATAACTATATATATATATTTTTTTATATATATATATATTACAAATGTAACTAAAATGTGTGATCAGATGAAAATATGTATATTATGTTGATGGTCCCTAGTTATGCTATATATATAAAACATTATTTCCACCTTTCAGTAGACACATGAAACAAGGAATTGCTCCTGCGTGTTTCTAAAGCTCATACACTGTCCCTGGACTCATTTCGGCACTGAAATTGCGGTCACTACAAATCTGTTAGCGTCATGTTGCTAATAGCTGTGCTAATTAGCCATTAGCAGTCCCCACCGTTGCCAGCAGGGGGCATTAGACAACTAATCCAACTGTTCTTGGCAAAGTCTAAATAAAAGCTCCCCAAAAAATAGACATTATTTTAAGTTATAAAACGTGAAATACTAATGCAAAGGTGTCGAGAATAATTTCAAAAAGCTTGAAAAGAAAAACATTAATATGAGACCTTTAATATAAATAAATAAATAAATATAAAAAATATAAATGGCAAAAATATACAAGTTCCTGATTTCAACCTTAAAAATGGTCTATGAACCTCGTAAAATGAATTCCAGAAGTGGAATAAATGTATTTCACTATTGTTTTGTTTTTGTTTTTTCTTTGCAGTGCTTAAAAACGTACACAGGCCACAAGAATGAGAAGTACTGCATATTTGCTAATTTCTCCGTCACTGGTGGAAAGGTAGCTGCACATTTCTGGCTTTAGTTAATTTTGTTTTGAACTCTTGAGTTTTCATCTGACTCTGTTGACCTGTTGTGCTTCAGTGGATCGTGTCTGGCTCTGAGGACAACATGGTTTACATTTGGAACCTGCAGACCAAGGAGATTGTGCAGAAACTTCAGGGCCACACAGGTTAGACGTCACATTTTATACTCTTATTTACAGAAGTCAGAAGGTGCTGATTGATTGGTTGCAGTTGCAGCACTTTTACAGTCAGTCTTTGTAGTTGTTGTTTCAGCTTTTCTCTTTCAAAATATATCTAAAATTGTTGCAACAGCCTTAGAAGCCACAAATCCAATAGCACAAAAGAGCACTTGCTGACTTGTTTGGTGGTCGTTTTGATCTCCTATGCACAAAATGGTTTCGAAACGGCTGTTTGAGTTTGTTGTCAAAGGTATACTCAATAATTTTCATGCTTCCATGCTGCTCTTTTCTGACAGTAGTCCAGTTAAGTGGTCTAATCAACCTCTACCTAAATCCAGCTGGTGTGAAAGACTATTGGCTATTTGTCTGTTGGCTACTGCACTACACACTCAAGGGAGAGTTTAATGATTAAATATGGTTGCAGCTAAAAGGATATTAATGTTATCATTAGCATTACTACCGGCTATGTTAGCTATTTAACAGATGTTGAAATTTACCATCTAAAAACATCCTTCTCAGTATTTTTATGTTGTAAACAAACCTAAGCTTTGTTTCATTGAATTTGGTCCAGACAATAACTTTTTGTTGGACCAAAGAATGTCCTTCAGGTCCAAACCTCAGCTCTCTGAACATTTTACACCTTGCATTCTGGTTTAGATCAAACAAGAACGTCTGGCCCAAAATAGGCAGAACCCGAAGTTAACATAAAATATAATATTATATTATTATGATTATTATTGCTGATGAAATATGTCAAATATACGCTGTATTATTGTGCATTTTCATGAAAGGAACAAATAAAAATGAATGAATGAATGAACATTATCCATTTGCATCAGCAGTGTCCTGAAGCAGGTCTTGGCCAATACACACACTGACTGTGACTTCTTCTTTTTCTTTTTTTTTTTTTTTTAGGATTGCCTTATAGTTGAATTAAAAAAAAAAAAAAAAAGCATACCTTTCAAACACTAAACTTGAAGTGTAAATAAGATGTCTGTTAGTCTAAGTCCAGTCTGTCTCTCTAGATATGGTACAGATTAATTTGCATCTCAATTTTTACCAGTAATTTGCATTTGTCTTGTTAAAAAATACAAGAAAAACTTAGGGTTAAATCATGGCTAAATTGCCTTCACGCATTAGTCTATGGCTCATCACGCCAATGCTATTCAATTGTAAGACTTTATTTCTGCCACATCACAAGGCTGGGCAATATTTATATTTTTATTTGTTTATTTGAACAGGGACAGTACACATTAATAAACTTTTCTTTAAATGTGCCAGTGTTAGTTACAGAGCTAGTTTTCAACTGTAGTCTCTGGGCAAGGTGTAAAATGCCAATGCCGTTATAGAAATTTGTAATAAGTACTGTCTTTTTTCCTTGTTTAATATAAACTTTCTATAGACTGTGATACCATTGAATAAAAGAAAAAAACATCGGCACAGAACTAAAAACCTCCTAAAGATAATTTATCATCATACCGCCATAATTTTGAAAAATACTGTTCATATTGCCCAGCTCTAAACAAGGCACTCCCAAAGCTCTGGGAACTAGCAACATCATTAGCTTTCACACTGTGTATAATGTAGCATCTTTATACATTTTTTCACTCCAACTTTACCTGAATCTTGCTGCTCAAAAATAAATGTCCTAATTGTTCTCTCTGCAGATGTGGTCATCTCCACGGCCTGCCACCCCACAGAGAACATCATCGCATCTGCAGCTTTAGAAAACGACAAAACCATCAAGCTATGGAAAAGCGACTGCTAAGAGCTTTGCTTGCTTTGACCACCATTTAAAATTTCTTTCATATTTTTCTTTTTTTTAAATAAAGTTTTGATGTGAAAAAAAAAAGAGGGCATTTTTTTTCTAACAGAGAGCCCCTTTCGGACGCTAATGAAATTGAACGAGCAGACTGAAAAATACCACATTTGCATCAACTCTGTCCTGGGTGTCAGATGTTCCACCATTGTCCAGTATAAGTTCACTCTGAAAAATAGTGACTTTTCTTCACAATAGTATTGTTAAGTAGTTCTGGTAATTCACAAACCCCATCAATTGTCACTCTCACTTAAGACCTGTACAGTACATTAATAAGGTTCTGCAGACTGTATTACTTTGTGTAAGCGTGTCGTAGCGCATTTTCAAATTTTGGTGTCCCAAGCACGATGTAACATGTCAATTTGATCTTCCAAAAAGGTACCCGCCGGTCCTTCATTGTGTTATTTATTCAAGTGGTACCACCTAAGTGTTCTTCTCTGTTCCTCGCAGCAAATGTCTCATCTCAAATTAAGCGCACTTGGCTGTATTTTTCATGCCTGTGCTTATTAAAAAGGCAACAGTTTTTTTTATTTTTTTTTTTTTACTTAAGAGCTGCCGAGTACAAACAAGGACATGCACTGCTCAGCGCTAAATGTGTTATGCAAATGCAAGGGATAATTTCACAAATGCTGCTTTGACATTTACAGAAAAAAATACATGTTTTATCAGAATACAACTTAGTGCAGTTAAAAGATGGGTTTCTCCATTTGGCTTTTTGCGGTTATGTTGAAGGCTTTGTACATACTCCATTGACTTGTATTGTGTAATTTGTTTCCCCTGTCTTCTGCTCGATTAGCTCTTAGTTCTATGCACAAAGCCAGCCTCTGTTTTCTGTAGTCGACATGGATTTTGTGGAATATGTTTGACAGCAACAACCTGTGACTTAATAAAACACGTTTTTGTACGTTTTATGTTAGAAAACCTCCTGGTAATGTTTTTCTTTTGCATGTAATTTAAATTTGAGTTAGAAACTAAAATATATTCTTTGTTAAAGGTCCCATATAATGCTTTTTGAAATAGTTTTGGACACCTTTGCATTAGTATTTCATGTTTTATAATTTAAAATGTATATGTATGAAAAATTGATTATTTTGAGGAGCTGTTACTTTGACTTGGCAGAGAACCTTGGATTAGGCGTCTATCGCCCCCCGCTGGCAAAGGAGGGACTGGACATAGCATGGCTAATTTGCACAGCTATTTGAGCTATTTGCAACATGACGCTAACGGAGAGATAAAGGATCCAACGGCTTTGTAATTAACAGCATTTTAAGTGCTGAAATGATCAGAATGAGGAACGGTGTATGGGCTTTCTAGGTTTGTAAAAAGTCCACAAATGTATTATGCAGATTTGAAGAAGTTGAAGAGTTTTTTTTCTTCAAAATGAATTGTACTGCGGTCATGAGTTACCCCATAGATGATTAGCCTGCCAATAGTCTATAGGAAAAATAAATGGGATATTTAAGGCTCAAATGAGCTCCTTGTAAAAGATTTCAGTTAAAATAAATGGACACAACACATAGCTTATTTTTATAACATTTTTATGTCCATGAAAGAACATCAGAGAACAAACCACAAAGAACAGATGAGACAAAATTCCATCTCTTTAAAAATAGACAAAATTATAATGAAAGTAGACAGTCCCATCTGGCAGCGACAGGTCGAACATGACAAAGTAAAGCGACAGTTCCCAAGGTGCCAAGGCCAACCTCTCACCTTCCCAACAGTTTCTCGCGGAATAAGCTTTTTCCACAACAATAAGCCCGTAGAAGAAAAGGGAAAACGAGAGTACATAAGCAGGGATAAAATTACCTTTGTACAAAAATAGATCTTTTCTAAGTGATTTTTTTTGTTTGTTTGTTTTTTTGTTTTTTTGTTTTGAACATTTTAGCGTCTATGCAACAAAGAAAGCAGTGATTGTGTTACAAGCTCAGCTTTTCCTGATAACATTTTAAACATACTGTATTTGCCAAGCAACACACAACATTTCGGAGGGTTTAAAGTCTTAACCTTTTTTTTTTTTTTTTTGTCATGTTTAAAATCTTTGATTGTTTCATGAGGTCCCTAGAGCAACGTTTCCACTGAGTGTTACGGTATGGGTTGGTGCAGCACGTTCTGGATCAAGGCATCCATGGAGAGGCTTGGTGGGGTGTAGCATCAGGCAGTGCAGCCAGGGCACTGGGGGCCAGGAAGTTTAGGGGCCCCTGAGAGTGATTCTTCTTTTTTTGTCATTATTTTATTAATAGTAAACATGACCCCCAACCACCACCACCCACCCAACTAATTAAAAAAATAATAATTTTGTATTTTATTTTATTAGATTTTTGCTGCAATTTTTAAAAGGTAAATACAAAATACATTTAAAAAATTGTTTTCTAAAAATAATGAACAATAAGTTAATTAAATACAGTAAAATGTTTCCTGTAAAACAATTAGATCAGAATCTTTAGTGCTAAATATTTTTTGAGCTGCAATTATGGCAATTTTGTCATGATATGACGCTTTAAGCAGGAACCCAATGAAAGGACCAAATGTGCTTCAGAACTTTGGGGCCCAAATTGAAAACCTGCTCTGGGGCCCATCATCACCAAGTTATGCCACTGGCTGGTATATTAGCAGACTTCAGAAGTGAGCTCTAGAAGTGTGCGGCCTTATAAAGATTTTATTTGTTGCCTAGTGGAAAAGCGTCTTAAATGAAACACTGTCAAGGGTGGATAATGGTTTTTATGTTACAATTATGTCCATTCATTCATATTCTTCTGCTTGTTCCTGTTAGAGGTTGCGGGTATTGGAGCCTATCCCAGTAACTATGGGCCTTAGGCAGGAAACACCCTGGACAGTGGCCAGTTAGTTACAGAACCTCCTTGTTGGGAGGCAAGAGCACTAGCCACTCTGCCGCCGTGAACCGATAATAAAAAAATAATATAAACTCTAATGTAACTATTTTTGATTTCATTCATGTGAACATACAAGGTACATTAGGTGAGTGGCCCACTTGATCCAATGAGACTGCTAATAAACTTTGCATAATATGACCATACAATTAACACTGTCACTCACAACCAGCATGCACAAAGTGGTATGGCACGCTTGTTAGAAACATGTTTAACATTGGATACACTGCTAAAAAATATAGCCAATAGCCATAATGATCCTACCCATACTGTATCGCTTCAGTGGAAACATTGCTGGTAGATTGCTGAATGCAGGTTGTTTTATACACATATAAATAGCTGCTGCCATATTTGCTGGTTGTCAGAAATCTAATTTAGAAATCCCAAAGAAAAAACAAAACAAAACACAAAATCCAAGCGCTTCTTGCCAATTTGGTCTTAAAAGACTTGTCGCCCTCTTTGAAATTCGGAAATACTTGAGGAACGGCTCCGCAGATATATATTTATAAATATATACACATATACATATTAACAAAATAGAGCTTTAGGTTATAAAGCATTTGTAAGTATCATTCTGTAGGTGTCTAGTCGCTGTCTGTCTTGGTTCTTTGCAGTAAATGAGCGTGCGCGGGTGATATACCGTATGGCTTAATAAGACCTGCGCTGCACTCGCCAATCACAGTTGAGGAAATGGAGGTCTGTTTGTTTTCTGAAAAATGGGTGACCCTGTCCAAAAGCAAAGATGGAAACGCTCAGTATCGCTTCAAGGCCCCCTTTCATATCTGCAGAACATTTTGCATCTGATTTCATACAAAGATAACAACACGTCTTCAATAAAAATTAGGTTTTTGTTAAATGTTTCTTAACACTGGCAGTCAATACTGTCACCTGAATAGTTCATAGTAACTCCGGGGCAGTATGTCCCAAGTTATTGCTTCTATTCAAATCTTAACACACAAGGTACTTATAGCATACAGAGTGCTATATTCTCATTTTCTAATAGACCCTTCTAGAGTTTGTAAACAAGATAAACTGCATGCACATTTTTGTGTTACAAGTTAAGCAAAATACAATGCAATTTTAAGAGCATTAGGCACAAAAAATTCTAATTAAACAAACATAAGATGGTTTTGGCAAAGGGCAACCTACTGACTATGTGCGTAATGTCAGTGCCAAGACAGAGAACATTAGCAACAGGCTTTGTAGTGATTAAAAATCACTAAATGCAGAACAATGCCAGCATTGTTTATCAATGTATGTTCAGGCTTTACCCATCATTTTTTTATCTAAAAAAAACATGTTGTTTTTGTTTATGCTAGCTTTCTCATCAAAATGTGCATGCAGTTTTTTTGTTCAACATCACTCATGGAAGTATCTATTAAATAAAAATATTCAAGTAATGTTGCAGTGCTGGGTGTTGTCCACCAGAGGGAGCTCTCAGCTGTTGAATATTGATTGGTGCAAGCTCCTGTGACTGTGGGGTAATAGTGATGGACTGTCACAGGAAGTGTCCCAGCGGAGAGAGTTTAGTGATTGACACGTGGACTTTTGTTTGAGCAGCCAAATCGACAGCTGTGGAGTCTAGAGGGGTCTGAATATAATATCATCAGTCATCAGTTAATGGAGAGGATATGTCAAAATAGTTCAAATGTGTTGAAATAGTTTTTGGGGGTCAGAAAAGAGTGGGGTCCAAAGGTTTTAAAATACAGAAATAATTAGAGCGGCGTTCAAAATGAGTTATTATTCATCCAAATGATAGTAGTCTAGTTACAGTGCATCTTATCCAGGGTTTATCATAAGCTACTAATGCATTAATAAGCATAGGTGTCCGGTAAAATGAATGATTGGCGAATAGTTTTAAAAGGAACATTTCTCTGCCAGGACACTTTCAATTCCATAACCAATACTTTATCATGATGTTTTTTTTTGTTTTTTTTGTTTTTTTTCAGGAATTAGTCACATGCCTATTTTAAATTTAAATACAGTGCTGAGGAAAAGTGTTTACACCCTTCTGGATTTCTCATATTTTTGCGTATTTGTCACTCTTAAATGTTTCAGATCATAAAACACAATTAATTTATTAAAGGATATTTGTATCTCTTCCCCCCTACTCAGCTTTCCAAAACATGTGGTTAATCACAGTTAATTAATAATTTAACAAGAAAGGATACCTTTTCCCCTAATACTTAACTGTATTTTGTATTAACTAATATTAAAATATAAGAAATCCAGACGAGTGCACATACTTCTTCTCTGCACTTTGTCTTTTATGCCTTGAGTTGTTGACCTTTCAACTGGGCTATCCCAAAATCCATTGGGTTGTCAATGATTGTAAAACCATCATCATCAACTTTAGTAATAACTGAAGCAGGTATTTGTCATGTCAATAAAATGTCAGAGCAGGCCCATATCTCACAACCATCTTCCAAACTCCACTTCCACTCCATGAACAATCTTTGGAAATGCACTGGATGCATAGATTTGCAGGCAGCTGCAGCATTTCGAGAGAGAAAAAGCGGAGAACGAAAGGCATACATAACATAGGCTTTTTTCATAAACATGTTTGTACATTACATGGAGATATTGACATGAATTGATGGACACTCCAGAGAAGTGCGGAGAGAGCAGAATGTGTGTCCAAACAAGCTGACTGTGCTCTCCGTCAAAAAAAAAAAAAAAAAAAACTTGTGAGGTTTTTAAGTGCCATGAATTGAACGATGGTTTTGCTGCAAAAAGACAAGCACTTCTCCACTGCACCGCACGGTAAGCCCAAGTAAAGAGGTGATGTCTGGATGGAAACAGAGGTATTTGTGCATTCAAAAAATCAATACTGTATACGGTTACTGTACAGGTATGAGGTGAAGGCGTCTGAGTGTAGAGGTCAATGGTGTGCGGAGAATTTCAAATGTGGACAACAGAGGACGACATTAATTTCGAGGCCGCTGATAAAACAATACATAATTGCAAAATGGTTGAGTTTGCACTTACAATGTAGAGAAATAGTTTTCCTGAAGCGAGGTTGTACATTGTACTTGTAATAGTAAATGGCTGCCAGTGTTGGCCAGATCTGGAGGGCTAGCAAGAGTTGAGTGTTAGCAACTAGCAGTTTACAAGCTAAATAGGTATCAGGACAAAGTTCTACCTAAAATTACTGATGAAAAACAGATACTCTACATCCTTCAACAGCACTCTATTTCATTGTATCCTACTTTTTAATATCACTGCTGTAACACTGCAGGATGTGCCATAAAAATCATGAGAAATTTGACTACACATTGTATTTATTCATTTTTTATTTTTTAATAGTGGTGGGAGGTGACGACATCTAACTAGCTACTAATTAGCTACAACTGGCAGTATGTGCAATCCAAGTTGATTGGTGTTTATGAGCTAAAACAGCACAGCAATATATGTGTGGGTTTGTTTGTTTTTTGTGTGTGTGAGTAAGTTGCAATAACATCTTACGGTAAGCATTCACACAACTATTTAGATAACCTCTTTGACATGGATGATAATAATAATAATTATTCCTAAGTTCCTTAATGTCTGGCTTTTGATCATATGATTCTGAGATTGCTTGTTTCTACAGTGTGACAGCAGCTTTAGCATGCTAACTTAGCCTGATTTTTTCACTCCATTACAAATTATTACCATCTCATAGGCTTATTAACTATATTATATACAGTATTCATTTCTTGCTTAGCTTCTTACAAATAAGCAAAACTTTCATTCTGTGTAAAAATAATGCCTTTTCCTAATTTCAGGTTAATTTGTTCACTGTTGGTTCCTCTCTGACTCTAGCCAGCTCTCCTGACCAAGGTTGCACTGGTTCTTATTGTGCTTTCATGTGGTCCTATGAAACTCCAGAAAACGTTTTTCTGAGTTAAAAGATGCACATCAACGGCTGCACAAGTCAGAAAAAGACGAACACAGGAACTCAGTTCAAAACCCACAGCCCGACTTCCCCACTTGACTCATCCACTTCATGGACACAGCAGAAAATGGCCGATTTATTAATTTAAATTTAAAATGACAGAATCGCGTTAGAAATGCCAATCATTGTTGTTAATTTATTATACCCCCAACGGCCTAACTCCTCACTTCAGTTCACTTTTTAGTAGTGAGAAGGCTAACGTTAAATCTGGCTAATTAGCTGTGTTAAATTCCTATTAATAATATTACTGACCAGCAACACTGTTGGTCTACCTATGGTGATGTGAATATCCGACTTTCCGAGATGAAAGCTTGTGAAAGCTCGGAAAGACAAGCACCCCAGGAACACGTGAATGCAGCATTACACTGATAGTCATCTACCAGAGCTCATAAATTTACTATTTAAAATGACTACGTACAACCTCACTTCCAAAAACCCGACTATAACGTCAAGGAAATGTCTTAACCTTGATGGCCACAGTTGTTCCTGCGCTTGCTGGTAGATTCTGTTTGAATAAAGCTAATTTGTCTAATATGAGATTGTACAAGCCTCTCCTACTCCCATCAGTCAAAAGCCTTGAGTCGACTTTGTTTTGATACAAACACGGTGGAGTCTCTCCATTGTTGCACAGTGCTATTCCAGTAAGTCATGGTTGTTATTGGAACCGGGCAGAGACCTGAGGATTTTTTCTTTTTTTTCTTCTTTTTTTTGCACACACTTGCAGTCTGGTTAAAACCCACCTCCGATTGAGTGGTGGAAAAAAAGCTTCGAAAAACAGCTAGTGCAAGACCTGACGTGTTCAGTCGGAGTCAGGCGGGAGCAGTTCCTCAAAGCAGACCTATATTTTTCACGTTTTTCCTCCCTCCTCCATGTTTTTTTTTTCTTTTTCGTTCTGAAAAAAAAAAAAAAAAGAAGGGCTCAGGTCCAAGTTTTGAGAGAGTCAACGATTGTCCAGATCACGAAAGTGTGACATCAGCGCTGAAGAAAACCTGCAAGTATATTTTGTAAGTATGAACAGTAAAAGTTCAGAATAATGGCTCAATGCTCCGTCCTTGTTCCAATGTTTTTTTTTTTTGTTTGTTTTATCATGTTGTAATTTCATTATATATATTTTCTTATTTATATATTTGTACAAAACTGAATCATAGACATAGATGAATCCATTTCAAAGAGAGAAAAGGAGCGAAAAAAAGGAAAAGCCATCCAAAATTGTCATGATTTGTCCCTCAATAAAAGTTCTAAAAGGATGGGCCCTCTATTCCAGAGCATTAGGAGGAGAGGGCGAAGGTCAAAGGTCAGGCAGGATATGGGGTTGAGGGTGATGGTAGGTCATTATGTCATTTGGTGGGGGGCTTCTAGCATCTCCATGAGGAAGGTGTCGATGGGCGTGTCTCCGATGAGCTTGAAGAAGAAAAGGTGTTCCAGACACTTGAGGCCGATGGAGCGCAGCGCTGGTAATCGTAGCAACAGCTTGGCAAACCTGCAACAACACACAAGGAGAATAGTGCGTTAGGAAGTCTATATTTAGTAATGATATTCTGGGTTTTGATAATTCAGGCAGTTTCTTTAGACTGATAAAGACTATGTGTCATTCTGCCATTGGCAAGATTTATTTGATGGTTGTTTACGTCACCTATGTAGTAGACAATAGAAAGCTTGACTAATGTAGTGTATCATACAATGGATAAAATAAGCTTTTCTTCCACCTCCTGCCTCTGACCTATAAAAATGTGTCTTTCTTTCACACAGGAAACATCTCATGACGGGTAAAAGCACAGAGCTCTCTCAAGACCTTTGCCCTATTGTTGCAAAACATGCTGATGGCACTGGTTACAGATGGATTTCTAAACTCTTGAATATTCCAATGAGCTCTGTTGGGGCTATAATCTGGACATGGAGACATCATTCCCCAAAAAACATTCATGACAGAAATATATTTGTTGAGAAAAGTGGTGGCAGGTTAAAAACTAATTTTATCTGCTTTATGTTCTTTTGGATTACACTGCTACCATGTAAATTTATTCTGACTCTGGAGTGTTACAGTTTAGAAATAAAACAATGATTCCTTAATAAATTAGCCAAGTTTATTAGCATTTAGCGCTGGTAAATAGCAAAGCAGAGCGCTTGGTGATGCTGTAATTTAGTTCTCTGTTGTGCATGTAAACTTAAGACAAGATTTCTTGGATTAAATAATTGATTAAATGGCTAATAGGACACAAAAATAATGAGAATGAGATGTCTTGTTTTTTTCTGAAGATATTGCTTAAAGATGCCATATTATGTCTTTTTCAGGCTTTTTAACATAATTTTTGCCACCTTTGCATTAGTGAATTATTTATTTATTTAGGAGCTCAGTTGGTAGAGATGTTTCCCCACTAACCTGGAGGTTGGGGGTTTGAGCCCTGCTGCTGGCAATGCATACTGTTGTTGTGTCCGTGGGCAAGACACCTCAACTACCTTGCCCGTGTGATCATGTGTTTGTGGTGGTCGGGGGGGCTGTAGGGATGTAATAGCAGCCACACTTCTGGCACTGAGTGTGACTGAGGAATGACTGGATAATGCACCAAATTGTAAAGCGACTCAAGAAAAGCTAAAATAATGCATATCTATGGAAAATGTATTGGGGAGCTGTTACTTTGACTTTGTAGCGAACGCTTGGATTAGATGTCTGACGCCTAAATTCACCATTTAGCAGGGTTTTTAGCAACATGACGCTAACAGATAGATATATGAGCTGGCTGCTTCTAGAGACAGCAATTTAAGCACTGAAATTATCAGAGCGAGTCCAGTGACAGTGTATGGCATTTAGAAACATGCATGAGCACTTCCTAGTTTCACTTTTCTACATAGAGCTGTAACATCAACTTGCAAAAGAGAGGCATCAGCATACAGCAGGGGTAGTCAATAGGCGGCATCCCGCAGGTCACATCCGGCCCGCCAGAGCTTTTCATCTGGCCCCCAGAACATCCCCATGAACTCAGAGTCCAATTAAGAGTGTTTCCAAGTAGTTCTGGCTCTTACTCTGCAGTTCATAGAAAACAGCTAAAATTCACTTTAATTCACTTTAATTCACTGAAAAGCTCAAAACAGTAATACAAATGTTTTGCTAATTTCTCTGGCATAGAACCTCATAAAACAAAAATTTTAAAAGCATTTTGTAGCTCTCCACAAGCTCTACCTTCCCAGCTAGTTTGATTGATTGCCTTATTTATTTTCTCAAAAAACAAATCTTTAACTTTTCTCATTGCCAATTTATTAAAAGACATTTTTGCAGCCCTGCTACAGATCTGTGAGATTTGACCTTAAGATACTTTTGGAAGTCCTTAGAGGACAGCTCAGTGCGTCCCCAACCGTCTTTTATCAGTCTGGGCTTTTACTCTGAAGTTTATAGGAAACATCCGAAAATGCTTTATCTTGGCCTGAAAACCTCAAAACTGCAATAAAAAGATGTTGCTCATTTTTTCTGGCATAGAACCTTGTAGAACAAAAAAATTCAAATGCATTTTGTAGCTCTTCTCAAGCTCTACCTGCACAGCAAGTTTGATTGAGAATGCCTTGATGCCTTGCCTTTATGAGAGCGTCTGGCCCATATAGTGTCTGCCGAGAAAAACTCTGGTCCTCAGACAAATGAAGACCCCTGCTGTACACACAGATGTTGATGCAACTTCAATGCTTTTTCAAGGCAACATATAATCTTGTGATGTTTTGGACCTCCGCTCGACAAAATTTTCACAAACTGGACTTCATTCAATTTTAATTGATGACCCCTGGCATACAGGATTACTCAAAGAAGCATAAATGAAACAAACTACTACTCCAGGTATGTTTTTTTTTTTTTTTTAGGAGAAACATTATTAAAAGCTCATAAGATGTTGATTAAGCATGACAGGGGACCTTTAAGGCCTAAACAACATATCTGTGATTGCAATAGAGACTATACACAGTTCCTATTTATGTTATGTATGTGATGATGTTGAATGATTGACATTTTATAACTGTTAAACAGAAAATGCAGATCCACCTGCCCGGCTGTTCGGGATACTTCTGTTTGCAGTAGGCCTCTAAAGACGCATACACTTTCTCTCTCAGGGCTTCCACTTCACTGGGGTTCGAGAGACCTTTAGAATCTGTGAACAAAAAAATAAATAAACTTCATCAGCAAAAACATACAATCCATTTTCTCATTGAGAGACTGCGGTGGTGGCTTTACAAGTTGAGTTTTAACCCTTAAACAGGACAGTGCTGGACGTGTGTCACCATATTCTGGGTTAGTCCAATTAAGCCTGTTCTAATTTAGTCTTGACCCCATAGGACTCAACTTTGATTATGAACACAAACACGTCACTGGATAACATGTCGAACGAACAAAGCGCTGCACAATTAATAAACAATGAAAGGACATTTGTTGGGTAATGGGCGGATGGGATGACACAGTGTGGGAAAGGGAAGACTGAGGGCCTTTTGAGACCACTCTATGGTTCGTAGAAAATTCAGGAAAAAAATGGTCTGGTGAACCGATAATGAAAGAGAAATCAGGCTGAGAAGTGAACCGGGGCACAGAGTATAGAGGTCGGCGTGCATTTTGGGGTGAACTGATTCACTGTGGCCTTAGAGGACCGGCCCAAGTCCAACTACTTGTTCACAAACTATGAGGTCAGTTACACAGTTTGATAAGGATCACAATAAAGGTCAGAAGTTTAGCCACAGCTAAACTCAAATTGGGTTATTAGTAATATTTCACTTTCAATGGTTGAAAATATAACACACAATATAACACACATAAGATAATTCATTACCTCCGCTCTGGTCTGTTTGACATTTTTCAGAAAGGTTAGAAATGGGCCAGGGAAGAAAATATTAGTTTGTGGTGTGGATCCAAAACACGTTCTGGATCCACACATTTTAAAAGTGTACCATTGTGAGATAGGGCCACAGATACTAAGTTCAGCCACAGAGGATACTTTATTGTTGTTTTTTTTGTTATTGTTGCTATTTTTAATTCTTTGTGGCGCAATGGATAAAGCTAGAACTAGACAATCCCTGGTTCAGGTCTAGGTCTGGGCAATATGCTTTTACTATTGTGAGACCTTAGCGGAGGTCTGCGCTCTCTGGATGCTTCTGGTTTAGACAACAGGCAACCATAGCTGTCCACATGCCCTAAAATGGTGAAGTGTTATGACCCTAGGGCTGTCTGTTTGTTTTTGGTTGTTGTGCCTCTGTCCTGCCTTCTTCCAATCAGGTGACCGCCAACTGAGAGCTGCACTAGTGTGTCCAATCCCCAGTCAGCCGGAGATAAGAGACGGAAAGCACTGTGGTTCAGTGGCCACCAGGTCCTCGTCATGTCCGGACAAGGTCCAGTTTCAGTTTTCTCCTTAGTTTACTATATTTAGCATTTTTGTTAGATTACTTTGTTTGATTACCTTTGATTATATATATATATATATATATATATATATATATATATATATATATATTATATATATATATATATATATATATATATATATATATATATATATATATATATATATATATATATATTTTTTTTTTTTTTTTTTTTTTTTTTTTTTTTTTTGAGTACGCTACCATTTCCCAACAGTTTTCCTCATCTTTACCTTTGTTACTGTTACTAACCCTTTCACCCAGTATCGTAACTTGGAATTTAGAGGCCCCAGTGCAGGTTTTTCAGAATTGGCCCTAAAGTTCTTATGCACATTCAGTACTTCAGGTTTATGTATTAAGCTTATCGTTTATAAATAATTGCTGATAGTTGTTTTAAGGGAGTTTGGTGTAAAACCAAACTCCTTAATAATAATAATTGTTTAGTGGAAATTTTGTGATTTTTTAAAAATTTATATTTTGTGTATTTATCTTGACAAAAAAAGACACATTCAGTCATTTTATGAGATCCCAAATTTAGCAGGATTTAAAATCAAATGTATGAATTCATTTATCAATTTATGAATTTAAGAATGTATGTTAAAACCTCAGTTTTGCAACCAAGTTAATGTACTGTTCCTATTTATTATGAGTATTTTAATCCATACTGACCATAGAAGGACAAGTGCCCACTCTCAAGGGCCCGGAACCTCCTGGGCCCCTGCACAGTTGCACTCCCCAAAATGACAGAATGCACAATATCACTTTTAAAGTAACCATACTTGACGAGTGATAATCTTAAAATCAACCAAAATAAAGGTTTTCTCAAACTCCAGTGTTTTGTTAGAGGTCTGAAGTCACAACTACACTCTGCAAAATTGGATAATCATCATTTCACTTTGTATTGCTTAGATAAGATAACCACTTCAGTGCAGTAGCCTGAGCTCCTCACATGAACCCAGTGCCCCGCATTTGTTCCCATTTAATATGGCCAGCACGATGTGATGGCTGCTGTAAACACTTGGCATTGAGCCACATTATTTCATAAGGATAATTAGGCTTATTGTCATGTTTTGGGAGCTGGCACGAAAGTATAAACACGCAACATGACAACTTCACAGACACAGGGCAAACAGTTCATGGTGGCTTACTGTACATTTAAAGGATGGACAATACAAAAATTAATATTACATATAACTGAATGTTTAGTCTCAATTATAAAGAATGAAATGTAAACATTTTAACCTGTAGCTGCTACCTTCTTTGTAACCTGCCCTCACAAATCAGTCTCAAAATCCATTCATTCATCTACTTCCTCTTATTCCCGTATCGGGTCATGGGTATTGGCGATTATCCCAGCAACTATGGGCCTTCGGCGGTGTTACAATATAATATTAAGACAAATAATAGCAATGTTAACTTTTCATCAGAGTTCGGTGATTTTGCTGATTTTATTCCTGCCTTTCACTACAAGGGAAAACAATATTCTCATCATTCTATTGTTATTGTTATATATTGTATTATTATTATTATTATTATTATTATTATTATTATTATTATTATTATTATTATTATTAATAATAATAATAATAACAACAATAATAATAATAATAATAATAATAATAGCTTTTTCATGAAAAATCTGGTCATGATTACGATGTGACAGAAAGTTGGAATGGCGCCTCTAACCAGTTTTATTCAAGCGTCCTGCTGTTTTCTGAAACTTGCAAAGCCTTCTGGTCTATATTGACCATCTACTATCCAAATGTTGATGGCTGCTACTTTTATTAATGTATTGTGGGAAACTTTGAGTGCACAACTTTTCTTTTACTAGACATTCAGACATCACTACAGAATGGCTATACGATCAGTATTTAGTGCACCTTAAAGAGATTAGGGATGACATTCAGACACATCCCTTCTTTTGAGTTGAAACGGCAGTTTCATTTAAAGTTGTCTGTTTTTGAAACCAGCTGCTGCCAACTGAGCATACCACAAATATTCTCTGCAAATGTACATCATTAACTTTAGAGGTAAAGTTACGGATTTTGCCAGAGATTTTTCTTCCTTTTATTTATTTATTTATTTTTTGGGGGTCTCCAATTGGTTACAGGCAAATTTTGATGACATTTTCAGGATTGTTTTTTTGTGCATTCCGATAACTATCACTGAGGTACAGGGGCCAGCTCCAGCTTGTGGTTCCTTAGACAAGGCCTTCTCTGTGGTCAGCCCCAAACAGACAGGGAGTGTTTTTAGTCCACTTTTATTCTTTGGCTTTTAACTTGGCGTGAGTTGTGTGGTCCTGTGTCTTGTTTAGTTTTTTTTTATTTTATTGATTTTTTTTTACTTATTTATTGTTATTTTAGTACATCTTATTTGGTGTTACTGGTTCTTTTATTTAAGGGGACTAGTAAAGTTTTTTTTTTTTTTCATAATGTCTGTTTTAAAATGTGCTATGAAAATAAAGTGAATGGGACTGAATCACTGGACTTTTTTTTAGAATTCTTTATCATTGTTGATAAGGCCAATTTTGTCTGTTAGCAACAAAACTTAAAATGTTCAGTAGACTTTCATTTATTTTTTAGCAAAGGTCACTAATAGTGAAAAGGACAAAGGATGTTATAATTATTATTTTTTGGATGCAGCTGCAGATTACTGTCTGGTTCATGGCGTTGAACTGCAATGCCTTGGTGGAGGTCTCTGGAGGAATGTTTTTGGTTATGAGTTGGCTGCTGCAAATATTGTGGGTTAAAGAAGAGGAGAAAAAACGATTTGAAAAAGGCATTCATTCAAACCGTCAGGAGTTCAACTCTATATTTCTCCTTTATATGGTACATCTATATGATATTCACGTCACAATATTCTTCTCGCTTAATATAATTCTGTTCAAAGTCAAGTTCAAAGCAAACCTGGCCTGCTTTCGACGCTTTGACACGTCTAATTTCCATGCTTTTTATACCGCCACAGCAAACGGGAGCTCACAAGTTGTCATAGTTACCTGGATTGAAGAGGACGATGGCTCGGAGGCAGCCCAGTTCTGTCTTATCCATCTGCATGTCCCTCATCTTGGACACCAGCTCCGTGAGCACTCTGCAAAAGAGACACGAACAAACAAAATGAGTCAGTTAACTATAATAGATTATTTTGGTTAATTCTTTTTGGCTACAGCAATTGAATTCACTATAATCTCAGAATACATTCAGTCTGTTGCTCCAAGTTGCCTTGTTGTTGGCTGTCATAAAAAGTCTTTTGTTATGAATACGTGGTACATTTGCATTAGAAGATAATCACTATTTGACTGATAAACTGATCTAAAGCTGGGGTTCTTGAATGGAAAGTACACTATATTTCCAAAAGTATTCACTCATCCACCCAAATAACTGAATTTGAATTATGCTGTGGAGTTGTTTTTAGGAGCCGGGCTTGGCTCCTGAGTTTAAGTGAAAGAAACTCTGAATGCTTCAGCACACCAAGAGATTTTGGGCAATTCCATGCTCCCAACTTTGTGGGAACAGTCTGGGAATGGCCTCTTCATGTTCCAACATGACTGCACCAGAGCACGGTCCATAAAGACATGGATGAGCGAGTTTGGTGTGGAAGAAGTTAACTGGCCTGCACAGAGTCCTGACCTCAACCTGATAGAACACCTTTGGGATGAATTAGAGCGAAGACTGTGAGCCAGGCCTCAGACATGTAGATGTAGATAGATGCAAAGTGTAGGCCGACGTCATACTCAACCCTATGGATTAAGAATGCCATGCCACTTAAATTCATATGTGTGTAAAGGCAGGTGAGCTTATACTTTTGGAAATATAGTGTATGTTGGCACAGTTCAATAAGGGATGGTCCTTTTGGTTGTTGGTCCACATTGCCAGAGAAAGAAATATTCAATTTAGTGATGTCTGCTTTCACAAGCTTCAAAGAAGATGCATATAATGGTTGCCCAAGCACTCATGCCTTGTTAAACAAGGAAGACCGGTCTGGTCTTATCCCAAATTTACACCAAATCAACAGCGTCATGTCACCTGCGTATAAACTGCTTTCTATTTTACTAAGCTTGACAATTTATGCTGGCGATTGAAGCGGCTCAGTAACAATCTCCTGAGCTACAGCCAGGGGGACAAAAAGGAACTGGAAACCAAGTGTCAAGATAAACATCCGCTACATTATCAATATAAAAGGTCAGCAAAAACATATCGGTAATGTAAACATTGTGCATCATATGCAGGACTTGGATGACAAAAAGTTAATTCTTGAGGTAGCAAAATTCATCTTAATTTACGATACCAAACACCCATTTTACAAGCACAATGTAAAGATGGAGAAGGCATGGGTCTCAATAGCCACATCTTTGGGTTTAGACGATGAGCAGTCAGCAAAAAAAAGGTGGGAGACAGACACGTCCTGCTACACTTCTCTATGTAAATTCATGGTCAGGCTAAACTCAAAGCCCAAATTTGTTGTGGTGAATTTGTCTAGTTTTACTTTTTTTTTTTTTTTTTTTTTTTTTTTTAAATAAGAGCAGGAAAACATAGAGAAAACAAGACATAAACAACATTTTCGTTAGTGTACCTTTTTCATTCATTGTTGTCTGTATTTGTGTTTATCATTTGCTTGCCTCTTATCTGGCTCTGCATATCATGAGGGCTTATACAGTAGTTCAACCTTAACTCAACAAAGCCGTATACATGCAGCTAAGATATGACAATTAATCACATTATTCAGTATAGACATGATAACAAATTAGTGTACTCCTGTCCCAAGCTTAGAATAATGAAGGAGAGGAAGGGCAGAACATTTGCTTTGGCAACCGCAGAAGGATAGGGAGCATCTGAAAGGGGCTGTTAGTTATGTTGGCTCAGTTAGGATAACTTTTGCTACCCTGGTGGCCATAGATGTTTTTTGTTTTTTTTAATGGATTTTTAAAAGTGAACATATAATCGGACTAAGGCAATGGTTCAAAATGTAAATGCAGCGGGCATGTAGTAAACCTCTAAACCACAACAAAGAGGATGCAATGAGAGTTGTTTTCTAAAGCTAAAACACAATTTAAAATTATTGGATATACAGCCATAAAACTCTCAAACATACTTCAAAACTATGGAAGCGTTGTCCAAAACACTGCAGTTGTGTCTTCACTAAAGAAGCTCCAAGCTACTTTCATATGAAACCACTGACACGTTTTTACTGCTGACAAACTCTGCATTTTAAATTATCCAAATCCAGACATATGGTGCATTTAATTAGCTTCAACCACCATCCCGCAATCTCATCTATTTTAAAATCTACACAAATTATTCTAGGAGGCACATACAGTTAGTGAAAAAAACCCAAAACTTTACAAGCCTGCAAACTCATTATATTTAGTAGCAGGCTTGTATAAAAGGGAAAAGCCGCAGTGTAAACACATGCTGTAACCCAACCCTGGGCCATGCCACTGTCTGCCTGTGACATCACGTTATATGGGAGTCACCCGAACTCCTCACCCCTGGCTCACCCCGGTCGCGCAGCCCTCCTCCAACCCGTAGTAAAGTCAGTGGCAGCTCTTAGCTCTTTCTAATTCAATTTGCTCTGAGGGACTGCGTGGCTACAATATAAGAAGAAAAAAAAAAAGAGGGGGGGATTTTGAGAGTATAAGTTAATTGGGCTGTTCCCATTTGAATGGTGCCGAGAGACAAAAAGATAAAGCTACATTATCAGCTGTCTGTATCTTAATGTTTGCCAAGATGTAATGTGACACACTATACTAAAATAAAGCGGTTTTGCTCATTTAAATGTAGCTTTATCATTCTTTTAAACCTATCTTGGTCACCTCTAGAGCAGCACTGCTAATAACATTATCTTACTAAAAGAAAATGTTTCCAATGAATACTTTACTATTGCCATTAAAAGACAGGTGAAGAGACCAGCAGTGGGCAGTAGAGTGCAGTTCTGTTGTGCTTATTTGAACAGAAACAGAGAAAAAAATCTGTTGACTTCCATAAACGTTTTGTATGATGCTGTTTTACTTTACTAAGAGATGTACTCATGTACTCTCTGGCATGGCCTTATATTTCATCTGAGTTGTAACGACATGTAATAAGCCTTTCTTACATGGTGCATCTGCTTTTACATTTGTAAACAATAATACAAGTCAGAGACCGTCTTAGCTCTGTTGGTGCCCTAGGCAAGATTTTAAATTTCGCCCTTCTACCCCCATCACCATCAAACAGAATATAGGCTACATTTGATAAGACTTTACAAAGCATTTCGCGACACTACCTGAATTGTGCCCTGATGTATTTTGTAGTATTTTTCATTCAGGGCAATACAATACAAATGTAACAAAACATATGTAATTTCCGGTAATCTTGCATTTTAGATGATCATATATGATTTTCAGCAGCTACTTCACTGTAGTAAAAAAGGGACATTAATTATGTTTTTACCTCTCTTCAAGTTTCTAAACAAAATGTTACTTGTAACGACTCTCACATTTTAAACATGAGCTCTACACAGAGCAGAGCAGTGTGGTTTAGCTTTAGTTTTTGTTTTTATGTTTTACACATGCTGCCTATTACTTGTGTTGAAGTCCTGTGTTAGTGGTTCCCCGTTGGAGCCCCCAGCTCTGCTCCGCCCCTGCAGCACAGGGTCAGCTTCAGTCTCATCACTGAGCCAGGACAGAGGCTCCAGAGAACACTACAGGCTACAAAAGCTTTTGTCAGAACATCAGGACTAATGTTTTATGTTGCTTTTATAATAATACAGCTAAAATATTATGAGAAGGGCGTCACGCACCGCCACTGTTAACGTGCATTTTGGATCGTGTCTTTCATTACTGCACGTACATGAGCTCTTTATGATCGTATTTTCATGTAGGTTGATTGTCATCAAACGAAAAGTGACTTAAAGCTTGACAAGTGTCGAACACATCTATGGACTCAAAACACTTCCCAGTGTCCATAATTTCTAGGTATACCCTATACTGTTATTTAGATTCATTAGGCCTTAACCTCGATTTCCACTGCGCCAGAAACCAGCAGTGCTGACCCTTGCCCACTGGAAGCATTTTGTAACGGGAGCGCCACAGAGCTCTGAGCAGCTGAGGGAAGCATGGGGGAATGCGAGATCACGCAATAATAGCCATCAATAAAGACGGGAGCGAGACCAAAACAATGTTTAATCACAAGAGGAAGGACAGAAAACACCAGTTTAACTTGTGTAATGTTAAACTTCCATGTTTGAAAATCCGGATGTTGCACTCATTCAGTATCTAGCTTGGTGCGATCTGATCTGTATAGATTGACGTGAAATGCGCGGTTGTTTAATAGGACCATGTCTTTGTATGAACCTGTCAAAGATGGCTCCCACGCCGGCACTGTGGGCGCTGTTACGGTGCACATGCAGTCCAGTCGCCAGGAGAATCCCATCTTTCACCGCTATTGAACGGTGCGAGAACGAAGCAATCAGCAGCTCATTCCAACCTGCAACAGAAAAGCAGAGAAACATCACGATCATGTAAAGGTTAAAAAGGTTCACAAAATGAAAGCGACAACACAGAGGGAATACCAATGAATCAATTACGCTGCGGCAAAAGCGTGCACGCCGCAAGTAGCAAGACTGGCTTTATTTAAGTGACAAGCGTGTAAAAAGGGATGAACCGTGCCTGCCATCACAATGAAGACGACAAATTTGACATGCCAAAGCAAGGTTGTGACACCGAGGGACGTAAGACGTTTTTTTTTTTTTTTTGAGTGACAGGGTTCCTTTAACTGTTCTGCCTGGCAACACCTCTCCCTCTTCTCCCCAGGGTTGAAGTCGAGCCGTTGGAAAAGCTTTTATCTGTGATACAGCAGAACTAAAGCAGTTATTTATAGAAGACCCTGCTCCAGAATCACGTCTCTCTCCCCGGTCTCTCTGCCACCATGCTACGTGCTAAGGATAAGGATTGATGCTAAGAGCTAAAGGGTTGGGTACTGTGTCGCATAGCATTTTTTTTTTTTTTATTTCCTGGAGGTGTTTTCTGGAGTAATTTGGAGTGACAGGCAAAGCAACAAGGGAAATGTGTTGAGAGAACCCAAAAAAGACCTCGCCGATTGTGATGTTAGCGAAGCGATGTGTGATTCATTCTCAGATTTAAACGGCTGCTCTGGAGAGGCGTTAGCGGTGTTAGCTGTTAGCCAGCTGTTTCTGCAGAATAGTCCTACAGTACATACAGGGTGAAATAGCACGTAATTTATCAGGCAAAAACATCACTTGATAATGAATTTACGTTATTAGATTTTTTTTAATTAATTAAGAATTACAGGGTAGCTCCAAGGTCTTAAAAATTTTAAAAAGGTATTCAATTTCATGTTGTCAAAATCAAGGCCTTAAAATTCTAATTTATGGACAGGTATTTGTTCAGTTTGGCCTTAAATATTTAAGTAAAATCTTTCCATTGTTGTAGTTAATAGATTAGTGCATTATTTTTTGAAGCAAACTTTGCGAAATTTCTCATTCAAATCACTGTGGTAATGTGATTGTTACATTCATTTAAGTGTAATTAGAAGTAACAAAACCCACGTTCAGCCCAAGTTGTCAAAAATACTGCATATTTTGGAGTAAGCCATAACTAATAATAAAGAAGTATGCCTTTTTTACAAGATGGGTGTAAATTTGGCATTATATTCAATCATAAGTGGTTTTAAAATGTCTTAACATTATCCATTTGAATGTGCCTTTAATTTGTAAGCTTTTATGACAGTTATACTGTTTTATGGGCTGCATAAACATTATCACAAAATACCTTTTTAAGAAGCTTTATCACTAAAAATGTATCATTCAGTGATGATGTTTTTAATGTGGCACTGATGTTATTTAATCTCTATTAGGCTTTCATTGGTGTAAAATTTATCAACATTATTATTTTTTGCCTGAAATTCTGGCATTAAATCTTATTCTAAATGGCATTAGAAAGTTATAAAAAGGTCTTAACAAACAAACAAAACATGGGTCTACCCTGAATTAAGGAAACATAATTTATTCAGTGTCCTCTGTCATGGATGTCAGCACAATGTTGCACTGCTTTTTCACATAATTGCAGACATCTAAGTCATTAAAATTAACGAATAATCATCAAACTACTATATCCTTTCTATCTCTTTTTTTTTTTTTTTTCCCCCAAGGCCAACAATAGAATAAAAACTTTTCCATCATGCTCTAGAATTTCTAAAGGCTGCTCAAAAATATTCTATTAATACATCATGCTTGTCTTGGTACAATGGCCCTGAAGGTCCACTTGCAACAAATGGCAAAGGATTAAAAGTAAAACTTAACAACTTGTGATTATTTAAATGTATAAGAGTTTGTAATAATTTATTTTTTTTACTTGACCTTCAGAGCAACCATACTTTCATAGATAAACATGTCATTGTACAAGCATGTGTTCTCTAAAGGATTTTAATAATGATGCAGTTGTTGGATGGCCTTCATGCTGTATAATGGACATGGAAATAATAGAGCGTGTCTATTTTTATTGTAGTAAAGATCAAGAAAGTCTATTTGTTTCTTAGCAACTGGTGCAGTTATAGGTTCATATGATCTGTTAAGTTATTATTTTTTTGTTCATATTGAACATTTTATAAGCATTACACTTTTCACACAATTCATTTTTTCATTTTGAAAAGGAAGATAATTTTAGTGCACACCATCATTTTTGTAAAAGAGGTTATGTGATATTAAAAGGTTAGGAGAAGCACACAGGAGCTGGACACAGCATTTTTTTTTCATGTACTATAACTGCTTTAATAGTCAGCAAAAACCCTAAATCCCTATTAGTCAACTGCTGTATTTATTTGTACAAAGACTTCAGTGTGGTCATCTGATCCAACATTTGGACATTTTCTCAGCAGCATATATTGGCCAGTTCAGTATTTTGGTTTAGTGTAACATTCCTCCTCTCCACTTCTTCAAACTGAGGGGTGTGCTGACAACTAGTGCTGCGATCCAAACAAAATACCAACATTTTCCAACTTTTCTTTTCCTTTCGGCTCTTCCTTATTCAGGGTCGGAACAGATAATCATCTTCCTCCATCTAACCTCATGTCCTGTCCATCCTCTTCTCTCACACAAACTAACTTCATGTCCTCTTTCACTTCATCCATAAATCTTCTCTTTGATCTTCCTCTAGGCCTCCTGTTTGGCAGCTCCAACCTCAGCATCCTTCTACCCATGTAAGTATCATCTTTCCTTGGTTACACAAATCCCACGAGACAAGACAAGCCACCAGACTGGGTTACCAAGGCAAGACAAGATTTTTTACACTATTTATATATGTATTTTACACAAATTAAATGTAATTTATTCACCAGAAAATCATGAAACTTGTACTGACTGGTATTTACTTCTATTATCTGAATTATATGCAACATCAGAACATATATACTGTACCACCAAATGTTTAGCCACAAACTCAACTGACTGGCTTCTCCTTTGTAAACTGTGCAAACAGAACCTGATCCTGAGATCACAAGACAGATTTTTACCTACTCTGCCCAAACCTTCTCCATCTAATTTTATCTACAAAAAATCTTACATGGGCTGTACCACTAATCCATGCTTGTACAATTTTTTAGACATTACTTTTAGACATATTCTTTATAATAGCATGCGTATTTCCATACAAACCTGCTCGTAGGAGGATAACCTGGTCGTCCAATGGCAGCTCAGAGAAGTGCGGGATCCTCTTGGCCCACTCCACCAAAGTGAAGAGCTGCTTGTCGGCAGCCTGACAGATATTTGTCACCGGATCGTTGGGCTGTGGGGAGAGAAAGACAAGAGACAGACAGTCAGGTATGCATGAAAGGAAAAGGTGTCATATTATTGTTTGAGTCTGAATGTGTGTTTTGGCTGTGCTCTGGCTGGGAGCCCACTGTTGAGGGGGGTTGATCCACCAATCACAACGCAGAACCACACATAATAAAGCTGCGATTCGGTGAGTAATATCCTCACAAGAGAAGACAAAACAAACAGTGATTCTGTCCCAGCTTGTGAAGGAAATACCTGCAGTGAGGCTTGAGTTAAAAATGACTTTCACCTCGCCGGGCCGTTCTTCAGGGACCTTTTAGCCGAGGCACAAATCAGCCTTTTGGACAGCAGTGGAGCTCGAGAGGCCCCTTCCTGACACTCAGAGCTGAACAGGCTCTCAGCTGCACAAATGGGGCTTTAGATCCGGCGCAGCACGTGGTAAAGAGGGCATTTTTATTCCACTGTAAATCTTGTTGTGATCAATGTGTGAGAGCTGAGTAAGATGTAATGGACAATAAAAAGCTTATTTCTTTCAGGTTTGCTGCACGCTTGGTGGAACCAATTTAAGGCCATTTTAAAGGTGCATTGTGTAAAACTATTTACTAAGAAAAATAAAACGTATCAAAACAATGCTTGCAATAATGTATTACACAAAACCAACACTTTGCAAGTAACAGTACATTACTTTAACATGGAAAATAGCTCAATAGAACCCAGCTGGTAGGGCTGCACAATGTATTGCAAAATTGACAACTTTAATATCCATACTGCAAGAAAACTAGGTAACACTTTACAGTAACTCACTCTATAAAGCATTAGCTAAGAATTAGTAATTAATTGTTTACTAACCATTACTTTAAAAGGTGCTATGAGAAGTATATATATTTTTATATTTTATAAAAATTACCAACATGTGTCCCAGATACAAGGTAAAGGTTTTACTGATAACAATGGTACAGCTGATTAATTCACATATTTTGGTTCTAAAACCCTATTGTCCAATTAGAAAAGCAGAAAGACTGGCAACCCACAGACCATTGTTTCAGAGTCAATAAAGCATCTATAAACTATTTCTTAATTAAAATATTGTTTATAAATTCTTTATTATCGCTTAATAGTGCTTAGTTATTATAAACTGTTACAAAAAACAAAATAAACTGCAATAATTTTATTGAGTTCCATCTGACAGAGATACATAGTGGTTCTCAAAATACCTTTCCAATAGTTAAGACCACATTTAGTTCAAGTTTTGACCTGGTTTAGTCTTGGTTTAGCTTTTGCTTTGAATTACCAGAGTGCTGTATCGCTTTATAAAATAAAACTGAACTTTACTATGTCAAAAAAAGGATATGCAAATACCACTTTTCACATTGTTAATACAATATTTAATATTAATATAACTTTTTTTTTTTTAACACTGTATAGCTCTAGATGGAAGGATGGATTTTAGTCCCATTTCTTCTTGTTGGTTGTGAACAAACTGAGGAGGAAAAGCACACACATAATTTTCTTCCTTGGCACACATTCTCACAAAGAGGTTCAGAGCATTAAAAATTATAATGATAATGTTACTAATATACCTGTTTTCTTTGTTTTTAACAGAAAGCATTATGTCCCTGCAGGGCTACCATAGCTTTTCATATGATGATAAAAAAAAGTGTGAAATTGCAATCTGCACTGGCCATGAGACCACATTAAAAAAAAAAAAAAAAAAAAAAAAAGTAAATTAATACCAGCTTAGTTTATCTTTTTCCAATGTCAAATTAAACTGCAACACAGAACTTGACTTGTCTATATTTTTTAGTCCATCTTGTTGTCTAAATTGTTGCCTGCAATGCCACACACTGTGTATTCTGTGTTAATAATATAACTGTCACATCAACAAACTCAATAATAAAATACAAGTGGATGTATCAGTTGTGCCAAGCCAAAATATACATACATACTATAACTGTCACTTTAACAGTAAAAAAAGAAAAAAGAACATTCTTCATTAATTTCAATACTGATTTATTTCTTAGCACTGTTCAGTACATTTCCATCCAGCTCAGAATAGGAACACTGTGTTTTTTCTGAAGAAAAAGCCAGGATGAGCTGGATTAATGAAACACCCACGGCCACATATTGATTCCAGTGAATTAGACTTACTTGAAATTGAAAAAGGTATAGAGTGATGACAATACTGTAACAGCTTTTACACTCCAGCCCTCATTACAGTATAATGCATTTCATATTTCACAGATGTTGTATGTTAAAAGCTTTATTGTGGCAAATTAATGCGGTATTTAAGTAGAACTGTGCATTAACAGTCAATGAATAATTATATGTTGTTGACATTCATGTTATTCATTATTCATTCATTCATTCATATATATATGCTTAAAATTAGATCAAATACATTAATCTTATATCTTAAAATATATCTTATAATATCATCAAAGTTCCAAATTTAGTCAAAATACTGTCCTGCATAAGTAATTTAATAATTTAATTACTTCAGGAATGTTCAGGTGCAAGACAAAGACTTCTAGACTTCTTGCTTGTTACTGAGTCAATATCTCCAAGAAACACACAGCACACCTTTGTTTGCCATCCCTTAGAGTCAATGCATTATTTATTCTCTCCACCAAATTCCAACCCTCCCCCAAAAATAGGTGGTCTCAGGATGGGGGTCCCTGCTGCGACACAACCTCCCATGGGTCAGCTTTCCTTCAGTTCAGCTGAGCACCAAAAAAAAAAAAAAGATCCCCCAAATCCTCAACAAAGCCGTCAATTTCTAACAAGTTATTCAGCATCATCCCTGGAGCTCGAAACCTCCCAATGTAAACAAAGACGATACACATGCTTCTGTGCATAATTCATACAAACAAGCAAACATCCTTAAATTCTGATTATCCCAGTGTGAACTTGACAGTCAGTAACTTCTCCCCAACTTCCTTCCACTAAATCCCAGCGATCGATGCTCAAAGCTTGCAAGATCTCCGCATCAACCAGATCTCTCAGGAGTAGATTAGCTTGAGAAAAAAAGAAGGCGGGGGGAAGGGCACACTTTCCTTGTTGTTATACGCACAAGCCAAAGACAATCCAGACAAAACTCCCAGTGACTATCACAGACAGCTAAAAGTTAACACAAGGCTTCCATTGTTTTTAGAACCTCTTTTTGGTGTCTTTAGGGGCAAAAGGAAAACAAAATTCTTATGAATATTTAAGCAGCTGATCCCTGTTGGGGAGCTGTGGACAGTGCGACAAATTCTGCAACGACACATTTGATTAATTCACTTCGAAGGGCACAAGCCGGCAAAACAAAGCAAAAGTAAAGGGTTTGGAGTTATAGTAGTAAGTCCCAGGGTTGTGGTTAAACATGGCGGCGCTCATGAATGTTGTATGGAGATCTTCGCCAGTGTTTACACTGACCTGGTTTCCCTCTGCCTCTGTCTGCCCACATGACGGCGCAGACCGGCTTTTCACTCTCCCCGGAACATTCCTCAGGCACCGCGTTACTGTGCTTACTGTTCGCAAGTCGCAAAGCAGCGTTTAGCAAGTTACAGGGATACAATAAAGAAGTTGTGGATGTAACAATAACTCATGATGCAAGCAGATTCAAAAATTCAAGGACTCTTAATGTTCACTGTAAAAGTCTTTTTCACCTTCACACAAATGCGGTTGAAATATCCGTGCAAAAACATGTCGTGATAGAGCTGCACAAGCAAGTTCTATAATAAATAATAATAATAAGATACAACATTTTTCAAACTTAAAACTTTTTTGTACAGTCTAAGTAAAAATCGACTAAAAATAAGATTAATATGTTTCTGTTTGAATAATTATCCTTAAATGTACTAGATCAGTGGTTCTCAAATTGTGGTACGGGTGCCACTGGTAGTAAGCGAGCTGCTTCTGGTGGTACTTGGGAGTCTTTTGCTGTTCAAGACCTTATTTAGTAGTTAGGGACAGTTTTACTCTTGATTTAAACCTGGTTTAGTCATAATTTAGACCTGGTTTAGTGTTGATTTAGACCTGGTTTAGTCCTGATTTAGACCTGGTTTAGTCCTGATTTAGACCTGGTTTAGTCCTGATTTAGACCTGGTTTAGTTTTGGTTTAGTTCTGGTTTAATCCTGGCTTAGTCCTGATTGAGTTCTGGTTTGGACCTGGTTTAGTCCTGCTTTTGTACTGGCTTAGACTTGGTTTAGTCCTGGTTAAATTCTGATTTAGTTTTGGTTTAGACCTGGTTTAGTCCCGGTTTAGTCCTTATTTAGTTAGGGATTAGTTAAATTTGCAGAATCATCTTTCCCAATGATACAACATGGCCACAAAAAAAAAAAAAAAAAAAAAAAAAATCAAGCTACTGCCCCACATTTTCAACACCACCAAAAAACAAATCATAGCATTTTTATCCACAGCTCTTTCCCTTCATCCCTTCACTGTCGAGGCCGAACATCGCAACTACATAGAGGAATGCCAGGCTTGCATACTGTCCCATAAAATTTTCATCAGTTGCAGAGAGGAGCCGAAAGACTTGCCGTTCAATTTTTCATTATTCTACTCGAACCAGACTGTACTAGTGTGACAACAGTCAGGACAGAAATTGCATCGGAGTCGTCAGTATGGAAATGAGTGTCCCACTTTTTAAGGCAGAAGAAGTCTTTCTTTATACTGTACTTCACACTGGGGAAGATGAGTCATTAAGCTAATTATCATCTAAATAACAGAATGAAAATGAACACAACTTTTATATAGAGCAGCGGAAGTAGCATATTCAAACCCGGTGGCAAAGGAAAAAAAAAAGCTCTTTTTTAAAAAGGGATGCCAGCAACATATCTCAATACAATTAGGGCAGGGACAATAAAAGGCTGGAAAAGAAAGGAGTGCTAACAAAACCAGCTAGAGGAGTATTCTGCAGCTAATTAATAACAGAAAGCAGGACAACATGACCAGGTATGACAAGGTTTTGATCTGTAAAATTGTTTCCGAGATGTGTTGCTTGCATAAAATTCAAAATGAGCCATTTCTGACTTTTATTTACATTTGTTAGTCTGAAATTTAAGGCCAGTAACTACAAACCCAATATAGTGCTTTTTTGGACCCTCAAAGACGCTTTACAACTGAATTATTCACTCCCCCTACTCACTAAGCCACTTCTGTAGCCACAGCTGCCCTGGGGCAGGCTGACAGAAACATGGCTACCAATGTGCACCTGTGGCCTCTCTGACCACCACCAAACACACATTCACACACTCATTCTGAGTGTCTTGCCCAAGGACATGACAGCAGTATGTAATGCAGGTAGCGGGGATCCAACCACCAACCTTAGGGGTAGTGAGTGAATGTCTCTACAGACTGAGCTACTGCCTGAAGGAATAAAGCACCACTTGTCTAGAAAAGCTCTATATAAGACTGATGCATTATTATCACATTAGTAATAGTCATAGTAGTCATAGTAATGGTTAAAAAATCAAAATCAAAAATTCAGGAACATCACATGGGTCCAAGTATGAGTCCAAGGATTCTGCAAAATACAGCCAAAGACACTAATTTCAGCCACACTAGGTTCAGTAAAGAAGCAAATAGATAGCACATTTACCTGTGAACTTGGAGATCCCTGGTTCAAATCCAGGTCTAGGACTATATCTTTACCTTTGTGAGATAGGGCCAATGCCAGTGCAGAGGTCTGTGCTCGGTTACTGAATTACTGATTTTTTTTTCCTTCTAAGCCCTTATTATAAATGGTTTTATTAGAATTTCACATCAGTTTATTTTGATTTTTCTTCTTTTTTTTGTTAGTCTATAGTACAACTCCTCTAGCAATGGCAATGATAGTCTTGTCGCTAGCCCCATCCTTATTAAGAGAACTCTGCTCCTTGCTAGCTCCCTCCTCTTGCCTGACGGTGGGCCGATTACTAACGCCTGTTTAACTCCTGTTCTAGGTCACCATGAGATAAACAGACTGTATTGAGAGCAGCCATTAGACAGCAGTGGTGGTCTATTCATGCTCCACACTCATGACCCAGGCCCTGTGATTAATTATTGCATGGGGCAGCGCTCCTCAATGGACACAACACGAAAGGGGAAAGCCAGTTGAAGAGAGAGAGAGAGAGAGAGAGAGAGAGAGAGAGGAAGAGGAGGTGGGGGGAAAGGGGGGGGTGGTCTCGGGCCTGCGCCAAGTTGATTTGCTGCCAGCTAGCTATAGTCCGCTAGGTTAAAGGGTCAGTACACTCAAATAGCAAGAAATAACTGTGATTTTATCACTTTGCCAAGATGTGTTTGGGCAGGCAGGTGCTGGCCAGGTGTGGAAGAAAAGTTAAAGCTGATTTACCAGATTTTTCTAGAACAATACCGGGTGCAGTAACAGCAAAATAGTTTTCTATAGCATTTCTAGCCCCACTGCTCACCAACAACAACAGTACAGCTTTTCTGCTTTATTTTATGAACAGATCTAAAAAAAAAAATTACCTCCTTAAAATACTAACATATGACTTCAAACTTAAATTTGGAGCTTATCTTAAACTTTTGGCGCTGAAGTTTAGCATTAGCCCGATGTCACCACGCAAGCAGGTAAAAGGTATTTAACACACTAACAATCTTCTCAGTAAATATATTTCTAAAGGTCCTCTTGACATACAATATCACCAGATGTTGGTAACAACCTAATTAATCCAAATATACAATGACAACAAAAAGTTGGGAAATTAAGTCTCATGTAATAAAATGGAAAGAGACAAGGAAAAAGTATTGAACACATGGAGAAAAGGAGGTGCAAAGAAAGATGGAAAGCCAAAATCTATCAGTAAGTAAAATCCCTGCCACTTGTCAATTAAAATTAATCAGCTGGTTCAATCCAAACTGATGGCAAATGTGTCTCAATATCAAAGTGTCAGCCAAAAAAAAACAAAAAACAAACATTTAACTTGATATGTTACAAAATGCAAACAAAAATGCAAACAAAAATGTCACATTGTTGAAAAGAAAGGAGGGGTTACTTTAGACCTGGTAAAGTCCTGATTTAGACTTTGTTTAGTCCTGGTTGCTAGCTTTATACAGGGTGCACAAGGGCTCGCACACTTGCCTCATAATAACAAGACTTGGTAGCCTGGTAGCTTTGATCCCTGGGCAGGCCGCCACCTCTCCAGGTCCCCCAGCTTCCTCCCATTGCTCAAATACATGCCTGTATAGGTGGTAAATCTAAATGTCCCAACGAAAATGAATTTTAGACTGAATGATTGTCGGTGAGGGTACCTCTCTAAGTTTGGGCCCTGGGACAAACAGGCCATTGTCCAAGGTATACCATGCCTCAGGCCCATAGGGCAGGCCACCTCTTTATAATAGCTGCTCCATTCCCACATTGGCTCTATTTCCCCTTTGACTGCTTAATAAAAACCTGTTGTCAGCGCTGAAGTAGCCTCTGCAGCAGACATATTCAGTGCATTAGTGCATCTGAGCTGCCGGCCCTCCCCTGTGTCTCCCGTCGGTGTCTCACAGCTCTCCCCAATGTCAGCGTTCATCTCCTACATTTCCATCTGGCCCCCTAAAAATAGCTCCCATTTACTCACATAACAGCCCTCCCCTTTCTATCTTAGTTTCACGGGACATTTCCCCTCCTCTCCCCATCCCCCTGAAGCACCAGAGTCGTCCCAAAAGCAGAAGTGTGGCCGCGCAGCTCTGCCTGGTTCCTCGTTGCGTTCCAGTCCAATTCCTTTAGATGGAGAGTTGAAGGCTTAGCGGGATGCTTTCAGTAGCCGCCTGCCTGTTGGATAATTCATGGCTCAGAGTCTCTGTGGTCAGCTGATACTGATGGGGAGATGAAGAGGCTCACAGCTGACCAAGGGGAATTTCAGAGGTGAACAGGTGCTTTACACCTAAAGTACTCCACTCCAGAGGGACGAAGAAAAAGAGGACACACAGTGCTCAAGAAAATCTAACGGTATTACTAAAAGTACAGAGGACTGGGTTGTACACATAACTCAATTCACTTCACAGATGGACAATATGTATATATTTTTTACGATAGTGGAAAAAAAAACAAAAAAAACATCGACACCAAAAAGTAATCATTTCTTTCTTGGATGATAAACAAACTATAGACAAAGGCATAATCGACAGAGGTAACAAACATTACAATATAAATGTTTTGTAGGTTCTGTCAGCCACTGTAGTAATGTGAGCCCCAGAATTAAGGCTGGGACACACTAATCCAACAAGTATTTATAAATGAATAATAATCTCATGTGCTACATTAATCACATCTTATTACATTAATAGACTGGATTATTGCAGCTGTTTGATAAGAGGGAGGCTATTATTTTGTCTGTACAAGGCTACAAGCTAAAGTAAGTTAACTGTTGCAAGAAGCAAGAAACATGCTGAGTGGTCGAACACAAGTCCCTTATATTTAATGACAATATCGAGCTGTATGACAGATTGTGAACTTGTTTGAGGCCAACGCTGGTTCAATATGTTCAGTCGGCCAAAATTAGTTCTGTGTGTCTCCCAGTACGTCCGATGGTGCAGAACACACCAAACAGACTCGCCGACCGTGCCACAGGCAATTATCGGGCTTGTATGTCCCAGCCTTAAACTATCTAAGAACAGGGAATAACTAAATGTTTAGGCCAAAATGTCAGACAGAACATTTTAATTCAGATGGCAAGATACCTCAATAACCTCAACAAGTAGCTCAACAAGTAGCATTTGGCTCCCTGGTAGTAAAGTGGCTGGTTTCCCAAATCTTTCGCAGGCCTGTAATCATCAATACAGCTGTCAATCCCCTACTTTTACATCTTAGAAAATATAAAATATATTGTACTTAAAGGACATCCAAAATGGAGGCGGTGCAAAAAAAGCTGTAAGAGAAAGTATAAAGTTCTTCCTCTTCCTGACCTTATACTTTGATGAGGACAAAATGATTAATCAGACAAAAAAGGCAGCCGATACTGTGTGAGGTATGGCATTACTGAAGACTACTTGCCCAATGTGTGCAGACGTCTTCCACATCTGAGAAGAATTAGGACTAATTTGTAGACAATGGTGGAACTGCTCCAGAAATAGTTGAGAAAGCACAAAATAAATGTCATGTCATATGCCATTAATCTAAAACCCATCTATCTTTATGGCGGTCTACAGCTGAGGCCCAGTTGGACTAGCTTCAACTTGACGAGGTCTGTAGCCTGCAAAAAGAGCCTTTAAGATTTTTATGCCTCATCATAAACTATTCTTATCCTTAATGGAAGAAAGTACCACAGAAACCTGGCCACATTTTCCATTAAAGGCAAGCAAAAATGCATTGTTTTTCTATGTAGTCAAAGCAATTTTAGTCACTATAAGTAATCATGTATTGGAGCATGACGCACACGCTTAAGTTGTCATGGTAATGCGCTCTTTAATAAACCTCGGGCACCATTAGTCAGTTGATTAAACCATCGGCCAGAACTCCGGGAGATATCTGGGTAATCCTTGATAGGGATACATTTTCATTCACTCTCGTTTTCTAGAGCATGGCCATTGATGAATGACAACATATTCAACCATTTTACTGCAAAGAGCTAATAAGAATTGGTGCAAATATGAGGGAAAATACGTTTACAACCAGGACATGCACATAAAAATGTCCTTCAGGGTCATCTAATCGATTGAACCCAATAGAGGGTTTCACAGTCTTAGCAAGATGTGGTACCCAATGACAGTGACCGGTGACTCGTTTAACAAACTTCTAAATCTATTTTTGCAGAGAGCTTTTAATCATGTGAAGAGATTTTGCTGTAGATATAATTGCGTACATTTTGAACGTTGCAATACTGAACACTGCTGTGGACTTGCATCTGTGAAAAATTAAACCAACAATGATGGGAAAGTAGCAAGAATAGTTTGGAAAGTAGGTCATCTGAAAAGCATTTATCAACATTGCGATGGGGAAAGGTTTATGGTCTTCTTAGTTCTGTATACAATAGACTGTTGGCTGTCTGATTGTTTACTGACTGACCAATTAGAGGGCTCAATGTCTATGCAACACAACAATTGACACAGCAATCACACACTTTGCAGAAGTTAGCTATGCGTTTACCTTTTTTTTTTTTTTTTACTTTGACATTCACATTTACCTATTACTTTTAATACCTATATACTACATTTATATTTGGAGTTTGGCTAGGAAGGTACCAAGATTCTCCTTAGAAATTACTTAAGCTAACAACAAGTGATAGCCTCATGTCTCTGAAGAGTCTCACTCATCCAATTTAATCACAACAAATGGTTAAAAAAAAAGTCGTCTGGACATTTGCAGAAAACTGTTCATGTTATTGTTCAATGTGGAGAAATTTGAGTTGCCAATGCAGCTATATATGCATGCAAGCCATCAGAAAAAGAACCTTAAGCACATAAGAAAGTCTCCAAACAGAAAAGTCATCCATGCCAGTGAGTTCAAACCTACAACACTCTTGCATTGAGGCAGAATTAAAAACAAACAAACAAACAAAAACAAGGGGAGTAAAAATGAACTTACTGAGTTGGATGGCACCCCGAGGTTGGTCTCGATGTAGGTTTCGGTCTTGGGTTCCACGGCCTGCTCTGCCTCCAGGATCTTCTCCACGGGCATGTCCTCGTTGGCGCAGCTGGTCGACTCGACCTCGCTCTCCATTTTTTCCTTGGCTCGCTGGCGCTCCTCCTGGACAGCTGCATGTAACAACACTGGTTCCGGTCACTACTGCTGTTTTACATTTGCATCATCATCACACAAAACTATTACTGTCAGCTCATTTTGTTGGGTTTTTAGTAGTTTACAAAGGTTTAGTTCATACTTGCTGTCTTTGGTACAGTTACAACAAACACTGTGCTCAGGGACAAACCTCATCTTATTTAAAATGTTAGGTCTTGGTTCACTTCTAACTGAACCTCATAGGGAGAAAATACATTTACTTGGACCACGAGAAGATAGAAAAATGTGATTTTGAATGCCTTATTAAATACATTTCATGGAGGTTTGTGTCAAGTTTACAGGCAACAGTGATTGCATTCAGCACCAAAAACGCTCCACACAACCATCTTTTATAAACTCAAGCCATTTTGTTCAATGCTGAAAATGTCATTGTGAATGCTAAGTTAACCAGGAGGTAAATGAACAAAAAGGAACGCTTTCTGTTTTTATCCGAACTTAAAAGAAATGGACTGCAAGTGTAAACAAAGCCTTTAGAAACAGTTTACCTATAAGCTCAATGCTCACAAATACTGCTGAAGCTTCCTTAAAGGCTTTACTTTTAACATTATAATGAAATGTTTAAAAGAGATGTTTGATAAAAGATTCAACTTCAGCAGAGCTGAGTATATGTCCAGACAATGAAGGTATGTTAGTGTTACAAGAAAGTTTAGGAGAGGGCTGTAGGCACAGTTTAGCCAGCTGGCTCAAACATAATTTTCCATAAAATAACTAATATTTGTGGTTTCGGAAGCAAAATTACAAAGGTATAGATTTTTTTGACTTAACTGTGTCTCATTTCAAGTTAAATTTGTACCTTTAATAATTATTAATAAAACAGTGACTACTGAGAAAGTGCAAAATGTATATGAATGAAGAAATCTATATGAATTTGTAAATCCCAAGAGAACTTGAATGCAGTTGAATTTCACTCTCATACATGTCAACTCAGGCAAAAAATCTGTGTAGGCTCATAGATGAACATCCAGGCTGACAATACATAAAAACAAAGAATTAACAAAATCTACTGGATTTTAATTTTTCATCCAAGCACCATCATCAGTTTTAAATTTACAGGACACAGGAAGTCACTAGCATTAAATACACAGCTGAAGGTCACATCATCAATCAGTGTGTGACAGTGTGTCACTGACTGTGTTGCCAGATAAAGTGGTATTTATTCGCTTAAGGAAATGCCCTCCTCTACTCTGAGGAGGAATAAGGTAGTTCACTCATAAATCGCTGAGGTATAGTCTTTAAGTTCAGTGAGGGCTTCTCCACTCTAACACAAATGGCCTCCTTCATGCCCCTCCCGAACCACCTCTCCTCCTTTTCCAGTATGTGTACACTTTGCTCCTGAAAACTGTGTTGATGTTTTTGTAGATGTAAATACACTGCTGAGTCCTGTCCTGAGGAGCTGAGCCACCAGTGTTAGTACATGCACTTGTGTAAGGGCTGCCTGGTCTCCAGTCTCTACACTCCTCACTGCACTCAGACAAGTCAGACAAATGTTAAAAATCCAGTCATAAGAGATTAATCATGCTATAAAGCCTGAGATAGCTCTCTCTTTAGAGTCTTTAACTTTGGCCACAAACTGTAGCACTAGAAAAAGTCATTTCTTATTTCCAACTTTTCCAGGAGAACTTTCTGCTTCATATGTTTATCAGGAAACTGCAAAACTAAATACATGTACTTGTTTATCCTTTGCTCACACATAACTATTGTGTTGACACTGCTCGCATGAGTCTGCATGAATATTTCAAGTGTCTACAAGTGTAGGTGCCGACTCTGCTTACTGAATATGAATGAATGTGCATAACCCTGCATGCATTATAGCAGTACACAATGGAGAGACATAAAGCATTAATAATTGCTTGAACTGTGTAAATACCAAACAATCAAGACCTTAGACCTGCATTATACGAGACGCAGTGGCAGAGATTCTCAAGGACTCCTTCAAACTTAGTTATCAAAGAAATGTGTTTTCCATGTCAAACTTGGCGGTAAACATCCAGCTTCTTTTCTGCACACTTCGTCGCTGGGTATAAATAATATAGAGTCTGTCACCCCCTCATTTTTTTGTATGGTCACTTTTATCCACAAAAACTAAATGTTATGTTGTCCCGGAATAAACTATAGCAATATATACCTGTACTGTAATGCTGATTGTTCAGGTTGCCTGTCCTGAGGGGAAGATGGGCATGTCCCACCAAGAGGAGACCCCGGGGAAGGTCTATATGCCGGAGGGATTATGGCTGTTCCCCAATTGCAAGGATCCTTCCTCTGGGGGCTGCTTGGAGGCGTTTTCTCCAGAGATAGCCCCTCTGAAGAGAAGGTGAGTGTCCTGCTAATGACACATGTGAACGTTTTGGAACATGCTTTAGAGCATCCACGCCGCGTCACTGTGTCATGTGACGTGATCAAAACAGGTGCATTAAAACCAACTCCTTCACAAGCTGTAAGTGAATTGTGAGCAATTTGAATTTGAATTTGAAGGCAAGGCTGCAGACAATGGACAGGTGAATGCTTTGTGAATTAGCCAAATCTTGGAGACAAGCTTCAGAGAAGGTGGGGAATTTGGGGAATGGAACAGCACTTTGCAAGGCACTGATGGCTCCAATATGGCCCAGCCAAAGAATACTGCCAAATGGAAAACACCCTTTGTCTCTCAGCTGGCCTGGAAACACCACAGAATTTCACAAGATGAGCTAGAGGAAGTGTCTGGGAAAAGGGAAGGTCTGGGCATCTCTGCTTAGATTGCTGCCTCTGTGACAGAGCCCCAGATAAACGATAAAAGGTCGATATTTCATGATTTTCTCTTTAAAATCTTTTGCGGAACTTGATTATGGAGCTATATGCATAGTTAAAGCTGTGCACATGAACAAACCAGGCTGTGATTTGGCATAATATTACAATTCAACGGAATGACATTAAAAACTTTGGGCCATGGTTAAAATAAGCAAAAAAAAAAAAAAAAAAAAAAAAACTTTTTTCAGGCTAGAAATAGTTTGGGACACCTTTGCATTAGTATTTCACGCTTTATAACTTTGAGTATATGTATGGAACACATCTTATTTTGGGGAGCTGTTATTTTCACTTTGCAGAGAATGCTTGGATTAGATAGCTGTAGCTCCCTGCTGGCAATCGTGGGGAATGGACAGAGCATAAAATCACTATTTAGCACAGCAATTAGCAACATGATGCAAACAGAGAGATAAATAAGGTGACTCATTAGTGACGCAAATATAAGTCCTAAAATTATCAAAATGAGTCCAGTGACTGGTGTACGGGCTTTAGAAATGTGCAGAAGCATATCCTGGTTTCATGTGTCTGTGTAGAGCAGTTAGACCGAGAGTTTTCAGCTCTTGAGAAATGGACGGGCTCAGCATACAGGAAACAAGAGAAACCAAATGAAAACTTTACTCCAGGTATGTTTTTGAGGTGAAAACAACATTATAACATAGTTCAAAGCTCAACAAGTCAATCTAAAATAAGAGGAGACCATTAATTGTCTGCAAATAATTCTATGCTAAAGTCCTCTTTTGTCTAACCAAAAAAAAAAGTACAGATCAATAAAGGGATTGTATGAAAATGTCTGGTTTCAGCAAAAAAAAAAAAAAAAAAAAAACAAGAAAAAAAAACAGAAAAAGCAGTCTTGCTGGTTCTGCCAAATGATTGGCTCAACTGGGAGACACAGGAAATGGTTTGTGTGCTGAGCAGACACTGAGACACAATGTGGCTAAACCACTCCTCCACCCCTCCAAAAGCCAAATGCTATGATGTACCTAATTCAACCCTCCACCCCCCTCAAAAGAAAGAAGTACTCTGGCTTTTCTTTCATACGTTCAGCCTAATCAAAATTTATGGGCGCTGTGTGACAAGCAGCTTTCAGACATGTAATATTAGGATGCCGTATACTGCACACACCTGGGGAGCTGCCATGTTTTGCTCGGCACATGCTAGCAGTATCCAGCACACTTTCAGGATGATCTTACATCTCGTGTTTCCCTTTCCCCTGTTTGCTATTCCAAGTCCTGAATCAGAGAGGCCGTGGTCGTGTTTAGGGAGGGGGGCACTTGGTTGGGGCCCCACTTTGGAGGAGTGGCTGTCTGGTGGTGCAGGTCAGCCCAAGGGTAGAATACTTGTGTCGGAGTCAGGGAGAGGTGAGCAGGGCTGAAATCATGTTAGCTTTACCCCCCCACCCCCTCCCTCCTCTTCCCTTCTCCCTTCCCTCTTTCCTTACCGGGAGAGCATAAATTCATTTAATCCTGTTTTTCTGTGGATTCGCTCAGCGTTTTGGGCTACTGCCGCCTTGTTCCTGAGCCACAGCCCTGGGGGTGTAGGTATGGAGAGAGAGAGAGAGGGCTTAGGCAGAGCCGTGAGTGAGGCGAAAGGCAGTAAATGATAATATCCTTGAAAGGAGTAAAGAAGTGTACAATGGTATAAATAAAAGGAGGAAGGAGGGGACCCGGGGCCAAGCAGGGGTCAGGACAGATTGGGCGACATAAGAATAGAATGAAGATTAGATTCTTGTAGCATTTGTTCCACCGTAAACAATTGGTTTACACCTGGCTGCCATCTTGGTTTCGGTGATTAGGGCCATGCTTTTGGTGTATGTGTACCAACTGTATGAGCACAAAAAATGTTTTGCCCTGTCCATTACACCTCCAGTAAGGCTAACATATCACACCTTAAAGGGGCTATATTATGCTTCAATTCATATGTGTAACCCAATCTTGGTCACATCTACAAACATTGCACTCTTTAAAACCTTTAAAAACCTTATCTGACTAAAAAGAGAACATGTTTAATAATTACTGTACTGGTGCCATAAAAAAAAAACAGGTGAAGAGACCAGCAGAGGGCATAGTGTTGCAGTCTTTTGTACATAATCAAAGAAAAACAGCACTTCACTACCTTAAACATTTTGTATGTTGCCATTTTACTAAATAATGAAAAAAAAAAAAAAAGCTGTGAGTTGCTTCCTGGAGTGGGTGGGGGTTCGTGTGTGAGGCCTCAGAACTGTCGGTCCAGAAAATAGAGGATTACTTAAACATGCGTGAATGAAACATAACACAACTCCAGCAATGTTATTGAAACATAACATAGAAGAAAGCTCAAACAATTTTGCAAAATATAGACCCTTTAACTTCATAAAATAATCAGACTGCAGAGTTAACATACAACTTCTGTTCTTCTAAAGCCACTAAAATATACCCTGGCTATCTTTTGTCCAGAAACTAGAACTACAAATCTAACTTTGTCCAAAACCATACAGAGGAAGAGGAAATCCTTTAACTTAAGTCCATAACAGTACTCTCAGGCTAATGCTGCATTCATGTGTTCCAGTTATGTATTACCATTTAGCTTTTGTTAAAAGAGAAAATAAGCTAATGCCAAAACTGAGTCAAAGTTAACATCAATAAATTTGGCTTAACTTATCAATTCAGTTCTAAATAGCCATCACAACACAAACTTATTAAGTAAAAATATGAAATATGATCTAAAATATGCATTCCTAGTGCAACAGCTAAACATTCAAATGAGCTATAAGCTATGGTAGGCTAGCTTTCTCTTTCTAGACCTTTTATTTCGAGTCCACACTCACAATTTGCTGCATGTCTCTCCCTGCTCTTTCACCCTTGATTTCCTATCATTACTCAGCTGTCATATAAAGCTGAAAAAATATTTTACAAAAAAAAGTTTAGCTAGTAGCAGAGAGCCAAAACATGCCTCTTAGCCTTTGTTTAGATGTGCTGCATTCCACTGTCCACCTCTAGTGTCCTGCCACCTCCCTTTGATCCAATCTTCAGAAAACGTTTCACTAAACAGAACCTCAGTACTTCTGTGTATTGATTACACTGACATATTTTAAGATTCAGTTTTAGTTAAAGGTATTAGTGAGAGAGTTAGGTAAGTTTAGACAAACCAAAGTGTTGATACCAGAGGCAAAAACAAATCCTGTTTATTTAGTATATGAATAACTGCCCTTCCCAGTTTACCCTATACATCATATATATGGTACAACCGTGATCCTAATGGCGACAAGCTAAGATTGATTCATTGAACGTGTGAAAGAGTACTTAACAGCCGGGCTGGGGCGCGCTAATATTTTTAACACCCTCCCAAGTGTTAGAATTCGCACCTCACTGCCTCTTTTTACCACAATTTTCCGCTTGCTAATCTCCCCCTTCCAGGACGCATCATGATACTTTTTTCAATCCAGCCCCAATCTGCTTCCAGAACTCATTCAGGAGAAATACTCACTGACTAGACAATGAGCTCTCCACTAACAACTTATTAAGCGCTAGAGTTTAACCTTGGGATCTATTCAAATTGAGTTAGCATCTTGTTGCGTTGCATGTTGGAGTAACTGTGCCTCAACAAGGAAAAAAAAAGAAAGAAAAATAAGTCATTTTGTAGCCCACTGAAGTGCCTGAGGCTGAGGTTGTTTTTTAGCCATTCGAATAGTGCACATTCCTCTGTGTATGTTATGGACCACAGCCAGTGTTCATAAAGGTGTTTTTGTCTGGCCTATAGATTAAAATGTTCTCTTAGAGCACTCTAGAAGAGCCAAAGAGGCAGTTTTACAAAAATAATAAGAGAATAATTCGAGTGAGAAAATAGCACAACACAACATTATGAACAGGTTAAGTCCCGTTGCCATGGTGACACCAGGTGCATATTATGAAAAAAATCCCAGCAAAAATAACCAAGAGAATAGGATGGATTAAAATCTCTTTCTACTGTCAGTTTAATTACATGTGCATACACAGAGCACTTATAGCTACACTATACACAGTCTTAAAGCCCATTTTTACTTTATCTTTAATAGGCCCTTTTACTGTTTGTAGCCTAAACAGAACATGTGCCTTCGAAAGACTGGTACCGGACGTTAAAAAGACAATAAAAACAATTTTTAATGACGGAATTGGCGCTAGCCACCAAACATTGCAATTTAGGGTTAGATACTGTTTAATCAAGACAGGTTTGGCAACTGACAACCACTTGACCACATGCAAGTAATATCAGAACCTAGTTTGATAACGTTCACATTTTACATAACCATTAGTGTCTATAATTAGAATTTAAGCTAAATGCTAAGTGATTTACATTTCTTTTGTTGTTTCGCTCAGATTTATTTAATCAATTACATCAAATCCTACTTTAATAAGTTAATTTTAGCAACTGGAAAACCACCAAACAACAACCATTTGTTCCTGCTGTCCAAAAACGTAAATATTTTTATTTTACTGTTGTTGGGGGCGCTAGTGAACACAGCTTAAGCAAGTTAGTCACAATATATTCAAAAATTGAACAGACCACCACTATTTTGCCTAGTTTTCTTGGCTTAAATAAATATCTTTCTCTTCTGTCTCAGTAAAACCTTTGACTGTCGTTGTTTGTTACTCCTACTGGTTATTTAAGATAATGCACACATTGACATAGAAAACGGTTGGAAGTATTAACTCTGCGATGACAATGATTGGGATGAACTGATCTATTTAAGTAGAAAATGGGAGTATAAATGAGCCTTTACAGTTGGGAAGGGATAAATAGGAATAAAACTTAAAGACATCATCATAGTGAAAGATGGCTTTTTTTTTTTTACACTGGATTCCCACCCACATTAAGCCTTGCACCAGTTACCCGGCCCCTCTCCTGAAATCTTCAGGAGCGCCTGGTTGTTTGAACACAATCTGTTCTGCTACTCCAGTATAAAAAAGTCATTATTCGTAACATGTATGCATATAGGCTTTTATAATTTACATAAATGTATTTTTTTTTATTTGACCTTTATTTAACCAGGAAAGTCCCACTGAGATTCAGAATCTCTTTTACAGGGGAGTCCTGGCCCCATGGGGGACCTATTGTACATGTTTTTAGTGGTAGGGGAAACCGGAGCACCCGGTGAAAACCTACACAAACACAGGGAGAACATGCAAACTCACACAGAAAGGCCCTAACCGGTCCGGGAATGGAACCAGGGATCTTCTTGCTGTGAGGCAGGAGTGCTATCCATTATGCCACTGTGCCATTTCAATAATTCAATAATTAATACAGACAGTATTAAAACACAATGATTGTAATTGTAAGGGGTGGTATTGGTGATGATTATTAAATCAAAGGTGTGAAAGCTGGTATCACACATCACTACTTGCTACTTGATGTCACCAGCTGTTAAGGTCTACAAACAAAGCTTTTTGTATTGTTTCTGAAGTCTACCTATTTTGCCATCACTCATCAAACTTCATAAACTTTTAAAGCAGAAAAGTGTAACTTTGCTTGTTTCTTTCCTGTTTATAACTCATTTTCCTCTAGGGGAACGGCAGTAGCCCAGTAGGCAGAGACATTCACCCACTAACCCGAAGGTTTGTGGTTTGGTCCCAGCTACCAGCATTGTACACTGCCGTTGTGTCTTAGGGCAATACACCTCACTGACCCTGTCTGAATGAATGAGTGTATGATTGATGGTGGTTGGAGGTCATAGGCACAGAATAGCAGCTACCTTTCCGTCAGTCTGCCCCAGGGCCACTGTGGCTACAGGGGTAGCTCACCACCACTGAGTGTGACTGAAAAGTGAATAAATAATGCAATTGTAAAGCATCTCTTGGGCCAAAAAAGTGCTATACAAGACTGTTGCTTTATTACAGAGCTCCCCTTACAGTTCAGAGTATAGCGCTATTGTAAAACTGCACAAGTCCAGTTGACTTTTGTGTGACCCCTCGCTCGACTTTACTTTTGTTTTTCCCTCTGCATATCTGTAGTACAGTAGTTAGTTTCTTCTCAGTTTCTTTGGCCGCTCTGCCATGACACAAATCAAGAAATAAAGGCATCACTAGCTTGCTAGTTGGCTAACCGTGATGTGGTGCTTTCTCACGAGACCCAAGACTTCAGGGACACCGGGTCAGCAGAATTCAGCGTCTCACACCAGAGACAGCAGGGCAAGATGCATGGGGCTTTATTCAGCTTGTAACAACTCATTTAGCCACCACATTGACTCTGAAATTATTTACTTGAATTACTTAAATGATTTTGTTCTGCTTTAACTTTCTTCAAATGTAAAATTGATATCATGCACTGAACCCAATAGAGTGAACACATCTATAGCAAGCTAAAAATATTCATATTCAACAAATTTTGACTACTCTGAGCCATAGCTTCACTATGAGGCTTGTCTTCATCTGACAGAGCTAGCAGCAGAATGCCTGGCCTATACCAGTACTCTCTAATTTGAGGAATGCTGTCCACATTTTTACTGCTAGTAATTACAATGCAATAATCTAATTTGGGCACTTTGATTAAATTTTGAAACGAGACTCTGGCAAAATAAACAGACTAAACAAGAGTGTAATTGTCCACACAGGCCCCTGCGCAGTATAGCAACAGCAGCAAGCAGCCGTATACCAGTGACTAGCATGAGAATGAGAGCTGCAAAAAGCCAGAGGTTTGGGAAAATTGTTATATTTTGATTCTTTTGCGGAAATCCCTCAGGACTGCCTAATCACACACAGTTCCTCAGCATTTCCAGATGGAGAAGTGAGGAGCATTCCCAGGGCATATGCAGCTGAATGCATTTCCACCCAAAAAAAAAAAAAAAAAAAATACTGCCACAAGTCAAAAAACTCCAAAAATACAATAAGGCCTGTAGCGGCAGCATTATTATGTAGCAGGAGACTCACAGTGGGAACTTCCTGTGTATAATTTGACACAGGCTGTGAGGGGGAGAAGTTGCCTGACTGTGCTTTTCTCAAAGGAAAGCAATAAAAAGAAGCATAATCCAGCCATAATATCACACCTTAGACTATTAAAATTAATTGTTTTTTTTGTATGGTCGTTATACCATATTTTGGGTGGATTGTGTATCCTATCATAAATCCCAGCAGATGCTTAATTCTTATCCTCAGCTGTTTCTGGTTTAAGTTTGATACCATGTCCATGCTAACATGTTTTCATTTTCAATTAAAAAGTGACTAGTTAGAGATTACTAGTTACTCTTTTTAAAAGTAATATATTACTTTACTTAGTTACTGACTTATGAAAGTAACTTAGTTACTTTACTTTTGGATTACTTCCTGACAGCAGGTGAGATATAGGCTTATAGGCCTAAATGAACCCAGTTCTAAATAGAAGAAGCCTGTAGCCTCACTATTGCCCTTAGCAGCACTGTTATTTCTCTCTTCATACAGACGTTACAGCAGAGTTTAAGCTGCATTCACTTCAGCAGCCTGACATGGCAAATACTGCCATTTAAGTTCACCTGTCCCTGTCCCTGTGCAGCGGTCCTGCTTTTTCACATCAGTAAAAACACGGAGATTGAGCTCCTGTGGACAGAGTTTTATTTCACTTCATTGAGGCTAAAATGCGCTTGTTGTTAGCGCCAAAGAGGTGCATGTTTCTTCTTTCCCCGCTGACAGCAGCGGCAGCTGACACACACTCACCCCGACACACACGCAGAGAGCGGGCGGACAGGAGGAGGAGCCGTAACGCGCATGAGCAGGAGCAGAGAAGGAGCGATATGAAATGAAAGTACTAAACGTATTAGCACTAAATGTTTGTTTTATTTTCGGTCCGTGTAAACTTCGGTTTACACGGACCGTTCGGTCTCGCGGTAAACTGCAGGTAAATGAAATTGTCTGTAGTGACTGTCACGCAACTAACTAATTGGGTATTTTGTTAGTAACTGTAATATTATTACTGGCAGCTCAAAAGTAACGCGTTATCCGCTGTGATACTGACGAATGTAATCTCATTACTGTAACTCGTTACTTTGTAACGTGTTACTCCCAACACTGTTCATTTTAAAGAGCACATCTTTTACTGTGTTTTCATATTTCAGCATCAACACTGGAGGTTCGCAACCAAGACCAGTGCAATGCTTTGCCTCAGACAGGCACTCAGTACATTTACATTCAAAGCATAATCAAAAAATGCTCATAGCTTGATTAAAAGGTCCCCTATTCTGCTAAAGACTTTTTTTTAGCTTTTAACCATGTTATTATGTTTCCACTTAAAACACTAACCCATCTAAAAGCAGTGATTGACTTTTGACTATATAATATATCTGTACTATCATGTTTAGATCTGGTAGAGACCTGGTACAGTCCTGGTTTAGACTTTGTTTAGTCCTGGTTTAGACATGATTTCGTCCCAGTTTATCCTGGTTAAGTCCTGGTTTAGACCTGGAGTTTAGTCCTAGTTTAGACCTGGTTTATATCTTTAGTTTAGTCCTGATTTAGAGCTGGTTTAGACTTGGTTTAGATCTGGTTTAGACCTATGATTTAGTCCTGATTTAGGCCACATATTTTTTGAGTACTTGTACTTGGTGTGAAAAGTTTTGAGAATCACTGCTGTATCTGACTCTTATCTTGTATGTGACAAAATAAATTAATCACTTAACAGCAGTGTGTAAAAGGAATCATCTCTGGAAAAAAATAACAATGTCTCCTAGATTTTCTTATTAAAGATTTGAAAATACCGGCAATCTCCACTAAGAGTCTCTCTCATTTGCTGAGTAAGAAAGCATATGAATTTTAGCTACATGAGATTACACTGGAAGAGGGCAGATAAATAAAACAAGTTAACCCAAGAGTAGCAGAAAGAGCAGAGGTTAGTATAAGGTATCTTATGGAATGGTTAAAGGTGTTCTATCCTGTACGGTATGTGCTGTACCTTCTCTCTTCATGCCCATGGCTAAACACTTCTGGTAGCGGCAGTACTGGCAGCGGTTCCTCTGGCGCTTGTCGATCACACAGTCCTTGTTGTCACGGCACGTGTAGGTCAGGTCCTTCCGCACCGTCCGCTTGAAGAAACCTTTGCAGCCCTCGCAGCTGTACACGCCATAGTGTTTACCTGCGGGAACAATGGAGACACAGGTTATGTACTGTTGTGTACATCCAAGCAAAAAATATAAACTCTAAAGTCTTGGTTTGATTGACACAATGTAGTGACAGCAGCAGATGAGAAAGAAGAATGCATTTTTGATATTTCTGATCTAAGTTTATTTTTAGACAGGTGTCGTTTTTATCTGTCAAAGAATCATTATTCATATTTAAGGGTAAAGGGAGGATCCATATAATTGTTCAGTTATGTATTACTTTGTGTTCCTTTCATTAAATGGGTTAAACAGAATTCAAAATACATACAGTATATGAACATTTATAAGTGTGGATACAGAGAAGACTATTGTAGTGTTCATACTGAGGCTATATACATTGGCAATAGTATATTTTTGACACCCTAGTTGTCTTGTTATGTGATATTAGAAAAGTGATATTTTCAAATGTGACATCTATCCCACCTGCAATACATTTTTTAAGATGCAGAACTGAGTAAAATACAGTTTGTGCATCACATATTTCTCAGTTTTTCACTACTTTTTACACAGTTTCTTTGTGTACTAATGTCACCATGCAGCACTGTATTATCAGCATTTATCTGTATTATCAGCATTTATTAATGTAATGTTGATCACAATTACAGACTACAGATGCAAATTAGCTTAAAAGGCTAGACTCTGGTACAAGCATTGTTGCTATAAGACTAATGTCTTCAGTATGGTGCCCTGATAAATAAAGACATGAAATGAAAACATTCCTTCATATTCTTTCATTCACTCCTCTTAGGGGTTGTAGGAGACTGGAGCCTATCCCAGCTACTATAGGCCTTTGGCGGGGTACACCCAGGACAGAGCTAGTTAGTTACAGGGCTAACACAGAGACATACATTGGCAGACAACAACCAGTAGGGGCATTTTAGGGTTACCAATCTACCTAAAGACTGGGACACACCAACCTAACGCCTGACCATCATCAGAAGACTCATCATCAGAAGAGCAAAATAGGTCTACAGACACACGCAGACTACTAAGAAGGTTTTGCATGCGTGCCCATAACACCAGGAACCCCTTGCTGGGAGGCAAGAGCACCAACTGTTCTGCCACCATGCAAACATTTGAGGACCTAATTTTCCTGGCCAAAGCTCCTGACATGCTCTGAACATTACATTTATTTAAAAAAAAATCACATCTTAGGGTTTAGTTTTTTTTATTATTTATTTTACATATTAGTTATTTAAACATAAGAAAAAAGAAATTACACACGGCTACTGTACATACTGTATTCAAAGTAAATAACACCTTGAATGACTGGAGTTACACATGTGAAAGCTGGCAGCTGTAGTGCTCTCAGTGTTGGGGGTAGTGGGGGTTAAGCTGGGGTCCCGGGGAGGGGTCAGGGGGCCCCAATAGAGCCTCTGTAGGGGGGCCCCGTGGATTCGATATCACGTTGTGTTTTGGGCCACATGCGTATCTTTTGAACAGCTCCTCTTTGTTAATTATGATGAATGAAGTTTGCCATTAGCATTTGTGCATAGCCGCTCACACGGTTCCTTTCTGGCTTGTGGGACCACCGTGGAAGACAAACAGCACACTTAAATGAAGCATGACCTGCTATTAAGCAATGTTTTTGAGTTTCGCCCCAGGTTGTGTGTAGCCATGATGACGCAGAACTAAGCTAAAACTGTCCATTGAATTAGACATCCAGCTTCATCCCGTGGCGTGGAGTTTTTTTTCATGGTCCCTTTGTAGAAATGGTGCAACACTGGCTTATTTGTTGGCCGTGTGAAAATGTGGAGGTGTCTTGGCTAAGACGGCTGCTGTACAGTTATCAGTGCATTGACATGGGCTGAATGTTTGCACGGCCGATGTGGTTAGCCTGGCTCCGGACCAATGAGTGCTCTGTGATTAGAAGAGAAGTGTGGAGTAAGCATCAGCTGTGTGTGTGTGAACGGCGGTGGAAAGATAAACGCACAAGTAATGACATGTTTAATGTTGTATAGAGGAATGACATGGGTCTCCAAGAAAAACTGAATTCGAAACATAACATTGATAGTTTGAGTTAGAAGGGGCTATATTATGCTTTTATTTATATTTTTAAACCAATCTTGGTTACTTTGAGAACAGCATTGCAGGTTGTACAGCCATTAAAAACAGTACCTGACTAAAAGAAAATGCTATAAGTCCTCTACATAAAGAAACAGGTTAAGAGACCAGCACAGTGTTTTGAACATAATTTGAAGAATAAAAAACACAAAAACAATGCCAAATTATGCAATTTTACTACAAAATGGAAAATAGATGTGAGGAACCCATAGAAACAGAGCTGTACACAGTTTTTTGTTGTTGTTGTTGTTGTTTTGAGGGATAAATAAATGAGAGCAGACAGGATGCAGAGGGGTTGTTGATTTTAAGGGTGCTCCGATCAGGATTTTTGAGGCCGATAACCGATCAGCCTTTGCTGTGATTGGCCGATACCGAACATGGCCAATACCAATCACATGGTCTTCAATGTAGTAATGTAATGTATGCAGGCTATTATTAGTTCCACTTGAAAAATACTGTAGCCTTTGTAAATGTAAAAGTACAACAAAATTCTACTTATTTTTGTTTTAGAAGAGGTTTTGTTGCATTATCGGCCTTTAATGTGTGCCCACAAGTGTCCATGTGGCTTTGTTTGAATGCTCCGCTGATGTAAAAATCAGCTGTTCTTAATTGGTGCCTTTAGTGCGAGTCCGCGGGTGCAGCGGCTCCGTGTAACGCGCAACCAAACCAGGTTGAAACACAGTGGACTTAAGAGCAGACAGCTCCTGCAGCCAGTTTTGACAACGTCCATACGAAGAAAACGTGCAAAGAGAGCAGAGAAGACAATGATGAAAGGTGCTCTTCCCAGACACACGGACACATGGACTGCATTTTTACTTTCTCTTTCCATTAGCAGCCATTTGGCGCAGTTTAAGTCACAAAACACGCAGTTAACAACACACAGACAGATTCTGAACTTTCTTAATGCTTTTAATGTAAATGTTAACGGGTTAGCTGTAGCTCTATTTATGTTGGCGTTTGCAAATACACGCACTGCTGTGCCTTGGTTCTGTCCCATGCGCTCCAAGAGCAGGCGGGGACAAAGTGGGGACATAAAGCAGCACCTCCGGGGCAGGTTTGTGTTAGTTATAACCAGGGCTTAACTTACAAACACTGCTAGAATAACGCTACTACTGTTTAATCAAACCGGAGTTGCAGGACAGTAAATATGAGAGCCTCGCGTGTTTGTGGTAATTTGATCGGCCCTTCTGATCGGCCCATTTTACCAATCACCAATCACTCTATTTTTAGCCATGATCAGCCGATTACCGATCGCAGCCAATCGATCTGAGCACCGTTAGTTAATTTGTCAGTACTTCCTGGAGTGGGCGTGGGTTCGTGGGAGAGGCAGAAGTACGTGTGAATGAGCATTTTGAGGGTTCAGAAACTCCAAGTCCAAGTTGGATAGGACTAATCTGAGTGGAGTCTAAGTCGAGTCATCAGCACTTACAGTTCAAGTCTGAGTTCAAATCTGAGCCCTCAATTTGCAAGACTGAGTCCAAGTCATTAAAATAAAGTTTGAGCCAAATGCGAGTCAAGTCATCATCACCTGAAAGCGCGTCCAAGTCTCAATTCCAAATTGCAAGTCCAGACCACTAAAAAGTTTTCTTAAAGTTTTCAGTCAATGTTCTCACTTTAATTGTGGTACAAAAATCCACAGAAACAGTGTAGAAATTGTTTTCTATCAACAGGTCTGGGATAAGCGTATACACTGCATGTAAATGCGACTCAAATTTGCATTTATGATCAAGTTTGAGTACAGGGCAAGTCACGAGTCACTGCCCCTGAGAAACTCATATGAGTCAAGTCCTGGGTCATCATTTGGATGGAAGTCCTGGGCCCCAAAAATATGGCCAATACCTGGACTTGAGTCCTCCATCTCTGGGTTGCAAACTGTCACCAGCATTATCCCAGTGGAAGCTTTTGCTACAGTATAAAGAATAAACCATACCTTTTCTACCAGACCCAGGACTTTTCTGTGTCTCAAAGTATGCAATCGGATTTACTGACTCTAGCTTGGTGACAGGTAGCTTTAATAGACTCCCTTTTGTTTTGCGAATCTGTTATTGTCAGTATCTGTTGTGTATGTCTGCTGTATAGTTACAATTCTGCTCCTACATGTTTTTTTTTTTTTTGTTTTTTTGCTCCCTTACTTATTAATGCCTCTCCTACAGTATATTAAGTTACTAACAAGAAGGTGACCACCCACAGAATGGCAACAATGGCATCTCAAAGCTTCATGCTAGACATGTCCTGGGATGAGTGATGGCTGTGGTTGGCTTCCCTTAGACACAGCCTCTTTATCTCACCTAAATCCAGGTTTCACTCATTCATCAGACCATAGGATCCACACACTGTCAGGACTTTCTCTGTTTGATGTTTGAGGGTGAGACTAAGCCTGCACCCCCCCCCCCCCCCCAAAAAAAAATAAAATAAAAAATAAAATAAAATAAAAAAAATATGCAGAATATTGGAAAAATGGTATGGCCTGCAATGTTTCAGCATCTGCTAGGCTCTGGAATAACCTGCACCCATCAAATATAGGGATGAATCTATAAATTAGAAGCACTTGGAGAGAACAGACCGCCACCAAGACATTAGCGTTCAAGTCTGTACACCAGTTTGACTTAAAGATATATTTCTATTGTAATGCCAGGCTCAAATATTGCCTACACGAAGACTAAACCATCACTAAACAAGGGCTTAACTGGGGCCCTGTTCTAGGATGCATTATGAGAGGTTTGGTGAGGTAACTTGTGGGCTAAACTATGCGTTTCTGTGCAATAAAGTTGGTTCACTATCTATTCAGGTAGCTCTCTCTATGGAAGCTTAAGCTAAACAGCTAACGTGCACCAGAAATCTAGAAATGGCACAGAAACATGGCCTTACTGACAAATCAGGTTTGAGAAATGAGGGTAGAGAAGTGTAGACCTCTGCCAAGGCACTGGTCCTACCTTGTAATGAAAAATATAATAGTGGCCAGACATGGGCTCATACTCGAAGATCATCCATTTCAGGAATAAATGCTCCTTCTATTGAGCCACAAAATCCAGTTCAAGTAAATGCTATATTTATAGCTCAATATCACAACAGCAGTCACCTCAAATTAATAGTCAAGTCAAATCAATTAGTCACACAATTAAACATAAACACATCATTAAACATAAACAATCACTACACTAAACTAAACATATCCAGAACATCGCCTGTCCTTAGACCCTCCTTCTTGCTAAAAAACAAACAAACAAAAAAACTCCTAAAAAACCCAACCTTTCACATGCCTTAAAGACAGGACTATATATGCGCTGTTCATTTTTCATTTATTTGTGTCTGGGTAGGTCCTGACACTGACTGTCTCTGACCTATTATTGTGATTGGTTGTTTTCCCCTGCCTCCGCCTTCTTAACATGAACACTCTCACAGTTTCACAGAGAAACTCAGGTTTAACTCAACAAACTGGCTTTGTCTAACCAGGTAGGAAAGACGTACAGTATACTTAGAGTGGGTAGTGAACCCAGGACTAAATTGGTCTCCACTTGGACTATATGTAGGATTGAACCCTGGAAGCTTGAAAAATGCATGGGAACTCTGTGTGCTCGTATTCTGTATTACAGTTCAGTGGCTATAAATGGCTCTTTGGTTGCATAAAAAGAGGCATTTTTTCATGTTTAGCCTCTTTCACTGCATTTAGCCCAGATTTGAGCAGAAATCCTCTGACTGTTGTCCTTCCAGTAAAACCTCCCACAGCGTGGAGCAATAGTGTGTAGTGGTGCCAGGGCGGTTCAGCTGTGGACTAGAGTGCATCTTTGGAGGTCTTTTATTTTGGAGGGGTTTCAGTGTGGTTTTTACAGCACTGCCCGCATTTGATCCAATAGTATGCCTTTGCCTAGCAATGATTTATATGTCCAAATAAGAGATCCAAGTAAGAGGTATTTAAAATGTTTTCATAAGGAGGAAGTACAAGTAACAGTGTCTTTATAGTGGCTCTAGTGGTTGTGTAACATAGTCAAAATAATGTTTGAACCACATGACTGAAGGCAGGACATAACTTCTAATGTAGATGTTATGGCTGGCTTGCTCAAGTCTCCTTTAACTGTCATTCAAAAAATAGCTTTACATCGCAAGTCATAAGTTACATACTGTGTACATGGACATTTTCTGAACAAACCCAAAACAAGTGCTTCAGACAGGATAAAGGGCACTGCTGCACAAGAAAACAAACATATTCTTTATATTGGGAGATCATAAAGTTATACTGCTGGCATTATGTTACACTCCAAATTGATTGGTCAGCATTACTCTATATGTTGTTAGCATGGACATGGGATACAAAGTCTGCATTTAGAATTCAGTGTCTTGTCTGAGAACATTTCAAAGAGGAAGGAGCAGGGATTGAACTGTCAACCTTCTGGTTAGCAGACAGCCTGCTCTGCACTGTGATGGTAGACATTTAATATTTTTTCTACCATATCCAGATTATCATTCATTTTTAACTCTATTTTTAGGTGAAGAAAATACTCAAGAAAAACATGCATTCTCTAAAATTCAGCAAATTTGTGGTTTAGTTTCTTGTCCTACTAATAAAAACACAACTTGTATGGCACTTGTATGACATCACTGTTTATGTACCAGTGCCAAATGATAGTGTTCAAACCCTATGCAATGTCTTAAGCATCAAAACAGTAACTGAAAGGTTGGTGGATCAATTGTTTTAAGTCTCTCCTGGTTGAAATATGCTTTTGAGTGTCTAGAAAAGTGCTATGTAAGACTAATATATTATTATTATACGTTGTAAAAGCCTGCATTCCCCTCCATGTGTATTCTGTAGCAGAGTCTGTGTGTGTGTGTGTGCTGACCTGAGGATCGGTCACCGCAGATGGCACAGATGTGTTTGGTGAGGGACAGGACGGTGCTGGAGGGCTGGGCGGGCACCTTCATCACTCCGTTCAGGCCCAGCGGGGGCTTGATGTCCTCCGAGCTGCTCACCGAGTTCATGGGCGAGTTTAGCTGCAACATCAGCACAGACAAACACACACACAGACAGGTCACAACTCCAATATGGGAATGTTGCAAAACCTAGAGGCAAAGGTTTAAAGATGATCTCAGATTGGACAGTTTTGGCATGAGGTCCATCACCTCCCAAAACGTAAAACGTATGTGCACATCCTACAATTATGGGAGCCCTGAAGGGACATACTGTCATCTATTTACATTCTTCCTATTGTCAAAACAGATCTGCCAATTTTGCTTCAACAGCTATTTACAAAGTGAACACTTGCGACACAAATGGGAGGTAATAGAACTTTAAACATCTGTTGTTGTTTTTTTTTTCAAAATAGACAAAACATACACATGACTGAAAACACGGTTGTGATTAATGTGTTTCATTTCATTCAACTATTAACTGTTTTTTGTTATTGTGGGTCAAGACTCTTACGTAAGATCAAACCCAGTGTGTCAAGTGCGTTTCATTCAAAAGACAGTGGTTAGTGCTGAACAGTAGAGTGTAGGTATTCATTGAAGTGACAATGCCTTTCTTCTTTCTTTTATCCAAGTAATAAGGTATATTCTTATGCAAATCTTCTGCAAAAATCGTAATATCATCTAGCCTTTATTATCAGGCTTCCGTTGATGTGTAACACTTATCAACACTCAATCAATGACTGTCGCTAACAAAGAATGTGTCTAATTCAGAGCTAATTGTTTTGTCTAGTTTCACAGAGAAGCAAATAAAAAATATAATACAATAAAAGATTCACTAGAAGAATTGCGGATAGATGTATTATCAAAGCATTCATTCATTTTCTACCACTTATTCCCGTTAGGGGTCGCGGGTGACTGGAGCCTATCCCAGTAACTTTGGGCCATAGGCGGGGTACATCCTGGACAGGATGTACAGAGCTTGTCGCAGGGCTGACACAGAGACGAAAACAAACAGACAACCATTCACTCAGGTCAATTTAAAGTCACCAATTCACCTAACACCTACATGTCTTTGGACAGTGTGAGGAAGCTGGAGTACATGAAGAGAACCCACGGTAACATGGGGAGGACATGCAGACTCCACCCAGAAAATTCCGCCTGGGGCTCGAACCCACGATCTCCTTGCTGGGAGGCAAGATCACTAACCGCTCTGCCACCGTGCACCCCAAAGCATTCACATAATGTTAAATGAGGCAGAAATAATCACACAACAGAATGGACCAACACTAAACTTAGAACTAGAAGTTACGGAGTTCAGAACTTGATGTAAGGAAGCTGTATGGGTAAATTCAACCAGGAACAGTGATTTCTTTTCCCTGTCTACACTCTTTCACCAGTCTATCACTGTCAGCCAATCACAGCCTGCCATCTTTGCCTCTCATCCAATCACCTCTCAGTCCATTCACATATATATTTAAATGCCTTCTCCACTCAGTCATCCTGCTGTTCAGCTACGTGCCGCAACTCTCCTCCGCCTCCTTCTCCGCCTCCTTCTCCGCCACAGCAGCAGAACCATCAGCCTCCTCCGCCTCTCCTCCTCCTTCTCCAGTGTCTTTCCCCAAACTAATCTATCAAACTTTCTCTTCATCACATCGCTGATGTCTCTACCTGCCAGGTCTAAGAGCCAAAGTTTATTTCTCTAATAAATTATATGTTACTCATTTATCTGTGTTTGTCTCTCCTGGCTGAAATGTATTAGTATTTCCCAGTTTTACTTTAGCAAGAAAGCAGGAAACACTGTAGCTAGCCTTGTGTTGTTTGGGTACTCACTAAGAGCCACTATTAAAAATGCGCTGCCCTGGACCTTGCATGAATGATCGGAAATTGCTTGAAATCATAACCTCCTATTTAGGTAATTGCTCCCATTCTGACTTTTAACAGAAAGGCTTGAACGAGTCGCTGTGGGATTATTTCAAAGCCCACGTCACATCTAAATGAACTTGTACCTTGCTGAGTGCCCTAAAAGTTTCGGCTCTGATGTTATACTGAATTTCCATATCCCGCAACACAGCTGGTCAGCACTTGTAGCAGCAGCAGCAGCAGCAGCAGCCATGGCTCTATTTTGGCTTCTTTTAAGGGAACTGTCTTTCTCCTCTCCTCCCTTCTGTTTCCACATCTAAATGTAGCTCAGCGGGACCCTGCCTGCACTACTCCGCCCTGAGATCTCTTTTATTCATGCCCCGGCTCCCAAATGTTCCAACGCCAGCAAAACTCCAATTTAAAATTTAACAGAACAGCAGAATAAAGAGACAGTATTTGTTTTACCAGTGCTTTCCTCAATCTTAAAACAGCTTGATAAAAAAAAAAAAAAACGCCTCTCACAGTGACCTCTTGTTGCCTTTTGCTAAATGTAGAGAGCAAAAGGAGGCTAATTATTCTAACTAGCTACATGCTGTTTTTCAGAGAAGATAAACGTTTGAGGGCAGGGTATAAATTATGCTAAATTACTAAATGTACAGTGCTGGATGGAACAGGAGCTGATGAACCAGTAGCAGCATCTCCAGCATTAAAAATAGAAAGATAACAGCAGCTGGCATATCTACACAGAGGTTAATGTTATTGTGCGCACAGGGAGGAAAATGGCATACAGTTAAATTGACGGACGTTTTTTACATGTCAAAAGCATCAAACAACAAGAAGCTCTAAATGTAATGCATTTGGTAACTTAAAACAGATCTGTGTATTGGACATAGAAACTAGCTTTGTTGTGGTTGGTTTCTTAGGCCAAAACAAAATCAAGATAGAATGTTTGGATGTAGGGAAGGTGTGTCAGAGAAGAGGATGCAGAAGATAGCGTTGGATGGAGGCAGATGACCAACAGACCAACAAAGAAATTAGCAATATAAATGTAAAAATATGCTGTATATCTTCTTGGTCAGAATGCACTATACTCCTAACAACCCTTAAATAAATAAATTAGGATGCATGCAAGCAAAAAATACTTGAAAGGTTAAACAATTTGGGAAAAAATGTGCCTCATTCATGAAGCCTTCTTATAAGCAAATGTGTACTTAAGCCCTTCTTAGGAAGATTTTTGGCATTCACCAATTTTGTCTGAACTGAAAAATGTTCTTCTGGAAGAACAAATCCAAGAACAGGTCTGAGGACTCTTACGCACGGAAATTCAGCTGCCACACTCTAGATTGACAACTACTTTAAATGGCAAATAGGCTTTATTTGGATTTTGATAGATCAGACAGAATGATCTTCTTGGTCAGAATGCAATATACTCATTCTGGCACTACTGTTTTATTTTTTTTAATCCAATCAATTGCAGCTGTTTAAGGGGGGATCTCTGGTGTGATTTCCCTATCACATCATAGCAGCTTGCATGGTTTAAAAATTCAGTAAATCTCTATGGGACCATGGCAAGCTGTTTTTTTTTTTTGTTTTTTTTTTTGTACATATTACAAAAAATAAAATAAAATAATAAACAAACAAAAAAAAAATCATTGCATGATGCATCCTATTTTAGCTTTCTTAGTTGTTCATTTTCTTTAATAAATGAATATCATATTGTATATCAAGGCTGCTGGGAAAGTAGCCTGCCATACCCAGCCAGCCTAGCACATAAGTATATAAAGTAGACCTCAATTGAGCTTCCCCTGTTTGAAAGACCACCATCTGCTACTGCCATACAGCTATATTAAACCACCATGGCTGTCCCAGTCCTTCTGCTTTCACCCAATCAGAGGAAAGTAGTCCATACTCTGGCTATAGTAGCCATATGGATGTTTGTGAGCTGTTCATTTTGAGTCTTGTATGTTTCCACTGATACTATGATTACTGCAAAAAAAACTGTCAGAAAGTTAACACACTCCAGCAAACAGAATAGCCAACATTTCAGTAATATTTTGTTTAATACTTTTATTTATAAATAAAGTTTTTATATATAAAAACACTATCTTGATGCCATTAGTCAAGACACAAGAAGCATTTTGTTCTGTGTCTTGTGCATAACAAGAGCTCAGCTGTGTTTAGAATAACCTGACAGTGTACATTAGGTGAGCTGTGTGTATATGCCTCAGTGTGTCCTCACGTCTACTGCAGAGAACACAGAGCACATATGGAGTCTGGCATGTGACTGCACACACAGCACTTTCATTATTTGTGCAGGTTCTTTCATCAGAACAACACAGTGATTATTACAGAGATGATTTATGGTGGAACTGCGAGTGTTCATACAGGGATATCACACACCTAGAGCACTGAACCAAATGGGGGTAATGACAAAATGTGTATGAAGTTGTCAGAGAAGGTCAGTAATGGGCCAAGGCAGAGATTTTGTAGCCTAGTGGTTCCTAGCCTTTTTTGTCCGTGTATCCCCTGGGCTTTTGTCATGAGTCGTGAGTACCCCTCACTAATATAAACATCATATAAAGCTTCTGTGTTTATTATCACAAAGACATTTTATACCTTACTGTAAATACTAATTCTACTGCATTTTTCTTTTAAGCTCAAAATAATAATGTTCTGCCTCTCAAATTAAAAATATAAAATAAAAATATTCCAGTGTAAATTCTGTTAAATTTACTTATTTTACCAAATCCTTAATGTTTAAAATACATTTTTAACTCATGAATTTACTTTAAAAAATGTATAATTTCAATAACCCTCTCTAATCTATTAAACCTAAAAATAATGTAAAAAAAAAAAGTATTTTTTTTTTCTGCACAGTCACGGACAAGCAAACCGAACATTCACTGTAGGCTATGTACCTAACTGCAGTCAACGAGAGAAAGAGTCACATGTGTGCTCCAGGTACAAGGGGAGAAGAGAGAGAGCACACACCATTTGCTGCACAGGGGTGTTTTTTTCTTTTGGTAAAGTAAGCCTATTTGGTTTTTAATATAGGCCGATATGACCAATAAATTTGACATTATCTATTTCAAATACACAATTATAGCATCAAAATAATGTCTCTGAGTCTCATTTTTAGGTGCGCTGGAATTATTTTTAGGGGTGCTTCAGCCTCAGCTATGATGCTTGCGTACCCTAGGGGTCCCAGTATCCCTGGTTGGGAAACACTGGCATGCATGGTTCTGTTCAATTGTGAAATAGGGCCAAAGATACTAATTCTAGCCACAAGGGATCAGTAAAGGAACAAATTATCTGTTTTAGTGGATTTAGTGGAGATACAGTATAAGGGCTTTATGGCTTAATGAATGGATAGCATTTACCACTGAACTAAAAGATTTCATTGTGTCCTGATGAAAGCTCATCTGTCTGGATGAAGCCTTCCTCCCCAGCTACATCCTAAGAGACTTGAAATCTGTCAGCAAATGGACTATATCCATCAGTCCTGGACACATCTACAGCCTGTCCATCCCAGGAGTCGATCTCTCCTTCATGTGGTTCTCCCTGAGATTTCTCTTCACCGAGATGGAGGGTCTAATGACAAGTGATGTCTTGAGACTGCTTGGGAATTTCTTTTGCCTGTTTGAATTGTTTTCTTGTTTGTTAGTGTCTATGACACCCTGAAATTAATACAAGCATGAAGAAAAGATTCATAAGCATTTTAACATATTTCTAGGCCTTTATTCCATGACTGGAATACTAAAGCAAAGATAATGACTATGAAATATGACTGTGCTCTATAAGCAGACCAATAATATGAGCTGATTGTAACACATGCACAATGTATGACACACATAACATCACGTGGACTTCACATAAGTAGCACGTCGCTCCGAGGCAGAGCTGGTCGTATGTCGGCTGTTAGCATGCTGCAGATTCCATAGCATAATACAACATTCACGCTTTGATTTATGTTTAAACTTCAATGTGTTTTTTTTTTTTTTTTTTTTTTTTTACTTTACCAATCTATAGGAGCTCAAAAGAAGACAATGCCAGCTGAATGCACATTGCAACTAACTTAAATAGATGGTAAGTACATTAGGGAATGGTTCCTCTGCTACTACTACTACTACTACTACTACTACTACTACTGCTACTACAAGGGTTGGGCGATAAATCGATTTTCTAGCCACTGGCATTCTCCTCTGGGCTGTCTTAGTTCAGAGTGAGCTTGGCCCTCTCCCCTGTGCAGTAGCATTGAGACACAAACAATATGGTAGCGAGCACAGAAACTTAAGAAAGTGACCGCAGACAAATAGAGTGAAAAGTGTAAAATTACAACTATGTGTTTATGATGTGATGTGAAGATGGTAAGCTTCGTCAAGTTTAACAAACATAGCTTACCACATAAAAAAACAAAACAAAACAAACAAACTGCAAAAAAATTGAGATGTTTTTTGATGAAAATGCACTTTCTGCGTACCATTTCAAAAGCATACCTTTATTTTGGTGAATTTGCAGTAGTGGTATTTTTATATGTAGCGGTAGAAGTAGTTGTGGTAGTCATAGTAGTACTAATAGTTCCAGAATATCTTACTTTGCGATTACCAGTTATGTTATCTGAGTATTATTTTTTTCTTGAATTACTTTTACTGGAGTAATATTTTCCTGTATTAGGACTTTACCTTGAGCAGAGATTTTAAGAACTTTTTCCACTATTGTCTGACGATACCTATGTTGAATAAATTACCTACATATGCTTAACAACACTGCACAATCCCTTATAGTATTGCAGTAGACTATTTAGACTAACTAGGTTATCAGTACTTCTAACAAGAAGCATTTGTATTTATGTAGAAACTAAGACCAAAAGCAAGACTAATCTTTAAACACTGGCTTATAAGGCTTGGACAAGTCTTTAGAAAACAACAGTCATTCTCAGCTCCCATAATAAACTTTGAAAAGGATGCCAAAGAGTGTTTCTAAAAATATAATAAGCAGTGTTCTGGGCTGCACTTCGGGACACAAGGTCTCCAGTGAATCATGCGTGTAAGTATAGTATATGTAGGCTTTTCCAATGTGTTAATCAGTGAATAAAAATTAAGCCTAAGACTTGTATTCTATGTATGCAGAAAAAAAAAATGCAGTATTTTAAACATGATCAGAGCTGTCTCAATTTTTTTTATAATAACTGCAAACATTATGAAAAACAACAAAGAGGCTCCTCCTACAAACAACTGCTAACTGTCTTGAACACATGAAGGCACCAAAATAAGCTGCATTGTGGAACGTGGGCACAGTCCACACATAGTCCTGAGTCTCGAGTGGGCTGCAGCTTGTAGCCTTTAGCTGCAAGCTTAAATACTTGTATATATAGAGCAGCTGAATTTGAACCACTCAGTAACACCCTCTATCCACTCACTGACAGCACACACATATTCAATCCATTTCATTGTTGTACCTTATTCTAAACATCAGGATGGAGACTTTTTCCCCTGCAGTGGTATGTTAACAGAGCAGTCTTCCAAGTGTAGCTTGTAGCATTTAGCTGGTGTAACCTAAATGGTTATATATTGTATATTAACCAGGAAAAGTGAACTAGCCTACTTGGGAAAATGTTTATGCTTATGTTTCTAATTTTTAGTGTCTCTTAGGATTCACCAATATGGCAAAAATCTCATTCTCAGACAATTTACGGATTTATTATTATTATTATCATTATTATTATTTTTTTCTTTTCTCTTGACTGTCTAAAAGCTTTTTAATGTAGGTTTATTATTTTCAAATGAAATTATTGCAGTTTTGCAATTTTTATTTTTTCTTTTAGCTTGGCCTATTAATTAATTAATTATAAGATGCTAATGCTAGAGCATGTGGCTAATTAGCATACAAAAACAAAGTACGTTAGTTACTCACACTATATTGCACTATGCTGTTTGTTTTGGCCAAACTGCTGCCACATCTTAACAAGAACTTTACAGAGGTAAAGGGACTTCTTTCTTTGTGGTTATAAGTGTTTTTAGCATCTGCAGAGTCTCCACAATCAGTATTTAAGCTGCTCTGAGCCATTAGAGTAGCACTAGCCACAATACAGGAAGCATGACGGCATTTGGAGGATGTTAATTTCTGCTAAATTTGACAATAATTTTACAATATGACTATTTTTGACATTGACCAAAATTAAAAAAGCAGATTAATCAAATTAATTTGATTTATTGCCAGGCCCAGCCCGACTGTCTCCGCTCCTTCAGCTTTTGAGAATAGTTTAGCCAGTCACTTTGTTGCCTTTAGCCAAAATCTTTTTGTGCCGGATTCCCTGTATCTGAAATGTTTTGCAGTTCACTTAACGTCTGTTACAAAAATGTGCACACTTCTCCTACTGTTTACAAACAAAGAGGTCTATAGGGCAATTTATTCTGACCTTCCAGGCCACATAATGTTTTAATACAAGCCAACATTTTTTATTGCAACATAGTACCAGCACCTCATCTGCTAAACTGCTTACTGTCTTCAACCTATAGAGACACCAAAATATGCTGCATCACTCTTTCCACGCGGTGCTCTCTGAAACACGTGCTCTCACTCCCACCTTTGTGCACATCCCGCACACGCACGCCAACCCTGCACACTCTTACCTCACTTTAAACGGCAGGACGGAGACTACTTTCCCTGCAGCGCTGTGCTAACAGAGCTGTCTTCTTCAGCCTCAACGGTCTCAATCAAGCGCACCCGTCTGCCTCTTTGACAGAAAAGCCTCCTTCCACTCACAATCTATTTTCAGTGCAACATGCAACTCAATCTCAACCAACATTGCTCCCTACGGCGGTGGGGTGGGCTCCTCTTAGTGTTAGGGAAGGGGAGGGAGGGTTGGTTGCCTTTTCTTTCTATGTGGAAGCAAGGCATTGGGATTAAAGTGCCGCTGAAAATAGACACCTCTTGTGAAAAAAACTTGCATGTGACCCATCGGTGAGGTATGCCAGCTGGATGCAAAGCCATATTGTCTTGGGAAACCCCTTGACTATCATTATGTCATCTGGATGCTATTGGGGAGGCTTAGCTGCAAACTTGGGACAGATTGGGAAACTAACATCAAGGCGGACCAATCTAGGACGTGAGATTCCCTATAGGACGGCATACCGCACAACATGCGTGCTGGTTTCATGTGCTTATGTAACGTGCAGTGAAGGACATATACAGCGCAACAGGGGGGCTCTGTGTAGCCAGCGGGTGTCAGATTCTCCACAGAGCTGATAGAAGTGATTAGGAGCCCCCCGTGCTGGTTCCAGAGTGCGCTAGTAATCAAACGCAACGCCATGATAAATTAATGGCTCGTAAAGAAAGAGTTGGTGTGGGTGGCACTATCTCAGAGTGAGGTTATATTCTATAGTTAGCGTGTTAGCTACAGTAAGTGAAATAAAAGTTGAGCATGTGTTGTGCTAGACTTGTGTAAACTGCAAAATGTAACCTAGCTTTGGAATGAAAACTCAAGTGTATATGAAATGCTGGCTATATTATCACTGGTATATAGCTATATGTACATTCATGTAAAGTATGCAAAACACAACTGACCTATAGCCGTTTGACCTACAATCTTCCCTCCATTGCTATGAGCCAATCACACTCTTGGCTACTCATTCGACTTTTTTTATTTGCTGTCTTTTTAAAGGGGCTATATTATGTATAATCATATATGGAAGTAACAGAGCTACACTCGGCTGCACTCTACTGCCCTTTGCTACTCTCTTCACTTGGTTGTGCAATGTGCTGCTGTTATAGAGGTGACCGAGATTCATTTAAAAATAGAAATAAAAGCATAATATATCCTCCTTTAAAGTGAAAGTGTATTTTTTATGCTTAATTTGTCTAGAAAAAAACAACAAACAAAAAAACAAGACTGTCTGTTTTTTTCACCTTACTTTCTGTAATATCATAAAAATGAAAAAAAAAAAAAAAAAACTGACCTTAATATTTCATCTACACTTTATTATCAAGCTCCCATCAACTGGCCCACACCTCCTGTCAACACTGGCTTATTGGCTGCCACTAATAAAGAAAATGGCTAGTACAGCTAGTACACAAAATGTAAACATGCAAAGCATGAATGAATGAAAAGCTGATAAATATTGTCAAAGCATTCATACAATGTTAGACAATTTGGAAATAACTACAAGCCGGCTAGGGATAGGACACATAAAACTGCAATGTCAGCAGTATCAGCTAATTTCAGTGTCAGCTAATTTAGTATATTATTAAATGGACCATTGTTGCTGTTGTTGGAAAGGTCTTCTAAAACTGGAAACTTAAACTAGCACTGGCACCAGTCTTGATGTAAGGCAGGCATCATATATCTATTTGTTTCAAAAGACAATAAAAGTTACCACAACAGGAGAAACATGACAGTTCTGGAGGGATAGATCTCAGTTGGGTTGAGATGTGCACATAATCACCAAGTGTAAAGTCATGCACACCTCTATTCCTGGCTATGGGACATGCTGTACCACTGCATAATGGGAATCCTAATGCACAAATTCAGGATGGAGGGGGGTGTTTTCACATTATACTCTGAAGAGAACTTTGTTTAAAAAGGTGCCCTTGAAGTGAAAAGTTCCACATGAGGTTTGTGCATAGAGAAGTGGTGCAGCAGGATTTGATGTGTGCTTTTGAAGTGTCTTTATGAGCTGCGGCTGAGAGAGTTTAACTAAGCCGGTCTTAAGCAAAAGGTCTCTGTTGTCTCAAGTTTTTTTTTTCCCTGCCTTTTCTCCTCTGTTCACTCCAGGGACCATCTTTCCACCACTGAGCGTGATGTTGGAGAATACTAATGGTATACAGAAGCTGCTTTGCTGTCGAGGCCATTGTTTCTATGAGGGTAATTCAAATTTGAGCAGGGAAACCTAGTTAAGCTGTTTTATATCAATATGTGCTCTCGAATTGACTTGAGCGTTTTCAGAATGAGCTCAAAAGAAGATGAGTTATGTTGTGTTTTGGTATTTTTTGTAATAGCAATGAGACTACTGCTGTAGCTGAACCTGTATATGAAGCTGCATTCACGTATGCTGGGGAACACTGAATATTTTTCCAAGTTGAAAATTTCAGATTCAGAGAAGTCAGAAGAGGATCTCGGTGCATGACTTTCTGACTGAGGAAGCAAGGGTTTGTATTGCACATCCATTATTTTCTATAACTGATTCACATACATTTAACATAAGAGAATAAACACTAAATTCCACTTTATTTACACTTGGCAGGTCACCCAGGGTTCATGGTTCTCAACTGATCTGACTGAACGATCCAATTTTATCCCTGATCATTTTATTGTCCCACTTTTTGCAAAACCTACCAAAGTAATTATTTTTTGGCTTTATTTGATTTATTTGTGACAGGAAATAATGGGGGAGAGCTATTTGGCAAAGTGTCGGAGACCGGACTCTAACCCACAAAGCTGAGGCAGGCTGTAGTTGCCATGTATATGTGGTGCAGCTCTACCAACTGAGCTATACCATGGCACAAGTAATTATTATCTAAGTTATTGTTGAAACTGACAGTTTTCAATTTCAACATTTCAACATTACATTACATCCATTCAGTAAGTCCCATTATGATTGCTAAAGCCAATTACAGCTACTTGGTCAGTTCTTCAAATAAACATTAATTGAGAATGTCTGTAAAAACTCTCAGTCATCTGGGCTAATTGGATTTAAACAAATACTGCAGATGTAAAAATAGGTCATCTGTCATCCAGGCTTTGTCATTTCTGAAATTGAACTGTTAAAAGAGTTTTTATGCTCCTGGGAAGGAGGAGTTTTTTACCTGAAACCAAATTCTATTGGTCACTCAAACAAATTAACATTAGAAGGAGCACATTATGCTAATGAACTTCAGGTGAGTTAACAACTGTCCCACTCACTGCAGTAGAGGACACATGACTGCTAACAACCCAAAACTAGTGTATGGCTTTCATCCACTCTAGACCAATAGGATTTGGTTTCAGGTCAAAACCCCTTCCTCCTATGAACTCTCTTACCAGTCGACTCAAAAACCAAAAGCAGATGACTTTTTTTTTTTTTAGACCTTTTTGTTCTGATTAATTGAGAATGTCTAAAATGTGGGTTAAGTGCTGTCGTTCAGTGGTGGAGCTGCGGTGCATACAGTACAGGGCAGCCCGTCCAGGCATCGTGGGTTTGAATCTGCACTCCAACCGTTTGCCAAATGTCTCTCCCCACAAAATAACTTTGCTAATTAATAATTTAATGATGATGTAACAGTGTGGTTACCAGCACACACTCACACCACCGCCACTGTTCAAAAATATGCAGGTAGCAGTAAATCGGACCATCATACCCATAGTGAGTAAACGGTTGTCTGTCATTGTACGTTTTCTGTGATAAGTTGGTTGTTCCACCCTGACAATTTTCTTAACTGGTTAAAAATGAGTGACCAGCCCGGACCACCCCTCTGCCTGTGCGATCGACCAGGACACAAATCTCCCGCTGACAGCAGTCGACACTTCACAGCTGCCCCTGAAGAGGTGCGGACAGAGATTAGGTCATGATGTAACCTCATGATAACCCCAGATCACCTTTCACCTCTGACCTTTGCAAACTTCTCACTTCCTTTTCCAAACAAACTTCTCTCCACGCTTTCCTAAAAGCTCAGGGCAGTCGCAGGACAGAAGCCTATACTGCCTCTTATCCTGGCGTGGACCTTATCTGGACTACATGGAGCAGGATAGGGTTTCAAAACCATGGCGGGGGTGTTAATGGATCTGTTCTTCTGTGGCATTTGGTGGACATTCAAAGTCAGGGAGCCTATGGAATCAGTATGGCTGTTGTGTGACAAGACACCTGTTTTCACACATACAAAAGCACAAATCAACAAATGCAGGCCACAGCATGCATGTCGGACTAGAACATTATTCATGGATAAACTGTACAGCAAAGTTGTAATCAGAGTAAGATGGTGGGTACAAATAGCCACAAAATTACATAACATGCAATGACATGCATAAACAGAGAGTATGCAACAGAAACCCATTATAATCAAGTTGACAAAAGTTACTGTGGAGTCTCCAAAAAGAAAGGGAGCAGCCCACATGACTATCTTTTCTTCAATTATCGCTCTGGAGAACATTTTATGGTGGTTTTATAATACTAGGCTTCAATGTTTTCATATAATTAACGGATAATGTAGGCCAGTGATTCTCAAACTTTTAACACCACATACCCCCTCAGAAGACATTTGACCTTTCAAGTACCATAAACTAAAATAACATGTCTCAACCAAAGCATATTAACACAGAAAAATGTATTACTATATCAGAACTAAACCATGTCCAAAACTGGACTAAACCAGGTCTGAACCACAACTAAACCAGGACAAAATCAGAACTGAAGCAAGACCAATACTGGACTAAATCAGGTCTAAAGAAGGACTAAACCTGGTCTACACTTTGATTTCAAGATATAGAGCTGGAATAAAACAAGAATAAAACTGGCTCAAGACTTAGCACAACCAGAAGAAGTCCTGTAGAAGACCTGTACCACAGTTTGAGAACCACTGATGTAGGCAGTTATGCAACTATTTTTAAAGTTCTTGCGAGAGCCCCCAAACTAAAAAGGACTTTTTTTGTTTCCACATTTTCCAGTGCCCTGCAGTTGCTGCTGTTTACTATTGGAGCTTGATGTTTAAAGGATTAAATACTTTTTAACTTTTCACCATGTTATAATGTTATTTCCATCTCAAAAACATTCATTGTCTCATTCACACTTGTTTGAGTAATCCTGTATGCGGAGTCCATCATCTAAAAATCTGGAAACGCTCATTGTCACGGCTCTTTAAAATATAAAACGTGAAATCCAAATGCAAATGTGTCCAATATTATTTCAAAAACCCTAAAAAAAAAAAGCACATAGGACCTTTAACTATACACTGTAAAAAAATTTCACAATATCAACATTTTATATTTCACAATAAATTACAAGCTTGGCACTTTACAAGTACTAACAGTAATATTTACAATAAACAATTGTAATTGTGACTTTTGCCGTGAAACACAATCAATTCCTGTGTTCAAACCTCTACCAGAATTTCACAATGTTACTGTGTTATTTCACAACAAAATATTGCTTTGACCTCTCACGCTGTGATAACACAACACACTACTGTGAAATCTGAATTTCCTGAGTTGTTGGAAAGTGGGAGAAAATTTAGAGGGACTTGTAGAGTCACAGCATTAGTCAGTTCACCCAGTGCCGAAAAAACTAAGAAGAGAAGGCTGGCATGCCATAATTCTTCATATTCTGGTAAAGGACTTTTAAATATTCAGTTTTTGACTTGCATTGAGACATCTTTATTGAGTATTTTAACCTGGCTTAGCCATGGTTGTGTAGCCGTTTCCCGGTCCACTCCAGGCAGGTTTATGTAAGAGCCTGTAAGTGCCTCGAAAGTAAGCTAGCTTAAATCTACTGCCTGTGTCACTCAGTAAAACTCCTACAGCAGCCACAGACACTCGTATAGGGAGGTATATTGGTTAGGAGTGAATGAATAATGCACCAAATTATAAAGTGACTTTGAGTGTCTAGAAAAGCACTATATAAGACTAATGAATTATTATTATTATTATTATTATTATTATTATTATTATTATTATTGTTGTGGTTTCTCTGGCAGCAATGGTAGACATGTCTTTTTTACCAAAACTGTCTTCTCTTAATTAAATCCAGAGACATTTTTCTTATAAGCTACACAATTTAGCTACAACTGACAAAAAATATCTTTATGATTCACTCTTTGATTGATGTCTTGCGATTACTGAACTCTGGCTAATTTATTTACAAAAACAAGTTTGTTTTGAAAATTTCCTTAAAAAGTTTTTTTGATGGATCCCTGTTAGACCGATGTCCTACTTTCTCCCATCCTGTGTGGTACCTCCTCTTTCATTCTTTCTACCTTTGCAGACATGCCCAACCAGGATACCATATTACATCCTACTGTTTTGACACTAGATTTGAATTATTTAATTAGTTTAACACACTTTCACTCAGGACATACTGACATACTGGCAAATAAGCCTTAAACCGTGCAGCTCCAAAGACAGTTCAAGAGAGTAATATTGTATGTTTTTGCCATGTAAACTGGCAAACACATAATGCACTTGGTGGAAATAATGAAATACACTATATTTACATAAGACAAAATACACTGACAACCAACATAGACTGTATTTTTATTTATTTAATTTTTTTTTGTTTATTTTGTACGACCCTCTGGAGTTTAAGCATATTTTTGCAGTTTTTCAGTGTTTTTGACTCTATCTTAATATATCACCTTTGGAAATGAAAAGTGCTCTCTATACAGCTTACTGAAGGGCAAACTGGGAACTGCAAGGGAGTGATGTGTGCAGTCTGCAGCTTGCAGCTCCTCGCCACAAAATTCTGGCAAGTAAATATCCCTTTTCTGATTTTTTTTTTTTTTTTGAGTAAAACATCAGAGATACAATCTGAAATCAGTGCGGAAACTTTCCGCAATAAAGTGTTAATTAGACGCACGTCTATGTCTTTATCATAGGGCTGGGCGATAAATCAATTTTTTCGATTAATTCGAATTTGTAGGGCAGGTCGACTTGTTTAAATAAAAATTGATAAAAAAAAAAAAAAAAAAAAACGTCCACCACCGGCGCTCTGGGCTCCCGTAGTTCATAGTGGGTAGGCCCGCCAGCCCTCCCTCCATGCTAGAGGTACACAAACAACATGGCAGCAAGCAGGGAAGAACTTCTTCCTAAGAAAGGCACAGTGTCATCAGTTGTGTGCAATTGGTTCGGGTTTGCGGCGTCAGATGAAGCACAAACAGTGCCCCGCTGCAAAGTCAGTCCCTACAGGATTTTGCGATGTTGCGATCGCAACTATTAACGCAAAATCAAGCAAACCCTGTGAATTCAAGCAAAACCCGCGAATTCAGCGCGAACCCTGCAACTTTGTCCAAACTCCGCAACTCTCTCAGCAGCAGCGCACCGGTAATGCGTGGCGGAGGTCGGGTTGAGCCACAGACAAAGTGGCGTGGAGGTGCGATGTGGAGGACGGAGGTGCGGTGCGGAGCTATAGTGCAGAGATCGAGCACACATGAGGTCGCAGGAGCTCACCAGCAGCAGCGGTGTGGATGGGACTAAAGGCTGATTTATACTCCCGCATCCTCTTGACGCCAAACTACTGCCGTTGGCTCAAGGCGTTGAAAACCCTTCATACTTCTGCGTTGCTCCTCTGCGTCATTCCATGCAGTGCCAATTCATTGCGAGACCAAGCAACCAATCACAGCGCTTGCGGTCCGCATCGCCTTGACGCGTAGTTACATTTTTGACCAGGTGCACGTCAGGGCTACGGCGTAGATTTTGAGAGGGCTCCCGGCGACGCAAAGGGGTTCACGGGGCTACGACGTCGATTTGACGCGGAAGTATAAATCAGCCTTAAAGGAGGAGATGAACGCGGTGCTTTCTAGTTTTGTCTGGTGTCACTCTGAAAAGCTGTCTAGTTGCCTAAAAAGCTGAAAGGGCAGCGTATTTAGACAACAATGAAGTTTGAGGTCATTGTTCTTTAAACGTTAATGTTGCAGGCTAATAACCTTCCTGAAAACCTAGCACAGCAAACTTCCTCTGTTTTTAATGACTGGATGTTCTACAGCACACAACAGGAATCACCAGAGAAGATCTGAGAGGAACAGAATCAGAATCAGCTGCAGGAGCCCCAAAAAGCAGCCTAATAACACAGCAATATCATTTTAAAAAGTAGGTACTGCTTGGCCTGTTTAAATGCAGGTATTTTTGATTAGATTAATTATCACCTCACATATGTTTAAAAACAGATTTTGTTGTTTTTTACAGTTCTAGTAAATATTTTTAAGAAGAATTATAGACAAAAAAAAAAGCAACTTTTAGCGCTTTTACCCCCTTCTCTTCTATTTGACTTGTCTGATTGCACTTTAACCTCAAGAGGAAATCAAAGCAATAAAGCTAAACTTGTTTTGGACAATTTCTGTGTTGTCTTCAGTTTGATTTTAAGTAAGTGGGGAAAAAAAAAAATTAAATCGTAAATTCTAAAAATCTGAATTTTTTTTTTATTTTTTAGGCTAAATCGCCCAGCTCTACTTTATCATATTTAATGTCTTAAATGGTTGTAAAATTTTAACCCTCAAACTCTCTGTGATTACTGGGCCTATCGACGTGAAATAAAAACTGACAAAGCTTAAAGTCTTCTATGCCAGGGGTAATTGTAACCAGCTCTCTAAAGGAAACATTTTTTTAACTACAACTCTGCAACACAACATTGTTCAAACATGCCAGCGTGGCCATGGACTCCTAAGGGTAAAAGAAAGCAGAGTTGTAAGTCCTTTCAAAAAGAGCAAACTCCTCTTAAAGAAGACATGATCTCTGAATAGTGGCCTGCTGGTCTAGTTGGCCACTCTCACAGGCTTATCCAATTTTGGGCCAGTCCAGTTTTTGGCTGATTCAGGAAGGCTTTATAGCGGATCTTCAGATGTTTCACAGCATCCATCTCGAACTCTTTGTGGTCTGGTCCCAGGGCTAGCTCCAGGACCTTGGATGCAGATCCATAGATCAGGTCTCTGGTAGCAGCTTTGCCCATTTTCTTCACATTCTTCTGTTTAAGAACCACTCCATCCGGCACTTTGAACTGGCCCAGGATTTCAACTACAGCACTGTAGTGGTCCCACACTCCCTTACAGGCTGGAAGCTTTTTTAGCAGTTTTTTTCACCAGGACTCGGATCACAAGCCTCTCCACTGAAGGTCCAGAGAGGGTCTGTGGTGCCTTTGAAGTGTCCTGTCGATTTTTGTTGTCCTCTGAGCAGTCCTGTGGACATTGAATGACCTCAGAGCTGTCTTGTCACCTCTAAGCATCTGCAGCGCTGACCAGTGGACTTTGAGCATCTTCTGAGGTCTCCTGTAGACTCTGTGTGTCCCACAAGCTGACCAGTGAACTTTGAGCAGCCTTATCATTCCATTGACTTTCTTAGAAAAATTATGCAGGCAATTTTTTGTATGACCTATCAAGTTGCACATACTGTACATCTATGCATAAAATCATACAAAATGGGACCCCTGGAAACATATTTGATGCAAGAAAAACTACTTATATGACTTTATAATGGTGTTGTATCTTCTTAACTACAGATAGTAGTAATTGAGCACACATAGCACATGAAATAAAAATAAAAATATATTAAAATACCACTGGATCAGAGTTTATTGTTCTCTTAAAGCTGCTGTATCCTATTTATTTGTGTTGTTGGCTACCTTCATTTAAGTCAGTTCTCATTTTACAAGGCTATTTATTACAAAGTAGTGGCCCTCACTGATTAAATTAATCCTCATATAAATAGACACAATTATAAAGCCCACATTCTCTCAATCCCGAGCCTCTTCCCTCCTCTGTACATGCCAAAAAGCTTTGTTAAAAATTATTAATGAGCCATTCCGCCTCAATAAAAATCATTAACGACAACTTCCTAAGCAGCCTTAACTCCTTCTAAGCACATCTTATGGTAAAAATGATTTCTTTCAGTCAGTGCTAATAAAACTCTTCCACGTCCTCCCAGTGGATGTAGTTTAGCAGCAGCAGACATTACAGCAGACAGCTCGGAGCTCTGCAGCCCTTGCCCCATGCTGCGCCACGCTACAGATAAAATGAATCCGTCGTCGGCGCTCAGTGCATTTGTGTGTGTTTTGACAGAAACTTTTGTTGAAGTGAAAAAAGGGATAATAAGACGGTAAGTAGCATGAAGAGCACAGAGCACAGTCTCAGAGCGACTGTGCATTTAGTGACAGATTCTCAGTGTTAGGCTAAGTGTCTTTGGCAATGCTGGAGAGTGGGACACATATGGATATTTATGATTTTCTCTGTTCGGTGTTAGCTTGTTAATGGACACAGCAGTCATTCTAAAACTTTTCACACCAAGTACCACCTATATACTTGGCTTTTTTTAAAACTATTTTTATAATTAACTACATTTTTTGCCTAAATCTCGAGCAACCCAGGTCAAAACCAAGGGATAAAATAGGGACTGATAGAAACATTTCATTACTGGTCGAAACTGAAACTAAACCTGGCTTAAACAAGGGCAAAACTAGGACAAAAACAGGACTAAACCAAGATAAAATAAGGTCAAGTTTATTTATGAAGACAAATTTAATCCCCAACTAAAGCAGGACAAAAGCAAGAATAAAACTGGCTTTAGATTAAACTAAATTGAACTGAGAAAGACTTCTGAGTAGCACAAGAAGAAGCCCATGTACCATAGTTTAAAAACCAATATGCTAAACAAATTATTTCAGAAGTTTTTAATTCTATTTTATTTTATTTTAGCTGTGAATCTCCTATCGTCTGAAAGACTATAAAAAAGACTAAAATATCCCTTTCAGTGCAGTCATGTCAGTGAATTTACGTTCTTGATTGCAAAATTATCCTTTAGCTTTTTTATGTTTGCTTTAGAAGCACTTCCTTTAACAGCCTTATGTTGCCCCTGTCCTAACTGTATTTGAGATGTGTTGCTGCTATCACATTTCAATTGTGCTATCATAACCAGCACTGCAGATACACTAAGGGCCAGAAGACGATTGTTAAATTGCGAGTGCAGATTAAAAAATAGTGTTTGCTATTTGTGGGTGTGTTGCATGTAATATACGAAGAGAAAGTGTGCGAGTAATTGTTGCCGCAAATCTGATATGTAAATGAGCATTTTGCGTGAGCACAAGACTGCACCAATAACGGGAGCTGATTGCCCTGGCTGCTCCGACTGCATCTTTCCTACAGTGATGCAACGCAAAAGTCAACATGAGAGTCCAGCCTTATTACAGGACTACGCTGACTGTAGTTGTCTTTGAGGAATAATAATTTCATTGCAATGCATTTCACTTTCTTCTATTACCTTTACGTTGTCTATCCTTGTTAAATCCTTGTCTCTTTTAAGATTCTGGCACTGACCACAGTCACATGACTCGAGTTTCCAACAGTGGAGACAGAGAGGAAAGGTACAGTCCTATTCACTGTCTGTCAGAGCTAGTAACCCTTCAGCACATAGCCTATAAAATGTAGCAAGTAGACTTTAAGCAGTGCTGATAATGAGCACGTAAATTATAAAAATATATATATATATATTTTTAGTGTCCTCTGCTCATGCATTAAACAGCAGCGCAGCCTCGATCCACTGTGGGCAGTTGTCAATCAAGCGTTGCAGCGAACATTACGAGGCAATGGAATAAACACAACAGGACTGACATTCATTGCGTAGGCTTTACACTGCATTTAAAGACTCCTTAGTCTTCAAGGTGAGGATTTAAAAGGACGTGAAACAGACTGAACGCCCAAAGACAGGAGCTGTAAAAGGCTGAAGTTCAGGAGAGTGTGAGAGGATCAAGGAAAAAGTATTGCAGGTAAAGTCTGTCTCTTTGTTTCCTCCAACTTCAAGTCAACCTTACTGTTGAATCTTCGTAAATGAGCCCTTTTAAAGCATTATAACTTATTTTCAATGCCCCATCTGTGCACTAACAGCTGCACTCATTCCTCCGCAAAACTTCTGCACCTGCTTCTCATATGTGCTAAATTTACGTGCACTTTTAGCTCCCGTACTTGTCATAATTTAAACAGCGACCATAAAGCGACTTCATTTGCATTTTCCACGCCCTGAATTGTGCACATTCTGGTGAGAAGGCCTAGTTTTACATATTCATTGACTCACATGAGCAAAATCTGCGCTGTGCTGAATTTGCTCCTGTGACAGACGCAAACCTCAGCTGTGCCTGGGTTTGCTCCAATTTTAGCATGACTTTTTCAGTTAGCGTGCATGCAAACCTTTGATAAATCTGGCCCTAGATGCCTCTAGCAACCAATAGGTGTCTCTCTTATTGTGTCACACTAACATATATTTTCTGGTCTGTTAGTGCTGTATAATAAAACTAATTTTAAGTCACTTGCATCTGTTTTGTTAAACTATAGCTAACCAAAATCACATTTTCCAAAATGCAAGGTTATCCAGACATGTAATAGTAATGACTTTAAGCCCTTGAAAATGATCCCTTGAAACCATTAGGAAACATGACTTCACATTCATTTTCACAGATATTTCCTAAAACTGTGCAAAAAGCAACTCAACGTGATCCACAATTTAAATAGTACAGGTGTCAAAGGAGTACTGATAAGAGCAATTGCAATAAATCAAATAAAACAGATATTTTATAGAAGAGGAAATGAGAAAGGACACTGAAATGGTCTGATTCACCTTGAGCTGAGATGTTCTAGACAGCCATTTCTGCCAAAGTGGACTCAGTGCTTTATTCAGAGAAAAAAAAAAAAAAAAAAAAAAAAAAAAAAGAGCACTGTATGGACATGGGACAACGGGCAAATGAAAATACATTTGTGAAATAATTACACGACATTTTAAATATATCTCATCTTGACAGCTGCCATTAGCTGTATAAGACGAACCATTAGTCACTGGGTAATTATGACCTTGCCTTATGTCTTGATTAATGGACTAGCATTTACATTGTAAGCAGTGGAGGTCACCAAGGTCACCATTTACAGACCCTTTCATGAGTGATGCAATACAAGAATAACTGTGAATGAATTAATTTAATTGGGAGATCAAACTGAAAGACAAAAATGACTTCTTGTGGTTGTATAGTTGCTTACTTTTTTCAAATAATAGCACATGGATTTGGAAGTCAGCTCTTTTCACTAAACTGAACTTATTTAAATATACTTTTCTAACTTTCCGTAAGCATACATTGATAAAGCATCGGGGTCTGCCATGGTTCTGTAACTCCTTGTTCATTATAACATCATAATTCAGGGAGTTCAGCTGATTATGATAATGCCATTTGACTCATAGAGGCAAATGGCAAAATATTAAAGCTTTTGTTAATGTTCTCTACCCAAGCAGTGACATTACATACATGTAGTTGGTTTGTTATGTTGAACCCAGTGTAGGTTACCCGATTTCATTTGGGTCATAAAAAAGTCTGACTGGCACATTCATTCATCCATTTTTTCCTTTTTTGCACGTATTTCTATTTCTATTTCTATTTGGGGTTGCAGGTGACTGGAGCTTTTTCCAGCAACTATGGGCTTATGGTCAGGCACCGAAGCATATTCATAACCTATTGTGGTCTGTCAAGTTTCTGTAACTCCTTCTTTACTATAATATCAAAATTCATTGGCTTTTAGCATATGGTCTTCAGTGGATGTAGTGCTATTTACTTAAAAATATATATAACAAAACAACTAAATTGTTACTGTTCTCATTCCCAGCAATGACATAGTTGTTTGGCTGCAAATATCACAAGAAAATTCAAAATTTTCACTTATTCCTCTTAGGAGTTTGCAGGTGGCATTGATTCACTATGATATGTTTGGGTTCATCGATGCACTTACACTGTACATGCATGTCTTTGGATGGTTGGAGGAAACTGGAGAGAACCCACTGTAACGCAGAGAGGACATGCAGACTCCATCCTTTCTACTGGTTCATAAATTTAAAAGAAAATGGCTTGAGGCAAAGAAAAATGGCTGAAAAAAATATGCTAAGAATGATTGAAATAATAAATTTGAACAAAAATATGATGTAATTTAAAAAAAAAACAACAACTTGCATGTAAGAAATTAAGTAGAACAAGAAATTATTTAGCTTAAAAATGCCTGCTAACACTTAAAAAGACAAAAACAGCTATAAGACAGATGAGAGCAGTACCCTCCTCTACATTTCTAACAAATATATTAAATTATAAACTACTTAGTACAGCCTTTGTGTCCATTTATTTTTTCAGTTTGCATTGAAGAAATGTTAAAAACAAAACTCTCTTTAGGGCTGGATGATGAATCAAATTTATTAGATAAAGTAGTGTTTTTAATCTTGAACTATGTTTTACTATTGTAAAATGGAATATGTCATTGAACCATGTCTCTTGCGACCTGCCTGAAACATACCCATGTCCTACTTCTGGGTCCTGACCCACCCCTTGAGAAATGCCGAACTAGAGCATTCAGTCACAAATTTGGTCTTTTGAAAAATTTAACCAAAAAAAGTGTACCCAATTATTTGTATAACTTTTATGAAATGTTAAATGAGTTGCCAAAATTAGCTTGTTATTTATCTCTAGTGTTTCCAAAGCTTAAGGCCAAACAGACTTAAATACAGTTTTATTGCTCTTCAGAGAAACCCCGCCGCCGGCACGTCTGTCCCACACAGTGTTACATTGCTGTAAGCTCTCACTCCAGCCCTGAAGCCCTTATTTGGGGGCTTTAAAATAATTGTTACCCCTGAGGCATTTGAACCTCAGCGCCAGAGCCAACATTAGAACGCTGATCTCTGAAACTCAAAACTAATGTTGTTCCTTCGATCCGTGCAGCTTGAGTTTTGTACAGAGCACAAACATGACATGTGACGTGTGTGGTCAAAACAAGTCCCGAAGAAATTTGGTATGCCTATATATATTTAGTCAAAGGGCTGACACAAAGAATAAGACAGACAACCATTCACATTCATTCACTAGGGGCAATTTAGAGTCACCAATTCACCTAATGCATGCATGTCTTTGGGTGGTGGGAGAAACACTGATTAAGTCCTATAGGCCTTAAGCCAGCACTCAGATACATACACATGCTGCTAAGTACACATGTTCACCTGAAAGTACAGGACAAGTTTGTTTATTTAAAGCAATTAGTTTGTACAAAAAGCCGGATCTGTTTAAAGATAAACACAAGGACAAGGCTTTTTCTCAAGGTACTTCAAATATGAAAAATACAAAAGCACTTTTCAAAGGCTTTGCAACAAATGGCTGGGAAAGTAAGTGGTGTTGATAGAAAAACAGCTAGAAGAGCATATTACTGTGTTATTGCATTTTCATTAAATTTCTTATTCATATTCAGGGTTGTGGGTGAACTGTCCCAGAAACTATGGGCCTTAGGAGGGGTGAACTTTTTGGAATGTTTATAGATACCCCCCTTTGTAAAAGCACTAGCTAAATGAACTCCGCACGTTAGTTACACTTTCCTTTCTACAAGGAGCCAGAAAAAAGGAGGTTAAAAAAAAGACCGCTTCTAATTACTACCTGGAGACAGCTTTGGCTAAAAAAAAAAACAAAAAAAACTTGTCGGCGCGTCCATCTGAGGGGTTGATTGACATCCCAGTGACTTAACTGTTCTCTCGGGATTGTACACACTACTCTTTTGTGCTGCCATTAGAAGTGCTCCATACACCATGATGTCATGCTCAGCAACTATACGCAAAGTCCATCAAAGCCTTGCTATAGAGCTTTATTGGTCCCACACAGAGGAGGGAGGTGGGACGCAACACTGCACCCCCTTCAACTTTCACTATGCACCAGTGTTGTGCTTCAGTCTCCTAGCAACTCCAGGCTAAACACAGGCGAGCCATGACATCAGGGCCGCCGCTCATTTATAACTTATTAAGAGAGCGTTGCGTTGCTTGTAAAAATCTGACACCTTTTTAGGCTTTTTACTTGAAAAACAAGGCAGTGTTCTATGGGTTTGTAGGATGGATAGAGATGTGTAGGAGGTATGCAGTTGGTTTGGGCTTGGCAACAATAAGAGAGCAAAGGTGCATAGAGTGCTAAGAGTTTGTCATTGTGGATTTTATTCAGACATATTCAGATTGTGCGATAAATTAAAAATAACTTAATGTACTCACCAACTTCAGACAAGTACTGAGGGCCTGCCTTTTCTGATGTTTTAGTTTCACTCACTTTTTTATCATCTTACAGAGAATATGTAAAGTAGCAAACAAAAAAACAAGACAAAAAAAAAAAATATATTGATTGTGGCCATATGTCACAATGAAACAGAATGATAAAAACACCAAAATCCAGATGATGTACCAGGTAATATAAATAATGATAACACTCAATCAGATGTCAGAGCTCTCTCAGACCCACAACTTGAGCCTCTGTCAGAGGGGACTGTATTGTTCCAAAGTTCAGAACATATTTTGGACAATACAGCTTCTATTTTAACTGGGCCATATTGTGGAACTGTCTTCCCACTGACCTAAAACTGCAGACAAACAACATTTTTATGTTAGGTCTAAATTAATGGCTTAAATCAGGGTAGAGCTGTTAACAAAAATGTGAATAATTGAAAATGTGTCTTGTGTCTAATTTCTAAATGGTCCTGTTTTAATGTTTAGATGTTCTCTACAATGCTCCTTTTGGTTTAAGCCCTTAAAACCAATCCCAGACTTTTTTGTCAAACAGATCCCAAGCTACAACATGTAGAAGTGGGCATTGATCTCAAGAGAAAGAACAACTTTTACCACTGTCAGAACCACCCATTGTTGCAAGTGTAAAATGTCTTCCATAAGTGCATCTGATTTTTTTCAGCTGCTGTTCCTCTGATCTAAAATTGGTACTTATTAAAACAAGTTCAAGCCACAAACCAAACCACTGAGGGTCTAATGGGCATGGGCCTGTCCCTGCAGCGACCTGCGGGACTAGACAACCTAGTAGACATCCCAGCCATTGTCCCATTCCACATCTTCACACAACAAAACAATGAATGCATTTTGTTTTAAGTTTGTCCTGTCAGAGTAAGTTACTTTGACCCTACCCAAAACTCCTTTCATCGTCGATACAATGGAGAAGATACAGCCACAATGCACCAAACAGATGTGTCTGGACATCCGGGCTAAAGCTTAAGGGGAAAGTATGGTTGCTGAGAAGGAATTGGCTGATGATAAAGGAACAAGTCATTCTTTGCATGTGGTTTAGTTTTGGGAAGACGCTGAACTGCAGTGAGAATGGAGGCATTGTTCAAACTGTCTGCTGCTTTCATCGTGTTGTCATCTGTAGGTCTTTGATGTAAAAAGTTGGTTACGGAGCATTGTTGCTTTTTCTTTTTTCCCCAACATTGACAATAACCAGAACTAGAGAACATGTTTTAGCTTGAGACTAAATTCCCATCAGGTCTATTATAGCATGGCCTTTCTGCAAATGGATTTGGGTAAATGGAAACGCATTAGGTCTGTGTGGCTGTGAAGCAACTACTAATTTTTATTTAATCAGTGCACAAGCCTATCCCAGCTTCTTTGGGCCTGAGGTGGTGTACACCCTGGGCAATGCTGGTCACAGGGCTAACACAAACTGACAGACAAACATTTACTCCCACATTCATTCACTATGGGAAGATTTTAGTTTGAGCAGTTCACTGAGGCATGGTTGCCCTTTGAGTGGGTAAAAGCCAGAGACAACCCGTGATAACACTGGGGGACAACAAAGAGATTGATCCCACAGCCTCCATACTGTGAGGCAGGAGAACTAACCACAATGTGCATCTCATCAACTGCAAGTTTTGTATTTGGAAAAGGTTAAGACTATCCTTAGCTTAGAGACAGACAAAAAGTGAACAGGCGGTGAACATCATTCTGCGCTTCTGTGTCACAAAATTTAAGAAAATAAAACTTTTTCAACTTCTCTGAAAGGTGATGGCATTTCCAGAAGTTGGCTACTACTGTAATGGGATAGAGGGGTAGCCCTATGTTCTCCAGTACCAATGTTTCCCCAGGATATATAGGGGTTAAGGTTAGGGTTAAAGTTAGGTGTTAGGCTTAGGGATCATTAGGGACTGTCCTGAATGTGCAGTTATTACTTATTCTCCAGAACTTACGCTCCCTGCTTTCTACAGACTGGGAACATAGGTATTTTCCCAAATGTGTAGGTATCTATGTTCCCCAGTTTGTATGGACTGGAGAACATATGTACCAGAGAACATAGGTATGCTCCCAACTGTAATTGTATTTGTTTCATGACACACACACATGCCTATTTCAAGCTCTCACTTTCTTCTTAACAACACTGTGAACCTCAAGTGTAACTGCTCTTTAGTGGTTGGTGTAAAAGTTAATTGAGCATGCCTTTGTAGATACTGTACCATAAAAAGTGTAATGTTCATCTTGTAAAACAACTCATTGTTCCATAGCAGATGAGATGCTGTAGGCTGTTTCGTATTGTTATTGACTGAAGTTGAAATGACAATATGCTTTCATATAGTTAAGGAAAACTGGTCTTCCTAAAAGTTCAAAAGGGGTCTTTCGAGGTGTGTGTTGTGGTTAGCTCAGGCGGGGTCCTGTGGCAGGCTCTGGGCGGGCGGTTTATTGGGGCATACAGGCAGAGCTTTGACCTCTTTCCAGTCAACTGCTCCTGAAAACAACGAGTCAACCGAGTATTAAAAAAGCAGTAGCATACGCCACGTTAGTCAAAGCACGACTGGCCACGCCTCTTCACCACAGGGCCTTTCTTCTTTCTTTACCTACCAGTAGGGTTCAGTGCATATAAACCAATTCACCATTAACATGTTTGGATATTTACACAGATGCTTGGGTAGAATCATTTACAAAATAAAAATACTATTACAAAATGGCAAGATCTATAGATCAGAAAAAAACAAACAAACAGACAACCATTTAGTGTTTATCAATCAATCCTCACAGCCTACATCTGGGGGGTGGGGGGTGGTGGGGGGGCTGTTGGTGTAAACATCTGCCAAAATAACCATGCAAATTGTGCTGTGGAAACCCCTGTATGAAAAAGAGACCAGCCACAAGAGCCAACATAAGCTGCATTCCTAATTATGCAAATGTAGCAGCCCAGGGCTCCAGACTAACTTTTTGTTGTGAGGGGCACTATAGCCCCATGACCGAAAATTTTTAGGGGCAAAAGCAGAAAATTTAGGGGTGCATGCCAAAAATCTGTATCAGAAATATTAAATCCCCCATCTTACCAGGCTCACAGTTTAATTGAAATATGTACAGAATGAAAAATGTGGTCTGAGGAACAAGAGCAATTATGGCAATATGGTTAAAAAAATAAAATCTGAAATGTATTAATAGTTAATCTTAGACAGTTGGACACACAACCCCTAAATAAAATTTAATTTAACTGGAAGTAAACACATATCAGGTCCATAAACTATTATCACTGGTCGCCTTACAATCAATTCAATTTCTAGGGCGGAGCAAACCCGAATTAACGGACAGCGGCGTTAGCCAATCAGAAAATGGCGGACATGACATTAACAAAGCGACAAGAAAGTAAGAAAGTAAACAAGTGGAGTAGTAAAGCCACGAGGGAGGAACGAGGGAGTTATTTCCGTTTTCCGTTATTACCGTACCATACCGCTGAATGAAACAAACTCTCGGCTCCTCGGTGCGCCATCTTTATTGTTGTCGGCGAGGAGACGCGTACGAGTGACGCTGCTCGTGAAGAACACGTGACTTAAATAAACCAATCAAAATGCACGGTACGCTTGGGATTTGAGTAAACCACTGCGGACGGCGTGGTGACCAGACTGATATTTCTCTGTAAAATAACACAGAGACTTATCAGTCTGGATTTTCCAGGCAAGCACGAGGCAGCACCTCATGCTAAACACATGATAAAAAGTTTTATCAAAGAAACTACAGCCCAGATGCCTCTCTCCTCTACTGGACACAGCATGGAGTTAGTTTATAGTGGTTACTGTGTGTGTTTTGCTCAAAAACTGCCCTTCGAGTGCGTAATGATGCAGTCTCTGTGGTGACTGCGCGTATAAGCATCTTTTTCCGAGAACATGAACATGAACAAGTTAAGCCAGATATTCCTCATTGCTGCGGGTCACACTGGACAATTAGGAACGGCCAGTGCAGCCTGCCCTGTGCGAGTTTAGCCACTGCTCTTCTGAGAGAGGAAGGTGAGGCAGAGTGAGAGGCTCTGTTATTAAGGAATATGTCTGACATCTTTCAAAACTACAAACCCAGATAACTTGAATTAATTAAACTAATAATACTGAGGGCCTCTGAGAGTGAAAAAGAAAACTCATTCATTCAAAATACTTGTAATAATAATAGTAAAAAAAAAAAAAAAAAAAAAAAACGTGCACAGACCCATAAAATGGTTGCAAAATGCGAGCAGTTGGTCGCAGTATATTTTTTCAAATAGCTCCCAAATGGCTACAACCAGCTTTGCTAGCCAATTTATGTTCTGACCACCATTGCCACCAGGGGGCATAAGGTAGATAATTCAAGTGTCAGAGTAAGGTAAAATCAAAGTGACAGCTCCCAAAAAGAAGACCTTTTCCATACATATACATTATTGTAAAGGCTGGAACACACAGAGACAATTACTGGTCGTCTGGGGCGGTTGGGTAGTTTGGTGCAGTCGGCAACGTGAGTCTATTTGGTGTGTTCTGCCCCATTGGGGCGTAGTGGGACACAGTTGGACATAGTTCTGGCCGATTGAACATGTCAAATCGACATCAGGCGTTCTACAACTACTTCATTATGTTTCCCACATCTGTGACGGTAATGTGTTGCAGTTAGCTTACCTTAGCTTGTAGCCTCGTGCAGATAAAAATATAATCCTCAATCTAAGCAAACAACACTAATCCAGTATGTTTTATTCATTATTGTGATCAGACGTCTTTAATTTAGCGGGTATGATTATTATTCACTGATAAATTTGAACATATGAGTGTTGTGGAGTTTTGTTTACTAGAGTCTTATGAAACCGCGGAGTATAGTGACTAGCGCCGCCTGCTGTTGTAGCTAGTTATTACGTCTTGCACATGTGCACTGCTCGGTCGTGGGTCGTGGGTGAGTTGCTTCGGTGTGTCTGAAGCTACTTTTAGTGGTGACAGGAGGAGAGGTGAGGAGACAAAGCAGTGGCCCTGCCTCTGCTGTCGGTGGTCGGAAGTTGAGTTGGTGTGTCCCAGGTTTAAGTTTTAAGCATTAAACGTGAAATAGGCTACAAAGGTGTCCACAATTATTTTTAAAAAACCCTGAAAAAGCTTAAGATGGCCCTCCTATTGTCAGTGCCTGGGTAGAGAGCATTAGCTACATGTTAAAAGTCAATAAATTCTTATATGTATTCTGCTGGACAAATAGATACAGACCCTTGGCAGACAACAATACATGGTTTTGAATGTACGCTCAAGGCTTTTTCCACCAATAAATCCTACTTTAATAAGTTCCCTTTGGTAATGAAACCCACACCAGATCTGCATGCTATTTTTGTAAAGTCATTTGTAAGAACCATTTCACGACCAGTTATTTAAAAATCCCATTTACTATGTTTAATTTGCACCTTTGTCAAAATGGCTGAAAACGACAGACAGTATTAAAAACAAAACAACAGTGTCTATGCACTCTCAGATCCGAAATAGGATGGGTGGTGCTTCCTTTTCAACTGTCCAGCCCAACTGTAAAAAGTTACAGTCATTTGAGTGGTTTGTTATGAGTCATGTTTTTCACAGTGGTTTTTCATATTAAATATAGTCTGCAATATTTAATAAGCAGAGTGTCCACTGAAAAATAATGAGATTTGCCAACACTAGAAGAAGTAGAGACCTAAATTTATATTGTATAGGGAAGTTTGAATCTATAAAAATAACATATAAGACAATGTCATTTAAGAAATAGTTATAAAATGTTTATATATCTACATATAGGATCATGAAAAACTTACCAACTTTTGGCTTTCTAAGGGAAAAACAAATTGGGTTGTGGTGTGAATGCAGTCATATTTCACCTGGCCTTGTCATACTTTTATAACATTGTGAAAATATAAATTCATCCATTTATTAAATTCTTCTTCGATTATTTTCATTAGAGGTCACTGGTGACTAGGCCTGCGTACCGTTCAGATTTTTTCAATACCAGTACTTAATACCTGACTTTTGATACTGGTGCCTGAGCGGTACTTTTTCCTGATACCTATGGTGTGCTAATTTATCTTCTACAATCCTAAAACACAATAATATTGAATGAAAGACACATTTTTTGGAGTAAAAGTCTTAGCTATAAGTTAAAACCAGTAGTTTGTATGATTTATTCTGTGTTATTATTTGATTCATACATGGAAAGGAACATAAAAGGTCCCACTAGGTACTGACACTGAGCATTGAATAATATGTTTTTGTCATATCATAACTTTTCTTTTGATACCACAAACGTATCATTTAACGGTACCCAGCCCTACTGGTGACTGAAGCCTATCTCATCAACTGTACCTTGACTTAGTAATATTCATAGCACTACAATATTTCTGATGACAATTACCAACATAAACAGGTTTTATGAGTAATTATGAGTAATTTTTACTATTTATGTAGTTAAAAAACAAGCAAACATTACGCCTTATCATCACATATATACAAGTGGAGACCCCAGTGACCACAATTTCTCAAAAGTGAGAAATGTGAAACGCATCTTTAACATTGCCTGAATTTATTGTCTAAGAAGAAATACTGCATTTCTCAACTGTGGGCCTTAGTAGCAGGGATGACACAGTGACATACAAAGACAGACAACCATTCACTCTCACATTCATTCAATAGGGGCGATTCAGAGTCACCAATTTGCCTAAAAGATGCATGTCTTTGGAGGGTGGGAGGAGTATACCAGTAATTTTCTGCTCACGTTCCCCTCCTCATTATATTTTTTGTTGTTTCTAAATTAATTTATGTGGTTCATTGCTTTTGCATCATTTTAGGGTGTAACATAACTAAATATTCATGCAGAACATATTTTCACATATTACAATATTAAAAATATATCATAGCCAACCTTTAATAACCATGCATTTACTTCTAAATTTCAAATAATTTCAGGATTAAAAGAGGATTATCCACCAGCATTAAAACAGATCTAAACTGCTATCTACTGTACACATCCATTCATCACAAAATACATCACAATTATTTCTGGAAATAATGTGTCCAATTTCTAATATGGCGCTAATCCATTCTCTGTCCAAACACACATGGGACAGTAGTGCTGAGATAAGCTTGACTACACTGAGGAGGAGAGGCCTATAGTTAGCACTGTGCTCATGACTCACCGTAGCACAATTATGAGCCGACACAAAAAGGCCAGTACTGTACTTTTACAAGGGACACATTTCAATTCATGATATGGCTCCACATGGGAAACGGGGTCACTACAGGCTTTGAAGTTATAATTCTGAGAGTGTTTTTATACAGCAATGAAAGTGAAGCTTATTAATGGGATAGAACTAACCGGGAAAAGACAGGAAATGGAGATGGTTTGAGAGAGACATGCAGAGAAACAAGAAAAATACAAAAAATTGCCTGGTCAAGGAGGGAATGTTGCAATAGAAAACACAGTAACACAGTTCAGGTAGATTATCTATTTTAAGATATAAAACTAAAACTGGACTATATCTTGACTAAACTAAAAACATTTCTTTATAGAAAGGCCTTTTTTTGTAACCCTGTATTTTTATTTTCCTCCCCATGTTTATTATTTCTATACTGATTTAAGCCGTTTTGTCATTCTATACCATGTCTTGTATGTTTCTGTCCTCTGTAAAATGTATTGAATGTACAGCAGTAAATTGCTGGAAATGTATGCTTTTTAAATAAAAAGGATTGTGGCTTTAATGTTGATTTACAGGCAGCAGAAGCAGCTTTGCACCTGTCTGTCTAAATAAACCACTCACTTAACTAACACTTAAACAGTAGTATGTGTTACTGTGACAGTGCAAAGCAGGGAGGGGCCACATCAGCGTCAGACATGGTGAGAGTCAGACAGGTGAGAGTCAGACAGGTGGGACAGGATTCAGCGTTTTCTACAGAGATTTCTCTCTTTCTATTGCTTGCTCCCTTCCATACTGTATTTCTTATGCAGAGGAATGAGCTCCTGTTGTCACAGTGCGCGGCTCTCTGGCTTCACTCTGGTGTGTCCACGCAGTGGGACGTGAGCGCACCAGGCTCCATGCATCTCCACCTCCGTGCTGCCGTGTCCCGTGAGCGTGTGTACATTAATTAGAGAGAGGAGAGCGACATGCACTGCACGATGAGCACCGTACTTTGTAGGCTACGTCAAAGACGACTTTTGCAGCGAAGTGAAAGTAAAAAGGTTAGAGGCGCTGCTCGGGAGTGGGGCGTGTCTCGGAGCAAAACCTGCTCACATAAACACAGCTGCTCAAAGCAGCATCGATAAGAGGGATCGTTAACGGTGGAGGCAGACAATTCCGATGGATTGGAAAAATTAGAACCGGTTCTCGGGTAGAACCGGTTTTACATTCCCATCCCTAGTTAATACAGACCTTTCTTTTGGAAAAAAACTGGGTGACATACTGCCGCCCTTACCTTTCCCTTTCTTCTCTTTCCCTTTTCGCCTTTCGTTTTTTACAGCCGGACTTATGTTGGAAGTGGGACATTCTGACAATACAGAGGTCAGCTGCGTCACAGTCAGAAGCAGCAACTACTCTTGTCGTTCCCGGCCTGGTTAGGAAGCGGACTGAACCATTTGCGGAGGGGGCTCTTAGAAAATTGAAGGACTTTGTTGGTTTATTTTGAATCGACTTTATTAAATAATAATAATAATCATATTCAGGGCCCCGGAATTGTAACTAATACAGCAAAACATAAAATCTAAAAAAATGTATACAACAGAACAGGCCTATATGCAGGAATTTTTCCTGGGCCCCCCTGCCAGCCATGGGCCTTTGGAATCATCCTAACATTTCCCCCTCCTACAGGAGCTCCTGGGTACCTGTACCACAGTTTGCAAACCACTGCTATGGTAAAAGTACTCAACAAATGTATTACTTGAGTAAAAGTATTCAGTGTAATGTGTAAAACTCCTTCAAAAGTTTTTTTTAATTTTTTTTTATTTTTATTTTTTTTTTGCACAGCACTACTATTTTTACTTGTGCTACCCCTATTACAGTACCTGTTACTGCTGCCAGGGCTACTCCTAGTACTGTTGCTGCTGCTACTACTTCGTATTCAGCACTAAAACTTGAAATGAAATCATGAACCTTGACTGTTGTGAGGCAAGCGTGCTACTTACACTTTTTTTTTTTTTTACAGATTTTTCTCACAGTACCACCTTAAAAAAATATTCATATGTTTTTTTTTATTTGAATATATTTTGCTAATGTTTTTATTTTATATTTGATTGTTTTTATTGTTTTTTATATTTTATCAGTGTTTTCTTTTTATATATTTTATCAGTGTTTTATATTATTAATTATTTATTATAATTATTATTTAATTATATTTTATTTGTGTTTTATTTACATTTTTAAATTAATTTATTTTTTGTTACAAACAGTTATGAGCTAGTAGATAAAAAATGTTGAGTTTCTTCTTGCTTGCTATCCTTAACCCATTATTTTTTCTATTGTTTATATATATATATATATATTCAATTCAGTCCAGGTTTATTTGTATAGCCCAGTATCACAACAAAAGTCGCCTCAAAGGGCTTCACAAAAAGTTGAACATAAACACACAATCAGACTTAACACACAATCAGCACAAACAATAACTACACTGTATATATATATATATATATATATATATATATATATATATATATATATATATATATATATATATATATATATATATATATATATATATATATATATATATATATATATACCATACTATTTTATACTATATAAAAATACCTAATACCTAAGGATGTGATTGACAGCCTCTCCACTCATACACTCCTTTAGTGACCGAGCCAGTGCACTGTTGGATCTTGGTGAATGGGACTTGATTAAGTGTGACAAGGGGTCAGAGCGGGGGCCCTCAGTCTGCAGGGGCCCGGCTGAGGGGAAACCATGACTGCCAGCGTAAGTGATTGTAATTTGCTTCTACGACATGTGATTACAATTAGGGAGACATCCATTTGGTTTGGGTTTGGGTTTTCTGGTCAAAAGCAAGAGTCATGGAAGCTGAAGTGGCTAGGTGACATCTGGGCAAAAGTCACTTTGGTTAACAGGGGTCACGGTCGGGGCGAACAGTAATGGGACAGGTTGAGTAAACAGAATTCAAAAATAGAAGCGGTAGATGAGCAAAGTTTAATCACAAGTTTGTCTAGATCTGGGCTGCAAATTCTGAATATATACAGTCCACACCTACGACAACTTTCTCTTTGGAAAACATTGTTATCTAGCAGGCAAGTGAATATACAACTGTGTAATATTATTTTTGGATATTGTAGCTTAATGACCAACAAATAAAAGATGGGTGTACTATTGACTGGCCAATTCAGGACAATGAAGGTCACTTCCTGACACCTGACAATGGTAGTGAACAACATAGCAGTACTGGGTTAACAAGAGTTTCCTATGAAGGTATTGAAAGCAAGACCTAAGCCCAATTCACACTGAATCTGTTGTGTGTCCGTTACGTGACCCGTACGACTCCCTGCAAGAAATAGACGCAATGCAAGTCAATGCGTCAGTTCACACCGGTTGCGTTGCGGTATGTCTGTGTGTCTGGCGCTCCGTCAGAAATACGAATTTTTGCCGGATGCCGGATCCGTCAGGTATAAAGTTGAACAGAGCAGAACGAGCCAGACGGGAAGTCAGACCCGGGACCAGTGAAGAGGATCCGGTAAATTTCAAAATAAAAACGCTTATGCAGCCTCTCGCTCACCTCGTTGTAAACATTACATCTTAACTGGGGACAAACGACACCGGACATCATTAAACATGAGTAAAATTAAAGTATTTATATATGTAGTGTCCTTACGCTGGGTTGAAGTATATATTTCTGTGACTTTTGGGCTTCAGCCGTGGTTAAATCACCAAATAATCTCTAAATGAACATTGTGGTCAGAGGCAAACATGACTTTCCCCCATACATTTTACGTGCAGTTCTCTGTATATATGGTTATTATCGCATGAACTCATAACTTCTCTCAGCTGGTTCTGGTTGGAGACGTGCCGCACACGCAATGCACTCGATGTGAATCGGTGTCTGTCAGAAAACTGCACCAGAGACGTAACTGCACACGCAACGGATTCAGAGTGAATTGGGCTCTAGACTCAGAAATGTTGGATGTAGTAATTACTTACACAGTTTCTCAAATTTCAAAAAGATACTTTGTTTTATAAATGTCTTATTCTGTAACATTAGTCGTCCTTTCTCCTATTCATTCATAGCATTTGTATTGAAGGTTCACTTTAATCTGACTGGGCATACAGAATACTTCACTGTGACTCGTCAATTGTTAGGACTTTAGTTACTACAATTTCTGAAATTATTGCTTTAAAACAGTCTGAACTTATTTCACCAAAAATAGACATGTCTCATATTTCACGACAAGACACAAAGCTGGCAACAAATAAATCAACTCATTCACCCTTTCAGATTCATGTCCAAACATTATACTAGGGTCCCCTCAGCATTATGTCCCAAATTTTAATAGTCCTTGAGGTTCATGTTCAAACTTCACAGTAGGGTCCCCTCAGAATCATGTCCACACATTATACTACGGGCCCCTCAGGATCATGTTCAAATATTATACCAGGCTCACCTTAGCATCATACGTATATGGAGATTATACTAAGAGCCCATCAGGATCATGTCCGGACATTATACTCTGGTCCCCACAGGATCAGGTCCAAACTTTACACTAGGGTCCCCTCAGGACCATGTCCATACATTACAGTTGGGTCCCCCTTAGAGTTATCTCCAAACATTATACAGTGCTCACAGAATCATGTCCAGACATTTAACTAAGGTCCACCCAGGATCATGTCCAAAAATGACAAAATTGTTACATTATATGAGGGTCCCTCTCAGAGTCATATTGGAACCTTATACAATGGTACCCACAGGATCATGTCCAAATACTGTACCAGGGCCCCCCCAGGATCCTTTTTAATTATCATACTAGGGGCCCATCAGGGTCACATACAGACATTATACTAGAACCCTGCAGGATCATGTCCACACATTACAAAAGGGTCGCCTCAGGTTCATGTCCAACCATTATATTAGAGTCATATCGAAACATTACATAATGGTAACCTCGGTATCATGTCCTGACATTATACTAGGGTCCCCCAAGGATCATGTCCAAAAATTACACAATTGTCCCCTCAGGAGCATGTCCAAAAATTACACAATTGTCTCTCAGGATCATGCCCAAACATTATACAATGGTGCCCTCAGGGTCACATTCTGACATTGTACTAGGGTCACCACAGATTCAGGTCCAAACTTTAAACAAGGGTCCCATCAGGATCATGTCCAAATATTTCAGTTGGGTTCCCTCAGGATCATGTCGAGGTGAGATTACTGTGTATAAATATAACAGCATGGGAACTAATGAGCTAACGCAAACCTTTACCTCTAAGACCCACCAACAACTTCTCACACAGTAACTATTTTTTTATTCTTTGCTGAAATTGCTCACTAGTGTACCAAATGTCAAGTAAAGTTCTTGTTTCTGGGCCTCACCTGGGGGCTGACACTGGGTCCGTAGCCCATGCCGGGCGAGGTCATGGAATGAGGTCCCATGGGCGAGCTGATGACGGAGAAGGGCGAGGCCAGGCCATTCATGGGCGAGCTCAGGGTGCTGATGGGAGAGTGCAGGGAGCCCGTGTGCCCCATGGAGGTTGGGCTGAGCAGGGATGGGTGCATTCCTCTGTGGGACGTGGGGGAGCCCAGGGGCGAAGAGGTCACCTGGCCCGACGAATCTAACCAGGGAAGGAAGGAAAGAGAACATATAAGCATCAAAATGACAGGCAAAAATAATGTGAAGAAAAGACTATGGGGTCATGGTGAATGCTTGCATTATTCCACTCTTTAACTGTAAAAACTTCCCATGATATCATCAAAGCACTTCATGTTATGTGAGAACATGTCCACAGCGTGTAATTGAAATGAGTGCACTGCAAAGACAAGCTATCCAAATAAAAGCATTAAAAAACAAAGAAGTGAAAATAAACCAACATGAAACTTGCATATATCACATTTTTACATAAACACATAGACCCTTGAAAAAACAAAACAAAACAAAAAAAAAACACCAGAGCTAATTTGAGAGTTTTGTTCCCTCGGTATCTGACAGCTACAACAAGTGTGAAAACTGTTATAACTAAATGGCACCCAGGAACATAAGACAACAAATAATTAAAGCAAGTCACAATGTACCCTAACCTAATAACCCTAACCCCAACAAATGATGTAAAAAGAATCATGTAAATAAATAAATAAATAAATAAATAAATAATTTTGGTGTGGAATCAAAACACTGTCCAGAAACAGGATTTTTTCCTATATCAAATACCATAATGAGGTGGGGCCAAAGATACTAATTCCATTCACAAGAAGAAAAGGAACAAGCTACTTATGGATTTGTTACCATTTTGAGATATAAGGGCTTTGTGTCTCAACCCTGAACTAGAAGATCCCAGGATCCATGTCCAGGTCTGAGTACTGTATCTCACTGAGTGCCTCTAGATTTTAAAGGTTTCTGCAAGTCTCACCAAACTTTGACAAACCACCATTGGCTCAACACCTAGTCAGTGTCAGATATTGGTTATTCCAACAATGGCTTTGACTACTTACAAAGAAAAACAGGAAATCATAAATAGGGAAACAAAGTAGTGGGCAATCTCAAAGATAACCTATTATATAAAGCCATCAAAAACATACCTAGAGTTTTATTGTATTTCTTTCACACATGTTGGAGTAATCCTGTATGCTGAGGCACTGACCTTCTAAAGCAAGACCTAGCTAAAAATGCTAGGTCTCACTGCTCTACATATACATGTCAGAAATTCTGCCTTCTCCAGACAGTGCTCTTGCCTGTCTGTCTGCTGTCTTGCCTGCTCTGTCTTTAGAGGGCATTAGTCAGATGAAGGCCTGTGCCGCACTTCACCACTACTTTGCAATAGCAGCTTGGGCTAATCTGAGTTTTTTCAGCAGAGAGAAGGAAAAAGTGCCCAGAAAGAAGACTTTTTAAATAAATATTTAAAGGCGCTATGAGCAGTATATATTTTTTTAAATTTCATAAAAAGTACTCACGTGTGTGCCAAGATACAATGTCTATATCAAGTATTAGTTTTACTGATAACCAAGTTTAACTAATAAACAATTAAAAATACATTTTACATAATGGCCAAGTTGTTTTTGTTTACATTTTTTGTTTTAGTTCTGAAACTGCATCGTCCAATCAGAAAAGTGGAAAGACTGGCAACCCACAGACTTGATTTTTCAAACCAGTACGAGCAAATGCTGCTTACAGTTACCTTTAACTTTTTTAGATAGAAAAATGTGAAATACTAAAGTAGAGGTGTCAAGAATGTTTTCAAAAAGTTTGACAAACTAGGTCCCCTCTAATGGTTCCCACCACATATTGTGTATAATTAAAATAAAAAAATAAAAAATAAAAAAATAATAATAAAAATAATATTAAAAGTCTATCATTTTTATCTCTACTGTACTAGCTCTACTTGTTGTCTCTGCCCCACAGTCCCCCCCCCCAGAGACACGTACAGGATGTCCAGCCTATCTATAATGTATGATGAGAGAAGTGGCGACTGCTGGGGAGGGGAGGAAAGTGACCTTGCACCGCCATCGAGGAGAAAGACGTTTGAAGTCTGAGCGAGTGGCAGCAGTCCGGAGCACCGAGCTGGCCTGCAGTCTCAATCCTGTGCCTACAGTTCCTGCTTCATCTTCAAAGGAAAGGCCTGTGTCCCATTTGCTGTCAACACGAGTGATATGGGACAGGCAGGGAGGAGGGGAAGGAGGGTTGGCGTTGCACCGGTGTGGGCTGATAACTCTCTCTAACACTGCTTTCAACAATGGCCTCTTGGATTATCTACTTCTAGTTACACATGATGTTTCTCTCCTATAGGCCCTGTTTTGAGTACATTTGAAGATATTTTAAACTGTGGGAAAAAGGAAAAATAACAGCGCATCATGCATGTTTTGGATTTTACAGAAAATGTATTGGATTACTCAGATCTTTTATTATCAGATTTTCCTATGACTGAGCGAAAATAATAGTGGCAGTGCATAGTATGTGGTTTTTGAAGATTTTGCAAGATATACAATACAGAAACTAGCCTTCTTTGTCCTTTCAGCTTTTTCTTTCCAAGTTCGCTGCAATGATCTGACTCTTATTGACAAATATTGATTTCACATAGGTTTTACACCAGATGCCTTTCCAGACACAATCCTCTTATATTGTATAGCACTTTTCTAGACACTCAAAGTTATTTTACAAGTGGAGACATGGCTGCCATTCTGCGCCTGCAGCCTTTCCGGCCACCACCAATCGCACAATCACACTAACACATTCACAGGCAAGGTGGATGAAGTGTCTTGCCCACACAATGACGGTCTGCAGAGCTGGTAGCAGGGATCAATACTCCAATCTTCTGGTTAGTGGGAGAATGGCTCTCCCTATTGAGCTACTGTTGCCTGCAGTTGGCAAAAATTCAAGTACAAAAATGTTCCATAGTTTGAAAAGACCTTGGGAACCTGCCAAAGGCTAAATTATTCTGCCACTATCTAAGTATGTGTTTAAATAAACAAGATATACAGTATGTATGTCAATGTAATAGCTATCGGGAACCTATTATGAAAGCCAGAATAATTTTGAGTTCATCATTGCTGCATGAGAGAAAAAAGATATAGACATTATTTGGTCATGAAAAACAGTGATGCCTTGCTTTACTTCAAATCCATTAATCCAACACATACAGTGGGGCAAAAAAGTATTTAGTCAGCCACCAATTGTGCAAGTTCTCCCACTTTTAAAGATGAGAGAGGCCTGTAATTTTCATCATAGGTATACCTCAACTATTAGAGACAAAATGAGAAAAAAAAATCCAGAAAATCACATTGATTTTTAAAGAATTTATTTGCAAATCATGGTGGAAAATAAGTATTTGGTCAATAACAAAAGTTCATCTCAATACTTTGTTATATACCTTTTGTTGGCAATGACAGAGGTCAGCCGTTTTCTGTAAGTCTTCACAAGGTTTTCACAAACTGTTGCTGGTATTTTGGCCCATTCCTCCATGCAGATCTCCTCTAGAGCAGTGATTTTGGGGCTGTCTGTATTTTTTTTTCTGATTTTGTCTCTCATAGTTGAGGTATACCTATGATGAAAATTACAGGCCTCTCATCTTTTTAAGTGGGAGAATTTGCACAATTGGTGGCTGACTAAATACTTTTTTGCCCCACTGTATACAGCACACATAACAGACTTTGGACTTAACAGGCTTGGATGTAAATCAGAGAGCCAGATGGTACTGGCTAGATTTCCTGTATGGGATTTGTACATGTGTATGGTGAAGTATTTGGAATTATGACGAGCCTAATGTACTTTTCGGCTTAGCTTACAGAAAGAGCTTGTTGGATTTTGATTGCATCCAGTCACTTTAAACTTCAAAAGGCATAACCACAATCGAGCTGTTACACAATGAGTGCAGCTTGTGCTGTCTGTGGTTAGTGTTTACAATGTGTTTCATTAAAGTTTGATTACATTCAGTGGATTTTTTTCTGTATATTAGCACTGGTAGCTAAAAAGGGCTGACTTACTATCACACTTGCTGATGTGGATTGGTCAAATTTCATCAGAACTGGAACACTATATTCTTCAGTATTTTACAAACAAAGGAATTGCTTTGAAGTGTCAACATATAACAGGAATTTATTTGGTGTAATAGAACTCAATAAATTACAGTCCAATTTGCCGTCCTTGCATGATAATTGTATGGTGCATAGGGATGTAACAATATTGGCAATATTGTGATATTGCAAAATTAAACGTCTCACAGTATCGTGAACTTTTACAATATTGAATGGTAAGCTTCTGGTGCTAACATGCATTGTTTTGTTGCATCGGATTGGTAAAAAGGCAGAGGAAACTACATAAACCATGATCCTTTGCTCTGTTTCAGTGCAGCCGACACAGCAAAATTATTGTTACTAAACACTTATTCAGTCTTAATCTTTTGAATTATCACAATAAAAAGCTTGTCACGGCATTTTTAGAGAATATGTTTTGTTATTGTGAGCATTTCTAAAATAAACCAAGCCTCCTGACAATATTGCAATAAATATTGTAATGTGAGATTAATATCGTAATAATACCGTATTGTGAGTTTTGGCTATTGTTACATCCCTAGAGGTACATCCTTCCTGGGATAGAAAGTTGCTTTTCTAACACTGCAGAAATGTAAGTATTATTCGATCTTAAAGCAGCACCATGCAACTTTTGTTGTATTTGTTTCTTTGCTGTTTTGACTGCAAGGCTGTTTCTTCTTTGCTATGGGGAGCTAAAGGACGCTTCATTCATCCTGCAATGACAAACAAAATGACCAAGAATATGTTCCTGGATGTAAACATTCTGACAGAGAACTGAACAAAACAGAGAAAAATAAATAGAGCATTTACACAAAGGTTAATCAAGCAGATACACTGATGTCTCAATTAGGTTACAGCAGCCTAGAAGAAATTTGCTACTGTTGTCCTGTTCATAGCAGTTTCTCCTCTCCACTTCCTCTAGCCTGACTTCACACATTTACTTCATTGTGAACGCAAAACCCTGCAGGGATCTTCACATTTGTCTCATATCAGCACAATCCTCACTATTATACAAACCACCCTCTGGAGCAAACGCTATATACATCCTGCTTTCCCTTGCAAGCACTTCCTGTAATCCCCGCACACAGCCACTGGACCCCCATCTTTTCCCCCAAACACACACACACACACACACACAAGTATCTGTCTTAATAAAGGGCTAACAATGGCTCTGCATTAGATCACTGTTTAATCTTGCACTGGTACAACTCCAGCTGACTGCGTTGTTCCTTTCCTAAAATGCGCCCACACATCTTATTCCTGGATAGATAAATAAATAAATATGAACAATCTCTCTCACTCTCTGAGCCGGAGATTCCCACAAGCCGCCGCCAAGTGGGCTTTAATTCGGGGCAGATAAAGGGAAGCGTGGAATTAGAGCTGCCAGTCTGCCATTGTGGGACTCGGCGGGGGGGATAGAGGTAGATTTCACTGCTCATGTCTCCATCTCTGTTCCTATTCAATCCAAAGAGTTTACAGTATGTACAATGGCTGTATATAGAAACCAAATTTTAGTTAATGCACCTGCTCTGGCTGGAAATGACACAACAAAGTGGCAAAAGACTAATCTGTGGTAAAGTGTTTTGCATATTTTTACATTTGTTAACAATTGATTTACACATATTTACTGGGATTTTTGCATAGAGATCTCCAAATTCATGATGTTTGAAGGCTTCCTTGTCTTTACGCTGGTCTTCAGTTTTCTTCACAAATTCACAATTGGATCATTCAGGTCTCTGCCAACCACTTCTTCACCACTTTGGCTGTCCATTTTGGATTGTCTAGGGCCAGGGTATTTTGGATTTTTGATAGATTTTTTTTTTCTTTTTTCTTGTGGTCTGACAAAAAGCTATTTAAATCTAGACTTGTTAGTGACATCTGTGAAAACATAAATGTCTTTTAGAGACCAGGACTATTATAATTTATACACCATACCGAGGCTTGTTAAAAGATGCTAAGCTCCAAAGCACATGGCTAATTAGCATACATAAACAAATAATGTAAGTTAGAGCTATTCACACAACACTATTCATGATTTACAAACTGCTGCCAACTGCTAAAAAAAGGCATTACAGATGTAAAACAACTCCTTTCTCTGTAACTACTAGTGTATTTAGTGTCTTGCAGAGTCTCCACAGTCAGTATTAAAGTTCCTCTGGGCAATACCATAGCATTAGCCACAACTTAATAGACATTGCAGCGCTTGGAGGGCTGTTTTTGACATCATCCAAAATTAAAAACTCAAATTAATCAATTCACATTGATTTTTCAACCAGCCCTGCTCTGCAGCATCTTTACCTCTCCCTTTACCTTTGTAAATATTCATTTTATACCTAGTACTGATACTGACCTCTCAAAGTTACAAACATAATAGCACATGAAACATAATAGCAAAATGCTATTATGTTTCATGAAATGTCAAAATGACACCTTTTCAATGTCTGTTACGTGGTTGTATTTCTATTGAAAACGTGAGTAATGGGCTTGGACTTCATAATAAAGTGTTATGTTGTATTTGTGTCTTCCGTTTTCCAAAACAGTCTTGTTCAATATAACTACACAGTGATGCAAGCAGTGTATGATATTCGGATAAAATTGTGTGAAATGTATATGACTGAATGTTTTGAAATATACAGAAATGTTTAGTAAGCCCCACATATTTGTGCATGTTTTGGTGGGATGTACTGTATGTCTTTGTTTATTCTAGCTGGACAGGAGTTGCCAGAGTGTGATTAGAGCAGGATAAAAAAGGACTTGGGCCTAATCCTCTCCATGAAGTGCTGTAAACAAGAGATGGATGGATGACAAGGAACAAAAAAAAAAAAAAAAACACATTCTGTTTTTGTCTAAAGAAACACAAGGGTTCCCAAGTCGGGAGGAGTCTAATAGGAAAACTATTTAGTCAACTGATAGCATATTGTAATAATACATCATCTTGTCTTTATTGTTAAGTTCCCACTGATTGGCCTACACGGGTACTGTTTGACCTATGACTTTAAGGCAGAGTAAAAGACAGAAATACTTAAAAACACATCAAGCCAATAAAACAAAACATCCATCCATTTTTTACACTCAGGGACTGGATTGCAGGGCACAAGCTTACTTTTTAAAATGTATTTGGCCTTTATTTAACCAGGAAAGTCTGACTGAGATTAATCTTCTTTGCAGGGGAGTCTTGGCCCCAAAATGAATCTATTGTACATGTTTTTGGTGGTAGAGCAAACCTATTTAGACATGGGAAGAACATGCAAACTCCACAGAAAAAGCCCCCACACAGTCCTGGAATCGAGCCAGGAACCTTCTTGCTGTCAGACAGGAGTGCTAACCACTTTCCCGCCGTGCCTAAGCAGAAACACACAGACTTTCCCCTCCCCAGACACTTCCTTCACCTCCTCTCGGTGGCACATGCTCAAAACACCAGCTCATGGAAACATCCATAACAGATGCCTGAGCCTCAAGTGGCTTCTCTTGATGTTGAGGAGAAGTGGCTCTACCCTGAGCTCCTTGCAATTATTCTAACGGAGCCCAGGCAACTCTGCCCAGAAAATGCATTTTTAACACTTGGCTGAGAAAATAAACATAGACTGACCAGTAAATAAATTTTTGCCATGCAGCTTACTTCTCTCTTTGCAAAAACATACACCGCTTCAACAAACAAGTCTTATGAGTCCTTAAGATAACCACCTGGCCTGTCCTGCTTGCTTTCTTCCTTTTAGCCAACCAGATGCTCACCTAGCTATCCTCTATCATAACCTTATGTAGACAGACACTCCTGCTTTGTGCTGTGGCTTACTCAATACAATAAAAACACCTCTTTACAATAAGATAACATAATCCCAGTTTGGATTTGATGATATTGAGTGAGAAACAAACAGATGTTGTAGAATTTCCATTACGTGACCAAACATACAATGACCACTTTTTCCAGGCTCTACATGGACGACATGAGAGGATGAGGAGGGGGTTGAAAATTAAACTGGATGACAGATAAAATGAAAATAAGCTTCAAATAAAGGGACAAATGAGAAATAGACATTTGCAAAGGCTAAAAAAAATGGCTTTTGACAATCTTAATGTTTTTGGATGGCTTAATTGGTCTGTGACTTACTGGACATTGTCCAGAATGTAGCCCACCTCAGGCCCAAAGGAGCTGGGAAATGCTCACAAGGACACTAAGGAATAATGGTAGAACAGTGGTTCTCAAACTATTTACAACAAGCGCCCCCTTAGACAATATTTGGCTCTCCAAGTACCATCTTTATTGAGCTAAAACTATCCTAAACCAGGACTAAACTAAGGGATAAAACAGGACCTAAATCAGGACTAAAACCAGGACTAAAAGCAGGGGTGGAATATTGGTTTTCAAAGTACCATCTTTAATGAGCTGAAATGAGCCTAAACCAGGACTAAACCAAGCGATTATAAGGACTAAAACAGAATGACAACCAGGTCTAAAGCAGGACTAAAACCCAGACTAAACCAGGTCTAAACCAGTGATAAATAAAATTAAAATAATGCAGCACTTGAACTACAAAAGACTCTTGAGTACCACAAGAAGAAGTTGTCATACCACCAGTTTGAAAACCACTATGGTAGAAGATAAATAAAAATAGTTTAATGAAAACTGGAAACCAATAGACACTTGGAAAGCACAGACCTCTGTCAAGACACTACCTTTATCTCGCAATGGTACAGTTATAGTGGCCTGGCATAAAGTAAATATATTGCTCTATACACTGAGCATCAAAGCCTATATATTTCACAATAGTAAAGAATGTGCTGAAAATACCAGGATCCAGAGAGTGCTCCATGTCAGCACCAAATTATTTTCTTCCTTGGCTCATTACTGACTGTTCCAACAACATACAACTATTATTTTTTTAAGTTATCTTGCTAACAGACAAACCAACACCAGTGAAAACAACCTCAACAGTGGAGGTAACAATGCTAATCAAAGATGTTTTACTGTAGCTTAACAATAATGTTTCATAACCTGTCTGCTGCAGAAGTTTTACAAGCACTTTGAGAAGCATATGTACGATTTAAGAGATGCGGGTTACACCTGCACACATTATAAACATGTTCACACTGTTAGATAAGAGTGAATTAAAGGGAGTAAAAATAGTCTTCCCTCGTCCAAGAAGTGAGTGGCAGCAGGCCAGCATCTCTACAAGCCAATATACACTGTTAGCTGGAGATGAAAAGTGCTTGTTTTTTGTGCCGCTGGCTCGGATTGCGAGGCTCACAAAGGGAAATGTGACAGTTACAAATGAGCAAATTACAGCCCTTCAGTTTGAGTTCACAAGGCGGGCCAATACTTTTCTTTAGATATTCAAACTTCTACATTTTCAACTGACTCTGTCCCTGTCCCATCATGCAGACATTGCACATCCACTTGGGTCAGTGTGAAGGTGCGTCCACTACCCTATGAAGTCTGAAGTGTCCCCAAAACAGCAAACAGTACCATAACACTTTTGGGGTGGTGTTGTAGTCAAGACTGTACTAATGGAGACCAAGACCAGTCCGAGTCTAGAGTGAACCGAGACCAAGACAAGGCAGAGACTTTCAGGGTTCAAGACTTTTAAGGACAAAGACTGAGTCGAGGCCGAGACCAAAGCAAACCGAGACCAACCCCAAGAATCTAAGGGTAAAAGTAAAAAAAAGTTGTTCAAATATATTAATGTTCATTTTAATGATCTAATGCAATAGACTCTACAAACCAACACAGACAAATAATGTTCCTGATTCTTCAAATGCTGAAAACAAATTACTCCAAAATTATGAAGAATAGCATTTTCTCATAATGTTTGAAAAAAATCTCAGCAACCGCCACAGCTGAGACTGAGAGATGACCGAGTGAAATTGGATTCGAGACCAAGACCAAGAGTAATTAAAACTGCAGCCAAGACCGAGACGAAAACCAAGACCTTAAAAAAATGGCCTCAAGACTGGTCTCAAGACCAAGACTGGTCTCGGGCGCTAAGGGTGCCTGCTCTAGGTCCGCTTTGGAAAATTTGGAGCGTTTACACAAGGTTAACTCATAATGTTATATGTTCAGTGGTTAAATGTGTTAAAGGTGTACAGAGAAGTGAATTTAATGCACCGAAAGCTGGAGGTAAACCAGAAGTACACTGAAAAAAAGGGAGAATGGGGGTTTCTGATTTTGTAAATAAAAATGATATAGCAACAAAATGTTTTAATTACGATCCTGCTCAAAATATGTAAATCTTGTAAAACTTGTAAAATTGTAACAGATGTAAAATCGACATGTTTTGTTCATGTTAAGAATACATGAAATAGTTACATTTTGTGGTGAAAATGTTATGTGTAGAAATTATATAATTATGTTTAAAAGAATAAACATAATTTAATTACATGCCAACACCAACAACTTTTTTTCAGTGTAGTCTCCTCTTTACTGAAGCTAATACAGCTTTACCTCCAGCCTCACACTAACACACACAAGCCTCACACAGACACACACCAGGATTTACACTCATCTTTTTTATTAAATGTTGTCAACTTTTAAAAGTGAGGTTCAAACACAAGCAGGTTTTGGGGCTACCTGTTCTAAAGCGTCCTGTACTGACACGTCCCGTACCATTCTGCCTAGTGGAAAAGCGCCTTTACTGTACGGAAATGCAACTATGGGCCTCATACATCTACAAACTTGTCCTGCAGAACAGCCCAACAGTGTAATCTACATTTTAACTAGCTACTACTAAGCTAGTACTGACATTATGCACTTTCTTGGTTAAAACTTCAACCCAACACCCTCAACAACACAGGAAACTGACTGTTAAAAAAAAAAAAAAAACTATAGCTATGAGTTCAGTGTCAGACCAATGTGAACTATCAATTATCTCTGTGTCCATAAAGCATTGCAAGCTATTTTTTTCTGTCTGTCAGCAGTTGTATATTTTTCCATACATCTCCAGAGATAACTATAATCATCTTTCATACTTTACCACCCCTCCTTCTTCTTCACTCCTCAATATATAACTGTGGTTGCTCAGCGGCAGGCAATGGCTGCAAACAGGATATTTGCCGATTTGTTCCTGGCACTTGCACAGTGTTAGTGTGTGATAGATGAAGGATTTTTTTTTTTTTTTTCATTTGCCTGTGTTCCTTTGACAGAAGGCCAGTTGGAGTGTGGATTAATGGCTGCGTTGTACCGAAACATGAATCTTCTTTTATGAGAAGTGGGTTCAAAAATGAAAGAGAAACATCTTGAATATGGATGGGAACAGCATGTTTCTGACAAATACTTGAGAGGGGTTTTCAAGCTGCCCAAACTGAAAGCATATTTTCTCTAACAACTATAATTATTGTGTTTTTATGTATTCTTTACACAGTGTTACTTAAAAAAACAAAAGACTACTAAAGACATAACAGCAAAAATCTATTCAGCAGTTGGTGCAACGTTTTTTCTGTACACCGTGTTAATTCAAGTGTGTATAAACAAACTAATTTGGGCAAGAGACAGTGTATACTCTGAACATTCATTCATTCATCTATTCATCTTCTTTTGCCTATTCCTGTTAGGGGTCATGGGTACTGGAGCCTATCCCAGTAATTTTAGGCCTTAGGCGTGGTACACCCTGAACAGACTGACACAGAGACATACACAGACAGACAACCTTTAACTCTTAATTTCCTGATACGAACAGAGCTTAGTGTTCACCAGTGTCTCTCTTCAGACATTAAAAGAGAAGTTGCTGCCTGGAGTTAAGCATTGTTCCCAGGATCCCATGCAGTGCTTAGTGACATTGTCCCCTTTTGGTTGCTCCCTTCAGGGTCGCCACAGCAAATTAATCGCATATTAATTTGGCAAGTTTTTACACCGGATGCCCTTCTTGTTGCAGCTATCTATTATCACTGTCTCATAAATTATTACAAGCCATTTTCTCTTGCTGTCGGCTGTTACTAGTGGGTGAGAGAGGTGAGGTTTAAATTACTAGCGACTGTATCCCATTAAAATATACAAACACCCAAATCTGAGGGCAGTTTAGCTAAATTATACATTTCATGACTGCAAGTTTGTAACACAAGGAAGTCCCCCAATTTAGGTTTTAATATATAAGTTCCTAAAGGTGTAAATTTTGACATTTATCTTTAAACACCTAATATACCTGATGCTCTACAATGAAGAAATGCCGTAATATTTAAGGATGATACCAGTCTGATACCGATAGCACTGTCAAATTTATTACTTTTTTTTTTTTTTTTTTTTTTTTTTTTTTGCTTAAGGCAGTTATGTATTTATTTATTTTTTTGGGAGGAAAAAAATAAGTCATGCAGACCAACTTTTTCATCCTTCTCCTCGTCTATAATTCATGTCCTGTTGAGAATGCAGCAAAACACAAAGTTGGTAAATCCCTGTATATCTTGGTGCATACTATTCTTTGTGGAAAACATCCACAGGAATTATGGGTGAAAGGGCAGAATTAATAAACGCTTGGAACATTTCAGACTGGTGAATGGATGCAAAACAACAGCCGCAGATTTAGGTTAATACGCTATAGCTTTTTCAATCCACGGTTCTCTGGAGAGTAGGGAGATTTTCACAGTATATATATATATAAAAAAATAAAATAAAAAATTTTGGTGCAGGGACAATGGGTTTTCTATATGGGGCAGCTTGGCAGAAGAGAAGAGTGAGTGGAGACGCCAGGAAAATGTGTGTCGGGGATTGGAGCAGTGGTGAGTCACTGGCACCTGTGAGGAGCTGGATTACACTGGACTGGCCTCAAAAACACACACGGACAACTAACTACTGCTTTTTGAACTGGAAGCCTGGACTTTGAGGCTTCAGGGTTTAAATGCTTCAATGTTTTGTTTTTTTTTTTTTCTTTTAATGACTCTGACTTCTGAATCACAATCAGTTTTATTTCAAGAGGTGCAGCAGTACTAAGAATTAGACTGGTAATTCTCATGATTTTAAAAGTAAGAGGCAGAAAGTAAGTACTTCTAAATGCTAGCAACCTTAAGTTCCCAAGACAACAAAATGGTACTTGGTCATTGATTACTATGTATATGAAAGCCAATTACAATAATTACACTGTTCGTTTTAGTTTTTAATTGTCAAATGGTCAAATACTATAAATAATAAATATATATATGTATATATTTTTTTCATCTTATGAAAAAAATATACTCCCTTTTTTTGTTAGGGGTCACAACAGTGAACCAGTTGTGCTGTGATTTTGCTGGTTTTTATGCTAGCTGCCCTTTCTGTTGGTGGCCACACACTGTGACTGGATTAGTCAATGTGGGTGAAGTGTCTTGCCCAAGGACACAACAGTATGTGCTTTGAGCGAGGTTCGAACCTCCACACCACTAGTTGAATGGCAAACTCTTAATCCACTGTGCCACTGCTGCCCCTATGAATTATAAATAGTATTATTAAATTAGACAAAGGGATTTCTAATATTATTTATAGGAAGATATTAGAAAATTATTTTTTGCAGCCCAAAAACAAAAAAAAAAATCAATAGATGACATTATACAAAACACACGCACGCACACACACACACACACATAAGCAATGTACATCAGGTGCATAGGTAGGTGTGTAACATAGGCTCTAACTGCAATGACAGCAAATTAAATTAAATTCCTATATAATTGAAGGGGATCCAGCATAAATAAATAAATTAAATAAAATACAAAATCACTAGGCCAGACTAAATTTGTCACTAGATCATTTGTTGTGAGAGAGTAAACCATTGAAAAGAGTTAAAATTTATTGGGAGTTGGAAAACACTATCATATTTCCTTCCTTCCCCTCATCCTTCCTTCGGCTGAGTCATACTCTCTCATTGCCACAGCCGTTTCAGGATAAAACTCTCGTCATTAGCATCTTCCTCCGCAAAGAGTTCAGAGGCAGAAAAGTGAGGAAAGATTTAACTCTGAACCCCAGAGAGCTGCACAGTTACATAAAAACCAAAAACTCAAAACATCACAAAATTGAAGCTGACAGCTCCATTTCTGACTGCTGCTGTCTGAGTAGCCATGATGACAGCAGCCTCACATCTCACGCCTTTAAAGACACTTCCTTTTTATTCACGAGCCTTTTGTTGGTATTGTTGTTCTTGTTGCATGATAAATTGAATGCCAGAATCAGCCATTGTGTGTGCATGTGTGCTCTTTAATCAGGGTAGGTCTATTCACCGTTTCCACTGAACAAACAGGACTAATCTGCTGCTTTACTGAAAGTCCGAAAAGCAAACACAGCTCCAAGTGTTTACATTACAGCACTGTTGTTGTTGCCTGATAAAGATCAGAGAAACTAAAGTGCTTCTGTTAACAATATATGTTTAATAAATGTGTTAATATTAGATTTTTTTTATTAATTTTTCTTTTTTTATATAGCTCTTTTTATGTATTTATTTATTTGTTTGTTTGTTTAACACACAATAGAAAAAACTATTCAGTATAAAATAAAATAACAAACTAAATAGATTAACGGATGTGCATGGGAGTGGTAGAAGCCTATGTAGCTCTTAAGTGTATTTGAATGCAATAATCAAAATAGTTAAGAATTGAATGACTATTAGTACAATTAGACTATTGCTATTTCTCAGCTTTATCTCTCATTTTATTAGCTGATGGTTAGATCCCCCGCCCCAAAGGCACTCTCCATTTGGATACATCACACCATTCATTGTGTTTAAATGTAATTGCAACATACAACTACATTAATCTGTAAGTATCAGTAATGGCATGTACAAAGTTAATTTATGTAGACAGTTACAATAATAAAATAAAAGCAATAAAGTTAACTTGTTGTAAATACTCTATATACTAAGGTCAGATAGAATTAAAGACAGTTTTAGTTAAAGTTAAGAAAATCAGCTATAAGAAGCAATGGTGAAAACAACAAATTCTCTTTCTGATAAAAAAGATAATGTATATTTGTGTGTTTCTGCACTTTGAACATGCTGAATCATAACTCACTGATAACAGGTGATATGGGCATTTTCTTTTACCAATCTTATCACAAAACAGTTACACCACACTCAGAAAGTTCCACTTTGAAAATCTTGCAATAGAGTCATGAAACATTTACTTGGTTACATAATTGTAAATCAACAATTTTATAATGGCCACAGTGGAGTAAATGCAAGCAAAAAGACACAGGTCTTCGCTGTGAACATAAATGAACCAATGGCTTGTACTGAGAGAACTTAAAGTGGCTTCTACAGGCTCCAAAATGATTTAATATAGAGTTGAATAATAAGCATGTCTGCACTTTATGAATATGATTCATTAGAGACATACTGGCATTCAATATCTATTCATGAAGCTGGCGAAGCTGGACATTTACAACGCTAACAGTATGTACATTTTATAAAAACTATTTTCAGCATAAAATGAAGCACACAATCAAGCACAGTAGGTTTAACAATGGAGTGGAGCTTCTCAGTCATCCAGGTTAAGGTTATAGTATACTTTGTTGTCGGCGTAGGGAAATGTTTTCTCTGCATTTAACTCATCCTTCAATGCCGTTAGTGCTGTCAGGAGCAGTGGGCGACTGCAGTAAAGTGCCCGGGGACCCTTGTCCAGATATTGAGCCAGGATCCTGGTCAGGAGTACCCTGCTGGAGGATTAGCCTATTGTGCATGTTTTAGGTTGATGGGGGAAACAGGAGCACGCAGAGGAAACCCACCTAGACACAGGGAGAAGATGCAAACTCCACACAGAAAGGCCCCACACAGTCCTGGAATCAAACCAGTGATCTTCTTGCTATGAGGCGAGGGGCCTAACCACTTTGCCAATGTGCAGCTCACTTGGTTTGGCAAATAACTGTGGCACAAGTTTTTACTTTTATGTGTGGGAATTGAGCCCCTAACTTTCTGCACAAGTGGAAAACTAACCACGGGTAGTCCCTAGATCCCATGGATGGTTACAACTGGTCAGACAAGATTTCTACATTTCTAATTGCAGGTACTGCAGACCCTTTTAATTTCATGTAAATGGGTGCCCTTCAACCCTATTTTAACCTGACTAAATTGTCCTTATAGAAAAATGAGTGCATATGAATTACTGCCACATCACCTCAGCTGTATCCTGGTCCCTTATCCTCCAGTCATTTATGCACCGTCTTGTACTCTAACGACACAATGTACCAGAAAAAAAACGCTTTAATGTGCTTCGTAAGTGGCGGCAACGACGCACAACAGGCCACCCGTAATTTCACAGTAGGTGGGCCCCTAACAACCAGCATCTGATACACAGTGCTGATATAACCCCGATCGGTTTGCCTGCTTAAACAACCGCCCTCATTAGTGCATTAATTCTTTCCTTTTTATTCCATTTTCTGTGTCTCCCAGAACCCCCCTCCCCCTCTCTCTGCTCCGTTGCCCTGGCTGACTCTTAAGTGTCTGGAGAGGCCATGGAGGCGCGCCTGGTCGTGGCGAAGTGCCAGCTAAACCACAGATTACTGGCGCTATTCCTAACAGTGGCTGCCAACACTCTGATGTGCTGATATGGCCTAATTGTTCCTTTTAGCGCTGAGGTGATAAAGCCGGACCTGTGGCACACAGCTACAGTCAGCCAATCCCGCCAATTACACGTCATGCGCTGGCACTGCCCGAAGACCAAATTTTAAGCAACATCTGGTTAGAATCAGAGGGAAATAAAACAATGTAAACATCCAATTTCAATGCATTGGAAATGTTGATATTTTGGGGCTCTGCTCGTATGTATAATTGTAGCTTTTATGAGTGAAATGACTGTGATTTAAAGACAGAGGGCTATTAAAATAATGGAAAATATATACAGTGGTTTGTGGTGAAGGATGAAAGACATAACAGAGTCTGAGGAATATTTCACATGAAAATGGAAGGGCAGAGGTGCATCATGGGAAGTTTAAGTTTGAACATATACAGTACAGCAACAAGTCATAACAATGCAACCAATAAAATGCTAAACTAGAACCACTCAGAAAGTGCAGAACTCTGACATATTATTAGCCTTATCTCTCAATGGTAAATACTGTAAATCGTTTAAATGGGAGATCTTGTAGTTCACGAGTAAATGCTCTATTCATTGAAGCGCAAATTCCTTATAACTCAATTTAAAGTAATTTGTTATGACCCTTTGGTGCTGGAATTAGTAGCCTTTGTAGTAGTTTTTGGCCTTACATTGGTACAAAATTCTTTAAAATAGAAAGAAATGTCGTTGGAATTCTAGTACTTGCACATGCACTTGTACTGACATTTACAGAACTGATTATTTCTTAAGAAACAGTGCATTTAAATGTGTCAGGCACAACAATGTTCACACACTCAAATCTGGTCCGCTTTAAAAAAAAAAAAAAAAAAAGTTTGAACATGTCTTTAATCTAACATTTCAAATCCAAATCTCAACATCAGAATTCATTTTGGAAACTAAGAAAAAGTAGAGTTTATTTTGGCTCTTTTTCTTTCACACAATTTAAAAGAGCATTTCTTATGGCAGAATACATTTCTAACTTTCTGCATTAATGTCTCTGAATCTTATGCTTACTCTAACTATTTGACAGCAGTTGTGTATACTCTATAATTTATTGTAGTGCTATAACACAAGCTTATTAAGCTTCCTTATCTTTTAAGAAGTGTAAATTGGTTTACTGTGAGCTGCCAATCGAAATTAGTGCTAAGATGACTTGTCTAGTCTTGACAGGTATTCGAACACTGTGGCTCATGAAGTTGTTATCTGGCACCCAGTGTGGCATTCTGCTGCTGGTTGCCTGCTTCTGCAAGGTTGTAGTACATTCAGAGATAATCTTCTGCAAATTTTTTTTGTAATAAGTGGTTATTTCAGTTCCTGTTGTCTTTCTATCACCTCAATCGAGTCTGGCAGTTTTTTTCTCTTTTTTGGATGATTATCTGTAAAGCCTAGAGATGATTAGCACAAAAATCAGATGTCCCTAGGGTCAACTAAAGTAACTTCAAGTCAGCGTTCCCATTTTGATGCTCAATTTAAACTTCAGCAGATTTTTCTTCAGCATGTTAAAGCTAAGGTATACCCTATTGGCCCCGTAGGGAAATCTGTCCTCTGTATTTGAGCCATTTTTCAATGCAGTGAGTGACCGCAGGGCAGCACTTGGGAACCCTTCTACAAATTTTAAGCCAGGATCCTGAGAACTTAGCTGAAAGGTTTGCACGTTTCAGGGTGATGGGGAAACTGGAGCACTCAGACACAAAGAGAACATGCAAACTCCACACAGAAAAGCAGCACATGGTCGAGCAGTCAAACCCAGGACCTTCTTGATGTGAGGCTAGACTTCTTACCACTTTGCCACCATAACGCCTGCCTGCCTGTCTATCTGCATGCTTGAATGATTGCAGTTGCTGATATGTGGTTTGTCGATTAGATATTTGCATTAAAAACAATATGTATTAAAAATACGGTCAGCGGCAAGCTAATTATTCAAAATATGCACCACTATTGTAGGTCTCATATTTGGCAGTCTCACTCTTTGCGGTTATCTTTCTCTTGTTTATGTGCAGCCATGTGCCTTGGAGTGTGTTTTGGCAGAGAGCGAGAGCAGATAACGCCTCTCTCAGCTCTACAACACAGGAAACTCAATGAATCATAGCTTCCTGGCTGCGTCACACTTCCCAGGTTATGCACATTCACACAGTAGCCTCAGACACATGCTGAAAAAAAAAAAAAAAAGAAAAAAAAAAGGCTTGAACAGCAAGAGTATCTGACATGACGTGTGGGATTAAGTAAAGATGCACACTCTCATATCTCCATTCATTTCATCTCATTCAGAAGTCTGGAGTTTGGACAATGCAACGTGGCCTGGATACTTGAAAATGCTGAGAGGAAAAAGCATTAGCACCAAATGTAATATTTTGCATACGCAGGGGGCTCAGCGGGTTGTTAGCGCGCCATGCTACGTTCATGATGAGCTGCTTTTGTTGGCGGCTGATGTAATAAGATGGAAAAATGGTGAAGTGAATGCACCACGCTGACTATCAAGGGATTGCATCTTTGTATCAGCATCACATATTTTTAAAAAATCAAGCGTATCTGATATCAGTTTGCCGTCTGTTTGAGGACATGGTGGTTGACTTTGACCAAACTTTATAAACTACATAATATGTGAAAAATCATTATCAGTTATCAGTAGCCATCTCAGTGTTGGCCTATTGACAGCCTAAAATATATGACTTGTACAAAGCTAGGGTTGCATTAGTCTGTCCATTAGAGATTAATGAATATTTCTTTATAATTTGGATGATAAGAAGAGCTTTATTGGTATTCATTTCCATTCACAGTGTCACTTTTTACTATATTATGCACTTGTATTCATATTCTGGTACAGAATAGTAATAAATGCACTCTGCTGGTCTCTTTACATGCTTCTGTATGGCATCAGCAGAGCACTTAATAAAAACGTTTTCTTTTAGTCAGATAATGTTTGTAAAGTTTGCAATGCTGTCCCAAATGTGACCAAGATTGGTTTACAAATATGAATAAAAGCATAATATAGTCCCTTTAACTATTTTAAAATGCTTCAAGTATGAGTTGTGTGTTGGTTGTTGCAATATAGGAGATTATATAGCTAAATTAGTTTTCTACAGAAGAATATTGTGATTGTGATTGGTTAAATTAACCTAAAGGAAAAATATGTAGTCTTACTTCTGATAACAAACAGTTAATAAAAAATGTATTCTACACCTCAAGCTCTTTTTTTTTTAGATTATGTGAATAGCTATGGTAGTCTTGCAGGGACATACTGTTGTCTGTGAATAAAACCTAATGAAAATATATGTCTAACTTCAGGAATGTAGTTTAAATCATATGTCTTAAACTGTAGAAGATTATGTATGTTAAAAAAGAAACAGGACTGTGATTCTTCTAACCCTAACCCTCTAAATGTTAAAACGTCTGATACACAAAACTACAGAGCTGCACTAAATAACCTAAAAAAAAAAACTAACACAAACAGGCTCCCCACTGAGAGTGCAATTAGATGACCAAATAGCCTTAACTTATCCAATATCAACATGAAAAGTGAGTGAGAGGACGCAGCAGTTTATTGAAATGTGTATTTCTACTTTGTTTCCCATAAAAATGACATCTATTTTTGTTGGTATTTCCTCCAGAAATGTTTCAAAAAACCTGCCAAATGTTGTGAAAAGCAGCTCAAATTTTATAAACCAGCCCAATACTGTTTTTTCCCAGCCTAAAGTGTTCCAAAGAAGCCCTCCACCCAGAGAGTTCGTGTCGTTTGGCCTGAGGATTGATCTCACAATGTCTTAGCTGGGAGGCAAAAGCACTAATCACTCTTGAAACATTCCCCCTTAATTTGCAGTTACCTTGATTTATTTTTGTTGACTGTCTAATTATACAAAATAAAACAACATGCAAACCAACATTTTTTTGCAGTAGAATAAATATAATGCAAGCTGCTCCATGTTCCCATTTAAACTAATAATGTTTTAATGATAAATCTGTTATAATTGCCCCACCATTCTGCTAAATCCTTCTTCACGGGCCACAACCTGGCCACTTTCCTTACCTAATTGCACTACTATTGTTGTCAAAGAAATTAATCTGTAACCAAAACATTGTCCTCAGCACATGTCCCTTGTTTACATTATGGCCGAACAAGAAAGAGCTGGAGGAGAACAGTGAAGGACAAGCAGGAAGTGATTTATGAGTGAATTTGGACGCGTCTTGTTCCGACTCCAGAGTCATAAAGCCATCAGTCTGTGGAGATTAATTATACCAATTACAGGCGAGGAAAAATAAAGTGTCCCTTCCTGCTGGTGACATCAGCATGGGGAATCTGATACTTCACGACTTGGTAAGAGACAACTGTGATGGATGATTTTGTACTAAGAAAGGATTGTAGCTTGTGCTGTTTAAAAATTGTAATGTAATATTTATATTGAAGTACTCTCAACCTGCAACAAAAAATAACCATAAATATAAATACAACATAAAATTTAAATAATTGTATCAGGAAATTTTGAAAATGTATATCACAAGTGCATATAAAATATAGAAACATATGTTTTTTCCTAACAAAATTCAAATGTTATAAAATGTATGACAAAAAATACCATAATAGAGTATAACATACAGTACCTGACCTAACTACCACAGATGAAATATTGTATGCACCATAAAATACCTCCATATTTAATAACAATTTTATATAGTGATGCTTTGTGTTACTGCTTTGAGTACACTCATGTACTGTGCTGTGTGTTTTACATTCTTTCCCTTTGCCATTTGACAGTTCTTCACCGTAAACGTCTCCAACCTTTTCAACACAGTGTGAGTTTGATCTCCACACCTGGAAACAGTCTAGGGCAGATGTTTCACCCGTCACACCCAAACCCCATAGACACCATCACGGCTCATAAAAACAATAATGGCGCTTTGACACAAGACTGGACACATGATTTAAGATAACACATCATTTTCAATTTGTACGCAAACAAGACAAACCATTTACATTTCAAATACTGACAACATCTTTTTTCCCTTTTATTTGCTCCATGTGATTTCTTTTGTTCAGCGCTGGTCTGTTTGTAATAAAATCCAAATGGAAGGAAGTTCTGGTTTGTAGCTTCAAGTTGCCCCACTTTTTCTCAAGAAGAACAAAAGTTGATAGATAGATTGATTCATCTAAAGTGCTAGAAACTCTCTGAATTCAGGACTCTAGGGGCAAATGTGCAATTGGGAGACTTGGATGCGATGGGAAAGTATGTGTGTACGTGCAACAGGAAGCTTGCGAGGGTGCGTTTCATTGTTAGTAGACTTGGATCACAGTGGATAAATAACACAGAGTGGGGTCGGATGGACACTGGATCCAAAACTAATAAACAAAATGAAGAAAAAAAAACTTTGCCGCAAAGATTAATGAGCACTGAGATTACCCCTCAACTTATAATAGCTTCATCTGAGGCGAAGAGATAAAGGGCTCACTGAAAGCTGTTAACATCTGAACCGTTAGCATTAAATAAGTGAAATGGTCAAGTGTTACAGATTGGGTCAACAGTGGGAGGCGAAGGATTGCAACATCATTTTACATAGATTATGGCTTTTACGCAAGTCCAACAAAGAAAATGAAAGATGTTTTGAAGTAAACTAGAAGCACTAGGAGAGCAAAGACCTCCAAGGAGGCATTAGCTCTTTCTAACAACATAGACCCAGACCAGGACTTGAATGAGGGATAAGCATTGAACACGTCATAACAATGCAAGTAAATAAAGGTAAAACAAGTAAATAGTAACAAGTAAATAAAGGTGCCATTGACATAAAACTTTCACCAGATGACAATAACAACTTAATCAATCTATATATACAAAGAAAACCAATCAAATAAGTCTAGAAATTAGGGCACGTGTAATAAAATGGACACAGGGAAAAAGCACATGAAGGTGCAAAAAGGCGAAGAAAGCCAAAAAAACAGCTAACATCAATTCGTAATCCTGCCAATAAAAGCAATCTTGCCCCTTTTTAGTGGGAATTAATATGAGCACTGTTGGGGCCAAAGAAGCATAATTTCACAAAATAAATCTTCTATGACAGATGCTCCTTGCAAGATTTCTGACCAAGAAATAAAAAGAATTATCCGAGGAGTTGCCCATGAGCCAAGGACCACTTGTGGAGAGATTTAGAAAGACCTGGAATTATCAAGTGTTATTGTATTTATAGAAAACAATAGGCAATGCACTCAACTGCTAAGGTCCATAGGCATGGTCAATTATTAACTGGATTGTTCCCATACCTGGGTTGTTAAGTACCACCTCCCCTTGTGAACCTTTCTCACAATTGTACTGAAGAGACTGATATCATGAAAAACAGAGAAGCAGGCAGGCCATTGTGGTCAGTAAGGTTGCTTTAAAGGAACAGAGATGACATAGATCTGAACTTCTCACCCTCCACTCAGTCTCACTCACTAATCCTACTACAGAGAGTCTGCAAGTCTGCCCCACAGAGTGTAATGTCCCAACAGCTCATATGGGATACAGAAGAAGTAAATGTCCCTGGGTTTACATTTAGACTGTGGACACAATCTCATGACCCAAAATGGAGAAGGTCAAAACAACGGGTCACGGCTGTTACATACAAGTCAAGAAAGCAGGAGACATTTGGAAATTCATGATATCAGAGACACACAAATCCACACCAAACACTAATGATTCCTGGTCACTAGTACATTAATGAGCTTTCCAGATTTTATTTTCACAAAATACAACTACTTTTTCAGTAATCTTCCCGTCAAGATAACAACAAGCTAATGCAGGTAAAGAAATAATGTCCTTGGCAGAGACAAACGCTGCAACAAACTCAAACAGAACTGTTATCTTTTAGAAATGTCCTTGTTGTAATGTTGCTCAGATATGTGATGCATTCTGGCTTAGTAGATTTTCTCATTTTCTCATGCTCAAAAAAAAAAAAAAAAAAAAAAAAAAAAAAAACAGCAAGCCCAGCAACAAGTTTAAGAGGAGTAGTTATCTAAAATAATGATGAAAAGGCAAAACACCTAACCATTTTAAGTTGAGATAAAATGGTTTAAAAGTATCTAAAATGCTTTAGATAGGCCAGCGTTATCTCAGACATCAGTCCTGGGCCTTCTGTGACATACATCTCTATTAATTCACTTTGCTGCTGCTGGGGATTTTTTTTTTTTTTTTTTTCAGACGAGCCCAGATCCTTAAACAGTGTCTGAAAAGCCCAAAATGATTTTCAGGATGGAGGCAGATCAAACCAGGACGTGGCCCTCTGGTGAATTCCACTGTGGGCTGTCCTTAAGGGGCCCCCAGGCATGTTTCAAAAGAGAAGACAAGCACCAAACGCAATGGGAAGCACTGTTGCTGCAAGTATCGGCAGAAAATAAGTGAAACTGGCATTCAGGCTCAATTCTTAACACATACCTGTCTTTCTATCTACCCTTCTGTTTCCACCAATTTTATTTCTTTGGAATCTGTATTCATCAGTGGAAAGATAATCCCAGTTTGCAGCATAAAAGTTTAAAGCCCTGGGAAGATGTTAGCATCGGAGTGTCATCTCTCTCTCTTTCTCTCTCCAGATACCTGTTTCAGAGCACTGTAGCTTCATCCTCTTTGGTCGTGTTTCTGTTCTGATTCATTATGGGAGCCGTCAGTTTTAGCGCAGATGTGACTAGCTCGTGTTTGGACAGCGCAAACACAAACACCAGGGAGTACCATCCATCTCTGCTGCCACACTCTTCCTCACGATACTTCTCAAACAGGAGTAAGGTTATTTTGGGACGATGTGTTGGGTGTTTTCTCCCCAAAAAACAAATTAAATTTAAATAATCACACCACGTTTTTTGCATCTAATGTACATATTGTGGTGAATAATTTGTAAGTTATAAGGTAACTATTCATTTTAATGCTTTTAAATATCCTAAGAGAGAAAGCGTGTGCAAGTCAGGTATTATAGATCAGTGGCTCTCAATCTTTCTTGTACCCCTAGGCTTACCTCCTCATAAGTCACATAACATATTTGACATAAAAAACAATTCCCCTGCATTTTTTTTCCTTTAAACTCAAGTTTAAAATAGATAATACATAATAGTATAAGTCTCTCAGTCTTTACAAAAAACACAAATATAATATAGTACATTTACTTATTTTATAATAGATTTTATGTTTGAAATAAACATAAAAAGTATTCTGAAATTTATAATAAATTTGCAACAAATAATCAACTACAAAAATAATGAAATATACATGCATAATATAATCAAATATTCTTCAGCACCAAAACCTAAAACATGCAACTGTCTGCACTGAAACACCTTTGTTTGTAACGACTGCTGAACATATGAAAATTCACTGACATGGGCCGGACAAGGTACATCTTAGTGAGTTTGTGAACTCACAAATGTTGCTGCAGAAGGTTAAAGTGAAAGTGCAGAATTAGCAAAATGAATGGGGTTTGAAGTAAGAATATAAATGCCAAACTTGGCTGGGAACAAAGTAAAATTTACAGGAAGTAGTATGCTGGCCAGTGCTGCACAAAACAACTCTTGAGAGGAACACATTCTTTAATATTTAAAAATTAACTATTAGAACATTTTATTGGTTGTGTTTATTCAATTTCAAAGACTGTAATCCCGTCAACAACCCTCAGGTGTTCGCTGTCATAGGCCCCATTACAGGAACTACTTTCACACTTCCAGAGCAACAAAATGACTCATTCTTCCACCGTCTCTAATACACAATGACCCCACTGTCCCATTCAAAGAGTAGCTTTAATATTTTCCGATGATGCAACATTTCAGGACACATTTTCAGTGACATTTCTTGTGCCACTAATGCCGTTTTCTGGAAATGTGTTAAAAAGCCATGTTTGATTTTGCCTCTCGCGGCTTGGATGCCCGTGAATTACGTGTTGGAATTGGCGCAGTTACCAAATAAAGAGGGTGTTATGGTTGGCACGAGTGAGAACGCTGCAGAGAAACAGGTGTTGCTCATTGGCCGATGCGGATATGCCCATAGCAAAAGAGTGCTGTGATTGGCTGAGAATGGATACCACAGTTTGGAGAAGGAAGCTGCTGATGTTGGGCTTGTTGGTGAGCATGGGGAGGCCAGCAAAAAAAAAAACAACAACAACAAAAAAAAAACTTGGAGCCTGCGGGGGGGTGGGACAGGAGGGACCACCTGGATCATAGGCCTCAAAGAGGAGAGGGCCTGACAGAGCCAATATGAAGAACAGAGAACAGAAGACAGCCAGTCTGCTCACTTCCCCCGAACTCACATTTTGACTGGCCATGCTCCAACAACCACACGCTGGCCAGGGCTTTCAAACTGCACCTCGGGTTTTTCCATCCAGTTACGGGTTTGTTTTGCACTGCTCAGTAAAAACGGGAGAAAGTGGATTGTAAGACCATAGAATTATAGGGCTGTATTATTTTTAATAGCAGTTCAGAAGGTCAAGAGGGAGGCAAAAAGCTGAGGTCAAACAAATAGAAGAATGATGTCAACAAGAGAGTACTACAAGCAGATCTAATCAACATAGTAAGCCCTGTTTCCAGTTTGTGAACTTATAAAAGTAGAAGGAGGCCATGTTTGCCAGTTTTTAAAGTTGCATAAAACATTTAAATATCCTTGTTCATTATTTTTTTTCTTCTAAAAGTAACAATTGTGAATGCTGAATACAATGCTGAGTTTTTAGGCCCAATTTGTACCCCATTCTTGGATTTACATAGATAGATCAGAGACATGAATGCCTCCAGGAACCCTTGACAAGGAGACAAGAGACCTGCAAGTAGGAGAAAATTAATGAATGAATGAATATACTGTAAAGAGTATGGGTCCAAGAACAGAACTCTGTGGAACCCCATTGAAGACCCATGTATAATGCCAAGTCTCCGTCATTCTGTCCCAAGTGGCTGACATTCTGTGCCTATGGCCTCTCCAACCACCAAAATAATGCAATCACACTGACACATTTACACCAGTGCCACACACGCAGGAGGCAAGGTGGGTGAATCTTTGTGTCTTGCCCAAGGACACAATGGCATATATCTCATATTTGTCTGATAGATAGGACTTAAACCAGCTGGGGGCAGATCTCCTGATACTAACATCTTGTTCAAGCCTATTAAACAGCTTAGTGGGATCAGTGTCAAATGGAGAGCTAAGACTTAACATTACTGCCATTGGTGACTGTCACTAGAGCAGCTTAAATGCTATAATTCGCTCTAAAGACAGACTGAAAATCTAAATGTTAACAATAGGTAGTAAGTAAGTAAGGTAAGTAATTTTTTTTATGATTGCTGTCTAACTTTGACATCTCTATACAACGGCACAGTGGTTAAGTGGTTAGCACTTTCACCTCCAAGCAAGAATGTCCTGGGTTTGATTTCCAGACCTGGCAGATAGGGCTATTCTGTGTGACGTTTGCATGTTCTCCCTGTGTCTGGGTGGATTTCCTCCGGGTGCTCCAGTTTCCCGCATTAACCTAAGATATGCACAATAGACCAATCCTCCAGCTAGGTACTCCTGACAAAGATCCTGGCTCAAGGTCTGGAGAAAGGTCCCTCGGCACGGGCCATCTACTGCTACAGACAGGTTGCCCCAGCAGCAATAAAGGATAGGCCAAATACAAAGGATGAATTTCCTCATGGGGCAATAAAGACTACCTTACCTTACTTCTAGTCCTAAGGCTGTGTGATATCTTATAATGTCTTATTTATGACATTAGCAGTTTAAATGAAACTCACATTCATGTTTCCTCAGTCGGAATCTATTATACTACCTAAGGTCACCATAAAACAGGAGATTCAGTGAAAGGCAGAACTCACTGTTGTGAAATTATCATTTAAATCAAATTGTCATGTAAATACAAATGTTATTGAACTGTTATCCTGTAGTTGCTAAGATGTGGCTTTTTATAATCCAAAGCAGTTGGGCATTCTTTAGGACAAAACCCAAATGCTTTTGCTTCCTATCAAATACAAATTCCCTAATACAATTCACCAATCTTGAGTTGAGAATGACTGGACTGAAAGACTTCCATTGCCTGTAGTGTAACTGAATGTGTCCACGTGGACCTTCACACGTTAATGACCCGTTTGTCTGTCAGTTCTGCCTCTTCCCTGTCTGACCTGGTTCGACCCGGACATTTGGCCTCAGTCAAGTGTAAACTGAGGGCATCCGACGTGACGCAACAAGCCCCAGCTCTCACCACCATTAGTCTCTCCTGTTCAACTACTAATATTCATCATTCTTTCACATCCTTCTGCAGCGTTTTGCCGTGACTTCTTCGTCCCGACCCCATGACCCTCTCATCCTCTTTCTATGAGATCACTCTGCCTTGACTAACAGGCGTCCTGGGGGTAGACAGGGTGGGACAGTTCTTGTTTTTCCTTCCACTGGATCTAAGACCAATGTGTGTAGGAAGTAAAGAGAAAATGTCTCAAAATTTACAGAGGCGAGACAATATAGCCACACAGAGAGATGTGGTTTAAATTTGCATTAGCTAAAGAGTAGCGGTGTCCAAACATTTTAAAGCATGAAAATGAAAACAGTTCTTGATCGTTTCTGATCTATGTAACAAATTTAAAAGTTCTCTTAAAGTACAAGTATTTAAATAGTATACAGTGTATCATAGTTATAGATTATGACTGGAATATTTTTCCATAAGTACCAAAGAATAAGAGGGTAAGTGTAACTTGAGAACAGTACACGATATGGCAAATATACAGCCATGGCTACCTAACACAACAGTAGTAACAATAGTCCATAAGCAAATCATTTTATTATAGAAAGGGCCATATACTATAATCTTGCCATGTACCATGATTGGCTCCAGGGCCGTAGTTGGGACGTGCAAGCTATAGAGTCTGTCTTTCGTGGTAAGTTTGGACTTGTGGTAAATAAACATTACAAAAGAAGCAGCATCTAAAATCCATCTTTTATGGCTTGAAGCAATAAATCCATTCTGCAGTGTTTCAAACCAACGGTGTGTCAGTAGTGGAAGTTACAATTACATTAACATGGCATTGCTCTGAAAAGTCTCGTGACAGGCAGGTGGTGCTTACAATCACCTCCTAAGTACTCATCTAAAGTACATACTGTATGTGGAAGAGGCTTACATTTGCAGTATTCTGTGTCCAGGAGACCAGTGCCTGCTATACAAACACTGATGTACACACAAACGCAATGGACGTTGTTCCTATATGAGATATAAACTCTATTTGAAGCTGGCTTTCAAAACATGGATGTGTTGCCAAAGACTAATATAAAGAAGAGAGTAAATCCTGGAGGCTGGAGGTAAAGCCATATATTGCTTCTGTATATTAAATTCACAGCACGGCACCAACTTTCTATATTGTAAGGACGTGCCATTTAATCACAAGCTTGGATGGTGTGTTATGCAATGTAAAGAATAAATGCTAAGTTTTTTTTTTTTTTTATGAATTAAGCCCTGCACAATTTCAGCTTCTATCTAAACAGAAAGAGTCTGTTGCTAATAAAAGCAATAACTTTGTTTTCTGAAAAAAGTATGCTGTGTGCTTTTTAAAACAACATGACACTGCATTTGAAGAAAACATTTGCTTTTATATTTTTACTTATGCTTCTTTCTAATATGTGGCTTCAAATGGAAAATTGGGGCTTATCTTAAACTTGCACTGACTTTAGCTTTACATCAATGCAAACCAGTGATGATCCCTGCCTCAGTAAACATCACACCTTGCATTATACATTTTTATCTGCATCTTACATTTAACCTTTTTTCCAACCCTTTTTTTTTCCTTTTTAGCACTACTTCTGTGTGTAACAAGAGCTGTCTGGCGCTAAAATATAGGTTGCGTCCGAATGTCATCCCTAGCCCCTAACCCCTCAGTCACTCAGACACTATAGCCCCACACTATATAGCGGTGGACCCATTTTATGAATGATTTGGACCCAGGCACACTAGTTTTAACTTACAGTTGATCTTCTGACACTGGCATGTGCGTAAAAAATGTTCTCAAAATAGTAATGTAGTAATAAATTCTGACCAAACCTGAGTGATATTTCAGTATTTACAGATAATAATATGTTGATATGTGTTATCAAAACTTGCAAAGCATTCTGGTCTACACTGACCACTGATGTCCGCTACCTTTCAAAATGCATTGTGGAATATTTGAGGGCACCATTATTTTAACCACTAGACATTTGGACACCACTACAGAATGACGTGAGCAATATATAGAGCGCTATATAGGGCTTAGGAAGGACATTCAGACACAGCCATAGACTCTAACGTCCCCTGGCAGCCATCGTTCAACAGCCATCAGAGTGCCCCTTATTGCAGTGCCAGCGCCTTCAACTTATTAATATTGCGGCTTATAAGTCATCATAAATTCTCATTTGTTCACAGATGATTCCTATCACATATACTACACTGTAAAAAAAATGTTGCAAAAACTCTAAAAAAAACTCAATGCAACAGGTTCCCTCAAGATTTTTGAGTTTTGGGGCCAATTTAAAATTTCCTGTTTTCTATAACTATAATTTTTTTGTTCACCTAATTTAATGTCTGAAAACTTTCAAGTTTTACTCTCTATCATTATTATTTTTTAAGTCATCAGCCAACTTACTATCCATTGTTCAGAAAAAGTATTATTATTGATGATAATAAAAACTTAGCAAAAAAAAAAAATATATATATATATATATATTATATTATATATATATATATATATTATATTATATATATATATTATATATATATATATATATATATATATATATATATATATATATATATATATATATATATATATATAAACTTACTAAATTTAGCACAAAAAAAAAGAGTTAAAAAAAATAATGGTAGTGAGTAAAACTGAAAAAGTTTTTAACCATATGAACATAAAATTAGGTAAACAAAAAAGTATTACTTGTTGAAAACATGAGATTTGGAGTTGGCTCCAAAACTCAAAAAACATGAGAGATCCTGGTGCCTTGAGTTTTTGCAACTTTTTTTTTTTTTTTTTTTCAGTGTAGGGAAGGGAAAGAAAAGAAAAGCAGTGCACTTATTGTAAACAGCATGCTATTGCCACATAGTGAAATATTTTACTGGTTGGAGGTCTGGCTGCTATCACTCAGCTGAGAGGAACTCTAGCACCCACCAACCAACTCCCCATGGTCACACTACCACCCCTCCCTTCCCAGAGATAAGCCACGGACATATCACAAACACACACAAATATCCCACCCACAGAGACATGATTAACATGCCAATTAGAACAGGAAGCCGCGGTCCTGCAGTCCTCCCAACTCTTTCATAAACCATAAATAGATATCAAACGCACATAAACAAACTGTAGCCATGCATGAAAGGACATCGCGCGCAGGCATGAATGCATAAATATACCGAGGAAGATCAGGCGTGATGCATACTGTACATGAAATACTGCAGTATTTCTGTCCGCCCACACACACACACACACACACACACACTTCACTCTGATGTGGCCTCAAATCATAAACATCATTAGTTTTGTGTTTATGTTCTTTCAAAACATGTTTCTGAGGAAAATAGAGATTGGTACAAGTGCCCATTAAAGGTCAGTGATCCAAATGATTCAGTGGACATTACTCAACACATCAAATCAAGCAACGGAAAATAACAAACATAAAGCCCTTATACAGCACTGACACACAGAATCCACTTTTCTGAGCTTTCCACCATGTTATAATGTTGTTATCCCATCAAAAACATCCCTGGAGTTGTGTCTTGCTTCATTCACTACTGTTTAAGTAATTCTCTGGCACGGTTGTTCTGAGGCCTCAAAAAGCTGGGTTTGCTCAAACCGCTACCCCCCCCCCCCCCCCCCCACACACACACACACACACACACACACACCCACACACACACACACAAACAGAAAAACACTCAAGTATTTTTCATTTAGTAGTAAATTTGCATCATACAAAATATTTTAGGAAGTGAAGTGCTCTTCTTCTGCAATATTCGGCTGCCTGCTGGTCTCTTCACCTGTTTCTTTATTGTACTTATTAAAAATGCTTTCTTTTTATCGCATAGTGTTTTTAAAGGTTCTGTTTTTACCAGAACGTTGTATTTTCAAATGTGTTAGCTCGCTACATCTAGACTTGTCTCTTGCTCATTTTTGGAAAATCTAACTTTAGCTGCACCACACAATATTTTTTATAAATGAGGAAATGAGAACAGCATCACTTCACTGAGGATGTTTTTACACCTGAAAGTCCTAAACCTAATGCAAACCAAAATTAAATGAAAATTTCCTTCCACTGTGTATTGTACATATTACATTAACCTTTTGTTATTCACTGCACTTTTAAAGAAGTAATGACCTTCCCTCAAATATCTCTAAATTATACAACACAAAAACTAATTACAGGCTCAGAAGTAAGTGTGCATAAGTCACATTTCCCCAACATAACAAGACAACCAAAATAAGCCCATAATTTCAATGGACAGACTTCAAGTCATTTAAGTAGAAGACTCGGTCAATGATCGCTTGGGGAAGAAACGTGGGGGTGGTTTGGTTAGGATGGTTCCAAGGCCCCATGACTGAAATAGGCCAAGAAAAATCTTATAATAATACTTTGAGGTTAGTGTAATGCTGCGATGATAAGGCCCATGTTATAGCTTTTCAGGTTGCCCAGAACACCTTACAGCACCCGAGTGTGACCTGTGTGACTGGTGGTGGTCAGAGGAGCCATAGGCGCAGATTGGCAGCTGTGTTTCCGTCAGCCTGCCGCAGGGCAGCTCTAGCCACAGAAGTAGTTCACCACCACAGATGGATTTCAAATTATTATTATTAAATCCAGCAAGATTTTTTTTTTTACAAGTCTGGATTGGGTAAAACCAGACATATTCAATCTTTCACATAAAATGGTCCATTGCAAACATAAGCTGTAATATCATATCTTTAGCTCAACTTCACTTGTATAGACACAAGACGAACATAAGCCTCTTGCAGCACTCACTTAGGTTAGACTGTATCCTCTAAGGAGTTAACACTACTGAAAATGCTAATAGATAAATTTATGCATAATAAAGATAATCCTATACGCTCTTCTCTTCCCTCTGACTGGTGCAGAGTGACATTAGCCGATCATCTCTATCTGCAGACACTAACATGAAGCGCTGAGGAGTCCGGGCCCCTGACACTGACTGATGGCTGGCTGCGGATCCCGGGGGCCATCGGGAGTTTAATCACCCATAACCGCAATTACAGACGTTCGCGTTGCACTCATAAAGCATGGAAACAAGATGAGCGCCAGCCTCCCCACCTCCCCATCCGCTCTGCACAAGCCTGGATTCCACTAAAGGAAAAGCCAGGCAGACAATGTTATGAGGCATATACCAGCAATGTCTACAAGAATGTTGCTGTTTTAAGATTCAAGCTGCAAATGTATAATTCCAAGCTTCAAATTATGTACAGTACATGGTAAAATATGTACATTTTAATTAGCCAAGACCATCTGAGTGAAGTATGCATGTCTGTTCTGTGTTCCCTGGGTTTTATGCGGGTATATGGATTCCAAAGACATGCATGTATATGTATCTCTCTGATAGTCATTTAATTAACAAGCCATTGTCCAGTTTGTATCACGTCTGAGTCCCCATAGTTGCCCAGCTTCATCCACCTGACTCTTTTTGTATTATATTTCTTGCTATTAACCACTTTAAAGTATTTCTAACAAAGCTAAATTGAATACTTTATAAAGTACTGTATAACAAACATGCTAGACATAGAATAATGGAATAAGACTTTCTATGGCCCCAAAGCGAGCCACTTGTGGGTCCACACACACTGCTTGAGAACCAATATCCCTTAATGTACTGCAAACACAAAGTATTGTTGCATCTATAGTGACAATGTTGAAATTGACACAAAAAAAAAAAAAAAAAAAAAAGATTGAAGAACTGAAGCACTTGAATGCACCATTTTTGACCTTTGACCTTGACATGCTGGCCTTGGTTAAACGATGGAGGACCTTTTCTATGCTACTTAAGATTTTTGCTTAACATACAACAATATTATTTGTTACAAAAAGCCATAAGACTTGCTTTTATCTGTGTAAACATGTTTTTGTCATTAATTGTTGCACGTTAAAGGTCCCTAATCATGCCAACTCCACTTTTTTGAGCTCTTGAGTTATAATTTTGTTTGTATCTCAAAAACATACCTGGAGTTGTACTTTGTTTCATTCATGTTTGCTTGTATAATCTTGCATGCCAAGTCCTTTCTCTTCTAGCAATCTAAAAACACTCATTCTCACAGCTCTACACAGCCACGTGAAACCAGGAAGTGCTTCTTTGCACTTCTAAAGCCCATACACTGTCACCAGACTCGTTCTGATCATTTCAGCGCTTAAATTGCCGCCATTACAAAGCAGCTCATTTATCTATCTGTTAGCATCATGTTGCCAGCAGACACCTAATCCAAGACGTTTTCCATACATACACATTTTTTGGCATTAATTGAACACAATTTAAGCCTTCTCCTATAAATCTCCTGAAACCTCAACATTAATGTCATGTGGGAGATTGTACAAAGTCATTATTGATATATAGATTCTTAATAGAAAATTGACCGTTGTTTAACCAATGTGTGAACACAGGATCCAACAAAGAGCGTATAAATGCTGGGTTTTGACATATAGTGGCATATACAGATAAATCAGGTAAAACCAGAAAAAGGATTCTATACAGCTTACGCAATACAAACTTATTCTTGAGGTTTTTTTTGTTGGGATGTCAACTTTACTAAATAATAGAGCAGATAGCAAGACTTTAAAGGTATGTGATTCAGTCAAAATCAGACAACAATCAGTCAACATGGGCTTTGACCATCTTCTTCATGATTGTCTCAGGCCCTGGCATTGCACGCCCAGTAATAAACTTAATAAGTAGTAAAACATGAAATACTAATGCCAAGGTGTCCAAAACCATTTCAAAAAGCCCCCCCCAAAAAAAAAATAAATAAATAAATAAAATAAAAATAAAAATAAAAATAAAAAATTGGGACCTTTAATGTATTTTTTACAGACTTGTAAATTGAGATATAAGATTGGATTTCACACTTGAAAGGGCCCGTAGCATCACATTAATTACTGGATTCAACTAAACTATAAAACATAATTACGCACGTTGCTGTTGAATCTGTTTTACTGAACTGAAGCCTTGAAATCGAGAGAAAAGCTTGCATTAACATATCAAATACCCTCACGCATAAGTGCTGTGTTCACGGTCGTGCATGCCAAAGTATTCCTCTAATGATTGCACAGGAGCTCCTAGTACACCCTAAGACAGGCCTTAGGATGGATTAAGATGCAAGCCTTTATCAGTGGGTTCCCACAACTCCCAAAAGAATATCTCAGGCCGTTTGCGTTCCCTCTTTTTTTTTTTTTTTAGCTTTTGTCCATCTTTCCATTAACACTATACCTCAGGGACAGCACTGTGGGAGAAGATGGAGATGGAGGAGAGTAGAGGAGAAACCTATAGAACATGTGTGCTAATGGAAGGGCAATGGGCACAAGGTCAACTCCTTTCACCAAACACTTTCTATGGACAGTACACACAAAACCCAAAACCCTCCAACTGGACCACAAGAGAAAATTTAAGTACCGTTCATTATCAAACGATTGCTGCATGTTTATGGCTTACTACGGCAAAGGAGCTCTGATTATGCTTCAAGGCAAGACAGTGGCAGTGAGTAACACATGTAAACAAATGAGAAAACATGAAAAGCTGTGTTTAGAGCGATGCAATATTTATTTTAATACCAGTAAATACATATATTTTTAGTCAGTCAGCCCATGGGTATACTTTGAGGCTCAGATGACACAAAATTCCAAAAAGAGAAAGACAGTGTAGCATATTTTATGATGGTTTCATGAGTGTTTGGAAGGTACCGTTGCTAAGAAAGACATGACTTTATGTGGCATTTTTATCTCCTGCAATCAGAGCATTATTATTGTTTAGCATTTAGGATTGAGTGACACACACCTTTTTAGATTTGACTGTCTTACAAAGCCATTAGCATAGTCCACAGGCTCTGCATGTTCTGGCAGTCCTAATATTTAAGCAGTTGTCTTGAAAGGATTCTTAATTATCCCACTGATGATAGCTCAGAGTCTGAAGTAGTTATGAGTACAGTTGCAAATTGCCTTAGCTGCTCTATGGTGTGAATATGGGTTTTAAAATGAGATATAGCATGTCCATGACCTTGACCCGTGGTTATCTGTGTACAAGCCACTCTGCTGTAGAAATAGCTTAGCAAAGCAGGATACACTGCAAAAAAGATGACAACTTCTACGCTGGACTTCAGAGTTTTCAATGGACATTGAAGAGAACAGATATCTCTTCTCACTAGACTCTTACTAGACCAAATATATGGTAATGGGATATTGTACTACCTAATGGTCAAAAACTTTATTCTTTTTTTTTTTTTCTTTTTTTTTTTTGCCATTTTGTTGCTCTGTTATCTGGACATGTACAACTTCTTGTCTTGTCTTGTTACTGTATGTACAGAAAGCCTGCAGTGTTTGGCACAAGATGCCATGCATACGATAGTTGGACTGTGTAGTGACATTGGTTAAATATCTGATGTAAATAAAACATATTGTAAGTATTTGTATGAAAGGTAATGCTGAAAGTGGTACTTGGTATTGGCAAATACTCATATGTAAGTACTTGTATTTGGTTTGAAAAAAAAAAAAGGTATTGGTGCATTAATAAAGAGAAAATATTGTCTTTGCCAGTGTGTTACTCTGTGCCTCTCTCTGGCTCTGGAGCATGCACAGAAACACTCTCCAATCTTACTCAGAATAAGCCATATATGTCTATAGTATATAGTGAAGGCAATCATTTCTTTCCCTGCATATTACTGAATACTGAGTGGCTAGCAACACTTGTCCTTGTGCTCTGAATGAACAGTAAAAGACATGCATCAGGGGTCAGGATGCCAAATCTAATGTTCAGTGTGAAATAGAATGGTAAGTCTACTGAGCAGTTCTAAATCGACACGATCAGAAAAAAAAAGAGACATTTTACTTTTTCAAATCATCTTCAAGGTTAAGAAATAAAGCATCAAGCCAATCTTGAAAACCTGAACTCCTCTGAATGGTCCTATAAACAGTTTTAATGCTGCAAGAAAGTGTTCTGTTGTGGAGGTTTAGTCTTTTTATCCTGAAGCAAGTAATTTGATGTTTTAAAGAAACTAGTGGAGGTGCTTTACACAATTTGTTGCAGCTTGTCTTTGGAAATGGCAGTGGAAATAATTAGACAATTAGACAAGACAATATATTAATACATTTACATTTTTACTGACAAGTGATTGGGCTTCTGGACAGACTAAACAAAGACTTAAACCATTACTTGCTTCTATTTTGTGCCTAGAGCTTCTCCAACCACCACCAAACACACAATCACATTAAGCCATTCATACAGACAAGTCTCTTGCCCAAGGACACCAAGACAGTATGCAATGCTGGTAGCAGCAATTGATCTGCCATCCTTCTGATTTGTGGGCGAACAAACACGGCATCTGAGTTGTGTGGATGCAATGCAATAAAAATTATATAAATTATAAAATATTTACATTTTAACTTTTTTTTTTTTTTTCTATGAATAAACTTTAGTGAAGAGATTCCAGACCCATTTTATCCACCTTAATGAACAGATAAGGCTGGGCAGACTATTAATATGGCAATATTATTATTATTATTTTTAAATCGCTAATAAATAGTATCATTTGATCTCTTTGCATTTTTTTACAGTGTAGCTTAAATTCAATAAAATTCAACACACAAAATTAATCATTTGTGATGTCTAACCAAGCATCAGCTGACATATAATGACTACTAACGCCTGTCTACTAAGATGTTAAAAGACCGTCCAGCCTAACAGATTGACATTTGACTTTTGGAGTTGACCCAGGGGAGCTGCAGGGTAATGAGATCACCGGAGCACTTGATCCGCGAGACAGAGGCAGCCCAGCACGAGCTCTGTCTTTCACACAGAGCCACTGTCATAAATAACTGTCTGCTGAAGGCTACAAAAATATACAGTATGTACGTGAAAATCGCAGAAACACATCCGCTTTTCCACACACGCTGGACGTTTCTTTTTGCCCTCGTCATTGTCGGACAAAGCTCTCCCACCCCATTGGACTACACGAGCTGCACGATGATCCAAGATAAAGAGCCCTAAGTGTGAAAAGGTCAAAGTACGCTACAAACAATGTGTAAACAAGACAGGCAGAAGGATCAGTCACACAGAGCAAACGCATTGGCTTAGCTGACAGTATAGCTGCTGCATCAGCGTGACTCAGACTAATTGCATGGAGAGCTAAAAAAAAAAAAAACAAGGAAGCGCTAAAAGAAGAGAAAGGGAAGAGTCAGCGTGAGACTGAAAAAAAACAAAAGGATATGGGTGTGGGAAAGTTGAGTCAAAAATGAGCTGTCAGGAGATGCACTGTTGCATAAGTGCACATGGTGTGGAGTATAAAAAGTATGAGAGTTAGATTCCTGGTCATTTCACATTCACTATAGGGAGGTAAAGATACTGTATTATTCAAGTGTGTAGGCTGAAGCTACAGAACACACAATAAAAGTAAATAACTGGAAGCAATCAGAAAGAGCAGACCTCTCTCAAGGCCAGACCTCGACTCAAACAGGGATCTTCTAGTTCAGGGGTAAATAAACTATCAATTGGGTCCAAAGTAAATAATCCAACAAGTGTCTTTGGCCCTAACTTGCAATGGTATTGATAAAAAAAATCCACACTGTGTTCTCAATTCACATACAAAAAAAAAAGTCTTCTTGGCAACACAATGGCAAAGTGGTTAGCACTCTCGGCCTACAACAAGAAGGTCCTGAGTTCAATTACCGAACCATGTTAGGGGCCTTTCTCTGTGGGGTTTGCATGTTCTCCCTGTGTCTGAGTGGGTCTGGACAGAGGTACTGCAGTTGTCCACTGCCCCTGACAGGTTGTCACTGAAGGATGGGTCAAATGCGGAGGACAAGATTCCGCTCAGGGACAATAAAGTCTACCTTAAGTTCATTTTCTGAACAGTTAAGACAGTTAAAAAACAAAACAAAAACAAAAACAAAAAAATATATTATCAGACTAAACCTGAGAAAAACAACCAACCAAGTTTTAGCATTTTTTTTCATTGTTGTTTGTGTTTATAAAGGCATATTGTTGCAATACTTTCACAGTCAATATATATTGCAAAAGGCTATACATGTTATGGTTTAGGATCCTAGCTTAAGCAATACACTTGCAACACTCTGCTTAATATCTGGTCAATCAGATGAAGTGAATCCAAAGATGCACAATCATCATAATATAGACCTATGTACAGTATATACATTGCTTGGTCCATTATTGCCCAAGTGAAAATTCAGCTATTTTCTTGTCAAACTCAGTAATATTTTCATAATAAGCCGTAGCTGAATGAACATAATTGTAAAGTGAGATGGATGATTAGAGCCACTCTTACACTATGTATGCTGTGTAATGACAGGAAAATGAGCTGTGATTTCAAACACTGTCATTTAGCTTTGAAAAATAACACTTATAACACAGAGAAAAAAATAACAGAGAAAAAACAGATCAAATATGAAAGCACTATTTAAGAAAACAGTCCAGCCTTGGCTTTAATTCCCGCTTGTTTCTGAGTCTTCCCCTGAGCTTCCCACCAGCTCATAAACAGGAAGCTGGGACGCACACTTCCTGATTTGTAGCACGAGGGGACTTGTGGTGTAGATTTATGCAGAAATATGACTTTATTAGTTGAGAAATGGAAAGTACTTATGCACAGTCAGCTCCTACATTACAATTATCTGTATGTCCTACTGATAAAATAAATACTGTAAATAAATTGACTGGAATAAGAAAAATACTTTGCAAATTCATGAGAAAAAAAAAGTGATGTTTTCAAAAATGCATAGCAACAAATGCAACAAAAAAAAAAAAAAAATCTGAAAATCACAAACTAAACAATAAATATCAAAATAAGGAAAAAAAAAAACAACTGCAGGCGAATAGGATTTTTGTTTTTTTAACTGAGCATACAATTATAAAAAATTGTCTTACTTGCATTAACATGAGAAATGCGTGTATTGCAAGTTTTGTGGAAATGAATGTTTTCATATGCAAATATTAGCTAAGCATTTACATAAAAAACACAAATGTGCATACATAAAAAAAAAACAATGACTGGATATCAAATATAACCACATTTAATTTTAATTGTTTGTTCATTTAGTTGACATATTACTAGATAAACTGTTTAGTACAGAGGCAATTATGGATATCACCTTTCAACTACTTTTAAGAACACCGCCTTTGAAGTTAATATTACAGACACAAGTGTTGAAATGTGATGAAATAAACACCTTAATGTGTCAACTGTTTTTTTGTTTTTTTTTTTGTTTTTTTTATGTGAAAGCTACATAAGTGAGCAAACTGGGGGGAAAAAAAGGCATTTTACCTTTTAGTGTCTTGCCTTAAAAAATGGTTTCTAACTCTACTCAGTTCTCTTCTCATAGTTATTTAATTTGTGGCTTTATGCAACAATGGCCATGTTGTCTCAAATGGCCCTTTTTATTATTCTGTGACAAGGATATCCACTATTGCCGCAGGTCACACTGGACAATTATGAGCTGGACATGCAGCCTGTGTGTGTTCAGCCACTGCTCTGCTGAGTGAAACGAGCTGGAGCAGAGTAAGGGGCACAGGGAAACAGGCAGATCAGTGGCACGGCTCTACTATTAAGGACTACTTTTGGCATTGTTCAAAACTACAAATGCAAATTACTCTAATTAATTAAACTAATACCAATACTCAGGCCCCTGAGTGAGACTGTGCAACTGTTTTCAAAATGGGAGGTGTGTAGTTTTAGTCTACCCAAATCAACTAGTGTATGCATTTAGAAGATTTTATAAAAATCAGTTTAAACTCTCCTTATGTATGTTGTTTTTTTTACTATTTTACAATTTTTATGATAAAAAACCCTCTAGTGTGTCCTGTTTATCCACAATTCAGTCTTTACAGAGAGAATGAGCGCTTAATCACAATTACCAGAGATTCGCCAGCATAATACAGCAGTGTATCTAGCTCCACCCTTAGTTCTTTCCCTCAAGCTTTGTCAGTCAGTGAAGGAAAGCTGAGCTGGGGGTAAGTTCCACAGCACATGAACTTGCCTGTGTGTAGGTGTGTGTTCACAGACATGATTTCTGGGACTGCTGCAGAGCTGAGATGGGGCAGGAAGCTTAGACACTATTTTAAGGAAAAAGAGAAACTGCATAAATCTTGAACTTGGTGATTTTTTGTTTGCACTTGAGGCCATGACCTCACTATTCTATCTCATGGCTGAAGCAACAAGATGCTGCAGCAGCTCAGAGGAACAGAGAGAGCAACAGCAAGAGTATTCATTTGTTTTATTGGGAAATACCACCAGGTTATGTTTTGTGTTGTCCTAAAATGGAATTATGAAAACATGAGTGACACGAGACATTTCTGCACATTTGTATTTTAGATTATGGAATAAATTACCGCTGTCTGACAACATCCCGACCATCTCCATGGACAATGCCTTCCTGTGCCTGAGGGTGAGCTTTGCACGCTGGAAGGTTCATCACGACTGGGTCATGAAATTTCAAAAAATGTAATTTTATTTCTGTGTGTGTTAATTAAAAAAAAAAGTTAAATGTGATAATTATTAATATGATAAATTCACTTCTTTAAATGTGTTTTGTAAATAATATTGTTTGTTGCTTAAAGTGAATTAGTGAAAAGTTGCTACATTACCACGTCCTAACAAACCAAGCATACTGTATGGATACACCCTAATCCCCCTCCCCTTTAATCAAATCTCCAAAAATCCACCTCATGTCCTGCTCCAAATCAACCGTCATCCAGAACAACGTCCTTCCTTGTAGCACTTCTGATAAAACAAACCAGGAAACTCTATCTGCAGCTGGACTTTCACTTATGCGTCCAGGTCAACAGCTCCCTTTCAGCGTTTTCTGTAATCTCACCGCACTACCGTCTCCACTATAAATCCCCACATTGTTCTCTCTCACTACACGACTCTAAATATGTGAACTCTTCCTGGAATGATATAATGTTTGACATGGCACGAGCTCCAAATCCCTCCCTCTAACTCATAATGGTATCCAGATTAAGTATAAGGTACATTTCTTGGCATGCCTAGAAGCCTGATATAAATTTTATTGCTGTTTATATGACTTTTCAATCTGTCACAATTCTTTATAGTCTTTGAGGATATGCAGACAGTGACATAAATAACAGTATCTGATCTCTGTCTGATCTATTTAGTGTATGGTATATGCCGGGGCTATTGAGGTAAGAGCAGGGTCAACTCAGGGTTTACCATCACAAAGCCAGGAGCAGTGTCATCCTCAGCATCATCAGCTCTGCCTCCTGTCTTTTCCTCAGTGGCACTGTCTCTAAACCGTAACATATCTGCTCTCAACACTGTCTTGTACACCTTCCCTTTCATTCTAGCTGAAACTCTTAATTTTATTTTAGCTGAAACTTTATCATACAACACACCTGACACTTTTCTCTGCCCTTTCCAGACTGCCTGTTCTTCACTTCTTTCCTACGCTCTCTATTGGTCTGGACCATGCACGCTAAATACTTAAAATCCCTGCACCTCCTTTTTTTTTACCTCTTATTCCCATAACCTCGCAGCTCCACTGGGGTCTCTCTCATTCATGCACTCTGTCTTAGTGCAGCTCACTTGTCACTACAGATCACAAAGTCATCTGAGTGACTGACCATACAACTCCTTCAGTACTAGAGGTTGGCCAATATACTGTGCCGATTGTCTAAATCAGCCATTCCCAAAGACAAGAATGTCACGGCCCCTTAAATTTTTCTGAATTCCACACTGACCCCCAGCTATAAAACTTTACTCATTCATAAGACTATATGTATGTATGTTTTTCTCCAAAGATTTCTATAAAAACGTTACCAAAAACACTCACTGTTGGCTTAAAGTAGGGCTGCAGCTATTAATTTGATAATCGAGTAATCTATCTAATCTAATCTAATCTAATCTATTTTGTTTGATTAATCGAGTAATCAAATAAGATATACTCTTGCATGTCTGCATATTTTAAAAAGTAGCACATTTTAATGCACATCTGTGAATCTGTCAGTCTAACATTAAGAAGTGTTTTTTTTTTTTTTCATATTTTAATGCATTACTTTGCAAATAGTTTTGTAAATGTAGGTTTTATTATTATACATTATGATATAGTCTACTAATTATATACTTATACTTTATACGTACTTATACTGGATTATATTATTATATACTAATTATATATTTAATCAGAATATTTGTAAATGCCTATACAAAGCAATGCAAAAGCTGCAGAGGTGTGCATTCCCCTCACAGTTTAAAAAGTATTTTAGTTGTAACCCTCTCTGCTTCTAAAAGTGATATCTATTATCATTTATACACAAGGGGCCTGTTACAGACGCTAAACACCACTGAGCCCACACGGCTAATTAGCATAACGTTACATAAACAAAGTTCGCAAGTTACTGCTGCGGATTGCACATCACACTACGCTGTTCATTTTTGCCAGTTTGCTGCCACCTACTGAACAAAGGTTTTACAGAGGTAATAAGAATATTTTCTCTGTAATTATTAGTGTTTTTGTCCACAGGGTCTCCAGAGTCAGTATTTAAGCTCCTCTGTGCGTTAGCTGTGGCATTGGCCAAACAGCACGACGCTTGGAGGACGTCGTTTCCCCTAAAACCACTTTCACGATGGTGCTGTTCTCTACATAATTTATATATACATTTAAAATGTGAACTACAACTCCGATTTATTCAGTTTATAGCCCAACCACCAGTGTGTTGTGCATTAACTGTGCAGAAACTTTGTCCCGTACATACAAAGTTCCCAGCGCTATGCGCCAGTTATTACAGTAATTAAACGAAGCTTCGAGTTCAAAGAATGTTAATCGAAGCTTTTTACTAATTAAATTACTCAAATAACTTGATGAATCGTTGCAGCTCTAGTTTAAAGTAATATTTTTAAGCAAGTGTATAAATGTACTTCATTTCAAACAAAATTTGGGGTCTGGGGCCATCGGTCTAAACAATGCAAACTCACATTTCTGGCACTTTTATGCTGATTTTTGTTCAGGATCCTGCCCTCGCACCCATGTGACTGAAGGACCGCAGTTAGCAGGAAACATTAAAAATTGTTTTATCTTGGCCCGTAAAGCTCAAAATGGAATAAAATGCATTTAGTAGCTTTCCCCAAGCTCTACTTGCACAGTTTGATTGAGTTGGCCTTAATGATTTTCTCACATTTTTTTATTGTTTTATTATGCATTACTAATAAAATAAAATAAAATAAAGTATTTCTTTCATAAAATAAAAATAAAAACTAGGCCCTACATATCAGTCCCAATACTTAGCAGTCATCGGCTATAGAAAAAAAATCCATATTGGTCGACCTTTAGTGAATACAATAATCAATGGGGGCAGTACAAACAGCATTAAGATTTTATGTGTATAGATTTCTTCAAACAAGTCACAAAATGTCTCAATTTGCCAGTTATAAAATCTTACTGACATCAGACATTCTCGGAGATAAAACTTCAGTCAGACTTGGTCCCCAGCCATATACATAGTCCAAAGTCAACTCCTCATATCTCCCAGTTGAGATAGTAGCAACATCTTGATAGCTGTGATGATAACTCAAGCCTTGTAAAGCCGCGCCGGGCTGCAAGAGGATTTTTCAGGTTATTATTAGGATTATGTAACCGACAGTACTGTCATGAGGTACTGTCTGTTTATTTTCCCCCTTGCACTTATAATGAATGTGTTTGGCTAATGACGCAGGTACTCAACAATGGCTTGATTAGCATAAAAAAAAAAAAAAAAAACACAGCTTGTTCAGATATAATAGCACTGTTTGTTTTCCCATAAGCTCTCCATAATTGACCTTTGACTCCCTGTGATCTGCAGCAGACAGCCGGAGCATAATTTTTTATAAAAGTCTTATTAAATATAATATTGTCAACATAATCTGAGGATGTGCTGTAAATCTAGTCTGTGTGTGTGAAGTGGTGTGTGTAGCGGTGTAAGGGTACATGGTTGTAGTATATTGTTTCGGTACTTCATGTTCGGTTTGGTCCACTTGTGTACAATTTCAATAGTATTTATTTAAGTAAATTTAATGATTCAGGGCAAACTTAAGCATGGCAGAACTAAACTTCACGCGAGTTTCTGCACGGAAGCTATTAAGTGAAAAAGGTTTCACCATGGCAACACTAAGTAACCCTCCCATAGACATAAACCCTCCCACGTCAGTACGATCTCCTGGATAGAAACATTTTTCCCCATCAAGATCAATGATGGGCAAAGTCAAGTGGATAAGACAAGAGTTGTGCATTGACACTGTTCCATGGAAATCGGGTGTCATGTTCCATGTCTGTGTCCTGTTTTCTGTGTTTTATTTTGTAGCTTGGTTTGTCCTTGTGTTTTTCTGGTTTACTTCCTGCCTCCTGAGTTTCCCGCCTATGTGATTGCCTACCCCGCCCTAATGTGTTTCACCTGTGCCTCATCCCTGTGTGTATTTAAGCCCTGTGTTCTCCCCTGTTTTTTGTTGGCTCATTGTCGCGTCATGTGGAGTTTTTGCCATGTCCTTGTCTCTGCACCAGCCTTCCATGTTTCCCAGTTCTTGTGTAAGTTTTTGTTTCTTTTTGCTCTGCCTTTAGTTTTTGGATTTTGGACTCTTTCAGTTTTGTTCATTGTTTTTTTTCCCATTTGGAGTTTTATTTAGTTTATTAAAGTATTAATTTTGCAGTTCTGCATTTTTGGGTCCTTTTTTCCCCTCTTGTTTCTTCCAACCACGACATCGGGTACGCAACAGGCCACATGTCCAACTTGTTAACACAATTAAAACAGCAACACCTGACTGTAAACGTCATGGCTACAAGGAAAAAAAACATGTCAAGTGATTCAGATCGAGCCAAAGCAATAATACAGAGTATAGTCCTGATTTAGACCTGGTTTAGGCCTGGTTTAGCCTTGGTTTAGTTCTGGTTTAATTATGCAGTAAACATTATATTACTGTGACCTCTATGGTGCATACGGCCGTGTCACTTACCACAGATGGATTGACATGACCAGCTAGGGGGTTGGGGGGTTGTGCTTTTTTTATACAGATACAGTCTAGCATATTATGTACAATAATAATACAAAAAATAGAAAAAGGAAAAGAAATGGTCAGACCTGAACTCAGGACATTCCCAGTTTGGATGCTTGTTTCATGATGCAGAGTTGAAATAATTTTTGGTTAGTGATATAAGCCTAGGTAGAAATGCATTTTAGAAGATGACAAATGTTTTGTAGTGAACGTAGACATAAAGTTAATGACTCTGCAAGAGGATGCAGAGAAAATAATTAGATGAAGCATTCATTCATCTTCTTCCACTTATTGCCATTAGGGGTCACGGGTACTGGAGCCTATCCCAGTAACTATGGGCCTTAGACGGGGTACTCCCTGGACAGAGGCCAGTAAGTCACAGTGCTGACGCAGAGACAGACACGAACAGTCAACCATTCACTTACATTCATTCACTAGGGGCAATTTTAGAGTCACCAATTCATCCAACACATGCATGTCTTTGGACAGTGGGAGGAAGGAGGAGTACCCAGAGAGAACCCACAGTGACACAGGGAGGACATGGCCAGCCCAAGGATCAAACCCTGAATCTCCAATTTAGTAAAAACCTATGTACATTTTTTGTAGTATTATCACCAATTTTTAAGAGGAACTTTAAAACATCTCAAGTTTTTAACCGCTTAGCATTAGGCATTGAGATCATCATGCATTTACCTGTGCTTCGCTATCAAAAAAATAGCCAACAGAATCGTTAGTTGCAGCCCAATATGGGACATTTTGATTTACCAGTTTAAGCTCACCTTCGCAAGCATGTCTTTGGATAGTGGGAGAAAGCCAGAAAGAATCCACATCAACACTGAGATGACATCTAGCTTCACGGCGAGATCATTGGCAGCCCCCATTCATTTGCTATCAGTTCATAAATGCATTGTGTACACTTGATCCTAGCTCCTACTGAAACCCTCAATAATGCACTTAGCGACATGTTGGTGTGGACGCTGCCTGTGCTAAACTGTTCCGGCTGTTGTGTAACCATCAGGCTCAGAACCACGTGTCTCTCTTCTCTTCTATTACTATACATGGAACAGATGGTGGTCCCGGCGCTAAACAAACACAAATGCATGCTCATTATCAGCTTGGGTTACCCACACCTGCAGCTGCTGCTGTCGTATACATGCATTTTTACATATAAAAATCAGAAACCAAGTGCACTCCTGGAACAGCACGGCCCGGGACAGCTCTCTCTCTCTCTCTCACTCTCTTGCTCTAATCCACAGTGGGCAGGCACAGCTGGTGAGACACAGATGATGAGGGTTTTAAATGCATAGATACACACATTTACTGTACCAACACAGAGGTATTAGAGCCGCTGAGGCTTTTCTTTGTGGTATTAAAGTGTAACTGACACTATTGGCTCTCGGGAAGTAATCTGTGGCCGACGTGAATTAAATGGGGGGGGGGGGGGGGGGGGGGGGGGGGATACAAAATTTTCTGAAATATTTAGCCTGTTTCATAATAGACTTGTAGCACAAAAAGAGACAAATGTTGGGGAAACCAATATAGAGGTAAATAATAATAATGGTATCCCCAATTAAACTGGTTTTGAAGTTCATTAAATGTGATTACACCTGATTTTGCCTGAATTTCTTCTGGCATCAATAAAGTATCTGTCTAATCTACTAATCCTATGTAATTGACTCTAAATATGTAAAGAGAGTAACATTTTTGTGGCATTTCATGTGTCATGCTTTCATCTTTTTTTCTGAAGAAGAAAACACTATGTAAAGCATGTGATTGGCTAAAGTCTGTCACAGACTGTACATTCACTTGTGTTGAAATCTTTGATTTTGCTTACAGATGCAAGTATGGCTTTAACACTGTGATATAACTATAATATATGGTATGGAATAATAGATGTGGTCTTTCTCTGTTTGACTAGTTCTGCACAAATATGTGAACATATTGTGCAAGACATAAATAAATAGGCAATAACAGAGGGGCTCAACAAGCAAACAAAGGGTGAAAAAAACAACTTTCCAATGCATCATTTGTGTCCTTGGAACAATTCTGAATGGATTAAGAAAAGAGAAAAATCTGAATTTTATAAATACTACTAACCACTGCAGTATGCCTTATGGTCTTACGTCTATATCCAGTGCATAGGTCTCCCTTTAGTTATTTTACAGAAACAACGTGGCACCTGTCTTTGTAGTACAGTAAGTTGCCACTATAGAAAAACATGCATGATATATTTATGCCACTTGTGCCATCATTTAAAAAAAAAAAAGTCCAAGGATTTTGAAACTCCTTCCTATTTTGTTTACTTGGCCATAAAAGACTGCTAATGAATGTGAGATCATTGCAGTACAGCAGTTGGCCACTAGGGTAACTGACCATGGTTAATTCTGTCTTATTAGTCACATCACAACATCTTCTTGCTAAAGTTGTGTAAGATCATTCTCAAAAGTGAACAGACTCAACACTACATTTATGAAGATGAATATTACATAACAATGCTCAGGTGTTGGCTGGTCAGAATTAATCTTTTTATGCAACATTGGGACAAAGGTTAGCCATTGTAAAGTGGGTTAATGTGTAGAAGTGTGATAAAACAGATTGCATACTATGAGTATTTTTGGCTGACATTTAGACAGTAGCTTTTTCACAAATTTTTTCCTAATTTTCTCATTTTAATGTCATGCCGCTGTCCCACCGCAGTTAGTCAATCAGCTCAATGTCATCGAGTGTAATGGACTTGTGGATGCCCCTGTAGCAGTGGCTGTGCTCTTTACTCCATAACCCGGCTGCATTGACTGTACCAGCCTCTGTATGGGCAACACTAAAGGTCAACTTTCTGCTAGAGTTACCCAACCAGTGCCCCGGGTCTCCCTGCACCAAGAGCACCCAGAGCACCCAGAACACTACTGACTGAGCAGCCAGGGAATGGGATGAGCTGAGGATAGCTGCCATTACAATCAGTAATATTATTTAGCATGGTAGAATCTGCACTGTACACTTTTTTCCTCAGCAACCAGACACCTAATTTTAAGTAAAACTAGTGAGCGTTGCAACTACCTAGACAGTTTACAGGGTGCGCCCCGCCTAAATCAGTTGTCTTTATTGTACCTACAGGTTGTTTTAGTACAATTTAGAACTGTTTTGCTGTTAAACTGTTTGCTTTTAATGATAGAATTTGGTTTCATTCCAGTTTTTGATTGTTTTAATAACGTTAAACCATTTAATATGGGCGACAATGGCCCAGTGGGCTAAGTGTTCACCAACCAACCCGAGGATCAGCGGTTTGAACTGTGCATACTGACGTTGTGTCCCTAAGCAAGACACTTCACTCACATTGCCTACTCCAGTCACAGTATGTGGTTGATTGTTTGCTGTTGTTTTGTTGATGTGCAAAACAAAGCTGCTTAGTTTATTATTAGTAGAATTACTAAATATACTGTCCTGTCTTGGCCAAGTCTTTTTACTCACAAAGGCACAAAGGGTGTCCAGCATTAAATAAAATAAATAAAAATATTTAGAACAATAATAATAGAGTGACATATCATTGTGCGATTGTGGCACCATCATAAGGGAGCTGCATTAAAAACAACAACAACTCTATATTATGCATATATTCGCTTGGCACGAGTTGTGATCCTTGTGTGATCCTGTACAAAATGTTAAACACTAACACTACAACATATGGACAATGTTGCTCTCACTAGTTCTACCAGCATGAACAAGGCTTTTTCTTCAACAGAGCTTGCACTCACTTATATTTTCTCTTTTCAGATCATTCAGTGCAAACCCTAGATATAGTTGTGTGTGAAAATACCAATAGTTCAGCAGTTTCTGAAATAGTCACCAACAACTATTCTTCTCCATTCTGATATTTGGTTTGAACTTCAGCAGGTTTGTCTTGAATGGGCTTAAAGGCAACAATGCCATTTGCAACTTAGATATATGCATTCAGACGCACTGGAATAGGCATATGTAAAGGAAACTGTTGAAGAGTGTACAATACTGTCAATGCTGTTTTAAAAGCTGCACTGCAAAACCAAAAGTGTAAGCAACTAACTGTGACTTTGCTTAAAGTGCTTTGACCCAGCTGTCAATGTGTCCTACTTTACAAATGGAACGGGAACTCTGGTTGCCAGTAATAATACGGCAACTGTTATACAAATATTTTACATGATTAGGAAGCGAAATAAAAACACGGAAAAGATTTTGAAAAGTCACACCAGTCACAGCCTCTTCTAACAATAGAGAAGTCCAATGTCGAACATCTGGTTTCTCACAAAGAGATATTTGGACATGTCGTGACCAAAAGGAGAAATGCCATTTATGTGATTTATTTGTTAAGTCTTATTTTGACTCCAAACCTCATGTTTCCCGGTGGTTCCGCTCAATTGCAACACTTGTGTCCGATGCTGCTTTGCTAACTTGGAACATCAACAAACGCAAGAATGCATGAACATTTTTCTTGGCTTGCGCAACTTGGACTTTAGATTTCTATTTAGTGATTGGGACATATCACTTATTTTGTTTGCTTTCTACCATATTTAATGTCTCTATAAACCTCATAAATGTCCACCCTTATGCTGTGGCAGAGTTTTTGCTGTCCGTCACAGTCCACTTTTGTTTTTGTTTGTTCACTGGCCTGTGCCTTAAGTCGGCAGCTCGGGAGCTCAGGTGTCCTTTTAGAGCGGACGGGGAGCATGTTGTTTTTGGATGCAGCCCTTCCTGTCCCTCTCCTCAATATACAGGCGTTTGCTTCTGTCCTGGCCTAGGGAATTTGAAGGTCAGAAGTAGCACAAGTAGTTACACAGATTATAGGATAGTGTCTGCCCCATATAGATAATAGTTAGGGAGGGAACTGTCAATTTAGATGCATTTTCACAAAGCAATATATGAGTTAGATGTGTTTATTTATTGATACTTATTAAGTTCAATGATGCTTCCATAAAAAATGCCTTTGTCATTTGTGACTGTGTCCTGCTATGACTGGTTCCTTTGTTGTCAAACTGTACACTTCTTCATGCATCTTGCCTGTTGTTTGCACATGCAGCACCATAGGTAAATGTCAAACAGTCGTATGTGAATGAGGTAACGTGAAGAGTAGTGAAAATAAGCTGCCCTAATGGTTTGCTGTGATGCAGGCAATTACAGTTACACTTTTTCATTCGTCGTCTTCCACTTATTCCCATCTGGGTCATGGGTACTAGAGCCTATCCCTGTAACTTTGGACCATAGGCAGGATACACCCTGGACAGAGGCCAGCTAGTCGCAAGGCTGACACAGAGACATACAAAGGCAGACATCCATTCACCCTCACATTTATTTATTAGGGGCGGTTTTAGAGTCTCTAGTTTACCTAACACATGGTTGTCTTTGGACGGCGGGAGGAAGTCAGAGTACCCAGAGTGATCCCTCGGTAATACGAGGAGGACATGCAGACTCCAAACAGAGAGTTCATGTGTTGGCTGGCCTAAGGATCAAACCTGCGATCTCCTTGCTGGGAGGAGAGAGCACTAACTGCTCTGCCACAGTGTTGCCCAGTTTTTCTAATTTATTTATTTATTTATTTTTATTTTTTTGTCTAAACTATCTTCATTGATAGCTTGATAGCTGAAGCTTTAGTAAATCCAGTCAAATATGTCTAATGGAAGAGTCATGAATGTAATGTCTAACACCAAAATATTTTAGTACGACCATTATCACACATGTATTTTCAACATTTCATGCAATTAAAACTCTATTTAGGCCTCAAATAATCTGAGCATCACTAGCCCATCTCCATTAAAGGCTTGTGTACAAAATTATGTTCCTGCATGAACAAATGCTTATGTATATGGCTTACTTGAATTCAAAATTGATTACACACATAATAGCAAAATTCACTGCATAACTTCTATGATACAGTCTAGAGTAGGCGTTGGGGTGTTTACCAAACAATCACAGAAGTACCAATACTCCATGTATTATGGCAGAACTGGATAAATCAATTTAACAAAACATTGCATGTTCAAAATACATTCAACCCAACAGAGTATATAAGGATTATTTTGCAAAAGAGTGCAATAAACTATCCTGATTTCATCCAATGTTTGTCTCTCCATTGCTATCTATCTTTGCATTTATGTCAGTCAGTACACTGAATGTACTTCAAACACATGCACAGTATGTGGACACACTCATCACACCGCTATATTTTCTTTGCACACACATTGTCTCTTGCACACATTGCCGGGGATATTGGAGGCAAGGACTGGGTGAGGACCAGGCACTGGTGAGGAGAGAGCGCTGTCTGTATTTTGACGCTGAAGTGATTTGACACACTTGGCATTATAGCCGGCATGTGGGAAAGGGTGGGGGTTAGGGGGGAGAGGCAGCCAAAGCCAGAGCCCTATGTGAATGTCACTGCAGCAGACTTCATGAAGTCGGAGGTCAGAGACAGAGCACCTGCTGCCCTAGCCTGTACAAGTGTCCTGCTCCCCTGCTTTCCTGCAAAGGGTAAACGAGGAACTAAGCACCCTATAGGGTAGAGGACAAGGGCTCACTGAGGTCATCACGAGATGTGGAGGGTGGATGGAGACAATATCAAGGCTACTGTTTGTTGTATGTCTTTTTGAATGTTTTATGCATCGTGATTAGGGGAGCACAGTATATCACAAAATTATCATTTTTTCTTTTTGTGGGGCGTTTAAATGTCCAACCCCTCCTTAACCTCATCTCCGTGCTCGTCTGTCTGGAGCCTGTCCATCTTTGAGTGTATCCCTCCTTCATGTGGTTCTCCATGAGCTTTTTCTTTACAGCTGTTTTTCCTTACCGAGAATGAAGGTCTAAGGACTTTTTTTATGTTTTTACCGATTTCTGTAAAGCACCTTGAGGCAACTGCTTTGATAGTGGGGCCACACTGGGCTATATAAATACATTTGAATGGAATTGAATATGTGAGCAGATATAGTCAGCGCTGGTATAGGCACAGGATTTTTTAGCACAGTGTTTCAAAATTTGTCTGTTTAATTGACCTAATGATATCTTTGATTTATTTTATTATTATTATTACCTTTATGTCACATGCAATTCACTTCAAATAAGCTGAAGCTGACTCTATATCCCATAATGCTGTTTTCCTCAATTGCAAAAAAAAAAAATCTGTCAAATGCAATGCCTGGAAACCCTGGCTAAGCCCTGACCTCTCAATGTCACATGGTCTGCATCAACAAGCCCACCCGCTAATGCAGCCCAGTGCGGGACATCAGGGGTCGAGTGTTCGCAGGCCCCCAACCCACGTGCTCCACTCTCTCCCTTCTCAGAGCTGTTGCTGGTTGAGGTGCGCTGAGAACAGGATAGTGAGGAGGTGGTGGTGGGACAGGGGGTGGAGAGGGGTGGTGGTGGTGTGGGGTGGGGGGGGGGGGGTGGGGGGGGGTAGTAACACAGGAGCTAATGGAAATGTCTTGTAAGAACTCAGTGCTGGTCTTAGAGAGCCGCGGCCCTTGAGGAACAGAGCAGTGGCCCCTGTGGTGTTGCTTTAGCTCCTGTTATAACTATGCATGGACTGTGTCCCATCAAAATTCATGATATGCACTAAGATTAAAAAGGCAACATAAAAGTACTTCTGTACATTTGCAAGCCCTTATTGCTAATGATTCGATTAGACAAATACGTTATTGATCCCAATGGAAATTCAGGAATTAGCAAAGATTAAGGTTTATACAAGCTGACAAGAGACAAAAATACAGAACAAAAACATTGTTTTTTGGATAAATGAATGAGACTGGAGACTGCAGACTGGATGTACAGGGCTTGATGATTGGTCAGTGCTTCCTGAAGTGAGCGGGGGTTCATGAGTGAGGCGAAGGGTCATGCAGCCGGGCGTTTTGAGGGCTCAGAATACTTAAACAGGTTTGAATGAAGCAAAACACAACTCCAGGTATGTTTCTGATGAGGGAACAATATTATAACATGGTAGAAAGCTCAGAGAAGTCCATTTTGATCAAAAGTGTTTTAAGCTATTGTTCAACTCGGCATACATTCTGATGCAAATTTTCCACAAACCATTCTTCAGGCAACCCTAAACACTTCCAGCTGAGATTCAAAGACTAAATCAGGACAGATATCTAGGCTAACCCATACACAGCTAATTCATATTCACCACATCGCTTTAATTCGCCAGTCAACGTCCACAGAAGCTAATGTGCTTTGCTGTGATTAACATACCGTTCTGTGTTAGGCAACATGGGGCATAAGAATGAGAACTTGCTTATTCATGTTTAATTGATGGTAATAAAAAATGCATGATTACTTTTTTTTCCCCATAATCTTCACTGGAAGTGCTTGGGATGAATTCAGGAGAGAGCCAGGATCTGTTGCAGAGAGAGGAATTTTAGCTCATGCACCTAAAGTGCCTCCGAGAGAATACATTATGTCCAAGCTAAATATATCTGAGAACACAACAAAAGCTTGTTTTAAACCATAGTCACTGTTCTCGGGCTCAAAGATGGTGCGATGAGGGTTCTCAAGATTCAGCACAGCACACAGAACAATAACTGGATTGGTATTCTGCTCCAAAATTCATTAGACTCTATATTGTTCAGCACTTCAGATAATTGAAATTTAAATAAAGCAGCATTTGCATGGGCATGATTTAAATGAAGTTCAATCATCTCTCTGTCTTCTATATTGAATTGTACTGTACTGCATATGTTTGAGTGAGTAAAAGTAAAACAAAATACAATAGCTAAGTGCATATTTGTGAACTGAGATTATTAAAATTACTCTGGATTTTGAATATGTTAGACAAAAATGTTTTAGAATTAACATGCTTTTGAGGCATATGAGTTGTTAAAACCCTTTTTTTTTAGTGTTATCTCTGGATAAAAAGTGAACAAAGCTATAAAAATGTATACATTTAAATTGGTACAACAGTCGGCATTATTGTTTATGTTGGGGTCATAAATATGTGCAATAATACAAAACAGCAAGCTTGGGCTAGTAGAGAAATAACATTAGTACAAATCTGAGAAAGTCCATTTTAGGCTTTCAGTGTGGTGTTTTGGCTTTTACATGTCATACAGTATCATTGGCATGTGCTTAAATTGTTTATTTATTTTACTCAAACATTATCTTACAAAGAATAATTTCTTTCTTTCTTAAAGTTTTAGCAGTTGTCTTAACAGTAAGTTAAGAGTTTCATTTGCTACTAATACTAGGTGTTGGAGTAATATCAAACGGTAAAGTCATCAGGTGGGTGAATAGTGTCATCAAATGAAAATATTATACCTCACCAGGCAATATTTGGTTCATGATATTAGAAAACTGTATCCTCATGTATTAAATAGCACTGATATACACATAACCATGACAGGTTGACAGCAGGGACATGTCAGGACTCCTCCCGTCCCACCAGTGTGTCCCCAGTTGCCACCTCGTTCTGCTCTGGGCTCTCACAATGAGATAGCATTTCAATGGGATGGGGATTATAGGCTCAGGGAGTTATCAAAGGCTTAGGCGCTGTGATTTCGAGTGACCTGCCGCGGATGGCTGCTGCTACTCTGCCAGCACCCCCCCCCACACACACACACACACCCCACACCCCACCCAGTATATCACTTCACAGTCTAGGTTTGTCAAAATTTGTATGAACAAATCTCCAAGTGTATAAAACAATTACAAGCAAGCAAAAGCACATTTTCTGGTTACATTATGGAATTTTTAAAAATTTTTTTTAGCTTTTTACTATGTTTTAATGTTGTTCCCTCATCAAAAACATACCTGCAGTTGTGTTTTGTTTCATTCACACCTGTTTAAGTATTCCTGTAGTCTGGTGCTGAGTTTCTGAGGCCTCTGAACGCTCAGTTCCACAGATCTCCACCTCTCTCACAAACCCCTGCCCACTCCAGGAAGCATTGACCAATCAACAAGCCTTCTACATCTGCTCTGCTCTCATTCATTTATCAAAAAATACTGTGCGCAGCTCCTTACAATAAACACTAGCAAAGAAACAAGAGCTAATACAGTATCTATCCATATGACTTAAAGTATACCATTCTAAGGGGGCTGTACTATACTGTCACTAAGCCCCAACAGTGCTATACACTACAGCACAACATGCTTTAACTAATGATCCATACGCTTTCCAGGCTGTGCAGTTGGGTTAAAACATAAAGCAAGTTCAGCATCAGACTGCAGCTCTGCAAAGTTAAAGGCATACAGTTGGAAAAATAAGAATGTTTTTGGAAACCCTCATAACACCTAACACATATCCCAGGGGCTTGAGTGTTTTTCTTAAAGTTGGCATAAATCCGATTAAAGCAAGTTCAGACGGTGTTGCAATGTACGGCTGCATAAGAGCTCACAGTAAAGTCATGTAAGAATGAATGGTTGTCTGTCAATATATGTGTCTCTATGTGTAAGCCGCCTCGGGCCCAAAGCAGCTGGGATAGGCTTTGTCCCCCGTAACACTTAACAAGTTGTAAATAATGAACAAATATGTAACAATAAAAATATATGAGATAAAATAGCCACTGCCAAACATGTATCTTGTAATTACCGTGTTGCAACACAGCTCCGTGGGCTAGTTCCTATGTCCAATGTAAAGCACTGCGGCAGGGATTAAAATTGAGTTTGATAAATATCACATCATTACATTGTATTTTCTGACTCTCATCTCCTTCTAATGTCTCATAAATACCCAAGAAAGTGAAGCATCTTGGGAGCTACAGTGTGTCTGATAATCCTAACGTAAATTCAAAAGGCTAATTAACTCCATGGATTGGCAGCTCTTATCATGATTTTGACAAACTCCAGTTGTCTGGCCTTAAAACCCCATCGTTAAAAACCGCAAGCCCAGATTACATGTTAACTTTGTGTTGTGTATATAAAAAAAAAAAAAAAATAAAAAAAAAGATAGAGAGATGTTTCTTAATGAACGAAGCCCTATGGTTTGCACTCGTAAGCTCTTTGGCTCATGACCCAACTGGGGGGGGGGGTCAGACCGTGGCCAGCCAATTAAGCACGCAGGCAATTCTGAGAGAGTCGGAGCTAACAAGCCCCCTTTTAGTGACCCTCCTCACCTCGGCAGGACCCCTCCATGGGAAATCTGAGGAGTTGGAAGCTCTCCTTTTTTAACTGCGAATCAGCCCCCACCGCTCCTCTCTGCTCCGGTCCACAATCCCCCGTTGTTAGACCACAAGGTCTGCAAACACATGCTCCGAAGGGCTGACCACATGCACTTTTACTGCTAAAAACACTAAAAGAGCAAGGAAACAAAAGGGGCCGTTGCATAATTGAGCTAAAATTTACTCTGGCACGTTTCAAGATGGAGAGGGAGATGGAGCCTCTTTTCCAAGTGAATAGTAAATACAGAACGGGTTGGCAGCATTTGGAGATAGTTTAGGAGTTTTAATGAAGTGGAATGGCAGAGAGGACTTGGATCTGGTTGTAATTGGTGTTGTTTAAATGGAGGGCACATTCATTTCTTTCTTCTTGTTTTGAGAAGAAAAAAAAACATGTTTAGTCATTTAATGGTTCAGGAAGCACTGGCCAATCACATGCACCCCCTAAAAGAGGGATTCAAGAGAGACGTTCCCATTGGCTGGTTTGTCATCATGGCTTGTCAACACTGAATCTCTGTTGGCAATGTCAGGACATGGTGTTAACATGCACTAAGAGAAACCCAGTTATTCACAAGACAAGACTACATCCACAGCTCAGTTTGTAAAGAATGCTTAATTAAAACAGAGTTACTTTAAAGATACTATAAAGGCTATAAGAGAGTCACTGCTCACAGTATGTCCTGGTTTCTGAAATCGGGGATATGATGTTTTTATGCACAAAGACAACAAAAGCTGTACTTAAAAGTATATTTCCCACTCCCAACAATTGCATAGATATGTTTCCTGCTTTTATTTTATATAAAAATAATAATGGACCTATTCACTATCACATAATTCTCAATACATGACATCAAACTGAAATTTCAACTTTTAGGATGGAATTAAACATTAATAGCCATCCCACAAATATCTCCTTTACACAAATGCTTGAGCAATAACATTCATTTTACTTGGCTTCCCTTTTGTAGACCCAAATGCATATGAGGATGTGGTCAAAACGGCCATCATGCTAATGAAGTTCTCATATAGTAAAACCAATGTGGACAGATTTTAGATGATATATTTAAAGGGGGTATACTTTAATGTATAAACCAATCTTGGTCACCTCTAGAACAGTATTGCAAATTTTAGAATCGGACTAAAAGAAAGCGTTTCTAATAATTACTTTGCTACTGCCATAAAAAAAAAAAAGTACCAGGTAAACAGGTGAAGAGCAGAGAACAGCTGAGTGCAACTCATTACGGTCTTTTGAAAAGAAACAGAGGGAAAAAAGGTGTTTATTTCCTTAAACTTTGTGTATGATGCCATTGTAATACAACATGAAAAACAGGCGTAACGAATCAGTTGAAACAGAGCTGTACACTGTTTTTTGGATAAATGAATCAGAGCACAGCGTTTTGAGGGCTCGGAATGGCACTGCCAGAGAACAGAGGACATCTGTGAATGAAGAAAAAAAAATTTTTTTGATAAGGGAACAACAATGTTTCAGCCTTATGTGATAAAACAGTTTTTCTCAAATAGAAACAAAACATGTCACTTCAGCCACTTTAGTGGAACCACAGAAGCTTGGCTTACTTAGCATTTTTTTTTTTTTTTTTTTTTGTATTTTCTCCTGTTTTGCTTAAGTTATCATTGCAGCACAATGTTAGCACCAGGAACCAGACAAACTGCATGTCAGTAAATAAAGCTGTCACATTTCCTGGGGCTGCTAGTTAGCATTGCACTAATGAAATAAAGGTTAGCCAGTAATAATCGGCTAAAGCCACCACCCCCCTTTTCCTCTCTGGGCCGAATTGGTGCTGTCATTTGGACCCCTCTAAACACGGACCATATGTGAGTTCAGGCCTGGCAATCAGACTGCATTGTGTAGCAGGCGGCTGAGTTCATCAGGAAAAAATTAGCCCGCCGCTCTGCAAAAAACGCTGCGCTCCCATTGGCCGGTCACGCGGCCCCGCTCTGTTTGAGGGTACCCCAGACATTCCTGTGGATAATCTTTTCCATTCCTCTGCTCAGCGCACCGAGGATAGACCGAATCACAGCACAAGGCCCGCATTGTGAAGGCCCGTTCAAAAAGCCCTGCTTCTCTTTTACGCTTTTCCCTCACTCACCTCATCCACCACAACTTCAAGACAGAAAAAACATACTTCCCATCATGATACTTTTTCTCATAAAACCTTTTTTCTTTTTTTTAAATGATCCCCAAGTTCTGTAAAAGTTTCTCACAGTCTCTTTCCAGTAAGTTTTTGTAAAAGCCCAAACAATGTAAAACCACTGAAACCATACAGCTTAGCCACATCAACATGTCGCCTTAAGTTCAGCCGATCAAATATGGCTCTCCCGGTCAAGCCTTGCAAAACCTACCCAAAAAACTCTTGCTCGGTCACCATTACAAGCCAGGGCGACTGCCACTTGTAGCTTGTCATTGCGGGCTGAGGTAATGGTTAGGACATGGAGATTGGAGGACAATCACAGAATCTTAAGACCGGGGAAGATTTATAGAAACACTTTCCGTAATTAGAGCCATGATTATTACAGGCTGGATGAAGTTTAGACTCCAGAGCAGCTGCCTTAACTGGAGGACAGTACACCCTGCTCCCCACTGCTCAGTGTAGACAAAATAATGCCATTCAACTTCTATAGGAGCTTTTTTTTTTCCAGATCCAACTCTCCACTGGCATATAGAATGCTGCAGGCTGTGAGTAAAATATACATGTTACTGCTGTTGGCCAGACTTTGCATCTCCACATTTTACTATTTTTTATTTTTAACTACTGGTCTCCTATGTTAACGTCTGAACTGACACTAAGGGTGTACTCACACCAGGCCAATCGAACCGTGCCCAAGTCCGGAACGCCCCTAAAGCACGGCAGGCACGGTTGCCTAATGTGAGTGCTCCGAACCACGCCCAGGCACGGTACGCTTCAGGACTTTGGCGCGGTTGGAGGAGGTGGGCCACGGCACGGCGCGGTTGCTCATGCATGCGCGCATGCACTACTACGAACTCTGTCATGTACGCAACTGTTCTTCTCTCAATAAAAAGTGAATAAACTCCATTATCAACACTCGTAACAATGCCACTGACCTGCGCTCATCTTTCTGAAGAAGAGAACAGACAGCAGCAGGAGTTCTGAAGCCTCTCTCTGTCTGCGGTGCCTTCACTGCTCCTCGTATGTGGCTTATTCCAAAACCTGTGACAGAAGACCGCGTCTCACGAACGAGACTCAACAAAATAGGACAGACACTTCATGCCGCTGGTAAAAACAAAACAAAACAAACAAAAAACTTCCTGCCGCTGGTCTCACATTTTCCACTACACCGGTTTTAAAAGTGTTAGCGGCTTGCTCGACTTGTAAACAAACCGCGCACCACGATGACGTAGCAGTCTGTCGCCCACAGAGGTGATGATGTAATCGGGCCACGCCATGGATCGTTTGTGCAGGTGAGAGTGAGGGCCGGCGGGGGACTCAGACCCCTCCCCAATCAAACCTGGGCACAGCACGGTTCGAATGGCCCAAGTGTGAGTACGTCCTAACATTGCTACCATTAGTCTTTGTTTTCATAATCTTGAATGTTACGCTTTGCTAAACAAACAAAACAAATGGTATGTTACACAGAATCATAAAGTTAGTACTTATATGAATATGTAGTCAGTAATTGGTTACTTACAAATACAATATGGTGTGCCAGTTTTATTGTCATTGTGCAAAATATCAATGCCTGCAAACAATATTTATACTCATGGCCTGAATCAAAAATGACCTATTATCATATAATTACATACCTAAATCTCCTCCTCAGAAACTTCAACTTTTAAACAAAAGATAAACATGTATTTGGCCACTTCAAATACATTTTTTTTTTTTTATTAGACAAATTTCTCAAATAATCCTTAACTCTTCTAACCGTAACTGCAACATGAAAAGGCAAAAAGACATATAATTACAGATTAACTTTCAGAAAACACACTCAGATGACTGCAGGCCATGTCAGTAAAACTGCCACAATCATTAAAAGGAGGGCTTCTATAAAACTCAAAGATGCGGTGAGGTGGGTGGAAAATGTGCGGTCTTCACTGCTCATGTTCAAACTTGTCTTGAAAAAAAGTATTTACTTCTGAAAAGAGAGATAAGTGGGTTCTCGACTTTGGCTTTCAAATAATGAGTTCAACAATGTAGAAGCAAGACTCTAATTAATAGGGTTTTGTTAGGCTGTTTTGTTGTTGTTTTTTTCAGTATTCATATAACTAGAGTCCAGTACCGACTTTTATTTGGGTAAAAAAAAAAAAAAAAAAAAAAAAAAAAAAAACACATTTATTTTTGAGAGAAATACACAGAATACATAAAATATACAGAATACATAAATATTTTAATACTGACTTTTGTTTCTCTTTCAGTGTCCTGCTTGAACTTATTTTTCTGACTCCATAAGACACCGAACAACAGTCACTCACAACAATCACTCAATATAGTAATAATACGTAGATGCTTTTCCGAGATGGTTGAGGATCACAATATTTACTGTTGCTTTAGGGCACATCTAAAGATAATGACAGAAATTGAAATTGCTTGCACAGATTTGATTGGCCTAAAGATAAAGACTTTATGGCTTAAAATGTTTTGCATAATAGAATGGATTATCTTAATTATAAAATCCTCTTAAGGCAAAGTTTGATTAACTTGCTTTTTACAATTGAATATTTAATTAAAGTGCTTCCGGATACCATTTTATCCACTGAAACAAAAAGCCCAATGATCAAGAATCCATCATTAACGAAATATGTAATGAAGATCCATCCATTCATTCATTTATTCATTAATTTTTCCACATATTCCCATTAAGGATCACAGTGACTGAAGCCTATTCCAGCTACTTTGGGCCTTAGATGGTGTACACCCTTGAGAGTAGCCAGTTAGTCGCAGGGTTGACACAGAAACATACGCAGACAGACAACCACTGACTCTCACTTTCTAATGGGACAATTTAGAGTCACAAATTGACCTAACACAGGAATGTCCCTGGATAATGTGAGGAAGTCAGAAAGAACCCATGATAACACCTGGAAGACTTGTAGACATCAGTGTTTCCAAACCAGGGGTACGGTGTATGTAAACACATTGCAGGGGGTACATGGAATTATTTCAAAATTTATTTAAAGAAAATCAGGAACATTAACACATGGAAATTTCTGTTGTAAAGTGGAGTAATTAATAATTATTTGTTGTAAATTAATGTAATATTTTATGTTATTTTTATTTACTTTAAAGACAGACAACTTATTTTTTATTGAACTGTTTATATATAGCTAAAAGAATATATGTTTAAAATGTCTTTGTACTATTAAAGACAGAGATTATTTCTATTCAGTATTTAGTATTCATACATCTTACATGACGACTTTTATGAAAAAAAAAAAAATACATTATTAAGGGGGTACTAAGGGGGTATGACCAAAAACCTAGGGGTACACAAGACAAAAAAGATTGGAACCTCCTTGCTGGGGAGGGAAAAGCACTAACCACTCTGCCAGTATGCCCACTGAAAATCCATTAATCCATTACATTTTGTAGTCATCCAGCTAACACACTAACAAACCATAGAATCATCTACTGGCAGTGGCCTCAGGCTCCTGAAGTCTGAACTTTATCTTGTAACACTTAGTCATGACATGGTTTCGGTTAATGCACTCCTGACAACAACTCCAAGTCCCTACAATCTACAAATATAGCCTTATCAGATAGAACCATACATAACTACACCAACCACATGCTCTGTACATGTCTGACCCCTTGTAGACCACTGCATACCAGACTGCTCGCTCCAGACTGCTGATGTCAGGGTGGGTGGGGTGGGGATGGGGTGGGTGGGGGGGCAATGGGGTAGAGGAGTATGAGGTGTTCGAGAGGAAAGGGGCCTGTCTCCCAGCACCTCTGTAAAACCTGTCCATCACAGGGGCTCCACATGCAAAGACGCCATTAATCATAAAACCAGACCGGAGGTGGGGCCCAGGGAGCCTGTGTGCAGCAGAACAAGTGACACTTTTCACCACCTTTTCACCACCTGATCAAGCCATGCACAATTTGTTCAAGTGATAAGAATCTGGTACATGCTTTTGGGGTACAAATTTAGTAATAGTCAACAGTCAACTAGTGCTGTGTTATGTATTTATTTTCACATGTGGAATGCACTAAGAAACTGTGTATTTATAAGCTTGAAAAAACAGACTGATACTCAGCCTAGTGTTGCTGTTATGTAGTGAGGTAGTAATGAAACATATCAGATGTAGGGTGACCACCTCAAAAAGTAAAAAAAAAAAAAAAAAAAAAAAGTGGGACAAGGTGGGACGGACTCAAAAAATAAAAGTTCTGATATACAAATTTAGTTGCTTCAGTGTAGGGCCTATAAAACATTTGATGTGCTGTTTTTACCACAAAACTATATAAAACCTTATATTCCAACCTATCAATTTAGGATGCCCACAAATATTTAGGCCTATTTTACATTTTTATTCTACATTCTACATTTTACTCAAGAAATACTGACCTTACTTCATTGGTCTTAACTTGAATCTCACTTTTTTATACAATCCACTGAGCTCCAATGAAAAAGAGGAACATTATCTTAATAGTTATAAGTTAAGAGTTAACCAATTACATCATAGTAGGCCATGTGACAATAAAATAAATTATATTTTCTTGTTTCTTGTATCTGAGCCAAAATCCACAAGCTATCTCCATAGCCATAAAAAGCAACACACAAATGTTGTCAATCTTGACCCAGTACACTGGTCATGACCACTGATAGAACCGTCCTGACCTGGGATCAAGCAACATGCTCGCTGCCAACACTGCTTGCATAATATGTAATGTCTTGTTTGGCAGCCTTGTGTGCATTGCAATACAATTCACCACAAGCACATCTTACCTTAGCAGGTAAAATTGGTTTGCAGTTTAGCCAAGAATATAATGCAGAGTCTAGCAAATGTTGAGTATACGTACAGTTTGTATTACCTGTTGACAGGCGGCGCTGGTGAAGCGGACATACTCCGCTGAAACAGGAACAACCTTCACCGGATCTGCTTCGCTGCATGGGAGGAGCCAACGAGCACTGGGGCTTCAGGAACCCTGCAACCCAACAGAATACACAGGATAAGAAAGGGAAAATAACCATAACCTGATTTTTTTCATATCTTTCGGCTGCTCCCCCTTTTTTTTGTTATACTATGACATGAGTAGGCAATGTGAAATAAGTGTCTTGCCAAGGGTCACCACAACAGTATGTACATGGAGTGATGTTCAAACTATAAAATAAACTGGGATTTCTGGTGCTGGACAAACTGTTCCTTTGTGTCAATGGATGGACTAGAAGATCCCCAGTTTTAATCCAGGGCTGGGCACTATATCATACCTTTGAAGAATAGTGCATTGGAGTGCTTCTAGTTTACAGTCTCCACCCAGAATATTCCTCTAAAACCCCACCATCAAATTCCAATGGGTTTAATAAACAACACATAGAGTGTGAGATGATTCTTTAAAGCCAAGTTCAAAGAAAAATTTGCCAAAAAACAGCAAAGAAATGAGAATAGTTACTGAGTTCTGCTTAAAAGGTCTACTTTTCACACAACAATGATAATTACTATACTAATATTGAACTCACAACATGACTAAATCATATCGTAATGATTTCCATGACAGTTGTCTCTTCAATAGTTACAAGATATAAAAATAACCTTTAGGAATATATACAAAATAAAACAGGCTATGACATTTTGTGGTGCCACGCTCACAATTTGACCTCTAACATTTACATGTGGCTCTCTTTTTAACCTCTTACTTGGGCCACTACACCAGGTCGTTTCTTGTGTCAGATCAGAGGCTGTTTCCCAAGACTAAGAGAGTTTAAAATAAACAGACAGATATCCCAAAATGCTGGGTAGATGTGGCCTAGAAGAAGGCAAAAAGGGATTGGGGGGTTAGTGGCTCTGGGCAGGCAAAATGCCAAGGCGAGCCCGAGATGCCTTGAGGGGCTGGGATCTGTCGTCGTACTGTCTGTCTCTGGGGTCAAGAGGGTCATTTCCAATAGGGAAGTCATTATTTGGTACAAAAGGGGAGCACAGAGGAGAGATTACGCCCTCTGGTCACCATTGCTGACATCATTATAAAGACGAAGAGGAAGAGGACGAATAAAATATGCTCCAAAAATAGATTTATTTGAGGGAAATTGCTAGAATGGGGGATGTGCAACAATATGGCATTAATCCATTTTCCTCACTAGAGCTGATTCATATCATTTTATTGCCATTTATAATTTGATAAGACAATATCAAAGTCTGATGAGTATCATCAGATAATGTCTGAAGTCTAGTGTCACAACAATATCTACAATAAGCCAATATTTTATCTAAAGGACCACATAAAATTTATCTGAAATTAATGATGAGATAAAATGTTTTGAACTTTGAGACAGAAACATTAGATTTTCAATTTGATGCTGTCACAACTCACATAAGATTGGTATTGCTGTATTGCTAATATTTACAAATGTTCCAACTGCTATTTATGGAAGAAAATGGACAGGTGAGTACCTACTTAAACACCAATGTTTGCCATGATTTTTGTTTCTGTTTCTGTTTTGAAGAACACATTTTGTGATGCTCTGTACTTTCACTGAGCATTATGTGCAGTCTACTCTTTAGAACACTAGAAAATGCCACCTGCAGACCATTTCTATTTGGCCTTATTGGCTTCATTCTCAGTTGGCTCAAATATAATCAGAGAGCAGTGTTTTTTTTTTTTTGTTTGTTTTTTTTTTATCATTAGCTCCTCAACAATCACTTTTCTGCAAGATGGACCTGGCATCAAGGAAGAAAAAGCAAAATTAGTGGACTGTGTGGTGGTGGTAGGGCATCCAGAGTAAAACCCAAATCAAACTCAACTCAACGAAAAAAAAGTGTGTATACCCCATAGAACAATACAGAAAACAAAAGGTAAAACAGGACATTATTCTGCAGAAAGCAAAGTACGAACTTGCCAGTATCAGAGATCCTTAATTGAGCACAAGAGCACAAAATGTTCTCATACTACTTGTTTATGAGTACTGGGGTCATGTCAACCTGCAGTTGAGTTGTGTGGAGAATGGTAGGTCACTGCAATCTGGCTCAAAACCTCTTAATTTGATTTTGCATGAACTTCTCTGTATAAAAAAAATAAAGCCGTTAAGGGTTGGATTTTTGTCTTCTTAAAAGATGCAATATGCACTTGGTTCAAAAGCACATGGCTAATTTGCATAAATCAACAAGGAAATGGTACATACAGCAGATACTTCAGTAAGCATCAAATATTTGGTGACAATTCAAGGGGTAAAGGAAACTATTAAATACAATGTTGCAAAACATTGTATTTAATAAAACCTACCTTAAATAAAACTAAAAAAATAATGCCCAATACCAGAAAGAAGACAGTAATTACTTACTAGAAAAGAGCAAAATGTGATGCCATCACCTTTGCTACATCTTTTACATATATTCATCAATTATTTTATGCATTAATAGTCAAAATAAATCAGAAATTCCCTTTGACATTCAAAAGGTCTAAATTTCACTCTACAACCTTTAACTATCTCCTAAATAGCCTCCTGACATGTGCGATCTCTGTGGCATCTCATTTGATGACTGATACTGTAGCTTCCCTGGGCAAACTTCACTCCAGTCTTTTTTGACTCATGCAGATCTCATCAGCTTCACCAGATCTCTGCAAATCCAAACCTTGTTTATTCTTTATGACGACCTTTAGATTTTCATCAGGAGTTAGAGCAGCAGGCAGACTGGACGAGGCCCCGTCACTCTATCTTAAAGTCCAATAAAGCGCCTTTATTTGGACCATGAAAAACATGTCACTCCGGATGAGCTCAGCCAATGACATTTCAAACCGGCGCAGGGATATTGAATTAGTTCCCCTTGATAAGCTGTCTGGGATGTGCACTGCCTATATGGGAGTGTGTGCGTCATGTTCGTGTGCAGTAATGCGGATGTGTGTGTGTGGGGGGCGGGGTCACGTTTGATGAAGTCTTCAAAGCAGTGATTAGCATTTCAGATGCATCTCAGACAGACAAATGTGGACAAGTGAGACACAACACAGGCCAAGCTTCATTGGGGAGTGGACATTACAGATGAGAAAAAACAGGCAATGATACTTAAACATTTAGATTCTGGTCACTCATTTTTGTTTGCAGTTATATGTGATCTCAATTATGACTAGTCCAATAGTAGGTTTTTGTACTGGAATATGATTAAATTAATTTCAGGTCATACCCTAGTTCTGTCCTGCTGTTTATAATTTTGCTATAGCTATCCCAGTAGTTCTGGTTTAAATTTAGACCTGATTCCAATGTTGCCCTGAGTTTTGTACTATTTATAATTTACTCCCTCAGACTTCTGTCCTGCTTTAAGTTTAAGTTTTAACCTTTTCTCCCATGTCTAGTGGTAAATACGCTTAGAGCTCTTATCTCCCAAGTTTAGGTTTGGTGTAGTCCAGGTATATATATATATATATATATATATATATATATATATATATATATATATATATATATATATATATGTGTGTGTGTGTGTGTGTGTGTGTATAAATGATGTATTAAGGAAACTTTCTACATTTTTATATAAATAATGATTAATCATAAGTTTTAGGCTAATAAATACAGTACAATACCATACGATACAATACAATGCAAATAAATTACTTAAACTACTTTTGGCTAATCTAAATGGTCCAGATGACCTTCTGGAAACCACATTATATCCTCAACAGTCCCCGCCATTCTTTTGTCATACACTTATTGAAAAAAAAATATGTATATTAAGAATTTATTATAGTCCATTCATTTCAATAAAAACACAAAATCTGAAACTTGGAAAAAAGCAAAGCTACATATGTATTTTGCCAATTTTTCAAGTTTCAGATTTTTTTGTCATGAGTTACCACACATTACCTGATTAGGCTTTGTTGAGCTTTCAAACTCTTAATACACATATTTTTCAAAAAGTCAGTGGGAAAAATTTATTGGAAATTTACTTGCGGCACCAAACAGGAGGCTGGGAGAGCTAGCTATGGTAAGCTCAATGACCCTTTACTGCAAAACATTTAACACAATATTTGCAAACATTTCTATTACACAAATACAATCAAGTCATTCACAATTATCTACAATTCAACACCTAATGTGGAATTTAGTGCATTATCCAAAACACTTGCTTGTTATACTAACCAATCCTGGCTCACAAACATGTTAGCAAATTTGCTTAAAACAAAGTAAACCAGAAACAACTTCCTCTGCCATAATCCATGTTTTTTTTTTTTTTTTATCTTTAGCCGCTCTATAGGCTCTCCCATTACAGGCCACATTCTTGGTTAGACAAAGAGGTTGAAGGCCAAACAATGACACATGGTACAGAGCTCTAAGTCACGTCACTGGACATTAAGGAATTAACATACGATACCGGGCTTCCAGTCAAGCCAGGTCTTTTAAAAAAGTGCTATAAACTAAATCAGACAGCGGCCCCTCTCTCCAATACTGCGAGCCATCCACTGGAATAATACCACCCTCCCCACGGGACAGAATACAGCTACGGGATAGGAACTATAGAAAGGTATCGGTATGGCAAAGTCAATGGAGCAAATATTGAATATGAGTGGACACCAGGCAAATTAGGAAAAACCTAAAATAGCAAATAGGTCCATTTGTTGAAATTAAAGGTAACTGCCTTTGGCTCAAATTTAGATCATGAGGAAAAAAAAAAAAATCCTGACCTTCAGCCATTCATTATGTTGACAGCTGTAAAAATATTTGAAAGTGTAGCTTGCCCGTCTCTTTTCCTCCTGGCAACATAAATCATTTTCAGGGAAGGTCCTGAAATGATGAAAAGTACTGTTCGGACAAGTACGCGCATGCTGAGGATCGACTGTCATGAGTGCTAAGGCTGGTACATGTCTTGTTATTAAATCTTCTCCATCACGCCCAGCCTGGACTGAGAATTTTTCATCTCTATTTTAGGTTGAAACAACATAACTATGTATTGTGACTACTTTTCTTACTACAACAAAAAGGCACCATATAGAAATATATTTATTTGTCATCTATTTGTAGGTCATAGCAGTTATTTGGAGTGATGGATGGGCAGACGAAATCAGAACCTTCCCATAATAGACCCAAATTGGGTACTATTCAATGATTTGGTGACTCTAAATTGCCCCTAGTGAATGAACGTTACAGTAAAATGTTGTCTGTTTATGTGTCTCTCAGTGTCAGCCTTGCAACTTACTGGCCATTGCCAGAGTGTATTCCACCTATAAAGCCCTTAGTTACTGGGATAGGGTCCTTTGTCCACTAACGGGGATAAGCAGAAAATGCAATACCACCAAGTACCTCAATGTTGACAACTCAACTTTAGTGTATAGTTTGGCCTGACTATTTCCTTTTGGCTTTCACCTCCCGGGGTCGCTGCAGCAGTTCATCTACCCAATGTGCAGTGATTATTGTTTTTTTGTTTTGTTTGTTGTTTTTTTTGTTTTTTGTTTTTATGCCAGCTGCCCTTCTTGACGCAATTCTCTCCATTTATCTGGGCATGCGACAGGCTGGATTTACAATAGCAAATGTAGCTAAGCAAGCCAACCTATATTTTACACTACACTTGATAGAGTGTAACTACAATGTAACCACGCAGTAACTACTATGTAACGCATGCAGTAACAAATTGTAACAACATGTAACTATGTTGTAATTACATAATGCAAGTTTGTGTACTTACAGTTTCTTGATAAAAATTTCAAGTACTTTTTCTACTACTCAAAGTGCATTTTGCTTCCTCAAAACAATACAATTACAACAATACAAGTATTTTTTATTACATTTGTACTTAGAAACTGGAAATACACAAACTCATTAAGTAATATAAGTATATGCTATTACAGTTTGTTATTGTAGTTACATTGTAAGTGGTTATCGAGCAAGGCAGACAAAAAAATAAAAAATAAAAAATAAAATGAGATACTGTAACTAAATATGAATGCTTTTCTCATCCAGCAATGCTCAGTTGTGTAGCTGTTTAGACTTAGTTTGTCCTCTTTAGGCATCTGTAGAAGCCGTAACAGGAAGTAATAGAACTAATGATCCTTCTCATTCAATTATATAGAAGTTTAAATGTGAAGATACATAAATCACAAGACAACTCATCATTAGGGCCGACAGTATATACAGTATATACACAGTGATAATTACTTTTCATTACATGTTTAACGTGGCACTGCAGAAGACCCTTAATGGAGCATGTATGTTTGATGTCCTCACTCTTAAGCACCAAGGATTTCATTGCTTTTATTCACAGCGCAATTCACTCTTAGAAAGACAAGCTAAGACATTCCTTCACCCAATCAGAATTATCCCCTCCGACTATTAAAGGAGGATCAGAGCAATGTAAACACGCTGGGGGTTTTCCTCATTAAAGACGGTCGGCTAATGAAATCGCATCCAACATTTACAACCCCTGTGCTAATGAAGGGGCGCCTTTGGGATGGTCCGCTAACGAAAGAGCAGGCCCCTTTATTGATATAGGGCTAATAAAAGACGGACTTAATGACAAGGTTCTAATGAAACAAAGGCGGCTAAATTTACCATTGTGCCCACAGTTGGCGATAAGCACACGACTGAGGTATTTTCATTAACGGACACTGCTCATTTCATCAAAAAGCTTTTTACAAGATGCCACAAACTCATCTCAGGAAACACATCTCTAAGAAGAAGTTTGGCAAAATCAAAATAATAAAGAGATTTACAATTTTCAGGGGCGCAGCTAGGTTTTCTGGGCTCCCTGAAAAGATACATTACAGGGCACCCTATCATTGAAAACTAAGCTAACCTTATGGTATTAGTGTAAGAGTTTCCTGGGCTCCTGTCAGTCATGGGTCCTTGTTCTTGTAAAGGTAGTAAGATTCTAATGAAACAAAGGTTAACGCTAAATGTACCGTTGTGTCTAGAGTTGGAGATAAGCGCATGGCAGAGGTATTTTCATTAATGGATGCTACTCATTTGTCAAAAAGGTTTTTACAAGACACCACAAACCCCGGGCCTTTTGACTCAAATACATTCAGATGTTTATGAGAGATTGCGGTGGGGCTCTCTTAAAAGTGTAACGATTGTCCACGGTCCGCGTTGCCAGGGTGATCAAGCCCAAGGTCAAAGTTCATTAGGCTCTTAATACATCTCCCAGGTGCAATAAAAAAGCCTTTCTCACAAGGGACTCCAGGGGATGGGGACCCAGTGTAGGGCGCAGAATGACACGGCAATAGAGGAGCAATCAATGGGTGTGGTAACTGTTGCAGATGCCATTCACCTTTCAATAGGTTTCAGAGGTTCCTGAGGATTGAACGAAGTCCCACAGTGCCAGAGCTTTCTTCTGCTTAGTCGTCACACTGGCCTTCAAGGAGGAGAATGTAATCTTTTAAAGTATGTCTAAAATGTCCCTTGGGGAATTAATGTTGATTGATTTCTTAATAAAATAGTAGTTAGTCGATTGGAGGATAGAGTATCCTCAAACTAAAGAGATTCTTTGGTGAAACTGTCTAAGCTGACACAAAAGAATTCAAGTGCTACTGTATTTTGTCATTATAGGTCAAGTTGTAAAAAATTGCACAAGTCACTTACTACAAAGATGCAACACAGTACTTTCAGGAGATTTGTAATTATAATCCATTTTAACAAAACATTTTGATGTAACATTTTTGTGTTGCATTGTTCATTTTGTAGTTTTCTTTTTTATTCTTTTGTTCAGATTTAAAAATATTTTTGCTCTAACATCCTAATCAGAATCAACTAACACTTATGTTAAAACACATTTCAGGTGTTTCTGAACATTTTTCACAATTGTACTGTGCCCCCCACTAATATTGGCATGCTTGATGAAATTTGTGATTATGTAAACTTTTGCATAGTAATTTTAGAGACTTTTGGATGCCAAGACCCAGCTAACTTCTGCAGTTCTCCAGCAGTGATTTGTGGAGATTTTAAGGCCACTGGAACATCCTCCTGACAGAGTGTTGGGACAAGATAGACATATTCACATTCTTTTCCAAGCTGACTCATAGCATGGGTCTTGTGAGAAATAGGTCAAACTGTAGTCCACATGGCTATAGAAGTGAGTCTATGGACCTTGAAACAAAGTCGCATGTGCTCCAATTAGCATCTTTAAACTTAAAAATACTGAATACAGCATCCATCTTTGATCAGTACTTTTCACTGCTTCATTACAGTAGCAACTGTGCGCTAAACTAGCAGCTTAATCAATATTTGCTGATGATGACCATACTGAGCAACCTTGCCTTGTATAATATGACTCCACAAAAGCACTTCTTTAATCATCCTGTGCTGTTTGCTATTTCCCTAAAGACACAAATCCCACACAGCATCCACACATTGCAGCACCATTTAGCAGCCTGATAAACCAATGCACTGAAACAAACAACATCAGGCAATAACAACACTTCAAGAGCCCTCAACAGATAATCAAGCCTCCTCTAGAGCATTGCACCCCTCCTCCATCTTTCCAAGCACTCAAACTACTTCAACGTATATCAACCCCATCAGCAAACTGTCTCCCCTCCCTGTCTATGATACCCATTTTAAAGAAAAAAATATATATTTAGACATGCCTCTAAGCTATAACAGTATCTATCTGCAAAGACTAAGCAGATGCATCATAACAAGAGAGAGGAGGATTACCTCAGGCTATAACTTAAAAACTCGCACCATTATGAAAATAAGTGTGACACATGTAACACAGCGTATCTTTTGTTATTTTTCATGTGAGACTGGCTTTTTATGGCAGACTTAATAGAAAAATGATACAATACAGGAAAGCCCAAAGCCAAAATTTGAATGAAACATATGTTATTTCTGATATTCTGGTGGATTTTAAATGATTACTATTTTTTAAATAACTACAATTTATTTGATTTAATTATGGCTTGACTTATCTCCAGATAGGGCTCTTTTAGGAGAAATGCATGACATCGTCACTTCAGTGGTTTGTTTTCTGTCGCTGAATCGCTTGTTCACTATTGTACAGGTAAATGAGCATCTTTGGGGCCCCCCTTCAGCTCTGGGCCCAAGGCAGTTGCCTTCCTTGTCAACTCTATTGTGACAGCTCGGAGCACATAGTAGGAGGCAGCAGGTAACTTTGTCTAATTAGATAAATAAACAGGAACAAGGCTCAGCAAGACAGGATTGAAGTGACAGAAATTCCCAGCAACAGCCTGGTAGAACAACACATTTAGTACATCAAAACTTTCAGATGGATTCAACGACCTTATTTTTTCTTCTTTTCAATATTTACATTCAATCACTTTCAAGGTCCACCTTAAAGCTTTTCTTGCACTCTGAACTTTGTCTCTTAATACACTGCTGCAGCAGAAGAAGTGTGCTTCTATGTGCTATGTTCAGATTGAAATACTGTAACTCAATAAGAAGTCCTTTTAAAGCCTTGAAGTTATTGCCCGTACCAACACAAGAACTCGGTAGCGACATTGGAGCCTCTTGTACTACTACTTAACAAGCTATACAAGCACATAGTATTTAAATATTTAACTTTAAATCAGTTCAGCTTGGGACCTAAAGTGCAGCCTACTTAAATCATGTTTTACAATCCTGTCTTCAAATTTAGCATTAAAGATGCACTGCCTGATTTTTTTTTTTTTTTTTTTTTTAAGCAATCACCTGTTCAGAACAAAAGGAGGATGGTCCCATTCATATCAGGGACACCTTTACTGGTTAAGTCCAAGCTCGTGCACATCTTTATACATTGGAGTAATGGTGGCAACAAATCTAAATGGAAAGATACCAATAAAAAATAAAAATAAAAACAGCAGAAAAAAATCTAAAGAGAGACAGAAAAAAGAGAAGCTAAAAAGCTAATCTGACAATTAAATAAATGCAAATAAATAGGGAAGATATGAGATTTTTTTTACTATTCCACAATTTTTTTATCCTCACAAATTCCTAGAAACATGCCCCTGACCCATTTTTGGTTCTCTACCCGCTAGTTGGAAATGCAAGCTTTCAATATAATGTCCATAATCAAATAAGAAGCAAAAGAGCAAGCCACTTCAGTGAATTGTAAAACATCTAAATATCTTCACTGACAGTACAATGTATTACTCATCATTGCACTCACTATGTGGGTGCACATACTTCATATGGGAAAAAGTAGTATTGAGACAATCTTCTTATGCATACTGAAGCTATCCCAGGAAGTTTGGGCCTTAGATGGGGTACTCCCTGGACAGTGGCCAGCTTGTCGTAGGGCTGACATACACACATAAACAGACAAATCATTTACCCTCACATTCATTGACTGGGGAAATTTAGAGTCACCAACTTATCTAACATGCATGTCTTTGGACAGTGGGAGGAAGCCGGAGTAACGGAGAGAATCTATGGTAACACAGGGAGGACATGCAAACTCCACAGACCCAGAGAGTTCTTGTGACAGCAGCCCGAGTATCAAACCCACAACTTCCTTGTTGGGAGGCAAGCGCACTAAGCGCTCGCCTGCCATCTGTGAGACATCCAGACTTAAAGCCAAAATATTAAAATGGTTTCCAAGCTCTATTGAGAACACTGTAGACCACTGGTTCCAAAATGGTGGGCTGGGGCTCAAAAGTGGGTCACAGAGACACTGAACAGACTTTTATGGTTCAGCTAATTCAAATTCAAAATGTTTTAATTACAACATACCTCTTAAACTGATTTTAAAAAGCAATTCTGCTATAAAGGGTGCACTTGTAATAACTTGTGTCGGTCAAAATAAAACGCCTCAGGTAGAAAAATGGGTTTCACAAAAAGAATCAAAATCCTTTGCTGCAACTGAGTGCCTTTTGGCAATACATGAAGATCATTTTCACCTTGTAACAAAGCTACAAGGCTTGAATAAAAGATGCTGTTAGCCACCTGAGGGATCATTTATCCATAATGAAAGCTTAGACAAAACGAAAGGCACAGATCATTCTGCAGACCTTGGTACAAAGACAAAATGTGCATGTGCCAGCCACAACAATCGTTGTCACTTCCTTTACTCAAAACAAACAAAAAAATGATCTGAATCTGAATTTGCTGTCTGTTCTTCGCACAAAACCAACTGCTGCTGAAGTCTGGCTCTGCAATAAAAACTTTAACAGGACAGCTTTACTGAATGACTTATTAAGCTAGTGTTTTCTTGCTAGACTGGAACTGAGGCGCTTTTGAAACGAACACGAACACCTTTCTTTTTACCCTTTTTTTTTTTGTTTTGCAGGAAACACATGCCTTCTTACTTTGTCTGAAATAGTCTCACGCCATTCCTGGGATAATGAAAGTGACAGTTGCCCTGGTGTGGCATTTGAAGCTGCAAGACTTGTGTGACATAGGTAGAGCTGACAAAGATGACCTTTATAAAACCACAGCTATAGGGAAAATTATTGAGCAGCACCTGTCTATCCAGAGACTGTGTCATTTCATGGCAAATTCTCAAAGAAAAATATACTCTGGGACTGTAAGTATGTGGTTTGCTTGGGTTGAACTATCTGAAGTGTTAAAATATTGCAATCATAGAAGAAGCACTCGTGTTTTAAGTGCAGAACAATCACTGACAAGCAAGTTCCCACGCTAACCTATTACCAACCGGTTTTAGCACTTAAAGCTGCTAGCCGTCACTGCTAATTAAATAAGGAAACAAAAAAAAATATGTGGTGTGAACGCGTCAGTAAAACGTGTCACTAAGAACAGAACAAAACAAACTAAAATACTTTTGGGCGCTTTTTAAACCACCATCTAAACTCACACAGGTCTAAATTAGGGCAATTAGGTCAATAGAAATATCACCCTACATATATAAACCAAAATTGGCTTATTAGTAAGTCAAAGTCTGCTTAAACACGGCACTGGACAAATTTAGTGGTATGAAAACAAACAAAAACAAAACAAAACAAAAAAAAAATGGTGCAAGCAAATAAAAATGTTGACAAATGAAAATTTCTTATGCATTACATATCAGCATTGGTGTCTGCTAAATGAAAGCATGAGTGTAATAATGCTGTAGCAAACGCTTAATGAAAAGTTTATGTTTCTCTTATCTGTTTTATCGTGACAAGACGTGACCAAGGTTGTGCTGAGAATGAAACAGGATGGTAGTAACGTTCCCCTTGCTAGATGTCTGTGAATTATAGTATTTCTGCAGTGTTATCTATGCTTAAAAGTAGTGTTGTTGTTTTTGTTTTTTTTAGCAGATATTCAAAAATCACATTTTTAATAACATTGTGCAGCCATAAAGCAAAAGTACTACATACAGTTTTACAATTTTATTACGCACAATGTGGCAGGAGCTTAGTAGGTAGAGCCATTCACCCACCAGAAGGTTGACGGCTTGATCCCCTCTACCAGCACTGTATACTGCTATATTGTGTCCCTGGGCAAGACACTTCATCCACCTGGCCTCCATTGTGTGCATCTGTGGCACTGGTGTATGAATGTGGTAGTGTGATTGAGTATTTGTTGTTAGTTGGAGAGGCCGTAGACGCAGAATGGCTGCCATGTCTCTGTCAGCCTGTCCCAGGGCAGCTCTGGTTACAAAAGTATCTCACCTCCAATGAATGTGACTGTGAATAAGGCACCTAAATGAAAAGCAACTTTGAATATCTAGAAAAGTATTAATTTCACTTCTTTTTCAAGACTGAAGAGCTATGGTAGCCGTGACGGGACATTAACTGTTAACTATGAACCAGCCCAGTGGGAAATAGTCCAGTGGTAATTAAACAGATTACTGTATAAAACTCTTATGCACCATATAGAACTATATACTCAAAAAACTGTACTTCAGCAGTGCTCAGTTGTCTACTCTGGGCAGTAGTAGGAAGTTAAAACAGTGGCCCGTTTTACTGGTTTCTCAAACTTCCTCTGGTACTATTCAGGAGATTTATTATGGTTTTTAGTCCTGTTTTCAGGTTGGCCATGATGTCTAGACCACTGCTTAGTCCTAGTTTAGGAACAGTTTAACCCTGGTTTAGGCCTGTTTTTTTTTTTTTTTTTTTTTTTTTTGCCTTGATTTTAGTCCTGATTTCACTTGGATTTAGCCCTGATTAGATCCTGGTTTAGACCCTATTTTGTCTTCATTAAGTGATTTACTTTTCTGTTTTAATGCCCATTTTGTCAGTTCACAGTTCAGAGGCACTAACCCTGAACATGGCCCGTCTCTAAACACTACACTGGGCTGCCTTTGTTGACACTGGGGTTATGACTACTTAAGCAGTGGCAGACATAATTCTCTGCACACACGTTTTAAGACAACTAGTAAGAACGTGTGGTTGTGGTTGTGGCCAGACCTTCCTTCCTCTCACTAAGCCCCGCCCACACGTCTGAATTCAGCTGCAGCCGGAGGTGAGAAAACCAAACCTAACTGCTAGCCGTCTCGGTTTCCCACACGTGGTTCATGCCATAACTTCAGTGGTAGAAAAAAACTAACTTTTCACAACAAGTACCACCACAGAAAATACTACCATAATTTAAATTAACTAAATGAGCTAAAATCTTGACTAAACCAGCTCTAAACTGAGAAAACAAAATAGGGATGAACACAGAAAAATACATTATTAAATAAGGGCAAAACACAGACTATACCAGAACTAAGACCACAGCTACAATTGGATCTGAAGTCACACTAAAGAATGAATAAATCCAGGACTAAACTGCATAAAAACAAAGACTAATTCCACAACTAAACCAGAACTAAATCAAGACTAAATCTGGGTCTAAACTGTGTCTGAACCAGGAGTAAATCAAGACTAAATCCAGGTCTAAACTTTGCCTAAACCAGAACTAAATCTAGGGCTAAACTGTGCCTAAAACAGGACTAAGCGCTGGTCTTCACAAAGTATTTAAGCACCAACAAGGGCAGGACTTAGACAAAATAAACAAAATGAGGATGTGAACTTAAAGACTCCTGAGTACAACCAAATAGCCATGGATATGAACAAGAGATACTGATCCAGTGAGCAAGGGGCCCAGAAATTTGTGTTACACCCCTGAGTACTGAAATTGGTAGGAATAGTTGTAGTACTAGCATTAGTAACAGTAGCAGTAATTGTAGTAGTAGTTGTCATTGTAGAAGTAGTGCCGGGACTAGTAACAGCGTTAGCGGAAGTAGTCGTAGTAGCAATACAAAGAGCAGAAGTAGCAGTAATAGTAATGTTATTAGTCGTAAGCAGTAGTAGTTGTTGTAGAAGTGCTAGCAACAGTAGTGGTACTAATCATAGTAGCAGTTGTAGTTGTAGTAGTAGTACATACTAATAGTTGTGGTAAGAGCAGTAGAAGTAGATTTTGTTCTGCAGTTTAAAGAAAAATTACTTTCAAAACAACTTTTTAGTTTGGGCAACATTACATTCAATACTTTCTTTTTCTTTTACTAGTAATAATTTTATAGTACTTTGAAGTATATCAAAGTGCATTTACTTGAATTTAGACAAAGAGTACTTCATCCACCTCTGCATACGTTGACGTCGGCACACTTGGACACACAAGTCTAAAAAAATAGAGTAATGACAAAAGTAAAGCTGGGTGGTGTATAGATCCATTTTTGGCACTGGTTGGATTTTTTTCCCCAGCCTACTAAGTCTCACCTTTCCCACAGTCATGTTCTGCCTCCTGGACAGAAAACTCTGCTGCTCTTGAGACACAGTATAAAACACTAGACAGAACTGAGGTTAAGCTCATATGACACCCAGAGAGTACTTCCTGATAATTTATAACACTCATTTGTCTTGCTCAGCCTGACGAGACGAAGTCAAAGGCAGGCCAGTGGCTAACGGCACTGACAAAGTGACAGAGAGATGGATGGGTGAGGAGTAAACTAGAGCCACATTTCCACTGGAGCAACTCTGTTCAGTGGAACGTTTTTTTTAGTGGTGTTTCTGTTGTCAAAAGTTGCACAAAGCATTCCAAAGATTTTCTTACTTTCATACTTTGGTAAAAGATTTTGGTTTAATCACTATTATTCATCTTTCTAAATTGGGGAGCTAAAAATTGCAGTCTGCTGAAGGAATGCTAGCGAGTACTTGGCAAAAATACACACAAACAAAAAACACACAGTACAAATATATTTTTCTCATTTTCAAATTATTATTTTTTAAAAATAAAGAAACGTTAAATGTACTTTTTGAAAATAAAGCTAGCTTTTTGGAGTGGAGCAGTGGTGACATTGCAAGATAGGTCCAAATATACAAATTACAGCCACAAAGGGTGAGTTTAGAACAACATTATTAGTTTTTAGTTAATCCTTTCTTTTCCATTGTGACATAAAACAACTTTCTGGCTCAATGGATATAGCATTTACCCTAGAACCCAAAGATCCAAGTTTGGGGATTATATCTTCACCACAGAGATATTTCTGTTATTTCTGTTTTTAATTGGAACATTTATTTGTTCATCAATCTTCTTCCATGTATTCTCCTTAGGGGTCATAGGTACTGGAGCCTATCCCCGTAACTATGGGCCTTGTTGGTTACAGGGTTGATGCAGAATCATACACAGACATACAACCATTCATTCACTGGGGGAAGAACAGACAGGCTTTTTTAAAGTCTGAGCGTCACAGTCTCATCTCTGGGGCAAACATGGAAACAAAGGCCTCTCTGCAGCCCAGCATCCACAGAAGATCCTTTAGGCAAATAGCTCTAATCAAATTTGTGTGATTCAGAAAAAAAAGCTGCTGCAGAAAAAAAAGTCTCTTTTCAGCAGGGAGCAGACATAAGGAAGCATTTAAAAAGCCCTATCCCACTGCTGATCTTTACAGTAACCATTCACATGACAGAGACTGTGCCCGCGCCAACTGCCTTTGGCCCGGTGCACACTGGTTCTTTCTCAGCTGTGAAATATCAACACCAGAAAGGCAGAGATAAAATTTTGTTTTATGTTCTCTGTCTGATGGTTAAGGGCTGGGAAGTTATTCAGGATTTAGTAGGATCTGCGGAGGTCTGGCAAGTGTCTACGTGCTGAGGAGTCAAAGTAACAGATCACAGTTAGATATGGTTTAGGCTTTAGTTCATAGCCTTGATATTCCTTAAAATTACAAGTACAATCATTTAAATCATTGTCTACAATAACACGTGATGCATTCATGTGCTTTCAAAAGGTTGTCGCACTAGGACACCGATGAGTTGGATTCTCAGGAGGTTGAACAAACACACATAGATAAAACTACTTCTACACGCAATAGGATAACAATATCTTTAACACTTGTGCCCCAATGAGGGCAAAAGTGAAAAAAGATCTCTAAAAATAAATGTTGTTGGTAATCTTTGACATTCCCAAGGCTGTAATAACCCACCCTAGAACAATCCACTTTGCTTTAAGAATAATATATGTTTTTTTTACTAACAAATACAGATGCTGTTACATACACTAGCATAAAAAGGGTATAAATTCTGAAAATAATTAAACATTTGGTATTTATGGTTAGGGCCCACGTTGATTAAAATATTTATGCCAAAAAAGTAGTATGATGTTTTGGGATGGGGAACTTAAGTAACAATGTCACTTTTTAAAATTGAGGTATAGGTGCTAAATACACAATAGGCTAATCCTCCAGCTCCTGCACTGCAAAAAATCATCAACGTCATTAGTTAAAATGACTTGAATTCAGATCATTAATCTGGATTTGAGTATTTTTTACTAGATTGGATTTATTTATTTATTAGGCTAGATTATTTGACTTGTTTCAAGTTATTTCTGTCTTGTTTCCAACCATTTTCCTTATTTAAAACAAAATTATCTGCCAATGGGGTAAGAAAATTCCACTTACCCCATTGGTAGATCATTTTGCTTGAAGTCAGTAAAAATTATTTGAAACAAGACAGAAATATCTTGAAACAAGTAAACATTACTAATTAGTAAAAAATTACTCAACTCAAGATTAATAATCTAAATTCAAGTCATTTTATTTAATGTCAATATTGATTTTTTGCAGTGTGACGAGGATCCTGACAGATCGAAGGAAGGGTCAAATACAAAGGACAAATTTCCCTAAAAGGTCAAAAAAGTCTATTTTAACCTTAACTTTAACCTATAAAACTAGTCACAAAACAGGGGGCAGTATCAAGATATGAAGAATAAAATACATCTGGACTCATACTGAAAATACACACCCAACCAGATAACATAGCCCAACAAAATGCCTGACCAACAAAATTAAATAAGTAGTTATGATTGATGTGATTGGACAGCTTCTATAGAAGGGACTCTGAACCGACCAATAGAAAATTACCACACCACATAAAAGTTACATTAGAATTAGAGAAGCACTCTGGACACAATTGTTTATATTTTTCTACCTTTTCTATTCAGTTCTTAGGCCTATTTTGATCACACTGCGACTATGAGCACCATATGTAAACTGACTACATATATGAATCTTCAAACAGATGCTGTTATGTCGTCAACAGCCCCGGGGGGAAGCAGAAAAGGTGTGGCTCGGCCCCTGTGACCTGTGTCCCACTCACGACCGACCCCTGTCCTCGGTGGAAGGTCCCGGAGCACGCTTCCTGTTAGCGGGGCTAAATTGACTCCACACGCCCACGCTCCCATCTCTACAGGAGCACAATGTGATCCATTAACCTCCTCCTGTCTGCTCAGTGAGGCTGGAGGATGTAAACATGTACAACTGCACAAGGACGCGGCACACGAAGGAAGGGCCGCACTGCCACCCACGTCCTCTGTTCTCTTGCCGCTGAACAATGCCTTCTTTAGTCCGTGGCCCACATTCACTGATTTTCAAGCTGCAAATCAATATGCATTTGTACAATATTTACTTTGATGGCAACATAGTCTCAAGAAACTGCTGAAGAGCTGTGTTTTATTAAGGTACTTTACTGTATGTTCAGATGTTTTTTTTGCTTTTCACACGCCATGAAATTGTGTAAAATAATAGTTTACTGCCACTTTTTATGTGTTGATTGCAGAACCAAAGGCCTGTATGTGAATAAAATCAAGTGACTGCTAACACTGTTAATTTAAGACATGAACATTCAGAAATATCTTTAGCAAAAAAAAAAAAAAAAAAAAAAATCCTTTGGCAGTACATGTTCTATGCTTTTAAAAGATTCTGTACTCTGATCCGACTGTCATTTTATTGATGTTTATTTGTGTTCATTCATTCTTCTTCTTCCTCTTGTTCCTGTTAGGGGTCACACCACAGGTGGCTTGAGCCTATGCCAGCAACTGTGGGCCTTAGGTGGAGTATACCCTGGACAATGGCCAGTTAGTCACACCGCTGACACTTAGAGACACATTGACAACACTTTCATCCACCTTTAGTTTTATTCAGACACAGTTTCATTCCTGTCTTAGACCTGTTCTAGTCCTTGTTTAGCCTTAGGTTTTGTCCTGATTTAGGCACAGTTTTTGCCCTTATTATTGGTCCCATTTTTATGGAATTCCTCTTCTTACACCTGATTTAGGCTAATTTTAATCAATTAAAGATGGTAATTTGAAAGCCAAATATTTTCTGAGGTGGTATTTTGATAATAACGGTCCTAAGACAAGCATTCCATTAGGCCGTGGGAGAAAACTGGAGTCCCTGTAGAGAACCCACAGTATCATAAGGAGGACATGCAGATACCCATAATGATTTATGCACTTTCTAATGCAAAAAAAAATCCCTTTAAAAACCCACTACTTGAAAAAAAATTCAAGTTTATAAAAAGCGCTCCTCTTCTGTATTGTTTTGTTTAACGTCAGATTTGCACTTACGCTTGTTGTCTTCTGTTTTGCATTTTTCTGGTGTTTTGTGGTGTAGGCAGTCGGAGCCAGCGGTGCACTTGGTATGTTTCCATTTGGACTTGCTGCTGCCATTACTCCAATGTACAAAGACGTGCACAAGCTTGGACTCAACCAATGAAAATATCCCAGATCCGAATGGGACCTTCCCCCTTTGTTCTGAGCAAGTGATTTGGTCATGAAATTCAGTCCATGCTGTAGTTACCCCTTTGTCAAAAAAGGTGAAGCCTCAGAGTCAAGTTTTTTTTTCAGATATTATTTCTTTCATGCTGTGGTATTGACTGAATTTTTTTTTTTTGTTTTTTTTAGTTTTGCTTATGAATGAACAGCTTGTAATGTACCTTTTATGAAAATGTGAATGAAGTGTGCGCGGCTACAGTCCACATAATGACCTTCCATAATATTAGAAACAAGATGTTCCCCTGCTCCACACAAACCTTCCTAAGTACAAATACAGGTGTGGGGTAGTGCCTTATTAAATGTAATGCGCACATGTCATGGGAAAGGCTGCATAAGAGCTTGTTATGGGAAGCATATTCATAAAACGTGATACATTTTCCACATCTGGACCTACAGCCGCCCAGCAGTAGTCCGCATTATAAACCTTGGACAATGTACAGCAGGCTTTGAAATAACAGTACATAACACACTCAAATAGACATTGCACAAGACAGAACGGGATTAAGTGCACTCTGAGGCTAAATTGGAGCCATTAAAAACTAATAAGACATTCCAGTGTGCAGAGCGGCATTAGGAGGTGGACAGCAGAAAGGAAAAATATTGGAATAAGCCAGTCCAAGGATTGAAATAATAAGTAAATTGCTAGTTGAGTGCACAATTCAGATGTCCTATCATAGCTGGACATCAAGCCAGGCTAAGGACTTGGACAGGAAAATGGTACTTGTGGAGTGTATTAGGAATGAGGACTCTGGGCCAAGATAATGAATAGAGACAAGAGTGTTCTCTCACTATGCAAACCTTGCGAGTTCCTGTATTAATGACAGATGGAAAGTGGCATTTTGTTTTTCATATAAACTCAAGACTTTTAAAAATAAACTTTGACTTGTCATTTGAATAAGCTGGTATGTAATGAAGTTACAGTATGTTCTAGCAAACGCTTTAATTATTTGGCCTTGTGAATCAAAAGCTACAGGGCTAAGTGAATTTGACAGCGAGGTATAGGATTTCCAAACTACCATTGCAAACAGTTTACAGATGTATACTGACTTCTTGGGTAGTTAACCATTTTGCAGTGAGTCTGGATAGACAACATTTCTTTGCATTACAGACATTTTGCATATAGAGATGTCACACAATGGCATGAAAAAGATATGCACGACAACAGTGATTCCCAACCAGTTGCTCTTGACCTAAAAAGTGGGTCATGGTAGCGTTGTATAAAAATGTGTTTATGTTTAGCTTATTTGAAGTCTAAATACTAAACACTGCTATACAAATAAAGTTAAACGGTAAACCATATTTTAAAATAACACAGAGGATTTTAGTAACAGTTGTGTGTTGTTAGCAACGTGCATGCTACTTTTCTCAGGCAAAACCGTTTCTGGCATTGTAAAAAAAATAGGGTACGCCGTCTTGTGGCTTGTAATCTTTGACTGTGCAGCTAAATATTGAGCCACTTGCTAATGCTTTCCACCCCTTCACTGACAATTATTGCACAAAGCATACACTATCTTGTGTAGTGATTGGCTGGTGTAATTTCAATTATCATGCAGACGTGTTAAATATAGAGATACTTACTAATGATCTCTACTTCTCCATTGACAGCACATATTTAGTCAATTATTGTCCAAAGCATACACTATCTTGTGGCATGTGGTCTGTGGCTGGTATAAGCTTAATTATCAGGCAAACTTGATAAATCTTAAGCCACTTGCTAATTACCACTACTAGTTTTCAAGCCCATCACTGAGAGTACACATATAGTCATTCAGATACAATTTGTTTTGATTAATCGTATTATGAATTCACGTACAAACACAAAATTGTAAATTTAGAACATTTATTTTAAATTAACCACATACCTTACTGTAAATTTGTACATTCATTCATGCATTCATTCATTTTCTACCGCTTATTCCCGTTAAGGGTCGTAGGTAGGGGTAAACTTGTACAATGCAAACAAAACTTGCAAAGAAAATAAATTAATAGTCTCTTTGAGACCTGTAACTCAGACAAAGTTTGCCTAAATAAGATACAACCAACAAATACACAAAACTTACCTAAAAAAGCATGTGTAATCTCTTTTAGAACTTTAACAAAAATAAGTTTAATTCTTCAATTAATAACAATTGTTGTGGTTCACAACAGTGTAAATACTATGAACTGTGTTACTCCAGTGGTAATTGAACTCATCCTTGCATAGACTCCACATAACTTTTGTTTTGTCTATATTGCTGTCTGGTGACGATTTGAAGCAGAATTGTTCATTTAGCAATGTGACTTTTTGGTCACTCATGTTGCTTTAGCTCGTTCACTTGTTGCATTAGGCTCGTTCCAGATGAACTGCACCTCGCCTGGATTGTGAACGAGAGTGCACGGCCGCAATGAGAGGAGGGGAAATATGCCTGTACTGAAGTTGGACAGTTTGTGGCTCAGATCCTGCACCATCACGCCCAAAATCCACTTCTGTGTGTTCTCTGTGTTGGTTTATCCAGGTCAAAACTGTAACTTTAGTCTGTATTTTTTTTAAAAAGAGGCAAGGGAAGAAGGAGAGGAGGGCAGTGAAGTGTTGCGCGTTAAGTTTCTGATCAGCACTAAACTCAGATCCAATCACCTGTCCGTTCACCGCTGACAGGTGGGCGTTTTCCCATCATGCACTGAGCCGTGCAGCCTCCGCAGTTGCTCCTGATGAACTGCGGCGGCTCAGGCACTGGTCTCGTTTGGATCTCACGGTGACCGTCGCACTTGTGGCATCAGAGCAAGTCGGGAACAAGTCAGACACAAATCTAACTGATGTGCACTGCACACAGACCGACACTGATCGAAACTGCGCAAGTCTGGCTCATCTCAAACGCACCTGATGGATGGAAGACCTGTGGCGTGTTGCTGCCTCTGTCAATGTCGTCGTAATATTTTTGTTGTGATCAAATTAATCGATGCATCAATTGAAATTAACGCAATTAAATCAATAAATTAACGCACTGCGTTAACACGATAATTTTCCCAGCCCTAATATATATATACATATACATATACATATACATATACATATACATATATATATATATATATATATATATATATATATATATATATATATATATTCTTTAAAACTACCAAAATGCATTGGTGCATTGGCTGGAAAGTTTTAAAAGTAGAAGTAGTTCTGGGAAGTTATTAGCAAACATTTTGACATTTTGTGAGTCATTCGAAGAGTCATTGATATCCAATACATACAAGTCTCCAAACTTCCTTTAATAGCTCATAATTGTGCTCTTGAAAAGTTAGAGTTGTATGAAAAATATAAAGTAAAATACAGAGCTATGATTTATGTGAGCCTGTTGTATAAGTGGTGTGAAGTTACCTGCAGCGTGAAGTGTTAGCTGAGCAGTGAGACAGCTTTAATGTTGGTTTTCTTTGGGGTTACTGTATTGGTCCGCGGCCCTTCAGCGGTGGATGCATGCCGCACATTCCTGAGAGGTGACCTGATCGTCCAGCTGAGGCCATGCCAAGACAACCTCAGCTCTGCTCCCTGCAGACAACTACATATCTATCTGTCTCATCGGTCCTTTTCACATTATGATTAACCTGCACACCCAATTTGCAAAAAAAATTGCTTATATTTATGGCAGCAACAAAGCTAAAAAAAAAAAAAGAGAGAGAGAAAACTGCAAGAAAAAAAGTGTTCAAACATATTGAGAAGCATTTTGCAACTAAGTAATCTAATTAGCAACAGGTGAGTAATGAGACAATTTTAGAAAGTCTCTCAGAAGTAAAGATTGGGTGAAGTTTGCCAATCTCAAAAAAGAAAAACTGTATCTAAAATTATTTTTTGCTGTCTCCTTACACCGAATTCACACTGAGGGTGTTGTGTTTGCGGTACGTGTCCTGTACGTCCCAAACAACAAACAAATGGACACTATTCAAGCCAAGGCATGAGTTCACATTGGCTGTGTTACAGTCTGTGTCCAGCACTCTGGCAGAAAAAGGAGTCTATTTTGACAGATGCTGTAGCCCCTATGAAAAGTTGAACAGAGTAGATTGAGCCTGACAGGAAATCAGATACAGGACCAGTAAAGAAAATCAGCATGTTCAGGTACTCAGCTACATCGCTGTGTAAACATTACGTCTTAACTGGGGACACAGGGTCAGCACAAACAAGATTGGATACCATTAAATGTGAATAAACCTACCTTATAAAGGTAGAAAGTTTACCACATGAACGGAAATGATCGTGGTCAGTGGCAAACGTGGCTTTTGTTTACATTCATTCATTCAATCTTTATGAAGGACACAGAGATATCAAATGGTCCATAGTTGTAGTTATCTATATACATGGTTGTTATTGCGTGGACTCATTACTTCCGGTGTGAACTCGCTACTCTCCCGTGAACTACGCTGGCTGTTGTCAAAGACATACTGCACGTACAATGCATTCAGTGTGAATTAAGTGTTCCTGAACCCTTTACTGAACTGACATCCTTTCATATTATTCATATTCATATTTCATATTTCATATTCATGTTATTATCTGACAAATAGGATATGAGCCGGCAACGCGGTGTAAGCAATGTAAGTTGTCTTATGACCCTAAGTTATCATTCAGCATCAAAACTTGACAAAAGAGAAAAAAAATGACCTAAAATGACCAAAAAAAGCTTAAAAACCCTACAGTTTCTTGAATCTTGTCAATACAATAAGTAATATCAATGTTGTTCAGTTAATTTTCTTTTTTTATCCACTACAACAGTAAGTGCCCTTATAAAGTTGCTATGGTACTGATTCACATGGCCTCTTGACCCATACACAAAAACATTTATCTGGAACTACACACAGTAAACCAGGGCAGGACTGAGATTTTCTTTGTGAGAAATGTTGATTATTCTAAAAATATTTTTCTCTTGGCTACAAATCTAGACAGTGAAAAGAATTAAGGCCACATGAACAGAGCTGAAGGACACCACTCCATCTCAAACAGCAGGGCTACATGTGATCTGTACTGATTTTTCTTGACCATTAGATACGTTGAATGTAGAATACAAAAAAAAAAAAAAAACGTGCTTGATGCTGGACAAAATTTTGATTGTACATGAAATCATTGGCCTCAGTAGGTGCTTTAAAATACTGATGGTGATTGATGTTGAACTAATGTCTTGGTATTGGGGCGGCAGTAGCTTTGACCACTAACCCCGCAACCGGCATTGCATATATCCTTGTGACACAGGTTTTTTTTTTTTGTTTTGTTTTTTTTGTAATAAAATGATATTCACTCATCTTCTTTCACTTCTTCCTGTTAAGGGTCACATATAACCTAAGGCTGTCCCAGAAACTATAAGCAGAGTACACCCTTGACACTGTCAAGTTAGTCGCAGGGCTACTCAAAAAAAGTTGTGGGAGGATTTCAGAGAAGGTCAGCAATGCCCCAGAGAACAATGTGGATAAGGATAATTGTCTGGATCCAGGCTGAAACTCTAATGCCTTGGCATAGGTCTACGCTCTGCGAATGCTTCTAGTTTGATTGAAAATGTCTACTAAAGAGTAATCAAGGCTCTGTTTTGGTATTTTTTTACACTGAGAATTGAAGGGAAGACTGTTATTCCAATTCAGTCATTTTGTTAACAAATTAATATTCCCGTAATTGATATATCAGCACGCCTCATCGCTCACATAGTACAGAACATACCTCATTTTCCGGAGGGACCCGAGTTCGATTCTGCAAATTTGTTCCATGTAATTTCTCTCTTTGCATCATTAGGAATCACAACACAACACTTCATATTCTATAGTACTGTACCAAAGCTTGAGTTATTCCCACTCCTAGTTATATGGACACTTTAAAAATAAGGAAGTCAAAAGGTGTAAAAACAGTTGGAAGCCAGCATGGGGGCGATTAAATGAGGGAAAAAACGGGGATGGACTGGGTAACAAGTGTGAAATAGACCAATAGAAATCGGGGGATAGTAGTGCTTAGAGACTGTGAGAGAGACAGGCAGAGGGAGGCAGATGAAACTAGGTCAAGTCACATGACTGGGATCGACTGTAGGCAGGATTAAACACCCTACAGCATGTGGTCATTTACACAGCAAATGTAGATTTCATTTTTATACATTATTTCTCTTCCAGTGGGAATGACAGCGCAAAGCTGTGCCGTATCAGGGAGTTGGAAGCACGTCTTTTCAGTGAACACAAAAACCCAGCATTAGTGATTGAAGCAAGCCGTCCCCTCTGAGATGGGAAACAATGAGTGGGGCTGAGATAGTGTGGAAGTGTGATCAGAGCAGCCGCACATACAAGACAGTGCTATTGTGATGGACTAATGGCCGTAACGCACACTGTCCATTATCCGGCGTGAAGTGGAGGGGAGTGACATTCGCCTACTGTCACTTCAAACACTGACAGCAACAGTGTCCCATCAGCAAAAGGGAAGGACTGGAAGGCTCAGAGCTAAAGGCATTTTATGTGTCACCATAGAGGAAAGGCAAGACAGAATACAAGATCTCCACCAAGGCAATGGTATCATTCCAGCGCCCAGACCTCAACTCAACTTGAACCAGGGATCTTCTAGTTAAAGCATAAATGCACTGTCCATTGAGACTGAGCCACATACTGTAGTAGCCTACTTAAATCTCACAATATGTAGCCACTAAAAATTACCTCAATCCCGACAACAATCTATATCCACACCATAAATAATCATTCTTCTTTGTCCCTTTACAGAACATAACTTTTGGATTTATCTTGCTGACTAACAAACTAATAATCAAACAAGCCAATCAACCAACAAATCAATGCCAGGAACAAATACAAGCTCTTGTATTGGATTCCTGGGCCTGCCTACACAACTTTCTGAGCAAAGTCTGCATCTCTTCCCTGTGTTACTCTGAGTTGTCTCTGGCTTCCACCCATCATTCAAAGACATGCATGTGCAGTATGTATAGATGATTGGTGATTGGTGGTCAATTGCCCAGGGTCAAGAAATGTGAGTGTATGTAGGACCTAGAAATAGGGGTGTTTTTGGTTAATCATTTAATCAAGCATTATGGCCCTAATCAATTGAAAGAAATACTAACAATTAATCGATTACAAAAAAAATATTAATTGTGCATCCCTACCTAGAAAAAACTGCCAATTGGGGTCTTGGGGTGTGTTCCACCCAAAGCTGCTGCCCTCCACGGCCCATTATGTAAACTGTGTAAATTTTTTCATTAATGTTATGAATGTCCCAACGCCACTTCTTTAACAAAGAGTTGATCTATGTACTACTGAAACCTCACCATTACTGTAGTGGTCAGTCAATTAAACACATGGTATGCAACTGAAAAGACATACAACCAAAAAGTAATTAACTTTGACTACTAACATTCTTTATGGTGTGGCAAAGCTGGCATACTGTATCTGAAGGCAATTACCCCATGATAAGTTAAAAGTTGTAATATGCCAAGGGTATCCCATCACCCCCTCCCTAACCTCTCTAGTTGTAGTAGTGAAAGAGGGAAACTAGTGCTGCCAATCAAGGCCAGGACTCAGGGCTAAGCCGGTCATAAGCTCTGTCAATCCCCCGGAGCACAGCCAGTCAAATACTAGTCATTCACATCTGTATCTGTGGCAAGAACATGGAGCCGACAACCACACAGGAGGAAACGTGTCCAAGATTGTCTCTAATCTGTACACCAGTTAAAATAAAACAATAAATACTTGAAAAAATAATACATCAATAATAAATAAATAATAATAATAACAAAAATGGATTCATGAAGTGTCTATGAAGTGGTGTTTCCCAGCAGATCTCAACAAATCAATGTGATGTAATGCCACTGTTGATCCAGACCGACACGTGGCTCTCTGCAGCCACTCTGACCCTGGTGGCAGTCAGATCTCTTTGCATTAGAGTAGAAATAAAGTGGGCAGCTGTTGTGGCAAGAATTGGATCTACAGTGTCAAACAACACTGCGGTAGATGCTGTTTGATGACTTGAGATGACTTGGACATGTGTACGAGACACTGGTGGACAGATGAGTCATGATCATGTGCGGTCTATTTAAGGCACAGTAAAAAGGATGTATTCAAAATAAACATCCTAATGAATTATGTATGGTCAATCCAATATGAATTGCATGCCCGCTGAAGCAATTTACATGTCACTGTAAAAAGCATGACGTGAAGTTGATGTTGGCTGTAGTATATGTATGCATTAGATGAGTTCAAGTGAGGACTATATTTGCTGGAGGAATATACAGTTAGGTCCTTAAGTATTTGGACACTGACACAAGTTTTGTTATTTTAGCTGGTAACCAAAAGATATTCAAAATACAGTTATATATATTTATATGTGCTTAAAATGCAGACTCTGAGCTGTAATTTGAGAGTATTGAAGTCTTCTCGTTATGGTCGACCTAGGCACTGATACTTCCTGGAGAGTGTTCTTCACTAAGGTGGATGTTGTGAAGATGTTTTCACCATTTTTTGATCCAGTCTAAGAATGGTCTGGTCCACTTCCATTGAGATACTGTATACTGTGATATCATGGAAACTTTATCATGGCAAATTTAACACCTGGAATCAAGTCCAGACCATTTACCTGCTCAGTTTATGATGGATTAATGAGGGGAAATACTGAATACTCTCAAATTACAGCTGGAAGTCTCCACTTTAAGCTCATATTGATTATATAACTAAATTTGAAATAGTTTCAATAAAAAGGCTAAAATAACCAAAGCTATGTGAGTGTCCAAATACTTATTGATCTAAGTGTATTTCTAATCAGTCGCTTCCATGATTCCTGTAAAATTCATCGCAAAAAAACGCAAACGCAAAAAGGCCACACTATTATATTGAGTACTTGAACAAAAATGTAAATACAAGTACTTCCCTCTCCCCAGAGACTTCCTTTAGCTCTTCTGAGAAAATGTCATGTTTAACAGATGCTTCTGCCACCTGAACTGGCTCCTCTTAATGTGAAAGAGCAGCAGCTCTACTCAGAGTGTACAGTCACTACATAAATAAGTTGCTTTTGAATGAATGTCTTTATTGTCATTACACATTGTATACACAGTAACTACACACAACAAAATTACATCTTGGTGGTTGGTGCCTTGCTCAAGGGCACCGCAGCAATGCCCTGAAGGCAACTCTCTGCACTATGTCACTATGTCCCTACCTACTGAGCCACTGCTGCCTTGAGACGCTTCATGGAGTAGTGATTCACTGAGCAACTATGGCTAACTTTTTATCTTTTTTTTTTCTTTTTTTTTAGAGACATTTAATTGTTAACCAGAATATGCAGTAATATGTACAGTGTCTGAAAATAAACCTAAAAAACTGGTATAGCCCCAAGCATCATTTTGCTTCTGGCCACTAAGATGCAGTTGTAGCAGAGAACAGCACATCAAATGCTTCAAAATTTCACCTTAACATTATTAAAACCAAACACAGCCTATTTTTTTTAAAAAAAGACAGGACACCCGACAATGGATTCACTTTGGTCCAAAAACAACGACTGGGACTACTATGTTACCATCTCGAGACATAATAACATTTAGCAGGTGGCAGAAAAATGACCTGTAGTTACAGCAGGTATAACCTGAGGTATGAGGTAAAGATTTAAAGAGAATTTTAAAAAAGCCAATTTAGTATGAAATAGTTATAATAACGCATTGTGCATAATATAATTATAGGTTGAGTTCACCTCTGAGTGAATTGAAAACAATCAAGCTAAAAATACATTGCTGTGTCCAGAACAGAACATCCAGAATGGGGCATGATGATGCAGAGGTTCAGAGGTCCACAGATGAATCACCTGTGAGAGCTTAGAGCCACTTTCAGTCAAATGCCACTGATGACATCACTGTGTACCTGTGGACGCCGCAGGACAGGATGAGGCACCCAAGTGGAAGACTGCTCCAAAAATACAAAACCTGCCTTTAGGGCTTCAAATTCTGATGTCAAATAACAATTACTGAGCAACAGAGACAGACCGTCAGATTGACTCAGAGCAGAAGCGCCAAGTGGTTTCTCAAAAAGATAGTGGGCAAGCCACCACAAGGTCAAGCCCAAAGTGATTACCGCAGGTGAAAGGCTTGTGGTGCAATCCAAGCAGTCTATTTCGTACACCCTATGCTAAATCTGTACAAAATTTACTTACTTACTTTGAAGTGATTCTACTACAAGAAGTAGCAACAAAATGATTGGCAGCTCATCCACACACAACAAAAATCTGGTACTGAACTTCTGACTATTTATATTTTATCAGAGTAAAAAAAAGTTTCTTCCTATATGGATTCAAAGCAGCAAAAATCCGCTCACAAATAGGTCTGTCACAATAACAAATTTTGTAAGACAATATGCTGCAGAAAATATCTCAATAGTCATTAGTAGACCATTTTATGACACTTATATAATGATCCTACAGCATGAAAGTGCCAGTACATCCTTTTCAAAATGAACTTTTAATTCTCACCATATCTCAAATAAAACATGAGCAGCAATAAATATGAACCATAATCAGATCAAAATAATGAAATGGCACTTTTAGGAGGCAAATAAAGGCTTTGTGCAAAGTCTAAGACGTCTCTCATCTCAACTTTATCTGCATCGTAAGGCCCGGTTGCTGTTGAAATGAGCCCCTACAGCTCAGAAGTTACGTTAATGTTGTCATACTACGGTTGGGTCATTGCTGGTTAAAATAAAAGTGCGGACACACAAATACTGAGTGCAGAAAAGCACTATATACATATTGCACGTTAAGTCAGTATAGTAATTATTGTGATAGGCCAATTCACAAGGCGTATGCTGCAATACCACAAGTGACCTCTGGTATAAATGAACTTAGAGCAGGTAGAATACCTCAATAGCTGACACATGCTACAAAGGCCATTAAATGCATACTTTCAGGCCTCCGTACGTGTACTGTAAATCCACAAAAAAAGTTTTTTTGAGCATATGTGTGTAATTAATTGAGAAATCCAATAGTGGCAATATTATGTTTATTATCTACGTATATGTGCTTATAATATTATAATATTTGTTATTTGCCTTAAGTGCATGGCAGAGTGGAATAGTACTTTCACAAAGACAGTTTCTCTACCCATAGACCTTTAACTTTGAGCCTTCTTTGCATTTTATCCATTTTTGTCTCTATATAAATAACACGCCTTCATTCATTCACATATTATTCTTATCAAGCTTGCCCCATATAGTGTATAATTGTAGGCTACTCATGCTACATCACATGGACAAACACAGAGCACATGTATCCTGTAATCATTCCTAGAGAGGGCTGTGAGTTGTCAGCTCAGCCATGCAGAAAGATGTAGGCCAACTGCACAGCAACAGAAGAGAAAAAAAAAAAAAAAACAGCATCAGCTCAGTGTCCTTCCGGAAAGAGAGATGATTGTCCAACTCAAACGGACGGCTGCATGCTCCCCTCAGGTAAAAACATATCAAAGCAAAGCAGATCCTATCAAGGACTTTATTAAATGAGCTTTACAAGTGCTTTACAGTAAGGGCATGCTATGGAGATTGTGGTCAGATGAAAAGATACCATGTGTACACAAGCCTGAATATTTCAAATGTATTCATGTTTCTACAAACCTAATACAAGTGGAGCATAATGCAAAAATATGATTAATATATTTTTGACTAATCCTTGTACTAAAGTACTGTTTACCAAATAGTGGGTTTGGGATGGAAGTGGTTCCTATAGGGCTGCTGAATAAAGTTTCAGCTGAATTGAAGTCTACATATTGTTTTAATTACATGGAAGGGTGGAATGAAAGGTGGTAGTAAAAAGATTTTGGAAAAATATTTTGGTAAAAAGCTAAAAAGAAAAAAGTTAATAAAGGTAAAATGTTTGAGTAATCCTGTATGCTGAGCCGCTGCCATTTTCAAGAGCTAAAAAACGCTTGGCCTCACGACCATAAACCTTCACCGAACTTGTTCTGATAATTTCCATGCTTAAATTGCCGTCTCTATGAAGCAGTCAGCTCATTGTTAGCGTCATATTGCAAATAGCTGTGCTAAATGGCCATTTTATGCCCTGTCTATTCCCCATTTTTGCGAGCAGGGGGCGCCAGACACCTAATCCAAGTATTTTCTGCAAATTCAAATGAACACTTCCCCCCCAAAAAACATGTTTTCCATACATATACATTAGGTTTAGGTTATAAAGTCTGGAATACTAATGCCAATGCCTGAATAAAGCATATTAGATCCTCTATAAATAATAATGGATTCACAAGAATGAGTCAAGTGCCTGTCAGTTTAGCACAATTTTAATGCATGTTATGCTTGAGTAAATCAGGACAAGGACGAATATAGTGGCTAATTGAGAGCAGTCTATATCTAGTTACACAAAGAAAAAAGAAATAATTAAAAACAGAAGGAAACCAATGAGAAATCTGGTAAAATACTATGAAAGCCAGAGTTGGAGAGTCCATAGTTTTCCTGCAGAACTGGGCGTTTTTTTTTAAGCGTTGCCAAGGGTGAAAAAGTAATAATAATCATGTTTGTGGGTTGGGCTGGTGCATGATGGCTAAAGTTCCATATTTTTAATAACAGATCTTTAAACCCAAAGCTGATAAAAATGAAGTCAAATCTGCACATCTCTGTGTCTGAGGAGCTGCTCTGTCTGTGAGAGAGGGAGAAGGGGGTGGGTCTGTGTCACCAGAGGAGCACTGCCTTTGGCACAGCAGCCAACACAAAAGTCAGAATGCAGGGGAAATGACGGCCCCACAGTTCATTCATATACTGTTCTGCAGGCTTTGGACAGATTTTCCATTTCAGACCTGGCAACCCTGATGTATGAAGGACCAAAACTGCCAAATCAATCAAAAAATGAATTAATTAATACATGCTCTCATTGACAATTAATTATTTAAACAGGACAACAAATGCTAAAATAAATATATACTGTACTGTATATAAATATATACATTTTTTTTATGAAAATGTAAGGTTTGGTTAACAAAAATATATAAAGCCCTACAATTATTCCTTTTCTGAATTTATTTCTAAATTCATTAATTTGTGCTTTAATTTATTTTCACTTTCCAGTTCTTGCAGTGATCATTTGCACACTGTCAGGACACACCACCTTCATTTGCATTTCGGTGACATAAATCAAAAAATAACTGTGGGAATAAATAAAAAAGAGAGAAAATGTAAAAAAATATAAAATAAAGCCAATGTATATATATATATATATATATATATACACACACACACACACACACACACACACACATATACATCTACTGGTCAACACGAAACCTTTCTCACTGACCTAGTTTCTGGTGCACAGTAACCATGGCTGGACATCCACACGACCAAAACACTAAATGGGAATGGATTGTGTGTGTCTAATGTGCCTACAGACTGTGCACAGGTAACTGTGGGGCAGAGGTTGACCACCTCCACACATCCAGTGCAACTTTACTTTCACTTTCAAATGCCCTGCTTCAAGGCACCGCTCATTGTCTCTCCGACGATCACAGCTGACTGACGACACAGGAGACAGCAGTCCATTGGGTTCAGAGGCGAAGGACAGAGAGGACAGGTCCACGTGGAAGTCACACGCAGAGCACAGGAGGGGAGATGAGAGAGAGGCGCGCCGCGCGTTACTATGTGCACGGGAGGTGGAGACTGATGCACAAATGCTGATTACTTCTCTGTTTGACTGCGCTGTTAGTTAAAAAGTTAGTTAAAATAGGCCAGAACATACATATAAGCTCCTATATTTTATTTCTGGTAAATATTGCTATTTACGATTAATCGCAATTAATTAATTACAAAGCCTGTAATTAATTAGATTATTTGTTTAATCGAGTCCCACCACTATATATATATATATATATATATATATATATATATATATATATATATATATATCATTTGTTGTCCTGTTTAATTATTTGTTAATGAGAGCATTTACTTACTATTCATTTATCTATTGATTGATTTGGCAGTTTTGGACCTCCATACTCATGAAAGTACAAAAAATTCAAGGATGACATTATCTAAAGCAAAACTCAGTGCCATAAGTTTATATTTGATACTGTATCAAGTTAACAGGATGGATTTTTCTGTGGCAAAAGTCCCGTACAAAATCTTCATTACAATTACCATTATGTTGATAGCAGCTATGTTCCTAGTTATGTTCATGGCTGGTCTTCATTTATAAAGCTGAAACTTTAAGAACAACCCACTTTTGATCCCAAGACACAAGCCATATGAAAAGGCGACCTGTCTTCATAACTACAACACTACTTATCACCCTACCTACCAGGCTATCATCATCAATCAGTACGGATAAACAGGTTTTGGACTTGTATTTCTTCTGTGTATCCCCCAGCCCTAATTGAAAGTGTCTTCTTCTCCACCTCTGCACCCCGTTTCTCCTGCTTTCAATCCTTCCCCCAGTTCCTCCCTGTGATCCAGCCCCTTCTGTGCCTTGTGGAGCTCTCAGGGGGGCAGCATCAGTAATCTCATCTGAGGCCGGCCCATCATGCACCTCTTTTGATCAGGGCCGTCACCGCATTAGCATGTTAGCTCTGAGTATAAGCTACCTGCCCGTCAGCGGGAACCAGGTATACGAGACAGAAGGCGAAGCTCAGAGCTGCCCAGAATACTAAAATGGCTAATGAAGCACAGCTCATTGGGGTAATGATGACAGAGATAAAAAAAAAAAAAAGCTTGTGTGATGTTAGTGCAGGGATGGACAAAAGCTTCGATATATGCATGTTTAATGTAAAAGCCATGGATGTACTCAGTGGGATTGATGGAGGGGGGGGTCTGGTGGACTCTGGAGACATTACCTCAAAGGGATGTCTGTAAGAATGCTTCTTATGTCAGCTTCAGTAACAACAAATAAATACATAAGAAAAGAAGATGCTTGCCTTTTTTCCCTCAAAATTGACAGCAAGGAAGCAAAAAAAATAAATAAAAAATTATGTAGCTTTAGGTTTAACGTTGGATGCGCTTCCTGGGACTAGCACAAGGAGTACACTGGCTTGAACTATGTCAAATATGTCAACATAATATCATTATTGCAGTATTTATATTTCATGTGCATGTTTGAGTAATCCTGTATGCTGATGCGCTGCCCTTCCCAAGAGGTGACACTTGAAATGAGAAAGTGCCTCTGCGCAATTCTAAAACACAAACACCACCACCAGACTCGCTCTGATCATTTCATCGGCCACTACATAACAGTCAGCTTATTTATCTATCGGCTAGCTTCATGTTGCTAATAGCCGTGCTAATTAGCCTTGATATCATGCTCTATCTATCCCACGCCTTTCACTACAAGCACTCAGAGAATTTTCCTCTCATGTCTGAACTCAATTCCTCCCAACTTTATCCACGTGTGAACTAAAAAGGAGAAGATTTAGGAAGTAGTGTCTGTAGAAGGCTTTAAGAGGAAGGCCCTGAGCTGATATGAACTACCGTGTTTGCAAAATGGATGGGGCTGACATAGAGAAGTGGGCAACAGTGCCTTAAAGCGACAGACATCTAATCTAATATGTACACATTATTTTGAGTTATAAAACATGAAATGCTGGTGCAAATATGTTCAAATGCATTTCAAAAAGCCCGAAAAAAGCATACGGGCTTATTAAAAAAATATTTAAAAAAATGCAAAAGCCATTTTGAAATAAAATGCACGACTGTGGACCTGGCCTTAGACTCACTGCGGCTCCTTCATTCTTGAACACAGCTCCTTTCACTTCTATATTGGCTGAAACCAACAAAGGGCTAATGTTTTGTGCAAAGGTACGATTAAAATTTATTGTGGGCAAAAGGTGGGGGCCCCGTGTCTTTGTTTTCTTTTTCGTCCTTACATTTTACGAGGGGGCTGTATTTGGCCCATGTCTGGAACAGGTCTGGGTCCACAGCCGGGTGTCCTCTCACCAGTGTGCCACTTAATTAGCCCAGTCCCGCTCAAAGGGGAGCCGCTCACATGGGCCCAATTTGGCCTGCTATAAAGTCTGCGCATTACTATTTGCAGCGGGCCACTTTGAAGATGCAGGAAAACACAAGACGAAGAAGTCAAAATCTAACTAAATATGAGGAGGGGACCCTTAAATTCCAGGGACTTTTTCCAGATGTTGCACAAATATTCTGCTGAGGCAATCCAGATGTGCTCCGTCTTTATTCCCGCCTTCTGCCGCACATCCAAGGACTTCTCTTTCTTCGCTGGCCCCCCCTTCCCCCTTCCTCCACGAAAGCGCTCCCTCATACAAGCTTTTAAAGTGGGGCCTTTAATAGCCCCTGGGGCACCTTAGCATCCAGCGGGTTCCTGTCATAAACAGTGCACTTTCATTCTCTCTGCCGCACATGTGTCGGACAGAGGGGGTGTGTGTGAGACAGAGAGGCGGATTAGGGGACTTGTTTTATCGCTCGTTGGATCAATTAACAATTAACCGTGTTGCTAACAATAGCTCCACGCACTAGCGAGTGGGAAAAACAACATGATGGCCTAAAGCTAATGGATCTATGTGCAGTTTGATAAACAACTGATAATATTCAGGTTGGAAAGAGAAAAAAAAAATACAATATATAGATTTAAAATGGTCGATTTAAATGGTCTGTGGTAAGACATAACTACAAACGTAGATCACATGTGTAGCTATGTTTGAGCAGGTTAGGCTTAGCAAATTAAAGTTATTAAACCATACTTGTAAATATATGTTCTGCATTCTATGGCTTGACATTAAATGCACTTAAAGATTGTAATTGTAGAGAGCTTGTCCACCAAGGCCTATCTCACAGTATTGGCCTTGAACCGGAGAGCTTCTATTTCGAGGGTAAATGTTGAATCTATTGAGCCACTAAGTCCTTACATTTCTCAATGGTAAAGAATCCACTAAAACTAATTATTTGTTCCTTACTGGCTGGAGTTAGCACCTTGGTTGAAGCTCAGATATCCACATCTGATTGTGGTACAGAATCTATGCTTGATCCATGAGGTGTTTTGACTTTACACCAAGAACAAATAAAATCATTCTTGGCTCATTACTGAAGATATCGACCAATGGTACCTCGTTATCTTGCTAAAAGACAAGCAAACCAGCTTCTTCTAATCTTTTAACCGCAGTTTTACTAATCATTTTACGAATAATCATACTTTATCAAACCAGTTCTTTTCATCATATTAGTACCTTGAGCTAAGTTGAGTATGTCGTGTTACTCTTGAAAAGTTAGTCAGGGAATCACATAGCCCAATGCTTATGCTGCTTAAAGATTATATGGAAGATAAGACATATTTTGGGTGCTGTTAAAAAAAAAAAAAAAAAAAAAAAGCTGTATGTTTCATAAATATGTCCGCACATTAGCATGTGTTGGAAAGTCTTTCCTTTGTCCACTTCTCACTTCTCATAATTTATCTTTATTTTTTACCTTATTTTCTTGTGAAGGGAGATATTTTAGGCCCCAGCTGCTGTACAGCAAACTTACAGCTGTTTCTCTTTTGTGATCTCAAACAACAAATGACAATCCAGACCAAGTCTCTGTCTTCATTCACTACACAGATCAACAACATAAAACCTAACCACATCCTACCACTAAAGGTAACCAAAACAGTATGGAGTATATAGTGCTAAACGAATGCCGGACACTGGAGTCCATAAGGCCAACACTGACACCGGAACGTACACACAACACAATGGTTAGGCACACACATGCCAAAATACCAAGCAATCACTCTTTTCTACTAAATTTTTAATTACATTTTAAGATATTCGTTAATAACATTATTATATATTATAGCCAGGAAATCCTTTACCATATCTAGTTGCTACATCCCACACCACAGCCATGTCCTGTGACTCCTCCCTGCATCACTTTACTCATTGTGTCCCGTGCAGTCCTGAGTCCTGTGGCCACCCATGACCTCACATAAGGGCCCAGACTGAATTTGGACAAGGGAGGTCCAACAACAATGAGAAAGAGTAACTCGGAGATGGTGGAAGTGTGCAGAGAGGCTCGGTTTAGGCTGCAAATCAGCTTCATCTGAGAAATATGACTGTCTTTTGGACATTTTGAGCGCTGTAGTTACTTTTGTTTTTTGGTCTGTTTACATGACTTATGTAAGTTACATGTAAATGTATGTATGTAAATTCATCAAGCATTGCTCTCTTTATCAGAAAATCTATAAATAATGATAATCCAATTCATATTAAAGATATGGCTTCAATAATTGTACAGCTCATTGAGTCATTCTATTTTTCACATATTTTAGTGTTTATTAATTGATTGCCCATTTGTTTTGCAGACCGTGGAGGGAGAGGAGCTTTTATTGTCAAGGGTTCAAGCAGAAATTAAGCTCTTAACTTGTGAAAGAGACTTAAGTAACACAGCTCGTATGTAAAATAAATATGATTTTTTTGTGTAACTGTTTACACATCTGAACTTCAACATAGTTTTAGGAGCTCAAAAGAGTCAGATGTAGTCAACTGTTGTTCTGAGTTGTGCCAAAGTTACCAGATCCAAGCAAACAGTTACTGGATCACACTCTGTTCCAGCAGGATCAGTCCATTTGAAAATATTTAAGACATATAGCATACTCATACACCAATGTTGCAGTCACTGGAGGAAAGATGGGTCAAGTGTCTTGCCCAAAAACATAATGGCAGTATGAAACAGGGAGATTGGGGTATAAAGAAATAACAACTACACTTGCACTGCTTTTACAAAATGTGTTATACTAGTAAACGTGTGGTCAGTTGTCTACCTCAAGGAATGCTGGAAAATTATGAAATAAACCTGCCAAACCTTCTGTGAGCCTCCATACTACTCTGCTTTACCTCCCTCCTTCATCCAATGCCCCACACTGACTGTCATGTCTGCTCCTCTCTCCCACAGAGTGTGACCCAGCCGCGACCCCTGACCTTCCCTCTCTCTCTCTCTCTCTCTCCCAACACTCTCAGACGGCACTCGGCTGCTCTCAAACGCTCCAACACTTTATGGATCATGTTGTGGCTTTGCTGGGGAACTCCCCACCACAACCACTTCAGAGCCTCTACTGTAAAAACATGAGCAAACTGTACTCCTGGAACACAAAGGCAGACTGCGCAGGTTGGGGCTTGTAAATACTGCCACTTCATTACTTTTTCTGATAGTCTAGCTTTTTTTTTTTTACCTTGTTTTAGGTGTGCGATCAGTGGTCCTGTATGTTCAAAGTCAGGTTCAAGGACTAATCAAGGCCATAGATGTTGTTTTGTATAGCCTTCACACTTCATGCTCCTTAAATGTCTGATTTATCAAAAACAAAGTAAAATATATAATTGTTTAAAATATTTCATATACAGGGCAACTACAGCCTGCCTCTGCATAAGGGGTTCGAGTTTGGACTCCAGCAGTTTGATTAGTGTTTTTCCCTGTCTCCTCCCTGATTTCTTAGTATACTGTCCTGTCAACAAAGTTATTATTAAGTTAAGTTAAGTTATTATTATTTAAAATTATTATTATTATTATTATTATTAGTAGTAGTAGTAGTAGTAGTATTAGTAGTAATAGTAGTAGTAGTAGTAGTCATATTATTATTATTATTATTATTATTATTAATATTATTATTATTATTATTATTATTATTATTATTAGTGTTGTTGTTGTTGTTGTTATTAAGCTGTTTTGTTTCCCATAAGAAGTCAGCACACCAGTCTGGACCATGGTCTAACTATAACTGTTGTATTGAGGCTAAAAAGGTCAAATGCTTGATGAGTAGTCTGAGATGGATAATGTCAACATTGTGGATAGCTTGGATAATCCCTTAAGCTAACATCTAAACTCCTTCAACTCCTTTCTTACTATAATGTAAAAGCACAAACAAATATTGACTGTGAGTGAAGCTGCAACATCTTATGGTTGCAAACAGAATTTTGTCATAAAAAATAAGTCTAGGAGACTATGTTGGTGCTATATTCAAAATATCTTCCTTGTCCTTGTCCTTGTCTTTTTTGCACATTTTAGATGCTGCTTTGGGGTCGTATACAAAATCTAAAAATGGGAATGTACTGCTAGGAAAAACATGTTTTAGCTATGTCATTTATCATGCCACAAAATAGCCACCTCAAGAGGATACTAGAACTATTGGTTCCAACTTTTCTTACCATTACCATGGTCCAACATATTAGCTATTCATCATCCAAAATCCAAGATACTCAAAACTAGGTTTAGACTTCTAACAGTCTACAGCCACTATGGACGGAAAAAGCATTACAAAGACATTTACAATTACTTCAAAACCATCTTTTCGCTCACGTCCAAACACAATGGTGTAATGTAGCCAGTATTTCTAGGCACAGACCAAAGACATAAATCCTCACAGCTGCAAACAGCCCTGCCAATATCACTCCATTTCTCCAGCTTCAAATGCTCAGATCTGCGGAGTATAATCCACGTGCGTCTCCTGTTTCCCGTTGGCGGCTGAAACACAAGAAAGCATCCCTAACCGTGACACTTGAACTTGTCAGAGCCGTTTGTTCGAGAGTGTCAGCACTTTGGTATGTGCCAGAGCCGATGACAAGGCTATGGCGAGTGTCTGCCTGTATATGTGGAACAGACGTGGGAGGTCACTGCATACTTTTAGTCATTTCCCTAAGGATATGTTTTTTTCCAAGTAGGTAACAAAAAACATTTCTTTGCAGTAATACTTTAACTCGCGAAAACACAACTCTAAATTCGTATTATTGTGTATGTTGTATTATGTTAAGTGAGTAGTACCCTGACCTCACAACCAACACGCATTCAGTTTCAAGTTTAAGTAGAAATATGAGTACATGTAGCAGTAGCAGTAAAGGTAACAGTACAACTAGTAGTAGCAGAACAAGTTGTAGAGATGGGGGCTTTGTAGGTAGCAGTAGTACAGGTGTTGTGTTTAATTCCAAGTTTAAGGAGTAGTAGTTGTAGTAGTACAGATAGCAGGATGCATAGTAGTAGCAGGGGTTTTGTAGGGAGCAAGGGCAGTACTTCTAGTACTGTAGGCTTCAGTAGCACTTGTAGTAGTAGCAGTAGTAGCAAAGGTGGCAGTATAGTTGGCACTTGTAGTAGTAGTAGTAGAACAGGTGTTGTGTTCAATTCCAAATTTAAGTAGTAGTAATTGTAGTAGTAGCAGTGGCAGTGTAGACGACAGTTGTAGCAATAGCAGTAGTACAGATACCCCAGCATAGTACTTGTAGTTACTTTCATTAATATTTAGTTGCCTAAGTTTATACTATTATTCCAAAGCAGCAATTATTTTTCATGAGTACTAAGTGTAAGTACTTTCTCCACCTCTGCTGTCTAGCACTGGAAAACGCTGTCTCTTAACATTTCTTTCTCATACCATAACAACCGCAACATATACTTAGACAAGCTCCATAATTTAAATTAATCATGTGACAAGGCTTTGACATGATTACACACAGAATCTATTTATTTTTATGGAGCATTTAATACGGTTCGCCCTGGTGCCAGAACGCCGCAGCATACAGGCCTCATAAGCAGGTTAAGTGTATTTTTGTAGCCAGTATAAAGGGCTTTCAGTATAATCACCACTTAATATGCTTGATGCACTTTTATTACTTGAGGCGAGTGCTCTGTGTGTAAGACGGACTTCCAGGGCCAACATAAGCTTGTATTATTCAGTTACAGTAAGGCTGCAGTCCTGGGCCTGTCATTTTAACTCATGTGAACTTGTCTATGCTGAATGATATATTGTAATCTGGCTCCAATGAATACAAAATCTATCAGCATAAAAGACAAAAAGAAATTAGTTTGTTGGAAACTCGTTGAAGCTTCAATACAAGACAAACAAGCGCATTATTTTAAAATAAACATACTGGGATAGCTTTCTTTGGAAACAACTGGACTATGGTTGGAAAATGTGAAAAGAGGTCAAAGGAAAAATATAAATTTTATTTTATTTTATAAAATTGGAAGACAGCTACATACAATACTTGGGTGATATTAAATTAATTTAAAGGTACTATAAGCAGCATACGCTTGTACTGGTTTGAAAACAGTACTGCAGTCTAAATCAAAACAATCTGTGGTCTGTGGGTTGCCAGTCTTTCTGCTTTTCTGATTGGACGATCGGTCTCACTGCTTTGCATAGCAACATAAACCAGGAAGTGCTGCTGTGTGTTTCTAAAGCCCACACACCATCACCAGACTAATTCTGATCATTTCTGCTCTTAAATCGCTGTCACCACAAAGCAGTCAGCTCATTTATCTATCTTTTAGCATCATGTTGCTAATAGCCGTGTTAATTAGCCATTTTAAGCTCTGTCCAGACCCTTGCCAGCAGGGGGCATCAGACACCTAATCTAAGCGTTCTCTACATCAGTGGTTCCTGTCCTTTTTAATCTCGTGTACCTCCTGAGCTTTTTGTCATATTAAGAGTACCCCCTCATAATAAGATTCCTTAAAGAGTGGTCATAAAAAACGTTTGTATAGTATACAAAGACATTTAACACCAATTCTCCTGCACTTTTTTCTTTTAAACTCAAATTCAAAATAGAAATATGCCTGAATGCCTAAAATTAAAATGTAAAAAAATAACAATACTATATTTACTTACATGACTTTCTCTTTTATGTTTAGAATAAATAAATAAAAAAATAATAATCTGCATAATTTAACTTTAAAAACAAGCGATTAAACCTAAAAAAATATATATAATTATTATAATATAAGTCTTTTGCAGTGTGCTTCCTTTGTACCAGTCAATGAGACACTTTCTTTCTTTTCATAAGTTTAAATAGTTTGATATGAAAAGATTGCTAATACTTTCTCATTTTTGAAAGAAATTATCAAATAAATCCATGTACCCCTTGCAAAGTGTTTGCGTACCCCTGGGGGGCACCGTACCCTTGTTTGGGAAACACTGCACTACACAGTCAAAGTAACAGCTCCTCAAAAGAAGACATTTTCCATACATATGCATTATTTTATTTTATTTTTTTATTATAAAACGTAAAATACTAATGCAGAGGCATCCAAAGTTATTTCAAAAAGCCTGAAAAATGCATAATATAGGACCTTTATGGATACTTTAGTACAATGCTCCCTTAGTGCTTCTACATTTTATTATCCTGTTTGTCATTATAATGCAAACATTTTGTATGACTAATAAAATTGTTCTTTAAGTTGTTCTTTAAGAAAGTATGATAACTACAGTATCAGTATGCATATGCTTTACATTGCTGGTGTAGTTTTTTTTCCTGAAATACAGCCCCTCCCCCTTTTCTTAAACACCTTTCTAGTCCTTGAGAGAACATTCCTGAAACCAGACAGCCACGGTGAGGTGTCTGAAGCATGTATAGGTGACAAAGCCCTGTAGATTTGTGTATGTAGCATGAGCACACGTGCGTACAGGTGTGACCCGGAGGGAGGAAGGGAGGGGGCCCAGGAGCCACGGTCAGAACGGATGTTGGAACATGCTAGACCTGCAGGCGTCAACAAACAGTTAATCAGTCTGTACAGCAGCTATAGGAAAAAACCCACAGAGCAGGCCTGTTATCAGACAAGAAATCTTAACTCTACACTTGTTCTCGTGCATGGCCATTTGTGAAAATAATGTGACAGTTACAATTCGTTAGGCACGTATAGATTTAGGTCCTCTGACTCTGAGATGAGGTCTGACAGACTTCTTATGTTAGGAGATACATATCATCTGTCAAATCTATATTGTTTGGTAGTTGGTTTAATGGATCCTGTTTAACATAATTGCAGTGGCCACCTTCAATCCACAATAATTGCTTATAAAGCCACTTCAAAGCAGTTAGTAGACATCATGCAAAAGTAGACTTTTGTCTAAATGTTCAAATTGTAGGCTTATAAATAATAACATTGAAACAGTACTCAACCTCCCTGCAAAGTCACTTTTTTTTTGTCTTTTTTTTTTTTTTTTTTTGTCTCAACCAACCATTTGGGAACCACTGATCTATGCAGCAAAATCAAAACTTCTTCCCTGACCCTCTCAGTCCCTCGTAAGTTTAGAGTTTCCCCAAAAAACTGAACTCAGTATTTATTGTGATCAGTGTATGTGTTTAAAGTTTCCTTTCTCTACATAAGAGCTTTCTTTTCATGCCTTTACTTTTAATAGACTTAGCCTGTGTTTGAATGGAAATTTACCCAATAGGTTTTTCCTCCACCACAGATTCAACATTTGCAAGCTGTGTACACCAAAGAGCCAATAGGAGTGTTGAGTGTCCAAAAAAAGCTGTACATACAGATGCATTATTATTATTATTATTATTATTATTATTATTATTATTATTAAAAAATAAAACATTTCCAGCCAACGTGGTTAGCACTGTTGCCTTACAGTAGTGAAGTGAGGTCCCTGGGTTGACTCCTGGACCATGTGGGGCCTTTCTGTGTCTGTCAACCTAAAACATGCACAACAGGCTCATCCTTCAGCTACAGTAGGTACACCTGACCAGGACCATGGCTCAAGAGTCCCAGGGCTCAATTCGCCCACTGCTCCTGACAGGTTGCACCAGCGGCACTGAGGGATAGGTTAAATGCAGAGAACAAATTTCCCTAAATGTCTCTCCCTTCCCTATTTTTGTGACAAGAAAAAAATATATACATGTCTAGCCTGATTGGCATAGGTCTATTTGTCAGTCATGATCACCTCATGACAAATGGAAACCATAATAAGACGGTGATCTTATTAATTCGTGTATGCAATAAGCAGCAGCGGTTTAATTGCATGAAAGACCAGACAGTTGTAATGTTGTTCAAATGTGTGTTGATGAGCAGACCAACTTTAAAATGTGGCCAAATGATTTCTGACATGATTGACTGCCCTTATTATTTCTGTTAATAAGCCTTCATCATTTCAGATTCTGCAGCAGGATGAGTTTCCCAGTTCCTACATGTGTACAATTGATTGCTTTTAATGACTTACTTTATAGATGCCAAGATCTAGTCATAATGTTAATTAGAATGTTTTCTTTACATTTGACACAATCATATTAGAGAAACACTCTGCAGTGACATTTAATTAACTATTCACTGGTCAAGAACGTATGAATGTATTTAATATATTCCAAGCGAGTGCACAACCTTGAGTTTTTAGTCACTAATGTCGCAATGTAACAACAAATAATTTGTTTTTTTGTTTTTTTTGTCAATTTTTGTCAATTCATAATCCAGCTCATATGGAAATATTGTGGTATTACAACTTCATAAAGAAAACACATTGCATATTTAAAATGGCAGTGCTCTATGTATTTATTTATTTTTTGCTAAGTTAGCAGGTTGGTAGAGGTGGCCGATACTGCAATATTTTTAACGATTCAATACCAATTAGTATTTCTTTGTACATATAAAGGCAACTTATGTGCTTTTATAAAGGGACAGTGTGTCATCATATATTTGTTTTTGTTGTTTTCCAGCAGAGTTAGGCAAATAAAAAAAAATTAAAAAAGTATTGGCATAAAATCTGCTTAAAAGACAAAAACTGTAATTCTTCCTTTAGAGTTTACAGAGGTTTTGCAGGGAGGGAAGTGGGGAGCAGCAGAATCAATCTATTATACCCTCTAAGTTGGGGCAGAGAATTGGACACAAATCTAGGACTTTGCCAAAAAAACAAGATTAGCAATGTTGCACTGAATTTTTAGAATGAAAGGTTATTAAATTTAGAGTAGAGAATGCAAGACCCATTAATATTGAAAAATTAAGGAGACATACCACAGGTAACATTTTCAATTTTGGTAATTTTAATTAGTTTAACACTTTCACACTGAAATAAAGAAAATGTCAAAATTATACATTAAGTTCTTTATTTTATTATATAAAATAAACGTGTGTTCCTAGATTTCTATAGAAATATTAACTTCAGTCAGACATCTCCACTTCAGTAACAAACACCAAATTTTGTTGTGTCTTGCACTTGACCAAAAGGTTTTTACATAGAGATTTGTGGATATATAATTCCTAGCCTGATTTATAGGTCATTTTACTCCTAAAAACAACACATTTTTTTATTTATTTCTTTTAAGGCTATTTTTAGTATTTTCTCATTTACTAAAAGACAAAATAAGATATCCACAATCCCCTCTGTAAAACCTTTTCATCTAATATGCCATGAATATGAACCAATAATTTTAAACCTGGCTCTATCCAATATTATATAATATCTATTTTGGAAATGTATGCAAATATGTGCATTTTTACATATATATTGCCTAATTACTATATTAAAACATTACATTACACATAACCTGCAATACATTTTTTTTTTTCCTACGCTGATGCCAGTAATCTACAGGTGAAGTTTCATAATGATATCTGTCCCTAAGCCCTATTCCCCTGCAGTGTTACATTACTAAATACTACTTCACAGTTACACCACATGTTTTTGGAAGCCTGTGTTGCTCTATTGACTTGTACAGTGTTCATTGCTCTGTCTCCAGCTGCTCTCTTCCACCCAAACAGCCTCCCACTCACACACTGACTTTCTCACACACGTTTCTCCCTCTCACTGTGGGATTTGTGTGGCCCGGTGCCCAGCCGTGCGTGACACCCCCACCACACCCCCCCACCCGCTGGCATCTGGCAGGGTGACAGACATGCCGAACCATGGCACCATGGGGCGGAGCAGCACCAGGAGACGTTTTTACACTCTTCACCACCTCAGAGAAAACAGCCAGACTTGGTGTTAAATACTGTTACGTGTGACTGAATAACTGAGTGGCTAAACTGGCAAGTCCGAAGTTTGAATGTATTGCTATAGCATGGTGTTTTTTTCTTTTAATAATCATAATGTTTAACTGTGGCCTATATATCACAGATATTGTTTTTATTTATTCATTTTCTCCCACTTGTTCCACTTGTTCAACATGATTTTTAAAAAATTCTGAGCTAAACACTGATTTTTTGGGACTGATATGTAGGGACATTTTTTTTTTTTTTAAAGAAATTAATATAATATAGCCATTCATTTTAGTAACACTTTTTAAAAAAATGCAAACAAATGTGTTAGAATTGGGGCAGTGAGAACAGTTAAAGGTCAGTTTTTTGGAGAAAAAATGCAAAAAACAACTTTAATTGGTCGACCTCTAGTACTTGCACATTCTGGTAAGTCCTGATGTTCCCTAACCCTTGTCCTAACACCTAACCTCAACTAAATGTTTAGGGAACACAGACCTGACCCCGAGCCTGACAGACAACTATTCACTCTCACATTAGTTTGATATGGACAAATTATTATCAGTATACCATGCCTGTCTTTAGACAGTGAAAGGAAGCCAGTCTGGGCATCAAACCAAAAGATCTCACTGTGGTGAAGCAGCAGTGCTAACCACTCTGCAATACACCTCTGTTTATACAATAGTAACCCCTATCCTATTTTAACACAATACTCTGCCTCGAAACTCAAATTTCAAATTCTTTTGTGGACATGAAGTAGGGATATTACACTGATTTTGTCTCAAATGTTTGTGTATCCATCTATACAGTAAAACACAGAGTAAAAACTCTCACAATGCACCATTTTTTAGTTTTTGGATTGCACTTGTAAATGTAGAAAAAGTTGCATTTGAGAAGACCGTGTTGGACAAGTGTGTCAGTGTTTACATGTACAGTACTGGCAGAAGAAGCTGGGACAGCGGTGCACCTGAATATACACATTTGTAAAAACAAGCGCACAGCTGGAGTCCACAATTTATTTTCCTCCTTCTCCGTGGAGCAGCAACATCAAACACCTCCATCTCGCTTTTGATCATGTTTCGAACTCATGATATTACAACCAGCATCACAGATCCATACTAATACTGTACATGTAGTTAAGCAAGGCATGTTTATTACTCAGTTGTGTTCAAGTATTCATCTGTATTGTAATATTACAATTGAAATATAAGTGATATGAATGGGCATAATAAAATTTATTTGAAAGAGGTGCATGGTGGCAGAGTGGTTAGCACATCTGCCTCTCAGAATGAAGGTTGTAGGTTCAATTTTTAGGCCAGCCAACACACAGCCTTTCTGATAAGAGACTGCATATGTCGTCCTTGGGGCTTCTTCGTTACTCTGGCATAGAGCTGCACAATACATTGGGAAATTATTGTTATCACACTATCAGCAAACGCAATATCCATATTGCAAGAATCTAAATATAATCACATTAAGGTTATGATCTTCCATCTGACAGAGATTTACACTGTCAGAATCATTGTCCACCCAAAGCCTTCAATGAAAATGTATTGTGACTAAATAAAAATGTTTAAAAAGTCCAGTTTTTGTGGTAATTTCTTTAATTTAGTTCAAATTTAGCCTTGTTTTATTCCTTGTTTAGTCTGTGTTTTGATTTTGACATGGGGCTACGAGCCCTATTTTGAAATATCGCAAAAAAAAATATTGTTATTGCAATATTTTTTTATAGAATATTCCATGTTTTTACCATATAGTGCAGCCCTACTCCCACCAACATGCATGTGTTTGCTGAATTGGTGACTCTAAATCCCACCTAGTGAATGAATGTGAGAGTGAATGGTTGTTTGTCTGTGTGTGCCTCCAATTGTCAGCCCTGCGACTAAATACATTTTTTCAGCATCTCTCTTCCCTGATTATTTAACTATAAAAGTCATCATAAGCATCAAACACAGAGCCATACACACTCCAGATTTACCAGTGATTAACAGCTTTGAGAAGATTCTTTAAAACATTTGGCTTAAAGTGACAGACTTAAATTATCATGCTATCAGGCAATGAGAAGAAAAACATTCAGCTGTCAAATACTAAAAAGATCTATAAAGATTTAAGGGTTTCAATCCAAATTCAGTGCAATAAATCCTAGCAACAGATACCAATGCATCTAAAGGCAGTGCACTGCTTTTGTTAATAATGAACTCCCTCTGTTTCAAGTATTTTGACAACTTTTCCCTTTTTCATGCTGCCAACACTGGAGCACATTAGGTGAAATCCATTCCAGATACAATAATTTAACAAGACCAAACAAACAAAGCTATTTGCCCATTTAGGGTCATGGTAAATGGATGTAGAAAAAGACCTCAAATGGCTTGAATGAAACCAAAAGGACATGATCATTAATGCAGCAATGAATGCTCCAATCTGACCTAGCGTCAGGAAGAGCAACCAGTGTAAAACCTGGCATATAAATGTGCAAATAACTACACAACAGTAGGAAGATGAGCTGCTGTGGCCACCCCAGTTTAAAGGAAATATAAAGTCCGTCACATGGAAGATCATATTTTGGGATACACAATAGCAGTTTCTTGCATTGCATAGATAAACAATGTCTGAGGGTTAACATGCCCCCTAATCCTGCATGAGTGGAGCACTGCTGTTGGGCCATGGCTGTGCACTCTTGAAGCAGACTTAGAACATGTTATTGGACTCTGTTAGCTAGTGCATAAAATAATCTCATCATAATATGTCTCCCGAATACATGTAAATAGATGCATACTTTTAGGGCTGGGTGATATGACAAAAATAAATAAATAAACAAATAAATAAGTAAAATACAATACATTACAGTATTTTTCTAAATTATTATTATTATTATTATTATTATTATTATTATTATTATTGATTTACTTTTTTTTTTACCTGCAATATGATATACGGTGGGGTATTTTTTTATGTTTTTGTGTTTTGTTTTTGGAGGGGGGGTATGAAACAATATATGTTGCCAAGCCCTATATTTTTTCATTATTTTATGCTTGGCATCCAAGTAGATCATCTTTTCAGTGAAATACAATAAATCAAAACATCCTTTGCCCTGTCCTTTCCCCATGCATTTGTCTTTAGGATGCACTCAGAAAAGAGACTTGTGGCTAGAGGAGGGCAATCCGACCTTCCTCTCAATGCGAATTATGAGTGTGATCTGGTCAAATCCCCACAGAGGCTCCGTTTCCACTTCAAAAGAGCGGCTGTACGCGGTCTGAATACTGGCAGCTCACAAAAGCCATTCACAGGACCAAGCCGTAAACCCTGAGACTAATGGTGCTTGGATGATTCCAGCACCCAGTCGTCAAAGTGCTCACGGTGCTATCGAGATGCTGCAAAATACAAATGGAATTTTAATTAATGCTACAGCAGCAAGTCTAGCGTTTAGTGAAGGGGATAAGGATCTATCAATAAGAAGCAGCCTTTGTTTTATTGAAAAATCAAATGTGTCAACATTTGGACTGGGTATCGACACATATGGGACTAAAAAATACATATTAGAATAGGTTTAGTAGCCTGGCCAGCCCCACATACTTTGTTTTTGAAACCAGAAGTGTCTACTTCCTCAGTCACAGCGAGGCACTTCTAATCAGTCGATTTCGAACCGGCCTATCACAGCCATTTATCTGCATTATTATTTTAATATTATTATTTAGATTAGATGAGATTCTTTTTCTAGCGCAACCCCCTCCATTTATACAGACCTGGGACGAGCACAAGCGTGACCTTATGGCTGAAATTTCTCTCTAACACCAAGACGTAGCAACATCTTTTCATTATTATGACTAAAAGTGTTTTTAATAAGCACTCCACTAGTGCCATGAAACAGGTGAAGAGACCAGCAGTGTTGCGGTCTTTTGTACATATAATAATAAAAAAAGAGCACTTCACTCCCTTAAACCTTATATACAATGCCATTTTATTACAAAATGAAAAAATAAATGTGAGGAATCAGTGGAAACAAGCTCCACACTATTTTTTTGGATAAATGAATGAGAGGAGACTGGATGTAGAGGACTTGTTGATCGGTCAGAGCTTCCTGGAGTGGGCGGGAGTTTGTGGGAGAGGCTGGGATTCGTAGAACTGAGCATTTTGAGGCCTCAGAAAGTCAGCACCAGAGAAGAGAGGATTACTCCAACAGGCGTGAATGAAGCAAAACACAACTCCAGGTATGTTTTTGATAAAGTAACAACATTATAACATGATAGAAAGCTCAGAAATTTCAATTTAGCAGAACATAGCCCCTTTACGTAGTATATATATAGTAGTAGTATATATATTTGTACAAGGACAGCAGCATGTTTGTCTGGGGGTGTCAAGGGTAACTAGCTTTGCACATAGGCAGTATATCAAATATACGTTGTTAACAGTTATCTATGCATGAAGTTGTTTAAAAAAAAAAAGCCTCATTTATTGGTCTAAAAAGCCTAAAGCTGACCAACTGATCTTTTATTTACAAGCTAATCCACTGATTGATGGAATAAGTCACAGCTTGAAACCAAACACCAGGATTACTAAAAATAAAAGAGCAATTTTTAAACTTTATACGTCAGAGAGATGAACAACTCTTGTATAACATCCAGATTAGGACAGACAGAGGTGGTCACTACTTTAAAAGTTTTAAACAGGAGGCCAAGTGCCATGGGCAAATTCCTGAAATGATAGAGCATATGGGGAGCAGAGGTCAAGGTCCGAGGTGCAAAGTTCAGGGAGGCCATTATCAATAAAATCCTCCAGCGACTGAACAGCTTTTTACACAAATAATTAACGAGTCTGTGAGTCAGACCACAATCCCTGCATCAGAGGTCCTTCCAGCACTTTCTGATCGACACGTTTACAACACACTATACAACAAGCTTTAACTGCACTCAGAAAGCCTTCATCTTAGTCATGTGTGATTAATGCTCCTCAATGAAAACAAATGAAAATGGGGGATTGAAAACTGTAGACAAATCATTCTGACATGCAAAAGTTAAATGTGTGTTGCCTGAAAGACCATAAAACCATTGTGAACCAGTTTCTTGCAATTAGATGTTTGCAAATGCCAATATTTATAATTGTGTAGTCCTAATCAGATATACTGTTGCACCATGGATAACTTTCTAACCACAGAAGTTAAACTCTTAATAGATGGCTGAATCAGCTATTTAAGAGCAGTAACTATTTTTGACCAAAGACAAGAAGCATTTCCCCCCACTTTCATTAGCATTGCCAATATTTGTGTTTTACTTTGCTTCCCTTTTTTTCTATTCAGCCTTTTCTTTTTTTAATTAGTCTCTTTTTAAACAAATGTAGTCAGCTCCAAAATATATACTTTCACTTACATTCACTAGTAGCTATTAATTCAACAGCCAATGGACACGCCCTTATTGGAGTGTGCCGGCATAATAAAATCTCATTATTATCACAGATAATTCCTGATATTATATGCAATACATAAAGGTTTATATAAAGGTTTAAAAAAAAAGAAAATTCAGAAATACAAAAAATAAATAAAAGATCCATCCTTCAATACATTCTTTAATACACAGGTTTTGGAATTGTGAAGCCAATGCATTTAACTCCTGTATGTTCTCAGTATACAGTATGTCTATGTATAGATGTTGTTAATGATTGTCCCAACATCTCAATAAATAAACACTAAAAAGTTAAAAACAATCTTGCTCTTATTTTCCCAGGTTTGTTGTGCTGCTTCAAAGCCACTCAGACGTTCAAAGCCTGGCTTAGACCAGTTCAGTCCGGCCCCTCCTTCAATATGAATTTCTGATGTTTAGCCCATAAACAAGCTTAAATATAAAATTTAATTTGCGGGCCAACAAGCATTCATCTTAGTCATAAAATATAATTAATGCTCTTCAATGATCAGAAGACACAAAGTGAGAAAAAAGAGCAAGAAGAGCCCTAACACTTCATGGCTGTTTGCTAACAAAGGAACGACTCATGCTGCGTTCATAAGTGGAACATAAATCTTATTTTTTTTTCTCTCACTGGTTCAGATGTCGACAGGGCGAAGAGTGGGAAAATCTCAAGTAACTTTTCTTTGATTTGCTTTAGTTAAAAGCCTCAATGGACAGAGACACAAACAGACAGAGAGAGAGAAGGGGAAGAGAGAGCTGTCACTTTAAACCATTAGGTCTCTCACTATAAAACTCCTCCAATAAAAATGACAGCTGTGGCCTGGCTTCTCAAAAGGGGAGCAAAGGCATCACATTGGCAACACACAACTGGACAGCTGTAAAAAGACTAAGTTGGCCAAATGCTTTCGGCAGTGCAGCCTCACCACACACACACTCACACACAGTCTTGTCCACGCCCTCTCCCCATTTTTACCTTTGTTCCCGAGTTACTGCCAGAAAAGGAATGTAGACTTGAGTTTGTGCTCCTCCCGCTCAAATGCACGCACAACTGAGACTTTCTACTCAAAGACAATGAACTTCAATGATCAGTGAATAGAGAGACGGATTGTGTTGAAAAAAATATATATTAGCAAGAGTCCTACTAGAGCTGGAGTCGACCATAGAAATGGTTAGTTGACCAAAGTCATGCCCTGCACAGCCAATAATCGACCAACACCTCATTGACTAAATTGGTCGACCAAGCAACCAGAAGCTGTCAGCCCTAGTTTCTACATTTTGCTGGAGATTGTTTTGTGGTACTTCTCAAGGGTTTTGTCAATGATGATCAAGCTAATTACTACCAAGAATAGCGCTAATTATTACCAAGAATATTGCTAATTATTACCAAGAATAGAACACAATGACAGAAACAGCTTGGCAGTCTCACCAACGAATACAGAGAAGATAGAGTTTAACATTTGATCTACTTTTCAGTTCATGGAATTGATTGATTGAAGGTTAAGGTATACTTTGCTGTCTTGGTAGGGAATTTGGTTCTCTGCCTTCAGTGCTGCGTGGGGCAACCTGTCTGGAGCAGTGGGTGACCTCAGTGCAGCGTCCAGGGACCGTTATCCAGATCTTGAGTCAGGGTCTTATTGTGCATGTATTAGGTTGACAGGGATGGGGAGCAAACCAACCCAGACTCGGGGAGAACTTGCAAACTCCACACAGAAAGGCCCCACACAGTCTGGGATTCAAACACAGGACCTTCTTGCTGTGAGGAAAAAGTGCTAACCACTTTGCCACCGTAACGCCATAACAAATAGTGGAGCATTAATTTTACTCAGAACAACAAATCAGGCAAATGATTTCAGACATAATGTTGCAAAAATATGTTTTGTCAAACTAAATGAAAAAAAGGCAAACTTGTGCCAGTGACAATCTGTTGAACTTACTGCAAGATGTTCATCAAATAAAACTGTCTGTCCTGTCATAGACCAAACTCCTGGTTTAACTTTAATAGTAAACATACATGTTATTATATTTGTATGGGTGATATTAAAATAGTTAGAAACTTCTGCACCATATTGTACATAAATTATCTCTTTTGTATTGCTTTTTCCTTCTATGCCCTCTTTTTATATCATGTATGCATCACTGAGCAATGACATCCAACCACTGACCATGACAAAATTGCAAAGAGCACATCCAGAACCAAGATCTGATATTTATCTCTGAATGAAGGCAGCTGATATTATATTATATCTATATTATATTCATATCTATCTAAACAAAGATATTGTGAAGCTGTGGTGATGCCCTTGTTTGGCTTGGCCCTATTCACCAGGCTTTCAAGAGAAACTTTCTTTTTTTTTTTTTTTTTTTTTTTTTTTGCTGTGAAATGATGCAAATCCTCACTAAAATTATGACTCAGATTGCAATCAGAGCATCTGTCAAACACATTTATGAATGTATTGACCCACTTCATGGCGCTTCTCAACATTGTAATGCTTCAACTACTATGCAATAATGTGCAATAATGTGCATTACATGGCATTTCCACAGCAGCAACTGTAAGCAATGTTTCTGGGCAGGATTGTTATGGGTTTTATCATTTACAATAAAAGCTAGCAGAGAAAAATGCTTTCGGCTTGTCATAGACCCTCTATGTAGGCATCTTGGAAGCCATATTGGAGAGTGAGAACCAGTTAGGGGAGACACTAAACCCAAGCATTTCACCTGGGTGGGTGTGGTTTAGCGGAAAGTTGCCGTGGAAACCTTGGTGCACAAACATGACTCATGTAGCATTTATTTTGACTATAAATATTTAGTTTATTTGTCAAACTGGTCAGGCTAGGATTAGGGAAAGGGTAGGTTAGGATTAGGGATAGAATCAGTTTATTTTATGTTATTAGTACAAGTATGTGGCAGTAAAATATTATTTGTCACATTTTTTCCTCTTACTCTGTGCTGACAACACACAATAGACCAATAAACCAACCCTAGCCCTATCCCTTTATCTCAAACCAAATTTACTCTTTCTTATCCATGAAAAGTTGACTTTAGTCACCAACTGTGTGTGACGTAAGACATTAAGCCCTTCCCCTGGGCAAAATGCCTGTTTTTTAGTTAGTCCCAGCTGGTTAGGTAGCCAAGTGCCGTGACTGGATATAAAAAGTGGATGAGAGAAGAAGTAGATGCAAGAATGCAGTTTTAATAACAACAACAACAACAACAACAACAACAACAACAACAACAATAGAAATAATAATAATAATAATAATAATAATAATAATAATAATAATAATAATAATAATAATAATAATATTTTAACCAATGGAAATGTTAACATAGCCACTTCCTTGTCTTCTCATCCAAATCATCCATAATGTATGATTATTAAAATTATTTATGCTGATGTATGCACAATAGCCTTCTATAGAGTTTATATACATGTTGCAAGCCCAAAAGAAGGATCATTAATTCATTCACTTCTCAGTTAAGCTACAGGTAAGGTGGGTGAAATGTCTTGCCCAAGTACAAAATGACAGTATGCAATGCCGGTAGCAAAGACCAAACCATCAACCTATGGGTTAGTGGGCAAACGTCTCTACTTCCTGAGCTACTGCCGCCCCTCATTGGCAACTAACTAAGATGTTTAGCATTAGCACCGTGTTACATGGTTCACCTTTAGCTGTTTCATCTGTGTTTATTAGCACAAAGACATGTTTATATTTTCTTTATTGTAAATGCTAATTCTTGTACATTTAGGGCATATTTACTAAGATGGGTGCTAAACTGCGAGTGCAGTAAGAAAATATGCTGCCGCTATTAATGGGCGTGTTGCATGTGAATTACTAAGACAAACTGCGTGGCCGGTGACAGGTGCAAACAGATGGGGCGGAACTATTTAAACGGCATCATTGTGTGTATTGTTTTGCGTCATGGAAGGTGCAGAAGTAGAACACAAACGGAAACAAAAATTTAACTAAGAATAGCTGAAAGTGCTGGTGAATAATTTTTTCATCCGTCATGGCAAATAGATCTGCACTGCGTGGCAAACACTCTAACCCTACGTATTTCTTCATTTCTTCTCCTTCGTCTCACACAAATCACAGCAGCCATATCTGTGCAAAAGATTAGCACGTCCTTCTCCAACGTGCTAAATGTATACACTATTTTTGCACGCAAAGTCATGGTGAGCCTTGATAAATAATATTGCGGGCAGTAAATGAATGAATTTGCATTTTCTCCGCCTTCCATTTTGCGCACTCTGGGAAGAACGCCTCAGTTTACAGATTCATTAGGTCATAGGAGCAAAATCTGCATTGCGTTTCGCTCTGCTCCTGTAAGACACGCAAATCTCAACTGCGTCTGGGTTTGCTCCAATTTTAGTGCATCTTATTCAGTAAGCATGCACGCAAACCTTTGATAAATCTGGCCCTTAGTTTTTTCAAGATAAAAAAAATCCCTTTCAAATAATAATTAAAAAAACACAAAATATTAAAATAATTAATAAAAATACAACAATATGAAGTTCTATTAAGTTTACCTATTTTACTATATCTTTTATATTACTTCCATTGCTTGTTTTTCAGTTTCAATAGTTTAATATGAAAAGATGCCATTTATATATAATTATATACTGTATAGCAGCCATTCCCAAAGTCAAGACTGTTGCAGCCCCTATATAACTAATAAAGCAAGTAATTCGTTTCAAACTCAATTTATTTTTATGTACTTAAATTAGTCAGCCTCTCGGGATCACCCTGCAGTACCTACACGGACCCCCAGGGAACCCCTGCTGTATAGTGTATGTAATGTATAGATTGCTGCACGATATGAAAAAAAAGTGATATTTGATAACTATTTTAAAACCTACTTTTCTGACATAGCAAGTTAAATTCACTTTAAACCAAAATGTAAATCCCTGTATTCACAAGTGAAAACATCACCAAAATCTTAACTAAACCAGGAATAAAACAAAGCTAAATTTGACTAAATTAAGGAAATCATCACAGTGTAACAGTGTAAAGCTCTGTCAGATGGAAGACAATAGCATTACTGCGATATATTTAGATTCTTGCAATATCTATACTGCGTTTGCTGATATTGCAATAACGATAAGTTTGTGATATATTGTGCAGCCCTAAAATAATTAAATAATTCCAAGTACGCCCTGTAAAGTGCTGGCATACCCCTGGTGGGCAAACACTGAGTTCCAGGACCACATACTGACGCTATACACTCACACATTCATTTACTAGAGGCAATGTAGAATCACAAATTCACTATCCTGCCATGATTAGCTTCAGTCAAGAGGCCAATCTGAGTTCAATGTCATCCCTTGAGTCTCCATAGTTTAATGGGTTAGGGTTAGTGGGGTGGTCCTAGACAGAGCAGTCACATGCCTATAACATACACAGAGCTGAAAAGGAGGGGGTAGGATGTCCTCATCACTGCCAACAAAGCCATCCATAACAGTAAAATGTACTCAGTGTCATTTCAAACAGTTGCATGTCCGAGTCTCTAATGCAAGCACGACAGATAATTACAGTGAGCGAGTGGTTAATCGATACGTTCAAGGACTTGGCATGTAGCGCTGTCCTTGAAGTGGCCAATTAACAATCGGCACTGGAGAGGGCCTTTGATAAAGACAGTTTAAATATACATCGTCGTTTAAGGACTGACAAATTAGGCCTGTGAGCGGTGGAGAAGCTGCTGAGTATACAATCTTTGTTCATGCATTCATCTTCTTCCGATTATGCCGGCTATGGGTCGCGGGTACTGGAGGCTGTCCCAGTAAACTTGAGGTGGGGTACACTCTGGAAAGTGCCCGGTTAGTTTCAGGGAGAGACACAGAGACATACACAGAAAACTCTGTATTAGACGCTTCTACATAATGAGGAAGGTCTTATATTTTCTTGAATGGACATTTTAAACCCACATCACCACTAGACTGGATATTTCCCTTATGTACAACGCCGAGTGTCTGTCTGGTGGTGTACTCTGCGGTGGCCTGTAACCTGAATCACTTTGAACAAGGCCATACAATACTCTGCACCTGTAATAACAGCCAGTCTGCTGTGTACCGCTGCTGCTGCCTTAGCTTCTTTCAGGGAAGACACCCAAAGGCCACTGGGACAAAAGTGTAGACGTCGATGTAAATGCCCCTGGTGCATACGAGAGGTTACACTGTCTGTGTACATACAGGAAGGAAAAGTATCACCTTAATGCATTTATAACTGGAGTTTTATTGTCTTGCGTGGAAAGCTACATTTCGGAGTAAACACACCTTAATAATGTTCATTATGGGACTAGTGATGCAAGTATTCTGTATTTAGTTTTACTGCAAATAAGATTCAGCATGCTCCAGAGCCGAATGTGTTTTTTTAGACCAGTTAAAACATATTTCTGTGCTTATTTTACCACAGTCTATTTGCTACTGGTTGCTTCAGTCTCTCTTTGCCTGTCCTTTCAAAAAGTTCAGTTGGTGAGTAAAAAACACATTTTGATCTGAATTTTGCTGTGTTCACAAAGGTCTTTCTTGGTATTTAGACACGGACCAAGTACTCCACTAAAAAGTTGATAGTGATGATCCGAATCACTGTCTGGCCCTAGATATTTAACAATTTCTTTACCATTGCAACATGTTAAAGGTGTATTATTATAAAACTTGTAGAAAAGGTCATGAAAAGGGAAATGTTGTTTTGGTGCAGAACATTTTTACAAATTATATAAAAAATGTACAATACTGAATAGAGCTGCACAATACTATGGCGATATGCTTTGACTTTTTTAAGCTTTCTGCCCTGTTATAATATTATCTTATTAAAAACATACCTGGAGTTGTGTTTTGCTTCATTTATGTCTGTTTAAGTTATCCTCTATAAGCATGGCTGTTTTGAGAAAATGCATGTCTCAAAATGCTCTGTTTCACAAAACTGCGCCTCTCCCACGAACCCTCACCCACTCCATGAAGCACTGACAAATCAACAAGCCCTCTACATCCAGTCAACTTTCATTAATTCATCAAAAAAAAAAAAAAAAAAAAAAAAAAAAAAGTCTACAGCTCTGTTTCCACTGATTTCTTATTTCTCAGAGCTATTTTTTATTTTGTAGTAAAATGGCCTCATACAAAAAGTTTAAGGAACTGGAGTAGTGGTTTTCTTTGATTATGTTCAAAAGTTTTCAACACTCTGGTGCCCTTTGCTGGTGTCTTCTAGTACAATTCTGCCATTTCACAGTGTTGACAGTGCTATGAGCACAGTCACATGTGCATATGTGTACAGAGTGTCCATGTCCCAGTGTAACAGGACCCCCCCTCCCTCCCTTTCCTGACAGAGCGGCAGACACAATACTCACTGCCACAGCCGGAGCAGGCCTAGAGCTCCACGTTGTAACTCTGCTCAGGGGGCAAGGGTCTGCTCTGTCTGATCACAAACTTACAGTACCGTTCAGTATTAACGATTGACCATGTGTGTGCAAGTTTGAAGTGGGGAAATTAAAAGGCTCTAACATGGACCTGAGCACAAGATTAATGATTTGAAAACAGAGCTCATGAATGCAACAAATACAGATGTTTATAAGGGTACAAGATGCCTTTTGTCAGTAAAGAATTCAGCTTCTATATTAGTCTTGGACATTTTTCAAAATAATTTTAAAAGGCAGTGGCATTTCTATAATATGAATGAATGTAATTTAGCATAAAAGCCTTCCTTTTATTGTAGTTTCACATTAAGTTAATAGATTTTCACTTTCCTCTGTACAATTTTGCATTCACCTGGGTCAGCATCAGAGACGTTTCTTTATGTTTTCATGACTCACCATACTTAGCTCTAAGCATAATAGTTTACCCTTATCAATGTAATAGGCACAATTGTCAATGCTCACACACAAAATATATATATATTTTTTATTTTATCAGCCACCCTACGGAACACATTGTCCTGCTTTACTGAAAGTGCCTTCAGTGGTAACACATGTATGCATTATGCTGTCTTAGGAAACAAACAAGCCATATAAAATATAAAATACAACAGGTCGTTCTCAAGAGAACGAGATAAATCTCAGCTTGAGTGGATTTCAGTTTGGCCAACCATTTTTCCCAGGAACAGTGGATATATTTTTACAGTTTTATAATGCAATTGTCAAAGTTGCAATCAAGACTTGTGAGGAATTCACTCCCTTCTGTTGAGTCCATTGGCATTTTTACTTGGGACTGTGTCATTTCAAAATGTTGCTAAAATGTGTAAAAAGGTTCTGTTGATCTAGATATTATAGGGGTGCATGATATATTGCAAATGTATGGTTATTGCAATATCAGCAAACGCAATATTCATATCGGAACAATGTCATGTTTTTTTTTTCTGAGTATGCCACTTACCAGTATCTGAAACAAGCATGGTGCTTATGCAGAAGTGTGGCCAGTTTTGCCATAAAACACCAGTATATGCAGTATTGTTAACAGCTCTGTACTTATTTCTGAATGGGGACAGCAACAAAAGCCCGTTATACAAAGACTTATAGAAAAACTTGTTTTGTTTGAATGTGTTTGCTACATCGGACATTAACAGGACTTTATTCTTGTTAAAATGGCAATAAGACAAAGAAAAAAAAATCACACAGCAACAACACAAGTTTCAGCAGAATCAACAGGTGATGAAGGAATCCGAAACTATGCTGGCACTTATATCATCATGGTTAATTCTGAATGGAGTCTTCTTCTGCATAAGGCGCACTTAATCGGCTGCGACAGGTCAGTATCAAGTTAGTCGATTGGAAACAGCTCCCTACGGCTGAGGAACTATACCCTCTAACATTAAAATGCATATGCACTCTATTTACTCATTAATGTCTATAAAGAGAAATCATTTTATGTGGAGCCAAGATAATTATTTTAATGTAATGTATGTTAATGTAATTAATGTAGACCTATGGGCATATGCTCCGCTTTTGTGGGGCAATAATGTGCCTATGTCAAGGCTTGAGTAAAATCAATGCGTAAAGCAGCCCTGGGTAAATGTGAGATAATTAATATAGCTACATGCACTGGATCAGGTTGTAATTGTGCAAGATGAAAAAACATTTGATGAAAAGTCTAAGCTCCTTTTTCTCTTAAAGTCTTTAACCTTGGACTATACTGAAGTCTGGGCTTGAACTACCAGTTGCTGCATTTGGGAAGATTTACAACAGGAGACCATGTGCACTCCGAGTCCGTTCAGCGTTATTAAGGCATGAGGCATTTCCACAACAACAACTCCACATTCAAAGTCAAACGTAACAATCCCATTTAGCCTCTCTACGCCATGTGAAAGCAACACCAAACTTTTATGGTTAACGCTAAAGTTAATCAAGGCACAGCTGCACCACACATGACATCCTGCGAGAAAGGGGTCGAGGTAGAAAAGTGAAGCCGAGCTGCATGTAAAAAAAAAAAAAGAAAAAAAAAAGCTAGTGTTCACATATATTAGCGCTCGGTTTGTAGGTTAAAATAAGAAGCCTGCACTTGTTTTCCTGCAAATAACATAAACTCCAGGGGTAAGTACGCGGAGAGAGTTGGAAGAGCAGCAGCGCGGCGCTTTCCGAGTGAGATGTCACTTCGCATCAAAGCAGATGTCATCAGCTCATATCGCTGCGTTTAATATGCAACACTGCAACTCTCTCATTGTACGCCAGCTTACAGTTTTAACACAGATCATTGTACAAAGTCACTATCAATGATACTTCCTATAAAAAACTCGGGGAAAAAAAGCAACAACAGCGTCCGTTATAAAAAGCAAAAGACTTAAACAAACAAACAAACTCACCCAATGACAAGAACGGTTTGGTTTCCATGTCTGTCCCGGTTGTGGGTTAGCTCATGCCAGCTGAAACGACCGCTTTCAGGAGTTCGTTTTTTGTTTTGTTTTTTTGTCTTTCTCCCCACACACGCACGCACGCACACTCAGGCGGACTGCTCGAGCGCACCACACCGGACCAGGGCGCTGCTGCTGCTGCGGCTGTGGCGGCGGCGGAGGGGTCGGTCGGTCGGTGGTGAGTGACGCGCGGTGCTGCTCCTCTTCTCTTCTTCTTCTTCTTCTTCTTCTTCTTCTTCTTCTTCTTGTTCTTCTTCTTCTTCCAGCGGTGCAGCAGGAGAACTTGGCGGCTCAAAGCGAGGGAGAAAAAAAAAGTGCCAGTCACGGAAAAGATAAGCTAAATGTTTGTAGCCGTGTGTGTATATGTGTGTGTGCGCGCTCAGCTGCTCCGCTCGCAAAGCTGTACTCTCTCCGTCTAACGTGGTGTGTGTACAACAACTCCAACTACTGGATGTGCACTGCTAGAGGGACCTGTGCAAAAAGAAGGGGTACTCCCACCGACGAGCGGCGCGCTGCAGCGACGCCACCTACGAAACTCAGCGCAGCAGCAGCAGCAGCAGCAGCAGCAGAGGCTCCCTGCTCTCCAGCGCTTATCTGCTGTTATTTTAACCTGGTCACATCTGTTGAACTAGGGCTGTTGGCTCACTGGATAGATGTTTCTAATGCGCAGCTAAAGTAATTAGCGTATCTCTAGCTCCAAGCCAATAGCCAGCCCAGTAAAAAAATATAACAAACACCCTTTTTAAAACCTAATAGTTTAGGCTTATTTAATCGTGTTTTGAATCTGATTTCATTCAGTCCCTTCTCAACCACTGACACATTTGAAGACTCTAGCATTATTATTATTATTTTAGATAAGTTAAGCCGGATAGCCTACATGTTACTCATCTAATAAGCTAATTTGGTTTTAAAGTCTTTTACAAGTCTTGCTAAACCCTTTGCATTACAAATTAGCTGCTAGGCTCTTTGCATTTTATAGTCGCTTGTTTTATTTATGCATGCATTATTTCATTTAGTTGCAGTGGTGACATAAAATTTTCTTTATTGTGCTGAAATAAAAGTACTTTACAATAGGTAGTTTTACTTTCACTTAACTTTATTTCAGAGCAAGTGTCTGCACTTTTTATTCCACTACTTTTTTTTTTACAAAGTATTTGGAGCGTTGGTTCAAAATAATTCATTTTATTTTGTGCTCTCATTGTAGACACACAGTAACTAAATATAAAAGATGCAGGAAAGTAATACTCTTTTAGTAACATTAACATTATAGAGACAGAAGACCTCTCTGACAAATTCAGTCTCTTCTACTGGTTTGTTAATGTCATTAGTCATCAGCATATTTCCTCAGCAAAATCGCTCATGTTACTTTTACTTAAGTAGAAATTGTAGAGTTGAATAATGTACTTCCTCCACCACTGAATAAAAGTATTAAAGTACTCACTTTCGAATGTACTTGTTAGTAAAAAAAAAAGTTACTGTTTTGCGCAGATTCAACAACTAATTCATGTGAAGGATTATGATGAGGAAATGTGCTGACTACTCATGGCATTTACAAATCAGTGCAGTAGAAGAGACTGAACTTGCCGCTAGTGTCTTCTGCTACTACTAATAACACTACTTTACTACATCTTTTATATTTAGGTATTGCATGTCCACAATTATGGCAGACGACAATATATAATATTAAACAAACCTTAAAATACTTTGTAGTTTAGTGCTGCCGTATGTCTCAGTTGTAAAGCTGCGGTGCGTATACAGGGCAACTACAGCCTGCCTTGGCATTGTGGGTTTAAGACTGGACTCGGACAATTTGCCCAAAGTCTCTCCCCAATTTCCTATTTTACTCTCTTCTATCAGTAAAACCTAAAAAGTGGCAGAAAAAATATCTTGTACTTCAAACCATGTACTTGCTTTAAAGTGTAATGAAGTGAAAGTAAAATCTACTTAAGTAAAGTACAAATACTTGGAAATTGTACTTAAAGTAACTAAGTACTTGTTACTGTTACGTTCCACCAGTGCTTAATTGTCATAAATTTTACTCGTATGGTGGTAATACAGTTAATTTATTTCATATAGCCTACTGTTTCCATGAAGTTGGAATAATGGAATAATGTTTTTAGACACATTCCAGGCTTAACATTTTTTGTTTTTTGTTTGTTTGTTTGTTTGTTTTGTTTTGTTTTTGTTTGTTTGTTTTTTGCTTTTTTGCATTTTATGAGAGAACTTTAAAATAAAATAAAAAAATCAAAAGTTTATTCCAACCTTATGGGCAACAGTATGTTTGTGAGCTAACCAAAAAACATAGATGTTTAGAAGTAACATGTGGAATGTTGTGCATTCACTCAACCTTAAAATCTATTAGCAGCAGTCTTCTGTGAAAAAGTGATCTAACTTTACATAAAAATACTTAGCATTACCAAGCCATCGATATTGTGTATATATATCATAAACATGATATGTCTTAGAAAAAGGGAGAAAAACACTCTTTTATCTGCATTTGTAACAGTGATGATGCACTTTATAATTAACAAGAGAACACGCCACACTGAAACAACACAACTTTATACATGACTCTCAAACTTTTTACCCCAAGTAGTACCTTCAGAAATATTTGGCTTTCCGTGTACAAGCTTTAATGGATTAAAATGAGCCAACATTTTGACTAACCCAGGCCTAAACCAAAAGATAACACTGATTAAAATGCATTACTAGACAAGGACAAAATGATTACTAAACAAGGTCAAGTCTCGGAATATAGGAGGACTACACCAGAGTGAGGCTGAGGCAGTGGTCTTAACTTTAAATTTATTTACCATCCAGAGCAGGACTAAAAGAGGAATGAAAGTGGTTCTAAATTAAACTAAATTAGGACCTGAACTGCAAAGAACTTATTAGTACCACCAGAAAAAGTCTGCGTACCACCAGTCTGAGAATCACTGATATACACGATTCATGTTATGTAATTTTCAGCACTGCAATTGCAGACAGGAATTTGTTATCAGTGCAGCCTGATGAAACACTTTTAGCAAAATGGTCATTCTAATATCAAAGTTATACAGAGGTACGCAGTGGAAAGAGTGCAGAAAATGTGTATTGAAGAACTGTTACATGGCCAAAAAAATATTCAATTACAAGTAAAGGCACTAGTACCAAAAATGCACAAGTAAAAACAAAAATAAGGAGAGATAATGAGTACAAATTACTTTTTAGACAGTGATGTTCAAAGATGTAATGAAATCTAACATATGCATCAACTGTTTCCAGTTCTGAGCCAGACCGAATGCCCTTTGACCGTGACGATTATATAAATAATTCAAATACAGATCTGTACTCAAAACTTAACCAATAGTAAGTGGTTTTGTGTTGGGCTAAAACAAAGACTACCCTAGAGCTGATCAATAGAGAACAGATGAATCAGCCAGAAAAAGTACTCAGTAATGGGAAAGATGTTTAAAAGTAGTGAAGTAGATTACAGATGACATGGCTTACATTATACTCAATAAAAGTAAAATCACAGTCCTAAAATGTACTCAAAAAATTACAAATTAAATAAAAATACATTTGTAATTTGTAACTTCCACCTCTGGACCTACAAGTTGTTTTGTTTTTTGTTTTTGTTTTTTTTCTAAACAATATGAAATTGCAACAATATAGGACAATATAGAAATTTTGCTGGACTTCATGTGGCTATAATATTAATAATAAGTACTGGGCAGTATCAGTCAATAACTATATACCCAACCTCTCCATGTACTTATTCAAATAGTGACTTTGGGGTATTAGTACTTGTCTTGAAAAATAAGGAATATACAATAGTACTTTTTTGCACAGCACATCTTCAAATTTAGATATTACTTATAACAGACTGAAAGAAACAGTAAACACTCAATCAAAACATTGTTGTAACAATGAAAAATATTTTCATAGTCTTGTGCACAAGAACAAAGTGAAACCAGACTAAAAGAGTTAAGCAACATATTATTTTCTCTTGTCACAATGTGAACAATGTGAATACTTCTCTTTCCACTTCTGTTGCTGTTTACCATAGCCATTGTATGAGCAGCCAGAAATGAACTCAAAAAAAAAAAAAAAAAAAGGAAATTCATAAATTTATTGCAGATGCATACAACTTTGTGGATATTTTACATGCTGCAGAATCATCCCAAGCTCTTAAAAGTATCTAAAAGGAATTGAATTTGATGGCAAAATTCAAGGATACAATTTATGAGCAATAATTATATTAATTTCATCAGTGTAAAAATTTCAGCTTGGAACATACAGTAATTATATAGCTGTTTCTGTGTTCACGCATTCATCTTCTGCATTTTCTGCATTAGGTAGTCAGGCGACTGGAGCCTATCTCAGCAACTATGCTTAGACTAGACAGGGACAGTTGGGAGAGACTATGGTTTTATTGTCCCTGTAAGGAAATTTGTTCTTCATCTTTCAATGCTGCTAGGGCAACCTACTCCTGACAGGGCAACTAAGGCAACCTGTCAGGAGCAGTGGGCCACCGGTGTGCAGCAGCCAGGGACTTCCTGGTCAGGAGTACTTAGCTGGAGGATTAGCCTATTGTGCATGTTTTAGGTTGATGCGAGAGACAGGACTAACTGGAGGAAACCCAGACACAGGGAGAACATGCAAACTCCACACAGAAAGACCCTGCCTGCACAGTCCGGGAATCAAATCCGGGACCTTCTTGCTGTGAGTTGACCACAGGCCACAGTGCAAAGCTGACCATTATTTTTCATATTCACAAGCCAGTGGACCATTTATTCTATTCCCAAGCCCTGGTGAATGGGAATGGTTGCATCAGGAAGGGCATCCAGCATCAAACTTATTCCAAATCTATGTGCATTGATCAATTAATGCACAATAGGAGGCAGTTAATTTGCTGTTGTGAAAGGAAAGAAGAAGCCCTCATTATACATAAGGAATTATGACTGGGCAGGTATACTTTTAATAGCTTATACAATTTGCTTATACCATTACTTCATTTTGCTGAAAAATGGATAAGTCTGGGTCTTTCTACCATTCCTTTTAAACTTCTTTTTTGAGTGGCATTACAATATCATTTTGCCTATAGCTCTCAGCCTGTTATCCGATCTCACTGTCCCCAGCTTTCTTTTCAATGGTAACTTGTGCCTCATCCAAGCCACCCACACATCCCATCCATCAACATATTGCACTCCACACATTGGGTCCGGCATATGTTTTGCAAAATTCAACATGTCTTCCTTTAACCATAAAATCTTAAACGTAGAAGCCAGTTTACATCGAGCTCCTGCAGCCATTCTTTAGGCACCTGTAATGAGCCTACTCCTATTAAAGCGCTTGAAGGTGTGCACGTTTGCTATACCCAGGCGTGATACATAATTAATGCAATGTGTGGCACATCAAAGATCAAAGGCAGTTATGGAGGATAAAAAAAAAAAAAAGGTATGACTGGGCACTGATTCAAGGTGTGTTTGTGCAGGCATTAAGAGTCTGCATGCCTCAGAGGAAATTAAGCTTGAGGTTTTTCCACACCATGCTTGGATCGTCGACAAATCTATCTTTTATCCAAGCCATAATCAATCACTGGTTTTATGGTGTTTGATGTTCTGTGGCTTAATTGAGTGGGTAAATGCTCATTGAGGAGACAGAGGGAGAGGCGATTGGGCGTCCCATTTGTTCTCAGTCCGAAAAGCTTCTTCTCCTTCTTCCCTCGGGCCTCTTCTTTCTCTCTCTGTAATGGAAGACAGACACAACAGGCTTTTTTTTTTACCAAGCGCCTCGATCAAACCGCACTTCTCTCATCTGGCCCGCTACACCCAGCTATTTAATCCCCCGACTTTAGGCCATGATTAATAGTGGTCCGACCTTTCACCTCCAAACGTATAAATTCTCCAGAGGGCCCTGGTGGCTCCTCTCAGCGCCTCACACTTGTGCTGTCATACATCTTAGTCAGTCGTGAGGTAACTTTGCCAAAGTCTTCTGTCATCATCATTTCTTTTACTGGAGCTTGTCCTGGAGCTGGACATAGCCTCCAAATGTGAAAAATAATGTGACTTGACAAAAATGCTTGAGAAGAGATTACAAAAGACACACAAAGGAAATACAACACAAAAAACCATTTTAGAAGCACTTGGAGAGCGCAGATCTCCAACAAGGCCTTGCCCTTATCTTGCAGTGGTTATGATATTGTAGCCTGGCCAGCGAGAGCCAGCCACTTTCTTTGTGAGAGACAAAGGGTCTGGTTCCTCTGCCATAAGGAGTCTTTTCCAAAATTTGATTTGGAACTGGCCTATCTCCAGTATGTCATAGAAAAGTGGTAGATACTGTATCTTCTATCAAAAATAACCAAGTTGGCACTGACATAGAGCTAATTTTACAACTTCTCTCACCTCTGTTTGATGCCGGTAAGTAATTTCCTTTGTCACCTGTTGATTCTACTGAAGTCTGCTTTGTGTAGAACAGAGAAAAAAAAAATCTGACTTGCCAGGCTTGTACTTGCACTTGTATCAATCTTCTAGTACAGTGGCAAACGCCAGTGGTGGACGAAGTACTCAAAAGCCATACTCTAGTAAAAGTACTGTTACTTCAAAAATAATATTACTTAAGTAGAAGCAAAAGTACTGAACAAAAATTTTATTTCAGTAAAAGTAAAAAAAAAAGTATTTAGTATGAAGTTTACTTAAGTAAAAAATACATTTAAATGTTTTGGCAAATTATTATTCTTCTTCCTTCCCAGGTTTCAACCCCAGAACTTTCTGTTTGCAAGTCAGATGTGCTACCCACTATACGACAGAGAACCAAAAACTACTTTCATTTCCTTTCACAAATAAGAGTTTTACTCAAGTAAAATTAAAAATAAAATCATCCAAAATTTACTCATGTAAAAGTAAAAGTGTGTTCTACAAAATGTACTAGTAAGTAAATTACTTGAGTAAAATTATCTAGTTACTATCCACCACTGGTAATGCTCTATCCATGGACATCTGGGAGTTTGGATTCAAGTGCCTTGATGTGTAGGATTGGCAAGTTTGTGGTTCAGGGCTGTAGAAATCAGCCTAGCTAGCCATCCTTTTATTTTGATTATAGAAAAAGAATTAGCCTGGTAGTTTGTCTCCATGGGGCAGAACAAATGGAAGCAGACTAAATATAAATCAGACAACAGGGGGAGTACCAACATACTCCAAATTTGAAAAAAAAAAAAAAAAAAAAAAAAAAAAAAAATATATATATATATATATATATATATATATATATATATATATATATATATATATATATATATATATTTATATTTATATTTATATTTATATGTATATTTATTACATAAAGCCCGCACCACAATTATGATTGGCAGGTATGATTGATTGAAAATGCTTTAAATCCACTTCAGTTTTCTGAAAAAGGGAATGGGTTAACAGGCTACCAAAATCTTTCTACCATTACTTTAAATCTTCTTATAAGATCAAAACTGGCCCACTGATTGTTTTTGAAAAATAGCACTTGTATCTTGTCTGATCTTGTCTTTTAAGGTGTTGCTACTCTATGGTATCCTGACTTGATACATATCAGTGTTTTCTACAACATTACCTAACACCTATCCTCTTACTGGCCTCAAGCCTTCCCCTGAAATCCTAATTGCAATATCTGTTGTCTTGGCTCTTTCTGTCTCCTTTAGGCGAGCTTGTTTGGGCCTCAGGTGATGAGAGACCACCATAGTTACGCTACAATCTGCTACGGTTGCTTTGACAGCCCCCCCTTCTCCTCCTCTTTCCCTCTCTTTCTCTTAAAGTGGGTGATAAATGAGACAAGGGCCTTTTGGGTCGTCTTTGTACTTTGACCATTCACAACAAGCTCATTCGTAAAACTTATTATAGCCTCTTTCACTGGTAATGACAATGGTTTTCAGTGCGGAGGAATGTAATGGTGACATGTACATACGACTTCAAACGATGTCTGGAACTAATAATTACTTTCATTTTCAATTCATCAAAATGTCAGAGGTAAGTAGAAGAACTGTTGTTTTGGCAAAAGTTATTGAGCAGGTTTAACTCATAAATTAAAAGGGACTAAGAGCAGTAATTGAAAGCCTCTGTGCCATACATTTTATTTAAATGACATGCTAATCGCTTTCTTTATAAATGCTGTATATAAAGATGGGTAATGTTAATGTTAGGATAGTGTGACCATTACAAATATGAACATGTTTGAATTTGTCCTGCCCATTTATACCATTGGCAAACAAACTGTGGGACAAAGTATTCATGAAACTTAAAAGAACACACTGAATAATCCAGCCACAAATGGTCATAAACCAGTGTACGTGTTGTTCCAGTCTCAAGCCTGGATAAATGGAGAGGGTTGCATTTGGAAGGGCATTCAGAGTAAAACATGCTAAACTAACATGCAACAGGATTTGCTGTGGCGACACCAGAAGGATGGGAAAAAAAGCATGTCAGGTTTGGATGCAAAGCAGGTCATGCTCCAAAAAGTTGAAATATAATTGTATAGTAATGAATGAAGATATACTGTTATTTTAATTGGTGATATTTTTCTTGTTGAAAACATATAAAATAAATCATAAATAAATAAATAAATAAATAAAATAAGAAGTTGATTTTCAGATGTTTTAAACCACCTACTACAACTGCCAGTAGTAGAAATGTTATACAATTAATATAATAGTTTAGATGTAATTATCTGTACATAGTTTGGGAGACATTTTACAACATTTCAACATTAAAGGTCCTCTATTATACTAAATTGACTTTTTCAAGCTTTTAAACATGTTAATTGTTTGCACCTCAAAAACATACTTGGAAATGCTCGGTGTCATTGCTCTATGTAGACACGTGAAACCAGAAAGTGCTCCTGCGCGTGTCTAAAGCCCATACATTGTCACCAAACTCATTCTGATCATTTCAGCACTTTCATTGCTGCCGTACGAGGAAGTCAGTCTCGTCTTATGTGTTTTTTTAGCATCATGTTGCTAATGGCTGTGGTAAATAGCCATTTTATGCTCTGTCCATTCCCCAGCATTGCCAAGCATTCTTTGTAAAGTCAAGGTAACAGCTCCCCAAAAGGAATATCAATCCAAAGGTGTACAAACTTTTAAAATCATTTAATCAATAATAAAAAGCAATATAATATAAGATCATTAAGATATATGTATGCTAGTACACCACTACATGCAGAAATGTACATATACAAATATATAATCAGAACAGTGAATGATCCATACAGCCTTTTTTTGATATTTTATTTATTTATTTTTACTTTTACAGTCTAAAATGTATTGATATGAATATAATGTACACACAGTATAATTAAGAATTCCTATGAACTGAATTGATCTTTTTGCCAATAAACTTAACATCACTTCACCTGGTTCCACTCCAGAGCACCTCTGATTGAGAGGTGTGTGTATGGGGGGAGCACTATGATCCAAACACAAGCCCATGAGCTCATTATACCGTTTGCTGAGGTGTTGTGCATTGTCCGCCCTCAGGGAAAGTCTTGATCGTCACCAGCCTGGGTTCACATTCCTTAACCCCAGAGGTCACCGCTGTGTCTGAGGATAGGGCTGAGGCAACTTCCCCCTGCGGAAATCCACAAGAGCTGACACAGGGAACTGCTGTAGAGGCAGGAAAAGGGACCACCACACACAAAGACTCCTGCATGCATGCTCCCAATATGGATGCTTTGTTTCAATTAGTGAGAACTGTTGCAGACAAAAGACATGTGGAGGACTTGCATTTCACACACTGCCACCGGCTGAAATAAATGCTAAACATCCATCCACCTCCCAAGGCATGGCTGTCCAAAACTCAACCCTTAATCAATTTTCAGATATGTTTTAAAGTTTTTCAGATGAAATATAACTCTCGACTTTACCAAAAGGGAATTTATGGACTGTACATTTCCAAGTCTGATTCAGAGAGCCAAATATTTGATGTTAGAAAAAGCATTAAGGACCTGCAGTATAAAAATATACAATGATGCTTGACATCTTCTTAAGGTAAAATATGTAGAAATATAGTAAAGCCCCTCATCACCCTAAATAATCATTAGTCTGTTTATAAAGTGAAAATAATTAGCAAAACAAAACATTGCAGAAAATCTACTGGCAGGAGGTAAATTCTAAAAGCAAAGCACTGGATTGTGGGTACCATGCACTACCCCAACATGCTTTAGTCTGATTCATTAAAAAAGTGAATAAATCCTAATATCAAGCAAAACATTCAACAGTTTTTTTCATAGACAGCAACAGTGATACTATTCTGGCCTTTGAAAAATGAAACATCTTTAATAGATAGATAGATGATAGATACATTTATTGTCACAAAAAAGTACAGCGGAATTGTGTTTGGAGCAAGCCTCCGGGGCCGCAGCTAATAGAGGTGTAACAATACATTTTTTGCCATACTTAGAATTCAATTAGAATTGTTTTGATCTGTTTCTAAAACAATATTGGTTAATTTAGAGCGAAACAATTCAATATGATTCAACGCCTTTGTATTGATACAATCAATACAGAAACCTTTTTGCCAAAAATTACAAAAATATACTTTCAAGTCTACCATCAAGGCCAGGTTGATTATGTCTAGCACACAGAGAGCAAAGCAAAGAAAAAAAAAAAAAAAAAAACCTAAGAACAGACATGCTGATTTATTTTAACATGCACATTTCTAACATCGTCATTTTCCATATTATTATTTTTTCTCCATGTATATTGATCTACTCTATCTAGAAAACTGTGATGATTTGATACAAGCTCATGCGTATCTGCATAGATGTATCATAGGAATAAAAAAAATATACATCAATCTAATCTTTAACTGCCTGTTATCTTGTAATGGGCTCAATCTTGGGCTGCTGTGTGAGAATAACTGTATGCTAAATTAGCTACAACCTTAATTTTATTTGTGTAAAAACAATATACCATTAGCCCCTCTGTACATGTCATTCTGTGCATAACCTAAGTATTCAGTGTGTAGCCAGCAAAAGGCTGTTCTTATACTGACAGTACATATAGCAGCTAAATATTAGACCCCTTGCTAATGTTCTCTGCTCACTCACTGACAGCACGTATATTGCACTGGTCTATAAGCAAAATGTATCCGGAACAAAAGTAGTGAATTTTTTCTTGGATTAGGTCACTAATAAAGAAAAAGTAAGTCAGAAGTGCAGATTGGCTATAGTTTCCAAGAAACAGTATTGGGTCACAATAGGAAATTTATGCAAAAAAAGGCAAAAAAAAGTTTATCAGAAGGTACAGTGTCTACAAGCTACCAGTTCTATCTGAAAGCCTGTCTGCACATTCCAATACATTCATTTTAATATGTCTAGAGTTCTGACATAAAATGTTTTGTTTTTATTTGCAGAAATCTCTCTCTTGGAAGTGGACAGAATGCATGCATGTAGAGAAATTAAATATTTTCAAAATATAAATATTATTTTTAAGCAAAAATGCCTAAATCTATTGTATAAACAGATGCGATTTTGATGTGAAACAATACCATTAAATATCTTGAATACATTAACTAACCAGCACAATTATCAATTGATTTTCAGTTCATCTTATCAAAATAAATGAGATTTAGCCACTTTTATCTCAGAAGCAGATTGAGTCCAAAAATTTGTAGACCAGTGTTGTCAACCATTATTTGCAATACTGTTTAATCTATTTGTGACTTTTAGACATTTTTTCTTTTATTCTTTCTTTCTTTTATTGAATCCTGTTAGCCAATAGGTTACCTTACCTTGCTCAGCAGCTAGATCCTCATGAGATTTGTGAGGAGTGTATCTTAAAATAATAATAATAATAATAATAATAATAATAATAATAATAATAATAATAATAATGCATTAGTCTTATATACAGCTTTTTTAGACACTCAAAGTCATTTTTGAGTGTCTAAAATCATTCATTCATTATTCATTTACTCCTCAGTCATAGTCAGTGGCGGAAGCGTGGCTGCCATTCTGCGCCTACAGCCGCACCGACCAACACCAAACACGTGATTACACTGACACATTCATACAGGCAAGGTGGGTGAAGTGTCTTGCCCAAGGACACGATGACAGTATGCAAAGCCGGCAGTGGGGTTAGGGTTAGCCAACCTTTGGGTTAGTGGGCAAACATCTCTACTGACTGAGCTACTGCCGCCCTATCTTGTCCTGTTCAGGGCAATGAGTTTGGATCTGCAGCACTGGTTGAACAACTTGTGGCAGTACTGACACTTATGTTTAGCTTTGCAAAAATGCTTTATATGAAATCCCTCACAGATAGTTCTTTAAAAGGCAAGAATCTGGTTAGCCAGGGCACATGTTTTTGTCCATGTTCTACAAAAGTACCTACTTGTTAAAATACAAGACAATACAACAGAAATATAGTGGTTACATCTTTAGTGGTATGCTTGCTATTCTCCATAAAATCTGTATTTTTTTCTCTAACAGATGACATTTTTTACATACACTGACATGCTTACAAAGCTCTACTGCGCCTGTTTTCGCAGACAGACTTCATTTCATTGGAGGTGATAAGAGCTTTGTGAATATCTGCCCATCAAATTGAGCTGATGGATGGGTCGAATCCAGGCAGAGGGCCAAGAAGCGGTAGTTAAAGGGGGAAAAAAAGACACACAATATTTTCCTAAATGATCAGGCCCCATTCCGCTCAGGGCTGTTATCAATATTGAACATTACATCAGCAATATCACAGAGTTGCCACACTGGGCTCCAGAGCCTGCCTCAACTGGAGCATCTCAAGCCCAGGCATGCATCATTCTTTAATATGGTATTAAAGTGAAATTGGCTACATTTAAACAGACAAGGCAATAAATCCCGCAGGCACTTGGCAGGAGCTGGTTTTATCACAGAGGGAGAATGGCTGTCCCTGTGGAGCACCGTATTCTTACCTACCATCCAGTCCAGCGTTATTGCGCCATGATGGAGGTGCCGCAGTGCCTGAGCCGACAGATTGAGGTGGTGAGTTATGGCTGGGTAAAGGGTTGAAGGTGTAGTCAAGTATTTTTGGGACTGGAGCTACAAGACAAAGAGCTGTATGCACGTTATGCCAGGAAAGGTTGGGTTTTGAATACAACCCAAGCCGCAAATTGCCTACATATCCATCATACCAATGAAGTAGTGTAATTAGCATGCTGTTTCTTGTAATATGGCCCCAGTACAAGAGCAAAGTAATGACATTGGATGAGGCAAAAGTGTTCTGCAAAGACAATTCAGAAATCCATGCCCTTTAATATGTTATTATAGACCCAATCTGTTCATGTGCAATAGCAGACTGTAAATATTAGAGGGTGTAATTTGCCCTCCTGACTGACAACAAAGAAATATTGGATTCTATCTTTGGACCAGTCAACACAGTCTCTCTCATTAACCGAAGATGTGTGTAAATTGAATTGGTGAATCTACAACCTGGCCAATCTGGATCTCCTACTTTCTTTTCAAAAGCAGGAGAGACTGGATCCTCAGCTGTATGGAGAAGTTTCCAATCGACTCACTGGATATCAGCCTATCACAGTCGTTTATCTGCAGCGTGTCTTAGAAAAGCGGAAAAAGATATCTCCTATTATAAATAACCAAGATGACGCTGGATTAATACAAAGCAAATTTTATAACTTCTCTCATTTGAATAACGGCATTTAGTGCTTTCCTTCGTTGCCTGTTGATTCTGCTGAAGTTCACGTTCTGGGACAAGAGTGAGTCTGGCTGGCCAGGGTATAGTTAATCTAAGTTGCCACTAGTAAATGAATGGTTGTCTGTATGTGGATGTTTCTAGGCGTCAGCGCTATTCCAGATAAATAGGACAGATAAGGTTTTGTAATGACATAACAGCCATACATCAGGAGTACCTCATTAGTCTATTGTGTAGATGAAAATGGTTTGAGGTTGATGAGGAAAACTGAAGCCCCCATCAAAAACCCACCTGAACGCAGGGATGAACATGTAAACATCGCATAGAAACACTGAAGATTCAAACCAGGGATCTTCTTGCTGTAAGGCGACAGTGCTTGCCACAAGTGACACAATAATGCAGTGACCTACCACCTACTTGCCTAGGTTTTTTAAGAAAAAGGTTATAAGAAAGACATTTTATTGTAAACCAATCAAAAATACAGTAGACTAGTTTACCCAGAAGTACACATGTGAAAAATTACTTTACATTGCATTTCACAGACAAAGTCCATTTTGCTCCAGTAAAAGCATGTAGAAGGATTATATGAAATAGTTTTTTTCCCCTCCTTTTTACAGAGTATGGATGCTTTGTTCTCTCTTCCACAGACAACTGATGGATCTCTGTCACAACTGGAGGTACCTATAGCTAAGTACACAGTAGCAAAGGTTATGGAACCTGGCAGTGGAGAGCTGTATTATGTATATTTTGTATGTTCTTCTATCTGAAAACATACAAAGCATACTGGCAAGAGATTTTTCCACATTTTCCACATTTTTCCTTATTTTTTTTTATATTACAGGATATGAAGAATTTATCATCCTGGGACATACTGAAGTGGCCTTCTCAGTCTCCAGATTTTAATCTGATTGAAAATCTTTGGTGGAATGTAAAGAAGGCAGTTGCAGCAGCACGGAGGCTATCACCGAGGCTTTCAGTCAGGAGGTATGAGGTGCCAGCTTTTACCAAAAATGTTTGTTAGGAGTATTAAAAGTTAAAAAGTGCTCAAGTGCTGAAGATAAGGGCGGATTAATACTGACCATGGACATTTGTTAAATGGATCACATTTTTCATTTGAATTTAAAAGTTAAGTCTTCCTTTGTTTTGAACTCAGATATCTAACAATAAATAGATTTTGTTGTTTAATGCATTTTTTTGTCATCATTATCTTTCATTCACCTCATTACAATGAGGTGAGGTGGCTGAACATTTCTGATTGCAACTGTATGTCCTGTATGTGTTGGAATATTTAAAGTTTTTACAATTTTACACTAAGAAGCATGTCAACAATTTTTGGATGCATTCTAATGAACCTTGGCCGATCTTCAGAAATCCTGCCTTTCCAAAATGCTGCTTTCATACCCAGTCTTATTTCTGACCAGTTGCAAATTATATTTTTTTTTCCTGCACTTTTTTTTTTTTTTTTTTTACAGAGCTGTATTGATGCATTGTTTTCTTTTCGTCTACAGAGAAATGGATCATTGACAATTGGAAGACTCTATAGGTACCACCACAGCTAAATATTCACATCAGGGATTTGACAGGGTCTTGGCGCACTAAAGACAGGAGAAGAAACCTTTACATTGCCATAGTTCACAGAAGTACTAACTAACCCTAACCCTAGCAAAATTATACTAACAGCAGCAACTATATTTCATTTTTTTCCCGTTCACTTGTTGTTGCTCAATACATTTGGGAACATGTCCCTATCGTCCACAGCTCAATACTCTCAGTGTAAAGCTTAATAATCTTGTGTAACGCTTCTGTTTAGTTTCTTAATCCACTCCTCCAAAAGTAATGTCGAATTTATGCAATCTCCCAAAAGCTTTTACCCCATTTCACTCCCAAAAGTTAACCTTAAGACATACGCCAGCTCTTTTAAAATTAGTCTTAGCAATGGAGGAGTAACAGAAGCCAAGATGTTGACCTAAAAATACTTCTCAAATGACACATTAGGGAGATTAGCATTGCCGCAGAGCTCAGATAAGCCTTGGGACCTATGTGATGTTGGTCAATAGACATGTCCTAATTGACTTCCCCTCCGGTCGGTACAGTACAGCTCAGTGGAGTGCAGCCCTGTTGGACTTCAGCTGGGTAAACATTCCCCGCCGGGGCCAGAGATCTTGTGTACACAAAGGGCACAGCGCACGTTCACTGAAAGGGGCCCCACAGACGATGGATGGTTCAGTCGGGCCACAGTCCACGTGGGCACAGCAGTCCAAATATGACAAGAGACTGCCTCGTCTACTGCACGCATCGATCTGTCCACAGACTCAAGAGGCTTTTGAGGTGAACTTTTCAGAGTGGTTGGAGAGTTGGAAAGAAACAACTTTTGATGTGCTCTACTTACGTTGTACAACAAGCTATGGTCCCTCTTTTTCTTTCAATTCTCTGTTTCTTTAAAGGTCCCTTATTATGCTAAAGCTTTTTCAGCTTTTAACCATGTTATAAAGTTGTTTACACCTCAAGGACATAGGTAGTATTTTTGTTTTATTTAAGTATATTTGAGCAATCCTGTTTGGATATTTTCAGAGCTTAAATTGCCATCACTACGAAGAAGTCAGCTTATTTATATATCTGTTATCGTCATGTTGCTAATAGCTGTGCTAATTAGCCATTTCATGCTCTGTTCAGTCCCCACTGTTGCCAGCAGGGGGTGGCAGACACCTAATCCAAGCATTTTCCGCAAAGTCAAAGTACCAGCTCCCCAAAAGAAGATGTTTTCCATACATATACATTATTTTAAGTTACAAAACGTGAAACACTAATACAGAGGTGTCCAAAACTATTTCAAAAAAGCCTTAAAAAAGCATAACATAGGACCTTTAAAAACAGAAAGGAAAAACAAAGCAGAAATAAGTCAGATCCTTCAGAACCATATTGGAAATAGTCACATTATTTCTAACAAAAATATAATTACTCTGTAGAAGCATTCAGAGAGCACAGATCTCCACCAAGACACTGCCCCTAAAGATAAACTGTATTCCCCAGACCTAGACTTAAATCAGAGATACTATAGTTCCATTGGGCCACAAATATTGTATCCCTCAAGATGGTATAGAATAGCACAAAATACTGGATAAAAGAAAATCCCAAATCCAGACAGCGATCCGAAACCACTCCAAAAACTAATTATTTCTTCCTTGGCTGATTACTGACCTTTCCATTACTGACCATTTCATTCAAATCTGACCTTTACTTTTTGAGTTATCTTGCAGACCAACCCACCAACAAAGCTACACTGGCAAAAGCATTATCTCCTTGGTCGAGCTAAAAAAACAACTCACGTGTAAGTAGCTTATGAAATTACCATTAGAAGCAATTACTTCAATGATGGTTTATTCAAATGTGCTTATTGCGCTCCTCTGTAGTATATGAAGACTGTCACTTATACACAGCTCACTAAACCTCTCCTTTTTTTTTTTTTTTTTTTTTTTAGATTTTTAGAAATAGAAACAGATGACTTCATTGGAGTTAGAAGACGACCGGCTCAGCCTACAGGATTATACAAACATGCGTAAATAATGAAACTTAATACTACTCTGGGTATGTTTTTGAGGTGGAAACATTATAACATGGTTAAAAGCTCAAAAAAGGTGCTGTTACAACATTCAATCCGGTTAAGAGATTTTAGATTTTTTTCACTATTAATCTCTACCATTAAATATTTTTTTCCCAAATAACAATTTCTGTGAGTTGTACTTGGTAAATTCATGAATACAAACAAAAAAAAATTAGGGTCAAAGTACATTTAATTTGGGAGTTTAGAAAAAAACCAAAAACTTTTACTTCCTCAGCTGCTTCTTTTGACTTCACAGTCACTATTCAATCAGTAACAGTGAAATAGTAATTTAGATAAATTCAGTAGAAAAATGTTTTCTTGAAAAAAAATAAATAAATAATAATAATAATATAATCATATATCATATATCATTAAAAAGTACTCAACCAAATCATACCTTTTTTTATTGAAATGTAAGTTAAAAATTCAAGTTCATGTACTTAGTTTCCTAAGAATACCTCTACTCGAGTGAAGATTTCAGCTGCTCCACCCACATTTGCCACTTACTGCACAGTTGTTTGTTGAAGCGGTCACAAGCACGCTGCAGCTGGCGCTCTCTCTCACACACAGCATATGATTAAGTGATCCTCAGACCGCCTGCCAAGGAAATCGAGTCAATGGTGCTTGAAAGAGACAGAGAGCGGTTTGAGTGAGAGGAACATTAGACTGAAGTGGAGTAAAGGGACACCTCTTGTGCGGCTTCCTGCCTGCACACCTCCGGACCGTTACAGTCACACCACAAGAAACAAACACATATGACTCATGCTCTACTGATGTGATGTCCATATAACATTCTCCAAGTATTATTTTGTGTTTGAAACAGGGACCAGTGAGCTTCAAATACACTGAAAACTTTAGCTGTTACTTTGTTCTTTTTAAAGTGACATTGCTAAAGATTTATATCCAACAAAATTAACAAAACTAAAACTAGGCCACTGTGGTATAATACTAATAACCTACATGACATATCACTTGAGTTAAAAAGGCTAGCTTTAGTTTAACATTATTTATCTGCTATAACCTTGCTTACCTTTGTACCTTTTGCTTCTTTCTTTTTCATTTAGTTTTAATTTGTTTTTGTTTGTTTGTTTGTTTTTTTGCTTTGTAAGCAGATATAGTCAATACTGAAGTAACAACAACCATTCATTGAGTATTAATAGTGAATCTCTGAATGTAAAGAGTAGATTACATATTTAAGTATTTCAATTATATGATATTACTTCACTAAGCTCATTTTTAAAACATTAAGGCGGTGTCAGTATTTAAAAAGACAAGAGTAAATCCAGGTGTTGGTGTGAGGCTGGAGGTAAAGCTGTATTAGCTTCAGCAAACAGGAGACTACTTTCAGTTTACCGCCAGCTTTCTGTGCAATAAATTTACTTCTCTGCTCCACTGAACTACATGTTGACCAATAACCATATAATCACATGAGTTTATCTAATGCTTAATCCAGTTTAAACTATATAAGAAATATTTTGATTCTCAAAGTGAGGTCAGTACTTTGCTAAACTTGAAACAATTGTTGCTAACATACTGTTGCTTGCTTTATTTTTAGAAAAAGTTGCCACAACACTGAGCTCATTCTTTCTTGGAATACGGCTGTTTATCACTAGAACAAGTACACATTTGATTTAAAATAACATTTTCCCTTTTATTTCTGTTCTTTGGCTTGTTGTTTTTGCCTGAGTGAGGATTCTCCCTCGCCAATCAACACGCAGCAGTGCATAGCTACACCTTTTCCAAAACAATCCAAAGCAAACCCAGAACAGGACCCCCTTGCCAAGAGCGTGCCAAAAGTAGAATGGTTTGGTGTGCTTTCTGGAGCTGCTTCGGACTGCTTTGGGAAGTGGAAACACCCCCAACCCTGCCCGACCCGTGCTGTACCGATGATACTTACAGAATGCAATTTCTGGGCTTTGGATTTATGTATTAAAAATGTTGGAAGGTTGCATAGATGCTTTGAATTTATTCAATGTTGTGCACCCCTTAGAGTTGACTATATATTTTTTTGTGCCAGCAGTGTTGTGTTGATAACATCCATAAACAAAAACATGTTTTCTAATAATTTTTGAATTTTATCATGTTCTCACAAAAACTATGGGTTTTTATTTCATTTATTCTGCAGTGGTGGCCTTGATTTGGGCAGAGCTTTGAATGTGTGAAAACAATTTTCAGCTACTTACTGAAAGCAACTTGACAATGCCTTTTAAAGCTTGAAGGGCAGCTACTGAACTGGCTGAACATGTCAGACTTCACTAAATCGATAAAGCAAATAGAGAGCCTAATGTGGCTGAACTCTCTTAAAATGCTACAGTTACAGTTAACCTCATGAATGATTTCCCTGACCCTTGGATCATTTGAACCTTCTGAGCCACATCTAAAGAATCCTCTCAGAAAATTCTACTTGTCCTGCGCCATGAGACTAGAGCTAATGTTTGCAAAAGGCCCATCTGAACGAGGCTACAACTCTGTGATTATTTACTATATTTATTATGTTAAATATTGTGGCTAAGAGAGTCTTCAGAGCAGCATTGCTTTTCTAGCTGTGTATCATTGCTGAAACCTTTGCAGCCCATACTTAGCACTCCTCTTTGATTCTCTGCCAAATACCACATTAAGCCCCTTTTATATAGGACACGATGGGCAGCACTTGAAATTGCATTCATGTGTATTTGTCAGCACGGCACAAGAGCGCACTGGCTTGCTTTCAAGCTGGGCACTGTGACCCAAAAGTGTAACTAAACCATTTTTAGGGGAGCAATCGTACCCCCAAGTTAAGATCTAGCACACCTAAGTCTAACTGTTATTTTCCAGTATACATGCAACAAATAGAACATTATAAAATATAGCTTTCGTGATATACTCACAAGAAGATTGTGACGTCCTGACTTTTGCTAGCATGGTATAAGATGGTGTGGCTAAATTGTGTTTTAAAAACCTAGCCTCTCTTGCTACTTGCTATCACCACTTCTGCATCCATCCTATGTGAAAGGGGCTTTAGAAACACTTTTATCATACATAGTAGCTCATTAAGTAGGAAGGGTTGTCTGATAATCAGGAGGTTAGCGGTTCACCTCCTTCATTCACCTTTTTTCTTACCCCAAGTGTATGTAACTTGGGTGTGTTTGTGTGTGGCTGGAACACTGTAGCATGTAGAAAATCTTGCAAAAGGTATCTTGCATCGACAATACTTTAAGCACTCGATATAACTTTCAGACAACTATGAGTCAAAAGTCATTTGTCGGAGTGATGTGAAATGTTGCACAGTAATTTCATGTGTGATCTGGATTTTAGCCAAACACCACTGTATGATCCAGTACATTGATATGCAGCTGGAGATCCAGGTGTTCACGATAAACCATTTCGGCGACACTTCTTTATTATTATAATGTTAATGTGACATGTGATGTGACCTTTGATTATTTAAAATCTGTTTATAATGGCTTCCACAAGGCTTGGAAATGCATAAATTACTTGCTGCCGTACATTTCAAAGTTCAAGCCAAAAAGAGGACAGGCCTATCTCCAAAGTGCTCATGCACAGCAGCTTTATCTTGTCAGCAGACTACTGGAAGAACAGCCGTTTCCTTCGCACATTTCTTTGCCTGTGAACTCAGAGTGTGTTTGTGTGTCCAGGCCACACTCCCCCCTTCATGATTTACAGCTTTTCTCACACTCTTCCCTCACTTGCGTCTGCTGTGCTGGTCAACGGCAGCTACAATTGCCCCTGCTACAAAGCGCCATAAATCTGGACATTTCCTACCACTGTCTGTGACTTCAATGGGGTGAGCGTTCATTAAGTCTTTTTCTCTATGTCTGTCTACAGCCCCCACCGACCCTCATCCTCTTTTCCCCAGAAAGAGGCCCAGCTGCAGGGGGAACCGCAGGGAAAAAAAACAGGGCCTCCTTCACACCTTTTAAGCAAGAAGTGTAGGCAAACCTTCCACATCTGTCATCCAAACTTTCTACTGTAGGAAGTGATCAAGTGTAACACAGACACTGCACTGGGTTAAACAAAAAGGAAATCAAGGACAATATTTGTATAATAGAACATTGAATGAATTTAGCAGAGGAAACAGTGATAAATCTTAATTCAAGGATTTAAACTGGAGCTGTTCAACTTTTGGAGCATTTCATTTTGCAATTGACTGTTAGTGTGGGTACTCCGGCTTCTTCCCACTGGCCAAAGACATAAATGTATAGTAAATTGGTTAATCTAAAATGACCATAGTGAATGAATGTTAATTTTAGGGTGCCAACTAACCATTATTTTGATAATCAATTAATCTGTTAACCAGACCAAGGTTCATGTATGCCAACTGAAGACTTTTAGATACAGCATAAATACTCACAATGATGTTTTTATTCCAGACACACACAATCTACATTATGTTTAACCTTTTCTTTGGGTTTACTGCTCTGTTTTGGTAATAAAACCACTTCTGTCAGCAAGCAACATGTTTCAGAGTCTATGAATACCCCAGACACTCCAGTAAGGGACACGCCCACTGGCTGTTAAATTAATTGCTGCTGGAGAAAGTTAAAGGTTCTGTGAAATTTAGGCAGTTTAATTTCAGAGAGACAGCTCCAAAAGATAACTGGCAATGCAAGATGTGATGTTTAATGAGGAGTTAATTGCTGGTTTGCATGCACCTAATGACAAACTCAGTGCTAGAAGTTTAAGGGTATTTCAAAATGGACAAAGAAAGTCACATAGAGGAATGAACAACAACGTAGACTTTAGCAGAAGCAACAAGTGATGAAGGAACAACTGAACGCCATCAAACAGAGGCAATAGAAGTTATCAGATTAGTTAGCCAGTGCAATATAGTTTTTTTTCTGGGTAGGAGATACCTTTGGATTTTGTAATGGTTAAATAGCTGTAATGAAGTTCTAACTCAAACTTCCTCTATTGCAAAGGAACCAGACACACTTCTTTTGCAAAGAAAGTGGGTGGGGCAGGCTAACCATTCATACACTCAATGTACACTCAAGTTACTATCATTCTATACATGAGAAATTATTATGTGTCTGTCGGGTGTGCAGCTTTCTGGAGCTGTAGCACACATTGTGCTTGGGATAAGGCTCGAGTTAAAGTCAGCCGCTACAGTTGGGTGAAGGACGCTCTGCACTGACAGCACACCTCCCCCACTTTTCATCTGAAATTTCAATGATGCATTCGGGCAGCTCAATGACAACACGTCTCTATTCTTGAGCTAAACCTCCCAGCAGCAAGCAAACTTCCTTCCTAAGCTGCAAATTGGCATGCTGGGACTATCGCTCCACTCATCTTGAACCACTGTTTGGATTTTGAAAGGCTTCTGAAAACTTTTTCTTTTTTCTTACTTTGTCATTGCAATAAGGCAGGCTCTTTGAAAAACTTTAAGGAAAAAAAAAATGGCAGCATTTAAGTGGCATATTGTGAGGGAATAAGTGACCTATTTTTAATTACACTTTGGAAGCCATGTACAGTGATTTTATAATCAGTGGAAGCTAAACTTTAAATAGAAAATACATGTAATTGCTTAATATCCATTGCATAGGCACCAATGTTTGCTCTTCCCTGTGGGTGCCCCCACCCCCAGGTGCCCCCAGCTTTCTGTCTCTTGCCCTCTCTGTTGCCCACTGCTTTTTGTTTGGAGCCCCAAAGTGTAGTCTTGTCATATTAGTAAGAAAGTTCAGTGAAGTTTACTTTCTGATCTCCCGCTTTGCACAGGGATGGGTTAAAAAATCAATATAATAGACAATATTTGCTGTATCCTGGTGCATTTTAGAGTGTTTTAGCTGACTATAGAGTGAGTAAAACAATGTGCAGTAAATGATTCATAAAAGAAAGAAGAAAAAAAAAACGAACCAAAAGAGATTGAATGACTGAAAACCTTTATGTTTAATATTTGACTCTGAAGTCTCAGTTACTGGCTCTAAACAGCTGTAGCCTCACTGCTGTGGCACAGCCCAGCTCCTGTCTGCTCCTCTGTCCAGTTCTAATTCTGTCCTTTCAGGCTCTGCCACAATAAAATTGTTTCTGCCGAATGGAAAAGGATGAAGCTTTATTTTGAAGGGTCACAAGGGGTAGTCGATTGCTGTTAACAGAAACTTTGCAGTGCATCCCCATCCTGCCTGCAGTTTCTCCTCTGCTCTTCTCCGTCTCTCTTCTTACTTTTGATCATAATTAATAACAAAGTTATTGGAAATAATTATCTCTTTTGTAATAGTTTCTGAGTAAAAGAGACACAGGACCTAAAAACTGTGAAACTGGCCTAGAAACTGTGAGACCAGCACTAGATCCACAATGAGGGGAGACTGTGAAGTCCAGTTCAGAAAGTGCACCTTTGCCCAGAACATGCTCTCTGTCAAGGGCTGCACAAGTTGGAACTCTTTGCCTATTGCAGTCAGAGACAGCAGCACCTTTGTTTTATTTAAGAAACAACTAAAAGAATGGTTACTTAGTAATCAACAATGTGACCATTAGAAATATGTTTAATGCTTCTGTACTGGTTTGAGTGAGTATGTGTTGTTGATGTGTAAGCTGTAGTAGGGTGGGAGTAAGTGGGTGAGTGTGTGCGAATGTGTATGTAAGTGGTAATAGTGAGTGAGCTCAGTCATAGGCACTTTAACTGAAAGCACTTTAGTATTAGATTTACCTCGTGTACTTTTAAGTGACGGTAAGCCGTTGTATTGTGCTATCTGCTTGTTGTGTGTGTAGTCTATGCTGTAATGTCTGTAATCTAAATATTTTAAGTCTGTTATTGCATGTTCTGTTGTCTGTATTGTACCCTGTTTTACCCCTCCCCCATGGGACTACAGATGGAAATTAGCTTTGAGCTAAATCCGTTGTATTTACAGCACTAGCCGTTCATCAATACACGCTGTCCCATTCAAATAAATAAATAAACTAAACTAAACTAAACTAAAAAAAAACACCGTGGCTGTTTACAGATGGAGCAGTAATAAACCGCGTGTTTTGTAAGTAAGCCTAAATGCTTTTACAAACTTTAACGGTGCATATCTCTGTGATTCCTGAACCTATCAACGTGAAATAAAAACTGACACAAAGCTTGCGGTCTTATCTGTCAGGATGATTTAGCTGCAGGTCTTTATGTCAAACCATTTATTTTACAACAGCTGCGCAAAAATGTAATGTCAGTCAATCACGCCAGTGTCATTATGGACCTTAGTAGCCCATTGGGCAGGACCGCTAAGGGGGGGCCGATGGGGTGGCCAAGCTCTGACCAACAGGGGCCATGGCCACCCCAGGCCACCACGTGGCTACGCCACAGCCCAGCAGCACTGAAGGACGGGCTAAATGCAGAGAACACATTTCCCTACTGTGACAGTAAAGTATATCTAAACAAAACCTTTCCTGAAAATGTTATCAATATCTGACCTTTAGTTCCTTATGCTAGCAGTCTAACAACCCAACCCATAAACCAATGCTGGAACAAAAACACTGACGGAAGTAATTAACAATTTTTACCACTGGCCCATGTTCAACTGCAGTCTATCCTTCTGTAATGATAGCCTACAAAGACATTGATGGCCTGCCAAAATAAAAACATGCACTTAGCCATTACTATCTGCCATGTTGATGACTAATGTTTACCCCCAGTGTGCTCTGTAAACAGCTTTTATTTTGTTGTGGGTGGCACAGGCATGCTCCTCTGACTGCTGAGTGTTTGATCAAAAATTGTTCCGTTCGGCCTTGTGCCCCAACCCTCCCACGCTACCCAGCCTACTAATAGGAAAACACTGATGTCATGAACACATCAGCCACATAATGGTTTAAACTAGAGGTGAGACGCAACCTGCTCAAATGCCCCCAATTATCCCCCTCCGCAAACACAGCTAATAGCAGCATGAGGTCATTATGTCTTCAGAACAGCAGTGCCGTCACTAACACCTGTACGGTACACCAGCTGGGACATTTCTATTAGACTGTGTTTTAAATCCAATTTTCCAATCTAGAGTGTAAATAAATAAAGAACAGGGCGACAGTGTTTAAGAAAATCTCATTTCACATGCATCTTATTATGTCTCGCCTTGCTTGTCTGGCAGTGCGCCGCTGAGATTGACGGAGGTGACGCTTAATATGACAGATTTTCTGAGTCAAGATAATGCAACTGCGATCAGCAAAAAAGGGCCAAATTAACGTGAGGAGGCCTCTTAGAGCCTGTCCTCATCTTACAGCATTTGTACAGTTGATACACATAATAATTATTTAGATACGGAATTTGTATACACTGCAGCCTATTCATTTTCTATTATATTTGTATACATAGTGATTAGGGAGGTGATTTAGACACAGCCTTTATCTTTACCATTGCAAGATTGGGTTTGTGTTATCCCACTTCTAAGAAACTTTCTAAGGTACCGGTGATATAATGTACTTCAACAGTGTTTGTAAAGTCAAAGTCATGTCAAGCTTGAATGCAAAATGTTATACTTACTGCTCATGTCTGTGAATACTCTAAGTCATCCAAGCTATTTGAATCACAACAAAAAGGTTTAAAAAGAAGTCAGCTTCTTCTTTTTTTTTTTTTTTTTTTATTGCTTTGGAAATTTTAATTAGTTTAAAATTTGTGGAGATCAATGTTAAAACCCCTGGTCCTGATACACTTTTTTTAAAATCTCACATCTTGGTCTTGGTTAGAGCACTCTTCAATACAACACTATACATCCAAGTGTTTTTATTCCCAGGCGGTGTAGAGTCTGTCAAACGCAGCATGTGGAAGTCCTCAGTGGGCGGAGCCAGCCATTGTACTGATGCACAGTTCATCACTTTAATGTACAGCTGTCAAAGTGGCATATACTGTGTCCTCATCTAGATGCGTCATTCCCACTCAACATTGTCTGCTCTGATTTAGATATCTGGCATGTGCAGATACTGCCATGTGACCTACAGTTTATGCCAAGAGCACAATATTTATAACGGATAAATATTAAAATGCTATATTATGCCACATATGTGATTTATGACAAATTGGTTCACACAGCACCACAAATAGCAACAGAAGTAGTAAGAATAGTAAGAAGTAAGATACAGCACTACCACTACTACTACTACTACTACTACTACTACTACTACTACTATAATAATAATAATATATAATAATTTTTCTGCTGCCTTTCTTTTTGGGGTTGCCACAGCAAATCAGCCACACAATGATTTGGCAGGTTTTTACACCAGATGCCCCTCCTGCCCCAATCAGCCACATACTGTACCTACTACTGCAGTAGGCAATGTGAGTGAGTATGCACTTCCATTGAGGTTTGAAATGCTAACCCTCTGCCTCTGCCAAAAAAATAATAAAAATAAAAATATAATAATAATAATAATAATAATAATAATAATAATAATAAAATACACAAACAGATGACTTTTTTACTGCTACACCTAGAGTTATTATTGTAAATAGAAATCTGTAGCTTGAAAAGTCATGCTGCTCGTGACACCCATGCCAATCAAATGCAACATTAGTGAATTTGCTTATCAGGACCACCATTAAGTGAACCCAAATTGTGTCCACCACATCACATTGCCTTCGTCCAGCCTTCAACATCAAAGTGTAATCACCATCACACATCCACATGTTGGACAGATACCTCCGCACCGACTGAAGAGCGGCTGTCATTTAAATAGGCCGGCAGCAAGAGCGAATCAAAAGGCTGCACATCAAAAAGCTGCCAAGAACTGCTTTTTTTTCATCGTTTAATGTTCGCCTCTCCATCCTCTCCATGCTCTCCATCCTCTCTATCCCCCTTACACTCCCAATCGACAGCTGAGTGGATTAGCATGTCACTGCTGGCCATTCTATTCTCCTTCACTGGGTCCCCAATTCCTTTTTTTTTTTTTTTTTTTGTGTGTGTGTCCCACTTTTTTCCATTAAATCTACTACTTCACTATAGTTGACTAGAGTCATCTACTATCATTGTAGCGGGATAAGGTCAGGACTGGGTCAAGAGTGCCCTGGCTAGGCATTGCCCTGCGACCCGTGGACCCTACATTAAACTCTTGGACCCTTTGACCACTTAGGAGACAGAGAAGCAGTGGAGGTCAGTGGTCTATTTGCGAGGACACTTGGCTCTCAGTGGGAGGGTGAGATATCCTTTACAAGAGGTCTGTCGTATGGATGCTGACTAATGAAGTGACAAGGACTGATGGGGAGCCCCGGGCTGCTTTGGGATCCGTTGAGTTGGTGCTAATAACGTCCTTCTGCGAGGATTTCAGGGCCATGTCTCCAATCATTTTTACAACAACATCCCCTTAGAATTATGAGACTCTATTTGACATTTTGGTTGATAAAAATGTTTTGTGTGTTACTGTCGGTCAAGGAATTTATTTTTTACCAGCATTGGTTGGTTTGTTCATTTGGAGAAACTCTTTTTTTTTTTTTTTTTTTTTTAATATTCTGTACAGTTGTGAGGTAGGGCCAATTTAGGCTAGGCCAGGTAGACTACTTCTTTTCTATTCTATACAAAGAATTGAGTCTGGTACCTTGGAGTTCAATTTTCAGTGGGTGGAACCAATCAGAGAAAGGGCGGGACACAAGCAGAGTGCTGACTTGTATCAACAACAAACATGGTGGCACGGTAGAGATGCCTATGAATTATTCTGATTTTGGGTAAGCAACAAAAGCCAGTTGATCAAAGACTTGCGGAAACTTTGACTCTTTGAGTGTGGTCGTTACGTTAGATGTCAACAGGACTTTACTGTAGTTAAAATGGCAACAAGGTGAAAAAAAATTCACACAAAGTGATGAACAACAGCTGAGTGAAGCGGTGATGAAGAAAAGTGCTAAATGCGGTCAAACAGAGGTGAGAGAAGTTATAAAATTAGCTCTGTACATGCCAGCGCTATCTTGGTTACTTTTGATTGGAGATTATCTTCTGATTTGTAAGACACATAAACACATAAACGGCTGTGATAGGTCAGTTCCAAATTATGAGATGGAAACACCTTTCTATGGCAGAGGGTCGAACCAGATTCTCTTGCTGTTGAAAAGGAAATGGGTGTATCCAGCTGGCCCAGCAAAATTTTAGCAGAAAAAAACTCAAAGTGCAAACTCCTAGGCCTCTGTCATGAGAATTAAATAGTCAGTTTTAAGGGCCTTTGGTTACGTTTAGAGGAACAATGTTGTTATATGTTAAATAGAAATATAAGAAATAGCATAATATAGGACATATGTTTTTTTCAGGCTGGCAGTAAAGAATATTACTCAAATAAGCATGAATGAAACAAAACAGAACTCCGTGTATGTTTTTGAGGTGGAAACAACAATATAACATGGTTAAAATCTCAAAAAGTCAATTTAGCATAATTGTGAATCTTAAAATTGATTGGCAAACAGTTTATTAATAAATGAAAATAGGGTTATAGATTTGATTTATATCACTTAACATAATCAAATGTTTAATACATGAATGACACAAAGATAGTAGCTATAATCATCATAAACAAAGACATAAAATATGTCCATTGCAGAATTTAATGCATATAGAATTTCTCTTATCAAATATTCATACAATAATTCTGGTTAAGATACTGAGAATTGGTTGGGAATTTATTGCCAGCAGCGTCTTAAATCATTTATATAAGAAGTGTGGGTTGATCCAGTTGTAGTGTGTGTCTTAGTTGCTGCTGGCTGTAGAATCCAGTGTTCCCAGGACCTGCTCTTTACTGGCAGCCACACAAAGTCTGTCTGTCAGTCTGTCTGATGAATGAGCCCAAAAGGCCTGATAAAACATTTACATGGACAGTCGATCCAGCGATAACAGCCACACAGTTTAGAGATGATACAGTTTGTGAGGCATATTTCCTCCTCATTCGCTATACTGTGAGAAAACATCTTCATCCTGCTAAATAAACGTGAAATAACCGGTTGTCATATTGTCTGATTATCTTCTGCTGTGGGGTAGAAACTGTACCACAAGGACAGGAGCTCATCATAGAGGCACTACCTGTGGCCACTGGTTTGTCGAGACGTACAACCAGACAGCAGCTTTGTTGTACCTCTGGCATCACATCAACTGGGGTAGAAAAATTCATTATTCACAAGCTCCATGCATGAAATATGTAATGTGATAGGTCATCCCCAACTCTTTAATGGAACTGTAGCTAAAGGACCAGAACTAAAATCAGTATTCTGCTGCCTCACCGCCTGCTCTTTTTGTGCCAAAAAGTTTGTTTACTTTTTACCATAAAATTCATGCATCTTTCATGAGTGGTCTGACTCAAATTTAGTAAAATAAAATATATTTTATAATATATTTGATACAGTGTAATTGTAAATAGTTTTTACACTTTAATTTCACAAAGGTAAAGAAGTTATAAAGCACTACGAAGTTAGGCTTCTGCCTTAAGTGGAGGAGTTTAAGTATCTCAGGGTCTTGTTCATGAGTGAGGGAAGGATGGAGTGTGAGATTGACAGGCAGATTGGTAGACTGTCTGCAGTAATGTGGTTGTTGAATCGGTCTGCTGTGGTGAAGAAGGAGCTGAGCTGAAAGGCTATAAGCTCTGAAATTACTGGTCGATCTACTTTACGCTCACCTATGGTCATAAGCTTTGGGTCATGATTGAAAGGACCGGATCCCGGATACAAACAGCAAAATGAGTTTCCTCTGCAGGGTGGCTGGGCACTTTCTTAGAGATAGGGTGAGGAGCTTGGTGTAAAGTCGCTGCTCCTTCACATGAAAAGGAGCCAGCTGAGGTGGCTGAAGTTCCAGATGCCTCCTGGACGCCTCCCTGAGGGGGTGTTCTGGGCATGTCCCACCAGGAGGAGGCCCTGTGGAAAACCTAGGACACGCTGGAGGAACTATGCCTCTCGGCTGGCCTGAGAACGCCTTGGGATTCCTTCAGTTAGAGCTGGTGGAAGTGCCTGGGGTCAGGGAAGTCTGGGCATCTCTGCTTAGACTGTGGCCCTAGATAAGAGGTAGAATATAGATGGATAGATGGATGGATAGATGGATGGAAGTTATGCCCTGGGAATTTTGCCTAAGCACTAAAATGTTGTTTATTGCTTATAATTTGTAATGCAGCACAGTGGCAAAGTGGTTAGCTTCACAGCAGAAATAGTCTTCCTGGTCAAAATGGGCTCTTTTTTGTGTGAGTTTGCATGTTCTCCCCGTGCTTGTGTAGGTTTCCTCTGGGTCCTCCAATTTCCCCTACCACTAAAAAAATGTACAATAGGCCCCCCGTGGAGCCAGGACTCCCCTGCAAAAGAGATTCTTAATCTTTCAGTGGGACTTTCCTGGTTAAATGAAGGTAAAAACAAACAAACAAACAAAAAATAGCTGTACCATAATAAACTTTTGTGTCTGTACCCCCTCTTGTAACTGAAGTAACTAGGCTAATGGATAGGGAAAATTGGTTTTGCTGTTGTAGACACCTTTCACTTGTCTTTCTTCTAATATTATTTTCAACTGGATACACTTAGCAACAATACTTCCCAGAACCAGCCAATCACTGCTTTCCTCACCATTTTCTCCTAATGTGATTTATCAGGGTGGGATTTTGGTCTTTAGTGATTTCTTTTTCTCCTTGTCTGCACTGTTGGAGGGGGGGTTTAGACTTTCATGTTCATATATTTAAATACATTGAGTTTCCTAAAGAGGGGGAGGACTAAAAACGCACATCCCTTTATGGCCTTCCTCCCCCTCCCAACCTGGGGCGCTTATGGTTCCATACCAAGGATGACAGAGAATATTTAATTGTGGGAGATGAAAAAGATACATATGTGGGCATGTGCAGCGATGGATGCTGTGGATGCAGGCCACTGCAATCTGTTCTCCTGCTGTGAGTGCGTGGGTTGTAGCTGTATTTATGTTTTTATTTGTCCAGAAACAATAGAATTAGTAAAAAGGTTATAGATATATCCTATAAGGTGGGGCAGGCCTTTGTTTTTGTGTATTTGCATGCATATTTAATCTGTTTTGATTTTTTTGTGCTGGTCTCATTCTAGACTGTAATGGTACGTTCATACCGAACGCGAATGAGCCGCTTCATTCGCGCAAACAATTTACCCTTTCTGCGCATGAAAATCGCATGAACAGAGCGAATGGTTCACTTTATTCACCTTAAATGGGGGGCATAGCTACTAGGGTTACTCCAAAATGAGCTTGTCTCGGTTTGCTCACCTGTGTCCCATGGAGCTGCGAGTACTTCTCCCAAGGACACTACTACTGTACAGCAGCATTAACCCCAGAGACAAAGCTGAGACAGCCTGGGGTTATTTCTAGTACATTAGCTTTCTCTAGTGTTTTTAGTGGGGTTTAGTCTAGTCACAGGCTCTGTGTTTTCTGTTTGGAAAATGCAATAACTGCTAATATAACAAGCACATCTTAGTAGGGTGTTTGGTAAAATTAACCCCCCTTTATATTTAATTAAAATAAACATTGTGTTTCTTTCTGCGTTCTAGTTTTCATGATGATCAGAGCGAGCCTCTGTATGACATTACACATGTATAACCCCAGCACTGGCCAAGTCACACAGATCAAGCCTAAACAACCATTTCTTGTTATACTGCTTTCTATCGGGACTGTTTTGGGAATAGAGCCTTTTGATTCCTGTCTTTATGAAAGTAGAAGAGCCACTGCTTATAACTCTGGGTTCACGCTCAGCCTTGATATTTGTTTTGCTGGATCTCCGCTACCGGGATCACCTTTTGTTACATCGCATGTAACCATGTCACTGCTACAGCAGGTCCCTGATTGGTTAAAGTGCCACCAATATTTGCCAAAGGTCAAATTTTTCAACTTCAGCAAACAGAGTATTGCACGTGAATTTGCACTGTTTCCTTCATTCGCTTTTTCGCTTCTTTCTTTTTTGCAAGACTTGTGATTCAAACGCTTAATTCACGTCATTTATGCTCTCTCGTGATTCACTTGATTCATGCACTATTCACATCAATCACACCGCAGGACATTTGTTCACATCTGAACACACCAGACACCTCATTCACGTTCGGTGTTGTCGTGATCTCACAATGGTAAAGGCAAAGTGCACAGACCCAGACTCAAACTAGAGAGCTCTAGAGTTTACATATAAATGCTAGAAGAGCGATCGTGTTTAGCATTACAAGTATCTCCTAAGGGTCCCCTATTCTGCTAAATCAACCTTTCTGAGTTTTTAACCATGTTATAATGTTTTCACGACAAAAACATATCTGGAGAAGTAATTTCATTCAAGAATGTTTGGGTAATCCTGTATGCAGAGGCCATCCTGTTCTAAAGAGCTGAAAACACTCCTGTCTCATGGTGCTACATAGACACATGATACCAGGAAGTGCTCCTGTGCAGTTTCTGAAGCCCATAGACACTGACGAGATTATGAGTCACTTGACTCATTCTAATAATTTCAATGCTTAAATTGTCACTATGATGCACAAATATCCATGCAAATTAGTTATTTTTTTATTTATATATACAGTGTTTTTATTGTTAGTATTCGGTTTTATTTAGGATGTATCCATATGTTGTTTTATTTAAGGCTTGTGCTTTGTTTGTTTAAATGTTGACTGTGCACTTTGAGCTCTTTGCAACTGTTTTCCAATGCAGTTATTTTTAATACTGCAAATGGCAAATAAACTGATTTTATGCTCTGTCCACTTCCCATTGTTGCCAGCAGGGGGCAACAAACAAAACACCTAATCCAAGAGTTCTCTACAAAGTCAAAGTAACAGCCCCCCCCCCCCCAAAGAAATAAAAAAAATAAATAAAAAATAAAAAAATAAAAATAAATAAATAAATCCATATACATCATTTTAAGTTATAAAACATGAAATACTAATGCAAAGGTGTCCAAAACAAAAAGCCTGAAAAAAACATAATACTGGACCTTTTATATTAGGTTGTACTGTTACCTCTGCCAAACGTTTACATATGTTTTCCCACTGGCTTTATTTATTTATTTATTATTATTATTATTTTGGTTGAATTTGTTTGTTAGGCAGTTAGCAGGATAACTCAACAAGATATTGATCAAATATTTATAATCTCTGCTCTTCCACTGTTTTTAATCAGTTCTATGAAACCCTAGTCGAGACATGTTTTGCTTAAAAAACAGACAGATAAAAACCAAGGCTATAAAATGTAGAGAGATTCATTTACACATCACAGATTTGTGGAAACATCATAGTTGTCCACAGGTTAGCTCTTTTTTTTTTTTTTTTTTGCACTGCTTTTTCACATAAACACCTTGCCTATCTCTTTCCACATCCACCCACTTCTCATACAAAACCACATCTTAAAATCAGAGTCAAACATGTCACCTATTTTCTTGGCCCACATACCTCTGCACCACTACCACTTCAACATGCAAACCTATATAACAGAGCTACAGTCTTTACAACATGCCCACTTTGTTCCTCTATTTCAAAAGAATAGTGGTGAAAAAAGCAGCTTAGTTATAATACAGAGGAACAATAGCATGTGCTCAAGGACTTTCAGGCAAAAAAAAAAAAAAAATAATAATCATGTTTTCCACAGTGGGATGGAGACCAGAGCTGCCTAACAGAGTTTTAACCCATTTTCTCTTCCAGACGCTGCAGAGAATTGGGCCCTATGGGATTTCTATTTAAATTCCTATACAGTTTGACTTATTGCCTTTTTGCCTGCGACTGCTCAGTGTCGGCTCATTGTGTAACGTCTTGCGGACAGCGAAATCACACAGCAGACATATGGAAAATTCCTCTGAAATGTGACAGAAGACGTATAAACGGCTCAGAGCAGTGTGAATGGTGCACAGAGGAAGCAGTGTGCTCAAGTGCAGGCCTCCAGTCCACTCACAGCCTTGTAAAAACGGCCCCATCGAGGAGGTTTTAAATCCCTTGTCACATATACAGTGCACTCTCCACATAAGGGAGAAGAGGCCTCGCAAGGGGCTTTTTTTGTCTCCCCGTATGAAAACAGATCATTTTTCACACTCGGATAAAGCCAAGTGTCATAGAATATAAAGATACATAGGGGGATTCTTCTTTAACCCATTAAAGGCTACATTAAAATGGTACAACTCCCTTTACAAGTGCAATAAAAGAAGCAGAACTTCACTGGTTGGAGGTATAAGCATTAACCCACAATCTATACTGAAGCAACAGCCAATGGGAGCGTATCTTATTAGAGCGCAAGTATTTCCCAGCATGTTTGAGTAATTTTGTATTCTTTGGCATGGCCGTTCTGAAGTCTCAAAATGCCCCTGCCCACTTTAAAAATATAAATGAAAGCATATTATAGCTCCTTTAAACCAATCTTTGTCACCTCTAGAAGAGCATTTCTTGTTTTACAACCTTTAAAAACATTATCTGACTAAAATAAGTACTCCATTGGTGCCATAAAGAAACAGGTGACGAGGCCAGCAGGGGGAAGCAGAGTGCAGACTGTTGCGGTCTTTTGAACATAATTTAAAGAGTAAGTGGAACTTCACTTTCTTAAACTTTGTGCATGATCCCATTTTACTACGAAATGAAAAATAGCTGTGAGGAATCAAAGGAAACAAAGTTGTACACAAGTTTTTGGATAAATGAATGAGAGCAAACTGCTCTGAACAGATGAATTGGTTTCTCAGATGAGCAGCATTTAATGGGGCAACATTTCTTCCATCTGTTGTGGCTGATCCCTGCACAGATCTGTCTCCTCTCTCCTTTACACCTAAACGAAACGCTGCTCCTATCTCCTCTGATTGTGTGCATCAGCTGTGAGAATAATCGGAGATACAATGAGCAGCACCTTAAAGAAGTATGTTTAAATGTTGTGAAGTGAAAGAAAAGGATTAAAGCTTGGTTGTCCAGCCCTTATTACCCTGTGCCATACATTAGTTCACTGAGAAATGTTTTGTGTTGTCTTAAATGTGGGGGGGGGGGGGGGGGGGGGGTGGAGGGGGCTCTGGAGAGGTCTATCTCTGCCTCAAAAACCACCAGTGAACTCAACCTGAGCCCATACCCATAACCACAAAGAACCATTGTTGACCCATGTATTGTAAATGACGTGGTCCCATCTCCAGTCAGCCACTAAGTCTCCCAGGTCCCAGTCTTCCCCCGGTAGGACGATCCAGAGCGGGGTATGTGTCAACGGCTTTGTGCATAATTACAGTGGAGATGGATGGCTGAGTGCTGTCTGCGCCCAACTGCTCCTGTCCATTAGTCTTTCTGATGAACGAGGAGCGAGGCGGGGCCCTGTCATCAAACGCATCGCTACTGGCAGTGACATTAAATCTCCCGCTCAAAGTCACCTCCCGCTCCACCCAGAAGGGGAAGGGGGCAGCGGTGGAAATGGGAATCACATGATTGAGATAGGTGCTTCCTCCCAAATATAGACATGGGACTTGTTATTATCACATGCCACTGGAAGAAAAAATGGGACACTGTGTAGACATTGTAGTGAGGAAGTGAGGAAGCATTGGAAAACAGAACAATTGATTGACCTCAGCTGCCAGTGTCCCTTAATGGCATGTGCTAATAGGAATATGAAGGTGTGTATAATGTCTTACGTTCTAATTTTTTCCAAAGAGAATTATAATAAAATGCTATTATGTGTTTAGCAGTTTTCTTCAAATCTAAGATGTGTAGTTTTTGGCAATTTTGTGACAACCATTGGCAAATGCAACCATTGCAATTTTACCTGTTCATCTAATTTTAGTAACATTTAAAATACCAATGATACCTTTGTTGTCTATGCATGCTAAAAACAGGTAGTAAATGCCTATGTTGCTATGGCCAACCATAACATTTTACAATGTTTTCTGAAAGGTGTAAAAAGGACCATTTGGCTGTGGCAAATATAACAATAGCTTTCCATTTGTAATTCTATAAACTTCAGACATGAATGACTGACTGACAACAAAGAACAAAGAGGGTAAATATGTCCAACTACAGCCAGAAGGGGCTAGTAAAGGAGCAAATGATTAAAGTTAGTGTTGAGAAAATGTAGTTGTAGTAGTAGTAGTAATAGTAGTAGTAGTAGTAGAAGAGATGACAGGCATCACATAAGGCGTGCATAGAGAGTCCTCTTGTGCTGGTGCCAGGCATTTATATGATCATTAAAAAAAAAAAAAAAAAACCTCTATAAGAACTTTGTCTTCAATGGCTAGAGCATTTACCCCTGAACTAGAAGATTGCTGGTTTAAGACCAGGTAAGGACATGGGCCTGACCTTCCGCTTGGCACAAAGACGGAGGTGACGTTGACGCAGCTTTTTGTGCCTGTGTTCAGAATGTCTCCTCCAGGATCTGCTGCCCCCACCACAGGTGTGCCAGTCTACAATAAAGGGGAGGACTGGTGTGGTGTGGCGCAGATTGGCATGAAGCTGGTGTCATTAAAGCACTCATACAGCAATAAACATAATATACTAGGGCTGTCAATTTTAACGCGTTAATAACACGTTAACGCAAATTACTTTTAACGTCGCTATTTTTTTTTATGCTAGTTAATCACGCGTTAATAAAACAACTTTTGCCCTCGCCACCCTCCGTAGCTTGAGAGACGAGAGCGCGCTGCAGCTGTAAGTTAGCATGCATTCACGAAGCAGACATGGACGGCGAAAAGGGACTAATGAGTGGCAAGTTTATTTTCAAAGCCATGCCAGATGGCTCTCTCGACAGAACCAAAGTTATTTGCATTTACTGTTGATGTGAACTGAGTTACCACCGGAGCACGTCAAGTCTGAAATACCACCTGCTGGCCAAACACACCGCTCACATAGAGACCCCGGCTCAGCCCTCTCGCCAAAAGCAGACAACGCTGGATAGTCTGCAGCAAAAACGCCTGGACAGCTCAACAACAAACAAACTTTCATCAGCTTTAGCTAAATGGATAGCTACGGCTTGCAGACCAGTTAATATAGTGGAAGATGAGGGTCTGTGTGAAATTATCCGCATTGCATGCAACGACTCCACTTACGAACTTCCCTCAAGAGCTACTACTGTGACCAAGATACACGAGTTATACGAAGACGAGAAAGCCAAAGTAAAAGAGGCGCTGGAACAGACGGACACAGTGGCACTCACCGGGGATTATTGAACTTCTCTTGGTAATCAAAATTACCTGGGGGTCACGGGACATTATTTTGACTCGCAGTGGGAACTTAGGTCACATGCTTTAACTGTTATGAAAACGGAGGAGAGGCACTTCGCTAATGTGTGCGCTGAGCAGTTTTTGCATGTGGCAAAACAGTGGGATATTGAACATAAAGTCAGTACACTGACCGCTGATAGTGCGCCCTACATGATAGCAGCAGCCAGACAGCTCCCGTTCGAGCACATGCCGTGCATCACTCATAGTATCCATCGAGCCATCACAGTTTCTCTACAGAACAGCCCTTTTGACAGCACACTAGCAAAATGCAGAAAGTTAGTGGGCCATTTTAAACATAGCCCCGCTAACGCAGCAGAGCTGGAACAGAAGCAGATTGCACACAATCAGAAGAAAGAGTCACTCACACAGGATGTGTCTACCAGATGGAACAGTACCTTGGAAATGATCAAGCGCATACTAAGAAATAAAGAACCACTGAGAGATGCTCTGGCCCTACATCCAACCAACGTCACCATGCCAACCCCACCTGAACTGGATAAACTGAAGAAGCTGGAAGCAGTGTTAGAACATTGCAGGTAAGTTATTTATCTTTCACTTTCTTCTATAGGCCCTACAGTATAATCTTTTTATTAAAGGAGTAACCTTTAAGTAACGCCAGAATCTGTAAAATGCACTCTCCATGAAAAAGAAATACAGTTAATCTTTTTTTGTTGTTTTTTTAATATGAGAGTTTGTATGTGAACAAGTCCCTAACATATTTCTTATTTATTAAAGGTACATCAGTGAGCTTCTGGGAGGAGAGAAATTTGTGTCCTGCTCAGTGGCGCTGCCAGCATTGTGCCATCTATCTCGAGTGATGGAAGCCTCTGAGTATGACCCAGCTTACATGGTTAAATTCAAAGAGAACTTTACAACAGACATGGAAAACCGTAAGCAAAAAACTAACCTCACATGGCTGAGGATTGTGACTGCCCTTGATCCTAGGTTCAAGGACCTTAAGTGTTTGAGTCGACATGAGAGGCCTCAGGTGTGGCAGTCAATCAGTACTTTACTTAAGGAGGAGGAGAGGAGAAGGCCTGTACAGCCAGAACAACCAGAGATGCCTGAGCCACCTAAAAAAAGAGCAGCTCTCATGCTTACTCAAGAATCTTCATCTGATGAAGATGAAGACTGTATTGAGAACTGTGTGGAGCGCTACAAGGCAGAGCCCACTATTAGCCTAGAGGACTGTCCCTTGCAGTGGTGGTCCAAACATCAAGGGGCACACAGCAAGTTGGCCTGCCTTGCACGCAAGTACTTGGCGACACCAGCTACATCGGTACCGTGTGAGGTACTGATGCCACTGTCAGGGCATGTTGTTCAGAAGAAGAGCGCTTCCCTCTCCTCTGAAAATATTAACAGGCTTGTGTGCTTGAACAACTGGCTCAGTGCAAAGACCCAGAAATAAAGGGGCAGCCCATGTTTTTATTACTGTAGTTCTAATTCAGCAGAAACGCAAAAAAGAAGTAAAGGAAATTGAAGTATTAGCTATAATCTTGTTGCACTATACAGACTATTTTGTAGCTCCTACACTGTTAATATTTTATTTACAAGTTCAAATGTATTTATTTCTTACTTATTTTTTTACTTGTAAAAGGTTATTTTGATCACCTTTTATTTACACCACTGTGGGGTTAAACACAGTTGCGCTGTGTGTTAATTTAAGTTTAAAAGATTCAGTAAATAAACTTTGACCAATGTATTCATTGCACATAGGTCTGTTGTTTTCTGCTATTTATTTTATCTTTCAGTTTGAAAGTTTGACACTACATTGTGTTAGTTGATTTAATGTTGCTTTTAATTCAATATGCCCATCTGTTTTTGCTCTTTGGGCTTGAGTTTGACATTTTATGCTTTCATCATATTTTTATTCAGAAAGCTTTTCTGAATAGTGTTACAAAAATAAAGTATTTGTATAAAACAGTATATTTCTACCCTCTTGTCTTAATAAACTTAATGCAAAATGTTCTTTTAAATGGGCATTTTTAACAACAAAAAAAATATTAATTTGCGATTAATTGCGAGTAAACTATGGACAATCATGCGATTAATCGCGATTAAATATTTTTATCGTTTGACAACCCTATAATATACATATACATAAAAATAAACATAATAATAATAATAATAATAATAATAATAATAATGATAATGATGATGATAATAATAATAATAATAATAAATGTCTTTTTAACAGCACGGGAGAGACTGGGAGGGGTTATTTCCTGTTTATTGCTGTAATGCACTTTAACACAACTCTACATTTTTGAGCCTGTACTAACCAGCACCTCTGTTGCTGCTTTTGTGGTGCTGAAAAGAAAAAAAAGAAAAAAAAAAGAAAAAAAAAACAGATGTAAAGATGTACAGATGATGGTACATATAACCTGGCGCTCTGACAGAGCCCAGCAGTAAGAGGAGGAAGCAGAGCTGGGGGCATACTCCTTGTGCACGAGGAAGACTGCCACGGTCAGGCCAGGATGAAGCAGACACCTGAGCGCAGGCACGCATGGAGTTATGCGGCTTGGACCAAAACTTCAGTGCAGAAGCGTTGCTTCACCAGCTCAGCCAGGATCATTGTTTACTCCTCTGAGAGCCAGGCAGTTCTTTTACCAGTAAGGACATGTTTGCAGGACTCGGGTTCCACAAGCCTTTAAAAGCAACGCCTTCTGTCTGATTTGTTAATTGCTTGAAACACACTCAAATCCAGCCTTTTCCTAAATGCACAGCTGTCCCCGAGCTGAGATTTGCACCAGTTCAAGTTCAGCCTCTTCGGCCCAAGCTCAGCCCACATCCAACCTCTTTAGACTAGGTTTTGTGTCTATTCTAAAGAGCAGGGATTGGGATAAGACCCCTTTCTGCGCCACTGTCTGGTCCACCTCCTGCACTAAAATGTGGAAGATACAGCCCTATATCTTTACCATTGCAAGATATGACCAATCCCTTACAACGAAGTTTTAATGAAGTCTTTAACATTGCAAGATATAAGGATTTTATGGTTCCATAGAACGAGTATTTATACCCCTGAACTAGAAGATTACTTGGTCAAGTCCAGAAAAGGACACGATATTTTCACCATTGCAAGATATGGCCAATCCCTGTCTGGAGGTCTCTAAGTGTTTCATGTTGTTTTTTTCATGTGAACCCCAGTGTTATCTTGTCATACATTCATTCTTGACCACTTTGGACATCAATAGAAAAGTTTAAAAGTTAAAACCAACTATGATTTATATTGTAAGGCTTTCCAAATTCAGCTTAGCCCACTATAGGACATCTCCACCACCCTGAGTAACTTGTATCATTGAAGGTTTTTTCTGGTTCTTTTTTTTTTTTTTTTTTTTTTTTTGCCTTTGTGCTTTTCTGTTCAATCACTAACTTATGCCTTTGCCTCCTGAATCCCCTTTGATAGTGGTTTGTTCTGCATGCTTTGAAACAGACAGGATGTAGAAATCATAAAACAGATTCTATATTGTTTTTCTTTAACTCCAACTCTGTGACCGACCCAGAGCCGCCTTCGAAGCTTTCGGGATGTTTTTGTTGTGGAAATGTGAGTGTGTAAAGGTGGGGCCGAGGCTCACCACAATGGGACTCTTGTGTTTGTGTTTTGTTTTGTTCTTGTCGCTTTGGGTTGTTGCTTCCCTTTCTGCTCCTTCCTTATAAATGCAATATGCAGGAGAAGAGTAAACAAGCCATCGCCAGCCACCACATCGCCCCCGCCCAGAGTTAGTGCTGCTGGTGTTGTGGCAAAGTTCATATCATAGTTTCAGTCCTAACTTTAAAAAGACGTGGCACAAGTAAAGGCTATGCCATGGCAAGAATGAACAGAAAAAGACAGTTTGAAATTGAAACTATTGCCTTTGCTCCTATGTACCATGCCTGTGTCTAGTCAAAGAGATAGTTGTGCAGCATGCATCAGTGATTCTCAACTGGTCTTAAGATGAAACTGAATTTTATTCTTGAACATTTTGTCAGTGTGTTATTTTTCTACAGTAACACTTGTACCTTCATAGCACATAAAACTTTATGAAACCTCCCCATGATCCACTTTTGGGTCCCGGTCTACCATTTTGGAACCACTGCACAATAAATTTTCAAGTGTTACAACACTATGGTAATTTTCTATATAGTGCTAAATGTACTTTTTTTAGAGTTAAAAATTCCGTGGAGAGAATCAGAGACCATAGGTGACATGACAAAGATAAAGATGCAGTCTTTATTTTTTTTTTTATAAAAATAGCAAATTTATTTTTCACCGGAGAGACAAAGACTCTTGCAGCAAAAATGTACATTTCAATCTGAAACTGGAGAAAGTGTTTTCTCCAGTGGGCAATATTGAGTTTGAGTACAGGTAAACATTGCATTGTCAGAGTTAATACTAATAGCAGTAATTAAGGAAGAAATCACAGAGTTCTAAACAGTGGCATCCCTGGAAATATATATATATATATATATATATATATATATATATATATATATATATATATATATATATATATTTTTTTTTTTTTTTTTTTCCATAATAAAATAAAATAAAATAATATATATATTGTTTTGTTTTGTTTTGTTTTTTTCCAGGGATGCCACTGTTTAGAACTCTGTGATTTCTTTCTTAATTACTGCTATTAGTATTAACTCTGACAATGCAATGTTCACTAAAGTCAAGTTTTGGGCTATAACGTGTTACTTAGTAATGTATAATAAGATTACTTTTTAAGTAATGGGATAATGTAATGCATTACAATATCAAATAGAGTAATTAGATTGTAGTTACAAGCCCAAGTACTGTTGTGTTACCATTGCATTACCTTTTGCCAACAGGATAAGTGTTTTATCTATAGGGCTTGTCTCTAGTACAAAAAATACTAGTCGTAGATGAGTGACATGCAGTTACTTGCGACATCATACAAGCCTGAGCGCTCAGCGCCAAGCAAAACAAATGTGGCACGGAGGAAGGAGAGTATGCTTTCTGTGTCTGGAAAAATCAAACAGGGCAGCATTTAGTGTTCAGGCATAGACCTCTGCCTCTGTCACTCTCCTCTGAGAGTTCATGAGTGCGTCAGTCAGCTGTGAGAACGATAGGAGATACGATGAAGAAGTGGATTTAAATGTTGTGAAGTGAAAGGAAAAGGAGTGAAGCTGTGCAATGTGCGGCTGGCCTCGGACCGTATATCCAACTGGACAAAGCTGAAATCCAGTCCAGTGTGGATGTCCAGCCTTGGCTACCGTGCGCCAGAAACTAGGTCACTGGAAAAAGTTCCATGATGCCATAGACAAGTGCAATTAAAGGTGTTTTTAAAGCATGAATTTTTTCTGTAATTATTTAATCGTAATTAATGTATTAAAGTTCTAGCCCTAATATTTATATAATAAAATATACAGAAAAGGAGAGGAAGCCAGTTTGTTTATTTTTAATTTCCAAAATTTCAAAAAAGTTACAATATTTAAATTAGAGTGAATTCCTGAGCTGGAGATCGTCCAGTTCTCATTTTTATTTCAAAGTAACTAAAGTAACTAATAATCAGTATTCTGATTACTTTTAGAAGGAGTAATCAGTAATTTAGTAGTAGTAGTTTAATTACTTTTCCAGAGTAATCTGACAAACACTGCTAATGTGACATGACAAAGAATAAATATTTCAATCTCTGTCCATTCAGTAATAGGAGTAACCATTAAAAAGCACTAAAATTCTGTCCTTTTTTTCCCTTAAAGATATCAGATCATCTGTGGCATTGTTTACCACTGTCATTGTGCTGTCTTAATTTTACTGATATTTTAACACTAAAGAGAAAGTGATGTAACAAAGTATAGACAAGGACCATATAGACCCTGGTAGTGTTAAATTGGACTCTTTAAGTTTTAATTTAACAGTTTTGTAGCCATTCCATATTGCTTGTAAATATTATTGCTGTCAGTCAACACCAGCAGTGATTTATTTTGGTCTTTAAACAAATACATAAAAAAGCTTATTTTACGATTATAGTTTTACATTGCCTCCCATCTCTCAGTATGAAGTGGAGGGATGCAAGTGCCATCTACTACTTAAACACTTTGTTTGTTTGTCGATTAGATTATTTTGTCAAAGACCATTTTGGAATGAGCTCTATTAGCTTAATCCCTGACAACAGAAGTGTTCACATTGTTTATGCTATACATGTTCAGTAGCTGTGGAATAAATGGTATGTCCACTATGAGAAGTCTGTTTTCATAAGGAAATCCTACATATTATGTCTTCGAGCAGAGTATAACTAAACTGAGGCCCATCTTTGACTACATCTACACACTGTCTCCTTTTGTTCATTTCTCTAAACTTCTGTTGCCTTTTGTGGTCCCAGGAGAGTGGAAGAAAAAATCCCTTCTTGTTCTTAAAGCTCTGTGTAGATATTCTCACCATTTTTTCTCACAGTCACAGCTTTGGGCTCCAGTTTTTTTCTCATCATCCCTTTACTTCCTCACTTTCTTTCTACTTTAGCAGAGCGCTTCTCAACAAGGTGCAATAGTAGTACATATAATCCAGCAATCATCGGCCATACCCAAATCTCATGTCATATTTCTGCGCTCTTCATGCTGGAGGCAAGATTATAGCTATCATGTTTCTCTGATGATTTGTCACAGGTAAGTATATGTTTTGATGAAATTCTTTTTTTATTTTTTAAATCCAAGCTATGTATCTTTCATTTAGTCCCATGTCCTCATACTAACAGAGGTGTCAGAAAACCATCCATATTTCATGTGTAATGTGAGGTTAGGGGCTCACAGTCATTTCTAAGTTTGTCCAGGTTCACTGAGGCCCACAAGGCCACACTGTCCACACACTGCATAGATGATCCTGAAGTCACAATACGGGCCTCACTCTTGTCTCTTACTGAGGGAGAAAACTATTCTTTAAAATTAAAATATTTATAAGAATCACTAAAAACAAAGTCCTGACAGAGTCTGAACTGAGCCAGGAACATGTCTGAAGTCACCCAGGTCCTGCTCCCTTCCTACCCAACCTGGACAGTCCTGGCCTCAAGAACCACACTGTTAGACCGCCCCCTACAGGAGACACAAGCAACAAAACACATGCAGCCTGTTCAGACAAACTGTCTGTTTCAGATAAGAGAGAAAGTCCAGAGTTTCAGCTCCAGGACACTAAGCAGAATCTAATCCTCACTTTTGAGGCTTATGAATGAGCTCAGGGACTGGAGCCAATAATTCCATTTTACACTGATTCAGCCTCATTATTAAAAAAAAGAAAAAAAAATCATACTTGAAGCAAGAATTTTATTTACATTGTAATGAAAGTTGAATTTCTATTTCAAAAAGTTTAGATTTGGTGAATTTATTGGGATTCTGTATTAGAGTGTATATGGCCCCACCCACTTTTAACCATAAAAATTTGTCAAAAATAAAGTTTCTTTGAAATGATTTTAAACTTTACCAGAGTAAAGAGTTGGGAAGGAGCACTGTTTGTGTTATTGTGGATTGTTCCTTACATAAAGCATGCAATTTTTGTTAAAGTCTATAATTTATGGTGTCTAAATGTACAAATTATATACAAATTATTGAAAATAATATTTTACAAACAAAATTGTTTACTTTTCTGAGCTTTCTACCATGTTATAATGTTCCTGCATCAAAAACATACCTGGAGTCATGTTTTTGTTTCATTCACGCATGTTTGAGTAATCCTCTATTCTTTTTCATTGATTTCCTGAAAGGACAAAAACAGCTTGTTTCACCGGTGTCTGTCTTTTCCACCTGACAATGCCCTTCCCCCTCACAGTCTTATCCTGTTCTTGGAAGCACTGGGCTCACACCTCTGCTGCAGCAACAAAACAAACCCACCGCGGACTGCAGTGGACTTCTGCACAGTGTTGTTGAGTGCTGAAGGAGTGTGACAGCAGTGGAACAGCAGGGAGGGAGGGCTCTTAAAGTGACAGGGACCTAATCTGAGTGTTTCTCACAGAGTCAAATGATGAGTTTCTTCAAATACATTTATATACTGTGTGTGTGTGTGTGTGTGTGTGTGATTATATATATATATATATATATATATATATATATATATATATATATATATATATATATATAATTATTGGATTTTCTTACTAACAAAACAAAAGATGCTGATCTGGATGTGTCCCATGTTAATTTAAAAGACACACACACACACACACACACACAAAGCATAATATGGACCCTTTAATACATCACTAATTATGAAAAAATGTCAGTGTTGTGTTGTTTTCTTTGTTTTCTTTTTGTTTTTTTACAGGTTTTTATTTGTGGGGTATGAAGTGACCCCACTCAGTAATCTATGTCTGTAAAACAGGCTGGTAGGATGAGAGTTAAATCAAATTTTATTTAATTTCGGGCTGAGACCTGACAAGGACTGGGTCTTTGACTGGGCTTGGGAAATGCCATGGTATCATCTAGGCTGAAAAAACATCTGTGAAATTAAACTCCCTTACCCTTTACACACATTTCATCTGTTACAGCAAATGGGGACATGGCACAACCCTGACATCATGCCAGCCACCAATGATCTCTCTGGATGGAATGCATGTCCTCCCAATGTTTCTGTAGGTTCTCTCCTGGTTCTCTATTTTGCTTCTACCATCCACATACATGCATGCAATGAACAGGTAAATACAAAACTCCCCCTATGAATGTGAGAGCAAGCATGAGTTGGGCCAATAGCCAAAATCATGTTTTGGGAATAGGCTCCAAATTCAAATATTTGACCAGCCCAACAGAGAAGACATTGTGATGCTGAAGTGAAAGTTTTATTATCAGAGATTTTAAGACAGGTGGTTAGTTTAGTGTGTTTGACCTAAGAGCGAGCAGAGATGTGAAATGTTTAACTTTATCCTGAGCGCGACAAAGACGGGGCCGTATATTTGACCTTTTGTTCACTGTTGGATGCATGTTGCTTTATCGCCTGCAAAAACTCACTGCCTGTGCAGTGGAAGAAAATACCTGTCTTTGGAACAGAACAGACTTAATAAACCTTTACAGTTACACATTTCAAACACTCACTGGTGTATTAAAGTTCCTATTCCTAAAGACGGTTTAAAGAAAAATAAATAGGGTTATTAACTTGTGAGTAATATTAAAAGAAAAGCTGTAAATTGGGCTCTGGTGTAAAGTCCCTTGGAATACCTCAAAAATGAGAATAGTTTTCAATGTGAAGAGAAAAATGCAAATGCTGTGTAATATAGTCATTGTGGAAGAGTTCAATCTTGGTAAGAAAAAAGATGTGTTTTAGCCTCACTTTGCACACTTGCGCTGGGCAGGGAAAGTTCTTTATGATGGGGAGTAAATGTGCTCTAAGGCAGGCTGCTGTTTTTAAGATGTTTTTTAGAGCATTTGACCATTCAGAACCGGCTCATCATTCATGTTGGACCAGCCCTCGGCCCATCTACCTATAAATAATAAATCATTTAATAGCCACTAGACTGTACATGCGGCAATCTGTGACACGTTGCGGCACTAAAGCCAGCACTACAAGGAAAAGACTGGCCCACAGGCCAATAAAGTTCAACTCAATCCAATAATGAAGGAAAGGGGAAGATGGCCATTGAGCCTAAAATCTATTCGTTTGGTCTTGATTCACTCATTTTTTTTTTCCACCTCCTCTCATTATATTGTGGGACATTATTTGAGTTTTTAGTGCCATGTTGTACTCTGTATTATAAATGAATAATATGATGTATATGAGTAAGCACGAGGAGAGTGTCTTTATGTTTAAGTGTAATGAGGTTTTGCTGAAACATATTGTCTCAGTATATTCAATATATTACCCTATATGCTAATACTATTTAACAACTAGACCACAATACCATGACAAGTCAATAAACTGGTTGGCTTTTGGTGTTTATAATACTGCGTTTCTTCTGTCCAACTCTATCATTTTATTTGAATAGGTTTTTAATGGTAAATAAATATAATGTTGCATTGCCTTTAGGGATGAAAAATGTCAAAAGCCATGGCAAAACAATCATGGCTCTAAATCCTGTTGAGTAACATCAACTCTTCCTTGAACCTGGAAGTCCTCATGGCTTAAAGTAGGTGTTTCTAACCTCACAAACATTGTCCCGGTGGACCAGCCTAAGTCACTGTAATTTGCTTGCAAATAAAATCCATCTATCCATCTACTAACAGCACCTGGAGATGTAAACGGTGATATGCAGTAGTTCAGATAACTCTTAGTTCCGAGGGGCTTTGACAGTGAGCCCAGTCTCATGACTACACAGACCAGGCCTGTACGAGAGAGTGGGCCCTGCTGTTGACTTAACCTTATCAGCCGTTGTCATCCACTCGTGTTGCAGTCAAGGAGCTTTTGAAAAGGAAACGCCACTTATTACCTCACTGTGAAGCCCACTTCCTTCTTAGTTTTGACTTTAATACTTGATATGTAATAAGATATGAATATACATCATTTTAAATCATAGGTTATGTTTTTGCTGGTGTTGGTTTGTTGGTTGGTGTTTTATTGTCAGTAACAGAGCAGGGAAAAAAAATATTAGTTTTGGGTATATACTGTATCTGGATCACTGTCTGGATGCAGGAATTTAAAATTTTAATTATGACTTAGAAATCATTGTGGAAAAAGCCCAAAGATACTGCCTCCAGCCAGAAGGTGTTAGTAAAGAAACAAATGATTAGTTTAGGCAGTGATTCAATGATGCATATAGGCCTTTTGTCTAGTTAGGTACTGGTGCAACTTTTTCACCTATTTCTGCCTTTTGTTGTCTATTTTGCCTGTTTGTACTTTTGTATATTTCTTCTGTTTGATAGCTTTTGTTATTATTAAATCTGAGATATTTGTTTGTTGTTTACGCACCTCATCAAAGCCTATATATACTGTAGGTCACCTGTGCGCTGCCCTGTCTCTCACCTGTCACTCTCGTTCAGCTCTCGCTCCTCTCCACACTGCCACTCTCTGCTGCAGGCCACTCTCAGTACCTGCTCTTGAGTTTGGCTAGCGCCTTAGTCTATTGTTTGGTCAGGTGGCTGTTCTGTTTTTGCCTTTTCTTTTCTTCAGGTTAGTTTTGGCCGGTTGTTTTTGTGTCAGGGTAGGGTGATAGAGGAGATGATGGCAGCTCCTATGGCCCTGTCTATGGTTGGCCTGCCCCTCTCACCTTTCGCTTTATTCTGTTTGGCTGGCTCACCTAGGTCCACTTTTCTTTTGTTACTTTTGGGCACGGGAAGGATTTTTGAAACTAAAACTATTAAAACCAACAAAACAACCAAACAAACCAACAGTTTTTAACAAAACAAAAACACATTAAACTCAAACCCTTGTGACCCCTGTGTCCTTTCTGAAATATGTTTTACCTTCGGGTCGTAACACGCCTACACAAGAACAAATACAAAACCATTTAAAAATGCTGGAAAATGGGCTCCTGACATAACACCCCTGTATGAGTCTGCTCAAATGTTTACCAAAAACATTAATTTTACACACCTCATTTTGCCCTGGGGCAAACTGATGGATAACAAAGGTACCATTCCGTGTCTATAGCCACTTTTACCACCACCAAACATAAGTTAACACAAACACATTCGAACAGGAAAGGTGGGTGAACTGTCTTGACCAAGGATACAACCGCAGTATACAAACCTGATATCAAGGATCAAACTGTCAACCTTCCAGACAGTAGGCAAATGGCTCTACTTACTGAGCCACTGCCCTCCCAATTACACAGCACTCATCTTTGAAATGTAGCTGGACAAATCACATGTATAAAAACTTCTGATGCTGTAAGACTAATGTTCTCCAGTGACCAAATTATATAAACTGCATTCATGTTTTTTGTAGTTTCGATGATTTAAATTAATTCTGACACGTGATACAACAGCAGCCTCAACCAACAATCACAAAGCCTTGCCAAAGTTAAAGAGCCTATTTAGTCAGTTGGCTGTCAGCATCCAGCCTGGGCATTCTTGGCAGGGATATTGTTTATAACTGTCAGTCTTCAAACAATCATGAAATTATGACATTAAAATAAATGAGGGTTTGCTCATCTGTACAATGGGTTTGTTTACTGTGTTATCATCTGCCAATAGACTTGAGAAGATTTGGAGGCTGCACAAACAGGGTCGCAGGGTGCAGTCTTTTATCTGATTAGTTCAAACTCATTCTGAAGGAAGGGGATTTGCATTTTTGCCATGTCTCTCAAAGTTTAATGGTGGGCTCTGAAAACATTGGGCAAAGGCTTTTTATAAGTATATTCTATTGTCCATTTAGTATTATTCAACAGTAAATTAATAAAACTTGCATTAATTTGTCTTCCACTATCATTATTCTATTGATCTACTGATGTTAGGAGCTTATCCCAGCTACTCTGGGCATAGCTGTAGTTAGCCTTGTAAGTCTGACTACATATGCATATGAATATAAAATGCAAGGAGATAAGTGACTATACTAAAAGTACCCAAGTTTGGAGGAATGACTGTCTTTAGTCAAATGAAGAATTATTTCTTCTTGATCAGCAGTGCATATTTGCCAACTCCATCTATTTCCCCTGGACATGCTTTTAGCACCACATAGAAACCCAAGATTGACCCCCAGGTACGTAAAATCCTGTATTTAAAATATGTATGAAGAGGCGGGCCACTCACTGGAGATGATGGGACATAGTATGGCTGAAATGTTTTTGGGTGCTACCAACATTGATTTTCATTTTTATTCATTAATGCCTGTACAAAAAAAAAAAAAAAAAAAAAAGTTGAACATACTGTACTTGGCAACATGCAGGAATCCCCACCACTGCAGTACCACGAGAACAAAATTGCTCTGACAGGAGGAGGGGTGAAAGACAGGCACATAATGAATGAATGTCTGTGGGCCACATTTGGTCCCTGGCCCATACTTTTGACACCCCTACTCTACTCCCTCTAATGCTCCACGTAGATCCCTACTTGTATTCTGTCCTGTCCTGTTCCACAAATGCTGTGGCTTATATATATGATTTTAGGAAACATAGTTGCAAACTAAAATATGTGGTAATCTGTTTTATTATTATTATTATTATTATTATTATTATTATTATTATTATTATTATTATTATTATTATTTTGGCACACTTCATACTGTGTGCCAATATCTGGTTCAATTTATGAGCTGCAGCAGCATCAACAACAACAACCTCCTCCGGACTGTGGACAGATGAGCAACTGATCCAGCACCCACTCACTCAAATGTAACACATAGCAGGGCACTAACTAGAGCCGAGTGGGAGCTACACAACAACTCCTAAAGTTTGCCTTTGTTGTCTTGTATTAACAATGTTGTTGTATGGCTTCAGAAGTGCAACACAAAAACCCCAGCAATGCCTGGGCCAAGCGCCTGGAAGAAAATAAGCAAGATGCGTGGTAATTGTATTGTTTACTGTTTAATTTCACACCTCAGGCTTGGGTCTCTGAGTTTGTTATTGTTTATAGTGTATTAATATTACATGATGAGCCACAATAAAAGAGGACGGGGCTATGCAAATACTTAATACAGCCTAAAACACTTCTAGAGTTTGTCAAAAGGGGCCAGCCTCAAGCACAGCCCATGTTTGCAGTCCTTGGCATTATGTACTTCCAAAGGTATCAGAGTACTGTATATCTATAAAGTCTGCAGACGTACAGTATGAGTGATCAAGCCCTGCAAGGTCAAGGTAGGGTTCACTGTGTTAATAAAAGTCAGACTAGACAAAACAACCACAAATAGTTTTGACTGTGATGTATTTGGGGGAAAGGGCACTGAATTCAGGGCTTGATTGTGTGTGGGCACTGTGACCAGCGTTTTTCAGAAGTTACTAGCCAGGTAAAGTTGTCACTAGCCAGCTGTTTTTTTTTTTTTGTTTTGTTTTGTTTTGTTTTTTGAGAAAAGGTCAGTTATGGGCCAACAAAAACTTTTTTATACTTTTTTTTTTTTTTTTTTTTTTTTTTTTTGTGCTAAGACACTAACCAATGAACCTCCCACCTCCTTAGCAAATACCATAAGACTGAGCACTATTTCAATGGGCAATTTTTAATCAATATAGCTTGGAATTTGCATTGTTACTGCATTGTTACTGCATTTTTCAGATTAAAGAAAAGTTTGAGATAATTTTTGACACAGTTTAATTCATCTCGACCTTTTGAGCCTGTGACCTCCAACCCCCCCAACCCATTCTCTTTCCCTGGATTCCAAGTCAAGTAAAGCAAAATAAACAACCAACTGACTGTGACGCAGTGTTGAGAGTCCTACCATTCACAGAAAAGCACCCTCAGATCTGGCCCATTCAAACATACAGCTGCAGACAGATGGCTAGGACACATACCCACTTCCCTAAAGTCACAGGGTATTGCTAAACTATTTTAGGACCACAACAATGTACTCTGGCTGCAGACCATTAATACTTCACTAAGGTTCATATACTTTCAACCTTTTTATATCATTATGTAAGCATTTACAATAATTGTTAGGTCAACGTCATGAAAACTCTAGACTTTAGGTCTTAAATTCATTACTTGTCCTACATCCGTAGAGCTGCCATGTTTGTTTATGTTGATACAGAGATACATGTGCGCGCTTCTTAAGCAAAAAACATGCTGAGATATATCATGTGTGTAGGCCAGTGGATCAAGTTATCAATGTCGGTAACAAATGTCTGAACTTGAATGCAGCTTAAAGGTCTCCCCTGCTATTATTATTATTATTATTATTATTATTATTATTATTACTTTTTATTCAATTACACTGAACACAGTGAATACAGAGGTAAGCAGACTAATTACTATTTAGGGCTGGGCGCGCGTCAACAAATTAATTAGCAACGACTCATATGACGTGGCTAAACAACAAACTGCTAAAATACACAAAAAATTGAATAAAAATTTCAGAGGATTTGTTGTTTTGGTAAATGTATAGCAGAGTATGTTTTCCACTATTGTCATGTTGTTTACAAGTATTACTTTAAAAAAAAAAAATAAAAGAGATTGTTGATCATTGTTTTGTTGTGATTGTGTAGGCACCTTGTGTGCGGGTGTGTGCTTGCATGTATTATTCACTCTTATATTTTTATATTATACAATATAATTGCCGCATTTGTACACACACGGCTGGATGTGTGTGTTTCCATGCACAAAATGAGTAATCAATTATGTTGTTGTGATTATTATATATATGTCAAATTACAGTTGTAATTAGTTCTAAGTTGTTGGTGATTATATGGAGAATAGGGGGTAGGAGTTTATAATTTTGTACTTCATCCTACTCCTTTTGAGCAATATTTCATGAGGGATTCTTTTGTCATTGGTACTGAAAATACATGTATATTTAATTGTAAATATATGTATATTTAAATATATATATATATATATATATATATATATATATATATATATATATATATATATATATATATATATATATATATATATAATAATAGTGCTTCACAAAACCTAAAACCCGCCCTCTTGTGGGAGTACTGCTAAATCAGTGTGAACTGAACTGGATTTTGGTGAAATTGTGAACAGCTTGCTGCACAAGGTAAGAGGAAGTGAGTAAAATGAGAAAGAAAGCAATCTTTAACCTATCAGGATCAGATGATAGATTGCTGCGTCCATTGTCTACATGAGAAAATCTAAACACAGGTCAGAGTCCTGTCACCTGAGGTCACATCCTTCACTTCTCCAGCCAGTCCACACAATGACATGTTTAGCCATAAATACCCATTAGTTTACTTCAGACTGACCTCTCCTAGACCCCTGCATAATATTACACCCCATGTTGTATACTTTCCATCTTTAGTCAATCCTCTTATACCACGTCATAGAGAAGACACTGTGATTGAAAGTGAGTTAAAGGCATGTTTTACTTCCTTTGTTCTAATGTACATACTGAAAGAAGAAGCAGTGGTGTCAGCCTCACGTGGCACAGGATGTCGAAAGCGCAGAACAACAAGCTGGTGAGAGGAAACACGGGTAAATAAAGTGTACGAGTGTTGCACAACTGCACTGAGTCACGCAGAGAGCTGGAGACAGTGCTTTCACTTCAGCCGTACACCGCAGACCCAGGGCAGCCGGCGCGATGGTCAATATTTAATGTACTCAAACAAGTGAGACGAGTGTTGTCTTTCAATAAAATATAAATTGGGTTTGAAGCAGCAATTTGACAATTAGGCAAGAGAAAGTCTAATAGCTGTGGGAAAGTGAAAAAATGGAATGAGATTTGAGATTGGAAAACATCTTACAGAAGCCATGAAGAGCTGCAGGTATTAGTGATGGGCAGTCTGTCTCTTAAAAGTTATTCTCAGTTCTTTTAGCTCAGCTCACTTAGAAGAGCTTCTATGGCTCCCAAATGGCTCTTCATTTAGGCTTCATGTAGTGTCACTCTGATCATTGAATTTAGGCCTAACTAACTGCCCACTACAACTGAACTGACAGTTTCCCCTTTCTTCTGTGTCAAGCCACAATTAATGCACTCAATACTCACTTATAGGAACATGTTGTAGGTCTAGATCTGTAAACTAGATTTAGTGTTGAACTACCCAGCCCCAAGAGCCTTCAGCTTCATGTTGCTAACAGACGCACAGATACCTCACTCTGTCCACCCACATCGTAGACACAAGTGGACCATCTTCTCCTAAGCTGACAAAGGGCTTCTGGTGCTGGATAGTTTAGCGAAATCTGGGGTGGGCAGTTCACACAACTAAGTTCCTTACTGTACTGGGCAACAGTGGTTTCTATCATTTTCCTGCTGCTAACTTCTCAGTTTACAAGCTGCTTACAGTCAGGAAGTAGTGACCCCCTGTTGTTGAACACTGTCCCAAGTGGTTGTCATTGGAACAGGATTTTTTTTTTTTTTTTCCTTCCATCTCAAAATGTGGAACAAATGTCTCAAAAAAAGATCCAAATGCGCAAAAGTGATGCATGTACAAATGGAGCGATCCAGAAATGCAGATTCAACAATTCACATGGAAAACTGCAGATTTATAAATGACAAACATGATTCATGTTTGAGATAATTAAAAATAATACATTTTCAAATTAGAATTTATTTGCAAAAATCACTGCATGCAAGTCACAAATTAGGCATTTTGAATAAATCTTTGTACTTGCATCAATACATTTAGGATCCTATAATTTTATTGAGACAAATATAGCTCCATACCTGTCCATGTGCACTAGTGGTACATATCAAGGAAAGTTGCTTTAATTGAGCCACAGTGGTCCAGAGTTTTTAGATCACAATTCAATAGACATATAAACTGCATCACTTGGATCAGAGGAAAACCTTTATATTTTTATATTAAAGCATTTGTATAATATCAGTTAAATACATGGAAAGCATGCCATGTTGTAATTTTGCCTCTTCTTGGAAGTCTGTGCCACTCTTAAAAGGACAATTAAGAATCAATGTGTCTATTTTTGCTCTGTTCTGAACACTTTGTTTTTCTGTGGCAGAAGTCACACTTTCCAGAGCCCTATTTCCGTCTTTGGGGTAAAGTGCAGTAGAGACAAAAGAAAGCAACCACTCAGCTGGCTAACTTCCTGTTTTCTTCTTCAGCCGCTCACCAGCCTTGCTTACTGAAAAACCCAAAAGGCAAATATTGCAAATTACAGAGCTCAGAACATTTTGCACCTTGCGTCCAGACCTCCAATTACACCTATGTAGGGCATTGAGACAGTTTAAACATGCAGTGTGTGGTGCACGACTGGTGCTTCAGAATACTGCGCCCCAGAGAGCTTTTAAACCAACAAGGTTTTCAAATGGCTGAAAAACAAATATACTTTTTCATGAAAAAGAAAATGTTTCCGTTACCAGGAAACATTGCACAAGCAGTAAGAGCATGTACTCAGCATGTTTCTCTCTTAATGGCACTTCAATTTTCTTTGCTAGTTATTTTTAGCGGGAACACAAAATGAAAAAATCGGAGGACAAACATGCAAAAACCTTTGTGGTTGGTTTATAAACATTTCCACAGTGTCATCAGGTTAATATTGCATTTTAATTTCAATGAGTAGTTGGACTAAACTAAATGGGAGCTTGTCTGAGAAAAGGGTGCACTACTACGACAAAACAGGAGCTTGTCCTTAATAACACAGACGTAAACCTTTAAATTATAAACAGTCAGTAATAATCTGTGACTAATATGCCATGCAGTGATTATGGTTAGTGCTCTTGCCTCTCAACAAGGGGACTGTCGTTTTGAGCCTTAGGCTGGCCAACACACAATCTGTGGAGTCTGCATGGCCTCCTTACGTGGATTCTCCCAAGCTTCCTCTCCCTGTCCAATTTGCCACCAGTGAATGAATGTAAGAGTGAATGCTGGTCTGTCTATCTGGATGGATTTTTGGGCTTAGTCAGTTAGCATTGTGTAAATAAATAAATAAATAAATAAATGTGTGACCAGAAGGCAGGGGTTTTAACTGTAAAACTGCCTCCTGCTGCTGATTATTTTTATTTGAATAATTAATTGAAAGGGGCATGTTCAAAATAATAGCAGTGTGTGGTGCTATCGGGGACCTCACTCAATGGTGAGAAGTCAACTGTTGGATATCTAGTGCATTTTTCTTAAAAAATCTGAGTAAAATGGGTTGTTCAAGACATTGTTCAGAAGAACAGCCTATTTTGATTAAAATGTTGACGGGAGAGGGGAAAACATATAAAGAAGTGCAGAAAATCAGCTCAGCTAAAATGATCTCAAATGCTCTAAAATGGCAACCAAAACCTGAAAAATCATCATATGAATAAACTGAAGAATAGCCAAAACGGCAAAGGCACAGCCAATGATCAGCTCCAAAGAGATTATAGAAATGCTAAAAGTACCTGTGAGTACTGTAACAATTAGAAGATGCCTTTGTGAAGCCACACTTTCAGCAAGAAGCCCCTGCAAAGTTAAACAAAACAAAACAAACAAAAAAGATGTGCTGAATTTGCCAAAGAACACATTGACTGGCCCATAAAGAAATGACACAACATTTTGTGGACTGATGAAAGTAATATTGTTCTTTTTGGGTCTAGGGGCCACAGATAGTTTGTCAGATGACCCCACTGAGTTCCAGCCACAGAACACCGTGAAGACAGTGTAGCATCATGATATGGGGTTGCTTCTCAAACTAAGGTGTTGGCCCTATTTATTGCATTGCAGGGATCATAGATAAGTTTAAATACTGTATATCCAAATATTTCAAGCAGTCATGTTGCCTTATGCTGATAAGGAAATGCCATTGAAATGGGTGTTTCAACAAGACAATGATCTAAAACACAGTAAAAGCAATCTTAGTTCAGGACCAACAGGATTAATGTTATGGAGTGGCCAGCACAATCCCCAGACCTTAATCTAAAACTTATGGGGTGACATTAAAAATTCTGTTTCTGAGGCCAAACCAAGCAATGCAGAGGAAATGTGGAATGTAGTCCTCTCGTCCTGGGCTGCAATACCTGCCAGAAGTTAGTGGACTCCATGCATCACAGATGAAGTTCTCAAAAAACTAAATATTAGTTCAGAGATCCACAGGAAACCAAAATATTAAAGCATTTTCAAATAATATAGTAATATAGTGAGTTTGATAAAAAGAGTGCAGACAGTGCATTTTTTATGAACAGCCTAATATTCCTTTTTTCGTCACTTTCTGTAAAGGAATAACACATCTGATCATTGTTTGTTCATGTTTTGATTTGGAATAGAATGAGCTGTGTTCTCAATGCATCTGCATGGAAGGATTTTGAGATTCACTCACTTTAATAAACATACTGCTATTATTTTGAACACTACTGTAACTATTTATGAATTTCCTCCAAATTAAAGCTGGACTAAAAAAACGTCACTTGTCCTAGCTTAGCCTCCCAGGCTAAACCTTTTCCTATTCTATACAAAAAAGTTAGTCTTGTGTCTCTTCACTTGAGTTGCATTTCTTTGGGCGGAACAATCATAGGCAGAGTAACCAAGCAAAGAAACGAAGGGCGAGACGTAATCAGCACACCACTGATGAGCCACCCTGTACTTATTTCTAAATGGCAACAGCAGCAGAAGTCAGTTAGGCAAAGACTTGTGGAAAAAGTAGGTTTGTTTGAATGTGGTCTATTTCATGGGACTGAACTGTTGTTAAAATGGCAACAACACACACAAAAAAAAAACAAAAAAAAACACAAGATGACTGAACAACAACTTCAGCAGAATGAACATGTGATGAAGGAAAGCACTAAACACTGTTAATCAGAGAGAGAAGTTATTAAATTCACTCTGTATTATCCAGTAACATGTTTTTCTATTCTGGCTTCTGTAAGACGTCTGTGATAGGTTGGTATCAGGCTAGACTTGTCCCAATTTACAGCAGTAAAGGGACAAATAGACGTTGCATTTATTTTTATTTTATTTTATTTATGCTTAGATTCAATGCACTTTCGATGTATGTATTTTGTTATGTCCAAAGTATATGTATGCACCCTGTATACTGTAGTGAAGGTCTTTTGTAACAGCACCTAATGTAATACCACAGCACAAACTGAGTCATCTAAAAAGGGAAGCTTTTTACATCTTTCTACATTTGTTGCATCACTTCAGCAGACTCACGTGAACTCCACATCTAACCTTTGAATAACTTCCAAATGTTTCACAAGACACTAAACCTAACACACTCTTTTGCATGGAGGGTTACAAAATGCTCCACATATTTGAGAATCTACTTGATGTCACGGTGTGGCTGTTAAAAAGCATGACTTCTGGGTTTACAGGCTGCAGCTAGAGCAGTCATATAGTTTTAATAGAAGTATCAAATCTTTATGTGAGGAGGAAGACGTAAAAAGCTTTTATCTTTAGTCTGGCTGTTGCTATGACATGAGTTATATTAATAGACAGAGATAGACTTTTAATAACCCCATCATGTAAATGTATTCATAGTGCAGCATGTTACATCTGAGTTTAAACTTTCAACCCTCATTTAAAGATCTATTAATGCTGGCAAAGATATCTTGATATACACACGATGCCATTCAAATCCGAACTCCCGCATACTTAAAGTGGATGAGCAAAGATAGTTTTTCCAGTTATTGATTGTCTATGGCCAGTGCCAGAAATCACCAATAGATATTTTCTGTAGGTTTTTATTGCCCAACATACATGGTCCTACATACTGCCTACCCTAGTGGTTTGTGTTTAACCAAGTAATTTCCTTTGTGGATCAATAAAGTTTGTCTAAGTCTAACATTTTTATACATTTGTCTATCTTTTATTCTAATCTAATCATTTGCAATGGCAATGTGGTGCCTTAAAAGTTTCGGAGAGTGGAGTATGACGCTTAAGTAGCTCAGCTGTTAGGACACACACACAAACAAACTAATAAATGACGCTGGTTTAAGCTCTGAAATGATCACAATGTGTATTCGAACATAACTACAAATGAAAAGTAAATCACAAACAAGCTGTGGAGTGTAAAAACCTTCTGCGCTGCCCATGCTTCACTACACATCAATAGACACAGACCATATGCGTCATCAGCTGGCGGTGTCTTTTTATACCTCCAAGGGTGGTGCTCAGGGTGTGAGAGACCGCTCCAGACAAGATACTAGGGCTCCTCTGTGTGTAAAGAGCTTTTTGTATGATACCATTTTACTACAAAAAAAAAAAAAAAAAAAAGCTGTGAGACATCAGTAGAAACAGAACTGTACACTGTTTCTTGGATAAACAAATGTCAGCAGACTGGATGTAGAAGGCCTGTTGATTGGTCAGTGCTTCCTGGAGTGGGCGGGGGCTCATGGAACTGAGCATTCTGTGGACTCAGAAACTCAGCCCAGAGAATACAGGATTACTTAAAACACAACTCCAGGTAAATGAAGCAAATATCATAACATGCTAGAAAGCTAAAAAAAAAAAAAAAAAAAAAAGTCAATGTTGCATAATATAGCACCTTTAATTGTACTGAATTATAATGCCTACACTATCATCACCAGCACGACTACGAATATGTAATTATAAGGACATGATTACTATAAGGGCCACTCAAAGCAAACACAGCTCTATATTTGACTCTTCACTAAAAAAATATGCTGTCAGTCACACCAAATCACTGCTCAAAAATCCACCCACAAACCGCTGAAAAATGTTGTAGCGTCTCCAGGACCAATGACAACCTGTGATTGTAAATACAGACAGGCCCCCGCTCCTCTGAAACATCTCACCATGGGGCTGTGTAGGTCTGTGTGGTGTCAGCTCAGGGCCCTTGCGGCGCACTGCTCCTTTGAGGAATGCCGATAAGGCTCAGTGGTGTGATTTGCTGAGCTTTGGCTGGGATCGGCACATGAGCGCAGATCCATCAGAACACATGCGAAGTGGCCCCGCGGCTGATGGAGGGTTCGATATCCGCCACACTCTGGTCTTCATTAGGCCAAGGAATGAGGGGGAGGGGTGGCAGGGGTGCTCCAGTTCCCAGCACTCGGGACAGGCAGAGTGGAGCCACTGCGGTTAGTCATCTGATCTCGCAGTGCAGGCCTGTTGTACTCTATATGAGGGGGTTATTAGGGGCCCCCCAGTGCACGGTTTGTTTGACAAGTGACTCACACTGTACATTGAGGTTTTTGTGTTTCCAAATATGAATGGTTGAGAAAAGTGCCCAGATAAGCAGAAACTGTCAGCTGAAATGCAACTCAGATGTCGTCAGATACGTCTTTTTTTTTTTTTTTTAAACCAGTTGTATGTCGCCACAAAGAAACCATTGTTGAGACATTATGCAAGGGAGTGTGAAATAAGGACATACGAAAACTACTCATTAGAAAAAGCAACTTTTCTGTGTGGTACAGGGTGGGACAGGTCAGTACAGTATGGTTTTTGGATTAGAAGTGCTACATCTGTTATGTACAAACTGACCACACATGAGGTCACATTTGTTAAAGATTTTCTAATACTTGTGCCATACAGGTTGAAGTAAAAAAAAAAAAAAAAAAAAAAAAAAAAAAACTATTACTGACCTTGGGGGCCACAGGATCTCAAAGTAGGGCCGCTGCTCCTCCACACTGAGATGGGCCTAGGCAACATTTTGAAAAGAAGAACCTGGGAGGACCTAGGACTTCCTGGAGGCACTATGTCTCTCAGTTTCCTTGGGAAAGTCTTGGTACCACCCTAAAAGTGCTAGAGGAAGTGTCTGAGCAATGAATCATCATTGGCAACTCCAGTTAAAAACAAACAAACAAAAAACCACAGAGCTTATGGCATTAAAACAAATGTGCCTACACCTGCTAATGTCTAAAACAGCCACTCCACTCCCAAAGTCAAGAGAGAGCCAAATCCGAAAATACCACACAGACCCGCCAGTAACACTTTACTCTATTTCATGTTATCTTGTTGTTATCTTACACATTTATTTCTAAAAAAACTGTTGGCTAAAATTTGTTTTAAAGTAATATTTTTAACTAATAACACATATATGACTGTAACAACTTAATTTCTTATGCATTTAATGTGTAGACAACCTTTGGCAGCCCACCTGCAAAACCACTGTGGGCCACGATGGTGTCCCAGACCCCAGTTTGGAAATCACTATACTGAACATATCAGCAAAAACATGTTTTTGTAATTGTCATGGATCAGGTTCAGGAATTTAGTCAGGTATAATAACATTTTACTCTAAAAAAATAATTGGCAATAAAAAACATTATAAAGAAGCAACTTTATTAAAGATGTTTTATTTATTCATGGTTATATTACTAATATTAATAATACAAGCCAAACAAGCCAAAACGAACAAAAACAAGAACCAAAATAAACAAACATGAAACAAAACAATAAACCATCTTTATGTATTCATTCATCTTCTTCCTCTTATTCCCGTTAGGGTGACTGGAACCTATCCCAGTAACTTTGGGCCTTAGGCGGGGTACACCCTGGAAAGAGGCCAGCTTGTCTTTATGAATTTATTTTAATAAAATTGTGCTGCATACATGGTGGGTAGGGTTTTTATGCTGGTGCAGCCCGTTCACTCCAAAGCCTGTTCTACAGATGTTCACCTGGAGGTAGAAGAGCTCTTACCTTCACTTTAGAGGAGTTGACTCTGGAGACAACGCCTTCAAAGGGAGGATCCTATAGCGACTGGACAGCAGCCTTAGTACAGAACAGAAATAAAATTAGGATGGATGGCCAGGCCTACAACAACCTCAATGTTTTAGCATTTTTAGTGAAATAATTATGAACATTTATGTGAATTAATTTACTCATGCTATTTTAACACCTTTTGTCTCTGCCATGATTAAATCCTTTTCAGTGTCTAAGTGTAAATAAATAATGTCATCAAGTTCCAGTAAAAACTTCAATTTTCAAAACTTTTACCTTCAAAGCACTCTGACCATCACCGCTACTTTGACTTATGCAGGTTGACCACCACAGACCTGACCTTAAATTCTCAAGCTAATTTCTGTATAACACAAAATAATCCATTTTAATCACTCACCTAATAAACATTGTGTCCCTGCAATGCCTCGCTCATTTATATAATAGGCCTGTGCTGATGATCTAAGTAAGTGGCTGCAGAATAATGGAGCAGTTGTTTTTTTTTTTTTTTTCTGTCTAAAAGCACATGGAAAATGCATCCAGATGGCTCCCAAAACCCATTTCATTTCTTAATTGTAGCTGGTTGCCTGGTACCTGCCTGAGTTTTTTCTCCAGTGATGATAAAATGGCACAGGTTAATTGTCTAATGTCCACATTGCTGAGTTTTACAACAGGCCTAATGGACAGGTGGGCAGCGGAAACTGATGATTATTACAAAAAGTAATGGCTATTAGCAATATTAGTTGATGAAAACAACAGGACATTTGCATATTAGTGCCTGATATTGTATTTCCATGGGATTAATGCAGCAACCCTTATGATAACTATGGATGAATAAATCAATCACCCAGTTTATTTTCATATCTCATCATATCTCTTTCTCAATAAGAAAGGGCAGAGTAATTATATTTAATATTTAAACAGAAACATGCACAATGGCTTATTAGGGTTAAACGGATCAGCCACTAACCAGACAGTTGGCCCAGTCCATACTGTCATTATGTCCGTTGGCCAAGACACTTCCCCCACATTGCCTACTCCTGTCATATACATTTCGGTCCATAGTAATAATTATTTGGACATTGACACAAGTTTTGTTATTTTTTCTGTTAACCAAAACAAATCCAAGATACAGTTATATACCAACAAATTCACATACAGTATTATGGTTCACTATGAAAATAAACTTGTTCTGTGGTTGTTTTGGCCTTGTATTTTATAAATCTTTAAAAGTTAAATTGTTACTGTGTTTGCCTATGATGTCTTATTTATGTGCTTTGGATGGAGGAGTTGCTGGATGAAGAATTATTTTTTCTGACATTGTTAAAGGGGCTATGTTATGCAAAATAAACTTTTTTGAGCTTTCTACCATGTTATAATGTAGTTCTCTCATCAAAAACATACCTGGAGTTGTGTTTTGTTTCATTCACGCCTGTTTGAGAAATCCTGTATTCTCTGGCACTGAGTTTCTGAGGCCTCAGAGCACTCAGTTCCACAAGCCCTCACCCACACTGACCAAAAACTGGTGTCCAGCTCTGTTTCCACTGATTCCTTACAACTATTTTTCATTTTGTAGTAAAATAACATCATACAAAAAGTTTAAGGAAGTGAAGTTCTTTTTATTCTTCAAATTATGTTCAAAAGACCTCAAATGAGTTGCACTCTGCTGGTCTCTTCACTTGTTTCTTGATGGCACCGGTAGAGTACTTTTTAAAAACATTCTCTTATAGTCAGATAATGTTTTTAAAAGGTTATAAAACTGCAATGCTGTTGTCAAGGTGACCAAAATTTGTTTAAAAATATGAATACAAGCATAATAAAAACTCTTTAATGGCAATACAGTTTTGGTTTTAGAATGAACCATGTTTTTATAATATGTTGTTTATGTTAAATGACTTAATGTTAGCCTTATATGGTTTTACAAGCTTTTCAGCAGGTATTGTTTCAGGTATCTACAGTAAATTACACAAAAAAACAAAAAAACAAAAGGATCTTATCCTATAGATCCGGCCCCCAGAACATCCCCATGAACTCAGAGTCTAAGAGTGTTTACAAGTACTTCGGGCTATTACTCTGCAGTTCATAGAAAACAGCCAAAAATGCTTTAACATGGCCTGAAAAGCTAAAAACAAGGCAATAAAAATGTTTTGCTAATTTCTCTGGCATAGAACCTTGTAGAACAAAAATTTTAAAAGCATTTTGTAGCTCTCCACAAGCTCTACCTTCCCAGCTAGTTTGATTGAGACTGCTTTATTTATTTTCTCAAACAAACAAACAAACAAACAAACAAACAAAACAATTCTTTAACTGTTCTCACTGTCAATTTATTAAAGGCCATTTTAGCAGCCCTGCTAGAGATCTGTGAGATTTGACCTTAAGATGCTTTTGGAAGTCCTGAAAGGACAGCTCAGTGTGCCCCCAACTGTCTTTTATCAGTCTGGGCTCTTACTCTGCAGTTCATAGGAAACATCCAGAAATGCTTTATCTCAGCCTGAAAAGCTAAAAACTGCAATAAAAAGATGTTGCTCATTTTTTCTGGCATAGAACCTTGTAGAACAAAAAATTCAAATGCATTTTGTAGCTCTTCTCAAGCTCTACCTGCACACCAAGTTTGATTGAGAATGCCTTGATGCCTTGCCTTTATGGCCCATATAGGGTCTGCCAAGAAAAATTCTGGTCCTCAGACAAATGTAGTTGAAGACCCCTGCTGTAGACACAGATATTAATGTAACTTCAATGCTTTTTCAAGGCAACATATAATCTTGTGATGTTCCTGACCTTTGCCCGAGAAAATTTTCACAAACTGGACCTCACTGAATTTTAATTGATGACCCCTGCTATAGATTAAGGTCTTCAAATGCAATGTTACATATGATTTTCTGAATCAGCACCAACATTAACTGGAGGTCTAGCTACACAGTTTCTTATTTGTTGTTTATACAGCTACATTTGTCGTCTGAATTCACAGTTTTTCAAAACACATAACAGTGTAAACATAATCTATTTCCTGCCTTTGTTTACAGCACTTTTTGCTGTATTTACTGTGAAGTCACACTTTTCACACAACTTCCTCCTGATCACAAGAGTCCCATGTGTTCAGGCGACTTGGCACAGCAGCCTCTTTGAAAACAGAGTGCTCCTGTGAACAGTTATATGTATCCAATATTCATGGCTTGAGTGGGCAGACTGTTTGCAGTCATTAGTGCACTTACTGCCATCTCTCTCTGCCATGTCATTACCCAGCAGCACCACCATTAAAGACATGTTCCTCTGCAATAAGCATGAGCTTTTCACTTGCAAAGCCTGGACACTCAAAACCCCTGACCAAGTGTCTGTGCTGCTGTGAGAGTTATTAAAACAGGACCTTAGATGTTTTAGGAAAATTGTTCATATTTACAGTATAGCAGTTTAGTAAGCAAATTAAACTTGTGGGGCATTAATGCTTTTGCCTAGTAGCAAGGAGGTTGTGAGATTGATCCTCGGGCCGACCGTCACACGATCTGGAGTATGCATGTCCTCCCATGTTACCGTGGGTTCTCTCTGGGTACTGCTTCCACTGTCCAAAGACAAGCATGTGTTAAGGGAACTGGGGACTCTAAGTTGCCCCTATTGAATGAACATGAGAATGATTATTTATCTCTCTGTGTATGTGTCAGCCCTGAGAATAACTGGCCCCTGTCCAGGGTGTACCCCAACGTCCCAAAGTCCCAGAGTTACTGGGACCCCTAACAAGATTAACTACATACAGTACATAAAGTGCATTTAAATTGAGCAAATTTAACCTCTAAGTTTAAATTTCAAACATAACACATTTTTGATTTGTTTTACGGGTGGGTAAAAAATATAGTTAAGTAGTTGGGGTTAGTATTTACATTTTCTACTTTATATTAACTTAAAAGGCACATATGCATTTTTCAAGCTTTTTGAAAGAAATGTGAACATATTTGCATCAACATTTCATGATTTGTAACTTTAAAAAAATGTTTTGAAAACTGTATAATGTATGTAGTGAAAACAGTGCTGTTACTTTTACTTTGCAGAAAACACTTGGATCAGGTATCTCTTATTTTAAAAACCCACCCACTTCACTCTGTCATCTCCCTGTTCATTGCAAACACTGCAATTTTTAGCAGCAGATAGCAAAGAGCTGCAGGCCTAAGGTCTTTCTCTTACAAAAGCCTTCTACGGACTTCTACTGTCACTTGATCCTCTCCTTTTTAGCTCACACCTGAACAGAGTCGGACAGATACAATGGCTAATTAGCATGCCTATTAGCAACATGAAGTTAACACATAGATAAATGAGCTGACTCCCTCATAATGGCCGTGGTTCAAGCCTGAAATTACCAGAATGAGTTTGCTGACAGTGCATCTACTTACTGGAGAAGGCGGGGTTTCACGTGTCTATGTAGAGCAGTGAGACAAGCGTTTTCAGCTCTTGAGGAAGGTCAGCACCTCAGCATACAGGATTACTCAAACAAGTGTGAAAGAATGACTAAATACAACTCCAGGTATATTTTTGAAGGGCAAACAACAATATAACATGGCTACAACTTAAAAAAAAAAAAAAAAAGCTGATTTGGCATAATAAGGGACCTTTAAGTAGATTAAAGGTTTATTGAACTTGTAAACTCTTTTAGCCACTATAATAATACAACTCCAAATAAATAATAACACTAAAAGCTCTGCAAATGATTTTACTGTCCTGACAAAAGATCTCATACAATAGTTTTGACATGAAAAGTCAGTGCACAAAACGGCTGATAAATCTGTCTAATATCTGTCTTTAGGCCTGTGAGGCTTAAACCACAGGAGCTAGAGTACACTTCAAATAATAAAAATCAATCCATCAGCTGCTGTGTGCTGTGTGACGCCGCGTGTCGATCATTGACCTGACAGGAGAAACCAGGTGAGTGCTTTTTGTATTGATTCTGCCCATAAATTTATCCAGGCACCAATATCAATAAACCTCAAATGTAACACTGTGCACTGACTGTATTATCTGTGGTATTCAGCTGTCAAAACTTATTTCACTCAGAGTTGATCCATCATCTGACATTTACTTTTTGGGAAATTGCTTCATCACTTCTGTTTCTGTCAGTCTGAATGCTTCTTTAGTAATACTGTCTATGGAGAAGTAAGTGGCGCTGCCTTTTTGGTAACTTTCTTTTGTCGTATTGACTGAATTTGTTGTTAACTAAAGCAGAAATCGAGAACACTAAAATTTAATTCAAACAAATATTAAGAGTTTTCCAGTTTACTCAAGGTACACAACATACTTCTGTTTTACAGTATGTCACTGCTTATAACCTACCGGTAGACACAATTTTCAATTAAAAGAGTTGCCTCTTTTATCAGCTGTTCGCCAATTAACCAGGAGGTTGGTGGTTCAAACCCTGCTCCCACTGTTGCATACCACCGTTGTGTCCTTGAGCAAGAGACTTCACCCACATTGAATCTGTGTGTGTCTATGTACACTGGTATATGAATGTGTGAGTGCTTGTGAGTGTAAATGGGTGAATGGTTCCTTGATGTAAAGTGTAGATTTAATACATTTAATTTCAGCAAACTTTAATTAGATTACTGCAATTTATTTTCCATCTTAATGTGACAATATTTTTAGGCACTTTTGTTTTAGTTGAAGACATAATGACATAGAATATCATTTTTTATCAACAATTTTTTTGACACTTTTTTATATTATTTATAACACTGAATACTTTTTTTTGACTGCTGCAATATTCTTTTATTTGTTGTACCTTTGCAACATATCCACAACTCAAATACACATTGCCTGTTCTAAAAGACAGTACGGTCCAAGTCTAATATGCATAAAGTTAGTCCTCCAGCAATACTTTTGAATTATTCAGAACATAAAAAAATCCTGGTTTTACAAGAAATGTGTGTAATTCCATCTTTTCAGCCACTTCTTTATTGACGCAGCCTCGAACAATGTCAGATATTTCTCCAGCTCCAGTAAAAACCACGACCACCACAGCTCTTCACCTCCAAAGGCCAAGTTGAAGTCCTGGGCCCATTGGATGACCAGCTGTCCGTCTCTCTGCCTCCCTCCTTCCCTTTGTTTGTCGTCTGGCTTTGGTGCGCTCCGTGACACCATTTGTCTCTATAACAAGCCTGGGTAAACAGTGTTTTCTCCTAGGCCCACCTGCAGGAACCTTCCCCCCTCCCCAATGCTGGTCACTTCTCTGCATAGGCCTCCCAGGATGTCCCACTGAGCAGGAGGCAATTAAAGTGAGGGGAAGGGGCCATAAATCTCCATAAACTTCAGTTAGCCACTCGGCCCCCACTTTCGCTGGACTCCCAGATAATGCATGTCCTCCGCAGCAGCCCCCAGACGGACTCCAGAGTGCTGGAAGAGATCGTCCCAGTTTCCCACATCCATCTCCGGGCCACGCGGCAGTCAAGGCTGTGATTCATGGAGCTGGGATTTTCGTAACAATGCTAACGGTCAGGTTTTGTTTTGTGGAAATGTTCATTCTCAACCTTGGGTTTTTCAAGGTTTTGATAATACATTATGGATACATTATGATCAATAACAAGACAATGTCTGTTATACAGTATATCCACTCAGACTTTGCTGAGGAAAGTCATTTACTTCACCTTTGTGCTCCCCTCAAATTTTGCACCAATCATAACCATTGTGTACAAAAATATATGCATCATTAAACTGCTACAAAATCATCATACATCAATATTTTTTTCTGCTTATTTGCATAAATATCTTAAGCTACTTAAAATCTGCTTAAAATGACAAAATATTTAATACTTTCTGAATTTTAACCTTTTAAAGGCCATATTCAAATGAGAAAAAACAAACAAGAACAAAACAAAACAAAATTAAAAACTAAACTATTTTCCAAATATTAAATTGTAGATGGATGGGGCTTTGGAGGTGATTAGAGTCTTGAGTGTGTTGAAGATAAGCCACAAAATTAAAATCACTCCATTAGTGTTTTTAATGTAGTGGCAGATATTTTCTTTCAAAATCCTAGCAAAAAACTACCCCATTGATTCCATTACAAACTTTTTTTTTTTTAATTCCACTGATATTGCTGTATAAAGCATGCATTCTGCAATGTCAGCTTTAAATTTTGAAGAAAAGAAGAGAATTTTGATATTTTTATTGTATTTCATCAGATTCAACAATTTTCCCATTGTAGGCCGATGCATGTATTTTTCTAATAGAATATGATACAAGGGCCATGAATGGGTGCAACATTCATATAAATGTATAAATGACAAACCTTTGTCTAAAAAAAAAAAAAAAAAAAAAATCTGCAAAAAAATCATGCCCCAAGTACATTTTGTAGAACATACTTTTAGTTGAGTAAAATTAAAATACTGCAGCTGTGACTAACTGTCCAAGGGTCTTGCCTAAGGCCCCTAGTTACTGGGATAGGCTCTGGTACCAGCAATCCCTTATCGGAATAAGTGGAAGAAGATGAATTATTTAAAAATAGATACAGTAAATGTACTCAAGAAAACTTTTTTTTTTTTTTTTTTTTTTTTTGCATAAAGAAGTGAAAATATATATTTTTTTATTATGGTGGCAAAGTTGGTAGTGTGTTTAACTACAGAGCATTCTGGGATTAATACTGGCTCAAGAGAAGCCAGTATTAATGTTTACAAACATATTAAATTGTACTCAATACTTTTTATGTTTACTCAAGTAATAATTTAATGAAGTACTCTTTCTTCTACTTGAGTAGTATTATTTTGAAGTAACAGTAGATTTTGAGTACTTCTTCCACCTCTGCTCTAGGGAATGGAAGATATTTAATTGTTTTGGGGTTGCATTTGGTGGGATATTTTGGTGCCTTCTGGTGGTAATGTAAAATTAGTTCTTGTGAAGACATCATTAGTAATTAGCCAGGGCACTTAGTTTAGCTGGTCATCTTAAGCCTCAGTCACAACTGACCCATGCAAATGGCTGTGAACAACCTATGACAGATTTTTGGACCATAGGGCGTCCTTAAGGCAGCCTTATAAGAATCCAGCGGTTGTAGCCTGTTCGTAAGTTCATGGCTAGGTCTTGATCTTGTCCAAGATTTTCTTTGAAAATCCTCTCCACAGGGCCTCCGTACAAATGCTCTAGCAACAACCTAAGAATAACACAACGTTATCTGGTATTGTAACTGTATTAACTGCACACATAAGAATTTGATGAAGCAGTGAAGACCTTAAACAGACTTTATTTACTGTCTTTATAGCTATGTAAATCTTGTAATGTAGCTTATCCTAACTGGAAGCGCTAAAACATGGTAAGGCTTTACACTGTGTATTTGTGTCATTGGCTCATAAAACCATAATCACTGTCTCTATCACTTCTTTGGGCAGATTAAAATCCTTCCACTGTCCATTCTGACAGACTCCTGTCCATCACAGATAGGATGACGCTATAAACTTTGCTAAATTTACCAAATTTATACAAGAAAGGTTTGTCAAAGACACGTATTGCGTGTTGGGGTTACATTTCTTTGACGTGAGCTGTGCCCAAAAAAACAGAATGAAATGTATAATCTGCTATGGCCTTGATTATATAAATTGACTGAGCTGTAAGTAGTAGGCTATTTTAGATATTTTGGTAATTTGTTGCGTGTTTTTCACAGTGATCCGGGAAATATGCGTAATAATGTGTATGTTGCTGATGTAAACAGGCTGCTTTATGCTGTAGCACACTACACTAATACCAATACTAGCAGTACCACACGGCTTCAATAAGGAAAACCTGCACAGCACACGTGTGATGCACCTGTGCCTCAGGATGCACCCACACACACCTGAGACCCAAACTACCAACCAACAATGACTGTAAAAGATTTCATCTAAACTATAATAAAGCCACATAATCCCTATCATGTCAGAACACCACAAAAAAATCTGCGTTTTGACAACATGCAAGCACTGACCCCTCATGGGAAACATAGGGATCCCAAGGATTTCTCTCTTTTCTGAAGAAAACACCCAGCATTTCCCGTAAAGCCGAGTTTGTCCAAATTTACTGGTGTCTATAAGATTGTCCTGAAGTTTGGTCTCAGTTGTGATGATAATCCAAGTCCAGTCCCTGTTCGCTGGCACCCATTTATCATAGGGTTTGTATGCGCTGCTCTTCACATCCAGCTGCTTTCACTCTGTCCCACGACCGTAACAGTTATTATGAATGCCTGTAAAATACACATGTAATACACAATCAAACTTTTACATCACATATGGTTTGTAATTTAGGACCTGTAGAAGGTGCAGCTGTAATCTTCTCAGCATTATTGTCATCGTGAACATTACAAACTTTTGCACAAATATTCTATCAGATGTGATGATGAAGACATGGAATTTTGGAGATATTGGAATGGTCGCCACTTATATATCCTGACAAAATCTGCTGAAAGGCCTAGGATCTTCCTAACAATGACTTGAGACTGCCCTGAGTTGCACATACAGGTGCTGTATGGCCACCTTACAACAACAATTTTCATAAGATGGCCATGAGTACACCACATAAGAAAAGTACAAGTAAGAGTACTAGTAAGAGTAAGAGTACAAAACATAAGAACTCTACGGCCAGCATATGGCAGAAAATCTGTTCATTTTCTCGAGATTGCCTCAAGTTGCTCTTGCAAATTGAATGGCAGCCGTACCAACTTCCTAAAAAGGTTGTAGGAAACTAAGCCCCCCTCCACGAATGTCTATGACTTCCAGATTTTGTACAAACTGGGAGATTGAAACCTTCGTTCATGAGAACTTTTGTGACTGAGACGTAAGGTAAATACGGAATTGACTGTCCAGGCTTAGGTTCCTGAGTGTTTAATGAGATGACGATGAAAGATCCACTACCTCAAGTTTCACAGACATCAAAATATTCACTAAAGATACAAAAACATAGTAAACCTGGCTGGCTTTAATTAACCACACAGAACTAAACTGAAACTGCCTCTCCGGGTTATAAGCACATGATCCTGCACCAAACAGAATGGAAAACAATGGCATTCAAAGCAAATTTAAACCCTAAGCCAGGGTGAGTAACTAAAATTGCTCAGGTTCCACAGAATTAACGTTCTACCCCAATGGGGTCCAAACTTAACATATATTAAAAAATAAATAAATAGGCTATATTACAGTGTTATTTATGTATTTAATCTGGGCTACTAAAACATGTACAATGATTATTTCTGTCAGAGAAACATTTATCATTTCCACTTTAACAGCAGCTGATGTTTGAACTTGTGACAGACTCAGATCATATTGGAGACAGATGGATTTGTAAAGACTGACACTGTCCTCCAGGCTACAGTATTTGGATAACATTATTTTAAATATATATTGTGAATGCGAACGATGCAGGGGAGTGCAGCAATAATACTGGATAAATGTGCGTATTAGCGGCTAATTAATATGCACGGAAATGCAGTCAATTCACGCCTCATTGGTGCTTTGTTCACCTGTGTAAAGTGAGACCAGAAATTGTGACATTACAGACTTCTGCTGTTAAAAGTCCATATTGTTTGTGGGCTGTAGCCTGCTGAAGCTGACATATTAGATGCTAAAAGCCAAAGCTTGAGAAGTAGCGCCAGGACAGATAAACGTTACAGATAAAGGAAAAGTCAATATTTGATAACTGTTATAGTCCATAGTCCTGGCTTGTGATAATTTCAGCCCAGTGTGAAGAGGCTCTAACGTTGGGACATTGACAGAGCTGTTCAGATAAAAGCAGCTGCCTCTCTGTACTCTAGCGGTTTAAATCTGCACAGGAGTTCACTTTTATTTTAGCAGTTTTCAGCTCTTTGTAGCTCATTTAAATCCGCCAGTGTATTCTGTAACTGTAGTAACCCACAAGAACCCCTCGCATCTTAGTCGTGCCTGTTCAAAAACAAAACACGGTAATATTTAGCTATTTTCAAAATATGTGAGCATTATGAAAATTGCTTTGGGGTCCGGATCAAAACCTCTGAAGGTCTGGACCCAGACACCAGTCCTCAGGTTGCTGGAGCCTGCCCTAAGCAATAACACTAAAATCCAATATTTGTCATAAATATGTTCACAGCACATTAAAGTATTAATCAGTTTAAATATCCATATTAATCTATTTCAGTATAATAACTAACCAGGGGTGTAGAATTAGGCAGTGTAGCCAGAGCAATAGCACCTGGGCCCAGGACATTTAGGGTTAGGGTTTTTCTCTTATAGCACAATGTTCATTTTAATGGTTGCTACTGTCTGCTACCATAATGGTTTTGCTTTCTGCCCAAGCCTTATTGGGTTTTGCACCAGTAGTAATTCAGTGTTGGCCATAAGCAGTTCGATCATCATTTTTCTTCGCCCATGTAATAACAATACTCTTTTTCTGAGTGCAACATTTTGAACTAATTACAATAAAAAGTCAGTGCTATGTCCATGTCCAACAAGAATCTCTTTATTTCTCCTCTTTGATGTACTCATCCCTAATCCTATCCATCCTTGTCATTGCCAAAGATAACCACAACATCTTCCGCTTTGCCTCCTATCTTTTTCTCATTGCCACTGTCTCTAAACCATAACACACCTGCTCTCACCACTGTCTTGTACACCTTGCCTTTTATTCTTTCTGAAACTCTTTGAACACACAACACCCCTTACACTTTTCTCCACCTATTCCAACCTGCTGCACACGCCACACACACGCAAAATCTGTTTTGCTAACTTTTATTCATCTTTTTTCCAGAGCATATCTTAACCTCTCTAGATTTTATCCTCCAGCAGCAACCCTTTATCCAGGCTTGGGAAGTCTATCTATCCATATGTTTGAATGAGCTACAGAAGAAAGCTGAATTGCATGCAAAGCTTTATGATCTCTAGCATGGAACCTAAATGGAGCCATAAATATTTAACACACTTCCTTAAGCCATTAGCAAGAAGGCTCCAAACATTAATTGATGGGTTCGTCAGTAAACAGCCTTGGATAGACGCTTGAGAAGGTGCTGCTCACGGGAAGAACTCTGAACTCACTTATCAGACAGGATGCATACCGGAACATATTATTATCACTAAGGAAAAGTCTGTTTCCTCTCTATCTCCATCTTAAGGACCTGCTCATCTACAAAAGCTGCTGATGTATGGCTTCTGCAACACCTCCAACACAAACAAATCATGTGTGAAACTGAAATAAAGATACAAAAAAGCTACAAGATTTTCTTTTTCATGTCTTGATACCAATCCCATTCCACAGCAACAACATAGTTTTAATTCCTGCTTAAAAATTGCTCTCAATGCCTCCTATTTTTTTATTCTTTTTTGGGAGGCTTTTTCTGTATGGGGACAAATCCAGTCCCGGCATACTTTCTCTGCATTACCGGACTGCAGCTGTGAAAATTCAGGGTTGACAATCAGTTAGGGCCAACCTACAGATACATAGTTTTGGAAACAGGAGGTCAGGCAGCAAAAAAAAAAAAAAAAAAAAAAAAAAGGCCACCCACATATTGTGCCATTCCCAAGCTTAGATAAGTAGAGAGGGCTGCAGGAAAAACATCCGGTGTAAAAACCTGCTAGAGTACCGGTGCGAAATCACAGTGGCTACCTCCAAAAGAGAAAGGAAGCAGATGCAAGGGGCATTTTTTAATATTTTGGCTTTGAAACAATATGGTAATAGTGGTTATAAAATACTAAATAAGTAAGGAGTCCGTAATGGAGTCTGGGTCTTAGCACTACAGTTGTATGTACTGTATACACCTTTCAGGCATAAGCTTAAGATCACTGACAGGTGAAGTGAATAACACATATTATCTCTTATCTCTTAATATCTGGGTGGGGGGTACAGTATTGGGGAGCAAGTGAACCTTTTTGTCCTTGAAATTAATGTTTATAATTTATTGTGATGCCTAGACAACCTGAGCACCTCCAAAAGTACAGCTCTTTTGGGTGTTCCCAGTCTGCAGTGGTCAGTATCTATCAATAGTGGTGCAAGGAAGGAACAGCGGTGAACCAGCAACAGGTGATACACATGGGGAGCAAAGGCTGGCCCGTGTTGCCAGATCCAACAGATGAGCTTCTGTAGCTCAACATGCTGAAGAAGTTAATGCTGGTTTGCCATGTATGGGGCTACAATAATGTTATACCTGATTGGTGTACCTTGACCACTATGAGATAATGGTCTGCGTCTTCTGAGTTTAATTCATTGCTTCACTTGGCTAATATGTAATCACACATTTTAGTATCAAACACAGCATCCAAAATTATCTTGGTATTTAGGAAGTATACCCTGCTTTCCGTCTCTGATTTTGGTCATGGCAGAGTCGAAGTTACTGAGATCTTGATAACACCACTGATCACAGTTAATGATAAAAGATGTCCTTTAAGTTAAGTGGAAAAGCACCAGATAGTGAATTATCTAAAAGGTTCTCTTGTAAAGATATAGTGGGACACCTCTTTGTCACCTATCTCCCATTAACCTACAGTACTAGAGTTTTCCATGTGCTCGTAAAAAACATGTGAGGAGGAGGAAACTCACAACTCATTCGATCCATACACCTCTTTCTCTGTACCATCCCCCCCTCCATCTTCTCTCCCCTCTCCATCTTTGATGGTGTGATATCACTTTACCGGGTCACCAGATTTCCCAGAGTCACTGTGGGGACATGGCGTTCACCCCTTGACTCCTTTACCTCTTGAACCTAGTTGTGAGGAGTTCTTTTTTTTTTTTCTTTCCTCCTTGAAAACATGCCTTAAGACTGCCAGCTGTCACTCTCACCTCTTACTCATGAAACGAAGCCAAAGCTAGAACAGGAGAAGGTGTCCAATATAGTGAAAGTAAATACTAGCAACGGGACGGGGGAAAGCTGATAAGCATAGAGGCCCGGGACTTGTAGAGCAGCTCATCTAACATTAATGGTAGAGTAATTGGTTTGTAACAGTAACACTTACAAGGCCATCAATAATGAGCGCTGAGGTGAGGCTAGAGTTACGCGTCCAGGATAAGGGGGGCATTGTGTATAGGGGCCCGAGTGGAGGGATCAGCTGAATGGGGCCACAGTTATGTCAGACAAATATTTATACAGTGTTAGGTTACGTGGACATCGGAACGGGGAGAGACTAGAATAGGCAGGGTGATTGAGAAGTCACATACACTTGTAGTACACTTATCGCAGGATCTGCTAATAGGCCATTCAGCGATCAAAGCCCAGGGAGCACAATGATGACAGGAGATACTTACCCTTTAAGCATGTATTTAAAACAGGAGGTGAAAGATTTTATCCTAGTGTGGTAATATTCTGGTGATGCATTTTAACTTACACAAACATGACCATATGATAGATAGAATTAGTTAACCCGTTTAATTCCACCAGCAACAATTGCTGAAAAAACTCTCACTTTTAATGCTCTACTGCTGTTATAAAATGATATAAGATGTTATTATTAGTACATATAGCACAACTGAGAAGTTTTGAAGAAGTCTGGTAAGTTTCACATGTGTAGGGTCAAAGGTCACTTGACCACAGGTGTTCAAAAGTTACACCCGAAGAGGAGCTCAGTCTCTGCCTAGAGACTAAAGAGTCTAAAACAATAGCTTATTAAAGTATGTTAACATAAAGCTAGGAAAATACTTTTTGGTACAAAACATCTTTCAGGTCTCGAGTTCAGATATGTAGTAATAATTAATCTAATTTGTTTAGTTTGGCCACAGGATGACTGGAAACATGGCCGGCCATGCCGTGTTTAAAGAATTTATTTGCAAATTATAGTGGAAAATAAGTATTTGGTCAATAACAAAAGTTCATCTCAATACTTTGTTATATACCCTTTGTTGGCAATGACAGAGGTCAAACATTTTCTGTAAGTCTTCACAAGGTTTTCACAAACTGTTGCTGGTATTTTGGCCCATTCCTCCATGCAGATCTCCTCTAGAGCAGTGATGTTTTGGGGCTGTCGCTGGGCAACACGGACTTTCAACTCCCTCCAAAGATTTTCTTTGGGGTTGAGATCTGGAGACTGGCTAGGCCGCTCCAGGACCTTGAAATGCTTCTTACGAAGCCACTCCTTCGTTACCCGGGCAGTGTGTTTGGGATCATTGTCATGCTGAAAGACCCAGCCACATTTCATCTTCAATGCCCTTGCTGATGGAAGGAGGTTTTCACTCAAAATCTGACGATACATGGCCCCATTCATTCTTTCCTTTACACGGATCAGTCGTCCTGGTCCATTTGCTGAAAAACAGCCCCAAAGCATGATGTTCCCACCCCCATGCTTTACAGTAGGTATGGTGTTCTTTGGATGCAACTCAGCATTCTTTCTCCTCCAAACACGACGAGTAGAGTTTTTACCAAAAAGTTCTATTTTGGTTTCATCTGACCATATGACATTCTCCCAATCCTCTTCTGGATCATCCAAATGCTCTCTAGCAAACTTCAGACAGGCCTGCACATGTCCTGGCTTTAGCAGGGGGACACGTCTGGCACTGCAGGATTTGAGTCCCTGGCAGCGTAGTGTGTTACTGATGGTAGCCTTTGTTACTTTGGTTCCAGCTCTCTGCAGGTCATTCACTAGGTCCCCCCGTGTGGTTCTGGGATTTTTGCTAACCGTTCTTGTGATCATTTTGACCCCATGGGGTGAGATCTTGTGGGGAGCTCCAGATGGAGGGAGATTATCAGTGGTTTTGTATGTCTTCCATTTCCTAATAATTGCTCCCACAGTCAATTTCTTCACACCAAGCTGCTTACCTATTGCAGATTCAGTCCTCCCAGCCTGGTGCAGGTCTACAATTTTGTTTCTGGTGTCCTTTGACAGCTCTTTGGTCTGGGCCATAGTGGAGTTTGGAGTGGGACTGTTTGAGGTTGTGGACAGGTGTCTTTTATATAGATAACGAGTTCAAACAGGTGCCATTAATACAGGTAACGAGTGGAGGACAGAGGAGCCTCTTACAGAAGAAGTTACAGCTCTGTGAGAGACACAAATCTTGCTTGTTTGTAGGTGACCAAATACTTATTTTCCACCATAATTTGCAAATAAATTCTTTAAAAATCAGACAATGTGATTTTCTGGATTTCTTTTCTCATTTTGTCTCTCATAGTTGAGGTATACCTATGATGAAAATTACAGGCCTCTCTCATCTTTTTAAATGGGAGAACTTGCACAATTGATGGCTGACTAAATACTTTTTTGCCCCACTGTACTAACACTGGGTTAGTATGTCTGAGAAAAAAATGGGATTAAAAGGGGTTAATATTAGTTATAGATTAATTGGGAAACCTTAATTAAGAAACCTAAATTAATAATAACAACTATTAACAACAGGCATCTAAAAGTCTTAAACTTTGGTATAAATTTGTTTCATAGAATTTAGTCTGTGAAGGATTGTTTCACAAAGAACATCTTTTGTGTCATTCAGCAAGCAAACCTCTGATAACCTGGATAACTGGCCACCAGCTCTGTATTAATGGAACTATGCATCTTTGCTCATTTCTTCCCCTACATTTTTGAGTAAAGCACTATTGTAAAAACTCTTGAGTCCGGCTGACTTTTTCGTGACCTCTCACTTGCTTTGACTCATGTTTTCCCCTCCCTGTAACTGTACAAAGGAGTCCTCTGCCTTTCAACTGCTTTGCCATGATGAACATCTAAATATAAAGCCATTGCTGGCTTGAGCTGTGGTAGTTGTGGATGTGACCTTTATATATATATATATATATATATATATATATATATATATATATATATATATATATATATATATATATATATATATATATAGGAGCACAGTTTTGTTTTAAAAACAGGTATATTTTTATGCCCAATGCCCAGAATAAGGTAATTATAAATGTTTGTATGCATAGACTTCTCTCTCCCTGGACACTTTTTAGGAGTCTTCCTAGGGCAACATGTCCACACTGAGATGCCCACACAGGACCTTAAACAGAAGAAAGAAACACCTCAGCTCAGGAAACTCAGTTCAGACACTTGAATCTGAGATTACTACAAAGTTTATGTCCATAGATGAGAGTAAGAATGTAGGTTTACTGGTAAATCAGAGCGTTGTTGTTGTACATCAGGTAAACCAGTGGAACAGCATTAAAAATGCTGTGTTCACAATTAGTGTTTAAATGTAGAATTGTATGTATAAAGTCATTTTACCTCCTGATTTAAATCAGGTTCAGTGCATGCTCCTCCCACACTATGATCCTGCCAGAGTTCACTGTCTCAGATTTTATCCTCAGCTCTTATAATGCTCAGCTGACTTTATGATCACCTTTAAAATGTCTGCAAAGCCATGGCAGGTGTAAAAATAGAGCAATCTACAGAAACATCTGGATATTGGTCTAGTGAGAAGACTTAAAAAAATATATATAAAAATTTAATACATATTTTCACTAAGTATATTGCAATATTAGTTAGCCAGTTATTATAGTTTGCTTGAAAAAACATATGATACATGATATTTTCAAGGTTTAACTATACTTACATGACGCGCAATATCTTTGCTGTTCTTAGGACTGTGCTCTTCTGGACTGAGATGTTGAGAGATGGGATCTGCTGTAGCCACTCTTCCAGTTTGGGGGTGACTACCCTGAGTGCTCCGATGACCATGGGCACCACTGGTGCCTTCACTTTCCAGGCCTTCTCAAGTTCTTGTTTGAGGCCTTTGGTATTTCTCTAGTTTCTTATGTTCCTTTTTCCTGTTGTTGCATATACCTGTCAACAGCAACCATCTATCCACCCACACTATGAACAGTCAGGTGTGTTTGCTTGCATCCAAGTTTCTAATCATGTCTTCCCACAACCAAAATACCAGCTTTTTTTACACCTGCAACTCCATACAGTAGAATTTGTCCTTGTTATATTATCCTTGGCACATTAAAATCATGATAACGCAGTGTTAGTTTACAGAGGTGAAAAAAGGGGGAAAAGAAATACTGCAGACATTGTTTGGGTTTGCCTAAGACGGAGGCATAGGACACTCTATTTTCTGGTAGATGTAACAAAGGACTAGTATTAAAAACAAGTGGAAAAAGAAACTAAAAAGTAACAGGCAGAAATGATAATAACATTACTGTATGGTCAGTATATTCATTGTTGACTGAAACAGAAGTTATTTTTGAAAGATGTGGAAATACAGTATGAGGGCAGATTTTTTCCCAGGTGTTAGTTGATAGTGCATTGTGTAAAACTTTGCTGTGTACAGCTGAAATGCCCAGTGGAAATTTGTTTGAAAAAGTACTTTCAGTAGTATGTTCCTCCATTTTTGGTGCTGAGTGTCAAGAGAATGATTGCTCCACAGCCAGAAAAAATAACCACAATGTGCTAGTCCCAAACAGGGATAAATTGAGAAGGTTGCATCATGAAGGGCAAAGTACCAGTGTGAATGATGTAACGGCTCCCAGGAAGTAAAATCCATAGGTTGTTCGAGTCCCTATACATTTGCAATAACTATCCTGCAGATTAATGTACACAAATATGCACAAGATACTGTTCAATACTGGGGGTTTTCCAGCTTCCTCTTACCATCCAGAAACATGCAGTGGTGAATCAAAAGTTCCAATAGAGAATGGCTTCTTTCAGTGCATATCTCTAAGTGTCAGCAGTATGACTAACATGCCATTGCCCAAGATATTATCCACATTAAAGTCCATTGCGAGGATTAGCTTGAGACACTGGCAATTCAGAAGCAGAAAAATATACATTGAAATACATGCATTAGAAATTCTTTTTTTAAATTTTTTTATTTAGCCCAAAGAAACAACGTACATTAATTTAGTACAGAAAAATAAATACTTACTACATACTACATCTATCTTAGTAAAACAACTTATGTGAAAAATGTTCTTGAGTGGTTTTTAAGGTCAATGCATCTTAGAACTTGTAAACAAACTTCTCTTTCTCTATAATGCCCTTGTCGGAGAATTCAGGCTTTAATGCATCTGTTCACTTAATAAATAGAGCCAATAGCAAGCTTTTATTCTCTATCTTTTGTGTGGAAGAAAATTTAAGAAAAAAAAAAAAAGGTATTTTTAAGAAAAGTTAAGGAATGCCTGGTAAATTCACTGCAATGTTAAGTAGGTAAAAGCAAACAAAAATCATAGGTATGCATCTTACAGGGAGCATTTCATGCTCCTGGGTTAAAAAAAAAGTTGAAACCAAGACAACACAACAGCTTTTCCCCTTCTTCCTCTAGTGTCAGGTTAAGTTGCCATTCCTCAGTGGCCCTGTGAACCTCCCCAGAGAAACACAGCTGTTGGGGACCTCTCTCTGAACTCTTTGTAGGAGGTCTAGGGCACCCCCGTGGACCTGAGCTGGCCCCTGGTTTCAGCTCCACTTCCACTCTGCAGCCTGTAACCATAGCCATGACATAGACCTTTAGTTCAAAGCTGCTTCAAACACTGCAGCCGCCTGGTCAAAATACAGAATATAGTAGAAAATCTAAAAATGCCAGTATAGATCCCTGTGGAACTCCCCATGAATATCTGACGATAGTTCCTGTAAACTCTTCGTCCTCTGCTTCTGGCAGTCTGCCCAGGTGGAATTTGAAGGATAGAGAGAACACTACAGAGAACAAATTTCTCTACATGGGCAATAATGTGTCACTTTACTTATCTAATAGCTATATATTTACATGAAGGACAAAGCAAAAACTTAAACACTATTTGTCTTCTGGTGAGAGTTTGACGTCCAATTCAACAACCTCAAATCTGTGATTGAGAATGGAAATTGTTCAATTTTTTTTTTTTTTTTTTTTTTTTTTTTTAAGACCAGGAACTCACTACTATTAATGTAAAATTGTTGCCATACCATGACAATTTTCTCTAAGCCTTTCTTCATACAAAATTAAATAACCAGATCAGCGGCAGAGCATCAGCTGTGGCATGCCACATGGAGTTTGTAGTCTTTAATCATAAGTAATTATTACACATTTCAGAGGGATTACTCTATATCTCTATGGGAAATGCTCAGAACTTTCTTACAGTAACTCATATGAAACCCATTTGCCTCATGCATAATCTTCAGTTTCCTTTATCCAGGGATCCGGCACACCAAATTGATTGAGTTTTATTTATCACAACAGCAGTCACCTTAAATAATCAGCCACACAACTAAACATAAACACACAATCAAACATAGACAATAACTTAACAGTCCCAGGACATACCCTGTCCTTAGACCCTCCTTCTGGATAAGGAAAAACTCTTAAAAAACCCAGATGTGGGGGATGAAATAGAAGAAACTAAATTCCTATTAATTGACTCATGATTTGTGACTTGTCACACGTATTTTAGAGATGTGCATTTTTGTTTATATCATTTTAAGTCATTAGTGAATAAAACATAAGAATGAAATGTAATATGTAGAAAATAGTATTTATAACACTTTGAAAAATAATGCCATTGAATGACCCTGACTGAACAGCACAGGTTATCATAATTACAGTTAATTTGTATTAGAATAATTTTCATCATCAGTGATTAATCATAAGAATTTGATTTTTCAGGGACCAATAAAAAAGACTCTAAGACTTACTATTTTTATATTATTTGCATTCTGAAAAAATATATAACTCTATATTTTAAGTGAAAGACTTTGGACTGAATTAGTCGACTGTTAGTTGTTGGCATTTTGAGAGACAGAAAGAAACAGATTTAGCCTGAAGGTTGTATTTTATAACTCAGGTCTGTTCCATCCGTTACAACTTGATGATGACAAGATTTCTTCAACATATTTGCATTTAAATTCTCAGATAGTTATGCCAACTGTACCATGAGGCAAATTCAACAGGTATATACATGCACTAATGCTGATTGTTGCAAGATGGTTCATGTAGCCTCCAGACTGCAACTTGTTATTCCACTACTTGACACACATTTTCCTATACGGCCTCTCTTGCAGTAAAAGGATTCTTAAGAAACGGGTGACCACCTCAAAAAGTGCAAAAAGTGGGACAAGTTGGGTGATTTGGTGGGACAGACTCAAGAAATAAAAGCTTTGATAATATACATATCTAACTTACTGTGTCTAAACCTCATTTAGATACAGATTCCTGCTACTGTTACAGATAACACAATTATTGTGTAGTTTTCAAATTTACCTTTTATAACAAAATTACTGAAATCTGTAGAATATCCAATACGGCAAATACTGTGCTGCTGTGATGAATCAGTCTCAGTCTTTCTTTGCAGTGCCATAGTTATGTATTATTTGTATATTAAAAAATCTTGTAAAGTGATGTCAATTTGAAAGATGGGGTAGGGACTGGGGGTAAAAAACAAAAACCACACCAAACACATTGGAGCTAATTTTAGAGCCTGTTCTGCTGAGGCACTCTCCAGCCCAACACTGCTAACACTGTGTAAAGTGTAAAGACCTGATGAAAGCACTCATTCAGTTCAGCTCATTAGTCCATGCTTGGACTGTAGTCACTGTAGGCTAAATGGCTGTCAGTTTGCTTTTCATTTAATTCAACATAAATCACTCAGCAAAACCAGGAAAATGGAGCAAAATGCCTAATATTTCCAGAAATGCTTCATAAGGAGAAATATAAATGGGATTGGAAGAGAAGCTTGCGCAGAGATCCAATACTTTCCTCTATTTTTAATAAATGACCAATTTTAGTTTGGCAAACATTGTAACAAGCCTAAATATTAATTTTAATTAAAACAGGCTTCTAGCTGTTGCTCTATTACAAAACAAAGATGGTTCATGTTGTGAATAATATAGCCTGCATTCTGAAACAAAGTCAGCAGATTTTCAAGATTTTTTCTTTTGTCTCAGCAATTGTTAATTTTAATAATAATGGCCATAAACAAAATTTCAATGTGTGTTATTTTTGTGAAAAAACAAAACAAAAACAAAAAACAAAAACAAACTTAGGCTGCTATACTTTGGACAGCAGAATTTACATATTTACATATCAGTCGCAATATCTATTACTGGGTCTCCATTGGGTGTGTGCTTTTGTTCCCTGGTACCTGGACATAGGTAACGGGGAACATAGAGCATCCATCACCTTATTTTTATGTGATTTTGAAGTACTATATTAATATAATAATAATAATAATATTCATTCATTTTCTACCGCTTATTCCCGTTAGGGGTCACGGGTGACTGGAGCCTATCCCAGTAACTTTGGGCCGTAGGCGGGGTACACCCTGGACAGGGGCCAGCTTGTCGCAGAATAAAAAAATAATTGGCATTTTCATCACATTAATAATAATAATAATAATAATAATAATAATAATAATAATAATAAAATAATAATAATAATAGTAATAATAATAATAATAATAATAATAATGAATCTAATCTAAAATAACTAAGATGGCACCAGCTTATAAAGAGAGAATTTATTAACCTCTCTCACCTGATTAAATTGTTTTATATTTATTATTTTGATTAAGCATTTTGTGCTTTCCTTCAACTGTTGATTCTGCCGAAGCCCATGTTATTATTCAGTCCTCTGTGATTTTTTTTTTTTTTTGTTCTTGTTGTCTGAAACCATTCAAACAAACCGACTTTTTCCACAGTCATTGCACAATGCTGTACCCATGCAGAAAACAGAGTACAGAGTACCTGTTAATACAGAGTACATTCTGGGGTTTTATGGCAAAACCAGGCAACAATTCTTCATAACCGTTTGTTTGTTTTGTTTTTTTGAAATGAAACCAACAATGACGTACCAGATTAACTCTTTTTCGTTAGTCTGGCTGGCCAGTTTGGTTGTTTGTCTGGTCTGAGAAAACATAATAAACCCATGACAGCCAAAGATTATGAGTAACATGTCTGGCCAGTCTACGACCTCCCAAAAATCCCTCCGCCACTGTCTTTCTTATTGTACATGGGTGGATGTTGTAGGGCCCATGCTGCTAGTGCCTGAATCAAAATTACTGCATTTCTTCTGTTCTTCTGTCATTTAGCAATCACGAGCTGCACTGCTAATAGGCTCACTTTTAAAGTTCCACTGTGTAACTTTTCTCCTAAATATGTGGGGCGTACTGACTTGTTTTTGTGATTTTTTGAGCGATTATAAGGCCTGAGTCGCGATCTGTTGCTCCGAGCGGGGCTTCCGTACTGAGAAACCGCCCTCGCAACTTGGCCGGGAGCACTCCTGTTGAGGAAGAGTCACGTGACAGGGAACGACTTGAGGCGCAGGTATAACCAGGAAGCTACTATTAGCGTTGTTATTTTCACCAGTTCGTCATGGCCGAAGGACACAAGAAGATGAGGACACTGTCGGACGAGGCAAGAAAAAGAAAATGTGAAAGGGACCGCACCAGATCGCAGACAAGAGTCAACATCGAACAGACTTTTGCTCGCTGGCGTCAGATGAGAGACAGAGAAGGCTGCAAATCAGATCACGTTTTTGCATCTTTATTGTTGGGCAGGTAAATTAGCCTCTTTATTTTTTCTTTAGAAGTGTGCTTTTTCATACAGTTATTAGTTGTTTTTACTGCGACCATTGCACGATATTTGTTGATAAGCTAATGCTAGCGCTAACTCTATAGAAGATCCAGTCCAAACTTCCAAAGGTAGCAGCAGGTCAACTAAAGTTGAAACAATGATGGAAATAGACGCACGCTCGCACAGTTTCAGAAGAAGGAGGGGCCCTAGTGTTTACGATTTGCGACAGTGCAGTGGCACCTGTGGCCTCTAGAGGCGCAAGACCCGGAATCTTACACAGTGTAACTTTAAACTCGCAGTCTGGTCTCCATCTTTTCTGCTTCTCTTGTTGGCTGCTACTTCACCAAAGCCAACTTTGATGGAAACACATCTAATTTGGAGTTGTTCTGTTTTCTTCACTTCATGTTTAGATTAAAACCCAGGAACTGGGTAAGCTGAAACCTGATTGGTCATATCAGGACTTTGACTATAAAAGACCCATGTGGAGATGTGAACAAAATGTCTCTCTGGATTCATTATTATACATTATGTTAGACTTCCAGAGTCCTTTTGAGAAATAGAAGTGGGTAGATACCATATATAAAATAACCAGGTGAGTAAAATCATATGGTATGCTAAGAACTTACATAAGGACCACAGATGTGTGGTACTGTATATGTAAAGGCTGACCTTTAAGAAGCAAACTAATAACTGTGACTAGTCATCATAGATATACATAGGGAAGGAGAAACTTTTCTTTTTTTTTTAAATTCTTTTTGGGATAGGGTCCAGCCAGACACAACCCAATTACTTTTGCAATTTTAAGATGTTGTGATTTAATTTCAGCAGCACTGAAGCAATTAAATCTATTATTATAGATCGCAGCTTGGTCTGTGATCTGGACTCACCCTTTTTAGTGAACCAGTCCCACTGAAGTTGTAAGCTGTTTAGCTAAAATAGAACAGGCTTTGTGCAGTGTTTTGATTCCCTATTGGTCAATTTTATTATTTTATATTTTGCATACATTGGTGGTGTCTACCATTTTCTGATTGGTAAATGTCTATTCAATTGCATTTGACCTTGTCCTTTAGTTCAGCCCCTTAGGAATTTGGTTTGACAGAGATCAGACTTATTCCTTGTGAAAAGTAGAGAATTAGCAAGGGATCTGGCTAGGCTATTATTGTTGTTGGATAATGTTGACTTTTTCTCACATTTTGTAGATATACATTTATTTTATAATTTATTTTTAGGGGTCAAATGGTCATTACAAAGTCTCTTGTACTATTATTAACACAATAAGAGATCTGTTTAAGAGCTCATCTTGGGCTAAATCTGTAGCTAATGAAGTGGATAGGTTTTCTATTTATGTAGGAGACAGTAATTCCAATGACACAGTGTCAAAATATAAGTTTGTAAAAGGGACCAAACAGGGCCGAGTTGGATCAAACGATTTTGAACTTGTAATGGCCCAAGGTATAGGGCTAATCAAAAATAAAGTGGAAAAAAGTTGCAAAAAATGTTGCATGGGATGGGTCTGGGTTTTCAAATGGATAGGTTTTTCTAAATTAATTTGTTTAGAATTCAATGGGGTTTATTAGTACAGGAATAATAACACAATGTTCGCCAAAATGCAAGTAGACAATAACTACATATACAACTACATTATACAGACCTCAGAAGCGCCATGTCTAAACTCAAATGCATTTACCTCAGACTCAATGTCCTAATGCCAAATTTTCAGATGTTTTTCACAATCCATTTGTTCTGCTCATGGACAAGAACTGGCTGTACCCACTTATTCTGAAGTATGTTCTGCTCATAATAATATGAGAAAAAAGAAAATAGACACTGTGCTTCCAAAACAAATGTCTGTACAAAAAAAATAAAAATAAAAAAAAATAAAAAAGGAAGACATGCAAGTATGGAAGCGGGAGGATTTTTATTTTTTATTTTTTTCTGGACATATTTTGTTTTTGTGTGTGTTATAGAGCTTTTTTTTTTCTTTCGAGATCCCCCCACCCACCCACCCCCCCAAAAAAAACAAAAAAAACAAAAAAAAAAACAATTAGTTTTATAGCTTTACAGTCGATGCAGTCACTCCAGTTTGCTGGCAGTTTATTGTGTGCATGTTTGTGAGCTGGAGACAATGGAAAAAAGATGCACACCTCTTTGGCGCTTAAACTGTCCATGTGAATATTAACCCTGTGGTTTTACTGATGTGACAAAGCATATACGGTGGATAGGGGCAGGGAAGGTTGAATACAGCAGAACCAGGTCACTGCAATATGTAGTTATGCCCCCAGCCTTACATATATTATAGGTTTTGCTTTACAAATAATAAAAAAAAACTAAACAAACAAATATACTAAAGTAATAATACATAGCTTGATGCTGTGGAAACAATCCTTTTCATGGGTGACCAAAATTGAGCTCTAATGTACCACTTAATGAAAAATGTAATTTTGTGTGAGCAAAAAAAAAAAAAAAAAAAAAAAAAGAGGTTCTTAATATCTAGCCATTAGGGAGCACTCCCTTAGCATTTGTGGGTAAGAATATCAGACTAAAAAGACACAATAATCTCACATAAGGTCCATAGTTTCATAACCGTCGATAAAAAGGGCCCCTTATATATAACCAAAGATTGAAATAGCAGTAATTCAATCACAGAGGTACATGTGGAAGTATGTATAGTACAGAACACCTAATAGCCTTGCATAAATTGTGCTGTAGAGAAAAAATGGTGAATGGTAAATGGTAAAATGTGTTACTTTATTAGCAGGACTGCAGTTCTTTTCTTTTCCATTCACATCGCCAATGTCCGAGGGCGCTCAGAGAGGTGGCCTTTGGTCAGAGTGACCCCGGGCCCCTGCTCCTGTCTGCAGCCTGTCAGAGCCCATCACTGTCATACACTACTGCGATCAATACCACAGCCTCCTGACACAGTCTGTTAGTGCAGCACTCCACAGCTCACAGATGGGAAGGAACTTTTGGGTTTTAGGAGGAATGTATGTTTTTGGATTGTCTTCTGTATTTTATTTGGTATTCATTAAATCTTTATCGTAATTAAGTAACTAAGTAATTATTGTTATATAGATTACAGTAGTCATGTAGTAGTACTGTTGTCTTTCCTTTTTGATTGCTCTCTGTCCTTCAGGGATTCCCAGAGCAATCCATCTGCCTCCATCCATTCCTATGATCTGGTATATAAATTATAGTGATTATAATATATTGGATGTGCCCTTTGTTGTTTGTATATACATTGGAGCTCAACAGTGATCACCCACCTCTGGTTATGAAAGTAAATTTCCCATTGATTTTCTCCAATGACTTTTTGAAAAATCGTATATATCAAGACTTGATGGATATTATTTAACAATGGAATAACTCATGAACAAAATATTATTTGATTGAAATGAAAGAGTGGGGTGCACGGTGGCAGAGCGGTTAGCGTTCTTGCCTCCCAGCAAGGAGGTCGTGGGTTTGAGCCCCGGGCCGACCAACACACCATCACATCTGGGTGGAGTCTGCATGTCCTCCTTGTGTTACCGTGGGTCCTCTCCGGGTTCTCCGGCTTCCTCCCACCGTCCAAAGACATGCATGTGTTAGGTGAATTGGTGACTCTAAATTGACGCTAGTGAATGAATGTAAGAGTAAATGGTTGTTTGTCTGTGTTTGTCTCTGTGTCAGCCCTGCGACAAGCTTGCCCCTGTCCAGGGTGTACCCCGCATACAGCCCAAAGTTACTGGGATAGTAACCAGTCACCCGCGACCCTTAACAGGAATAAGCGGTAGAAAATGAATGAATGAAATGAAAGATGGTATGGTCATAAGTTACTCCATAGCTGGTTAGCCTTGTTTATGCTTTTCCGCAATACGTGTCAAATGTGAAAATGAATGAAATTTAAGTCTTCATTTTACTTTTCTTCTTTTCTTTCCCCTGTCTCCATTATACTTTCATTAGACTTACATTAGACTTTCTCTGACTTAGCCCAGCAGCCATTATTCAACAACCAATGGGAGTGTCGCTTATGGAAGTGTACTATCAGATTAAAAGGGGCTGTATCATGCTTTTTAAAAATATTTTTAAACCAATCATGGTCACTTCCAGTATTACTTTTGAGCCCCCAGTAATAATATTACAGTTACTAACAAAATACCCAATTAGTTACTCACGTTACAGTCACTACATTCACTTTCATTCACCTGCAGTTTACCGCAAGGACTGAAAATGCATTAAACAAATAGCGTTAATACATTTCCTACTTTATTTTAATCCGTTCCCTTCACTGCTTCTCTTTATGCGCGCAGTGGCCACTCGTCCTGTCCGCGAGCTGATCCCTCTCCGCGTGTGTCGGGGCGCATGCAGCTGCTGCTTCTGTCAGTGGGGACAGCAGGGAAAGAAGAGACATGCACCGCTTTCGCGCTAACAAGTGCATTTTAGCTTCAATGTAGTGAAATAAAACTGTGTCCACGGGACTTGAACACTGCACAGGAGCAGAGGCAGGTGAACTTAAAGGGCAGTATTTGCTGTATCAGGCTGCCCTGCTGCTGAAATGAATGCAGCTAAAAAAACTCTGCTTGAACGCCTGTAATAAGAATGTAATAACAGTGCTGGTCAGGGCAACAGTGGGGCTATAGGCTTTAGAATGGGTTTCATTTAGGTCTTCCTGTTAGGAAGTAATCCAAAAGTAAAGTAACTAAGTTACTTTCATGAGTCAGTAACTAAGTAAAGTAATATATTACTTTTTAAAAGAGTAACTAGTAATCTGTAACTAGCTACTTTTTTTGAGTAATTAACCCAATACTGGTCACTTCTAGAAAAGGATTGCATGTTTTACAACATTTGAAAATGAAAAGAAATGCTTTTTCAATAATTACTTCACTATTTCCATAAAGAAAAGGGTATAGTATAAAACAGCAGAGTGCAGAGCTGTTACACCAGTTTGACCACAAACGAGGCTGCTATTTCCTTTTTGCATGATGCAATTTTACAAAATGAAAAAAAATATCTGATGAATCAGTGGAAAAAGAGCTGTACACCTTTTCTTCTTTTTTTTAGACTGAACGTAGAAGGCTTGCTGATTGGTCAGTGCTTCCTGGAATGTATGTTTTTGATGAGGAAACAACATTATAACATGGTAGAAAGCTCCGAAAGTAAATTTTGCATAATATAGCCCCTTTAATAATACAACCAATTATGAATTCACAGATGATTCCTATTACAATATACTATTAGATTATTACATGGGTTTACATTTAAATTTGCCTCCAACTTGACAGATTAGACACTGAACAACTTTTCAACTCTATTTCTATTTCTGATGTACACCAGCCAAAAACAATGCCAGGTGTAACTCATAAATCATTCACTGACTAAACTAACAGTGCCCACCTCACCAAAATCCCTCTTAAAACCTGTTTTCTTATAAAGTATTCATTTTTCCGGTGGGGCCTTGTAGTTGAGCTTTTACTCTGCTATTGATTCTGACCAAAGTTTCAGTTAGAAGAAAGTTAAAGAGAACTTTGACTGATCAATATGTGAAACACTGGAGTCTGAAGATTATTGCAGAATACAAACAGATCAAATGGTGCAAATTAAGGGCACATTCTATAAGAGAAGCCAAGGAGTGAAACAAGTGCAATGACTTATGACCCCACACTATATGATGCAATGTGTATCAAGCAATCTAGAGTTAGAAAAAATAATGGTTGTTTTCAGTCAATGGTCTTTGTGGATCATGTTGCAATAATATGTTTTGGTGCAGTGTGCCAGTTCTGTACTATAGCCCAAACTCAGACATACAAACACTGTTTGACTGACCACAGACATCTATACACTGACATAAACACATACAGAATCAATTTGTCAATTCAGTTTGTTTCCTGATAAACAAACTGTTCCAGGTTTGGAAATTACACTGCAAGAAAGGCTTGTTTACAGATAATGTATACGGCTTTAGAGTAAAAGCTTGCCATATGCAGTTTTTTATGTAATCAGCTTGAAACAAGGAAGCACATGGCAGATACAGTGTAATGATGGGTTTAATGTGACCAATTGTTTTCAGAAATATATGCTTGTAAAAAAAAACAAAAAAACATTGAATGTACAACAAATATGTCTCAAGACAACTTCCAAGAGTAATCGTCCAGTGTAGTCTCCATTTGTGCTAATTCTCATCCAGGACTCAGAGAGGGTAAAAAGTCCCTTCAACCACCAGTTTCACTGTGTATCTGCTCCATAGTGCCAGTGACCGACAGCACTCACGTGTTTAAGAAAAAGCCATTGATAAAGACTTGAGCCAAAACCAAAACAACTCTTGAGCCAGAAGAAGAACAGAAAACAACAGTGTAATTTTAGATATTAGCGTTGGTCAACATGGCTTCATGGGTTCTTTCTGCACAATGGGAAATTAGGCATAAAAAAGCTATGATTTGAATGCAATAAATGCTTAATTGTGCCTGCCAATGTTTTTGCAATCTAGAGTTAAAGAGCCTATTAAATATGAATATCTAAAATATAATATAAGAATAATAATATATAAATATTCTAATGCAAAAAAAGTCAGAGTGAATTACTTTGAAAATCCGGATGTTGTGCTCCTTCAGTTTCTTGTTTTGGTGTGATCGGAACTGTGCAGATTGATTTGAAATGCCTCTCACTATGACTTGTCTAATAATGCTCTTAATTGGTTAAAATCATATTTTTCAGATCACGCACAATGTGTTCGAGCAAACAAAAACTTGTCCTCTCTTAAGCCCTGCACAACAGTGGTCCCACAAGGATTGATCTTGGGGTTCCTGTTGTTCAGCATTTACATAATTTTTTTTTTCTGGCTGTGTGCAAAGATGTAGCCCTCATCATGTATGCAGATTATGTTGTCATCTACATTCATGGGAGGGACAGAGATCAAGTAGCCTTAAGTAAAATTGTCTTTTACAATGTATAAAGTCAGTGATTGGTTAAATTCTTCCTGCCTTACACTAAACATAAAAAAAAAAAAAAAAAAAAAAAACAAAACAGTTGGTATGTACTTTAACAAGACCAACAAACTCAAAAATGTGCCTAATATTAATGTAGATAAAAATTAAATATTGTGACTGAAATTACATATTTAGGTCTCCATTTGGACCAAACTCTAGGGTTTAAAAAACATGTCAATAAAGTATGTAGTTCAGTAAAATACAACATTTCCTCATTTAGATCAATTGCATAGATGCTGGAAGAATCTATGATGTATTTTAATGGTATGATTGTTCCACATGTCACATATTGTATTTCTAGCTGGTCTCAGGCTCTAACGAGACCACATTCAGACCTTTCATTTCGCTTTATAATCAGGCCTGGTACTTGACAAAAAAAACTCTTCAATTTCACCACCTGCAATATTCTTAGCAAATACAAAATGCTAAATTTTGACAATCAAATTCTATATTTAAATTTACAATGCATTTTTTTAATAGTTAATAATATTGCTCCAGCTTCATTGAAGAAATTTATTCAACTTTGTTCTGAACAGTCATCCCAAACAGCTCACAAAAACTGCATAATCCCTCACAGATGCTCTGCCTTTGCACAATCAGCCTTCTCATTTAAAACTATCAAACAATGGAATCAGCTCCCAGTCTGAAGTTGTCTGTAGATCTTCATAATTTTTCTCAAAACCTAAAAAAACATATTCTCAATAATAAACTGTGCCAACATAAGTCAAACTAATGCTGTGTTTACCTGTATTCATCATTATTCACTACTAATAACCTGTATTTGCAAGTATTTTTTATCAATTATGAATTAAGGCTAAAATGCCTCTTTAAGCTTGGTAACATAGTAAGTATTTTAATAATGAATTAATGTTAACTTTTGTATTCTGAAATATTGTATTGCTTGTGCTCACCTGCCCTGAAACTGCAGATGGAATGCAGCTTGTAGCTCTTTTCTTGTGAAATTAATGAATTTGTACATGGTTCCTGACGAATAAAGAATAAACTAAACTAACTAAACACAGGAGCCACAGCATTGCCTAAATTGAAGTTATGAAAGGCAAAGATTGCAAATTGGAAGTTATTCCTCTTATGAAAAAGTCAATTTTATTGTAAAGCCATTTACAAAGTTGAGGTAGACTTTATAGTCCCTGTAGGGAAATTTGTTTTCTGCATTTGAGTCATCGTTAAATGCCTCTGGGACAATCTGTCAGGAGGACCTAGCTGAAAGCTTAACCTTATGTGCATGTTTTAGGTTGATGGAGGAAACCAGAGTACCCAGAGCAAACCCATTCAAACCCGGGGAGAACATACAAACTCCACACAGAAAGATGCTCAGATTTACTATGACCAAATTGGCACATGTGGTGGCCCTGCCAAAAGTGTGTGCAAATGACACCATGGATAAATAGGAGAGATGCTCACAAGTAAATGGTGTAAAGTGGGTTTTGAGAAAGTTATAATCTTAGGTAGGCCATCATGACTTTTTTTTCTTAAGATAAAAAGATTTTGTCATTTTTGGACAGTGAAGTATTGGCAGGAAATCATGGGGTAGAGCCGAGAGAGACATTTGGCAAATGGTCGCAAACTGGACTGGAAACCACAAAGCTGAGGTGAGCTCTTAAAGCATTGCAGGAATGTTACAAGAATTACTTATTTTGGATCTGCTCTGAAACACCTGTTGGGCTCACTCTGTGTTGCAGAGAGGCTCCATAAAGGACTCAAGGCTCAAAGACATCCACGGATATCTTTGTCAGATGCAGCCCAGCCCTGGAGATCAGCACAAGCCTGTGCTCCACCAAAGTCTTTTTTAGAGACAGCTCACTTCCAAAGAATGGACAGTCCCCTGGTGCGGATCAATCTGTTGAGCGCTCCCTATTCTCCACATTAGGATATCCTGTCTTTCTTCAGCTCGGGGCGGCTGAGAGAGTCAGCAGTGCATGGCTGAATTCCTAAACAGGACTTTCTCATGCGGCTCTTACCTTCGAGGACAATACTGCCGTGGCTACAATGTTGTTTTCTGGGTGTTTTCACGTTTTTTGTAGCTTGACACGACTTTGTTTCCTTATTGCATTTGCGGCCTGTCAGTCAAGAGCAGGATTTCATTTGAATGATATCAGGACTGTGCAAAAATACTATATCTGACAACCGTAAATCATGCATGGGAAAGTATTTCTATGAAAAAGTTATACTGTAACATGAACATAATAACTAAAGCCACAAGTCACAGGGTTAGATAATAGGTCTACATGGAAGTGTGTGATGTCATATTTACAATGGATATATTATGCTTTTACTCACATTTTTAAACAAATCTCGGTCACCTCTAGAAGAACATTGCATGTTTTACAACCTTTGTATGATGCCATTTTACTACAAAAAGAAAAAATGCCTGTGAGGAATCTGAGAAATCAGAGCAGTTTTTTTTGTTTTTTTTCTTGGGGTGGGGGTGGGGCGTGGGGGGGTTGGATAAAGCAATGAGAGCGGACTGGATTTAGAGGGCTTGTTGATTGGTCAGTGCTTCCTGGAGTAGACCTGGGTTCATGGGAGAGGTGGAGGTTTGTGGAGCAGAGTGTTTTCAGGTCTCAGAATAGCTGTGCCAGAGAATAAAGGATTACTTAGATAAGATACCTGGAAAAAAGCACAGTATGGGATCATTTAACAGGCATGAATGTAACAAAGCACAGCTGCAGGTATGTTTTTGACTGAGGGAACGAACATTATATCTTGGTAGAAAGCTCAGAAAAGTCAATTTTGCATAATTTACTGTAGCTCCTTTGAAATGTCCTCAGATAGCATATGTAGAAAGAAAACAGATATTGAATTAAATGTGCAATACTACATTCAATTAAGCCTGGTTACAACGTGGACTCCTCTTCACTTCACATTGCAACTTAATGTGGATCAAAAGAGTGCTCTGCATATCTGTCTATTTTGATAACATAATAGACAAAATTAATTAACTGTACAAGTATTTGTTTCAGAGTGGTTAGACTCTTAGCAAGTGGATTGTGGGTTCAATCCCCAGCCAGGACCAGCTATCACCAACTATCGTATTCCGTAGAGTCTGCATGTCCTCCCTATGTTACCCTGGGTTCTCTGCAAGTAATCCAGCTTCCTGCCACATCCACAGGTGAATTGGTTCCATATCTGCCTCATATTGCCCATAGTGAATGAATGCAAGCAGGCAGTGTTTGTCTGCATGTCTCAGGCCTACGCTTAACTGGCAATATTCCAGGGTGTACCCCACCTCAGACCCAAGGTAGCTGGGATTAGATTCAGTTCCTAACCAGAAAAAGCGATAGAAGATGACATGAAGACATACAGAATAATGTCTTGAACAGTTTAACTTTTTGCATGCAGTTTGTCTAGAGAACTGTTCAGATGAAACACTTCTCTACTTCTCTGTTCTTTTTTTTTTCTTTCTTTTTTTTTTTTTCTTTGGTAACTGCTGCATGTAGCAATATATCGCCTGGCAGACCTTCATCCCGGCTTCTGTCAGACCCCCTCACCAGGCTTGGACACATGTATAAGAACAGTCCATCACGTCAGCCTGACACAGACATGGCCATGGGCACATATGAACTGATTTGATATGTGGACGTCTCAGGGTTAGCACCTCAGGCCCTGAACTATAGCAGGCCTTTGCACAGTGTTCATCAAGACTTTTACAGATTATATTGTTCCCACTGAGTCTATCTTCATTTAAAACCAGTACTACTTTTTTCCACATATGTTAAATAAAATAGTCTAGAGTCTATTAAGGTATTTCAATTAGCATACACCATAGAAATGTGGGTTGAAATGTCTTTCTCTTCAGGCTTGCTTGAACATACTCAAGTGAGGCTTTTTAGAAAAGAGAATGATTCATATTGAATACATGGATTTTAAAAAGCTTTTCTGGGAACAGCAATGATTCAAACACTGAGAAAGACTAAAATGTCCAGATGCTTACTCATGTAACACAACTTGCAGGACATGTTTCTATTTCTAATTTAGTAAGTTAGTGATAAATTACCTTGTGAGTTTTATAATAGAAGTAAACTTTCTTGTGCTGTGATGCCACTTTTCTCTTGTGTTGTAATAAAATAATGTCAAAGTTAATAAAACAAATCCCTCGGATCTCTGAGTCTCTATGTATGGCATTTACAAGGGAGTCACTATGATTGCGACTTGGGAGCAAAAGATTTCAAGTTTCTGAGTATGCGCCGAATGCATGGGGTGGGGTAAAGACAGACCAATATTTTAGTACCATTACCTTAACATGTTTTGGCCGCCAAAACATTTCAAGGAACAATACAAAAATATTGGTCTGTCTAAAAGAAATCCACACCTTAATTTTAGTAGAAGATCAAATTAATCTTTTTGGATTATTTAAGAGTATTGTTACTTTGAAATATTATTAAGTAGAACTAAAACATATGTTGCACTGAAACTACTCCTAGAAGTACAATTTATTAAAAAAGTTACTCAAGTAAATGCAACTCATTTACTACCCACCTCTCCAACTTTTTTAGTTTATTATCTCAATTCCACTGATAATACATTGAACAGTTGTGACAAAAGAGAAGTCAATTAACAACAGGTTAAACATAGCCACAGCCTTTTTCTGCAGCCAACCTCATTTTTCATTCTAAAATCTAGAGGTCTGGCTAATGCTAATCTTTTCCTCTGAATTACTGTAGAACGACTCATTCACAAACCCAGGTGTGGAAACTAACATACCCTCTGCCAGGTAGTGATCTAAGACTTTCTGTTCGAGCTGGTTGCTTCACCTGAATAGCTGGCACCGTAGAGTGTAACCGCGGCCTATGTACACAGTGCCATCCTCTGAGTGACATTTAAACATTTCCATATACCCCAGCCGCCCACATCCTGACCTCTGTGTTGACCTGGGGGTCACGACCTCTTCACACTGACTCTGAGTAAATATTTCCTTCCTGATTCAACAGAACATAGTGCGCTTGGTGGGACGGACCAGCAATGTATTCCAGAAATACTTGATGTGAGAAACAAATTAGACAAGAGGAGGGTTAACTGAATATAGCCAGTTGGTTTATGAGCGTCCAGGTGCGGAGGGGTAAGGCTTTTGCACGTCAGTCATTTTAAAAGGCTGCGTCCATCCTGCTTCAATTAAAACTTCTGGCCTAGAGGATGCCTCGAAGAAGTGCTTGTAAGACTGGCAACACATGTGCACAAGGTGGAGGTTGAGATGGGGGCAGAAAGGGGACCACTGGGAGGGGAGGGGGGACACTTGAGACTGTTTAAACAAATCAGGAAAGAATATCACTCACAGAGGAGCCCTCTCACAGGAGATGCTTTGGGTTTGTTGCCCCACTGTGGAGGCATTTGTCTCGCCTTAAAAGACCTTTGATACAAGGAAGGGACAGATCCTAAATGTAATAAGAGGGGAAGTACTGCTCAGAGCACAAAGGCATTCTGGCAAATTATGGCATATCACGTGCTTCTGCTGACATTTGGGTAAGTTGGTTAGTTTATATAGCAAGGGACCAAGTCTTTCAACAGTTCAACATGAAAGACAAAGACAAGACAAAACTAGGTACTTAAAAAAAAAAAAAAAAATGCTATAATTAGGACCCTGGGGGGTATGTGAAGGTACTACGGGGGGGCCCAGAGGTTGTTAATATTAAATACATGAAAAGAAATTGAGTTTGAATACAGTTATATATTTGTTTAAAAATATTACTTTAAAACATTTTTTTTTTGCAAACAGTAAGTGTTTTCTGTAAGTTTTTTTTTTTTTTTATAGAAATATTGAGAAAAATATGGCATAGTCTTTTGAATAGAGGGGAGTTGTGTTGTTTAGGGTCTGCGTGAGAATTTTGGAAATTTAAGGGGACCTGGGAATGTCTGAATTATACAGTCTCTTCCCTAGGTATTGGCCCTGTCTTCACAATTGTACAAATATAGTGGCCAGCCTTGAACACAAACTCAGGGATCTTCTAATTCAGGAGTAAATGCTTTTTCCACTGAGCCACTAACTGCCTAAACTGGAGCATTTTTTAGGTGTACATATGTTTAATGTTCAGTTGCCTGCTTGTACCCTGCACTTAGTCTGTACTCCTGCTTATTTTGGCCAGGACATCCTTGAAAAAGAGATTGTTAATCCTAATGGATCGTTTTCTGAATAAATAAAGGGTAAATAAATAAAAAAAAGCAATTTAGGTTAAAGGGGAACAATGTAACTTTTTTTTTTGGTCTCATTTTTCTCTATGTAGCTCCCTCTACATTTCAGATTAAAAAAATATATTGTAAAAATCCATTATTCCAGTTGTCTCCTGTACGTTTCCTCCTCATCATATTAGTATGCTGCCTTTTGGCCACTATGCCATGACAAAAAACTTTGAAATAAAGTAATTGCTAGCTTGCTGTTGTGGCTGACCACAATGTGTCGGTTTCTCCAAGACTTCAGGGACACCAGGTCACTGAGATACGCCAGGGGGAGATGCAAGGGGCTTATATATATATATATTCTGTAACTCATTCAGCTGTCACAAAGACCCTAAATAGTTTATATGAAGTAAAAATGGTAAATTGTTCAAGATTTAAGGCTTGATCTGTCTATAATATCAGTCAGAATGGAAATCAATATATCTACTGCAGTGCACAAAATGTAAGGTTCAAGTCCTGCAACAGCTAATAAGCTATCGACAGTCTGCGTGACCTTTGCCCTCAGTGTGAGCTGTGTCCGACAGACATGCACGTGTAAAATCCAGATGGTCAGATGTAATAAACATGGCGGGCTTTTGGCTCACATAAAGGCCATGGCGCTGGTGTTTGATTTCATAAGGGCCTGGGGGCATGAATGTGTTCAACCAGACTTCTCAAGTGAATTTCAGAGACTGGGTGGGGGGCCAAAGGTTTGAGGTTTTTTTTTTGTTTTTTGTTTTTTTCTCTCTTTAAGAACAACTATGCTTACATGCACAATTTAGACAAGCTTCAGACATTTAATTGGACTACTGTGAATCATTGCCTAAATATGTCCAACTATAGTAAAACAATAGATGAGATCCTTGAAGTCCCAACAAGTAACATTTAGCATCTGCATCTAGTATGGCTCAAGACTGCTACAGACTTCACAATCAGAAATCATCAGAACAATTCTGAGTATGTTTTTAATGAATAAAAGACTATGTACAGTATTCTGTGGTTAAAATGCTACACAGAGTGAACTTAAAGGGATGAGTTCTAAAAGTATATCAGCTGACTGAAACTCATGTCTCAAAGGTATGTTTTAATTTCTCTATTAGAGCCTTAAAGTAATGCTCTTAGCAACTGTTCAGCTTGGAATTAAGGCAAATATGTTTGTGTTTGTACTGTTCATACTGCCAAAGTGCACACTGATAAACAGTTAGGTTCATAAGTATTTGGACACTGACACAAGTTTTGTTATTTTAGCTGTTAACCAAAACATATTCAAGATAAAGTTATAAAATTCATTTGTGCTTAAAGTGCAGACTCTCAGTGGTAATTTGAGAGTATTCACTTCTAAATCGGGGAAAGAGGTTAGAAATTACAGCTCTTTATTATGTAGCTGCCTCTTTTTCAGGGGCTCAAAAAATAAATGGACAGATTAAAATTACCATGAAGATAATGTTCATTTTCAACACTTTGGTGAAAATCCTTTGCAGGTCATGACTGCCTGATGTTCAGAGCCCATGGACATCCCTAAACACTGGGTTTCCTCCTTTGCGATGCCCTGCCAGGCCTTAACTGCAGCTGTTCTTAGTTGTTGGTCACTTGTGGGTCTTTCTATCTTAAGTTTTGTCTTAAACATGTGAAATTCATGCTCAATTGGGCTGAGATCTGTTGACTGATCCCCTGCTATTGCAGAATATTCCAATTATTTTTCCTTAAAGCAAATGTTGTTTTAATTCATTGTGCATCTGTGCTGTGAAGCGCTGTCAGTGAACTTTGTGTTTTTTGTGTCTGAATCTGAGCAGAAATTATATACCTATACACTGCTTCTGTCTTCAGTCACATCATCAGTAAACACCAGTGACCTAGTGCCATTGGAAGTTATGGACACTCATGCATCACACTGCTTCACCATACTTTACAGAAGATGTGCTGTGCTTTGGATCATGAGCCGTTCCAAGCCTTCTCCAGACTTTTCTCTGCCCATCATTCTGGTACAGGTTGGTCTGGGCCTCATCTGTCCAAACCAGACCTGGTCTGACTTTTTTTGGTGTTTTTGGCCAAGACTAATGTGGCCTTTCTATTATTGAGGCTGATGCACCTTATGATGAACCCTCTTTATTTTCTCAATCCTAAGGGTGGTCTGGTTTACTTCCATTGAGATAATGTTGTGTATGTTGTGATTTCACAGAAACTGTTTTTAAATACAAATGTAACACCTGAAATCAAGTCCAGACCTTTTACTGGCTCACTTTATGATGGATTAATGAGGAAAATAGTCCATACAGCCCATGAAATAGCTTTTGAAGCAACTGCCAAAATACTTTTGAATCCCTGAAAAAGAGGCAGCGACATATTAAAGAGCTGTAATTCCTAAACCCTTTCTCCATTTTGGACGTGGATACTTTCAAATTACATCTGAGAGTCTGCACTTTAAGCACATATTAATTATATAACTGTATTTTGAACAGTTTTGGTAAAAAAGTTGAAATAACAAAACTTGAGTCAGTGTCCAAATACTCATTGACCTTACTGTACTTCCAATAGTAGACAATAACACATGATGGGCTAACTGTAATGACCTACACTGATTAGACTTACTCATATTCTGACCCACAGTGCTCAGCAGGCTTTGAAATGTGTGCTTTCCCCTTCGACGACTTGCAATCTGTAATTTTGATAGCTGCCACTTCCTCTACGTCCTCTATTATGCTTTTTTCAGGGTTTTTGAAATAGTTTTGGGCACCTTTGCATTAGTATTTCACATTTAATATTTTAAAATACTGTATATGTATGGAAAATTTCTTTTGGGGAGCTGATACTTTCAATTTGCAGAGAACACTTGAATAAGGTGTCTGTTGCCCCCTGCTGGCAACAGTGGAGGACAGAACATAAAATCACTAATTAGCATGACTATTAGCAACAAATACTACTCCATTTATGTTTTTAAGGAGGAAAGAAAAAAGTCAATTTAGCACTTTAAACAGTAGGATTTGAGATAGACCTATATTTTTTTATATGGATTTGACTGTGCAGTATTTGCCACATCTGAATTTCATTAGTATCTTGTACAGTAAATGTACTAAGTGGGGTGTGATAGTGAAATTGCGAGATAGTGCTGGTATAATAAGACACGCAGAGATGGTAAAAGGGAAATTAGGTGGCTTGCTGTTGCCGGATGTTTTAGTACAAACAACATTGTGTTGTTAGAGAGTCTTGTAACTGTCCAAAACTCTCCACTATTGAAATGTGAAGCATGCAACCACATCTGTTTTTACTCAAAACAATCAGGGGCCAGAGCTACAGGCAGAGAGAGAGAGAGCCTGTTATTAAAGGCTTTTCTGAGGCCTGCTGAGGGACGAACCAGGCCCAGTCATCTATCTGCTCAGAGCTGAGTGGACAAGGAATTAATGAGACATACTGTATATGCATGCAGATATCTTATCAGCCAGTCTTACCAGGACATTTCTCAGGAGGGCTTAAAAATGTTATAAGGGACAGTATCTAACTAGATACATCAGCAGGCAGAATCAGTAGCCAATCGTAGCCTATTCCAGTCACTTTCTTGGTGAAGTGAAGTGAGAGGCCGTCCTCTCTTTCATTCCAATCACTTTTGCCAAGTACGTAATGGTTTGTCTGATTGGTTGTATGTTTATTAAAATGCTGTGGTTCAGGTGCTGTTGGGGATTTTGTCACTCACACTTTTGTCTTTAACAATATATATATATATATATATATATATATATATATATATATATATATATATATATATATATATATATATATATATATATGCACAAAAAATAACAATAATTGATTGAATAAATGATATTTTTCATTATTCTCTGCTAGGTTCTGGACTTCCAAGTGCCACTAAAAATAACAAGTACACAACTACCCACACGAAACCAATGAAAATGTATGTCTTAATCAGATTTTTTTTTTTTTACTTTGTACCATGAAAAAAAACAAAAAAACAAAAAAAAACAATAAACAAAATAAAAAAATAAACTTTATTTATCTCCAAGAAGCAATTCATTTGTAGCTTCTCAGCTATACAGCCATCCATCCATGTGTCAAGGATACAAAAGCCCTGGAGGAGTGAATTGCCGTAATAATCAATTTAAATTTGCTATACCATAGAAATAGATAAATAAATAAAAGGAACTCCGTGGACAGGATGTGCTCAGGTTGGCTCATGATTCTCTTTGCCTTTTCTGTCACTTGCTTTCTCCAGATTGTATTCAAGTCCTTCTGCTGGACTCTTGGAGCACACTCTGGCAATATTGTAAAGAGTGTTCTTGTTTTTCACAGACAACCCATTGAACCAGCAGATAAAAGAAAAAGTTAAAAGGCTTTCAATAAAGGAATGCAAAAAGTTACATAAAATGGTATCACAGAGATTAAAGGCACTGAGCTTTTGCATAAAAAAAAAAAAAAAAATTCTTTGCTTTGTTGACCTCATTTGATAATTGTATCTGTGTTTGACTCAAACTTCAGCTGGGAGTCAAATGTGGTGTCCAGATTTTTGAATGAGTCAACAAACTCCACCTTTTCACTGTGAATGGTGCTTACTCTACGCATATTTTCGTCCTCATGTAAATGAAAGGCCAAACGGGAATCAAATTTCAGCAAATTCGCAAAACACATTGCTGTATAAACAAGATGCCTCAGTCTTCTAAAAAATAAATTGTAAACATTGAGTGTTGAGTGTCACTTTCTTCTTATGGAGTTGAAAAATTGGCTCTAAAGTTACTTTCTATTTGAAAAAGTGGACTACTGAGAATTAACCTATTCGCAACAAGCCCCGCTAATGCATTTGTAGACTGATTTTCAGATCAAAACAATATGGTCTAATTTATGACAACTTTTGCTTTATTAATAAAGCACGGTCATTATTTTTAAAATGCTAAATATATACAATATAATATATATATATATATATATATATATATATATATATATATATATATATATATATATATATATATATATATATATATATAATACTGTTTTCAATTGATATTGTCTTCCAAAGTAATTATTTTTCTTTCCTTTCAGCTTTTCCCTTCCAGGATCCACCTCTTAGTGTGGAGTAATTTCCATATTATTTTAGCATATGTTTTGCACTGGATGCCGTTCCTGACGCAACCCTCTCCATTTATCCAGGCTTGGGACCAGCACAAGGGTACACTGGCCTGTGACCCCATGCGGCTTGAATGTCTTTGAAATTCTATAAAATGTTTGCTTTTGATAATACATTGAGCTTGGGCCAATTTTGGCCAAGTCAGACGATATGTAGTAGTAGCCACATGGGCAGACAGTATATGTATTCTGATTCTGATCTCTCATCAAAACATACCTGGAGTTGTTTTTTTGTTTCATTCATGCCTGTTTGAGTAATCCTGTAATCTCTGGCACAGCATTTCTGAGGTGACAAAACGCACTGTTCCACAAGCCTCTGCCTCTCCCACAAACCCCCACCCACTCCAGGAAGCAGTGACTAATCAACAAGCCCTCTACATCCAGTCTGCTCTCATTCATTTATCCAAAAAACTGTGTGCAGCTCTGTTTCCACTGATTCCTCACAGCTATTTTTCATTTTGTAGTAAAATGGCATACAAAAAGTTCTGTTTCTGTGCAAAAGACAGCAATAGCACAAAAATCTGCTGCCCTCTGCTGGCCTTGACACCTGTTTCTGTATGACACTAGTAAAGTATTTATTCGAAACTGTTTGCTTTTAGTCAGATAATGGGTTTTATGGTTGTAAAACGTGCAATGCTCTTCAAGCTCACCAAGATTCAATATAAAAAGATACAGAAAAGCGTAATATATCCTCTAAATACTGCATTCAAATAAAGTGATCTAAAAATAAATGATGAGTTCTGAGGTAACATCATCATGTACTGTGTAGGTCACCACTGCAAAAATATGCATAGCAGTGGTTTAATTAGCTGTATGAATGCTGCATTAACAGTCTATACTAATCAGATGTTTTATGGCTCAAGGCATGCAGTACATAAGCTCATCTCTTACACCCGAGAGGCTTATGGGGAAGATTATACTCTTGGAAAGCTAAAATTTAAAAACTCCAAGCACTTCTTTGGGCTCTACCTTGTTCCTGCAAGTGCCAGAACGTGCTGTTAAATAATTTGGGGAGCGCCCTATGGAGGTTGAATAATTCACGGCAGCATGATGAAGTCTCTAGGCAGCTGGGCGTTCCATTAGGCCACTCACTACTCGACAGCTTCTTTGCCTCACAGCTCAGCGGATGATAGGACCTGTCTGTATGAGGAGAGGATCATCCTCATCCCCACTCTGCCCACTTCAATTACATCAGCCAAGTTCACCGGGAAAAAAGTAGAATAAGCAACAGCTTTGCTATACACGATCTTCCGTCCAGCATCACCTCACACAGGATGGCCGATCAGCTGTTGTAACTTGGCCTCGAAGGACCCAGCCACTGGACATCTGAAAGAAAAAAGGAAAGGAAAAAGTGTGTCCTTTGAGCATTTGACATTGCAGGCCTTTTGACATGTCTTTTCCTCTGCCATATGACCTAAATCTTCTGTTTCAGGCCTGAACACACTGAACAGGTGGATAACATTTTTGTTGTCCAGATGGCTGCCAATGTTGAGCTGCTCTTTCATGGCAGAAATAAAGGTCAAAGCACTGGACTGGATTTGTTATCACCAATTAAACTAATATGGATGTCATTTTCAGTGTCTGGTCAATGCTTTACCACAATAAAACAAATAAACTGACATAGTTTTGTTAATTTTCAATCAGTGTGGATGGGCCAACTTCACGTAGCAAGCGCCTGAGAATCTCAGCTCCTCAGTATACAGAATTACTCAAACTCAAACAAAATTCTACTTCAGGGATATTAAGACAACTTGAACTAGCATAATAGCTCTCCTGTAATCAGCGGCATTTTGCAAAATGTATTAATTCCCTAATGACCCATCTTGCATTTGTGACTGACCCATGGTGGTTTGAACCAATGGTGTGCAAGAAGAGGTAGTCTGTGATGTTTGTCAGTCATCCAGGTGATCGCAATTGAAATTGGCATCAATATAAGGAAGTGACAGTCAATTTTGAGGTGACTAGTGTTAGTTTGAGGCGGTGGCCTGAGATACAATCTTTCACCAGGCTACAACTTCAGATAGAACAACCTATGCTAATGGCCACTTATATCATTTAAATGAAAACAGCTTTTCGGTTTAACCACTCCCCTGATGATATATAGGCTCAGCTCACACACCTGTCATCTCAAAATTGACAAAGTCTTTTGGATGAGGGACCAAAGAACAATTATGGATTATGTGTTATTATTAATAAGTGCCCATGTGCCCTTCTTTATATCCTTATAATACAGCCCTGAACAAAAAGTTGATATCTTGATGATTTTGATGATACATATTCCCATTTTGCACTTTTTGATCCAGGCTGTAAGCAGCACTTTGGATTGCAAAAAGAAGAAACTAGAGCAGGAGCCAAAAAAAAAAAAAAAAAAAAAAAAAACACTTTATTGAAAACTGCTTTTAAACTGAACATGTTTTTTATCAGCTGATCAAAAGACCTTTGCCTTAAAATGTCAAAATCTGCCCAAAAACATTGCTTTCGGGTTATTCTCTGTCAGGCATTCACACTGTCATGACCTCCTGATGGCAACAACAAAAAGGATCGTTGAGCTGCACAAGCAAGGTCTCTCACAACGCACCATCACTGCACAATTGGATGCAGTAAGATGGCCATTTTAAAGTTCTTAAAAGATCCTGAGGGTCATGGGACAAAAAAGTAACATAGTAGACCCATAAAAATGTCACCTGTGCTGAGTCAGAGCATCCAATGGGCTGTCCATGAAGACACAGGCTGATCCTTGACCCAGATTAAAAGACTTATTGATGCTGACTGCAGCCTAATAACCACAAGACTGCATCTGCAAGACAAGGGTTTTATGAACCAAAACCATCTTTGAAGGCCACATCTTCTCCTTTGTCACAACCTTCCCTCTTTGAACGTTTCAAGGGGGCTCCAAACTAAAGATTTTGTCCAGGAGTGTATAGTACTTGCAGGTACCAGCACACCAGCACAGTTTGAAAAGTGTTTAATGAGTGTAGCCATTTATATATATATATATATATATATATATATATATATATATATATATATATATATATATATATATATATACCAAATAATACATTTTTCCTTTGTAACAATAAGCTTTTTCAGTGACTCATAAAAACTAATACAGGCCTGTCAACTTCTTACCATTCATCCATCTACAATATATGGTCACTTTAGCATGTAATCCAGATATCATTCAGGTTAACCTTGTGCGCATTCAATTCCAAGGCCTGTCTACCTTGCTGGAGAAAGAGCCTGTCATCTGTTGCCTTCAGTGACGGAGTGGCCAGCCTTGCCTCGTGCCGCCAACGTGCCCCATTCATAACGTCATCACCTTCACTTGGCCGTGTCATGCCTCTTACCGGAGATGGATGTGTGCAACCCAAGGACAGCTGGGTAATGGTCCCCATCGTAACGCCAAAAAGCACCTGTCCTTCTCCATCTGTATGCAGGCGATCACACATGACGCAAAGTGAAGAGAGGAGTGCACCTGATGACGGCACATGTACATGAGGCACATGAATTTTTACAACTGTGATTCTGGATTGAAATAACAGGCTCATTTCTTAACTCTAGTTGATTATGTTAGTTTTGTTCTAATGTAGCAAGTGTGCTAAAAACATTGTAATGCACATAATTTTTATCTCTGCTATGGTGATGTTGCTTTGTTTGTTTGTTTATTGATCTGTACCACGGGAAGATAGGTATAAATATCCCATGCTTTCCAAATGATTATAGTCTCTCAGTGTAATTGATACTGAAATATTGTCATCTTATTGTTGCCATTAAACTGAGTTCCCCTGTATATTTTTTGGGCTGACAGCCTCTAGTCACTTAGTTGACTAATTAGTTGGTGAGGTCTTGGTCAACAAACATTTTATCGGTCAATTAGTTGTATCCACTCTTTGCATCAACAAAGCTGGTCTAATTTATTACTTGATAACTTTTAATTCTCATTTTATTCACAATAACAATGGTGATTTTAGATTAAAAAAAAAAAATCTACTGGCAACCTTTCTTGTTATGTTTTAATATATTTCATTAAAGAGAGTCCTGACTCCTGACGGCACTTGTTTGTGTAACACATGTCCTAGGTTGATTAATTAGTGTGCTGGGCCTGACATTGGTGGACTAACTATTTCTTTGGTCGACTACAATCTTAATATAATTGTATTAGCAGGTCTGGCCAGCATTGCCTGAGTTACAGTGACTAAGCCTAAGCAATTTTGAAATACGCTTACATATGAATGGTGGCACAGTGGCTTAGCAGTTAGCACTCTTGCCCCGCAGCAAGAAAGTTGTGCACAATACAGTGGCTTGCAAAAGTATTCATCGCATTGTTAGCATTTTTCTTTTATTGTTGCCTTACAACCTGGAATTGAAATGGCTCATTGAGAGTTTTATGTCAGTCTTTTACATCTCATGACAACAAATATGAAAATTAAAAATATTTTTTATTGTGAAGCAAACAAGAAATATGACAGAAAAACAGAAAACTTGAGTGTGCAAAAATATGCATCCCCCTTTTAAAGAGGCCCCTAAGTGAGACCTGGTTGTGCTTACCCTTAGAAGGTCGGCCTGTCTGCAATTCAACTGTGAAAATGCCACAAAACACAATTTAATTAATCATTACAACATGTAAAAGACAAGGAACCACACCAAACCTGCCTAAAGAAGACCATCTGAAACTCACAAACCGGGCAAGGAGTGCATTCATCAGAGAGGCAACAATAAGACCAAAGGTGACCCTGAAAGAGCTGTAGAGTTCCACATCAGAGACTGTTGTATCTGCCCACAGGACCACTCTGAACCATACACTCCACAGAGCTGGGCTGTATGGAGGAGTGGCCAGAAAAAAGCTATTGCCTGAAGAAAATAATAAGAAAACTTTTTTGTGTTTGCCAAAAGGCACATGCAATACTCCCCAAACACAGGAAGGTCCTCTGGTCAGAGATAATGGAAATTAGCCACCAATGAAAGGTGCTATGACTAGCACAAACCCTACACCTGACTGTGGCCCCTCTCTAAAGTGAAGCCTGGTGATGGCAGTGTCCTACTGTGGGGATATTTCTCATTGGTAGGGGCTGGGAAACTGCTCAGAACTGAGGGACTGGAAGATGGAGCTAAATACATTCTTAAAGGAAAGGACACAAACTGTGCTGTACCATGCATCTAACTTGAAGGAGCTGGAGCTGTTTTTGATGAAGAATGAGCACAAATCCTACTGAATTTATTAACCAAGCTCATAAACATTTATCCTAGAAGACTTAGAGCTGGAAGTCCTTCAGAAGGAGGTTCTACAAAGTACTGACTTCAAGGGCGGGATACTTCTGCACACTCAAGTTTTCTGTTTTTCTGTCATATTTCTAATTTGCTTCACAATAAAACAAATATATATATATATATATTTTGCATCGTCATAGTTGTCATGTGATGTAAAATGACCTGCATAAACTTCCCTATGATTCCTTTCAATTCCAGGTTGTAAGGCAACAATAAAGAAAAAATACTAAGGGGGATGAATGCTTTTGGAAGCTACTGTAGGCTAACCCTCCAGCCAGATAGTCCTGACCAGGATCCTGGCTCAAGATCTGGAGAAGGGTCCCACCGCGGCTTCCCACTGCTCCTGACAGGTTGCCCCAGCGGCATTAATGGATGGGTCAAATGCACAGAACAAATTTCCCTATGGGGATCAATAATGTATACCTTACCCTTAACCTTAACCTTATGATCATTAAAACCCATACATTTTGTATACTAAATATAAACATGTTACAGTGTAATGCTGGCAACACTAGGCAACTGTTATTTTCAAATAAATGCTCTTGCCATTGGTAAAAAAAAAAAAAAAAAAAAAAAAAAAAAAAAAAAAAAAAAAACATTCCAGGGAAATGTGCATTTGAATTTGGCTGTTTTGCAGTCTCCTTAGGCAATGTCATAGTATGTCATGCTGATGCTGTGACTGTTTGGATAAAAATCAACACTTTTAAAGGTCATATATTCATTTTTTTTTTTTTTTTCAGGCTTTTAAAAATTGTTTTAGATATCTTTGCATTACTATTTCACATTTTATAACTTAAAATAATGTATATGTATGGAAAATGTCTTCTTTTGGGGAGCTTTTACTGTGACTTTCCTGAGAACACTTGGATTAGGTGACTGCTGCTCCCTACTGACAATGGTGGGAACTGGACAGAGCATAAAATGGCGAATTAGCATGGCTATTAGCAACATGATGTTAACAGATAGTGACAGCAATTTAAGCGCTGAAGTTTCAGAATGAGTTCATGGACAGTGTATGGGCTTCCTGGTTTCCCTTGTCTACACTGTAAACCTAGATTTTGAATGTACTAAAATTTTCTTAGCCTGTTGTATGTAAATGTGAAAGTTTTGGCCCATTACTACCATAGTTTTAGTGTATTCTGCTAGTTTGACCATATTGCTGTGTGTGAAATATTTTAAGTTGATTGAATTTAAAACATCAAGTTTTAGCCGCTATCATGCCAGGACAGAAGGTGGCAGTGTGGAGCTGGCTGAGACTCACTAATAATTAGACAGAAGAAGATGAAGCACATGTCGTCTACATTAAAGGACTGCAGTGCAAGGTAAGAGCTAATCTTTAAACATCAGCACAACAGTGACAAAATGGGCTAAGATGTGAGTACCCTGTGTTTGTTCGAATGTTAACTAACATTTTGGAATGAGTTTGGGAAGTTTATCTTTAAGCCTCTGCTTTTTTTTTTTTGTCTTGTATTCTTCTGTTCTTAGGATGCTAATGACAAGCAGCTGTACTGTCACACTTCTGCTCTGACTGAACCTCATCAGATCCACCCTCCAGGTCCAACCCAACTACTTCAAGTCTGCTGTTACCTTTGGACTGAAATGGTCTGCATCTGGATTATTCCAAGTACCGTATTTTCCGCACTATAAGGCACACCTAAAAGCCTTTAATTTTCTCAAAAATCGACAGTGCGCCTTATAATCCGATGCGCCTTATATATGGATCAATGTTGGTTAATTATGGCTACCGTATTCAGGGGGCGTCGCCGAAGTGACAGCGGTAAAAACCATAAAGGGGAATTCCAGTCCCAGCTGTTCATGTGTGCCATAGGCGTGTTTATGGATCCTGCCGCAAAAGAACAAGGAGGCGCGGCCTTTGCTCCATCTCAGTAGAAGAGTTGCGACATTGAGGAGCAGAAAACTGAGCGCTCGAACGCTGTTCATGTAGCTTTGAACTGTGACAAATGGAGTTGGAAATACATTGTTTTCAACGAGGGATTGTAAGAACACTGGTTTGTATTCTATTAATAAAGTTTGACTGACTTATCTGACTGTTTTATTGACATTCCCTTTAGCGCAGCGCCATCTAGTGGATGCACCTTATAATGTGGTGCGCCCTATATATGAAAACAGTTTTAAAATAGGCCATTAATTGAAGGTGCGCCTTATAATCCGATGCGCCTTATAGTGCGTAAAATACGGTACATGACTGTGTTCTGATGTGTGCAACAAGTATATTGTAACACTTAATAAAGTGTTTTAATGTAATTTGGAGCATGTTTTTCTTTAGCCTCTTGGGATAATGATGACTGAATAAACTTGAAATCTAAAGTGTAGCAAATATGCAAAACCATTGATATAACTTAAAATAACTAGTTTAATCTGCTATTAATGGAGTATACTGTGCTTTACGCATTTAAGTAAGTTCTACATGACATTTAGTATATTACACTTAATCTGTTTAAGTTTACTGTAACTAATGCTCAAGTTAAATAGACTTGAGTTTTTGTTTTTCATTACTTATTTTTTTAGGGCAACCACTTTCCACAATTTTTTTTAAGTAAACTCAACTTATCCGGGTTTACAGTGTATGTAGAGCAACCAAGCTTTTTCAGAAGGGGACGGCCTCCAGTGGTGTAGAAAGTATTCAGTTTTTTTACTTAAATAAAAGTACAGTTAAAGGAGCAAATATTTACAAGTGTAACCAGAGTAAAATTGTACTTTTATTTTTATATGTGAACTTCACCAAATCCTTCACTGTATTCAATGTTCTATGTTTATTACATGGTTAAATACAAGTTCTAGCCTTTTCTCATTGTTATAACAGTGTTGCACATTTATGCCTGTACTGTCACTTTAAGAGAGAACACGATGTGCCTACGTGCTGCTGTAGCAGCGCCTCCCTCAGTCTGCGCTATGCTATCTGAGAGGAGGTATGTATTGTAGTGCTCCCGCAAATATAATTGTATTATTTGGTGTAAAAGCTTTGATAAACATGAAGATTCATTGTTAAAACACCACTGTTCATAATTTTACTGTTCACATGTAGAAATGTGACCCATGTTAAAGTGTTTTGCTGTCTTTAGCAAGTTTACAGTATGCACATGTCTCAGAGCTAGCTACAGCTTTCTCCATGTGTTTACTTGCTAACAGGGGACTGATGAGCTGTGTACATGGGAGAGACTGCATGTGACAAGGATTTCTATGTTCTTTTATTTGTGCAGGTATGTGCAGTGCATTCATATATTGTTCAGTTAATCCGTGTTAAACCCTGGGCATTTTACAATATCATAAATGTGTATTTTTTATTTTTATTACTAAAACTGTGAAATGGTCTAACCTATATATGCACAGTGTTAGCTGTCCCTCAGTCTGCGCTATGCTATCTGAGAGGAGGGGACTGATGAGCTGTGTACATGGGAGAGACTGCATGTGACAAGGATTTCTATGTTCTTTTATTTGTGCAGAACCATGATTAAAAGTGCATCCAGTGGTCAGCAGTGTATTTGGTCCTTCCTTCAGCGCAGCACACATCGAACACAACGCAGATTGACTAATGTAAACGGATGTGCAACAGGCAGCATTAGACTTTTAATGAGCAAAATCGCACCCGTTACAATGGTGCCGTGACCTCTCAAGGACTGATTCAAGGTTCGACGCCAGCTCGTTCGCCGTGGGAAGCTGCTGTCGCTCGCCCTTTATGGTACTCAGGTATTTCTTCATTGGACCACGCGTACATTTTTTTTACATGGACTGAGTTGCTTTTATGGACAATTTAGTGTTGTGAGAGACATTTTCCTTTTGTTTTTGATTTTCTTCTGAGGGTCTCATTCCTGAGACTTGGGCATTTTCTGTGTACAGATTTTTTTTTTTTCTCCTGTGTATTGAGTGAAACATGGCTGAAGGTAACACGTATTTTGTTGAGCGTGAGGATGTTGATGCTGATAGTGTCCCGTTTCAGTTCCAGTTTGGCGTGGGGAGGGGGTTTCATGATCAGACCCCAGTTGCCAGAGCACCAGGAAATACTGGTCCTGTATTAGCCAGTCCACAACTTACCTCAACACGTTATGTTAACCGTGACCTACCAAGTCAAGTTGAACAGAGCGCTGACTTAAGTTTGCTCATTGCACAATTAGCTGATAAAATTGGTGAATCTATCACTGCCAAGTTACAGTCTGACAGGTGCACACGTAATGTGAACAGTGACACTAACTTTGCTGCAGAAACGTCTGGCATGACACAACCTAACATTAGTCTCGTCATGCATTCTGACGTAAAGGAACCACCCATCTTTAGAGGCGATGGTTCAGACAAGTTTTCGGTACATGAATGGGAAAATCTCATGACATTGTATTTGAGGAAGCGAGCTGTTCCGCTACAAGAACAATCACAAGAGATTTTAGCAAAGCTTATGGGCAAAGCAGGGGACGTTGTCCGAATAAAGTTGCGCAATGACAGAGCCATTGACGATGCTGCTCATCCTCATGTGATTTTTGACATTCTGAAGCAACACTTTAGTGAGATGACCTACTCGAGCATGCCACTGGCGGATTTCTATAACACGTTGCCGTTGCCTGGTGAGGATGCTATGGAGTACTGGATTAGACTAAACAAAACTGTGGATGTGGCAAATGAATGTCTGCGGAGACAGGGTCGCAGTATTGATGACCCAGGCCATGAAGTCAGTATGATGTTTGTCAAACACTGCCCTGACCCATCTCTCTCTGGTGTTTTTAAGTTCAAGTCAGCAGAAAAGTGGACTGCCAGTGAAATTCAAGAAAGACTGGATGAGCACTTACAGGAAAAGAAATCTCGTGCTGCTGCTGGGAGACCACTGCAGCCTGGCTCGGTAGTTTACAAAGTCCAATCCCAGTCTGTGCCGATGGTTGGCAGTGCGCTTGGGGCTGATGATGTTAAACCCCTAGTGCGGTCTCCACCCTCTGCTGTATCATCAAATGTTGCAGGCGTTGACGTTGATTGCATGAGAAGTCTGGTGAGTGTGTTAGACCGGTTAATTACCCAACACACGCAGGTACCAGCTAACCTGAACTCTCACTCCACCTTGCCCCAACTCCCTAAAAGAATATGTAGAGTTTGTGACTGTGCTGACCATTCCACACTCTCCCATTGCAGACGGGAGAACAGATGCCTTAAGTGTTTGTCTCCTGGCCATTGGAAAAAGGATTGTCCTGTACGTGGAAACCAGCGCCACTCTAGGCCCTCCGCCGCCTCCAATGCACAGGATCCACAGTTAAACTAGAGAACCCACATCTGGCGAGGGGTGGTGTGGGTAGCATGGACAATTCCCTCTTAGAAACCAATCTGGCTGAACTGTACGATGGCGCTTGTGCTACAGCACCCAAGGGGACTCAAATTGTTATTCAGTGTACCCAGAAAATCCAGGCCTTTGGCGAGCTGTTTTATACGCCTGTCCTAGTCAACAAAGACGTGAATCTTGAAGGCATGTTGGACTCGGGCTCTATGGCTTGTAGCATAAATGAGAGTGCTCTCGAGAAACTCCGCTCTGCTGGTGTGTTACCGGAAAAACAGCAGCCTGTGGAAGATGTAGTTCTTATTGGCTGTGGTGGTCTTAGGACACGGCCTGAAGGTTTCTACGACTTGGAAATGCACCTGTATGGGATACATATCATTGTACCGACTCTGTTTGTGCCTGGCCAGCAAGATGATCTCATTCTTGGCTCTAATGTCATTAAACACATTATCCATGTATTGAAGGGAGTTGATGACTATTGGAACATTGCCTCTAAACACGGACACCAATTTGACCCTGAGATTGATCGTTTTCTGTCAATGTTTACCAACGTTGAGCACTGGAGAGGTGGTGCTGTCCCTGACAAGATAGGCACTGTAAAGCTCACCCAAGCGGTAACCTTGCTGCCAAAACATGAGCACTTAGTTTGGGGTAGGCTTCCTGCCAACGTGCCTATGTCCCCGGGTAGCACTGTTATCGTGGAGCCTACCAGCTCGAGGGCCATGCCGCGAAATGTTTTAGTGGGCCGCCTGGTTACACCACTATGGGGCGATAGGTGGGTGCCTATGACTATTGTTAACCCAACTAACAAACCTGTTACTCTAAAGAGAAATTGCAAATTGGCCGATGTTTCACCCTGCTTGGCAATGGAAGATTTTGATGTTTTCCAAGGCCTGCATGTAGCTGCAGGTGACAAGCAAAGTGGCGCAGAGGATGGAAATGCGGCCTCCAACAGCCCCTGTGACATGCCTGAGATGGTCAAATGCCTGTCTGACTTAGGTCTTGGAGACATTGATATTGACTCCTGCCAAGTTACAGAAGCCTGCAAGTTAAACCTCGCGCGGCTGCTGGTTGAGTATCAAGACATCTTTTCCAGACATTCACTGGACTGTGGTGAGGTAAAGGGCTATATGCACCGCATCCGTCTCACTGATGATCGTCCGTTTCGCCTACCATACAGGAGAGTTCCCCCAGCGCATTATCAAAAGTTGCAGCAGGTGCTCAATGATATGGAGGAGAGAGGGATAATCAGGAAGTCTTCTAGTGAGTACGCTTCACCCTTGGTCATGGTATGGAAAAAGGATGGAGGGTTGAGGATTTGTACTGACTTTAGGTGGTTAAATGCCCGCACCTTGAAAGATGCCCACCCTCTGCCTCACCAGGCCGATTGTTTGGCTGCCCTTGGCGGCAACTGCCTGTTCAGTACGATGGACCTGACCTCGGGCTTCTTTAATGTTCCTTTACACGAGGACGACAAGAAGTACACCGCATTCACAACCCCACTAGGGCTGCATGAATACAACCGAATGCCTCAGGGCCTGTGCAACAGCCCTGCGTCTTTTATGAGGATGATGATTGGAATCTTTGGGGACATGACCTTCTCTAAACTGCTCTGCTACCTCGACGACCTTCTAATTTTTGCACCTTCTGAGGACGAGGCCCTGTCAAGACTCCATACTGTGTTCCAGAGGCTTCGGGAATACAATCTAAAGCTGGCCCCAAAAAAGTGCTACTTCCTACGGGAAAGGGTTGGATTTCTTGGCCACATTATTGATAGGAAAGGTGTGTCCGTGGATCCCTCAAAGGTCGAGGTCATCACTAACATGAGAGCCTGTGATCTTATGGAGGACGATGCCTGCACGCCTTCAGTCCGACGCATCAAGTCCTTTCTCGGTATGGTATTTTACTATCAACATTTCATACCGAACTGCTCTTCCATTGCAAGGCCTTTGTTTGCACTGACGGCTGGTCAGAAGAGAAAGGGGATGTTGGCCAAGTCTAGGAATTCCCGGGGCACTTTTCGGAAACTTACCCCTGCAGACTGGTCTGATGGATGCGTTAAGGCCTTTGAGCAGCTAAAAACTATGCTCTTAGAATGTGTTGTGCTTGCCCACCCGAACTTTGATGAACCATTTGTTTTATCAACCGATGCATCACTGGACGGCCTTGGTGCAGTGCTTTCTCAAGTGCCCCAGGGTGAGTCTAAAGCCAGACCTGTTGCTTTCGCAAGTAAGACCCTGAGTGTATCACAGCGACGGTACCCTGCCCATCGACTGGAACTTTTAGCTCTCAAGTGGAGTGTTTGTGAAAAGTTTAGCCACTGGCTGAAAGGGCGGAGTTTCACGGTTTGGACGGATAATAATCCACTTACCTACCTCCTGACTAAACCGAAACTGGATGCATGTGAAGTCCGCTGGGTCTCTAAGCTGGCATCCTACACCTTTGATATTAAACACCTGCCAGGTAGGGGTAACGTAGTGGCGGATGCACTGAGTCGTGACCCCTTTGCAAGACCTGTCGGTCAGAGACTTTTATCAGAGCCATACTCCTCCCTAGTTCAGGAAGCAGATCAAGTGGGTGAACAGTCAGTGCAGGATGCTTTCAGGGTCAGCTGCCAGTCTCAGGCCTTAAGTTCAGCAGCCCTTCCCTCGAACAGTGTGCTGTGTGATGCATCTGAAGTAAAGGCACTTTGTTTGTCCCATAGTGAGTGGGTTAGTGCTGCCGAGTCCAGGGCACTCTGTTTAGTCCAACATGTGCGGCAAGTGTCTTGTGGTCAAGATACACCTCCTGTATTGTCTGCCTCAGACCTCCAGTCAAGCCAACAACAGGACCATGCAATTTCTAGAGTGTTGCCTTTCGTTACAGCCAGAAAAAGACCAACCAGACGGGAAAGGTTTGGTGCGGACCCACAGGTTCTAAGACTGTTTAAGCACTGGGACAGATTAGTTGTCCGTGACGATGTCCTATACAAAGTGGCGCGAGATCCAGTATCCAAGCAAAAGAGATTCCAGTATGTTTTGCCACAGAATCTGAGGAACAAGGCATTGTCTGGTCTCCATGACATGGCCGGTCACCAGGGCCAGGACCGCACCCTTTCACTGGCAAGGCAACGTTTTTTCTGGCCTGGTATGGAGAAGGATGTACGGGAGTACGTAAGGTGTTGCCAGAGGTGCGTGGTTGGCAAATCCCCTGAACCGTCCGCTCGAGCCCCACTTGAGAGTATTAAGAGCTCTGCTCCTATGGAGTTAGTGTGTATAGACTTTTGGTCGGCAGAGGACAGCAAGCAGAGGTCGGTAGATGTTTTGGTGGTTACCGACCACTTTACTAAATTAGCTCATGCATTCCCTTGTGCCAACCAGACAGCTAAGCAGGTCGCTAGGAAGCTCTGGGATAATGTTTTTTGTGTCTATGGCTTTCCCGTGAGGATTCATTCTGACCAGGGCACGAATTTTGAGAGCAACTTGATAGCGGAGCTCCTCAGATTGGCTGGTGTTGCAAAGTCCCATACGACTGCTTACCACCCTATGGGGAATGGGGGTACAGAAAGGTTCAACCGCACTCTGGGCAGTATGCTTAGGACACTGCCACTGAAGGAAAAGCAACATTGGCCCCAACAGATTCAAACACTTACTTTTGCATATAATGCTACTGTCCATGAAACAACGGGCTATGCCCCATTTTTTCTAATGTTCGGCCGTGTCCCAAGACTACCGGTTGATATAATGTTCAAGCAAGTTTTGAATGATCCTGCTGTTGCTGACTATGACTCTTATGTCAAAATGCTGCTCTCCTCGCTCGAATGTGCCTTCGAAATTGCCCAAAAACATTCTTCCTCTGAACAACAGCACCAAGCCAGGCAGTACAATAAGCGTGTCAAGGGCGCTTTCCTGTCTGTGGGAGATCGTGTTTTGGTGGCTAATAGAGGTGAACGAGGAAAAAGAAAGCTGGCCGATAAGTGGGAGGACAAAGTGTACACTGTTATTGATGCGAACCCCGACATTCATGTCTACAAGATTAGTGATCCTGAAGGCCACACGAAAGTTGTACACAGGAACCTTTTATTGGACGTGAACTTTCTGCCACTCCCAGACTTTCATATTGAACCAGATGCTACTGACTGTTCCTTGCTCAGTGAGTCACCCCTTATGGACGATTCGATCAGTACTGTCTCTGCGTCCATGACTGATGAACAGAGCCTGAATGAACCGAGGGTGGATTCGGAAATACTGCCGGGAGCCTCGCCTAGTTCTGATTTAGTCCCCCACAGTTTTGCTGTTGCAACAAGAGTCTGTCAGTCTGATTCACTCTTACCTGAACATGACCCTGCTACTGACACACATTCACTGACTTCATTTCACGCTGACACAGACACGTGCTCAGGGAATGGTACCCAAGTGAGAACCCGTGCGGGAAGGATAGTGAAGTCTGTGAACAGATTGATTGAGTCTATGGTTCAAGTGCCTTATTTTAAGAGTCCACCTGTTTTATTTGGTGATGGTTCACAAACTGTTTTCATTGCTTAAGTACATTTTTGTTTGTGTAATGGCTATGGCATGTGTCTTTGGCTGTTTTTTTTTTCCATATGTCTTTATGATTGAGTGTGGTTTTGGGTCCGGGCACTGTGTGGCGTACAAGGCGTCACATTTACATAGGGAGATATTGAGACTTGATCAATCTTTATATTTCCTGAACCTTGAGTGAGGTACCTTTTATGTTGGTTGAAGGACTAGGTCCATTGATTTGCTTGAGACAGATACTGTTTGTGACATATCCTCTTTGATATCCTGTGCAGATTACATTCAGGATGTTGGTGAATTTCAGGAGGGGTGAATGTAACCAGAGTAAAATTGTACTTTTATTTTTATATGTGAACTTCACCAAATCCTTCACTGTATTCAATGTTCTATGTTTATTACATGGTTAAATACAAGTTCTAGCCTTTTCTCATTGTTATAACAGTGTTGCACATTTATGCCTGTACTGTCACTTTAAGAGAGAACACGATGTGCCTACGTGCTGCTGTAGCAGCGCCTCCCTCAGTCTGCGCTATGCTATCTGAGAGGAGGTATGTATTGTAGTGCTCCCGCAAATATAATTGTATTATTTGGTGTAAAAGCTTTGATAAACATGAAGATTCATTGTTAAAACACCACTGTTCATAATTTTACTGTTCACATGTAGAAATGTGACCCATGTTAAAGTGTTTTGCTGTCTTTAGCAAGTTTACAGTATGCACATGTCTCAGAGCTAGCTACAGCTTTCTCCATGTGTTTACTTGCTAACAGGGGACTGATGAGCTGTGTACATGGGAGAGACTGCATGTGACAAGGATTTCTATGTTCTTTTATTTGTGCAGGTATGTGCAGTGCATTCATATATTGTTCAGTTAATCCGTGTTAAACCCTGGGCATTTTACAATATCATAAATGTGTATTTTTTATTTTTATTACTAAAACTGTGAAATGGTCTAACCTATATATGCACAGTGTTAGCTGTCCCTCAGTCTGCGCTATGCTATCTGAGAGGAGGGGACTGATGAGCTGTGTACATGGGAGAGACTGCATGTGACAAGGATTTCTATGTTCTTTTATTTGTGCAGAACCATGATTAAAAGTGCATCCAGTGGTCAGCAGTGTATTTGGTCCTTCCTTCAGCGCAGCACACATCGAACACAACGCAGATTGACTAATGTAAACGGATGTGCAACAGGCAGCATTAGACTTTTAATGAGCAAAATCGCACCCGTTACACAAGCAAAAGTAAAAATGTCACCTTAAAAGTTCTACTTAAGTAAAATTATAAACATAGTTACTTTTAAATGTACTAGCAAGTAAAAAAGGGATTTTAGAAGGGATTTTTCCAGAAAAAAAATGCTGATTACTGATGAAATTAACAGACTGGTGCACTAAAAGCGACTGAACCTGTTGAGGTCGTCTGTCTTTATTATCCTGATGTTTCTAAAGGAGTACTACTTTACTGCATCTTTTATATTTAAGTATGTGTATCTTGAATGAGGCCCTGACAAAAACCTATGATTAGAAACCAAAACTTCAAATACTTTGTACTCTAAACCAATTTATAAATGTAGTGGAGTAAAAAAGTACAAATACTTGCTTGAAAATGTAGTAAAGTAAAAGTAAACATACCCCTTGTAAAATTTACTCCAGGATAGTACAGATACATAAAAATTGTACTTAAGTAAAGTAACTTTTACTTACATTACATTCTACCACTGATGGCCCCAGCAAACAGAATTACACAAACATGCGTGAATGAAACAAAAGATAATTATAAATTTGCTAATACATAGAATCAGATACATACAACACTGGGCCAGATTTAGTCATTTTTCAGTTTTGGAAATCCATTAATGTGTTTTGTAATGCCTTGGCAAATCTGTCCCGATACTTTGTGTATAAAATGATGCCTGTGAATCTGATACAGTAAAGTTATTGCCACATCAAGCATTGATATGGCCTGCAGTATTATTTATTTAAAATTGTGTGATCTATTTACTTAACTTAAACTTATATTTAGTGACATTATCCATCTGTAACTTTCGACTTTTTATAAATTTTTTATTCTCTCATTGGAAACAAACCACTGCATTTGAGTTTGTTTTGGAATTTAACCTCGTTGCACTGGGTTAAGGTGTGGCCATTTCGTTGAGTGGTTTCACATCTGCAATTTTGGTTTGGATCACATTGAGGAGTCCCAAAACCCTGACCAAATGAGGTGTAACGCTCCCCTGGATTGACCTAATCAACAGCATAGTGCTGTAATTTCTCAATGGTTTTACACCTCTTCCAAATAAAACAACCCCATCTTTCAAAGTCAGATCAAACCATAGGGTCTCAGTGTTGAAAAAAGAAAAATGTAAAATTGCAATGAAAATTTCAAACAGTTGTATTCAGTGCAACTTCCCTTGAGTGTGCTTTCCTTATGTACTAAAACTGCACAGGGCCAAGTTCCTCTGCAAAAGCAAAAGTCTAGACCCCACTGATTAAAATTTAACATGTGCCAAAGTTGTGTGAATCTTTCATTTTCCTCTGGGGTGCAGTAGATGAGTCTAGCGAACACTAATGAAGCCATAATGAGCTGCAAATAGCTCTCCAAATGGTCTGCTTCCTCGTCTGCTTCCTGTGTCCTTAGATCCATCTGAACATCAAAACAACACAGCATTATTACTTTTATTTGATTATAAAGGCATATGAAAAAACAAGAGCACTGTTGAAGTTGGTGGCTTAAATTAGGAAGCACATCTGGTTGGAATTACAAGCAACTTGACAGGACTAAAGCAGGACCATGAAGTGAAGAACTTTTATTTTGTAGAGTTTCCTTTAGGGTTAAAAATTACTTTTTCTAAACAGCACCAAAAGTGTAACAGTGATGACAACATATCCCTGACTAAAGCCACTTCAAATTTAGAAGATTATGACACAAAAATCTCTTAATTTAATACTGGTTAGGGTTAAAAAAGATATCAGTAGTGAAGAGTTTGTACAGGTAGGCTTTTTTTTTATTTTTTATTTTTTATACACTAACACCAAGTTACAAACCATGTTAACTTAAAGGGGATATATTATGCCTTTTTCAAGCTTTTTGAAATCATTTTGGAGAGATTTGTATTTGCATTTCATGTTTTATAACTTAAAATATTGTTTATGCATGGAAAATGTCTTCTTTTGGGGAGCAGAGAACGTCTGGATTAAGTGTCTGCCGCTCACTGCTGGCAATGGTGGGGAATGGACAAAGCGTAAAATGGATATTTAGCACTGCTGTTAGCAACATCATGCTAACAGATAGATGAATGAGCTGACAGCTTCCTAGTAACATCAGTTTAAGTGCTGTAATAATCAGAATGAGCCTGGTGATGGTGTATGGGCTTAAGAAATGCACAGGAGCACTTCCAGGTTTTGTGTGTCGACATGGAGCCGTGAGACTGATTGCTTTAAGCTCTTGAGAAGCAGAATTAGACATGAATCAAACAAAATACTACTCCAGGTATATTTTTGAGGCGCAAACATTATGACAATTTAGCATTAGAGGGGACCTTTAAAAAAAACATGGGTACAATTCTGACAGTGCTTTATTTATACTCAAATTTATGATACGAGTAATTATTTTTACTCATATTATTATTATTATTATTATTATTATTATTATTACCACTCAGTTTAGATTCAAGGCCTCATTCTTAAAACAAAAAACACAGTAAATAATAAAAGCAAAAAACCTATCAAGAGAATGGAAAATGTTCCAATGTGTACTGCCAAATATTATTTTTTTTATAATATCAAACCAGGTATGGAGTTAATGGTAAACTTTGAGCTCCTGGTTTAGCTCCAGCCCAATAAGAACCAGTAATCTCCTCCTTGTTAAAAGTAACATCCTGCATTGGTAGAATTTATTTATGTTTCACTTTGCTTCACATTGTTCCTTTTTTAGAGTGATTTTGTGTGAGCAGACAGTCAATGCTTATTCATTCGTATTAAAGCCTACTGTATACTGTATAATGTCTTATGGTAATTTAACTTTTTTCAGGCCACCCCACCCCCCACATACACATAACACTCACACACACAAAAAATCATACCTTTTTGTGATTTAGCAAGCCTACAACAGGCAGGTTGTGCTGTGTTTTCAGGCAGTGCGATGTAACTGACACAGTGGACACAACAACATACTGACAGACAGTTCCTGGAGTCTGCAGCAGGAGATGAGGGAATATGAAAAAGCCTTCCCCCATTTGCAGATGCTGTGACAAACCCTGTCCTCAGGAGTGACTGAAAAGAACATATATTAAAGCGTGCTGGAGGTTGAGTGAAAACCTGCATAAAAGGCCAACTCACATGGGTTGAAAATCTCTCAAGCTCTGCCTTTCATATGCAGCGTCTTTTGTACAAGCTTCTACCTGCAAGTTGAAAAAAAAAAACAAAACCTGTGAGGATGAATGACACAGGAGCGTATTGAGAGCCTACTGTACAGACCTCACTGGATGTGCCACTTCAGAGATTCACTGAGAGCTCATATGTGCAGATAGTAGTGTTCTCAATCTCAAGGTGCTATTTTTCATGTTATAAGGAGATGAAATGCAGCCAAGTAAGATGTTTTTTTACGGGTGCAAAGTGCAGTAAATTTGAGCTTATTCTGAACACTAATGGACATAAAATAAGTAAAGGTGCCGAAAAACAACTCAGGAACTTAGGAAACCTACATAATCCAGCCTTTATGGAAGATGGCACAGTACACTTTTAATTTAAAGTGATGTCACCCAAAATGTGAATCACATGCACTTGCTAACCTAACATTCTCCATTTATCCTGGCTCAAATTGTGATTTTGACTCCTGACCGTACCAATAACAGAAACTGGCTGTCCCCACAGACTGGAAAAATGTCCTTTCAGTATCATCTTCCTACAGATTGTTCACAGTGGACCTTAAATCTCCATAATTTTGTCCCTTTGATTTCTGAAACCTGAGTGCCACCAGTGGTACCTACACCACAGTTTGAGAATCACTGCATATTATGTTCTGATAGTTCCTATTCCTAAGGCTGTATTTAAGTCACAATTCATCACACTTAATTTCTCCTTAATATAATTTGCTTTTAAACTAACATTTTACTTCTGAATATGCCTGCTCTCCTCTTTATTCCCCTCTTTGTCTCTCTCACACACGCCTGATTCCATTTTTAAGCCTGTCTCCCCCAGCTCCCGACCTCCGAGATACTGATGAAGTTATCATCACTCTCCTGAGCCCGACCCTCCCTCCAGCAGCCCCAGACAGCTCATCTCTCCATATTCAATCTTTGTTTTTTGTTTTTTTCTACAAATGTAGGCCAGCGCATTGGGAGTGTGACATCTGTTGCCCCGCTGCGCCGAACACCCCCAGAGGAGGCACAAACACAAGCAGACATTCAAATGGGACATTACTGTGATGAGAGAGTGGGGCAGGGGCTGGAAGGTTTGGGTTTATTCACAAATGACATCCCGCTAAGGCTCTTAAGGAGAAACGGGGATAATTAAGAGTTCACTGAAATGCTGGCACAGTCTGGCTTGATGTGTCTGTGTAGCCTCCACTGTGGGAATGTTGAGAGTGAATGTGTGACTCAGTTTTGAGTGGATAGTGTAATTTCCATATTATTATTATTATTATTATTATTATTATTATTATTATTATTATTATTATTATTATTATTATTAATAATCTTTTATTTATACAGACTCAAGGTCTAATTTCTAAGACAAACTTGTTTCAGACAAAACAGCATTACAACATTAGCAAAAATAAAAGCAACAATTTAACAATTCACAATAAAAATGTACATCAGATTAACAGTGCAAACATTATTAACATAAGGTAAAAGTGAGCACAGGTTTCACTGAAAACAGGAACAGTTGCCTATAGATGTGTTTTCCAATCTTTTCAGTAAAAGTTTGAATTCCCCAAGTGTGACCAGAGCTTCAGATCCTGCTGAAGCATGTTCCAGGTGGAGGGGACAGAGTAGGAGACTGCCTTCTTACCAAGCTACTTTTTTTATTTTTATTTTTTTATTTGTTTTGTTTTGTTTTTTAAGGGAAAAGCTATTTGGGATACTGCAGATCATAAAAGGGTGTCATGTGGAAAGATGAATGAAGTCCCATAAGTGGGTGGTGGGAGGTTGAATAATTTTAATCTTTAGTATATCTGAAGTGTAAATATTTTTTTAATTTTATTACAAGGAATAACATGCTGATATATTGTTTTCTTTTGACATACTGTATAACACCAAGCAAAATGAACAACTTTGCAGAGCAACAAAATTTTTCATTATCCCTATTAAAGACTTGTACGATCAATATATACAGAATGTAAATGTTGATTCTAAATAGCTCATAGTGAATGCATTAAACAGGCATTCAAGTGTTCCCATCTCATGCCCATACTCAAGACCCCAGCTCCCACCATACCATAAAATATTGGTGGTAGAAATACAGTAATGTCTTAGTAAAACAATAAAGTGAAAATCTATTATTAAAGAGATTATGTTTTAACTTTCTACCATCTCTGCTTAGACTGCTGCCCCCGCAACCCAGCCCTGGATAAGTGTAAGAAGATGGATTGAACTTTCTACCATGTTATAATGTTGTTCCCTCATCAAAAAACATACCTGGAGTTGTGTTTTGCTTCATTCACACCTGTTTGAGTAATGCTCAGAATGCTCAGTTCCTTCTCTGCCTCTCCCATTCCAGGAAGCACTGACCAATCAAGCCTTCTACATCCAGTCTGCTTTCATTCATTTATCCCAGAAAAAAAAAAAAAAAAAAAAAAATACAGCTCTGATTCCTCACAGTTATTTGCATTTTGGAGTAAAACTGCAACAATCTGCTGCCCTCTGCTGGTCTCTTCAGAGTACCTATTTAACACAGTGGTTGTAAAACATGCAGTGCTGTTCTAGAGGTATTTGATCTAATCAAATAAAAGCCTAATATAGCACATTTAATATTCAATTATTATTATATTTACATACCTGGGCAGGACACAATTTACTTGATCACTGGTGTTCCACAAGGTACCACCTTAAGGCCAGTGTTGTTGCTTTTCTTGTTTACTTAATCTAGATATTTGCTGCAGTTTAATATGCAAACCTACAAAAACAGTCTCACATTAATAATATTTAACTATGTTTATTCTCATCTTTAAATAAAAAGCTTTATCTGAAGCGAAAGCAAAGTTTTCACCTGTATAACTGAGCCATTAGCATATGTTCTGTCACTGGCATGGAGCTCCAGAAGCAACTCCAGTGAGCAGTAGTGCATTAGCCCAGTGTAAACAAGCTATGTAAATAAATGAGGGGTGGCTTTGAAAACAGTTTGGTGTGCAGAAATGGACTTCTGCCTTTTTGTGTTTACTTTAATAAAATATTTCATCATTTTGAAAGTGTAAGATAAAATGGCCCATTTTTCAGTCATGTAAACAGTGCCTGTATATACCTCACATCGCCCTGCACCAAGATCAACATGGAGATCAGCTGTACATAGCCATGCATATACAGCACAAACAGAAGGGTTTCTCATGGCACATAAACCATATTTATACCCTTCACATCAGTCTAAATAATCCTGACATTCACAAACAAGTGCCACAATATCTTGATTAAGGGCTGACCGGTGAGCAAACTAGGCCTGTGAGATTAGGTTTGTTTAGTTTGCATTAACATTTTTATTTCTGAAGAATCAGCTTTCTGACAAAAATGAATACATAAATGAAAAAAGTGACAAAAAGCAATAAATCTATCTTTTTAATAACAGCCAAGGTGCCATTGAAGTTACATGTATGCATATGGTAATGGTGTAGTGTTGATTTGAGAATTTGCTCTTACTCACAACCAAAACTAAGTTTCATTAGAATAAAATGTGATGTTATTCAAGGAACTTGGTTGGACCCAGTGGATAAATATGTATGTTTATTAATAATTTATGTATATATTTTACCTAGAATATCAGTGGTGGAAGAAGAACTCAATTTCATTACTTAAGTAAAAGTACAGATAAATGTACTAAAATTTACTCAAGGAAAAAAAAACTTAAAATTTCTACTTAAGTAAAAGTATAAAAGTAGGCCTACTTACTTATATATGTACTTGCACGTAAAAAAGTATTTCGCACAGACTGGGCAATTATAGACCAAATATTATTATAAACCAAAACTCAAAATACTTTGTACTTCAAACCAACTCATAAATGTAGTAAAGAAAAAAGTACAGATACTTGCTCTAAAATGTAGTGAAGTAAAAGTACCCCTTGTAAAACCTGCTCAAGTAAAATACAGATACATGGAAATTGTAACTAAGTACTTTTACTTTGTTACATTCTACCACTGTAGAACATCCAAAAAAACTATTTTACCAAAAATAATGATATTTTCAATTACTTCAGTATTTAAGTTTGTTCATCTTAGTCAACTGGACATTAACTGTGTTTTTCAGGGTAGGTACTGGTTTGGACACAATACTGTTTTAGTTGTCTAAGCTACAAAGATTATACAAATGCGGTTTTATGTAATGTATTCCAACAAATATTTTGTCAGTATCTGGTCATGTTGCGCTGTCAGGAGTGTTTTAGCCAGTCTGTCTACCTTTGTATAAAAAAGTATGCTATTTAAACATATACTATGTCATACTGTTATTGTATTATTTATGGTTGTCTATGTCTAGTTACAGAGATAAACTGTACAAGCAAATTGTACCAGAAATAGAGAAACAAGAGAAACATAGAGGCTAAGTATTGTAAAAGCCTTAAATCAATCTTTAACAAGGAAGGTCTAACCCTAAACGCAGCACCAAATGCTTAAGGCCAGGTTAATGTCGGTCTAGCCATTACAAAATTTGCTCTGGCAAATTGATCCAGCTTTACATTTTAATATAAAATAATAGCAGCAAATGCACCTTTATTCCTAAAACATGTACATAACAGTTTTTTTTTTTATATAGCAATTCTAAATTTCCCTTTCCACATTTAGACATTACTTTCTGTGGTTCCACCAAGTGGAAAAAAAAAAAAGAATCTCATATTTAGAGATTGGTATCGTTAAGATTTTAATGGTACTGCTACTCTTACTGATACTGCTTAATGATCCGGTCTTTTAACGGTGCTCTTATCAATACTTTTTAAGAAAAAACTAATAAATAACATTACTACTCCTTATTATTCCTGTGGGCTGCTAGTATAACATTAGCCTATTATCTTTCTGTGTTTCTGTGTTCTATACCAATTCTGCAGCTAACACCAGGTCTCGGTACCCATCCCTACTCATAATGTAGTTTAACCACACTAACTAAATGTATTTTATTATATGCTAGTTGTGACTCATACCAATTATTGCTCACTCTTTAATATTGAAAAATGAAAAGTAGGAAAGAATGAGGTAAGATCCCTTTTTCTCCTCTTTCTTCTTATTCTGTATTGATTTAAATGAACATGACATATGCAGCAGAATCACTTACCCATCCATTAGGCTGTGTGTGCATAAGAGTAACATTATACCAACCACAATTGATCATCCTGGCAAAGGAGTACCACCCAGCCACAGCGCAGACCAATCAATGACTTAATGGATAAATCCAACAATAAGAATGGAACTAATCCAAGTTATGATTATGAGTTATGACAGTGAAATGCGGGCTATAAAAAGAGATTTATGAGGATAGAGTCATGCTGCGTTCATCGCTCTTATGATCTGAATTTGCATGCTTTTATAGTTTCCGCCCCTTCAGTGTCAAATGCTATGATTTTGCAAAGCCTCACTCTTGGCATATGTTCCTTTGGTTTGTATTGACTTCAGGCATTTAAATGGAAGGAAAAGGTTGCGGTATTGGCACTGTAAAGAAAGGGTATAAAGGAGTTATATAAAGTCTAAAAGCCTAAAAAGACAGAGAAGCATGTGTTCCCAACGAGGGGCTCACTTACACACAACACAAGAGATTGACATTAAAATATATTGGGATTGTGGTTTAAACATTAAGTGACAAGGATGAATTTGTTTTCCAACTAAAACAAATCACTTTTGTTGCCTTTATTCCTTTGTAATGTGGACGCAAGAGAGCATTATACAACTAAAGACAACACAACACAAGTACACACGCAGGTTTTGCTACATAGGGTTAGGGTTAGATTGTAAATAATATTTAAGTTATGTTTTTGATTCAATTTCCATTCATGATTCTTAAAACCTTCCTGTATTACGTGTTAACAAGATAATTTACTGGAACAAGCTTTATTCATTAATCTTCTTCTTAATTGTTTCCGCTAGGTTGTGGTTACTGGAGCTTTTCCCAGTAACTTTAGGCCTTGGACATGGGTTGACACAAAGACATACAGCTCTATATACTAGCTTAGACACTATTTTAAAAGAAATATCCACAAAATCAGAAGCACCACAAAATATTGAACCTTTTTTTTTTTTTTTTTTTTTTTTTTTTTTCTGAGTCTGGAGCAACCTTTAGCCAAGGGGGCAGGTCCTGGAGCAGCTCAGATGAATAGAGAAAGAGATAGACAGGGAAATTAGGTTTTCTGTTGTTGGTATCTCACGTCTGTTCATTTGTTCATTTGTAGTGACTGTAAAACATACAAAACAGCTGAAAATGTACAGTTTAGCATTAGATTCTACCATTTTAGCCCGCCTCTATCTCGACCTTACACTGAAGACCTGTTGTAACATGATAAGAATGCAACATATTTACCAAAAAACGGGTATACAGCACACTGATTGAATATTTTTTTTTGTCTTTAAAGATTTTTAGAAGGCTCACTACAAGACATGGAATGTGTGAATTGTAAACTATCGCTAGTTCACGTTGAATCGAACGTTTACGTCATGGTAGTGCCGATAAACTGTAAGCTAGTGCCGCTTGCTATAGCTAGAGTTTATGTGCATGGAAGGATGGGCCAAATGCATAGAACAAATTTTCCTATGGGGACAATAAAGTACACCTTAACCTTACCCTGGATGATAGATGGATAGATAGAATAAATAGTTAAGGTTACTATCCATTGTAATAAGGTGCACATTAACAGGAGGTGTTATATAGTTCTATGGCAAAAACAATAAATCAAAAGGGAAAAAGAAAAATGTGTGGTAGTTTTCGTGGCTGGGCACTGTTGTTGTGAGGATACACTGACAGAGATTGCAGGTGCAGACAGACACACTGTGATGAATCTTCCAAAGTATTTGACATTGCTTAATATCTGTCACAGCTCATCTTTTCACTTAAGATAGGTCTATCTGTCATCTTTGTCCCTGTCTCATTATAAGATGTACCACTTAGCTACGACCAACAATTTTTCTGACAATTAGGAATTTTTCACCTTTGATGGCTGAAATCGTGCAGTTAATATCACATGTCTTTGGTCACAATCATGATTTTAAGATGTATGTTAGGTCAGTGGTATTCAACTGGTTGGATTGTGAGAACGTATATTTTATTCTAGATAATTTTATTGTGAACCACTTTATAATGACCCAAAGTTCTTACATTTCTACTGTAAGTACTTTGGGTTGTAACAAAGTGGGCACATGCACAAAATATTTATGTAAATAAGCAGGTCCTTTTGGATCTGACCCACCAGAAATCAACACCAGCTTTTTTTTTTTTTTTTTTTTTTTTTTTTTTTTTTTTTTTTTGCTCAAGTGCTTTTAAACTAAAAGTCTCCATCAGTCCACTGTGGAAGTATACAATGAAGATTGGTTCGGAAATAAAAATAGGCTGAAAAATAGAGGCCTGGAGGGAAGCAGTGTGACCATAAGCATAGACTAGGAAATGGAGTGATTAGGGATAATAACAATAATAAGAGATGAAGCTAGGGTTGTGGTAGCAATTTCCATTCATTTTGGGTGAAAAGCATGTGTAGCTCAGACAATGAAAATGAATTTCAGGTTCAATGCACATTTAAAGAAAGTCCCAGATAGTGTGGAAGTGTACATAGCTGTGCAGATCAAGTCTGGCTCAAGTCACCATTTGTATTTGTAAAACTTAAACATTTGTACCAAGCAGACATAACATTATGAGCACTGACATTGTGAAGGGTCAGAGCACTTCCAAAACTGCAGCTTTTGTGGGGTGTTCCTGATCTGCAGTGGCCAGTATCTAGCAAAAGTGGTTCAAGGAAGGCACAGTGGTGATCAGCGTATCTACTTATAATAAAACACCCCACCCTAAACAAAAGTCCTGCCACATACACACCTACTATTTATTTGCTTGGCCATGATCTGCCACTATATGCATTCTAAACCAACATGGTAATTCCTGGAATCCTATGGGAACGCTGACCTTTTTGACAAACCCCTCTGTTTGTAGATCTGTTCTCTTTTTGTTGTCCTTTTGTTCGTTTGTACCTTTTATACACATGCTCAGCGCAGTCCCTTCATGTTCACTGTGTTTTTCCACCTCTCTCTCTTAGGTTCTTTAGTCTGCGTGTGGTTTTTGATTCTGCTACTTTATGGTGCTAATGAGTCCTAGTCATCTGCCAGTGTTAGCACAGGGTGAACCACAGGTAGGTAAACACAAGAGGAACTTTGATTATACCCGCGCTGGCGTGTTATGCTTTCATTGGCACGTGAATACACGCCTCCTTGTTAAAATGAATACCAAATTAGCCGCATACTGAACTGATTGTTAGCATGTGAATGTGAGAAGTCAATCAAAAGTCAAACAGTACGCATGCCTTTCGCTGGGAAAATCCAATTGACTTGTATCCGTCTGTCTAGTTCAATGTGCCGTACTTGTTAAAGAGGCGCTTGTCGAGGCCAGGTTTATGAACATACACTAAACCTAAGGTAGAAGGTGAACATAAGGGTGTAATATTTAATTTGGCAAGAACTTCAGGAGGACACAAAGAGCAGATTCAAGCGTGAACTCTTGAACAGGGGGAGATGGATGGTTAAACTTGGAATTCCCCCTGGATCCATAGAAGAAGTGACATTTAAGCAGTGTGAGGTTAGGAATAGCTGAGATCCAAGGTTAAGTAAAGGCTTGTTTGAAATGAACTTTTCAACTGAGCGGACAGTTACTGACAGTTAGTCTTGCCTCTTTAGAGATTGGTTTTGTCAGTTCAAATTGACAAAAAATATGTTGGATGAGAGACAAAATATAATCTAAAACAATAACTAACTGTCCAAATGCTGTCCTCTCTTTTAAACCTTTCAGTAAACAGTGACCTTGATGACCGTGAGAAAAGATTGTGATTTGACATGATATCACAATTCAATGGGGCTAGATTAAAGACTTTGAACCCTGATTTAAGGTCATATATTATGCTTCTTCAGGCTTTTTTTGGGGAGCTGTTACTTTGACTTTGCAGGGAACCCTTAGATCAGGTGCCTGTCTCCCTCTGCTGGCAACGGTGGGGAATGGACAGAGCATAAAATGGCTATTTAGCATAGTTATTAGCAAAAAGGTTTTCAAATTTTTATTATGCATATATATTTACAGTGTTGGGCATATTTCATGTAACATTTCATATGTAGTTTACTCATCATTCCCATGCCTATATTCAATAATTTACCCCTGGGACCAGTCATTTTATATTAAAGATAACAGCAACAACCACTACTACTCCTAGTACTACTACTACTACTACTACTACTACTACTACTACTATTATAATTATTATTATTATTATTATTATTATTATTATTATTATTATTATTATTATTATTATTAATTTAATGAGAAAAAATTTATAATGTAATTATGAGTAATTTAAGTTATTGTAAGAGATAATTTTGTGTGCGGCTGTGTTTGTGGCTGTTAGCAACATGATGCTAACAGATATATAAACAAGCTGACTGCTTCATAGTGCATGGGCTTTAAAAACTCACAGAAGCACTTCCTGGTTTCATGTGTCTATGAAGAGCCGTGAGACCGAGCGTATCCATCTCTTGATAATGGTACAGCCTCAGCATACAGGATTACTCAAGCATGAGTGAATGAAACAAAAATATGCCTCAAGATATGTTTTTGAGGTGCAAGCAACATTTTAACACAGTTAAAAGCTCAAAAATTAGTTTTAGAATAATAGGAGGCCTTTAAATACTGGTTTTATTTTGGTCATCATTGTCTGTTTTTTGTTTTTTAAAGAAAAACTCCCACCCTGTGACCATCCGCACCGGTTCCAAGCACAGATAAATGAAGAGGGATTTGTCAGGAAGGGCAGCCCATGCAAGTGATCCACTGCAAAATGGAATTCTTTGTTTAGTATGATTGTATCCTTCTCTATAGTAGTCAGGCCAGGTCTAGTTTAGTAACTCAAGTAAAAAACAGACCAGACCAAGTTTTACTGGCATCTTCATGCAAACAGTTTGATAAAGAGAGACTCAGGCTTTAGTTTAGTACAAACATTATAGATAGACAATAGATTTACAAGCAGCGCCTGTCTGTGCATCTGTGATCACAGACCACTCCAACATAGATCATAGCTGTCAATGTCTTGTTTACAACATCACTCCCCTCAGTCCTGAACACGTGAGGTTTATACATAAAGGTCATACAATATGATATCACATTACAGTTTGATCCCTCAAACACAGGACTGCTTTGTCTCTCAAAATGAAAGCTACAGTATTGGGGCCATTTTGACAAAATTACTACTGTCTTCCATACACTGTGACTCATGACTTTGCTTTTGTATTGAGTAATTGGGAACTTATGTTGTGGACCCTGAACAAATCTTCCAATATATCCTCTCCATGTGTGCCTTTGTGTTTCCTTCCTGTTCCTCCCATATGTGGCTAATGGGATGATGGTGTGCAGACCTCAAGAAGGGGCGGGGTTAACACAAGTCCCAGCCGACTTAAATAACCAAATCAGTGGAATTTTTAAAAACACTGGTTTCCTGACTCCTTGGTGACCCCTCACCTTTTTCATTTTAAGGTCGCGGGGCCTAAACTTGAACCCGGTGCATGGTTGGCTACCTGCCACCTCCAGTTAACCCCACAATCCAACAGCCTGCCACTAGACTTACAGGCTGTCACAGTGACTCAACGGATGTGGAGTGCTGAGATAAGCTCTTTCCTTTCACCCATTTAGTGTCATGTGGTTTTCAAACACCTATTATAATTGACAATAAGATTTTTTTATTTTTTTTTTAATTCCACTGTCCAGTTTTTCTATTTCTTCAGACTTAAATAATGTATATGTATGGAAAACATGTTCTTTTGGGGAGCTGGCACTTTGACGTTGAAGAGAATGCTTGAATTGGTTGCCCAACCCCCCCTGCTGGCAACAGTGGGCAATGGACAAAGAACAAAATGGCTATTTAGTATGGCTATTAGCAACATGACAGAAACGCATATATGAATGAGCTGACTGCTATGTCATGATGGCAATATAAGCGTTAAAATTACGAGTCCGGTGATGGTGTTTGGGCTATAGAAACAGACTGGAGCACTTCCTGGTTTCAAGTGCAAATGAGATGGCATCAGCATACAGGATTACTGAAACATGTTTGAATGAAACAAAATGCTACTCCAGGTATGTTTTTGAGGTAGAAACAATATTAGAAATTTTCAATTTCAAAAAAGCATTGCACACTCCGTCATTCCAAAGATATTTATTTAATTACGTATTGGCTCAACAGCCTTCATCAGATCAATGTATGTTTTTTAGACCACAGTACATTTAAAGAGAGAAACAATATTATAACACAATTGATCAGGTGGCATTTTTAAAATTTGCTTAAAATAATCCACTTAATTCTGCCAAGTCCATAGTCCAGTGGTGTTCCTCAAGGCTCCATAGCAGATCCAGTGATGTTCTCTATATAATATGGCACAATAAATATTATAAATGGCTTTGTCTGGTAATTAGTACTAAACCAGAAAATAGAAGAATACCTACAGAAGATTATTATTATATTTTTTTACATGATTTTAGATAATCTATTGCAATGGTTTCATCCACACTTTGGTGGCATATTGGAGTTTACTGTTTGTATGTACAGTAAGTACCTACATTAGTATCCTAAATGCATTTATTTTTATTCTAATAGCCAGTTTCTTTAAAACTTTGACTTACACAGACTTTACTGAGCCACTAGAGAAATTGTTTAATCATGGTAGATCAGTTGCACTTAAAAACACTCTTTACAAAAGTAGTAAAATGTAAAGGTAGATAAAGAAAAGTTATAAGTAATAAAATAATATGCAACAGAATAGGCAGCCATTCTGTGGCTACGGACCCTCCGATTACCACCAATCAAACAATCACACTAACACATTCATACATAGGCAAGGTGGGTGAAGTGTCTTGCCCAAGGACTTGATAGTATGAACTGGGGAGAGCGGGACTTGAACCACCAATCTTCAGGTTATAGGATGACTGCTATATAACCTAGCTGCTATTGTCAATTTGCCACTTTATTATGGTAATTTGAACATGCACTAGTTATTTTTATTATTATCCAGCTGTTCATTTTATTCAACATAGTCAACATATTTTTTTTATTATACATTACTTGTTTTATGTTTGCACCAAATTACAAAAAGCAAATTCCTATGAGAAACCTTTTATTTACAATGACAATAAACACTATTCTGATTCTGATTCTACTTTCTAAGCCATGCATAAAGAGCACAAAAAAGTATTTTCTAAGATGGGAAGTAGACAGATGGTCACAATCCACAGTAATACCAAGGAAACAGGAGGTTACCGTGGTTACATGATGTTGATTCATGTTCATTTGAAACATACACATGCTGCCTTTGCTCAAGAGCAGACCTTAAGATAACAATTTGGTGATGAATTGTTACAGTGCATTATTAAACGGCAGGAGTTTAGTTTGTTGGGGTTCGTTTAAGTGCTTAATTTGGTGTTTGCACAAGAGCTTTTATTTTACTCTCTATAATTGCTCACCTTATTAATAAGTTGATTAGTTTTATCCCAGCAATAATGTAAATGTTGAATTATGCTGTACTGCAAGCATGGAAAAAAAAAAATAAAGGAAGCAAGGCGAAACACTGATGATGTTGATTGATATAATGTCTTCTGTCTTGTGCTTGTTTACTGTCTATTGAGGTAGATCTCCACCTATGCTGAACAGCTAACCTGCTTTTGAGTGTGTTAATACTGGAATAAATAGTTCAGAAGATGGCAATATCCAATATCATTATATTCTAGAAGATTGGCAGATACAGAAAATATCCAAAGGTATACATGCTGCATCTTCAGGGATCCAATTTCAAGATACCAAGATTGGACCAAGAAAAATCAAGTGTCCGGTGTAATAATTACAACAAATTTCCTAAAACTGAATCCACTAAAGATCTCTCTTGGTTTTTCTATATAGATCTTATATAGTTCCCGTTTATTGGAGATTGGATTTTTGCCCCATACAGGTTACAGGTTCAGGTAACTTTATTTCTACCCGTAGGTAGAATTTGTTTGCAGTTGGAGTTCAGGCTTCCAGACTGAAATAATAATAATAATAATAATAAACAATAAATATAATAATAAGACATAAATCAATAAATCAAAGAGCTCTGAAAGATGAAAAATGTAAAGATGTCACTTAAAAAAACAGCAAAAAAACAAAAAACAAAAAAAAAAACAATAAGATTAAAAATGATAATATGATCAACCAACAAGTTAAAAAAAAAATTACATAAAAACAAGTTAAAAACCCAAACTACAAAACAAAATAAAAATCTCAGTGCAAGGTGCAGTAGTTATGACTTATTATTTTTAATAAGTAATATAGTTATTGAGACAGCTGCTAGGATGAAGCTGTTTTCAGAATGCTTTGTTTTACATCTTGGTACTATATATCTTTGTCCAGATGGGAGCAGTTGAAACTGATTGCGCAAAAGATGCAAAGGATCATTTAAAATGGCCATAGCCAGGCGCTGTAGCTGCCTCCCATACAGGGACTCAGGATGCAGCTGGAATTCCTCAATCAGTTTGCCTGACCATTATACTATTTGGTGAAGCAAGTTTTTGTTTTTGATGGAGACACTGCCATAACATGAGACTGAAGAAAAAAATAAAACAGATTTGATAATATTTTTATTTCACAGATACCAGTGACCAGAACCTTTTCTAAATCTCATAGTATTTCTATCTTTGCTTCTCTTTTCCCTCTATATAGTTGGGCTTTACTAGATTTGCACAGAGCTATTAATTAGCTTTTGGTATGGTTTGGAATAAAACTCACCATAGCAGGACCAGTTCAGTAACTTTTCCTAAACATACATGTAAGCATGAGTAAATGTTAAGAACACAACACATTTCAGGTGTTGAAACTGAAATATTTTTTATTACATGGCAAATACTATCTTACTTTAAATTTATCTGCTGCAGGACATCTTTAAAAAGAGAATAATGTTGACTGTCAAATTTTTATTAAGACATTTTGGTATAAAAAAATGCATTTTACAAAGACAGAGTCTGTATTATTAATATTGGATGTAACTGCATGGATCAGGAACACAAGTCAATGTCTCTGAACAGAAAGGGTGACCACCTGAAAAAGTACAAAAAGTGGAATAATTTGTACAGTTTTGTGGGACAAGGTGGGACACACTTGAGAACTAAATATTTTGATACACCAAAATAACTTACCAACTTACTGAGATACAAGTTGCTCCAGTTCAGGGCCTAAAAATCATACTGTGCTGTTTTCATCCCAAAAAAACACACATTTTGCTAACTAATGTCTTTACTGAGACTTTATTCATTGGACAAGAAAAACATCAAAGCTCTGAGTACGTATTTTCTCAAAACAATCCAGCAGCACCAACCCCAGCTCCCAGCTCCATGGAGAGGCCTGTCCTGAAACACAGCGGCAGCAACGCACCAACCATATATTCAGCCTATCTATTTGGGATGTCCAAAAATATTTATTCTACATTTTACACAAGGAATACTGACCTTACCTTGTTCTTAGGCTACTTGAATATTTTTTTTTTCCAAGTTCCACCTAACACCAATGAAAAAGAGGGACATTATATGAATAAGCGGGACGGTGGGATAGATGCCTAAATGGCTGTGCAGTATGATTAAAAGAGGGACAGGTGGTCACCCTATGAACAGTTAGCCATGCCACAGGTTACACTGTGGCTGTATCTTGCAAAGATGCATTTGTACATTTCTGCCAACCTGTTGTCCCTCCACTGAGACTGACTCTCCATGTCTGCTTGTCCTCCTCATTAGTTTCCTCGTTGATCATACAGCAAGCAGGGGGTTCCCTCACCAAAAACGTGACACAACTTTTTATGAATTCAGCTGCTGTAAGACAAAGAAACACTAATTGCAAAATATATAATATATATTTAAGCAGAAAAAACATGCAAGCACTTGATGAATAAAGGAAGGAGTATCTCCAAGAAGTTATGTAAAAGTCACAAAAAGATGAGCTTTAATAAAATGAAAAACAAAGTTTAGGTTAAAATTTCTATTCATTCGGACCTAGTGGGGACAAACAAAAGCTAAATTGAGTTTTCTGTGGACAAAGAATACTTTGTGCATTTTGTTGTTATTTCATGCCTAAATTATATTTTAGATTTAGTGTTTATACAGCTTACCTTGTGTCTTCTGTTGGAGGAGGTTGAACAGCTCAGCCTTATATGGATTCACCAATCCTGTCCAACTTCCTTTCTGCAGCATCTCTGAGGAGTTTATGGTGTCACAAACAAGTGACCCGGTCCAAGCTGTCTATGACATTCTTCTCAACCCAGCCAACCTCCACACCTGGGGTAAAACAGACTCCCCTGCCTGCCCCCTCTGTGCTGTTAGAGGGTCCCTCCAACACCTCCTCAGTTGCTGCCTTGTAAGCTCTGGGGAAGGATAGGCACCGTTGGCGCCATGACCTGGTACTCAAGGCAGTCACTGAGGTCGTCACCACAGCCATCCAGTCCTCAAAATTCCACCCAGGGAGGAACGGCATCACCTTTGTTAAGACTGGAGAGCAGCCACAGTCCCAACAACAATCAAGGGGAAACTGTTTATCCAGTGCCCCAGACTGGCAGCTGCATGTGGAACAGGGAAGGCAGCTGAAATTCCCTAGGCACGTCATGGAGACCAAACTTCGGCCAGACCTGGTTATGTTTTCAGACTCCACCAGACAGATCATTATGTGGGAACTGACCGTGCCCTGGGAAGAGAACATAGGGGAGGCCCATCAGGGGAAGCTGGCCAAATACTCAGAGCTGCTGGAGCAGTGCAAAAGCAGGGGGTGGAAGGCATGGTGCGAACTAGTAGAGGTGGGCTGTCGTGGTTTTGTTGGGCAGTCCATGAGTAAAGCACTGATAGGGCTTGGGATCTTAGGAGCTCCAAAGAGGCGTGCAATACACTGCACCACAGAAGCAGCAAGGTGGCTTTGGTTAAAGGGTGCAGGCCCATGGATTGGTGCTGCTGGGACGCAATCCGGGACCTGATCAATCCTGGTTGGGTCACCTGGGAGAGGGGTCTGATGTTGAAAGACCCGAAACCCCTTATGATCCCCGGAACATCACTGATGATGCATCCCAGCGCATCCATGAGATGTACTGTATTTTCCGCGCTATAGGGCGCACTTAAAAGCCTTCAATCTTCTCAAAAAACAACAGTGCGCCTTATAATCCAGAGCGCCTTATATATGAATTTATTCGACAAGATATATAATTTATAATGAGATTATAATGATCCAGTATTATTTTGAGAGTAAGAGTATTTTTACCCGAGTAATGTTAATTTTTGGAGTAAGAGTATTTTCATTCAAGTAATATTATTTTTAGGAGTATTTTTACTTAAGTAATAGTATTTTGGGGAGTAAGAGTAATTTTACTCAAGTAATATTTATTTATTAATATTTTGGGAAGTAAGAATACTTTTACTTATTTGTACTTGAGTAATATATATTTAATATTTTGGGGAGTCAAATTATTTTTATTCGTGTAATAAAATTATTTCAAAAGATTCTGGGAGTAAGACTACTTTTACTTGTGTAATAATAATTTAATATTATTTTTGGGAGTAGGAATATTTGTACTTGAGTAATATTTATTTTATTTGTAGCCCTGCGACAAGCTGGCCCTTCTCCAGGATGTACCGCACCTGAGGCCCAAAGTTACTGGGATAGGCTTCCAGTCACCCATGACCCCTAACAGGAATAAGCAAAAGAAAAGTAATGAATGAATAATATTTATTTGATAATATTATTTGGGAGTGAGAGAATTTTTACTCAAGCATTTTTTGGGGGGAGTAAGTGTATTTTTACTTGAGTAAAATTAATTTAGGGAGTAAAAGTATTTTTAATCGAGTAATAGATTATTTTATAATAATTTTGGGAGTAAGAGTACTTTTACTTGAGTAATATTATTTTTGGGAGTAAGATTGTTTTTATTAGATAAATAATATTTATAATTTTTGGAGTAAAAGTAGTTTCACTCAAGTAAAATTAATTGAATAATATTTTTGAAAGCATGAGTATTTTTATTCAAGAACAATTATTTATTATTTTTTGGAAAAGAGTATTTTTACTCAAGTAATATTATTTAATATTGTTTTTGGGAGTAAGAGTACTTTTTTTGAGTAATATTATTTAATATTATTTTGGGAGTAAATGTACTTTTACACAAGTAATAATATTTAATATTATTTTGGGAGTAAGAGTACTTTTACTCGAGTAATATTATTTAATATTACTTTTGGGATAAAAAGTACTAAAAGTGAATCTTTATTTCAGGTAGATCAAGTATTAAATAAGTGGGAGTATAGGAACTTGTATGAATGTAACAGTTCCCATCTGTTTGATGACCAATTTTTAGCTGATATTTGTAGAACAAAATATGTGCTTGAAGCTGAAATAATCTATACATCACCATACTGCAATAATGATTTGTTAAATGGAGAGATTACTATAGCAGAGGTGCAGAAAGTGATTGAAAAAACAAAATCACATAAAGCTGTAGGTGTAGATGAACTGCCCAATGAGGTTTTGAAATGTCCCAAGTTGTTAAATGTCTTCATTCATTCATTCATTCATTTTCTACTGCTTATTCCCGTTAGGGGTCGCGGGTGACTGGAGCCTATCCCAGTAACTTTTGGGCCATAGGCAGGGGTACACCCTGGACAGGGGCCAGCTTGTCGCAGGGCTGACACAGAGACGAACATGGACAGACAACCATTCACTCTCACATTCATTCACTAGGGTCAATTTTAGAGTCACCAATTCACCAACACATGCATGTCTTTGGATGGTGGGAGGAAGCCGGAGAACCCGGAGAGAACCCACGGTAACACAGGGAGGACATGCAGACTCCACCCAGAGGGTTCGTGTGATGGTGTGTATTGGTCCGCCTGGGGCTCGAACCCACGTTGTTATATGTCTTGTATTGTTTATTTAAACATTGTTTTGCGAGTGGCATCATTCCATCACTGTGGTACAAATCCATCATTAAGCCTATCCCCAAGTCTTCTCAAGCGGACCTACGGGTTCCTCTAAATTATAGAGGCATTAGTTTGATCAGTACATTCTATACAGTGTTTTCTGGCATCCTAAATAATCGACTCTGTGCATTTATAGAAGTTAACAAAATACTGGTGGAAGAACAGAATGGATTCAGAAAAAACAGAGCATGAATTGATCACATCTATGTTCTGTCCTCTGTGGTGAGAGCGAGACTGGAGGAAGGCAAAAGTACTTTTATTTGTTTTGTTGATTTTAAAAAAGCTTTCGACTGGATAAATAGAGACCTTTTGGAATATAAGTTACTCTGTTGTGGCATTGATGGTATTTTTTTTATAAATCTATTAGAGCTTTATATAAAGCACCATTAGCTTGTGTACAGGTGAATAATTTAAGGACCAGGTGGTTTTCTACTCCATTTGGGGTAAAACAGGGAGATGTTCTCTCCCCTACTCTATTTGTGCTTTATGTTAACGATTTAGCACATGAAATAAAGAGAGCTGACTTGGGGATAGGTATTGAGGATATAAACCTTAGCATATTGCTCTATGCTGACGACATTGTTTTGGTTGCAGAGGAAAAAATTAAATTGCAAAAAATGTTGAATATTATGAAAGGCTGGTGTAACAAATGGAGACTTGCTATTAATGAAGAAAAAACACAAATTGTTCATTTTAGAAAACCCTCTGCTCGTCAAAGTGATTATGTAATTTTATTTTGGACAAACACAGTTGATGTATGCTGTTAGCTATAAATATCTGGGTTTTGTTCTCCATGCGAATATGAATTTTTCTGAAGGTAGAAGAGTATTGCCTGACTCTGGGGGAAGGGCCCTGGGATGTATAGTAAATTTTGGTTTGGGGCTTTGATGATGCATCTGAATGTAACACCTGTTCAAGGTAGAGCTATGAGGTATTTTCTGGGAGTTCACAAGTTCACCACTAGGGCTGCTATAGAGGGGGACGATGGGATGGGAGCCCTGTTTGATTAAACAAAGGGGGGGGTTTACCTGGAGATAGAATTACTCGAAAAAATTTAATTGGGACAATGCTCACAAAAAGCCTTGGTCAAGAGAGGTTTTTGACAGCTTTTTGTTAGTAAATAAACAATATTTGTTTTTCAGTGAACTACAGTGTAAAATTTCTAACCTCAGGCAGACGCTGTTTGATATTCATAAAGAGCAGTGGAAATTAGAGGTATACAATAAACCAAGGCAAACAATAAAATTACTTGGGGGGTAATTGAGGATGAATTTCATTTAGTGTTCTATTGTCCATTGTTTAATGATTTAAGAATTCTTCTATTTGAGAAAATTCAATGTAAAAATCCAGACTTGTTTTGGCTGTCGGATGGTAATATTTTGAGTTGGCTGTTTAAAAATGAGACTTTTGGTTTGGCAAAATTTATAGAGAAGGCGTGGACACTGAGACAACAAGCTTTGTATCCTTTCAGTTAATGTGAGCAAATTAATTAATAATGTATATTTATGTTGTTGTATAGTGGTTAATATGGCATCATCTTTCTTGTAAATGCTGATAGTGTCATGTAAGCCTGTATGAGCTGGGCACACTTGTGTATGACACTTAAATGAAAATATTATTCATACATTCATTCATTGTACTCCTCAACCACCTCCACACTGCCCCCTTGGAGGTTGGTGGGGGTCACTGCAGCCTTAGTCCTCCTTAAGTCCACTACCAGTTCCTTAGTCTTTGTCTCATTGAGCTGTAGGTGTTTTGTAATGCTCCAAGTGACAAAGTTGTCCACCACACTCCAGTACTCTCCACTGTCTCCACCAGTATTACATCCAACCACTGCAGAGTCATCCTAAAATTTCTGAAGGTGGCAGATCTCTGTGCAGTAGCTGAAGTCTGTGGTGTAGAGAATGAAGAGGAAGGAAATGAAGACAGTTCCCGGTGGAGCCCCAGTGCTGCTGATCTGGCATACAACACTGTAGCTGTACATACTGTGGTCTGCCAGTCAGATAGTCCACAATCCAGGACACCAGTGGGGCATCCATCTGCATTGCTGTCAGCTGGCCGAATGGTGTCAAACGCACTTGAGAAATCAAAAAACATGATTCCCACAGTGCTCACTGGTGTGTTCAGGTGGGTGTTGACCAGGTAGATGATGGCGTCGTCCACTCCGAGGCGGGGCTGGTAGGCAAACTGGAGGGGATCCTGAAGAGGTTGGAGCTTTTCCAGGACAAGTCGTTCCAGAGTATTCATGATGTGTGATGTCAGTGCTACAGGCCTGTAGTCCTTGGGGTCGCTGGGACATGGCGTCTTCAGAATAGGAATGAAGCACGATGTGTTCCACACCACAGGGACTCTCTAAGGACTGAGGTTCAGGTTGAAGACATGGTGAAGTACTACTCTTAGGTGGGGGGCACAGGCTTTCAGGACCCTGGGGCTCACACCGTCAGGGCCTGCAGCCTTTCCTGCATGAAGTCTCTGCAGCTGTCTTCTCACCTGCTCATCAGTGACAGTCAGTGTTGAAGGGACAGGTGGGGGAGGGGTACCGGTGATTCCCAGGAGAGTGCAGTCAGTTGGTGAGTCTTGTGACGAGGTGTAAACAGGGCCATCCAGCTGAGATGTGGGGGAAGGTTGAGAGAGTGGAGCGGCTAGGTGGCTGCTGTGTTGCTGCAGAGTCATTTGAGGGTGAGCCGGGGGGACAGTGTCAAATCTGTTGAAGAACAGATTCAGCTCATTGCCCGGTCCATGCTGCCATCAACTTCCCCACCACTGTTTGGGCTGTAACTGGTGATGGTCCTTATGCCACTTCATACCTCTTTGATGTTGTTCTGCTGCAGTGGAAACTCCAGCTTCCTCCTGTACTTCTTCTTGGCCTCCCTGATTTTTGATTGGAGGTCCCTGTGTCCTTCTGACGGTGCTGGCTTCAAACAGCAGCACGTCAACCCTCTGGAGTTACATTTAGTAACTATAATGCACAGCTCACGCAGCCCCTGCGGGATAAACAGCACCTCGACCTCATGACAAATATATTCGTGACTTTGTACATTTTTATTGAGGAGACTACTGTCCAGATCTCTCTGTCCTCTGTTAAACATGTGTGAAGTTACTTTAAATCAGTTTCTTCTTGAGTTTTTGCTCGAGTTCTCTCCTCTATAGAGCACAGGAGAGCAGTCGAGACTCGAGCAAGACAAGGGGCAAGAGGGGGAGGAGAGGAAAAGAAAAGAAAGAAGAGTTAAACCACAGTTTCTCTTACAGCCGAAAAGTAAGAAGGGCACACAAGGCATATGTGGAGCTGCTGGAGAGAAACAAGTGGCGCACTGCGCTCCTGTAGTAAATCCGTAGTGCATAGGACAGGCTCTGCTGTGAGCATTCACAAAGCAAAAAACAATCAGAGGGCAGTATTTGAAGAGAGATCAGACAGGGGCCCGTTTTAACTACACAGTGACGGGCAGACCGACGTGTGAGAGAGGAGGAGGAGGGCCCTATCACAGCTGCGGGGCCCTACGCAACTTGCTTAATCTGCGTATAGAAAGGTCCGGCTCTGCTTATGGTGCTGTGTTTGAGCTGCAAATGCTACTGAGCTTTTTATGGCTTTTACACTAAAATATCCTGCTCCTCTCACTTCAGACTAAGGTTCTCTTTCAAGCCCGCACATTCATATTCACCGCCATGTTCTTATGTTTACATCACATGAGTTTTCTGCACATGCCCTGTTTAGTTACTTATTCCTCCTCCTACTGTCATTGTTTGCATGTTATCCTCATTAAAAATATGAAAACCTATAAATGTTTGGGTGGTTTTAGTTAAAGCAGACACATTTTTTTCATCTGTGTGATTTTGACAAAGATCAGATCACATTTGATGGTGATTTTATGCAGAAATGTGAGAAATTCCAAAAGCTTCAGATACTTTTTCATGCCACTGTAGAAAACCTCTGAGGCCCCCTGCAGTACCTCCACTGACCCCTAGGGGGTCTCGGACCCCACTTTGGAAACCACTGATATAGGTTTTAAAAATCATATTATTATTATTATTATTATTATTATAATTATTATTATTATTATTATTATTATTATTATTATTATCATCATTATTATCATGTATTATTTTAATCCAGCACTGGAGTGGATATTTCTTCAACTATTCAACAGTGTGTATAAATTCAGTTGTAACCTATTGGTTTTATAAATTTATATGTGTGCTACTTTGCTTTAATGACATAAATTATCTGTATTTTTTGCTTCAACTGGACAACTTCCAAGAAATGTGTACATAATTTCACTCCACAGTCTGATTGTAAGCGATTGCTCATTGCATTTTCCTAGGCTGAGTATGGAGATATAGTCACTTTAATAAAATATCTACAACTTTTTTGTGATTACTTTTTCTTTTCTGCTGCCTTTTTTTTTCCCGCTCAACCATATTATATTCACACAAGGGTGGGAATTATGAAATATCACTCAAAGGCATTAGGAGCTCAAAAGCGGATCATAATATCCAACCACCTGCAGAGCCCTGGCATCCTGCAGCTCACAGCTCATTGTATTCTACAAAATTACACAGTCTCAACACAAAAGGAAATGTTTCTTCATCTCTTTTTAAAAATAATCACAGCTCTGGACTCATTATTACTTCATATTTTTATACATCCATCTGTCTTTGATCTCAGACTTTTTTATTCACTCAGTTGTATTACATCTTTTTGATCTATCCTCTTATAAATTCAAACACAGTATTGACAATGCATTAGAACAGCCAGGTATGAGAAATTAATAAAAAATTAAAGAAACTGTATTGTTTTTACTGGTAGTGCATAGAGCTGGGTTTTTGCTCTCTTTGACATAACAGAGCATTGTAGCATCTCTGTTTGCCTGCAGTCATTTCAATGATTCAATTACCACAAGGGATGAAGATTTATTTGTATTTGGTTATAAATTAGTATATGACATTAGACGTGAAGGGATCTTATATATAACTAAATTATATTCTATATTCTATATTATAATCCTACCAAATATATTAGATCCATTAAGTAGTTATCTTGCTTTTATTTTCTGGCAGGATATCATGACAGATAATTTGTAGTTTAATGATACACTGTAAAAAAATAAAAAATAAAAAGTTGTGAAAACTCATGAACTCAGAACCTGATGATACTTCGTTTCAGAAAACTGAGACCAAATCAGTTTGGCATTGTCCAAACTTGCACTCTGATAGAGACATTCACAGGTCCAGATGTAAGTGTAGGTAGAAAAATGTAAGCTTGAATCTCACTCAAAAACTCAAGCCAACAGGATCAAGATTTTTGAGTTTTGGAGCAAACTCAAAAGCTTAAGTTTTCGATTACAAATTTTTTTTTGTTCTCCTAATTTGATGTTCTAAACTGTCTAAAAACTTTCAATGGTAAGCTTTACTTACTTAACAGTTACAGATTTTGAGTTGGCCCCAAAACTCAACTACTACTACTACTACTACTACTACTACTACTACTACTACTACTACTACTACTATTAATAATAATAAAACATAATAATAATAATGTTCATACTGTCGGTGGGTCCTTGGGCAAGACACTTAAGTCACATTGCCTACTCCAATGAACAGTATGTGGCTGGTGGCGACAGAAATGGCATCTGGCACAAAAAAGTGCCACATCACTGTGCCACTGGTTTGCTGTGGCCACCCTGAATAAGAAAAGGCGAAGCCAAAAGAAAAAAAATAAATAAATAAAACACAACTGGCTTTCCAAGTTCTATTTTAATGAACAGTTAATGATCAGTTCTTGATCAAACCAGCTCTAAATCAGGAATAAACCAAAACTACACTAGGACTAAACCATGACTGAACTGCAGCAGTGTAAGAGTAAACCAGAGCTAATTCAGGAATAAACAAGAACGAAACCAGGACCAAGCCAGGTCCGCACTTTTAACCTTTTAAAGACTAGTTGTGAACAAAACAGATCAGGTTTATTCAAACCAGGCAGAGGTGAGATGTGCTGCAAAGGCCGCATCATATTTTACCTTAAATAAAAGTTATATTTAATCCTTTTTATTTATGTCAAATAATAAATTATTATTATTATTATTATTATTATTATTATTATTATTATTATTATTATTATTATTATTATTATTATTGATTTAAATAAGCTTATAGAGCAGAACTGCAGCAGTTTGTCTACCACCTATAATTTAACTAAATGGGAGTCAGAGGAGGGAGGGGCTTTTGAGACTACGGACTACCATCTCACTATCGGGTCTCCTGAGTCCTTCTGTAGTAGCTGCACGCTGCACCACACAAGCGTGATACCCGCACTCCGCCACTCTGTACAAGTGTGCGCGCCAGTGCGCCAACAAAAGTAGCGAAAGAACAAGAGCTATCTGATGTGCAGTGCTTTCTAATCAACAAAGACTTAATTGTAGTGAAGTGAAAATAAAGACGTAAGATGTGCGCTGCTCTGGGGCGGGTGGAAACCATGTAGTTCACACAGAGGGTTATGTACTGTATTTCAGGAAAGACATTCAGACGGGTCACTGGAGAAAGACAGATAGCATAAACAAATTGAGCACTGGTGATGAGTTTGTGAGAGGGAATTGTGAACAGCTTTATGCTTTATGGTCCTGTTTTACTGACAGCCTCATGTTTGTGAGTGAATAAAGTCAGATCACAAAGGTAAGAGGCTAGGAATTTAATCAACAGATGCTCAACCTTTGGTGTCAGCTGACATGACGGATCTGGGCTGGTTCTGGGGAGCTGCTGAGACTGCGTGCCGCAGACTATGGGCTTTCTGCGTCTATTCTGTAGACAAATACAAAAAGTATGGCTCCTTCCAATGGGTTTTTTAGAGCTTGTTGAGTTTCTTAACAGCCTACAAATGCAATCTTTTCTTGTGCCTTTTTTTAGCTGTTTACTGCAGTATTAACCACAGTAAGCTGAAACACAGGGCATATTTGTGTCCAGTTTGTAAAGCTTAGTAATGATGTGTTATCACTGGTTATCTGATGACCATGTACAGTCTGTTTGCATGTGACGTGGCCTATCTCCAATGTCACAAGACATGTTACTGTCAAACCATTAGGCCCCCAGATATATATAAAAAACACAATTATGGAATACAATACTGTCTTGTTTGGATAATAGGGACAATTAATAACATTTTTCATTTTCTCTATTAAATTATTAAACAGTGCTATTAGTAAATTATTAACGTTATAATAAACTAGGAATCAGGGAGCAGTGCGCTGTAGTGACAGTGGTAAAAAGGCGTGAATGCACACAGTAAACAGGATGTTATTTGGAGTAATAGTATTCTTGTAGCATATGATTTGGGGAAAAAATCAATTAGTACTTAACCAATTTTACTTTGTAAATGCGTTAGACAGACATGCACTGTCCTCAGAACCAGATATTAATCTGCATGTTTGTGTATAGCGTCGAGTGCTTTTGTTTTTACATCAGTTTGTTTATCTCATGCATGTAGGCCAGTTCTACTGCAGTATATGGCTCTATAAGACAACTTTTAACTAGTCACTGGAACTGATGTTACATTACATACATCTTTGTACTTGTGGACTGAATCTAAGGCATTCAAAAGCATTTTGACATAGTCAAAATATCAGTTTATTTATATTTCCTCCCAAAGAGACATTTAAATGTTAAACAGCAGCATTATATGTACTGCCTTTGAAAAGAAGAATTGAAGCCTTACTGTCACTCCCAGTCAGTAATATGTGAATGTGCATTATACACAAAATAACAATACAGTAATAATAAAAAATAGTCCCATTGCCCATGAAGCAGCCCTTGACAGCTGTTTTAAAGTGAATACTGTTCTCACTGTGCAATTTAATTGAGGCCATTGTAACAGCCCTGATATAGATCTGTGAGATTTGGAGTTAAGATGGAAGTCCTGAGAAGCAGCTCAGAGTGTCCACAGCCTTCTTGTAGCAGTTTAAACATCTTACACTGCAGTTCATATAAAACCTCCAAAAACACTTTATCTCAGCCTGAAAAGCTCAAAACGGCAATAAAAAGATTTTGCTTATTTCTCTGGAATAGAACCTTGTTGGACAAAAAAGTCCAAAAGCTACTTGCACAAAGGGTTTAAGTGAGATTGTTCTCACTGTCCTATTCTAACACATTTGTTTCCGTTTTATAAGTATTACTAAAACAAATGGCATATATGCAGGGCTAGTGTTTTTAATTGTATAGAAAAAAAAAATATATATGTATATATAACACAGTGGGGCAAAAAAAGTATTTAGTCAGCCACCAATTGTGCAAGTTCTCCCTCTTAAAAAGATGAGAGAGGCCTGTAATTTTCATCATATGTATACCTCAACTATGAGAGACAAAATGAGAAAAAATAATCCAGAAAATCACATTGTCTGATTTTTAAAGAATTTATTTGCAAATTATGGTGGAAAATAAGTATTTGGTCAATAACAAAAGTTCATCTCAATACTTTGTTATATACCCTTTGTTGGCAATGATAGAGGTCAAACATTTTCTGTAAGTCTTCACAAGGTTTTCACAAACTGTTGCTGGTATTTTGGCTCATTCCTCCATGCAGATCTCATCTAGAGCAGTGATGTTTTGGGGCTGTCGCTGGGCAACACGGACTTTCAACTCCCTCCAAAGATTTTCTATGGGGTTGACTGGAGACTGGCTAGGCCACTCCAGGACCTTGAAATGCTTCTTACGAAGCCACTCCTTCGTTACCCGGGCAGTGTGTTTGGGATCATTGTCATGCTGAAAGACCCAGCCACGTTTCATCTTCAATGTCCTTGCTGATGGCTCCATTCATTCTTTTCTTTACACGGATCAGTCGTCCTGGTCACTTTGCTGAAAAACAGCCCCAAAGCATGATGTTCCCACCCCCATGCTTTACAGTAGGTATGGTGTTCGTTGGATGCAACTCAGCATTCTTTCTCCTCCAAACACGACGAGTAGAGTTTTTACCAAAAAGTTCTATTTTGGTTTCATCTGACCATATGACATTCTCCCAATCCTCTTCTGGAGCATCCAAATGCTCTCTAGCAAACTTCAGACAGGCCTGCACATGTCCTGGCTTTAGCAGGGGGACACGTCTGGCACTGCAGGATTTGAGTCCCTGGCGGTGTAGTGTGTTACTGATGGTAGCCTTTGTTACTTTGGTCCCAGCTCTCTGCAGGTCATTCACTAAGTTCCACCGTGTGGTTCTGGGATTTTTGCTCACCGTTCTTGTGATCATTTTGACCCCACGGAATGAGATCTTGCGGGGAGCTCCAGATCGATGGAGATTATCAGTGGTCTTGTATGTCTTCCATTTCCTAATAATTGCTCCCACAGTTGATTTCCTCACACCAAGTTGCTTACCTATTGCAGATTCAGTCTTCCCAGCCTGGTGCAGGTCTACAATTTTTTTTCTGGTGTCCTTTGACAGCTCTTTGGTCTTGGCCATAGTGGAGTTTGGAGTGGGACTGTTTGAGGTTGTGGACAGGTGTCTTTTATATAGATAACGAGTTCAAACAGGTGCCATTAATACAGGTAACGAGTGGAGGACAGAGGAGCCTCTTACAGAAGAAGTTACAGCTCTGTGAGAGACACAAATCTTGCTTGTTTGTAGGTGACCAAATACTTATTTTCCACCATAATTTGCAAACAAATTCTTTAAAAAGCAGGTAATGTGATTTTCTGGATTTTTTTTCTCATTTTGTCTCTCATAGTTGAGGTATACCTATGATGAAAATTACAGGCCTCTCTCTGAACTTGCACAATTGATGGCTGACTAAATACTTTTTTTGTCCCACTATATATATATATATATATATATATATATATATATATATAATTATTATTATTATTACTATATATATTTTTTTTGTCCCACTATATATATATATATATATATATATATATATATATATATATAATATATATATATATATATATATACACTACAACACTACACTACAACACAACACTACAACTACAATTTGATAAGAATTTAGATAATATAAAAAACAACCTTTTCACCTCTACTCCTCTATATACTGCTAAATCAGTTTGTAGATCAGTTGAACAGCTGTTGCTGACATACGCTAGGTTTATTTTTTAGAAAAAGTCACCACCACATTAGCTCGTCCACTCTTGGAGTACTTTGGCTCGTCCAATCAACTTGCAGCAGGGCCCACCTCTAACTGTTCCAGACTTCTTATATGTGCTGGACCCCATTGGGGAGGAGTGCCAAAAGTAGAATGATTTTGACCAATTTTTGGGAACACTTTGGAACGAAGTGTAAACACCCCCAAACCGCCCCGTCCCGCTCCATCCTATCCTAGTGGAAAAGCACCTTTATAGTTCAGACTGGAACTATAAACACAAGCAGGTTTTGGGCTTAGCTGTTCCAAGGTGTCCCATACATGTTCCCCCTAGTGGAAAAGCATCTTCAGAGTCCTATTGGGTGCTTCTCTTCTCTCTGTATCTCCTATTCTGCAGGGCCAAATCTCAGTCTAGAGATAACAACCTCTTTCTTCTCAAAGTTTCCCTCATTTTCCTCACTGTTTTTTGAATAGATCAGAAGTGTCTCCCTTTATAGTTTGTATCCTGTCTACACACTGTTTGACACACGCTCCTATTTACAAGATTGGACTGGTTCTGGAGCACTTCTGGGCAACATGATTACTGCTGCCCGCAGCCTTCATCCTGGACTGCTTTTTAATTAAGAACCACGTGTAGTGTGACTCTTGGCTGCTGGGGATATTGTGCAGAGAAAAGTGGAGGTTCTGTGACACAGCACAAAGAAAGAGCCAACTGTGAGAGTGTGGAGGGGCGTGAATTCACATGCGCTCCCGGCTCTGTGTTCCAGACATGCAGCTCATATATCACACACATGTATGAGAGATCATGTTTAAAGGATCACATGTGGAGCCACACTAACACTTTGTTTTTTTATCCACCAGGACACTTCAGGGCTATAGGAGATAGTGCCTCATTCAGAAGTACATTTACTTATTAACACCCAATACAATGCTATGTGGGAAAATGGCTAATGCATTTATTGTCAAATGGTCAATGTTTTATGCTCCACGAAAATCTGTGAACGAAGAAAACTAAATGTCACTGTTTTAATAAATAAATGCAAGTCTTGGTCATCAAATGTTACTGTATGTTTGTGTCTGTGAACTGTTACAAAAAGTTTACAGTCAAGTGGAAGTCTCCATATTGCACATGGCTAACCCTCCTACAGCTATTTTTCTTTCTTGTTCTTGTATTGTTTCTATACTATTATTTTCTGTGACTTTTATTTGCTGCTATTGTGGTATTGGCCCATTGCAGGGGGTAAGATGGGATGGAATAAAATTGTAGAAAATGTTATTGTGCATCATATGCTAATGCATCTGTATAAACAACTGTATGGCAAACTGCATAACCAAAAAAAAAAAAAAAAAGAAGAAGAAAAACCAAAGAAGGGAGGCACGGTGGCAGTGAGACTGATCTTCTGGCAGTCACATGATCTCTTTGGGTGGAGTCTGCATGTCCTCCCTGTGTTTCTTCCCACCATCCAAAGACATGCATGTGTCATCCATCCATCTTCTATCTGGGGCTGGGTCGCGGGGGCAGCAGTGTAAGCAGGGACGTCCAGACATCAGACCTCTGCCCAGTCACTTCCTCCAGCGCACCCGGAGGAACCCCAAGGCATTCTCAGGCCGGCCAAGAAACATAGTCCCTCTAGCGTCTCCTAGGTCTTCCCCGGGCCTCCTTCCAGTAAGACATGCCCGGAACACCTCCCCAGGGAGGTGTTCAGGAGGCATCTGGAACAGATGCCCGAGCCACCTCAGCTGGCCCCACTCAATGTGGAGGAGCAGCAGCTCTACTCCGAGCTCCCCCCGAGTGACCGCGCTTCTCACCCTATCTCAAAGGGAGCGCCCAGCCACTGCAGAGGAAACTCATTCCGGTTGCTTGTATCTGAGCTCATGTCCTTTTGGTCATCACCCAAAGCTCATGACCACAGGCAAGAGTAGGAACGTAGATTGACCGGTAAATCAAGAGCTTCGTCTTTTGGCTCAGCTCCTTCTTCACCACAATGGACAGATACAACATCTGCGTTACTGGAGATGCTGCACCGATCCGCCTGTCAATCTCACGCTCCATCCTTCTCTCACTCATGAACAAGACCCCAAGATACTCATCCACTTGAGCAAGGAACTCTTTCTCCAACCTGGAGAGGGCAAGCCACCCTTTTCCAGTTGAGAACCATGGTCTTGGACTTAGAGGTGCTGATTCTCATCCCCGCCGCTTCACACTCAGCTGCAAACCGCCCCAGTGCACACTGAAGGTCCTGGTTTGAGGAAGCCAACAGGATATCATCCGCAAAAAGCAGAGATTAAATCCTGTGGTTCCCAAACCAGACTCCCTCTGGCTCCTGGCTGCACCTAGAAATTCTGTCCATAAAAATAATGAACAGAACCATAGACAAAGAGCAGCCCTGCCGGAGTCCAACATGCACCGGGAACAGGTCCGACTTACTGCCGGCAATGCAACCCAAACTCCTGCTCCGGGTTGTACAGACACCGAACAGCAGAGGGCCTCGGACCCCATACTCACAGAGCACCCCCTAAAGGACACTATGAGGGACATGGGCGAACGCCTTCTCCAGGTCCACAAAGCACATGTGAACAACTTGGGCGAACTCCCATGAACCCTCAAGGACCCGATAGAGGGTGTAGAGCTGGACCACTGTTCCGCAACTGGGACCAAAACCACATTGTTCCTCCTGAATCCGAGGTTCAACTATCATCCGATATCTCCTCTCCAGTACCCTGAAATAGACTTTCCCAGGGAGGCTGAGAAATGTGATCCCCTGTAGTTGGAACACACCCTCCGGTCCCCCTTCTTGAAAAGAGGGACCACCACCCCGGTCTGCCGGTCCAGAGGCACTGTCCCCGACCGCCATACGATGCTGCAGAGAACATGTCAACCAACACAGCCCGACAACATGCATGTGTCAGTGAATTCTAAATTGCCCATAGTGAATGAATGTGAGAGTGAATGGTTGTCTGTGTGTGCCCATAGTTGGTGGGTGCAATTTTCGTTAGTTGTAAATTTCTAAAACTAATAGCAAAATACCAGTTTTTTGTCCCTAATAGAAAAAAAAAAAAAAAAAAAAAATGTCATATTCAAGATCATGTGAAAGTGTCTGTCTGGCTTAGTAAAACAGATGATAAAGGCAGACAAGAACATTCAAGGCACTCATTGTACAATAAAAAGCCTCACTTGTATTAATTTCATAACATTTTGGCACCAATGAACCAAGCTGAAAACTTCACACTGTTCTCCAAAGAGCTTTCTTTTGCTTCAAGTACTTCTTTTATTACAAGTTTTTTGTTTTTCACGCTGAATAACACACTGGGTTGTTGCAGTTTAAAAGAGGTCTAAATTCTAATTTAGGATAAAATGTAGGAAGAAAAGTACTTGCTGGAACACTAAACAAATGTATACTGTATAACTAAAACACACATTAGCATGCAACTTTCTAGCCTTGCCACTGACACACCAGCAAACCGGTTATAGGTCTTAGTCATCCAGCAACGTAAATAGCAGTGATTGTCCCTCATCCTCTTTGTCTATCAAAAGAAAACCAAAACCATATGTGTTGTTTTACAGCCACTCATTCATTTCCTTTCATTATTTTCTTTTTCCTTTTTTTTTTTGGTTAGCAGTTGCAAGTGGCTAAAGCCTATCCTAGTAACAATGGACCTTGGATACCTAGCCAGTTCATCTTGGTGCAAAAGTGGTTACTGTTTCTGAGGAGTTTTTTGGTCTGTATAATATTACAAGTGAGCATAAGAAAGGCCACTTTGTTCTTGCCTTCAGCACTGTGCAGTTTAGCCAAGCTTGATGGTTTTCACATCAAGCCATGGCACCCGCACTTACACTGGCTCCCCCAAATTACAACGTTCAACCTGAACAAAATCCATAGAGGAGAACCCAAACCACAATCTCTTTGACAGACAGGCCACTTGGCTTGCAGATAATGTTGGCAATGATCATTTTTGCGTCATAACATTTACTTTAGCGCTCAATGGTTGGCACTCTTCGCAGTGTGTTATTAAAAATTGCTTCACGGGCAAATATGACACATGATGAGGAAGCCCACCTCTTTTTGCAAAATCCCATGTCATTTTCTTTACCCACTCTACAAAAAAAAACAAAAACTCTGCAGCCGTATTAAGCTGTCAGTAAAGAGAGTGGCGCCGCCGAAATAGGGATATTTGAGAGACTGATTTGAGAGCGATTGTGAGCCAACAGGAGACTAGCCGGTCACTTTAAGCTGACATTATGCACTGCTGGGAATGGAAACATGAAAATTTTACAATAAGTCACTCATCGTATTTTTATAGCCAGCTCTGTATCTCCAGTTGATGCTTTTCCCACATGAGAATCTTTCATTATAATGTGCAGTGTCTTATGCTATGTCTAGCTGGCAGGCAATAGTCAGCTGCCTATCACTTCGCTCAATGTTAATAAATAAAACATGGGGCTGAATTAATCATTGCACAATTCTCTCTTTGTCTGTCTTTTCCGCAGTGTTTCAGACAAATGGTGTGATTTCATGTGGGCTGCAGCAACTCATCCAGTCCTGGAGCTATTGTTTTTCCAATGCAAATGCAATACAAAAAAAAAAAAAAAAAAACCTCTACTCTGAGCTTGTTTTTAGTTAGAAAGTTCCTAAATCCAGACTTTTGGAACATAATTTCGCCATGCACAAGTCTCTAAGGAAGTTTTGCAAAATTGTGCAGAGTTGTCTTAGTATTTGACAAGTTGTGACATAAGTAATGAATATGAAGAGATATGTTGCCATCAGTTTTGAGCCATGAGTTCTAAGTCATCCAAGTGGTCAAGTCGCCAATAAACATGGTGCATTGTTATACATGTGGTTGTTATGAATTTGAAGGAACTTGGACAGAGCATCCTTTATACCTAAGCATATTTCAAAACCACTATAAGTGCTTCACAAGATGGAAATAATTAAGGGATTGTATAAGACTACAGCTTTTGTAATGGCTTGGATGCTAAAGGCAAAAACTTGACACCCGAGGAGCAAAACATCAGTTCACCTCCACACATTCACACCATCACACTTATAGTACTACACTATACACAGGGTTTTTGTTAAAACTAAAACACAATTATCTGCTTTTCAAAACTGAACACAGAAAGTTTTAGGTCCCAAACACTGTCCACCAAAATGCTACATTCTGTTAGCAAAGTCCACAGACCTGAGACATGTGACAAAAAAATAACACAAAGAAATCAGAAGTTGACACTTTTAGAGAAAAGACCACTGCTGAGGGTCTAGGTCTAAACCAGGTCTTGATCAGGGACTCTGTGGTGCAAGTCTGAACCAGATCCTGAGCCAGAGACTTTTTTTTACAAAGCATTACTTCAACATTTATAAACACCATTGAGTTACAAATATTGTTATTACTGTTTATAATTATTGAGTTACAAGCTCATGGAAATCAGTGCAAAATTATAAACATCAGTGTTAATTCAGGATCTATAACTGTTTATTCATTAAATAATCGCTAATTATATGTTTATTATTAATACTTGTAATCTTGTAACTGCCAGTGTTTTTGGCCATTTATTTTTCTTTCATGAACATGTCATCAAATCAAGCATTAACATTTTATGTTTTCTTGGTGACATAACTCAAAAAGTGTTCATGTTTTATTATTATTATTATTATTATTATTATTATTATTATTATTATTATTATTATTATTATTATTATTATTATTATTGCATCACTTGTGCTCTACATCCCCTCACTAAAAGTCTGCTTGAGGTTTCACATGTGACCAAGAGAGTCTTAAAAGTCCATCACGTCGCAGGCTGATTCATGCTTTCCATATGCAAAGACTGCCATCTTATGGACATTCTTTTGTCAGCAGAGTTGGGTTTTTGTGTTATCAACATCTGCAAAACTTGACCAACGGGAATTTTTCCTTACATACTGGCAGGCAATAGTCGTCTGTCTGTCACTTCACTTAATCACAAATGAAACACTGCGCTGAAATAATCCTTCCACAGTTCTTTCTCTGTCTTTCTGAAACTTTCCAGACAAATGCTATGATTTCATTTGGGCCACACCAACTCATACAATCCTTCGACTTATTGCTTTTCCAATACAAATGCATTACAAATACTGCTGCTCTGGATTTGCATTCACTCAATCACTCAGAAATCTCATAAATTCAGTTGTTAGGAACAAAACATTTGAAAGTGTTGTTAAGGAAAATTTGCAAATTTCTGAAGAGTTGACATTATGCTAATCTACCAGCCTTGGGCAATAGGGGCTGGCATAGCTTGCCTAAACAGAGGTCATCCTGGTGGTCCAATTCCCAACATAGTGCATTAAAGACAAGGCAGAATTCCTTGTTTTATGTGTGTGACAGAACTGCAACAGTGGCACAGTGGAAGGGCACCCATTGTGTAAAAACCTGGCAAATCACCATGCAACTGGTTTGCTGTGGTGACTCCGAACTAAAAAGGGAGCAGGACAGAACATATGAAGTCTGAAAAGCTTGATTTGTTTTGGCGACTCTGGAAGGTAACAAGTGGGAAAGAAGTTGAACTCAAACTGCAGGCAGGTTGTCTTATTGTTGTTGTTGTGGAGGTTAGAAGCTGTTTTTTTTTTTTTTTTATTGTTTTTTTTTTTATTACAACAGCTTTAAATATATAACAAACACTGCAAAAAAATCATTATAGGCATTAGTTAAAATTACTTAAATTCAGATTTTAATATATTTTTTACTAGATTATTTGACTTGTTTCAAGTTATTTGGAAGTGGAATTTTCTTACCTCATTGGCAGATAATATTGCTTGAAATAAGTAAAAATGGCTTGAAACAAGAAATAACAAAAATAACAGAAATAACTTAAAACAAGTCAAATAATCTAGCCTAATAAGTAAATAAATCAAATCTAGTAAAACATTACTCAAATCAGGATTAATAATCTGAATTCAAATCATTTTAACTAATGCCTAAAAATTTATCAAATGCAGAAGCTAAACAAGAAAAGCTAAGAACACAAATGCACCCAACCCTAATCCTAAGTTTCATCATGGATCACATCATCTGACCATAATCCAGAGCCACACAAAACTCACAGTACATTTAAATAGCATACAGTCAAAACACTACATTATCTACATCTAACTTAATATTCCAGGAAAATATGATTTAGTTTTAACTCTGGACAGTATCTGATGTGATGGTTCTGGTGTCAGTAACCTGACAGATCATATTTTGTTGCTAAACTATGCCAACTAGTCATGGTATAGCCCTTAAGTGGGGGCACATTCTAAAGGTTACCTAGTGTTGTTGTTAAATTTGTGAATTAGTATTCACCAGATCTATCTACAACAATTATTCCACCAATCAGTTCACAAAAAATCAGCTTAAGGATTACATGTAACTGAAAGAGGTTGGCTGTTTTCCACAAGGAAAGACTGCCATCTTGTGGACACTCTTTGTCTAACAGCGTTTTATTACTGTGTTGTAGAAAGATATCAAGGCATGTTGTTGTAAAATTAATAAATTATATATGCAACCTTTTTCTGTTTACCGTGTGAGTCTCCTTGAGTTGGCAGAATCAGAAGAACTACATACTATTATTAAAGGAAGCATGTCTTAATTTCTTCTTTTGAATTGTTGTAATATGAAAAAAATTAAAGACTTGTTGTCCTAAAAAAAATAGGATTTACATTACTGCCACACTCTTTATCTGGGTGAGAAGGCACTTTAGGAATGCACTTCTACCTTCTGCTGAAAATATAAGGTATTGCTGTTTACTCTGAAAAATTGAGACACAGACTTTGATTTTGTGTGTATGACTCGTGTCCAGCTGCACGTTACCTGCACTTTCAAACTCACTGTCCTCTCTCTGTCAGGAGCCAGCAGATTTGTTAGATTCAGACTTTCAAAAATCACTTGAGGGACCCTCTTTGTTGCAAGTCAGGATGCATGTGCCCAACCACCCCCGGCCCCCAACACAACTGTCAGTTGTGTTTTTTTTTTTTTCTGTAGTTTGATGGAGAAAACAGAGTACCCACCCACTGTTACATTTCAGCCCTTTACTCTGATGCTACCTATGCCATTCATATAATTCTAACCCATAATAGCACTTAACATTATATTTTGCACATGTATCTTTATATTAGTATTCTTATTGTGTTTTTAATCTGTACTGTTATTGCTATCTTACATTGTTGTGACATGTGTAATGCAGTGCCACATGTTCAACACAAATTTCATGAGGAACAATAAAGTATACCCTACCTGGGGGGCTCTGGGAGGAGGTCTTCCAGGTAACCCACCAGGAGGCCTGGGGGAAGACCTGGTTCATGTAGGGGGGGACTATGTTTTTCGGCTGACCTTGGAACACCTCAAGACTCAAGGAAAAGTGTCTCAGCAGTCTGTCCAGGGGAAGTCTGGAAAAAAGCCAGAATTTTGAGTCTTAGGTGAATTTTTATTTAAAGCGCCCCAATTTCGCTAAATATTTATTTATTTATTATTATTATTTATTAATTTTTTTTTTTCATTTTTAACCATGCTATAATGTTGTTTACACCTCAAAAACATACCAGTGCTCCAGCGCATTTCTAAAGCCCATACACCATCATCAGACTCCTTTGGATAATTTCAGAGCTTCAATAGACATCAGCTCATTCCTCTGTTAGCATCGTGTTGCTTATAGCCGTGCTATGTGCCATTTTATGCTCTGTCCATTCCCCACCATTGCTAGCAGGGGGCGACAGACACCTAATCTAAGCGTTCTCTGCAAAAATCAAAGTAACAGTAACATGTTTTCTATACATATAGATTATTTTAGGTTATAAACTGTGAAATACTAATACAAGTGTCCAAAATTATTTTAAAAAGCCTGGAAAAAGCCTAATATATGGGCTTTAATGGCAGGAAATGACACAATCAAGACATTGTGAAGATACTATTTTTATTTAACTTAAAAAAAAAAAGCCCATGTTCAATATCAATGGCAAAACCTTAATTATCTGCTGACAAGTTTTATGCACATTTCTATTGGGATTTTGGACTACTCCTGTTTTGCATAGAGCTCCAGATTGATATTAGAAAGCTTCCAAGCCATTACTCTGGCCTTCCTTGCTAAACAACTGACATTGATGAGTGGGAGATGTGTTAAGTTGACCAACATAAAACTACAATAAACCATTTGCCATATACATTGTTGTATGACCTGTTATATACATGTATAACTTAAATAATAAATTCATGCATACCTTAGCGCTTCATAGCCTGCTCTGTCTGTTGTGATTAGGACTTCAAAGTACAATCATTGCACTTGTGCTATTACAGTCCACAGCTGTAATAACAGAAGCAGAGGTATAATTTTCTCATGATTATAAAGTACATGTCTCACTGATTCACCAGGCTTTTTATTTCCTCTGTTTTCTCCATGCAAAATACAAAAAAAAAAAAAAAAGGAATAATAATAATGAGACTCTGCACCTTTTAATTTTGTTGCTCTTCATCCCGGGAATGGTAATGGTCATAGAGGGATTGTGAAAGGAACAGGCTATTGGTTAGTTAATAGTTATATGGTAACAGGGTGACAATTGACTCAATATACAGCAGAATAATACAGGGTCAGTGGGAAAGCTCTTAGACAGAAGTATATAGGGATTTTTGTGTTTCCTCAAGTTTATTCAAGTAAAATTGTAGGTTTTAATTTTTGAGTGGATGCAAGCTATTTCAACTTGGAGACTTGGACAGGAAGAGAGATGTTCCACTGCTGAGGTGGTGATAGGGCGAAGGAGGGTTGTCCCACTGCTGAGATGGTGATGACAGGGGAGAGATGTTCCACTGCTAAAGTAGTGATGGAGGAGAGATGTTCCACTGCTAAAGTAGTGATGGAGGAGAGATGTTTCACTGCTGAGGTGGTGATGGGCAGAAGAGGGCTGTCCCATTGCTGAAGTGTTGGTAGAGGAGATAGAGATATTTTCTAAGGCCAAAAGCATAGAGGTAGGTAACGTTATCTTGTTTATAAAATCCATGTGAAGTCATTGCAGCCATTATCCTTTATAATACCATTCTGAGAAAAAAAAACTGTTTTAAACTGTTTCCTACAAAGCAATACAGTTTCTAATAATCTAAGATGCATTTGTGAGAAATAACATCTTGATCTTGCTTTACTCTAAACATATAATACACAGATCAATTTTAGACACAGGAGGCTTTCAAGTGCATTCATCAAGACATGTCATTATGGCTGTGTTATTATAGATGCACAAATAACATCTGTGGAAATAAATAGGAAGGGTATAATTTCAGGAAAAATTATTGCATGCAGCTCAAGTGGAGGCTGACATTTTAATAATGATCTTATTGACAGTCACTGTTTAAATCTGCCATTTACTTAGCCTTTCTGTGGGGTGTGACCAACATTATCTTTGGTAAACAAGTGATATGCTGCATAAATTTTCATGTTAGGTATTAATCATAAAGCCATCAAACTCATGAAACTTCAAAAAGGTCTTGCATGATAAAATTTGATATTACAAAAGTTACTAACAGAAAAATAAAAATGTGCAAATCTCCACTGTTGAAGAGCTACCTTCCTGGAGCTTCCCTTATCTTGTTTATGTCAGGTAGTTCAATTGGCCTTTAGTCAAAGTGTTCCTGGTCTTCTTGGTCTGAATCTTCGATTTTACCTGATCCTTTCTAATCTCCCATCTTCGCCCCCCTCTTGCTGTTGTAACTTGAGACTTGAGTCACAGAGTCACTTGAGAAACTGTAATTTTGAATGTAACATCTTATAGTCACCCACTTTTTAAAGAAGTTATTTTAGTTATTTTCTTACAATACTACTAATATTATATTGCTGACTTTCTGGTATCTGAATCGTATCTGTCTCATAATTGTAATGTAATTAAAATAATATTTAGTCCTCAAATAAGTTGAATATTGAAACTTTATTCAAGCTCTGTGCAACCTTTTTTGGGGGGATGGAGACGACTGCCACTTTCTTTCATTTCACTCTAACTTCAACAAATGTTGCCACTATAATTAAAGAGCTATAATCTATAATAAGTCTGTGCTTGGTGCAACTTTTTCTACATGCATATGCTTGTACAATTATTCATTTTTGATCACATGTTGAACACAATAGTTTGCACTAATTATGCTTATATTACTCAAAGATAAAGTATACTTTATGGCCCTTGAAGGGAAATGTGTTTTCTCAAATTTATCCATCATTCCAACGCTGCTGGGCCAACCTGTCAGGAGCAGTGTGTGATGGCTAACCCAGGATTCTGGTGGATCATGGGAAAAACAGAGTACTCAAAGAAAACCCATGGAGAAAGAACATCCAAACACCACACAGAAAGGTCACGTCTGGTCCGGGAACCTTCTTGCTGTGAAGCATCTGTGCTAGCCACATTACCACTGTGCTGCCAACAGCAAAACACTGATTGCAGCAGCAGCATCTATGTGATTATAGTCTACTGTTTTGTCTTTCTGTATAGATACATCTAATTACATCCTCAGAGCAGGTCTCTCGGTATGCATAAATAGTGCTATACCACGGCCACTCACAGGACTTCCACTTTGATTTAAGGCAGGCCACATGATTCACGTTGTCCAGACTGAGAACACAATAGGCTAGTCCTCCAGCTAGGTACTCCAGACCAGGTTCCTGGCTCAGATCTGACAAAGGGTCCCAGGGTGCTCCTGAGCAACATTATAGGATGAGTCAAATGCAGAGAAAAAATGTCCTTATGGGGACAATAACGTGTACCTTACCTTACAAAATGAAGGCCAAGGTCTGAAAGGAGTCTTTTTCCAGTCCCTCCATTTTTTCTAATATGCATACTTTAATGTTAAATGAGTTCTCAATTTGCAGTTGTAGTACATTATCTTAGGACACCCTTGCATAAATGTGGCCTGGGGAACACTTAATATTGTAAAACAGCACCAAACTATTTCTGTGTCTCGTTTGAATCCTCATTTTATTGTATTACTCCTTGTCTGTTGTGTTCTGTTGCCCACGGATACTTGAGTTTTTTGATGCATCGTTTTGATCTGGGTTATTCTTCTTCTACCACAATGACAAAGCGCTCTGTCTATCTGTTAACAGTCGCACCTGAAGGCAAAGCCGTTAGGTCACTCCGGCACACCAACCCCATCTCACTTTCACTCTGTCACTTTTATTAAAACTCCAGCCCACACAGGTTTACACAATAGCATCTCTTCATACAACACCACATCAAGGTCCTGCTATGATTCAAAAGCTTCAAAGAAAAGTCAAGGTGCCGCTTTGTCAAGGCGCTTCTTAAGCTGGAGACTGACTTTTGAAAATGTTGCTATGGAGATCTCGCTTTACAGATTGAGAGCCTTGTATTTGCTCTTCCTAGTTTCTGATAATTTTTAAGAACGTTTGCGCCTACATTAAATATGAAAAAAATAAAGACATACCATCCATACTGCCCCTAATTATTTTTGTCAGATTATTAAAATCATTTACTCAATGAAGGTGGATTACATGCATTCACATCTTAAAAGTATGCACCAAGGTCTCCACTAAGAACTTACCATGTTCCATTAGATGCATGTTATTACTAATATACAATACAAACTGCATAAGCTTCTAAAGCACTTTTTAAAGGTCCAATATTATGCTTTTTTCAGGATTTTTGAAATGGTTTTGGTCACCTTTCTGTTAGCATTTCACGTTTTATAACTTAAAAAAAAAAAAAAATGGGGAGCTCTTACTTTCAATTTGCAGAGAACTCTTGGATTAGGTGCCTGATGCTCCCTGCTGGCAATGGTGGGGAATGGGGCATTAAATGGCTATTTAGCACGCCTGTTAGCAACATGACACTAACATGGCACTAACTCTGCAGTGACGATTTAAGTGCTGAAATTAACAGAACGAGTCAGGTGAGGGTATATGTGCTTTAGAAATGCACAGGAGGAGTACTTCATGGTTTCACATGTCTACATAGAGCCAGGACACCGCAGATCTCAAGAAGGGTATGGCTCACTTAACAGGATTACACAAACAAGCATGAAAGAAATAAAATATTAGTCCAGCTATGCTTTTCTAAGTTGACAATACCTTAGCATGGTTAAAAACCAAAATAGTCACTTGAGCAAAATAGGGGACCTTTAACAATGCTCATTAGGAAATGGTTGTCTGTACAAGAGCCATCAGCCATAGCTTAAAACAACATAATCCAAGCCTTCTGTATTTTAAACCATACTGAGATCTGTTTCCCCATTTACCCACCTACACTTCTCTTTGTGTGTTTAAATGTCACTTCACTAAATACCACTTTCTGCATTTAGTTGAAACCCCAAACTATTGCCAGATACACTTTCAACCAAAAGGGAATGCCCCGGACCAATCAGCACATATGTGGAAGCCCCCACCCTAACAATTGCCAATGTGTTGGCAAGTGGGCAGATATGTAAACCTGTGTTCTGCGATATAAGCCCATGCACATGCACAGCAAGTTACACGCACACATTCAAAAAGGACTGCTTTGTATAAGAGTTGCTCCAACTGGCTGTTAGTCTACAAAGCATGTCAACACTCAATCCATGTTGGGCATGTTAGTGGGAAAGTGTCAATGCCAGCGATGGCTGTGTTTGCTTAACCAGAGAAACGTGGCACAATCAGTTGTTTTCATATTGTAGAATGTGATGATGTAACACTCTCAGATGGGGGGCAGGAGCAAGCACTCTTATGTAAATTATATGCTATTTTCATTAAAAAAAATATCCAAAAAGAAAATTCACAAATTTTGAACCCGATCATTTAAATCAGTGACAAGGCCCATGATCTCTCTGTATTTGTCTGTATTTGCCTGCCCCCCCCATCTCAATTTACCACAGGCCTATAGAATGTTGTGATGTCATCTGAAACCCAGCAACAGAAAAAGCAAAAGAGGGATGCAAATATATTTGACATTTATTTATAGGCTGTGTCCGAACGTCATCCCTAGCCCCTAACCCCTCATTTACTATATAGTCCAGCACTATATAGCGGACTATATACTGCATTCATTTTGTTAATGATTCGGACAGTCGCACACCATCTTTAACTGACCAGTGATCACGTGACTCTGACGTCTGTGTAAAAAAAAAGTTAGGCAAAACTCTGCTGATAATGTTCTTCTGTGGTAAAGTCTAACCAGACTCACTTGATGTTTTAGTATTTATAGATAAATAATAGTCATATGTGTGATATTTAACATGAATTATCGCTATAATGAATAAAACGGACTGGATTATTGCAGCTTTGCCTTACGTGGGGAGGCTGAATGCTGGGTAAGCTAACGTTAGCAATTTACACTGCAACGGTTTATTTAAGAGCTTTTTATTTCTGATTATGATGTGGTAGAAGTTTAAAAAAGGTGTTTCTAACTGGTTTCATTCAGACATGTTGTGTACAGTTTTAAGTCCTGTCGCGGTCCCGCTGTTCTCCGAAGAAACTCACAAAGCATTCTGGTCTATATTGACCGTCTAGTGACCATAGCTGTCCACTACCTTTCAAAATGCATTGTGGGAAATTTTGAGTGCAACAACAAAACAAAAACTTATGCAACATTATACACATTACATAACATTACACACCAAAGGCAAAAGAGCATTTTTAAACATTTGATTGGAGGTTAAGGAGTGGATAGATACAAGGAGATGATTCCAGTCAGATTGTGCTTTAAACTGAAAATAATATTTTTCAGTACTTTATAGTAAACAAAAAACAACAAAAAAACATCAGAGTAGTATGCTGTAGGTTAAAAGAGGAGCAGAATGGAATTAAATATTGCTTTAAATATGTAGTTAAATTGAAATGTGAATACATTTTGCTGTGCCAAAGAAAAGTATTTTGGGTAATGCAACAGTACTGGGGCAGTGATTAAAAGTTAGGATGTAACCAGGTCTGGTTGTAGTAATAGTAATTGTTATAGTAGTGTTAATACTGTAGTAGTAGTAACAGGGTTAGTGAAAAGAAAAGCTACCCTGTATTTTTCTACTTAACACAAATCTCTGCAGTCTATTCCTATCCTCAAACACACTTTATTAAACACAAATGCTATTTTGTACAGGCCTCTAATTATCTTGTGTAAATGTCAGGAGGAAACCCTGTCAGTGCACCTACAGTCTCATCCATCTGCAATAACAATACAGGGATTGATTGATGAGCCTTGGCTCCATGTCGTTGCTTTCTGAGTCATGATGAGACAGCACACTGCAGCTCTACATCTCTGTCACACAAAGAACCAAACAAATATTTTTCAGCCCACTGGAAAAACTGACAGTGGAAGTCAGGGGTCAGGCTTTGGGCCCAGTTTCATGTGTCTTAGTCTAAAAATTATGGTTTATCAATTTATCCAACAATAAAAGTTATTTAAGCCCACAGTGCTTTTGCAGTGCAGTTGGATGACTTGAACCCAGAGGCCACAGGGGGATGTAGCAGAAGTACACAAAGAATCACAATTTGCTCTCACATGAATTAAATATGAACACTTTAGATTCACTTGTTCATTTATATATGTATGCCTTTGGACAGTTACAGAAAGACACAATGGGGACAAGCCACTGTGGCATGGAGACTATGCACAGAAAAGCTGAGATAGACTAAAGACCAAGGAAAAAGTGTAAGACTTGGTTTACATTACTATGATGAACTAGGATCATCTTGCAAAGATAGGTCAGAACTGGAATTTGCTGCTGTATAGCTCAGTTGGCAGAGCATATGGCGTCCATAACGACTACCACTTGTCTCTGCATTGTGGGTTTAGGTACCGACACCAACAATTTAATAATTGTGTCTCCCTTCTCCCATCCATGGTTTCTTGTCACTTCTCCAATGCCCTGTCTAAACAAAAACAAATAAAAACAAAACAAGAAAAGGACAAAAAATATCTTACAAAACAATGTGCAGCTTAAAATCCTAATACATGCAATCAAAATTAGATAGAATTACCTTATCCTAAACTCGATGGACTCGGGCAGACACCTCAGGCTGGTGGGCATCACATGACCCATAGGTATAAGTGCTTCTCCAGCCACTGTCAGATTAGTGGCACATGACATTAAAGAGGAAAGCAACTACCTCATGCCACAACATAATATGTGCACGCAATACTTTCAGGCCTGTTTATAATAATGTACAATACTTATAATGTGTTATTGTATTGTACCTTGACATGTTTCAGCCGCTCACCTTCTGTGGTCTTCCTCACTCATTCTCAATAGTCCAAAAGGGTTCATTTCCACTAATCCTGACATTAAGGATTTTCTCATTGATTGACCAGTGAGCAGCTAAAACATGTCAAGGTATGATACAAAAACACTGGGCTATCAGTAAGAATTAATGTCAAAACTTGTGGACAACCAAATGAACCTTTTCGGACCACACTGTGTTTATTTATATTCCAGTTTCAAAATGTAATTAGGCTATTTGCAAATCTTGCTTTAATATTGTATTTTCTTTTCACGTTCCCCCTACCTACGTCTTTTGGCATACCCCTGATGCAGACCATTCAATGGGAGCCTGTTAATAAAGCAACGCGGACGCTTATTTTTTGGTGTTGCTATTTTTATTTTTTAGTACAATAACCTAGGACACGCTGGAGGGACTATGTCTCTCGGCTGGCCTGGGAACGCCTTGGGGTTCCTCCTGAGGAGCTGGAGGAAGTGTCCGGGGAGAGGGATGTCTGGGTGTCCCTGCTTAGACTGCTGCCTCCGCGACCCGGCCCCGGATAAAGCGGAAGAAGATGGATGGATAGTACAATAACTACCACAGCAGGTGACTGAACCATTTTCCCTATGTAAAAAAAAAAAAAAAAAAAAATCTGCCTAGACCATTAATGCAAAACTAATCTCTATTTTTAAAATGCTGCAAATGCTCCGTGTCCCATACCTTATATATTATGCGCTTATAACTTCATTAACCCCAAACATAAGAGATGAATGAATGGTTCAACAATATCCTAGCAACAAAACAAATCTACCTCTGAAATGAAAGGCAAACCAGATGGCACTGTCTCTCCTCTCTTTATCTGTGGGGATGAGGTGAACTCCCAGCAGGCAGTAGGGGGCAGTCTAGCTTCATTACACTGTTGGCTGGATGATGTGAAGACTCTCCAGGGGAACACAGCAAGACGGCAGAGACTGGGGAGGGGGAAAAAAAAAAGATGACCAGAGATGGCAGTCTTGTCACACAGACAACTTCTTCATGGCTAGACAAACAGGAGCGAATGGAGAAGATGAGAAGGGAATAAGGGTTGGAGGTCGGACAGAAGGGCAGAGTGTGTGAACGGCGGAGATTAAAAGGGCTGCAGCGTGAGACGGATGAGGCGGGGGAATATTGGAGCGCTCCCTGTCACGTTATCCACGGGTTTACATGGGAATTCAAATTAATTGCATTATTAATAGCCTTTGATTACACTGTGAAGGCTTGACGACCACCCTTCCATGGCCCTCATGCCCTCCGCTCACGTGGCAGCCATGCTTGTTTACTCAAATGAAAGCAGTCAATGCGCAGTAATTTCCAATATAGAGCTATTCATGTTTGAAGTATCCACCTTTCTTTATTTACTAAGCCACCCACTGGGCACATAAACAAATAAAGAAATATTGGCAGGGGATAGGAAATACTATTATGGTGAAGCAAAATGTTTATTTTATTTTACCATTATATATAAGTCAACTGAGAAACAATTTGTATTTGGGATTACAATATGGCCCAGAGGCAGCATTGAGATATGTAACTGTTCACTGGAAATGAAAATAATCTGTCCCTCTCAACAAAAGTTTATACATTAAAAGCATGTAAAAGTGGATTGATTCACTGATGTAAAATACTAATGCATGCCATCAAACTTAAACTGTGCACCTTATAGCTTTGAGTTTAGGTCTGCTTAACGTATTGTGTCTTTGGACAGTGGGAAGAAGCCGGAGTATCCAGTGAGAACCCACAGTAACATGGGGAGGACATGCAGACTCCACACAAAGAGTCCATTTGTTGGCCAGCCTGAGGATCAAACCCAGGATCTCCTTGCTGGGGGGTAGGAGCACTACCCAGCAGTATCCACAACCCCTAATAAGTGTAAGCAAAAGAAGATGGATGGATTATTGAATGTAATGAAGGCTATTAGTCATTTCATTAGAAAAATAGTGTTGTATGTTGTTTTATTAATGAGAAACAGTTGGTACATCAAAGAGGTAGTCACTGTGCTTTTGTAGTTTTTATTAGTAATATTAGCCTTGTCTGTGTGGATTTGTTTAAACGCTTAGCTGATCAGGAAATCAGCGGTTGTTTTTAATTAGTTAAACTTAGTGATTACTATTATGCTTTTATTCAAATTTTCAAATCAGTCTTGGTTAATAACAGCAGCATTACAGGTTTTACAACCTTTAAAAACATCATGTGACTCAAAGAAAATATTTTTAATACATACTCTACTGGTGCCATAAAAAAACAGGTGAAGAGACCAGAAGAGGGCAGCAGAGTGCAGAAATGTGAAGACTGTTATAGTCTTTTGAACATAATTTAGAGAATAAAAGGAAAATGTTACTGCAAAACAAAAAATGTCTGAATGAAGCAGAGCTGTACAAGTTTTCTTGGGGGGATAAATGAATGAGAGCAGACTGGATGTAGAGGGCTTGGTGATTGGTCAGCGCTTCCTGGAGTGGGTGCGGGTTCGTGGGAGAGGTAGAGGATTGTAGAACCAGGTGTTTTGAGACCTCTGAAACTGGGCGCCAGATACTACAGGTTTACTCCAGGTATGTTTTTGATTAGGGGACATTATAATATAGTAGCTTAGAAAAGTCAGTTTTGCAAAATATAGCCCATTTAATCTTTGATTAGTTAATTACTGTGGTTAAATTTAGTTTGGTAGCCTCTGCAGAGATTGGCATTCTTGCATGGCAAGTGTTTGAGTACGGGTGAGAGGCTCTGATATCTTAAATTTCAAGTATTGCTGTTGAAATTCAGTATACTCTACAGTCTATGGAATTAAACTGATCTGTTATGGCACAACTATGGGTTGCAATAAAATTCTAAACAATAGACTTGAGAAATACTGAAATATTGTACATTTCCTTTAGTCCAAAAGAGAGTCATACATGCATTTACCGTAACAACAGCAAAATCTAGGACAATATTATTTATATTTGCAGGGGAACCATATTTACTTTTTCTTCCAATTTAAACCAATGTATAAATACAATATGTTTTGAAAAGTACATCCATCTTTTTCCTTGGGTGAATTAAATTAAAAACTGCACCACAGTCACACACAGCAACACTAAGGACTCCCACCTCATAGCACAAAGTTCGAGGGTTCAATTCCCAGCACCCTTTCTGTGTGGACCTTGCCTGCGTTTCCTGCTCCTGCCACGCATTATGTGAACTGCTGAATCTAATTTGAGTGAAGGTGTGGATATGAGCAGACTGGCGTTGTGTAAATGTCAGCTCTGCGATTAACTGGTGATTGTCCAAAGTGTATCCAACCTCATGCACAGGGACAGGTGGGAGAGGATGAGGTCACCTCTGAAATACTGAGCGCAGACCTGTAGAAGAGAAATAAATGTGAAAATTAAATCCTTGAATCCATTCACTGTATTATATGCTACTCCCCCAAGTCATGTACATTTTCAGACAGTGAGGAGCACAGGCCAAGGTGGAGGAGTGGCAGTAATATCACAGTCTAGTTTACTTCTTAGCCCCAAATCTAAACACACATATAATTCCTTTGAAAGCCTCATACTAACTATAAATCACCCAAACTGTAAGAAACAAAAAACAGTTATATTTATAATCATCTACCGGCCTCCTGGTCCCTATTCCGAATTTTTAATTGCGTTCTCTGACTTTCTATCCAGTATAGTGTTAGACTCAGATAAGATTGTAATAGTAGGGGCTTTTAATTTTCATGCTGATGAAAGCAGCGACTGTCTAGGTAATGCATTTGCAGCCTTATTAGACAGTGTAGGTTTCACTCAAAACATAAATGAACCCACTCATTGTCACAAGCACACCCTGGACCTTGTTTTAACCTATGGTATAGAGATTAGTGAGCTCACTGTCCTCACTCATAACCCCATACTCTCAGATCACTTTCTACCTTTCAGTTTATACTCAAAGACTTTACTGTTCCAATGAACAAAACCCAGATTAGAAGAACATTATCTGACCAATCTGTGTCAAAGTTTAAACACATAATTAAGCCAATATTTAGCACAATGTTGAGTGAGTATGTTGAGAACAGCTCCCATAGCTTGAGTCCTAGTAAAAATGATCGGTTTGTTGACAGTGCCACGCAGTCTTTAAAGACGGCTCTTGATAAAGTAGCTCCATTAAAACAAAAGATTGTTAGGCCGAATCGTGTAGCACCATGGTTTAATGCTGAAACACGGTCCCTTAAACAAGCAACCCGTAAATTAGAAAGGCTATGGCGTCACTCCAGCTCAGAGCAGTCTCTGAATGCCTGGAAATATAGTCTTTTAAATTATAAAAAATCTCTCCGCGAGGCCAAAACCAGATACTATTCAACTTTAATAGAAGAAAACTGAAACAACCCTAGGTTTGTGTTCAGCACTGTAGCCAGGCTGACCACCACAGCTCAGTAGAACCCTGTATCCCTGTTACTCTCAGCTGTGAAAACTTTCTTAAATTTTTTAACAACAAAATCACAAGTATTAGAGACAAATTAAATAAAATTATCCCTACGATCAGCTCAGAGCACGCCAAAGCTGTAAAAAGGGAGGCCACTATAAAACCATCTGTAACGTTAGACTGCTTCATCGCTGTAGACCAAGCTGAGATAACGTCAGTCATTATGTCCTCCAGAAACTCAACTTGTCTTTTAGACCCAATACCAACCAAACTTTTTAAAGAAACTCTTCTCCTAATGAATGAACCTATACTGTCTATAATAAACGCCTCCTTAGAAACAGGTTATGTGCCACAGTCTTTTAAATGTGCAGTTATTAAACCGCTTCTGAAAAAACCCAGTCTAGATCCTGACATTTTAGCCAACTATAGACCAATATCAAATCTCCCTTTTATTTCAAAAAATCCTAGAAAGAGTTATAGTTAAACAGTTATGTCACCACCTACAGGACAATAGCTTATTTGAAGATTTTCAGTCAGGGTTTAGAGCCCACCATAGCACAGAAACTGCATTAGTTAGAGTCACTGAACTTAATAACAAGTCATTTGACTTGTTATTAAGTTCAGACAACGGACTGGTCTCAATCCTGGTTCTGTTAGATCTCAGTGCAGGCTTTGACACCATTGACCACAGCATCTTACTCCAGAGATTAGACTATGACACAGGGGTCAGAGGAGCCGCCCTCTGCTGGTTTAAATCCTACTTATCTGATAGGTACCATTTTGTCAGTGTAAATGAACATTCCTCGCAGTGCAGTAAAGTTAGCTATAAAGGGGCCGCAAGGCTCAGCACTTGGACCCATTCTGTTCATGCTTTACATGCTGCCTTTAGGAAACAATCAGAAAACATGGCATTAATTTTCACTGTTAAGCAGACGATACACAGTTATATTTATCAATTAAACCTGATCAGAATGACTGCGTTGAGAAACTTAGCACCTGTGTGAGAGACCTAAAGACATGGATGACAATTATCTAGCTCCTCCTAAACCCAGAAAAAACAGAGGTCATTATACTAGGCCCCAAAAAGCTGAGAGATGCTCTCTCTGACCAGATAGTCTCCCTGGACGGTGTCAGTGTAGCCTTCAGTGTAGTTCTACTGTGAGAAACTTAGGAGTTTTATTTGACCAATATTTTATCATTTAAGGCTCATATAAACCAAGCCTGTAAAACAGCATTCTTTCACTTACGTAACATAGCCAAAATCAGAAATATTTTATCTAAAAATGATGCTGAAAAACTTGTCCAGAAAGCTTATGGTCAGGGCAGCTAGAAACAGCTGAAGATAGGCTGCTCTAGGAGCTAGAAGCTGGATGAAGTATGGTGCAGTGAGCCTCTGTCCTCTGGTTTCATCTGCTGCTCCTCTCCTATCACTGTAATTAATATTATCTAATATTCTATATTTCCAATCAGTTCCTTGCTATTCACAAGTTGTTCCTCTCTCCCCCTCCCCTCTGGGGGAGTGGGGACTGTTTCAGATGCCTGGCTGCCGGCAGATGTCCCAGTGACAATTGGATCTTAGCTGACCCCATCTGTGCTCCTGTCCCGACCTATGTGCCCACAACCTCACCTCTAAGGATTTCCCGGATCTACCTCACCCCATCACCTGTCTGGATGAGGCCCCTGCTGCATCCTGGATTTCCCGGACCTACCTCACCCCACTCCCTGGATAAATCCTTACAGAGCTGATCTATGATCCTATAGATGAGCTAAGGGACTAGCAGTCCTAGATGCATTGCCTGTCCGTCCTGGGAGAGGATCTCTCCTTCAATTGGGCTCCATAAGGTTTCTTCTTTTTTCCCACAACTGGGTTTTTTTTTAGGAGTTTTTCCTTACCGAGAAGGAGGGTCTAAGGACAGGAGTGTCCTGGGTCTGTTTAGTGTAGTTATTGCTTGTGTTGTCTGATTGTGTGTTTATGTTTGATCAACTTTGTGAAGCCCTTTGAGGCGACTTTTGTTGTGATACTGGGCTATACAAATACATCTGAATTGAATTGAACTGAACTTCTTATTCGTCTGTAATTGCTATATTAATGTTGAATGTTGTGTACAAACCAGTGTTGGGCATCTTACTTCTAAAAACTAATTAGCTATAGTTAGATGTTATTTCTCCAAAAAAAAAAAAAAAAAAAAAAGACTTACCTTCTCAGTTACTGTGTTATAATAGTTATTAGGCAATATACGTTACATATAATAGTGGAACAATAAAACAATAGATGTTTTAGAACCTTTACCATTACAAACATATAGGCTTTCTCTGACCATTTGGTGTAACTCTCTGTGTCTGTATTTATATATAAATAACTAATGATGTTGTTTATAGAGCTTTCCATGGCCGTCGTAGAGGCCAATATGAGGTAACAATAATAGGTGATTCATGCGAATGAGGGGCTGTGTATTATGCGGTTTTAATGCATGATGCTAAGCTGGAGAACTATGCCTCGGTGCCACACAGAGAAAGTGAAAATGCATTTTTCTCATTGTTTTGGTGTGTCGATGTTGCTGGATATTGGCAGTGCAAATGCGAGCCGACACAAGGTTCGTGTGGCTGGAGAGTTCAAAGAACAAAATTTGACAGTTTTTAGTACCAAGTTCCTTTAAATGCTCTGTGTAAAAATAGCTGAAGTTCAATTTTTTATTTTATATAAATTATAAAACCATGAGGAACAGTAGCCATGCTTTTGTTGTGTGGGGAAGGGTGCGTTTGAGCATGACAAAAAAAAATGCAGCCAGTGGAGGTTAATTGTCAACTGTTTTTCTAACAAATTATGAAAAGTATGAATATGCAATATGTGAATAAACATCATGGAAATGTTTTACAACTACAAATAAAGAATTCCATGTTTGCAGTTGTATACAGACACCTATAGAGGGCCCAAATCCAGTTAAGTCTGTACATTTGGACATCTCATAGAATATGTCACTTTTGATGCAAACTACAGCATGTTTACTATCAAGCCTCATTTGCATACAGACAGAGTACAAGTGTGGGGGAAAAACATCCAGATGCCAAAATGCAATCATAAGTTACTCAGCATGTTCTTCATGATGTGACTCGCATCAGTTACCCTGCCCCTGGCGCCTGTCCCATCCTGGAAAATGCAACATACTGGCAGTGTTGTTGTGCAATTAACCAAATGACCCCTTAATCATGTCATCTCTCCTTCCCTATATCACTGACAGAAATAGGCAAATCTGATCGTTCTCTTCAGCCGATCACCCAAAGCAAAATATAATGGAAACCTAATGGAGTGTGCTAAATGTCTTTATATTGTATTCTTGCATATTAACAGAAGCGGCTACACAACAGAGGCAGGCACCAGGGAGACATGCCATTTTCAGCACAAGATGAATGCAAATGAACTAAACTCGGAGCCGCAATTGAATCTTCATGATGCCTTTTTTGTGTTGTGTATAGATCATCGCTTTCCTCACAGTGAGCGCTACTTAAACAATAGCAATAAATGTGCATTGATGAAGAAGGTAGCCTTTCCGTTTATATGCAGATTGTCCTAAAGCCGGCTATTCATTTTCATTAGTTGCTGTCACTAAGGGTCATTAAGTAGACCACAGAATAATCGGTTCCTCTGGGAGTTGACCTGTTTATGGCACAGGTAAGGGCTAACAGAGCTAACAGAGACAGACCACTACCGAGACACAACACATTTGCCATGATCAGGCATTATGTAGTCCTTTCAGTGCATTGTCTACAGTGGTTCCCAAAGTGGGGTCCAAGGCCATGTGGGTGGGGGTGGGGGGGCAAAGGTACTGCAGGGGAGCCCCCAGAGGTTGTCGATATGCCTATAAAGGCTCAAGCTGACACGCATTGGTGTATTTTAATGACTCTAGCTCTCATGAAATAAAGGCTTTTTACATTTTTTGAAACCAAGTGAGTGCCTGGATCTTGTTGTTTTCTTGATGAACTGTGAACAATTCCATGAGTCCCATTGGTTTTGTGGATACTATTAGCTCCCTGTTCTGGACATCAGTATATTTAAAAAAATAAATAAATAAAAAATTGCTAAAGAATTTTTTTTAGCCAACAGTCAGTGTCTTTTGTAACATTTATATGGAGAAATACATTACATTTGATATAGGGAAGTTCTATAACTGGGGGATCCTCATGTGATTTTTGGAAATTTAAGTGGACCATGACAGCCTTGACTTCGGGAATGGCTGGTCTAGAAAGCTGTTTCCTTAGGGAGAAGTGGAAAATTAAGCTAGATGCATCCAGAGAGCAAAGGCCAGTGCCAATGTCCCTATCCTGCAATGGTAAATATATAGGGACAGATCTATCAAAGGTATCCATGCATGCTATATGAAAAGGTTGTCCAAAAAATTTAGCTAATCTTGCCACGCCTAATTTTACCTTCTTTCAGATGTGCAAAATGAGTGTTCTATAGAGTGCAATAAACTGGGAGAAATTGTAAATACATTGATTTAGTGGGTATTATGACTAGTGGCTGTATACATTTAGCATGTTAGCAGAGTGCGGAGGAAAGACTGTAGTTTTGTGCAAAGAAGGGGCATCCAAATTATGACATAATGGCGAATAATGGGGCCATTTACAAAGATTCAATGATAATCGTTTCTTTTGAACAGACACTTTACTTTCTGCATTTTGCCTTGAGTCTGGCTTTGTGTTATGTAGGGCTGCTAATGGGGCCAGTAAAATGAACACTTAATATTGTGTGATCAGCAAAATCCCAGGAAACACTGAGATATCATTCAGAACTAACAATGAGCATTCAGACCTTCACAAGCTCAATTGTCATAAGTGATAAAATATTCCCACCCCTTTACTGAGCAGGAGGTCTTGTATAATGTATGGCTGCACCACTTAAGAAATTGTAACACTAAAAGAACTTTACATATGCTATGATGGAAAATCACACTCTTTAGTCCGTGCATAGCTTTTATCCACTTACATCTCCCCACTAAATGACCGTTCATTGCATATAAATTTGACCACGCAATGTGTCAATGTAAAGCCTGATGAAGCACGAATGGACTAATGTGTCATGATTTCTGCACACACACACACACACACACACACACACAAATTATATATATATATATATATATATAGTGTCAAAACCACTGTCCAGGATGAAACATCCAAGATCATTGACTACATCAGGAAGATAGCCTCAACAGATGAAGTTCTCAGTGAATGTCTCAGGCAGTGGAAAACAGAGGACGAGGTGCTGGAGGAACCATCATGGGAGGAAAAGCCCCTACATGGGATGTACCATCGACAGATAACTGAAGTGGCTGACATCGAGAAATCCTACCAATGGCTAGAAAGGGCTGGACTGAAGGACAGCACAGAGGCACTGATCATGGCTGCACAGGAGCAGGCCTTGAGCACCAGAGCAATAGAGGCCAAGATCTACCATACAAGACAAGACCCCAGGTGCAGACTGTGCAAAGAGGCCCCTGAGACAATCCAGCACATAACTGCAGGCTGTAAGATGCTGGCAGGGAAAGCATACATGGAGCGTCATAACCAAGTGGCTGGTATAGTGTACAGGAACATCTGTGCAGTACAGGGCAGTACAGTCTGGAAGTCCCGAGGTCAAGATGGGAAACACCTCCAAAGGTGATAGAGAATGACCGAGCTAAGATCCTGTGGGACTTCCAGATCCAGACAGACAAAATGGTAGTGGTGAACCAACCGGACATTGTGGTGATGGACAAACAGCAGAGGAAAGCCGTTGTGTTTGACATCGCAATACCAAGCGATTGTAACATCAGGAAAAAGGAACACGAGAAGCTAGAGAAGTACCAAGGCCTCAAAGAAGAACTTGAGAAGGCCTGGAAAGTGAAGGCAACAGTGGTGCCCGTGGTCATCGGAGCACTCGGGGCAGTAACCCCCAAACTGGAAGAGTGGCTACAGCAGATCCCAGGAAAAACATCAGACATCTCAGTCCAGAAGAGCGCAGTCCTAGGAACAGCAAAGATACTGCGCAGAACCCTCAAGCTCCCAGGCCTCTGGTAGAGGACCCGAGCTTGGATGGATGAAACCGCCCACGGAGGGCGAGAGGACAATTAATTTTTTTTTTTTTTATATATATATATATATATATATATGTATACAGTGGGGCAAAAAAGTATTTAGTCAGCCACCAATTGTGCAAGTTCTCCCACTTAAAAAGATGAGAGAGGCCTGTAATTTTCATCATAGGTGCACCTCAACTATGAGAGACAAAATGAGAAAAAAAATCCAGAAATTCACATTGTCTGATTTTTAAAGAATTTATTTGCAAATTATACCATGGTGTATAGCCAAGATTGTACATTGACCCAGGTATAGTTGTCTCCATGGTGACAAGTTTGGTGAAAACACATGCTCCTCAGACAGACATAGCCATAAAGTGGAGGGAGAAAGACGAGCTGCAGCTGGTCACAGAGGTGCGTACAAGCTCCTTTCTCTTGCTAAGTCACTGATAACTTGAAAAGCCCAGACCAGTTTCTCCTCACACAGAATGGGGCAACTTTTATCAGTTTGTCTGCGTGTTAACTGATAAATCACATATTTTAAAGTCTGGGTTGTTCCTGTTAAAACCATTTTAAGTGCCGAGACGCACTGCGTTTGGTGTGAGTAGATGTGCATCACCTCTGTGTGGCTGTGTGAAGTCCAACGCACAATGGAAGCACTTGAAAATGCTTCAACATGAACAGTGCAGACTTTAAAATGTGTTTTATAAGTTAACAAGCAGATAAAGTGACAGAAGTCGCCTCAGGCTATGTGAGAAGAGACTGAGCTGTTCCATTAGCAAGAAAGTTAACGCAGAAAGGAGTTTCCCCGTGCATTGACTACAGCTGGAGTCAGAAGCTGCTGTCTCTGTCCCTCGATATCACTTTCTCTCTCTTGGTGTTTACAGCATGCAGAGTACTGTCCAAAACTTACTGCAGAAGTACAAGGAGCATGTATTCAGCTGTGTCGCCACGTCCAAAGAGAACAGGGGTGTTAAGTGATGTAGGGATGAGCGCCTTCACTTGCCGGTGCACGCCCAGTGTGAAGGTTCTCACAGTCCTGATTTAGCCCTGGTTTAGACCTGGTCTAATCCTGGTTTAGACCTGGTTTAATCCTGGTTTATAGAAATCAAAGTAATTTTTTTACAGCGCAACCGGTGGGCATTGACCTTTATTGTGCATTTGTATAAAAAATAAAAAATAAAAAAAAATTAAAATTTAAAATGTTCATCTGGCTTTAACAATATGTTTATTGTTTTTGAGTAAAAACATATATACATATTTCTGGATATATTTGAATTTCCCCAAATGAGGCTTGCACTTTGCTTTTTTTTTTTTTTTTTTTACTTAGGCCTAAGTGTGAGTTTTATCACTTGCATTTTTGCACTTGTGGCAGATTTATAGTGCATTTGTGTTAAAAAAGGATAATATCAAGGCAAAGAAAAGTAACAGGTGTGTGACGAGTTTATTTTTTTTATTTTTTGTATGAGTAATGCACATTAGCATTTTTAGTAATGCTGAGCCAGTAATGTGTGGACTGTCCATCTGGCCCTCACAAATTCTGTAATTTTCTAATTTGTAATTTTTACATGGACCATACAAAGTCTCTTCCATGTATATATTTCTGAAACACTAGAAGCGTTAGAGAAGCATGTGAGTTTTTTAGTCTCATGCTTGCTTTTTTCCTCAGCTGACATTCAGTGTAAGCGTATCATGGCACCATCTCAAACCAGCTATCATTATAGCCAATCAGCTGGCGCCATTCTAAAGTTGGAAGTGATTAGAATATTAGCCTACTTGGCAGTTGGTTTCGGAGCTGGAGAAAATTCAGTGCAGATGGGATTTGAAGGATTATGTTAGCCACTTTCTTGTGACTAGTCTGTGCATGGATTATCCTGTGTATATGACATGCTGGCCAAGTCATTTGGTAAGGGCTGAGAAAGGGATTTAGGATTATATGGACCGAATGTGCTTTATATCTACCATATGGAGGCTACGTCTACCCATTATCCATCAATGTGTCAAACTGTGTGCAAGGGAGCAGCTGTCCATAGAAGGCCGGCCAATTGGTTTGATACAGGTGAAAAGTGATGTATGATTGCCTTAGCAAACCTATCACTCTCGGGCTGCCAGATGGCTTTGGCCTAGGGACACCACAACCATATTACAACTTGATTTTCTTCACTCTATACAAGCGAGAGTTTTTCCTCAGTGGTGCTATCTTAGTCCAATGGGTTCACAGCTTTGTTGATGGCCGACCTCCTGACCTCAACTCTCTCCTTATATATTTTAAGGCAACCAGTAGTGATACTTCAGTACAATCCTATCTGTCTTTAATGGCTGCAGCTTCATGTAAGCGGCAAGCAGTACTATCCCTACTGATAGAAAAGTTAAGGTTAAGGCATACTTTTTTGTCCCAGCAGGAAAATTTCAAATCAGATCCATCAGAGAACTTGTTAATGTTAACACTGCTAGCACTGTCCGATGTATGTGAAACAGTACAATATCATAATGAGTCTGACCTGTAGTGGTATGGGCTGCAACTGATTACCACATTAACATTATTTAGCTGAACTTGAGTAGCTAAATAGTATATAAAAAGTGTTATTACATTGCATTACATTTTCATTAGATTTTTGTACATCCTTTTTCGTAAAGGCGCTTGTGAGGTTAACTTTGCTATGGACATTGCAAACTAATGAAAATTAGATAAATTTAAAGGTCCTCTATTCTGATAATTTTTTATTTTATTTTATATTTTTAACCATGTTATAATGCTGTTTCCGCCACAAAACCATACCTGGAGTAGTATTTTGTTTCATTCACATATGTTTGTGTAATCCTATTTGCTGAGGCTGTTCCTTCTAAAGAGCTGGAAAGACACGTGAAACTAGGAAGTGCTTCTGAGTGTTTCTGAATGCCACACGATCTATCTGTTATGTAATAGCTGTGCTAAATAGCCATTTTATGCCTTGTCTAGTCCCCATCATTGCCAGCAGGGGGCAACAGACACCTAATCCACGTGTTCTCTGCAAGGTGAAAGTAACAGAAAATGTAAAGAAAAAATAAAAGAACATGTTAACATACAAAAAGAAAATGTTTTCCCAATATACACATTTTTTAAGTTATAAAATGTGAAATACTAAAGTAAAGGTGTTCAAAATCATTTTAAAAAGCCTTAAACAGCATAATAGGTCCCCTTTTAAAACTTTTTACATCAACAAGAACACAATCTTGTTTCTTAGTTAATTATGAACAGAAAAACATCAAATTTACTACTTTAATAATAACTATACAAAGAAACAGAGAGGGACCTTCCTATACGCAGATTACGCTATTAGACTAACCTACTAAGTTGCATAGGGCCCCGCAGCTGTGATAGGGCCCCACTTCCGCCTCTCTGTGAAAGTCGTGGCCACGCTTCTGCTTGTCCATCACAAATGGAGCCCTCTTTGATCTCTCTCCAAATATCCCCCTCCAATTGATTTATGCATTGTGAATGCTCACAGCAGAGAGCCTGTCCTGTGTGTGTGTAATAGTTACTAAATGTAACTTAAGAGTGCTGATGTGCTATTTGAAGCCAGTCACCATCAAACTATATTTAACTGGTCCTGGTACAACATGGATCTGTTAAGTGCAAATGTAAGTTAGTTTGGCACAGTGGTTCTCAAATGGTGGGTCATTGCCCTAAAGGGGGTCACAGAAAGTTTAATAAGGCTATAGTAGTTTATGTATGTTTAGTTTATCTGAAAACCTATTACACTATTACAGTACTACATCTGTGAAATACTAAGCCTGATTAAGAAAAATAGGTTAAATCAAATATTCCTATATAAAGGTCAGGCAGGGTGACCCCTTGAAACCCCTTGGTTGTGTGAGTTTATTTGGATTGGCTTCCTTAAATTGAGAATAGAAAACTCAACTGATCGATCTTTGCTTTTTTTTTTTTTTTTTTTTTTTTTTTTTTTTAGGACTCATATTCAAAGACCAGGATTGAATCAATATTTTAAATAATAAGGATTCTCTCAAGCTTTGAAATATCTGCTTTCTTCCAAGCCTATATGCTTTTTATCACAAAGCTGTTTATTAGTTTTCTTGGCTCAGTGGTTGTTGATATAACCTATTAGAGCTGCAGAAATAAGCTATTTTGTCATTTTCAGAATCCCAAATAGGCTTATTCTTTTTGGATGCCTCCGCTATTGATTTTGGAGCAGCTTGAAAGATCAGACGATAATAAGCAAAACATATTTTTGAAAACCATTTTTATAAAAACTTCCAAGATGGAGCTGAAAGTCACAGTCGCACTTGTCACTAATCCAGGGCCTTATACACAAACATGGGAAGATGGCTCATGTAGTCAAATAAAAACTGATTGGAGCAGTGTTGGAAAAATCCAATTTAAGTATTGGCAAAGGAAACGCTACATGGATAAGCGTTCTTGTGCCAAATGCTTGATTAAGGAGTATGCTCAATAGGAACGCCACCAAAATGAGCAGCTCAATGAAGATTGGAGTTAATTTGTGAACAAAGCACCGTGTGTTTAAGGGATTATTAGATACAACAGGCGTTACCCACAGACAACAAAATTAGTAAATTGATGGACTGCTGGAAATGGAGGCCGTATTCAGAAATCCAGGCTCCTATAGCCTTGTAAGTAATGGAGTACATGCATATTTTATATATGATTAGTGCTTTTCTCACTAGTCTATGGATCTACTTTGGTTCTATTATGCTGTAACTTTCAAAAATTATCATATAGAACAGTGGTCCCTAAACTCTGGTACAGGCACCACTGGTGGTATGTAGACTTCATTGGTTGGTACTTAGTATTTCTTTGCATTAATAATTTATAACCAGTTTTAATCTGCTCTTGGTTTTGACTTTGATTTTTTGATCCTGTTTTTGTACTGATTTTGTCTATGATTTAGACCAGGTGTAGTACTATTCCCCGTTCCACCAGGGCTTAATTTGTAAATCAAACTATGCCGAAACAAAAATTGAGCTTTGAGACCGGAGTCCACAAGGCCAACACTGATACTGGAACGTACACACAATGCTTAGGCGCACACACATCCCAAAATACCAAGCAACTGTTCATTTATACTCAATTTTAAATTATATTTTAACATTTCTTAACATTATAATACATTATAGCATTTCACTTTAGTGTAATGTGTCAGTGTATGTTTGTTTCATTGCTCAGCTGATCGAGAAATCAGCTGCTACGCACACACAGACTCATGCAGCTGTGGTCTGTATAAACAAAGTCTAGACTAGGAAAGGCAGCACATGGCAGCAGTAAGCTTTCAGCCTATGTGTCTCCTTTTGCTTTTGCTTCTTTTTAGTGACTGCCGTGGAGCGCGCAGTCTTCTCTGCGTAATGGCGTTTCATGGCTCCAGGCTCTGTGACCCTCAGCACTAGCTTAAGCTTACAGATGCATTTGAACGAACAAAAAAGAACAAACTGCTGTGGATCTATGTCCCGTGCACACAGGGGATATAATGGAGGAATAAAAAGCGCACATCGAGGGCAAGTATGGTTTCTCTGCGTAACTATGGCTATGTAACAGTGACACTGGCGTTTAACTGGCCCCAGGTCTCATCCTGTGACTCACGATCAGTGTGTTAGCTCTAGCTTCCATATGCATTTGAGTAAAAGAACAAACTGACGTGGCACTGCCATGTCCCGTGCGCTCTCGGGCGCAGTGGGGAAATAACATAGCACATCCAAATGCATCATGTAGGTCCCCTCCAGGTAACCAAAGTCAGGAAAAACCTCAACAGATTTACTATCTTCTGGCTGTAAGCAAACACATGACGTTTGACTTAAAGAGCAGTCAGCTGTAGTTCCACTCAAGTTTGCAAAAACACACAGCCTACTATGGCTCTGTGCAGCTCTGTGGATGCAGCAGGGATTGGGTGGGGACGGGGGACATCTCAAGGTACGCACAGTGCATACTGCTGTACACCTGCAGACACCACTGGTGTTAACAGTGATGAATAGATCTTTTGGTTTGACGTGAAAGTCTTTTCCACCAAATTCCCTGTACACTCTATAGGCAGGAATTACAGCGCATTATTATGAACATTATAGCGCATTATTATGAATGGCTCAAGCATAAATTAAGTGTGGCTTTTATGTTTAAAACATATGCATTTCTGTGTAATTACACCTCCGACTTTCAACACAGGTTTAGGAGGTCAAAAGAATCAAATGTAGTCAACACTTTGTTCTGAGTTGTGCTGAGTTAGCGGATCCAAGCAAACAGTTGCCAGATCCGACCGCGTTAAAATAAGGCAGTTTTTGGATCCTGTTCCGGCAAGATCCAGCTCAGATTAAGCCCTGGGTTCAGCCCAATGTTAGTCGTGGTTTAGTCAAGATTTAAGGTTAAGGTTAAGATTGACTTTTATTGTCCCTGTAGGGAAATTTGTTCTCTGCATTTGAACCATCCTTCAATGCTGCTGGGACAACCTACCAGTAGTAGTCGGCGACCACTGGAGGATTAGCCTGTTGTGCATGTTTTAGGATGATGGGGGAAACCAGAGCACCCAGAGAAAACCCACCCAGACATGGGGAGAACATGCAAACTCCACACAGAAAGACCCCACACGGTCTGACCTTCTTGTGTGGGGTGAGAGTTCTAACCACCACCACACCACCGTGCTGCCATGAAATGAGTTAAAAGTTTGAGAATCACAGTTACAGAAAATTTAAATCGGAGTAGCCTTGCTGCTCGGCAACATACAGTCAGGCATTTATCTCGCTCAGATTCTTGATTCCTATGAGATTTGGCAGTTCAGGAATTTTTATGAAAATCATATTTTGACCAATTGTGTCCCAGTGCTGACAACAAGGACAAAAGTTGTGGTGTCATAAGGCAACTTTGCTTCCCGGTCAAGGAGAGGTTTTTCTGTGTGGACCCCTCATGTTCTCCCTGTGTCAACAGTGAAAAACATGCACACTCTTAAGGCTAATCCTTCAGTCATTACCTCTGACCAAGATATTGACTCAGGATAAAAGGAACATCCTCAGGCCTTAGTGGTTCAATAGCTGACCACTAATCATAATCAAGATCCTTGTGCCCCGTGACACTGGAGGACGATGACTTAAATGTAGAGAACTAATTTTACCTGTGATCCCTAACAGTATTAAGTGCAAGAAGATGAATAAATGAATGAAGTGTACAATATTCAACAGCACATCAACTAGAGTACACTGGTGCGATCTTGTCATCTTTGTCATGTTATGCTCAATGAACTTGACCATAATGGTGTATAGATTTTTAAGCCCATGTTTGTCATCAGGGATGCTATTCCTGAACTTCAGATTTGAATCCTTTATCCATCCTCAGGGCCATTAAAGCAGACAGAGCATAGAATTGCTTTGTTGTGTACACTGGCTATGTGTTTGAACAATATGTAATGACACTGTCTGCTTGTTGCTATAGCGCCAGAAAGAAATGTCAGTGCTTTTTGCTTATTTTCCTCCACATTTATTCAAGCTCTCTTATGGTCCTTGTTTGGTCCAAGTTTGTGGGAACAACATTGCCTGAGGTTCAGGGATGAGTTTTTGATGGCAGGGATGTTGTTGTTATCTATAGAAGTGCTCACAATATAAAACCATAAATGTGGAGACACTGAGTTGGCTGACCTGAGCTCCTCAGTGGTCACATTCAAATCTAAACTAGAAACTTGCTTTTTTAAAAATGGCTTTAAAAAAAAGTAATTAAGTTTTAAATTTGGTTTCATTTTATATTGATTAAAAATATACAACCCGTGTTTCTGCCTCATGTTTTAGGGACAACTAATTATTCAGTATAAAGCAAATCATAATAGAGGTCATCTCTGAAAAAAAAACTTAGACACTGAGACCTGGCCTTTCATTATGAAGTGTTTTTGACAGAGAGGGAACAAGAGCAGGGACAGAATTTTATAACCATTCACAAAATAAAGGAGGATGATCCCAATCAGATCAGCGACACTTCCCTTGGGTAAGCCCAAATTTGTGTATGCCATTAAACACTGGAATCTGACATTAAACAAAAAAAAAAAAAAAAAAATGCAAATATATAATACCGGAGGAGTTTTTTTTTTCCACATTCTCAAAAAAAAAAAAAAAAAAAAAAAAAATCAGGCGGTGGGCTTTTCAGTTAAATGAATGTGTTGTGTGTGTTGTCATCATTATCATCATTTTAACTGCGTAAAAAAAAAGAATAATAGCAAAACAAGAATATACAATAAATGTTATTTAGAACATGTACATAAAATACATAGAGGAAAATAGCACTTAGCAGTCTTTTAGTTCAGGAATAAATGCTCTACTCATTGAGCCACAAAGCCCTTATATCTCAAGGAGGAAGGAAGTTAGTATCATTTGATCCTCTACAAAGTTTTGTCAATGTTATGGATCAATGTTATCAGTGCTAAAAAAGAGAACAGTTGGTGCTTGAAGACCTGTTAGTGCTCTCAAGAAATTAGACCATTGCTAAGTCGTTGCTCAGGTTGCTTATTCTGTATACGTAGAGGGTATGCAGATGACATCACTGCATGTGGAAGTAACTGCCGTGAGTGGCAAAGTGGCTTTAATATCTACGGCGAGTAATGATACTCAAAAGAAAAAAGAGTAGAAGCAAACAGACCACAGCATTTTCAGTAAACAACCCTGCTGGCCAAAAGTGAATCTGTAGTTTCCACAGACTTTTGGGTGAATCACAGAAGAACTCCTTACCTTAAATAATCTGTTTCTGTGATGGTTAAATGAGTTGTTGTGGGATGAATAAAGTGTCCTGCAGCTCCCCCTGCTCTGGGCCGAAAAGTACAACTGCAACAGTGAGCTCTGGAGTCAGTAAGAAAGCAGTGCATCACAGCTAGCATAACATCAAGCTATCAATGGCTTTATTTCCAAATTGCAGAAAAAACTTTTTACAGATACGAGGCGAGAGAACAAAAGTAAAACTGTCCGAGAAACCATATAGGAGTCACCCAGACTTGTTGTGAGTAATGTTACAACAGTGCTTTACTCCAAAATGTAGGGGAAGCTCCGTAGAGGAAAGGGAAGCAATAACAGCGAAGAAGCGAGACGCAAACATTTTTCTATTAAATATATTGACTGCTACACAACAGTATGTCAATGTGCTTCATGTTCCTGGTCAGCGTTAGCTGCACGATAAAGCCGCATTTGCGTCTAATGCCTGTGAATTTTTGCTTAGTTTGTTTACTTCTTCTCTAAGTACTCAAGAAAATTATTACCTGATTAAAAATATTAACTTAAGTTCAAGTATTTTGTGCTACTAATCTAGAGTTGTTACTACCACTGCTTGGCGTTTCCCTCATGGTGAAATAACATTAATAAAAGTATATATAAAAATAATATAAACCATGATGTCCTCAGCTGTCCTAGTTACATAAAAATGTCAAGACAGTGAAATCCTGGCCACAAATCAGTGTCCATGGAAAACTGGTTCTTGGTGAGGTTGTGTGGATCACTGTCGAGTCCAATTCCCTTATTTAAGTAAATACTTGTCAGTTTTACTCCCGCTCTCCCAGCTCTTGGTACTGAACACAGCCACTTGTTTTGCCACTTAGTCCAAACAAGGGGGGCGTGTCCCTAGGAAAAATGACATCAGTGCATACCCTCTATTTATCGGTGCAATTTGGTGAACTGAACGCTTTGGCATAGTTTTTATCCTTTTTATTTCATTATTTTAACTTCATAAAGCCAAGTAACCCGCCGCCGGGATATTTTCCCATGTTTGTCAGTCACGTCTGTCATGCTGGGAGTTATGGGTTAACCCCATGGTAACAACAACATGGTAATAATGGTTTGACTTAAGAAAATTCAGAAATCAGTATTTGGTGGAATAACAGTCTCCTGTGTCTTGCTGTCCACCAGTTTTTCACATTGCTCTTGGATAATTTTATACCACTCTCTGTGCTTTATCCTAATGGTCTGTGATCTCATGAGGTGTGTGATGGAAGTTAACAGACACTGGCCTGGAGTGGTTTGTTAAAATCAGAGAGAGGCTGATTTCAGAATAAACTGCAGTCAGGGCCAGCCCTTCCTTTAGGCAGGGTTAGATTCTAGTTATAATATTAAGCGTTTTTTTTTTTTTTTTTCGAGGGTCTGATAGTGGAGGCCAATGCAGTCTATATATTTCAATGTGTTTTACTTCCTGTTTACCTGGGCCACCCCTGCCAAGTTTGAAAAAAAAAAAAAAAAAGTCTTAAAGCATTCATCCCCATAGGAAAGAGTCAATCATTGTTAAAAAAATAAAATGTTATATAGTAAAAAAAGAAAAAAAGAAAAAACAAAAACTATCTATGTTGCTTAGGACCCCCACATTTTCAGGAATGCAGTGCCCCCCCCCCCCCCCATAGGTGTATAGTTTACATCAACAATAAACAGAGCCCTAAACCTAGACTCTGTATACGTCTGCTCAGTGTCCTTTTCTGACAGCTCCTAATCAATCACACATGTCAACTTCTGATTCGCTAACGTTATTTCGGCAGCACAGAGGAAGAAAGTGTAGTGGTTTCACAAAGCGCTGTGACACCTTGAAAAACATTTATTCTGCTATTTCTTCATCCATCACCTGAATGACATAAAGGTTAGGAACATCTAGCTTTGTCTGGCTTTTTGGATTCTTTATTGTGCTCTGCCAAAAAGGCCTGTGGGCAAAAAGCTCAGCATAGTTTGGAGTTTAACAAAAAAGATATGCTACCCTACAATAACATTTAAAACTAGACCAACTGTACAAGTGCATTAAAATTACATTTTGAGTCTATGTTAAACTTCTAATCATCCACAGTTACATCTACCTCATAAATGCTTTGGCAAAATTGCATTACCCTACAAAAATTACAAATTTTGCAAGGCAGTGTACGAGTGACAACTGGCCCACTGTGTGTGTCCTGTTCGTGAATTTATAGGGAAAATTGGTTAGTATCTTCTTCAGCCATGGGAAGTCACCCCTAATTTACACAGAATGTGGAGTAATAAGTCGGAGAAATGAAGGGGCAGGACATAAGCAGCGCACCACTTACCTGTAACCATGGCAGGTTGCCAATCTTGCCATAAAACACCAGAATACACCATAATATAAGCAGCTTTGTACTTATTTCTGAAAGGGGACAGCAGCAGAAGCCAGTTGTACAAAGAGTTGCGGAAAAAGTTGGTTTGTTTGAAAGTGGTTAGGTGTGTCAGCGTGACCTTATGTTGTTAAAATGGCAACAAGACAAAGAAAAAAAAAAGACACAGAGGACGTAACAAGGTGGACTTCAGCAGAATCAACAGGTGACAAAGGAAAGCACTAAACACTGTTGATCAGGTGATACAGAACTTCGTACTGACTTTGACTTGAATGCCGTCTATTTGTTACGGGGCTTGTAACGCACATGCATTCAGTGTAAATTGCGTGTCACAACCTACTCTGTGCTGGTCCCAAGCCCATATAAATGGAGAGACTTTCATCTTAAAAGACATCCAGCATAAAAACCTATGTCAGAACAATATGCAAATCACTGTACACTAGGAGGCAGATTATTAGCAGTGGCGACCCTGGACAGGAAGAGACAAATCTATTAATCACTTAAATAAAATCTGGTTCTTAATTTCTGTAGCTATGGTTATGTATCTTTGTTAACCTGCATTGGGCAAACCCTTAATCATCATCCTTTTCCTCCTGCAGTTTATACAAAGCAGTGACACCATTTTACAAATACCAAATGCTTATTGTAGGTAAATAATTCTTTAAATTGTGAAGTTGCTCCTATCCTTGTTTCCTGGTTCATCCAAAATGCCAGCCTAATTAGTCCAACTTTAGATACACTGTCCCAACACCACTGCACACTATTTGTGAGATGCAATTCACTCAGTAATCAAAGCTTAGCCCGCAACACCCTCTCCACATCACAAAACAATTACTCGCTAATGTTATTTTCCCTAGATCTGTAAATATACAACTGAATCACTGAACATGCTTGATAAGAGGGGAAAAAAACAACTGCTGTCTAGACATTAAAACTGCATTACTATCGAATGACTTGCACACATGTTTAGCACACAAATGCAAGAGTAATGACATTTTAATAGCTATTGAACAAGCATGCAATGACTTGTTATCTTGGTGTGAGTGGTCGGATGTCGCCAGCCTTATCTCTAATGCATGGTAATTTAAAGCTACTTGCAGTATAAAAGTGGCAAGTGTATGAGTCAGATTTGAAAATGACCCCTGCTGACTGAGAACTAATGATACCTTATTGAAGCACTGGGAGCTGTCAGGCCTTAGGGGGTGTGACAGAGGCAAGATGGAGGCCGAGCCAATCAATAATGCGCTCAGTATGAAGCGATGGGCATTAAATACTCCTCTTTCAGCTCCCCTCGGAAAAAGAGCAAACATATCAATCAAAACCCAATCACACGGCAGTTTAAACACGAATCCTGATGCTACGCCAGCTGTCGGCTGCAACATAACTTTGTATTATCTTAACTGCACCAACAACAAAAAATGGCTCTTACTGTAGTTGTAGTACTAGAGACCAATCTAGGTCTGGAAAAAACTTCTTGATTAACACCAACAAACTGGTATCAATGTGTTCAGTGTGTTTTCACGCTATATATTTTGTAGCATACTGATATTTTATAAATTATCATCTCACCATGGCCAAGGAAACCCTGTCTAGCACATGAATTATAATATGACAATACCTAAAACTCCACTAAAATGGTTCATGGTGGGGAGTTAATGAGATATGAGTTTTGCTGTGTCAAAATCTCCATTTTACTGTATGACATGCCAAAAGACTGTAAATGCATGTGGCGCACCAGTGCAAATATATTTATACAGATCAACCTGGGCCCTGTTGCGCAACCCCTCCTACAGCACCACAGTGTCCTCTCTGTTCTCTGTCCTGAGTGCTCATGGGTCTCTCTACACTGGGTTCTGTACAGATCAGTGTCTGGGTCTTTGTAAAACTATGGACCATTCACAAGGCATTCACAATGATATATATATTATATATATATATATATATACACACCGAATGACGCCGCAGACTCTCGCCTACTGAATCCGTCGCTACTCCACTGCGCCGGGCTGCGAGCCCTGAGCAGCTCGGGAAGAGCATGCGCGAGAAGTCCAAAACAACTATTTATTTAGAAGCTGAAGGACAGAAAACAATAGTTTAATATGAGATTGCTTTGGAGTTCATTTCACTTTTATTAACAGGGAAGTAGCTGGGCACGCAAAAGCTATATGAGGGTAATAAATGTTTAATCGTGTCTGACATAGTTTCTGTAGTACGTAAACGGCCTTCTAAGACGGACTATATCAAAGATAATATGAGAAATTGATTAAATGTAAATATTCTAATCAAAAAGTGTTTGTACGAAGTTAGATTACTTTTACATCCGGATGTTGTGTATGTCCAGTTTCCTGTTTGGTGTGATCGGAGTTGCAGAGGTTGATCTGAACGGAGTCCGCCGTCGAACAGGTGTCGAAGAAAATATACTGGCTGCGTATCTCCGGCTCAGGGTGGAGTACGGCTGGACTGGTGCCACAGAGCTGCGGAGGCTGTGGAAACGCTCTCATTCACTACAACAGCTGCGTATTTACTGCGGAGACGCGTGCAGTGGAAATTGGGGGTTACTTTTGAGCTCCATGAATGGGCTCATGGTATGTCGCTGATAAAACCATATTATACCCATTCAGCTATCATTACTGATAAAAAGACAAACCTAAAGCAAATGTGTTAATTAAATTGTACTGAAAAACAAGTTGCTATTGCCTACTTTTTCATAAAAATGTGTCAACAAAAATGCGAGTCACACATGTCTACTAGTTTGCTTTTAATATTAAAAACAGAAATAGCATTGCACTGTATTTAAGTCTGAGCAAAAACAAACATCTGATAATTGAATGTTCTGTTATGTCCGAGCAAAAACAAACATCTAATAATTGAATGTTCTGTTATGAAACAAAAGTAATATCCCTCTCAACATGCCGGTGTTACACCCTGATATACTATAACCTTGGTAATTGGACTTGAATTGGAGTCAGCTTTATTTGGACAGGGTTTAACCAGGACACTTTTTAGAGACTTCATTTTTTATTTTTATTTTTTTGTTTTGTTTTTGTGACTCAGACTTGGACTCACAGTTCACGTGCTAATGATTCAACCCTGACTGAAATCACAATAAATGTATCTATTAAAAATGTAATCTAAAATTAAGACTCTCCAAGGTTCTATTGTGTGCGTTTACATGTGGCAAGCCAATGGTGCTGTTGCTTTCAACGTGAGTGCACTGAGCCCATAGCAACTTTCTGTTCTTCAGTATATGTGACCCTAGCATAAGGTAATACACTCGCACATATAAATTCAGTAGGGGACGTTTCTCTTTGGGAGGAGTTTATGAAAGGATGTGTTACAAATGAGTGCTGACAGGGAATGGTGCATTCATCAAGAAAACAAGCCACACGAGGACAGCCAACAAAGTTAAAGCTACAAGAAATCTCACAGAAACAAATTTAATCCAGGCACTGCCAGAGAAACCATTCATAATGATAAGACCACGACAGGAATACAAAAGGAGACCAATTGAAATAATAAAGTTACCATTCTTTTGAAGTATAGTCTTTTGAGCTGATATTTCAAGGCCCTGTTGTTAGACTATGAGAAAAAGCTGGCTATAGAAGTCATTGTCATTTTACGAGTGGTTGTTTTTCGAGAGGGAAGGCTCCAACTTCCTTGTGGTTTTAGCCCATTTACCAAACACAGCTTCTCTTCCTCCACACCACCTTGTCTGCATACAACAGCTCTCTTGGGGGAGGCCGCTTCATATCGAGGAATAGCAGCAGGCTCCGTCTTCCACAGCAGGCCAGGCTTTGGCAGTCCTCTCCGTTGACTGATTTTCAACAACTTTCAAAGTGGAATGGAAGTCAAACAATAGCCCCAACTGCTTGAAATTCATACGACAGAAATATTTGTTGGAAAACAAAGAGGAGGAAAATATGCACCAATGATTCCAACTGAGTTTTTAGATATGTGGATAGAGTTATAATTCCAAGTAATGTGACAAAATTAATTTTAAAAATGCATTAAATCATTTCTTTTTTGTATTATACTGAATGTAATGTAGTGGAGCAGATGGGAGAGTTTTCAAGCATTTTAGCAGATATAATAGAAGTGAAAATACTGCTATTGGAAATGCATTTGCTATCTACAACATTGAGGTGGAACATAATTTGTTAATTTCTTTCCATCTTTAAATTCCTGGCCACAGTTTCATGTCATGATATGTCAAATATTATGTAAAACATATTTATAATGATCTTTCGGCTACTAAATTCCCAGCTGGTGGGTCGGGCCTCTACTGTGGATCACATGGAGGTTGAAAAATTTCAATGTTCAATGTTTATTTGCCTTAAAACAGCAGTTGCAGTTACTCAACAGTTTCACCTGTGTTGGTAAATTGTTCCAAAGATCCCTTGAACTCACAGATGCTCTGTGGATGTAGGCTCCTTACATCCAGTCAATGTTATACCACAAAATTCACACAGAAAAAAAAAAAAAAATCAGCGCCACAGTGAATCATTTTGCAGTCTCACTATCCTCTCACTATCCTTGTGTTTTTCTGTTTCCTTCTGTGTTACTCACCTGTGTGATAGCCTGTCCCACCCAAAAGTGTTTTACCTGTTGTGGTTCCCCACTAAGCACTGTGTTCACTCCTGTTCCTTGTGGTTGCATTGTTGTGTCTATATCTGTGTTGATGTTTTTGTCTCTAATATCTGTGTACATCTTTAGTTGAATTTTCATCTGTTCTGATTTTAGACATTTTTTCTTTGTTTGGTTTTCATTTTTATTTTCATGAAAGTTTCAGATGTTGGTTTTGACATATGACATTTGCATGGTCTCGGAAAAAAAATGGGTGAGCTTTATGTTTTATGTTGCTTTACATTTCTTTGATTGGCTTTATATTTTGCCTCACACTGTTGTCTGATTGGAACATGCCTATGTAACAGCAATGAATCTGCATCCTTTGGTTCTAATCAAACTCAAGTCAACAGGTACCTCAGCAATTCTTTTTTTTTATTATAGACAAAATAGACTGGTAGGCCTTGCTAGAACATTGACATTATCACAGGCAATATAACTATAATTATAATTCCTATTTTTACATGTGCTTAAAGTAAAAGGAAAGTTTTATGTATGATCTTTAAAAAAAGCAATATGAGATAATGGCCAACCTTTTGAGATGGAGGAAAATTGATAAGTCTCTATCTGGGTGGGTAGACGTTCAAGGCAATTTATATCAAGGCTTTTTTTTCTTTTATTCTTGTCCTCCACAGATGGAAATTGGCAATCGTATAATAATCCACTTACGAGCATGCGAGCTTGTGTCACGGTAACCTCGGCAGCGGTTCTGACTTCAGAGACCATGGGGCACCTCCGGCTGTTCTATCATGAGCTCTCCCAGGCCAAACGTTGGAGCTCTCATCTTCGAGCCTTCTTCTGTAATCCCAGATCAAAGGTCCCAGGGAACAGGGAATGGATTCTCCGCTCTAACAAGCACACTTTCTCAGATGGAAGAAATTGAACTCATTTTTTCTTTATCTTGCTACTGCAGGTTAGCTGACTCGAAGCAGTGAAAGATAGACCTTTCGTGATAGCGTGGGCCTGGCTCGGAGCAGAACACCTAGCGAGATAGGGGCCTCGGCAGCTCTCTGGACATTTGACATCTGTTTTGGACCCCCCCCCTCGCTTCATGCTCCCCACAGGAACAACTGATGATAAGCAAAAGAGAAGGCAATAAATCTCTAACAGAAAGATGTCACAGCTGACTCTCCAGGAGTTTTTTGGACCGACAGCTAATTTAGTGACATGCATTTTATCTTTGACTAATGACACACAACACCTTTTCTGCCAATGTCCACAATTCCTATCATTATCGTGTGTGGACATAAATGTTTGAATTGGAGCCATAATTCTGGTATACAGAAAGGTAAACATTTTAATAGAAAAGAATCAAAGACTGGTGCGCAGGTAGAGAACAACTTCTTGTCGGTTGGACGTTTTTCTCTAAGAAACCTATGTCTACATGTGCTTGCAAACGCTTTCTAAAGTTGGAGTTTCTAAAAATCATTACATATCATTACGACTGTAGACAGGAAGAATGCAGCTTTTCATATCAATGGAATTGGCAGTGAATCTCTGGCAACCAACAGGCAGCCTTTGCAACCACATTCAAACAAACCGACTTTTTCCACAAATCTTTGAACAACTGGCTTTTGTTGCATTCAGAAAAAACGTACTGAGTGTCTAATAATACAGCACATACTGATGTTTTATGGCAAAACCAGCAACAATTCTTCAATGTTTCTTTTGTGTCTGGGTGTAAGTAGCATGCTGCTCACTTTTTGTTTCTCTGATTATTTACTCCGCCTTTGATTGTTCCACTTTTAGAAATAAACTCAATGAGGTACCTGACTAAGTTCTTTGTATCAGGAAAAGTTAGTCTGACTGGACAGGCTACTTGTACTGCCACAATCCAGTGTGCTATTTGTGCCAGTCTCAAGCTCCGACAAATATGGAGGGTTGCATCAGAAAGGGCATCCAATGTGAAACCCTATGCCAAATAGTATGCAAATTACTGCACCATAGAAGGCAGATGATTTGATGGGACGACCCAGCCAAAATGAAAGAAAACATTGTCTTAATGTGCATGTGTTTCCACTCCAGATTTGTGTAAAGACATCTAAAGACACACAGCATTAACTACAGTTAAATCTTTGTCCACTATATTCATACAGGCAAGGTGGGTGAAGTGTCTTGCGCAAGGACACAACAGCAGTATGCAATGCCTGTAGTGGGGAGCAAACCGCCAACCTTCAGATTAATGGGTGACCATCTCTAGTGTCTCTACTGTCTGAGCTACTGTTGTCCACTGTAGACTGTCTACAACAACAACATATCTCGTCACCTTTAGCCTCAACCTCCAACCACGTCTTTGCACCCACTACTTTGTACTTTTTAACATCCAAATACACTATGATGCAGCAAAAAAATATAGTTTTTGTTTGGGCAGCCTTCTGTTAGATACTGTTCCACGTAGATCCTCAGTTCTAATTCAATCACAGTGAAAAAGATGTTCACCAAATTGAGGTAGACTTTGGAGTTGAGAGATCCATGAAAACACGTACAACCCTGGAGTATAAGCAGACCATGTAAATCATTTCAGGTAAATGCACCGCTAAGTTTAAATCTATTCAAGGAAGAAGAAAGTTCCTGTCCTTATCTCATCTTACAACTTTTATTCCTAATTTTTATTCTTAGGGAACACAGTGTTCTCACAGATTTTTATCAGACAAAAGTCTTTCCACATACAGCAGTTATCTTCTCTTGAAGTTTTTTACAAACCTCAAAAAGATATTCTTGCCCTCCCATTGGTCCATGTTCCTGAAGCTGCCTGTTGTAAGCTTGTCTGCCATTACTAACTAAAGGGAAAGCAGAGACTAAAAGGAGGAGGCTCTCAGAAATGGAGGGAAGTGAGAAAGGAAGATGAGAGAATGAGGATCTGGCCCACATTCAGAGCTGCTGTTTCATGCTCTGGTGCCTTTGAAAATCAAGAGGGCTGACTGGCAGGCAGATCTGAAGTGATGGAGGGAGGGGTGAGCGAGGACAAAAAGATATGCAACTGGAAACATCAGATGGAGTCAGACAAATCCAAAGGCCAAACAGGCTCAATAAAACATCACTCAGATTCTCCCCATGTATTCTACAAGGCTTCGAAATACACAAATCGTACGAGATAAAAATAAATGAGACTTTGAAGCATGGGAGTGATGTAAAAATTACATGAACCCCAATTTTTAAATTTCATGTGTGTTTTGTTTTATACAGGGTTTTGCATTGTAGACCAGGCCATGGTATCAGAAAAGAAGTCATGACAAGTTCGACCATGGATATAGAAAATACTTTTGATTTTAACAGAATTAGTCTCAGAGATGGAGTACGGATCCTGGACTCAGGAGTCATTATTTTGAGGCTCAGAGGTGGACTTGGATTCTTCTCTTCTCACAGACCAGGACTCATGCCGCGACTTGGATTTCTGAACTTATGCCTCAGACTTTCCCAAATTTACACACAACTCGACAGCGGTGCAGAACGACAGCCTCATTTCACCCGCATAAACTGCTTTGTATTTTATTGTCTGTCTTTGTTATACGATATTCTTGCAGACTCCAGTTTGAAATACATTCATTTTCTCGTGTTAATTTGTATCCAACCTTGTTTGTAACCTCCAGGTCACTGGTTAAGATGAAACACTTCAATAGCAATGTGAGCAAGAGTCTGTACATAGGGTTTTATTTTGAAATATGAGTGCAAGAATATGTGGGTTACTATGAGAAATAAAAATAATGGTGATTCCAGTCAGACTATTGTGTGTATGTATTTTAAAAGTCTGGTCAATAAATAATTAATAAGAAATTATCATCAGTTTAAACAATGGTTCTGATTGTATGGTGTTATGTATATATGTAACAAAACATAAGAGACAGTTCTGAAATTCAAATACAAAGTCTTGTCTCACATCACTGGCAAATTCACTGTGGGACTACTAACTCTTGTTCAAAGCAGAAAGTGTACATATTAGATTATAGATTGTTTACAAAACTAAAAGCACCTTTAGAACCAAGATTATATTTGCTCCTTTGAGTGGCCTCCATGCAAGGGCAAATTAGCACTCTCCTAGTAATTTCACAGATAAAACATCTTCAACTCAGCAGGTGTCATCACATCCACCGGCTGCTAACAACTTTGTCAAGCACATGCTGCATCCCATTATTATCAGCAATTTAGCAAGAATAGACTTTCATGTTTAAAGGTACTGTAAGCAACATGTGCCCATACTGGTTTTAAAACAGTACTGCTGTCTAAATCAAAACAATGGTCTCTTTTCTGATTGGGCAATCAGCAATGCAGTTCATTCATTCTTTCATTTTCTACCGCTTATTCCCATTAGGGGTCGCGGGTGACTGGAGCCTATCCCAGTAACTTTGGGCCGTAGGCGGGGTACACCCTGGACAGGGGCCAGCTTGTCGCAGAGCAATGCAGTTTTAGAACCAAAACGTACATGCAAACAAAAACAACTTTGCCATTATGAAAAACATACTTTTAATTGTTAATAACTGTACCATTGCAATCAGTAAAACTAATGTTTAATTTAAGTATATTTACCTCATATCTGGGCACACATGTGGATAATCTTTTTATGAAATATATAGCACCTTTAAGTAACAATAATAACTTATTCAAGTACTAAATATTAATAGTGCCTGCTATCCACTCTCCATGGGGATCAGTATTGTGGTTTGAAGCTGCTGGGTTTTAGGAGACAGTTTCTTCCAAAAATGGAGGTACTTGTTTCAGGCTCTTGTTCAGTGAGAGTAGGTGATTGACAGATTAGCAAAGTGTCTACAGTAATCCAGTCAGCGTGCTGGTCTGGTCTCTCAATTTACCAGTCAATCCAGGTTCCCACTTTCACTTTCTATGGGCATGTTCTGTGGGTTATGACTGAAAAGATAAGATCTTGGATACAAGCAGCGTAACTGGGGCTCTATTAGGGGTAAGGTAAGAAGAAGAAGCTTATGGTAGAGTTGTATTTATTTTTTTTAAGAGTCAGAGGCCTATAACACTGGGTTGAGGCAGTGTCTCTTGGTTAAATGGGAATGCCTCTGAGGAGCTTGAGAAGGAGTCTGGGGAGAAGGAAGTTGCACCCAGAACGTTGTCCCACATAAAGTAATAAAATATGGATAGATGTTATTGTTACTTTTTGTCGAACAGGATATTCTTGGACTTGGCAGTAAAAATCTTTTCTTGGGGAAGTTTCCTGCTGTGGTTATAAACATCAGCATGAAGTAGTTACAAGAAGCAGCTACAAGAAAACAACCCAAAGACAAAAACAATCCTAATCCACTGAGCACTGAGAGCAGAAAGTATTGCACTGACAACAGCGCTAAAGCTTTCAAAATTGATGAGTGACAGACAATGACAAGTTGCTTTTTTAGCTGAAGCTTGAAGCATAAATATACAAAATGCTGACAAAACACTACAGTGCTTTTGCATATTCATTGTTTTTAGTGCACAAAAGAAACACAACAAGGGATAAGTTAATATAACAACTAATCTCTTATCATTGTCAAACATTGTCATTTTTTTATTAGACTGAACTAGAAAGCAGGTGTATTTTAAGAAGTAGCCATTACATACAAATATCATTAGTGTCATACAGAATTGATATTTTTGGGATTATATGTATTGGTAGAGGCACAGTTGATACAACACATCCTAATTAAAAAAAAAAAAAAAAAAAAAAAAAAAAAAAAAAAAAACGTTTTCTTGAACGTGGAGGTGTTAGGCCTCATGTCACATATTATTACTTGAACATACACACAAATAAAACACATAAACCTTCAAGGGACAAGGTACTGGGTAAATGTATTGTGATTTCTAATGCTAAAGATGAGTGGACATTTTGTACCTCAAGAATTTGTTGTGTAATAATCCATGTACTCTAGCCAAGGCCTGGTCTGGTTTTCAGGCCCTATTTTGTGAATAGCACGAGCCTGATCTTGGCGCAGATAGACCCCTGCCAACCCCTGGGCTTGGTGCTGTACAGGTCAGGTGTGTCGTGAGGCAGCCTGCTCTAAATATTGGCCCAGTGTGGAGCATGTCTGTGCCAAGATCAGGCATGCACCATACATAAGATCGGGCCCTTAATCCCCATGACCGCTTTCTGAAGACATTCAAAACAGTGCCTCATGGCCAGTGAATACTCCAGATTCACACAGTAGATGACATCCATCAGTATGGCAAAGGCACATGCCGTGCATTTTATGTTGTGAAGGATGATGACAGCAATATCAAAAACTTAAGGTGGCAGGACATCCCAGTCACCTTCATAGGAAACTAGCCATCCAAGCTGCATCAATTTCATTGCTTCATCCAGATGGGCCTTGAGCTAAAACAAAAAAACAAGTGACAATTTGGTTTGCAAGAAGAATAAAAAGTAACACAAACTAGACAAAAAAATGTCCAAATACATGTATTTTACTATAAAGAGGTCTGTTGACTGGTATATTAGAGTTACATCTTCACCAAGTCCATTCTGTTCTGAACTTCTGTATTGAGGATCATCATTCATTTTGTAACATTTACATATATTTAGACTTTTTGTTTTAAACATTTATATCTGTGTAGATAATTTAGGTTTCATTGGCCTTTCATTGGCAAGCACAGGTAAATACTAGCTGTCTGCAAGCCTGGTCAAGAATATCTGCCTTCAGTACTTTGGAAAGCATCATCAGATATCCATCCTTTGCATATCTACCATTAGCCTCTTTCAGTTGGAGCTCTGAAATGAAGAATCGGGTATGGCTCAGGTCCCTCAACAGAATCCATTCTACTGCGAGAAGGGAGTGAGGACAGGCTACATGTGGCTACATGCATGGTCCGAGGTGTCATCAGCTGTAAACAGTACTTTTAATGTTGCGCAGTCCACTGGAACTTCTACTATCTCTCAAGTTGCTCAACTGATTACTAAATTTAGGATTCACAAATTGCAAGATGAATCCACCTCATAATCCAATATTGGTTTGCTGCACCTGACAGAGCTCCACAATGAAAGGGCTGTTTTCTGATGCCTGATGTCATTTGTTGATACAATGACACACAGTAGCAATGTAGATGGTTTTAACTTGTAATGCTATATACTACTATGCTTACTATATACATTCAATTTGTGTATTGTCCCTATAACAAACCATGTAAACAAAAATACTCAGAACCTTTGCTTTGTTTGATCCTTCCAAAAACACTAGCACCATCTCAACAGTAAAACCACAGCTCTTGCACTCCCCTCTGTCCTGCTACTCACACTGTTCTGAACTTAGTTATATTAGTCACATTAGTAGTCTCTATGTAAAGCTGAAACAAAAAGGGCAATTAGTTTAAGGCTTTTTAACTAAAGCAAAAGAAGACAGAGCCAATTGGTAAGGTCTTGCATCACTTACACATGCACACCCAGCCCTAATTATAAATTGACCAACAGCAATTAAACACAGACACAACAAAATAATTCAACATTCAACCCAACCAGATGTAGATTACTTACATTGTATTTGCTTCAGCAAAAACGTTTTGGGAGGAGGCCCTGAATGAAGTACGCAACACAAGTCAGTGTAGTCATTGAGAACTTTAGTCTGAACTAGACAGGCTGTAAGACTTTTCTTAATAATACGGTAGCTCCGCAGATGCTCCACATAGTATGCTGTGAAAGGCTCAACAATGAAGCAGACGTGTGGCTGAAACAATGCATATTTGAATTATTTTTTCCAAAGTCTGGTAGTCCACTTGTATTCCCAGCAGAAAGAAACATTCAATTTTAATCCACTCCAACCTTTTTCCCCATGAGAGCTACTTTTCAATAATAAAAATGGCAGAGAGGTACTTGTGCTTTGTAACATGTATTCAGTCATCTTTCTCTGTTTTTCCCTTGGAGGATCATGTGTAATGGCGCCTATTCCAGTAACTATGAGTCTATAGGCAGGGTACACCCTCAATAGTGGCCAGTTAGTTGTAGGGCTGACACTTTCAACCCAAAGAAAATTAGTTTTCTCTGAACATTTATCTGAACATTTACAAAATGTTGGTGTCCAAAACTCAAATTTCCATTAAAACAACAAAACATATTTGTTGTTTTTTTATGTGCACACACATTTTACATTTATATTTTTGAACTAAAACTGTATCACCTAATCTCCTAATACTCATTTTGTGCATAAAGGGCACTACTTGTGAATTTGACTGAATACATACACAAGTTGGTTTGCCAAGTGATAAATAAAATTTGACCTATTCAGCTTATGTAGGACTCATAAAGCCTTGGGGAGCTATTTGGAAAGTGGTCGAGAGCCACTGGTAGCTACTGAGCTACAGGTTGGAGACCCCTGACTTAGAATAGTATGGGGGGTCATTCCAACTGTGTCAACATCACTGAAGCTATTTACAATAACATGCTGCAGAGCACTCTCCAAAACTCTCGTCGCACTTCAGACACTTGTGGACTTTAAATCTGAGGCCTGCAGATGTTTGGCATTTCAAAATAATGTACCAACATAAGCCGATGTCTTGTGGCCAGTGTAAAAAGAATGTTTTTAAAGTTTATGGCATCATGCACAATTTTCTTGAAGAATGATTGTTTTGCCTGAAACCTGATCATCCAGGACTCAGTTGGAGGTCCAAACTTTCAAATGAGACTGGGTTAATGTTCAATAAATTGATGTTTAGGATGGAGCTTGTAATTAAAAAAAAAAAAAAAAAAAAAAATGGCAGCTGATATTTTTAATTGTAGGTAACAGAGAGTCTGGAGTAAAATATGCAGTTCACAACTCAAGGACCAACTCCTATGTTTGGTCACTTTCAGGAACTCTGTGATGATGAGTGGCAGGAAGCGCACAAGTCTACATTTCTGGCACTATAGACGTATAGTTGTGGCACACTGATATGGGCCTCACAGCCATGAGCTTAATAGATCCAGTTCCACGCTATAACTCGCAACAATAAGTTCACAGACTGAAATTTTAAATTTTGTTGATATAGCTCAGAATAATATATTATTTTTTTTTTTTTAACCTGTAAATGTAATCTAAAAACAAAAAAGATCATTAGGTAAAATTATAATATAGAACAAAGTTATTGTAACTTAATGGCCCTATCACTTTGTACAGTGTAAAGTTAACTCAATAAAGGTAGATTTGTGGTGATCAATGAATTAAACCTAAGCCATTAAAACTAAGAAATGTAAATTATGTATCATTTATGCTAATTATAGATGCTAACTGCTATGTTAAATAAAACAGTTAATCCTTGATACACTCTCTACATACAATATTATATACAGTACATGTAGTCGATTGGTTGTCAGTTGCCATCTGGATTAATAATAATTTGTGATGTTTGGCTTATCACAGTGAGATTTGTGTAGTTACTGCAAAATGTTAAAACAATTTTTGTTTGTAAGACATATGGTTAGTATATCTGCAATTACTTAACCTATCGACATGAAACAAAAACTGGCACTAAGTTCAACAACTTTGCTGTCAGGACCAATTAAAAAATGGTGTGTAACTTATACAGTAACCCTACCTGCCATCTGAGTTTTTGGACATTTAATTTAAAGTTTTTGCCTTTATAATAAATGACTTGATGGCAATTTAATTTCCTTGGCCCTCAAACACAAAAGGAAAATCTATGCCCAATATTCTCTGAGCAAAGCTGCTAAATATGAACAAATAAACCAACAGAATGACAAGATGACACTACCTCCTTGGTGAATGTAATGGGGTATTGCGGACCAAAAAATACAGAATACATTTGATCAGGTTAATTTTCCCAATGTGTCATAGTGTGAGCCCAATAGAGTAGAGAGCGTTATGAGAAGACATCTTAAAGATAAATGGCATGGTGCACGAGACTCTGACAGTAGGGAACGATTGTAAGCAAAAGGCATTAGCTTCAGTGACCTTATGTGACAGGATGTGGCATCCCCATGTGAACGTATGTGAAAAGGTGCCTTGGGTTTTCCTACACCAAGTCAAAGCCACACATCTAAAATTATGCCGGGCTGTGGGTATTAACTTCCTCATTCAGCTCCCAACCACTGCATTTACCTCCCTGAAGTGTCACTCCACTTGATTCATTGATTCAGCCCTGCAGGCAAGACACGAGCGGGTCGCTGCCAGAAAGAAGCACTGGCTGAAGGATAGGGACATGATTGTACCTAAGAAGGAGAAATTATAGCCTGTTATACAATTTGCAGACAGTGGTAGCCTCAAGGTCTGAAGAGTGCTGTTCGGACTCAGTGGTCAGTGGCTTAAATTTCTGAATGGTGACACTTTAGTTACGGTCAACAGCGACTTCTGAGAAAAGCTCTCAGAGGAACACTTCATCAGGTTCAGTGGCAAATACACTCTATCTTCGGGCCATGTGGCGATGTGTGATTTTGTATCAAGTGTTAAAAGTAAAGGAGAGTTTGATTCACAATGGATTGAAAAGCTACTGTTCTTTGTGTTGTTCTGTTTTACCTGCCTCAGGATTACAGATGAAAATTAGCAACTATGCTACAATCTGGCTACAGTCTGTACTCATTTATATAATTGTTCATTAATGTGCACTGTCCCAAGTAAATAAATCAATACATTTTTCATAAGCATTATGCTTGTTTTACATACAGGTCAGCTGCACACTGCTTCATTTCTCTGATTGGTTACTCTGCCTGTGATTATTCCGCCTTTAGAAATAAAAGTCAAAGATTAGTTATCAGTCTGGCTGGCCAAAAACTCTATACTTCAGACATGTTACAAAGTGTACAGTTCCACTAGCAGCATTGGTCTGTTCCCAACACTTACTGTAAGTGCAAGCTAACCCACTTAATTTTTTATTTATCTGTTAATCTTTTACATAACAGAAGTTTGTTTGACACCTACTCAGTAGATTCAGTTCATATGGTGAATACTTTTTTTTTTTTTTTTGTATGGCCTGTTTCTCACTGTGCTCTGTAGGATAATCCAACACCTACTTAAAACCACAGTAACACTCCTGTTGAGGCACTGCATCGATACTTAGTAAAACAATAGCACAGTGGCTAAAAGGCAGAGGAAACTATATGGCTGTAAGGAGGAGAAAACAAGAGTCAAGCCAAGCAAAGGGTCACAAAATAGTCAACTTGTGAGTTTTTACAATAGGCTCTGTGTTTCCCTGTCTCTCCCCCTCCCCTTGTGTGTCTCTGTGTGTTCCTTCTTGCCTGTCTGTCTGCCTACTTCAATTCAATTCAATTCAGTTTTATTTATATAGCCCAGTATCACAACAACAGCCTCGAAGGCCTTCACAAACAGTTAATCAAATATAAACCCACAATCAGATATAACACACAATCAACACAAACAATAACTACACTAAACTAAAAAGACCCAGGTCATCTCTGTCCTTAGGCCCTCTTTCTCGGTAAGGAAAAACTAAAAACTAAAAAAAAAAAAAACAGCTGTGGGGAAAAAAAGAAGAAACCTTATGGAGACCATATTGAAGGAGAGATCCTCTCCCAGGACAGACAGGCAAAATGTGTCTAGGACTGTTAGTTCATGTTCAGGTCTGTAAGAATGCAGCAGGGGGGGCTCATCCAGACATCCAGACACAGGACAAGTTTTTCAGCATCACTTTTAGATAAAACATTTCTGATTCTGGCTATGTTGTGCGAGTGAAAAGATCGAAAGTACTTACCTGCCTCTCATCTGGTCCAACACTACCTGCCACCTCTGGTTGCAAATCTTTCTAATAAACCAGTTCTAACTGCTTACTTGTTGTGTCCTGCTTTTGGGCCCACTAGAAAACTGTGACAAATAGTGTTTTACTTACAAATGTAGAGAGAGTGCTGTAGAGAAAAATGTGACCAAAACCTAGAAAATGAACAGTCACAGTCCCGGGGAAGAGATGAATACTTTCCTCAACCCCATTTTACCCAGTGACATCTCACTACCATTTGTGCTATACTGTGCTTTGTTTTAGTGTCAATTCTGAAAGTTGTGGGATCGCTCTTCATTTTTTTTTTTTTTTTTTTTCTGGAACAAATTAGGAGACAAAGCAGAACACATATTCTACTGGATTTTGCTATGGTTTGAGAACTGTTTGACCCTCTTCCAGCTGCTCTAAAAGTATAAAATCACCTGTTAATTACATAGCTAACACTGGGGGGACTTATCACCCGGTCAAGGGATTGAACCGACAACCTGCTTGCTTTAAATCAGAGGAGGAAACCATTATTAACTGTTAATGTGATATGATTGCTAAATGTTTATTTCTCACATTTACATTAATTACATAAGTTAATGTACCAGTGAATTATATTTAAGAGCAATTATAAAACAAGTCAAATGATATGGAAATGCCAAACAGTTGACGAGAAAAGAAATCCAGTGGAGACGTTTATAGTCAAATTCTGATATGTTGCTTACATAACTAATGACAGTGACTGTGGAGCTGAGTGTAGGCACCACTGTCTCATTCTGTATTAATTTCTATAAATTTTTAATGAGCTGTGACAGACAAAACTCACAACAAATTGAAAAACAACAGATGGAACACAACCAGACAACCAGAAGACTGTCACTTTATCACACCATGAGCCTGGGAGCATCTACAGGCACCTTAATTACAATGTCACCAAAGTGCAAGAGGTTGAGAAAGTAAAGGGACATCATTCATTTTTGTGCATGTTAAAGGGGCATTATTATGCTATTTCAGGCATTTTGAAATATTGGACACCTTGGCATTTGTATTTCACCTTTTATATCTTAAAATAATATGTATATGTATGGAAAACTTTTTATAGGGAGCTAATACTTTGACTTTGCAGAAAACGCTTGGATTAGGTGCCTGCCGCCCAATGCTGGCAATGGTGGGGAATGGACAGAGCATAAAACAGCTATTTAGCAGCATGACACTTGAAGATAATTGAGTTGACTGCTTCAAAGTGACAGCAATTTAAACACTGAAATGATCAGAATGAGTCTGGTGACAGTGTGTGGGCTTTATGCCAGATTTACGCTGAATGCTTTGCGTGTGTGGCAGTTCTCCAACCAGAGCCAGCTGGGGAGACAACAAGTTCACAGGAGAGTAGGGAGTTCACTCTGGAAATAATGAGTTCACGCTGGAAGTAATGAGTTCACGCGATAAACATGCATGTAGAGAGCTGCTTGTAAAAAGCCATGTGTGCCTGTGACCACAGTCTCCTGTTCATTTGGAGATTATTTTGAGATTTAACCACAGTTGAAGCACAAAAGTCACAGAAATATATACTTCAACCCTGGGTAAAGACATTATGTATATAAATGCAGTCTTTTTACTCACGTTTAAAGGTGTCCTGTCTCATTTGTGACTGTGTGCCCCCAGTTTAGACGCAATGTTTATTGCGATGTGAGCGAGAGGCTGCTCAAGCGTTTTTATTTTGAAATTTACCAAATTCTCTTCACTGGTCCTGGGTCTGACTTCCTGTCTACCTTGATCGGCTCTGTTCAACTTTATGCATGACGGCTCCGGCATCTGATAAAAATAGACTCGATTCCTATTTCTGTCGGAGAGCCGGACATGGAGACGTACTGCAATGCAGCCGAGTGAACTCACGCATTGACTTGACTGGCTTTTTGTTGCGGAGGTTGTATGAGACACGGACATGTGATGGAACTGGGTGTCAGAAACATGCAGGAGCACTTCCTGTCATGAGCCCCAAGCATCTTTAGCTCTTGCTAAAGAGATGGCATCAACATACAGGATTACTCAAATGTGACTGAAACAATTACACTACTCTAGGGGTGTTTTTGAGGAGCAAACAACATTAAAACATGGTTACAAGCTCAAAAAAGTCAATTTAGAATAATAGGGGACCTTTTTGAAAGGTTTCAAAGAAATATAATAGCCGTCAATATATGCGTAGAGGCTATAGATAACACATCAAGGCGCACTGAACAGCTGGAGTCAGTGGTGTAGCTATTGTAAAACAAATACACATCTCTAACCTTCACATCTACCATGAACATAACATGACCGTCACATCCTGAATCCAAATGTCAAATTTAACCCTTCACCTTTTGTATATCAAAAAATGAAAAGGGTTGCCTAGTGGAATCTTTTTCAGAGCATAAAAGTTGAAAGAAATATAGCTGCCTGAAAAAAGAATTAACATTATATCCTTCTAATTGTGGTGGTCATCGTGGTCAAACTCAAATGGTAGTATCTCAAATTTCTCGTGATTGAGTTTTAATACCTACATACTGCCATTGGGTTTACAACCAAAGTTGGTAATTACTTGATAAAATTAGCAGACACTTGTAGACATGCTTACATTTGCTGTGAAATATTCCTACCGATCCTGAGTGTGGATACCGCCACAGGTTGTGGAAGGAATTATTAGCAAGGTGTGATGGAATGAGACAAATAATGTGTTAATAATGATTACAATGATTAACTGATGCAATAAATGCTGTTGTTTAAGGAGCTTTTTTTTATAATATGGAAAGCAGTTCATCTATTGGTGAGCTTATCAATGACAGTGATAATGATCATGGTCCCCTGTTATGCTAAAACAACTTTTCTGAGTTATTTATCCTGTCATTATATTGTTGCAGCTCAACTACCAGGGGTTGTATTTTGTTCATCATCCATGCATATTTGAGTAATCCTGAATGCTGAGGCACTGTCCCTCTCAAGAACCAAAAAGACTCGGTCGCATGGCTCTATATAGAAACTCTGCCTTCCCCAGGACGCGCTCCTAAGTGTTTTGTAAAGAACATACACCAAACTCATTCTGATAATTTTAGAACAGCACTCGTTTATCTGTTTCATGTTGATAATAGCCATGCTACTCAGCCATTTTATCAAGCTCTGTCCAGTCCCTGTTCAGTCCAAGCAGTCAGAGATTGTCCTCTGAGGTCTGAACTCAAACCCTTCCTACTTTTTTCACATGTGAACTCAAAAGAGAAGATCAAGTGGCAGTAGTGTCTTTAAATAGCTTTAAGAGAAAGGCCTTAATTCTGGGGACATTGACTGCAGCAGATCTGATGCAAACTACAGCATTTTCAAGGGACTGGAAGCTGCCGTTGAAGTGGGCAAGGCCAGCAGGGCCTTCAAGTGACAGGCACTTAATCCAAGCAATTGAATCTAAATCCAAACGTTGAAAGCAACAGCTCCCCATAAGGTGTTTTCCCTACATATACATTATTTTAAGCTAAAGCATGACATGTAGATGCAAATATGTCCACCTTTCTTTCAAAAAGCTTGAAAAAAGCTTGGCAGGATAGACTGTCCTATTTGCTTTTCGCTAGCAATACAGTCTGGTTCCCCTCTTGGGGCAGAGCATTTCTCTAGTTTGATTTGGAATTGGCCTATCACAGCAGTTTTTTTCTTTGTCACCTGTTGGTTCTGCTGAAGTCCTGTTGCTCAGTCCTCTGTGCATATTCTTCTTTGTCTTGTTGCCATTCTAAGAACAATTATATATAGATTGATACAGTTATATAACTGTATCATATTCAAGATACAGTTATATAATTAATATGTGCCTAAAGTGCAGACTTTCAGCTGTATTTTGAGAGTATTCATGTCCAGATCAGAAAAAAATAGTTTAGGAATTACAGCTCTTTAAAATGTAGCTGCTTCTTTGAGTTTCTTTGAGCTTCTGAGTGGCGTACGCCTCAGCCTTGTTTTGGGCGTAAGCAAGCTTTATAAATGAGGCCCCAGACCTTTTACCTGCTCAGTTTATGATGGATTATTGAAGGAAATAGCTCATGTAGCTCAAACAATAGCTTTCGAAGCAACTGTCCAAATATTTTTGGGCCCCTGAAAAAGAGGCAGATACATATTAAGCCCATATGAATTATATAACTGTATTAGGAAGACGTTTTGGTATAAAGAATAAAATAACAAAACTTAATAACAAAACATGTTTGTTTGGGTCAGTAGTGCGCTGCTTATGTCCCGCCCTTTGTTTCTCTGATTGGTCACTCCACATGTCATTGTTTTGCCACAGAAACAAAACTTTAGCAAAGAGGTACAAGACTAACTTCTTTGTATAGAATAGGAAAAGAGTTTGTCTGGCAGGCCAGGTTAGAAAAAAGCATAATATGGGCCCTTTAACATGGAAATTAAAACTATGGTTATATAGACCTTTTAGATCAAAGTAATGGTCCCTTCAAATCTCTAAAGCCTTAAAGGCATATTTTGTTCTAGGCAAATACACAGTTATTTTGAGAAAATAGCACTATAGGCACATTTTTACTCACTTTGTTCCATTTTGTTCCCCATGTGCAAATTTCACATTCAGGTTAATAAATGAATGTCATTTAACCAAAGATTATAACATATTATGTAAAAAGTGCTCACGTTTTGAATAGAAGTGCTTTTCTTTCTACTGATTTGCTATTCCCATACTTGAAATCCCACAATTTGGTTTCTTTCACCTGCCCCATATTCTACGGCGCAATGACAGCTGGTTTTTAACAAGCTGCTGTTTTGAAGCACTCGACCAAATTGCTGTGAAGTAATCAAAGTGAATAAGACTGAAGAGACGATTCAATCTATAACCTGCTTTATAGCTTCCCACCTTTTAATCTGTCTTTAGAGCTTGGCTGCCTTGGGCTAAAATTCACGACTTTTTGATGCAAATTGAGATTCCCAGCAGGTCGTTCGGCTCCGGCAGCACCACGTGGCTCCTATAGCCCTTGAACTGGCATCACATCACTTCTGATTTCTGCATATAATTGCTACGTTGTAGTATTTTATCCTCGCCATTTGGCAATCTCATAATGCCCTGACTTTTAAAAACCCATAATTCGGATGAGAGATTGAGTGACTCGCAGCCAAGCTGAACTGTTTTTTTTTTTTTTTTTTTTCTCTCCAATGGCCTTTTGAAATTCAGCCAAGCAAAATCTCAGTTAATTAGAAGTGAACAAAAACGAAAGGGTGAGACGAAGGAACAGAAAAAAAACAAAACAAAAAAAACAAAAAAAACAAAACAATGACCTGTAGTGGTCAGGGGAGGAACAGAGCACAAATGGCACACATTTTGATGTTAAAAATGACGTGTTCAGAAGTTAAGAGATATTGTGCCATTGCTTTAAATAGACAAACTTTTGCTTGAATTCTGAATGTGAAGAAGTAAAAATGTGTGGTAAACTGTCTGTCACCCTTTGAATCTTTGATTCATTCCTTTTCATTTCAAAGTCCTTTAAAAATCCTGAATTGTAACCAATAAAAACTCAAATACTTCTGCATTTATTATTCAGAAAATATTTTGGCACCTAGATATTGGTTGAGTGAGAGAATGTGCAATGCATTGTTGAAAGTTTGTGTCAATTTAAAAAAAACAAAAAAACAACATATCTCCCCCGGAGCCAAGACATGGGTGATGGCTGAGAACAGGAAGGTAGGGTAGTTGTAGCTGCTGAAACCTTATAGAGTAAGATAGTTCTGAGGTGGTAATGAGGTGAAGGAGACTGCGATTGTTTTGCTGCTGAGGTAGTGGTGGAGTATAGAAAAGAGATGGTTCAAATGCAGACCCACATTACATTATTGTTTAAGCTTGAGGTTTAGGTTTCTTGAGGTCTTTCTTTATTTGTAGGACTGGGTGCCGTTACATTTTTTTTCAAAACCAGTACTTAAGCTGTACCTAGTTTTCATTACCGGTACCTGAACAATACTTTTTGATATTTATGTTTTTTTTCATCTTCTATGACCATAACCATACAACTTTTTTTATTTTAACAAAACACTAAGCTGCAGGCATTAACAAGTAATTGTGTTATAAGTTAAGAGTTTGTTTGTATTTGCAGTTAGCAATAGTCAGATGCAGAGTGAGTGCTCTTTCAATAGCTGATCTTTGACGTCTTTTTCTGATTTAAACAAAACAACTGCTGGTGTTCATGCCAAAGTCATTCACTAAAAGCCACAGAGACAGTGAGATTCTGTAGCCTGTGTCTTTTTTGAGATTATAGACAAACTGTGGCCATAGTCAGAGACAAGAGCGCTACATGTGCAGTAAAGGGCACGCTCATGGCTATGCATTGTGACAGATATAGACGTTCCCTTTATTTTTACTTCTGCCTCGAGCAGCGGGTTAGCGTTTTTGAGTAAATAAACTTTCTTGTGTAGATCTTCAGGTCTGTCCCCTGTGCTCTGAAGCTACATGATGTCCTGTCTCTGTCACAACCGATGCTTAAGTTGAAAACGCAGCTCAAAACATGGAGCTGTAGGTGATGTGGCTGCCGTGTAGCTTTCTGTAGCACTGTTTCTGGACCTGCCAGGTATCAAAACTTGGTACCGAAAGAAAATAATTGTTACGATACCACTAGGTACCAGAGCTTTTCAGTCGGTACCACAAAGGTATCATTTGGTACCCAGCCCTATTTATTTGTCTTCCTAGGGGGAAATTTGTCTTAGAGCAAGGGCCAGCTGCATACTTGAATACAAACATCAAGAACACAATTTAGACAACACAACAGATAGTACACCCATGTGCAATATGAACAATGAATTTACAGCATGACATATGTACTGACACTCATGTCTATTTCATTAATTAGCTTAACTGACTGAGAGACAAATGAGTTTTGGTATCTATTATGGCTACACAGAGTTATCCTATATGTCCTGCCAGACTGCAGTAGCTCATAGGTTGATAGACTGATATGACTACTAGGCAAGGCAAGGCAAGTTTATTTGTGTAGCACAATTCATATACAGATTAATTCAAAGTGCTTTACAGAAAGAAAAGAAAAGGTTTAAGTCTGGACTTAAACATTGTAAGAGTAGAGGTCTGTCTAACATCGTCAGGAAGACTGTTGCAGAGTTTAGCTGCATTAAACTGAAACGCTGCTTCACCGAGTTTAGTCCTGACTCTGGGCACCAGCAGAAGACCTGTCCCTGAGGTTCTCAGAGTCCGAGATGGTTCGTATAAGACCAGCAGGTCAGAGATGTACTTTGGTGTTAAGCCATGGAGAGACTTGTACACAAGCAGAGCTGTTTTAAAGTCTATTCTCTGAGCAACAGGAAGCCAGTGCAGAGACCTGAGGACAGGACTAATATGGTCATACTTCCTGGTTTTAGTCAGGACCCAAGCAGCAGCGTTTTGGATGTACTGCAGCTGTTTTACAGCTTGCTTAGTGAGTCCAGTGAGCAGACCATTACAGTAGTCTAACCTGCTGGAGATAAACGCATGAATAAGTCTCTCTAGGTCTGGTTTAGACAGTATACCTTTGATTCTGGCAATGTTTTTGAGATGGTAAAGTGCTGATTATGTTATAGATTTAATGTGATTGTTGAAGTTCAACTCTGAGTCCAGGATTACCCCTAGGTTGCTAACCTGATTGTAGGTTTTAGTGAAAGAGACTCAAGGTGACTACAGATACCTTCTCTTTGTTTCTGTGGGCCAAAGATGATTATTTCAGTCTTGTTTGTGTTTAGCTGGAGAAAGTTGTTTCTCATCCACACATTCATCTGTTGGATGCAGTGACAGAGTGAATCTACAGGTCCATATTCACCTGCTGTCAGTGAGATGTAACTCTGAGTGTCATCTGCATAATTGTGGTAGGATATATTATTGCTGATTATTATTTGGCCTAAAGGGAGCATGTAAAGATTGAACAAAAGGGGTCCCAAAATGGACCCCTGGAGCACCCTACAGGTCAGGGCCATTTGGTCTGAGACACAGTTACCAATTTCAACAAAGTACTTCCTGTCTTCAAGATAGGACTCACACCATTCAAGGGCAGTACCCGAAATGCCTACCCAGTCCTCTAGTCTTTGTAAAAGGATCACACGGTCAACTGTATCAAAAGCAGCACTCAGATCCAGCAGAACTAAGACCAAGACTTTGCCTGTATCGGTGTTCAGGCAGGATGTCATTAGTCACCTTGATAAGAGCAATCTCAGTGCTGTGATGGGGCCTAAAACCTGACTGAAAATCATCAAAGCAGAAGAAAGTGAGTAAGTTGTTGGCATACAACTTTCTCAAGGACTTTACCTAAAATTGGCAGGTTTGATATGGGCCGATAGTTGTTCAGTACTGTGGCATCAAGACTGCTCTTCTTGAGGAGAGGCTTGATGGCAGCAGTTTTCAAGGCCCTTGGAAATGTCCCCGACTGCAGTGAGATGTTAACTAAATGAGAAAGTTGGGGTAAACTATTTTTGTCAGTACCCTTTTCCCTAGTTGTAAATCTTGACTTCTTACCACTCGATGTCAGAGGGAGCGTCTCATGAAGTCCTTTCTCTGATTCTAGAGCAAAAATCCTAGCATGTTGATTTCATGAAGGTAAATCCGGCGGAGAGAATTTATTATATTTTCCACTGACATGTTGAAAAATGTTTCCCAGACAGTAGTCACTCAGCTCATCTAATAAGTTTTTCAGTAAAAAAAAAAAAAAAAAAAAAAAAAAAAAAAAAAAAAATATATATATATATATATAAAAACTTTTGGGCTAACTAGAAGACTACATTTTACCACTGATAATCTGAAATTACTGGATATATCAAAATTATATAATATATATACAATATAATTATATTAAAATCAACATGGCAGGTTCACAATTGAGTGCCTTTGCCAGTGATACATGTGGTGGCAAGCTGATGGATAAGGAACCAGCTAAGACCAGACAGAAGCCTAATTTTGACAACCACATCATTAGAAAAGGTAGTATATGTCATAGTTTGTAAAAACAACAAAAAACAGACAAAACAAACAAAAAACAATAAACAGAACAGCAGTGGTGGAATGTAATGAATTAAAAGTATTTTGTTACTTAAATTTTACTAGGGGTACTTTTACTTTGACTTCACTACATTTTAGAGCAAGTATCTGTACTTTTTACTGCATTACATTTATGATTTGGCTTAAAGTACAAAGTATTTAGAGTTTTGGTTTAAAATCATGTGTTTTTGTCATGGCCTCATTGTAGACACACAGTACTTTAATGTTAAAGATGCAGTAAAGTAGTACTCCTTTAGAAACATCAGAGTAATAAAGACAGAAGACCTCCCCAACAGGTTCAGTCTCTTTTTTTGCACCAGTTTCTAATTTCATTAGTAATCATAATTTTTCAGGATAATCTCTCAGAATCTCTCTCAAGGTGATACTTTTACTTTTACTTGAGTAAACCTTTGCTCCTTTATCTGTACTTTTACTGAAACAAAGAAATTGAGTACTTCTTCCACCACTGTTCCTTCCTTGGACCATTTTTGATAGATACTGACCACTGCAGACCGGTAACACCCCAGAAGAGCTGCAGTTTTGGAGATGCTCTGACCTAGTCTTCTAACCATAACAATTTGTCCCTTTTTTAAACTTCCTCCAAGCCTTACTCTTGACCATCTTCCCTGCTTCTTAAACATCAACTTTGAGGACAAAATGTTAACTTCCTGTCGTATATATCCCACCATCTAACTGGGGCCATGAGGTTATCTGTGTTATTCACTCCAAATTATGCCGACAGAACTCTCCTTTCATATCCGCATGCATTTTACACTGGTTTGCAGTGTTGCCAAATTCAGCTGCTTTCTGCCCAGTAGGGGCTTATTTTGAACACGTTGAGCTGGAAAAAATAGCATTGGGCTGGTTTATAAAGTTTGGGCACCGGTTTACAACATTTGGCAGGTTTTTAGAAAATATTTTGTAGAAAATGCCAACATACGATTTGTAACTTTATGGCAAACAAAATGTAATTATACATTTCAATAAAGTGATGTGTCCTCCCACTCATGTCATCACTTCATTTGTTTTAAAATGCCTGATTCATGTGTTTGGTTGCTCACATTTCAAGTTGGTAGGTATTTACTTTTTTGTGGTTCTATGATGCCCTGACCAGGAAGGCTTTGGCCATCTGCACTCTTTGTCAGGAATCTGTTTGTGTTACTTTTAGTGCTGCTGTTAAGTTTTGTGTTCTTTCTTAAGTATAAGAGTTTTAACATTTAGAGTCGTTGTGATTTGGGCTGTTTTTTTATTGTGTTGGGTGGGTTTTAAGTTCTGTTTGGGATGGAAACTGTCAGTGAGATCTGGTAAACCTGCTAGCACTTGTGGATGCATTAAAAATGCACAATAAACAATAAAATGCAACTGTACTGTGAACATATACCAATAGAAAATGCACATAACATAATTTTAGATTTTTTTTGTTTGTTTTTTAGTAGTACTAATTTTGTAATACATGTAATCCATTTACAGCTTATTTTATGTTATTGTATTTTATACTGCATGTTTATTATTATATGTTTCTTGTTTTATGTTTGCACTAAATGGCCAAAGCAAATTCCTAATATTGTGAAGCCTGTCACTTACAATGGCAATAAACACAATTCTGATTCTGTAGTAGTAATAATAGTAGTAGTTGCAGTAATAGCAGTAGCCGTCACTGTGGAATTGCAACTTCTTGCAAAAAAAAAAAAAAAAAAAAAGAATTGCGATGCCCCTTTAGAAAAGTGTTCAGGCCACCAAAGTTTAATGGTGTATAATCTGGCTCACATGTTTGGCACTAGACATCATTACCTGGCCATTTTATTTTAGAGAAACATGAATTTATATCAAATTTTAGTTTACAGGACTCGTAAAATAACTAGCCTCACGTGCTGGGAATGTGAAAAGCCTGTACAAGAGCTTCATTACTTGGAGTGGTTCGGAAGAGCGCTCCCTCACCTCTGTCTCTCACACATGGAGGAGCACGCTCACGGTGACCTCATCCACAAGGTAACTACAACAGCAGGAGAGACACATCTGAAGGTATTATTTAGGCTGCACCTGTTTGCTCCATTTACCATTGTTCAGAAAGTAGCCTGTTGTTTGCAGGCAAGCTAAAGAAAAGCTAAGTGGCTAACAGCCTAAAGTTTATCTAAAGTTTCAGCGGCCCTTTCCTCAGAGCATTTCCATGGACATCAGTGTCCTCATTGTGGATGTGTGTTTCCTCTCTGATATTTTTACAAGACTTATATTAGGCCCATTATATATTACTGAGGTGTGGATTTATAATAAGCTGCTTCTCTATGCATTGCTTGCTACTGTAGTGTATCTGTTTTTGGAGGAAAGTAGAAAGATGTTAATAAAAGACACTAACAAATTATTTTATTTATTTATTTATTTTGTTAATTTGATCCTATGTCATTGTTGTAATATCTACTTTTTTATTCAATTTCTGTTAATAAGAAATGTACAACAATTTAAGTTTGATAAGGAGACACAAATAGGCTATGTAAAAAATAAATAATTTTGGTCATAATTATGCTAAGTCTGCAAATAAAATTGGAAAAAAAATCGTAATCGTGAACATAAAATCGTGAATCGAATCAAATCGTGACTTCAGTGCATTGTTACATCCCTAATTCTTACCAGTTTTTGGAGTACTGTTACTCAAGTGGGTAATACTGAAAAGATTAGGGATAAAAGTAGGTCCCAGCACCAGATCAGAGAACCACTACTTTAAATAAACAGAAGAAACTACACATACTTATTGTCCGATCATGATGTTGACTTGAGCAGAGTCCGTGATCTTCAGTTCCTCCATCACTTTCAGCCATTGCTCAGCGCAGTACAGCATGAACAGCAACACTGTCATTGCGCTCTCGCTTCCTACAAACAGCACAAACAATGGTATAATATCAGAATTCATCAAATAAATCAAATACTCCAACAGTTTTTGTGTTGTGTGGTTTACCTTGAAATTACAATGCTGGTGTGCAACTGGAGCAGAGCCATAAGCGATAGAGAGCTCTGCTACTGTATACAGCATTTGTCCATTGCTGCAGATAAGAATAAAAATACATTATGCAGATTATAATCACTTAAAGCACTTTGAATTTCTCTGTGTATAAATTGTGCTATACAAATAAACTCGCCTTGCCTTGCCATAATCAGACAAAAGTAATAGTGCTTTAAGATATTTGTTTAGCGTCTACTTACACTACACCAACTGGTCGCAGCATAGATGTAGGGATGACTAGGTTATCCATTCATTTAGAGGAGAAAGCAAAAAGTTTATTTTTACTGTTTTTGCTAGTGTTGGTTAGTTTTATTGGTTTGTGTCTCAAAACGTGACATTTGTGCATCCAGGAGTGTTATAAACAGGGCTTTACATTAACACTAGCCAACCTGCCAAATTGGTAGATTTGGTAGACTGGTAGATTTACATTCTGGCTAATAACATATTTAGTCTCACTCGCCACTTTTGCTGGTTGGATGTTATGTATGTGTCTTAACTTTAGAGGTCCTCAGCTGTGTTTGAATTTACACCTAATTTAGTATAAATTCATCATGATGCAAACATATACATTGTATTCTGCCTAAGTAAACCTGTTTTTGAAATATTTGACAAATTACAATCTATACATAAGCTTTATGTTAAGCCTATTGTATGCTATAAAATAAATACAAAACATTTAAACTAATCACATTCTCGTCAGTAAAAACACTAAATGGCTTCTAACCTTTGAAAAGGACTTGCCACAGTGCCCAGTGAGCAAAAATGTTAATGTCAAGCCCAGGTTAGAAGACATTCTGTACCACTGCAAGGTACAACCAACGATATTATAACACCAGCCACAAGAGGTCAGTAGTGGAAAAAAAAAAAAAAAAAAAATCCCTATTTCAAATCCAGGTCTGTTCTAAAGTACTGTGCAAAAAACAAATTCATAAGAAAGGCTAAGAACAAAAACAAAGGTGTATCAAAGATCTGGACTCAAACTCAAAGGTCTTCTTGTTCAAGGGTCAAATCTGTTTCTGATGATACACAAAACACTTACAGCATGAGTGTTCAAACTATTTAACCCTTGGGCTGCCTTTGCTATTGGCCCAAAATGCAACAGGCATTCTTCTAACTGCAAGATGTGCCAGAGACTCTGTGTGGTGGACTGGGCATTTAGGAAGAAAAATGGAAATTAGGGGTTGATTGTGCCAAGCCTATTTTAGTCACACTGCCTGTATGTGCTGGTCCAAAGCCACGGGGTTGTATCTTTGTTAATGTATCCATGTGAATCCACTGTATCTTTCAATGTGTGGCCCTCAATACTTACATAATATCACAGAATGGTGAAGAATACTTATCATATGTCCTTTCAGTAGGCATATCTTTGGTCTCTGTATCTCAAAATGGTAAATGGTAATCACTTTAATTCTATTGTGCCTATAATTTCCAATATACAATGCAAGATACAGTATTTATAAACAATATCTTACCAACTGATGAACTCCACAGTAGCAAGGACCGCGATCTCTGGAACAGGCATTTGCTGTTAAGGGCTCATAATTTGGATAGAGCTGTTTGCTCAATGGCTCATTGTAAGCTGGTAGAGTGCTGGTCGAATGCTTTCTGTTCTCCGGCTGTTAACATAATTTCTGTATGTACACACTAGATTAAAGTATGCATGTCAGCCTATTATGTAAACATGGCATTTTTAGCCATTCATCCTCAGAGTAAAGCGATAGACAAAAAAAAAAAAAAAAAAAGCAGAACTGCAAAGTACAGTGTAAGCATATGGAAATGTGATTTTCATTATATTAATTTGCATAATGATTAGCTGATGCTGTCTGGCTCCCCATATGTCTGTCTCAGAACTGGCCATCAATATATACTTTATATCTATTTACCACAATTTTCTCACAGGGACTTTCTACTTTTCCATTTTTTTCTGGTAAAGATTATTGGGGCGGCAGTAGAAATAATTAATGAGATCTTTGATAGTGTTTTGAGTGTGCAGTCAGGCTGGCCTCAGTGCTCGAGGAGTATTTTTTGAGAGGGGGAAAAGCCTGAATCCATCAAAAGAGAAGGATCTTAAAAATAGTGCCACTGCTGACATGGAAGAGTGAGTGCATATAATATCTCACAGTACTGTTGCATGAATGGAGATTGATTTATTTTGAAGCGCTGCGGTGTTCAGGAATTTGGATGCTACTAAATAGGTCAAGCTCCAGTTTCAGTGTTAAGGGTAACTTTACACGACAGGGAAGTGAGGCCTAGAGAATAGTTTTATATTAGTTTTATTAGCTGCTAGCGGCGTGACAAGATCTCGTGCCATAAGATCTTTCAAGATCAAAATGTGGGGTGTGCACCTTTGTTTCCCTATTTCTATTGACCCGGGGAGGTACAGTAGGTGCTGGGGAACATGGGTACCCCCAAATTTGTGAAAGAACCTATGTACCCCAGTTTCTATGGACTGGGGAACATAGGTACCCCAGATTTGTGAAAGTATCAATGTTGGGTCCATAGAAACCAGGGAGGATAAGTACTGGAGAATATAGGTACTTGAGCATTCTGGTAGGTACTGATGTGCCCTTATGCATCATTTACACCAAATGCAGTGTGTGTACAGTATGTCTCCCACAAAGTGTTTTGAAGGACTCTAATTTGCACTGTGTGCATTGTGTGTGAGACACATGTCTGACCAGAGCCAGCTGGGGAGACCACGAGTTCACAGGAGAGTACCGAGTTTATGCTGGAAGTCCTGAGTTCACCCGATAACAACCGTGTATGCAGAGAGCTCCATGAAAAGCCACGTTTGCCTGTCCGACCACAATCTCCCATGGTATTAGATATTATTTCTGACTTTTGTGCTTTTACTGTGGATAAGCATGGTACGTATATAAATACTTTCTCTTTAAAAGTTATTTGTTTCATTAAGGCATGTTTAAGTAATCCTGTTTTTGAGACTGTCCTCTTCTTAAGAGCTGAAAACGCTCTATCTCGCCGCTCTACACAGACATGTGAAACCATGAAGTTCTCCTGCGCATTTCTAAAGCCCATACACCTATCACTGGACTCGTTCTGACAATTTCAGAGCTTAAATTGACGCCACTACAAAGCATTCGACACTACACTATATTTCCAAAAAAATATTCACTCACCCACCCACCCAAATAACTGAATTTGGATTATGGTGTGGGGTTGGTCCCTTAGTTTCAGTAAATGGAACTCTGAATGCTTCAGAATACCAAGAGCTTTTGGACAAACAACAGTGTCTGATGTTGGACGAGAATGTCAGACACGTAGATGTCTGATGTAGATAGATGCAAAGGGTGGGTTGACGTCATATTAAACCCTATGGATTAAGAATGGGATGCCACTTAAGTTCATATGTGTGTAAATAGTAAATGGTCACATTTATATAGCGCTTTTCTACCTTCATGGGTACTCAAAGCGCTTTACATCAAGGAACAGTTCACCCATTCACACTCACATTCATACACCAGTGTGCGCAGACACCGGAGGCAAGGTGGGTTAAGTGTCTTGCCCAAGGACACAACTGACAGTATGCAACAGTGGGAGTGGGGTTTGAACCACCAACCTTCTGGTTATTGGACAAGTGGCTCTACCAACTGAGCTACTGCCTGCCAAGGCAAGTGAGCTAATACTTTTGGAAATAGAGTGTATCTGTTAGCATCATGTTGTAAATGGCTATGCTGTAATGGTCATATTATGCTCTGTCCATTCCCCACTGTTGCCAACAGGGTGCGACAGACACCTAATCAATGTGTTCTCTGCAAATTGAATCAAGGCGTTCAAGTGGATGAAGGTAGCGTTGGTAACCTAGTATTAGGAGCAGCCTATCCTGCAGAGGGTGTGAATGCTGTGTGGTTTGTTTGGCGAGAGTGAGAAAGTTTGTTCGTTGTTGCTCTTGAGCTGTTCATGGCTAACACACTGTACTAAAATTGAGATTCACCAGCATCAGGAAAAGGGGTATAAGCTACAGGCCAAATTATATGTTATGGCATGTTTAATAGATTTTGTATATAAAGTGAGACGTAACATCACAGCACACAAGGACATTGATGGATGAAAGTAAAAGCCACAAGTTAAAGAAGAAAGAAAAGTCTGGAGGTGCTCTTGTGGTTTAGATAGATCACATTTAGCTGTTTCTGAGGCAAATGTAAACGCAGCCTTTATTGTGTGATGTATTAGCAGAGTCTAAATTCACGCACAGAGCACTTGTTCAGGGCTTTCAAGGCTGTGATAAGATTGAAGAGACAGACCCCGCCTTCCATTCGCTTTTGTTTTACCTCCTTTTCTGCACTGACACGAGTTCGTCAAATTAAAGCGGTGAATAAAGCAGCATGGTGCTTTCAAAGGCTGCTTTTCATGTCTGTGATTTGAATAGACAAGCTGTTTCTTGGGAATCGAAGCAGCTCAAGAGTCAAAGTCTTTCTTTAACTAAAATGGAAGTGTTAGTTTAGGCTTGAAGGGAATGAATTGTCAGAGTGACTGTTCGAGTATATTCCTCTGAATCTCATCAAAGACCTGACGCTGTTGGGCTTTTTATATGATAGAAAAGATGACTTCTGTTATGATTACATTATGAAGTGCACTTATCAAAGTTTTATCTGATATATCAAGCAAATATGCAAGACAATATTGAAAAGCATCTGTATTCTACAGATCTGTATTCTGGATAGAGGTAAGATCTTAAGCCCGAGCCCGAGTCTGAACCGGGTAGGGACTAAAATGACAATCATTACGTTCGGGTCGGGCTGGGCTTCTCTCTCGCTGACTTTTTTAATAAATATATGTTTATAAAAATGTATACTAAAATGATGTGTGGATACTAAACTAAGGAATACTTGTTATAAATAAATAATTTGGTTAAAACAGAGAAGGCGCTGTAAGGTAATTGCTATATAACTACTACTAAACAGGAAGCGCAGAGCCAGGGCACGCTTTGCGCACGTGTCGTGAATGTAATCTTCCCTCCGCAAGTCCGCATCTATTTTGTTTAAGTCTCCCTGATATGGAGCAGCAAGAAGTCAAGGATAAACTTAAGACAGGGAACTGAAAAGGCAAACACGCACCGCCGGTAAGAGTGAGGCTGCAGTATTTCTCCGCGTAATTAAGCGAGTGCGCATCAAGATCTCTCTTTCACTCTCTTTGTCTGGCCTCTTATTCTGTGTTCCAGCGTTATTTCGTTGTGCAAATGCATTTATCATGATCATAAAAATATGTAGATTATTTTAACCTTAAGAAATCTTGCGTTTTTTTCTGCCAAAAATACTATGGGATAAATTGAAATTTCAGGTTTGCTTCGAGCTCGGGCCTGCAAATCAAGTTAATTGGTCGGGCTCGGGCTGGGTTGGGCTTTAATGCCCGCGGGCCTGGGTCGGGTCGGGCTGGATTTTTTAGGCCCGATCTTACCTCTAATTCTGGAAGTATATTGAAAGTCACAGTTCAGTTTAGAAATTTCTTGTGCTCTGTTACTGCACACTGGTGAGAAAAGTTCAGCAAATTCGCATTTCACATAGATATGTTCAAAAGAGCACAACAGTTACTGCCCTCTGCTGGTCTCTTCACCTGTTTCTTTATGGCACCAGTATAGTACCTATTAAAAAACATTTCTTTTAGTCAGACATTTTTAAGGTTATACAACATGCTGCTGTTCTAGAGGTGACCAAGATTAGTTTAAAAGTATGAATAAAAGCATAATATTGCTCCTTTAATAGATCAATAATGATAAATGAGTATATACTAAATTAAAATGGGGTGAGAATAAAGTTCATACTCTTACCCACTACAGTTTGGACAATGCCATAGCATTGTCCAATACAGTTCAGTACAATAAATATATAGGCTTAATAGTCTGTAGCTTTTCCAATAGTGTTAAGTCTATAAATGATAAGTTGCTGATAAAGGTGTAAAGTAAATTCACAGAACCATTTGATATCACGCCACAAATGAGCATATTGTTTAACAGAAGTGGCAAAGTCCATACTGCATAATGAGTTGGCCTAAACTGAGATTGGGTGCAAAGTAAATAGTTTTAGTATCCCATTCTCTTTTAGGAGAGGTACATTTGCTAAGTGTCCACAGGATTGTCTCTGGGATAATGCACCGCCGCGGGACACCTGAACTCAAGAACAACTTTCACCTTCAGCCAGCCGTTTAGGGGACGGCCATTTATCACTATCAGCATCGAGGAGGCTTCAACGCTCACTCACACATTACCCTAATTACAATTTTATGAGAGGTCATTCCTCTTACTCTGCCACTTAAAGAAGTGCACTGTAGACATGAAGGGGGCAAAACAAATCACATTTATTATCTCCGTTAACTGCCGAAACTCATGCCGCTTTGCATAGAGAGAGCTATTTAGACTGCCACAGTACACTGGAGTGGAGACACACTTCAGTTCATAATTTAGCACTAATTTATGGTTTATGTTAATGCTACACAGCCGTTAGTGCCATACATTACCAGATATGTTCAGCACAGATCAATGGCACATTATGAAGATTATCTGGCACCGCCTTGGTGACCACAGACAACACTGACTCAATCTTTTATGTTATGTTTGTACAGACTATTTTACTTGTGAAATGATTATACAATATGTATGTTTTTTCATGAGTCATTTCTTTTTTGGCTTTTGAGGCCAGACATTTTTTTCCCCCCGTCTGCTTCCTGGATACTAACACCACAGAATCAATAGCACGATGATTTGGGAATGCCTGTTACAAGTGGTGTGTTCAGCATGTTTCTGAACTGTCTTGCCCGAGAACAGAGTGGAAATTGAACCACCAACCCTCCACTTAGCAGGTGACCCGCTTCACTTCCTGCCGCCTTTTTGCGGCTGGCTTGCATCTTTTAAGTAGTGACCAAAATAAATAAATAAATAAATAAATAAAAAAAAAAGAGGAAAATACACCCCTTCTTTTGTGATTTCCACCTTTCATTGTGCATTGCATCTGTCTATTGTTTGTTTTGCTTTGGTTCCTCTTTTATGCTCTTTATAAAGCGTGTCTTGTGTAAATGTTGAAACAGCAAGCCTGTTTACTTTATTCATATCTAGAATCTGTTTGTTACAGATATTTTCACTGTAGTTGTGTGTGTAGTAACTGTGCATAAAATCTATTCAAGCGCCATCTGCCTGATATGGAGCTGCTAATATATACCAATGTCTGTTCAGAAGTAAGACTACAAGTCCCATAATTCCTTGCATAGTGCACACTGTAATCAGGAAAACAGAATGTACAACCTTGCAATGAATTCAGGACCAACATCTGACAAAAAAGTGTAATGAAATCTAAAATAGTCCAAGATGCATCACATGCGTGATGGGCCAATCAAAAGGTTGCGAAAGACGCTGTATACTAATAAGAATCACCATAAATAGTTTGTTTCCTAGGAATACTTTTAGTTCATGGATAGGGCAAAGTTTAAAAACAGTTTAGACACTTGTTTGAGGAGCTTTTGTTCATGGCACCAATTATGGTCATGTTACAAAGCTTGGTGGTTTTGTCTGACTAGAAATTATAGGTATCAACTTTTCAAATGAAAAAATTGATGATTCTTGGTTTGAACTTTCAGATATAAATTGATGCATATTAATATTGTCAAACAATAACTTAGTTTGACGCAACAACACTTACATGTCAAGTATGTGATTTATTTTTTTTTGTACTTCAATTAAAGGAAAACCATTACATCCCCTGAAAGTAGTAGTAATTAGAATTATATGTTAGGGAAAAAAAAGACCTAGTCCAAAAAGAGAGGTTCCCATTGGCTGTTTCATTAATGTCTGGTGGAGACAGTAAGAGAAATTGTCTATTCAACTAAGTCTGCTCATTAAGAGAAATAGTGCAAAAAAGAATCATATGAAAGAAGGAAAATTAAAGAAATGGGGCAGAAATAGGGGACAGTTTTAAACGGTCTAATGCTAAACTCAGCCATGTAAATTTAGGGGGTGAAGTTATATGTTATTTGATATTATTTGGATGTGGCAAATTCATCCAGTTTTACATTTTAATAAAATAAATCTGGAAAAGGCAGTTATGGTGGTGTTGTGGGTGGGTCAGGGTTGAGGATGGTTTGGACTGGGATGGAAAACATCAAATTAAGGATCAGTCCTTCAAATGAGGCATGGATTTTAGTTTAACAGTGGCAGCTTTATCGGTTTGTAATGTACCAAGGGAAAAAGTGACCTTTGACCCTGAGAGAATACACCAAAGCGGCCTTATGCTCTCTCTTTCATTCTGTACTTCATATATGCATTCACTTGTCATGAGGACACTAAAGGATGGCACATCTGTCAAATCTGCACATTACTGTGCGAATGGGCCTTGAGAAACTCACATGTGCATTTATCTTTGTAATGGACCCTTTATACACCCCACTGCTGCTGTGATGTCCATTTGTGTGTAACTGTCACATGGATTATGACTTTTGAAAAACAGAGCTTGCCTTCTCTTGACCTTTTTATATGGAATCATTTTATTTTACTTTCTAAACTATTTCTTCAGAGGTCAACACCAACTAACTCCATGTCCTCTGTAGGAAGACTGGACCTCCGGCTGAAATTTTAAATTCAAAACTTAAATCCAACCTTTAACTTAATGGACACTCTCCTTCAGAGGTGGAATCACAGCAAGCTGAACCCTTGGGTGAACATTCTGACATGCTCCACGGCAGTGTAGGCGCCTGTGTGCTCTAAAAACGACTGATTTGTGATAAATGCATGCGCACATGACTTTCTAGTAGGAAACTTTACAAAGTTTGGATACATGCAACAAGACTACTTCACATTGTAAGAAAGAGCTTGCAGATTTGAAATAAAGTTAATTTCTGTGTCATTTACTCACATCTACTCAAGAACCAATTGAACACATACACGTTATTTTGCAAGACAATGTCAAAAGTGAACTAAAAGTGAACTAAACTGTGTAAACTGTTTCACTATGTTTTTAATGATTTGAGATGTGCCTTCTTTACTACTATTACATCATTACGTGTGGTTTTCATTATGGTGTATAAGTATAATAGTGTGATGAACATGCATTGCATACTATTTGAAGTGCAGTAATATTAGTAACTTAGCACTAACTGATCCATGGACAATTCTGGCCAAACTGAGTATATGCCTCAGGGAACGCCCCTCACTTCACCAAAGATATACCCCCTTTTCTTTGTTCTGGGGCAGAGGGCAATTGTAAATGTCTTCTTAAGTGAAGCATCCAGGAGGTTGTCTCCTCAAAGCTTAATGCGTTGTGGGACTCCCATCCCCATGATGACAGGGTGCAGCTCCAAGCTCACCCACTTCTGACCTCTAACTTTTCTGCTCCTCGCTTTTTCTATGTTTAAGCCAAATGCTTTGATTTTTGGTTTAACAATTTTTATCCAGTTATTTTAATACTCATACCATTGCATCGTCAAGAATTTCTCGAACTTTGATGCCAGCCTATAGGCTTAGAAAAATCAATCCTTTTCTAGACGATGGAAAAGGATTCACCAAACTGGCGACTGACACACATTGAGCTTCCGTGGAGGACGCACTCAAGGACACACGGCATGACCTTTAGAAGAAACCCCAGCAGCACAAAGTGGAGACCAGACCGTCCTCTCAACTCTGCTCCATCACGAAAGCCAACCACTGTGTGACATTCAGAGTTTGGTATAAAAAATCTTATAAATGATTAGTTTATTATTTTTATACATTACACCCCATTTTTGGGGTGCACGGTGGCAGAGCGATTAGCGTTCTCGCCTCCCAGCAAGGAGGTCATGGGTTCGAGCCCTCGAGTCTGCATGTCCTCCCCGTGTTACCGTGGGTTCTCTCCGGGCACTCCGGCTTCCTCCCACCATCCAAAGACATGCATATGTTAGGTGAATTGGTGACTCTAAATTGCCCCTAGTGAATGAATGTGAGAGTGAATGGTTGTCTGTCTGTGTTCGTCTCTGTGTCAGCCCTGCGACAAGTTGGCCCCTGTCCAGGGTGTACCCCGCCTACGACCCAAAGTTACTGGGATAGGCTCCAGTCACCCGCAACCCCTAACAGGAATAAGCGGTAGAAAATGAATGAATATTATTCATTAGCCTACTTGCTGTGTCCCAGCTGGTCAAGAACTCTCCAACCTTCAGAACCTCAACCTTCTTTGAGTGTTTTAACTAAATGTTCCCAGTGTAAGATCGGGTGGTGCCCCGTTATTGTAAATATAATTTTAAGCTAAAACACTTCCACACTCCTTTTTACATTTCTTCCTACACCTCTTTCACTATGTCCATCTTTGGTCTTCCTGTTTGGTAGTTCTTACCTTACCTTCCTTTCACCATTATTTTCACAATCCTTCTGCTGTACATGTACAAACCATCTCAGTCTGTGATGTTATCTCTAAGGGTGTATTCACACTTGCCCTGTTTGGTGTTCTTAAATCGAACTCTGGTGCATTGTCTCAGAAATGACAGTTCGCTTGTGGAAGTGTGAATGTGCATTCGACCAAACAAGTGTCTGAACTTTGAGCTCTGGTCAGAACATCAGGGAGTGGTCTAAATAACTGTTTACCAATAGCGTAAAAAGACAAAACAGATGTGCATCTGACTATGAGAGAAAAAATGTATTTGAATGTTGTAAACACTGCTGACAAATGTAAAAACACTGTATCAAAATATACAGTGCTGCATGATAATATAGAGATAAATGCAGCTGAAGAGATGGACTTTTGACTTATATACGTTTAGTTTCTCTTCAGAAAATATTGATGCACTGCCCCCTGCAGGCAAGGGGTGTTACTGCTCCTTCAGTTAGTTCAATTCATTTGACAGACCTCAATGTGAATTTGAAATAAAAAAAAAAAAATTCAAACAAGTCAGAAATATCTTGATAAAAGTCAAATAATATATCTTAATAAGTAAATAAATCTAATCTAGTAAAAAAAAAAACTTGAATCAAAATTAATAATCTGAATTTAAGTCATTTATAGTAATATATTACTATATATATTAATTTTTCCACTGAAGTGTAGCATGAGCTGTCCCTCTGATGTGAAGTTCATTAACAGAAGTCATAGTGATGTTCTGATTGAATAACATTACCTTGTACATAGTTACATGCTGATGGTTCACCAAATAACCTATTTTATTTCTGAAAATACTTACACTTCTAATACTAATACTTCTGACCTTATTAATATTATACACCAATGCAGCACATAATGCACTGTTTAGAAATTAAACCTGAATGGAAAATATTCAGATGACAGTTTTTTCACTTCTAGACACTTCTTTTATCTTTGAGTTGAACTTACCTTATATTAAACAAAACAATCCTTGCCATAAACCAGACAAAGCCTGGTCATTTGTAGCATTTGCCAAGATTCCATATGGCCCTCAGTTTGTATGACAAAATGTATTATATCCCAGCAGCACTTCTGTACAATGTCTTTGTTGCTTTCTCTGTACATTTGTGCATCTCTTCTACTAGTCTCTGCTTTGTGTGTTCTAAGTAGTTGGTTGGAAAATTATTCAAGTTGTGTCTCCAGACTACACAACAATTATTTGGCTTTTGAAAACAAAATACCTGACAAAACAGTGGGCATTCAATTTCCACTTTATGCACATTTAGTTCCTAGATGACATCAAAAAGGATTGTCAGGCCTTGGACCTTTGCACATTTTGAAATCTGGTGCTTAAGTTTGGGCATCCCTGCTGCTGTTGAATCATGTAACCCTAACCCACCATTTACCATTGCACAAAGAAACTCTTTTTAAATCTCTAAGCATTTCCTTATGATCTAAAATGTACTGACTGAATGCCACACATTAAGCACATTCACACATGCCACACAGTATGATAAATCATCTGCATTTTTTACATGTCTGCTCTCATTGACTTATGGACAAATTTTCCTTTCATTTGTCACCTGCTATAGGACAGGCATGTGGAAGGCGGACTTTCATCAAAAAATTGCTGTGCTTGCAGTCTAATTGTCTGGAACTGATTCACTGCTGCTTCTCGTGTTTGATCCAAGAACAGACATGAGGCCGGTAGAAGCAAAGCGGTTTCACGATCATGAATACAATAATACACAAATATGTCACTGAAAAGACCTGTATATTTAAAGCAAATGGATTCACAGTGGCAGAGTGGTGAGTGCTCCTGCCTCTCAGCAATGAAGTTGTGGGTTTGTTCTTTGGGCTTGCAGACTACGGTCTCTCTGAGGGGTCTGCATGACCTCTATGTGTTATCAAGTGTTGAGAGAATTGATGAATCTATACTGTCCCAAGTGAATGAATGTGAGAGTGAATGGTTGCTGAATGTTTGTGAATGGTTGATTAACTGGCCATTGTAGTTACTGAGAAAGGTTTCAGCCATGCGCGATCCCTAATGGAAATAAATGGAAGACGATGAATTAGCCAAATCATAAGACCCCTCCAAAGCAACTGCATTATGCACAAAATGGTTGCTTAACATGACACATACCATTGGGAAACTGCATCTTGTTCACTCTCTTGACTGGATACTGATACTTTTGACACTATTCTCTTTATGTTAGTGTTAGGATTATATTGTTACACATTCTAAAATAACTCTACTATGTATTATGTGTAAATGTAAGTCCTTTTATTTCATTATACATTTTTTTTTTCCACCTGTTGGGATTGATTTTCCAAATGTAATAGTAGTCTGACGTCTTTGAATTCACAGTGTAATGTTGCCCATCAAATGCCATACAGTCTTGAAAATGTGTTTAAAATTATTAGCGTTGGCAGTAGACACAATTGCAGTTTGATCTTTGCTACCAGAAATCTGAGTAGTTTTGATATATTTGGGTTTAAAGTTTTGATCATAAAAATAGCTGAAATTATATGAGGAACACATTTCTCGAATAGATGGAAATTAATGGAACCTAAATCTCTAAAGAGATTGTAAATATATAATTTCAAAATCTTCAAAATTGTTGAAGTGGGATTTTTGAGAACTGGTCATTCACAGATAGAACTTTCTAATTCTGAATACACAAAATTCATTTGGAATTATAACGTTCTATCTTGCAAAACATATAGAAATCAATAAGTTTCATTTTAGCGGTCGACTCTTTTTTTATGATTTAACTATTATATGACAACATCACAAATTTAAAAATTAAAATGCAATATACTTTACTAATAGCCTAGTAAACGTAGAATTTGTTGGCATGCAGACATGTTTAATGCATTTTAATTTTTACACTGTTTCTTTTTCTTTACTTTTCTAATGTAAAAATAATATACAGGCTACAGTTAACTTATACACTTTTTTTTTGTTTTCAGCTCTCATTCCCCACACCAATAAAACTAACTAGGCTTTTTTGGTGTTTGTTCTAAAGTTGAGATCCAAATTAAGATTTGACATTGCAGATAGAACCTTTTCTGCAATATCTATCACTAGAATTCTAAGGGGATGCATTGTGTCCTTGGGCAAGACACTGTGCCTGTGTAGGAATAGATGTGTGTTTGCTGGTTGGAGAGGGCGTAGGCATAAAATGTTAGCCACGTCTCTTTTAATCTGGCCCAGGGCAGCTGTAGCTACAAAAGTAGCTCCCCACAACTGAATGTGTCTGAGGAGTGAATGAATAATGTATATATTTTCTACAATACATTGTACATTTTTTTAAAAATATTGTTAAAAAACTTTCTGAACACCTTCTTCTTTTGGCCCACCTGTGAGAACTGTGTTTATTTTAGTCTATGGGCTTAGAGGGTTAAGGTTAGAAGCAGAAAAAAAAAAAAAAACGTCCTAAAAAGGCCATGGAAATTAATAATCATACTCTATTTAAACCAGTTCATAACCTTAATATCCTCATGCTCAGAGTCACTAGAGTCCTGTCTTTATATCCTCTACGGCACCAATCTGCCATCTGTTTACTAACTGCATACAAGTGAAAGTGAGGATGTGTTAATTGAAGGAGGTTGCAAAGTAGATTTTCTTTGCGAAAACATGGTTATTTCTTGGCATGACATATGTGTGGGATTGTCCAGACAGTAATACAGTATATGAATACTTCATAGTATTCCTTTTAACTCTTCAAGTGGGAAGGTATTCATAGTCTGATCAGTGAGTCTTTGGATGTTATCCACACTAGCAAAATAGTTCAATCATTCTTTATCTCTGGGAATATGAAAAAGTCACAAGCAGCCAAGTTGGGGCTGTAGGGTGGATGGGGAAGCACTGAGATGTGTTTTGCAGCCAAATACTCTCTGACAACAAAAGCAGCCTGATGAGGGATCAAAGTTGAGCCAATCTCACAAACCGCACAAAAAAAAAAACAAAAAAAAAAAAACTCTTTGTCTCAAGTGACCAAGAACTTCGAGTTCCAATTCCCAAAGATGAAGAATGATTCAAAAGGACACAATTTTGGTATGGATTATGTCCAAAGAGCCACTACACAGGCTCTGAACACCAAACCACTTGGGGACTTCCAGGGCTGTTATGAAGAATGGAAAAATCACTGTAATATGTAAGGTAATGTAAGCTATACTTTGTTGCCCCTGCAGGGAAATTTGTTATCTGCATTAGACTCATCCTTCAATACCACTGGGACAACCTGTCAAGAGCAGTGGGCAAACACAGTGCAGTGCCTGAGACCCAGGTCTTGAGCCATGATCCTGGCCAGGAGTACATAGCTGGAGGATTACACTATTGTGCAAGCTTTGTCATCTGAAAGGGAAAATGGAGGAAACCCACCCAGACAAGGGGAGAATTATTAAACTCCACACAGAAAGGCCCCACGCAGTCCAGGATTCAAAATCAGGACCTTCTTGCTTTGCCACCATTACTTTCTGGAGCTATCTTATAATGTTTGTAATTCTAGAGTGTGAATTGTGAGGCATTGTGGATCTACCACTGTGAGTCATTTTTTATTCCAAGTTATTGATGTGTACATTGTTCTATTCTCCCAATGGGTCCTATTGCTGCCATCCAGATCCTAAATAATAGAAGTCAGGCTACATATTTTTCAGTCTTTGTTCTGGTTCAAAATCATTTTCATAAATCTCGAGGTACATCTGATGAGCTACCACAAATGTCTCCCCCAAACCCTTATCTGCAACGTATTAGTGCAGCTGCCGATAACTCAGGCCTGAGGAGACAGTAATTTGACTGTTCTCTCATTCGGGGAGCCTCCCCATTAGACTCAGATGAACAGAGAAGTGTTTGAAGTGGCGTATCTAAGACAGATCCTGTTAGTCAAAAAGTGCCTCTACACGACTCATTAGAGAGTGTGACGGGGCCAGTCGATACCAATCCCACATCACTCACCTGTAACGGGACTCTCCAGAGCGCAACAGGGAACTGCCAATCAGGCCCCATCAGACACCAGTATGTTCGGCACTGCTCAGTCAAAGTCCAATTATTTAGATTTTGAAGGTCACCAAACTCTATCAAAATTGTACTGGTAGTAGTACTGGTAGTTTCCACTGTGTTTTCAGGAACCAGTTTATAATTACAATTGAAATTAACATGCTATTGCTCTGATTGGATAAAACAAGTGGTTATTCACAGCGGGTTCATTTAATCACAGACTAGATATTTACTGAAAGGACCTACCTTTGTCAAATGCTTTCTATGGAATTAGTCCAAACTAGAAGGATTTAGGCCTTGAGAATTAGAAGCAGACTGCAAACCTACCAGCCTGGCTTGCTAGACAAACTTAGTCTGGTACCTCTTTGCTAAAGTTTTGTTTCTGTGGCGGAACAATGACAGGAAGAGTAACCAATCTGAGAAACAAAGGGTGGGACATAAGCAGAACATCACTGACCCAAACAAACAGGGCTTTTTACAGTTTTTTTTTTTTTTTTTTTTTCATAAAACAACAGAATACAGCATATTATGAGCAGCTCTGTACTTATTTCTGAATGAGAATAGCAGCAGAAGCCAGTTGTACAAAGAATAGTGGAAAAAGCCGTTTTTTACTGTTTGTTAGCTACATCACATGTCAACTTAACTTAAAAATGGCAACAAGACAAAGAAAAAAAAATATGCAGAGGACTGAACAACAATGAGGACTTCAGCAGAACCAACATGAAGAAAAGCTATAATGCCATTAATCAGGTCAGAGAAGTTATTAAATTAGCTGGGTAGCTAGTGCTACCTTGGCTAGCTCTTCTGCTTTCCTAAGACGCACTGCAGATAAATGGTTATGATTGGCCAGTTCCAAATCAAACTGGAGAAATGATCCGCTCTGTGAGGGGAACCAGACTGTAGCAAGTAGGAGAGTCTGGCTACCAATCTGCACCTACTGCGGCCTCTCTGACCACCACCAAACACAATTGCTGGCAAGGCAGGTGAATGGTCTTGCCCAAGAACACATCAACAGTATGCAATGCCAGCAGCATCGATTGAACCGCCAATCTTGAGATTAGTGGGTGACCATCTCTACCAAGTGAGCTACTGCTGTCCTAGATCTTTGGATAACCATATGTCAACCCCTTAAACATAGGAAATCAGGGTTTTTTTGCTCTGTTTTTTTTTTTTTTTTCTTTTTCATACTATTCCTATAACTTAAACCTCTAGTTAATGGCCTAACATTAACTTTGTGTCTCTCCTCTGCATAGCTGTACGAAGGCTACCTCCAGGTCTGTCTTTACCAGTTCATTCCTTGTTTACTTCGCTGTGGATAACTTTATATTTGACATGATTCATATTAGGTTGTAAAAACCCATAGAATGGAAGGATAGCCAGACGATGTGTGGAGTGTTTAACTGTCTCCGGATCCTGTACTGATGGTAAATAAACTTCTACCGACTAAGACATCCAGAGTCTCTGCAGCTTGTTATTTAGGACACAGCAAAATTCCCTCACAAACAGAAAGGCTGCGAATAAACCAGAAACAAGTTTGTGTTTACTGCAGCAACAAATGCTGAATCACATCATCATGACACACCAGGATTTACACACTTTTTGGTATTATTTAGCAACGTGTCCAAGTTTTCAAAGTGTACCTCAACACATATTAATATAGTGATATTGTCCTGCTCAGTACTCTTACTTGAGTACAATTTTTGGCCACTCTACCCACCTTTTACCATAAAAGCATTCAATACAACCCCATATCACTCACTTGTAACAGGACGTTTTGGTGTGCAACGGCAAACTGCCAGTCAGACCCATCAAATGGCAGTGTGTCTGTTCCCTACTGCTCAGTAACGGTCCAGTTATTGGAGTGGTGAAGAGGCACAAGAGTCTAATGACAGGCCCGGGATGCCCTGATAGTTAATTTCCGTTCATTAGTTGGATTCTGAATCCAGGACATAGGCCTTAGCGGCGAGCACTGGCGGCTAATCAGTTCTCTATTCATATCAAATGTCAAATCAAGCCTCTGACTCCTCACCCAGTTAATATTGCGTTAGGCCCACATTTGTCTTTAGCTGTGACCAGTGAATCCTTATCATGTCAGACCTCTATCTCTCTTGTCAGTCAGAAAATGAGCCCATATCCCCTTAATAAAAGTGAAATGAATAATCTAATCTGCACATATTAGATCAGCCCTTGTTTGGAGGAGTCTGGGAGTGGAGGGGCGAGGAGGGCACTGCATTTCCAGACTAATCCACTTTTTCAGCTCTTGGCCAAACAAAGTAGAACAAACAGTTCCTCTCGGAGCGGGCTGAGCATGCACATCATTAATCAAGAAGCACAAAAATGGAAGTTTGCAGCATTTTTTTCCCCCCTCTTCCTCGACAGTGTCTTAGAGAAGCACTCGAGCTGGAGGACAGCAATATCTTCTACTTAATGAGTGGGAGAGTGTCACGGTTTCTTTGTTCACTTAGACCAAATATACCCACAAAAACCTTTATAAATGGATTTTAATGGTAATTTTAATGTAAGGCAAAAATGTTAAATAACATTATGACAGCAAGCTTTTCCCCGGCACTTTGCCAGTGTTCAGAAAAAGCACTCAAAGCTTATTCATAACTTACAGTATTTGCAATTTAATGCAGGAGAAATGCCTTGAATTATTACATTACTGTATTAAACTACTTCTAGCAGACTATAAAATGTGTACTAAAAGCTAATTACAATATATGGAACTACTTTAAATACACTACTTACACTTTTTACTTCTGCTATTTATGAATATACATGTACTGTACATACTCACTCTCTTAGACCATATACTGTACATATTTATTCTGTAGTGTATTTAATTTGCTCATACTCTATTTTAGTTTATTTAGCCTAATTTGTTGTAGTTTAGTTTTTTATTTAACTCTCTTTGGCCAAACTGGTCTCTGATATTCTTTTGTGCTCTTGTTTGACATCACATTGTGTGCTACTGCTTACTGTACATATGCTGTTGCAACAATGCAGTTTCCACACTAAGGGACTAAATGTTTTCTTATTCTTATTTTGTTCCAAATAATGGGAACTATAAAAATAAATAGTTATTAAAACATTTGAAACTGATGGCCATGTGAGCCATAATGGTCAAGGTTGCATTGCAGAACTCAGCTAGTTTTTAAGTGATGCTATGGGTAAAAAAAAAAAAAAAGAAAATGTTGTGGGCTGGGAGGACCTATTTTGCAAGCAGATTATGCATATGAATAATATCTCTAAATAAACCCAAAACCAAATCTGATCACACTGAAGTCAGACCATATCAGCACATACATAGCTGCTATATCTCTGGTGAGCTGCTCTGTCTGTGAGAGAGAAAAGGGGGTTAGGTCCGGCACCTATAAAGAAAAATGTGGCAGCTCTGATTTTACTGCCACATACATGAGTACTAATAACATAGGAAATAACTAAGTGTAATCCTAACTCTGCCTTACCCTTAACTCTAACCGTAACCAGACAAATAAACTCAAATTTATTGTAAGAATTTGGATAATTGGTTTTTAGTGGGTTCCGGATTGCAACTTTGCGAAATCCTGGAGGGACTATAAAGAGTCAAGAGTAAAGCACAGTAAAGTTTTGGAGGCATATGAACTGAGGTTTTAAATTCAGTATGTCCACCTGTATTTATTGTAGGCTACTTATTAAGCTTTGAAGGTGCTGTTGGGCTAGTTTTGACTCACAGATGTGGCAACCCTGACAATGACTCTTAGACCTTAAAAAAATAAAAAAGAAACCTCCGTCTCAAATTCCCTATATACATCTATATAGAAAAGCATTTACATTTCAATTTAACCCCTTAACTATAAGTATAAAGTAAATAGTTTACTTTGCAAACATCCATTCACCTTCTTCCACCTATTCATGTTAGGGGGTGACTGAAACCTATCCCAGTAACATAGGCAGGGTACACCCTGGACAGGGGCCAGCATGTCGCAGAACTGACACAGACATTCACTTTTACATTCATCCACTAGGGGCAATTTAGAGTCACCAATTCACCTAACACATGCATGTCTTTGGAAGGTAGGAGGAAGCCGAAGTACCTGGAGAAAACCCATGATAACATGGGGAGGACAGGCAGACTCCACCAAGAAAGTCTGTGTGTTGCTTGGCCCGAGGATCGACCCCATGATCTCCATACACATACAGTAAATAATGGTGACACAACAGGGAAGTTAGGTTTAGCGTCTTGCATGTCCAATAACTGGACATGTTTGTATACATTACACAATTGATGAAAACAATTTGTCCAATAAGAGCCAATTATTTATGTGTAGAAACAAGCCTTTCAACACTTCAGAGTATGTGAACATTGGTCCTATATTGTAACTTAAAGCTAAACTACCTGATCTTGCATCCAAGTGGCAGGAATAAAGTACTGCAACTTTCCAGTTTGCCCCTCCCTCCCACTTCCCTGACTCCTCCTACACTTCTCATGCATGCTCTGTGCATATAACACACATAAACCAATTACTAGCTACTATATTCTATCAAGATTTTACCATTTCCTACCTGTCAAGAAGTAAAAAAAGCTAGCTCTGCATCCAGTTTTAGACCAGTGCAATCTTGAAGCTCTCTCCATCTGGTGAATGTGTCGCCGATATTAACTTGCATTTTATTTCTTCTCACATTTGATAAATGCTGTACTTCTGTCTTCTCTGTCTCTGGTTTTCTTTTTTTGGGCTGTTTTGCTGTGTAAGCTGTAGTAGCTAGGGCGGGAATCAGCATCTTGCCACTTGGGTTAGCAGCCGCCAGCTGCTTTCATATACAACTGTGCATGCACTTGGGCTCTACTTATAAATGTGTCCCTGATCTGAGTAGGAGGAACTTCACTTTTTTCCTAGCCAGTGATTGGCTACACATCCGCGTCCCTTGGTAAAATTGGCCAACATACATAGCATATTTTCTTTATGTTAAATCATATGCATGCAATCCTTAAGGCCACCATGGCAAATGGACATAGAATAAGGTATCTGGACATAGTTTTTAAAGTAGAAGATTACTGTAGATTTTTACTCACTTTCTTCCCATTACAAAGGGCAGCAGTAACGTATACCAACAGTATAAGCTGCTTTTTTGTTCTCTTAGAGTATTGTTTTCTATCTCTGAGGAGTCCATTTATGCTTTTGAGGAGAATATCAGAGGAGAGCGTTGCTGAGTTCAAACCTCTGTGTTTACTTCATAAAGTATCAGAGAATAGTGTGTGCCACATAGCAGCGTTTTTATCAGTGTTGTGCTGACTCGGCCGAACTCTCCCTCTGTGAGGCTGATGAGAAGGAATAGCCCGGCCAAGGAGCCAGGACGCTGCATCCATTGCTACCGTTATCATTTGAATCCAAAAAGGGTGGTTTTGTGCAGTGGCCCCCCGCAACGATAGGAAATGACCTGTCTGAACCGGTCTGGCACCTTCTCCGTCTCAACTTCACTCCCCAGACGATTATATAACTCAAGCCATCGTGACCTTTCAACCTTGTGAAGTCTCCAGACGCCAGATAACGCTGGGCAGCGCCATGGCATTGTCTCCAAACCGTTGTTTCTGATGCATTATGCCTTCAAGAAAAACAGCAGGGGAGCATCCGTGAAGGGATCCAGCTCCATCTGCTCTGAGAAGATTTACTCAGGTTTGTCAAGGCTAGGTTGAGAATGAATGCCTCTGTAAGTAAGTATAAAAAAATCTGTTTTATGCCACACAATATGCTGCTTATTTACTAAAAGCCAAACTAATGAGAGTTTTAATTTTAAAGTCTGACACTGCAAACACATGACCCACCTTATAACCTGGTTCTAGTATCTAAAGTAAAAAAGTAAAAAATAACTGCATCGAAAAAAAAACATATTTTTCTTCTAAATTACAAAACCAATAACACATCGGTCCAAAATGCAAAATAGTATGCACTGCTTCTTTCTGTGAGGCATTACTTTATAGATTTGCATTAACTCTTCTTTGATTTGGTGGCTTGCACACTGACAACAACCATTTGTTTTTCATAATACAGTATATGTTGTCATTTATGCATCCTCTGTGAGGGAATGACTCAACACTTTTTTTTTTTTTTTGCAAAGTGACTGCTCTGGGCGGTGAGTCAATAGCACCACTTCTTCTCTGACGTCATATCCCGGCAAGTGCTAGCTTACCTGTTTACTGCAGGATTCTGTTAATCATGGTATAAGGTCCATTACACTTGGTTAAATTCAGATCAATAGACCCTTTCACAAGTGACCTCAGCTAAAGTGGGTATGCAGTTTGGAGAGAAGAATAGCAAATAAAAAATAATAATTAGACAGTTTTAGACCGCAGCAAACCCTAACCCATTTGTCAAAAATTTGTTTGAAATCAATAGCATCCGGATCTGGGGCTCAGAGCGATTAGCCCACTAACTGGAAGGTTGGCGGATTGATCTTCACTGCCAGCACTAAAGCTGCAGCTGTATCCTCGTGCAAGACACTTCACCCATCTTGCCTATGTATGAATGAGCGTGTGATTGCATGTTTGGTGGTGGCTGGATGGGCCATAGGCACAGAATGATAGCCACATCTCTGTCTGCCAAAGGGCAGCTGTGGCTACAGAAGTAGCTCACCACCACCGAGTGTGACCTAGGAGTGAATAAATAATACACATAACTGTAAAGTGACTATAAGTGTCTAAAGCATAAGACTGAGGCATTAGTATTATATTATTAATAGAGCTGATATTTAGTTCAATTTACCAAAGTTAAGTGGTCCCGACTAAATTCTTGTCCAGCATAACATTAAATGTGCCCTATTTTGTTAAATTGCCTTTTTTTTTTTAGCTTTTAACAATGTTATAATGTTGTTTCCACTTCAAAAACATACATTGAGTAGTATTATGTTTCATTCACACATGTTTGAATAATTCTATAGGTTAAGGCCATATCTTTCCTTTAGAAAGAGTAGACACTTGAAACCAGGAAGTGTACCTGCACATTTCTAAAGCCCATAAACCGTCGCCAGACTCATTCTGATAATTTCAGGACTTGAATTGCCATTACTACAAAGCAGTCAGATCATTTACTGTATCTATCAGTTAGTGTCATGTTGCTAATAGCTGTGCTAATTGGCCATTTTATGCTCTGTCCATTCCCCACTGTTGCAAGCAGGGGTGTAAGACACCTAATCCAAGTGTTCTCTGCAAACTCAACAGCGCCCCAAAAGAAAATGTTTTCAAAACTTCAAAACTATTCCAAAACACCTGAAAAAATATAGGAAATTTAAAATTGAGGAACGCATCTTATGTGGCCTTCCGATTATATGCTAATCATAGCCGCCTATTGCTAAATTAAACTATTAATTAAAATGACCAAACATTGCTATACACATATTAGATATTAGAGTTTAAAATATTACACATACTGATTTATTTTGAGGCTGCATTGGGCAGACGGTGAGGAATTAGCACATAAAGTTGTCTGGGCATTGTGCCTGTCAATGATTCACCATTTCTGGCATGGCCTTTTAGCACTCACAAGCTGAAAAAAAAAAAAAAAAACATGGCCTAGTGCATGAGGGGAAGTGTGACCAAGTGTGCGAAAGTAATCTCGGAAACCATAATCGCTCCGACCAGCAATTTCCAACAACTCGCTCATGTGCCAGCATCAACACACATGATCATTTTTACATTTGAGGCAAAAATTGGGGCTTTCCAAAAACACTGTGATAGCAGTTAGCATGGGCCAAATCCATATTTATAAGAGACAGCTTGGCGACGTTCTTTGCCTTCAGCAGCCTGTGCAGAGCAGTAAATTGAATTCTGCCACGCTGCTCTCTCTGACAGAATGCTGAATAAGTGCGAGGGATCTGTATTTTAGAGAAATGCATGACTGGTGGCCCGCATACACATTAGAATAAAAATGATATGTTGGGTGGGAAACTCTCATGGCACTTGACAGACAGAGCAAGTGCACAATAGCACATGTTTTCAAAACTGGATATGACAGGGCAACTGTTATTGGATAGCCTAAAAAAACAGTGAATGTCAACTGGCGGCCTGTGGGCCACATCAGGCCCGCCACAGCTTTCCATCTGGCCCACCAGGTAGATGACGGCAAATATATTCGGCAGATTTTTAGAGCATTGGCCGATTTTTGTCAGGCACATGTCTAGGCAACCATGTGACTAAAGGAACCCAGCTTCCCCAACCATCTTGTAGCAATTTGGACTCTTACTCTGCAGTTCATATTAAACAGAAGTAGCTTACCACCAATGAGCGTGGAGAGTGTATGAATAATGCAATTGTAAAGTGTCTTAAAGTGTCCAATAAAGTGCTATATAAGACCAATGCATTATTATTCAACCGTCAACAGAGAAAAGTGTAAATGAAGCAAGACACAAATGACAAAAAAGTGTCAGGCCTCAGTTATTAGAAATGGGTCGTATGTGCAAGCAGAACATTAATATATACTTTTTTTTATTTTTATTTTACTAGTTAGGGTTAGGGTTAGGTTATATGATTATTATTATTATTTTTTTTTTTTTTATGAGAGCATCTGGCCCTCACATCGTCTGCTGAGAAAAATTCTAGCCCTTGGGCAAATGTGGTTGATGACCCTGCTATGAAAGATTAAGAGCCCAGCTCCTAGCTTTGTAAAACTCTACAGGACATCCAGAAAAGATTAGTTCGTTTGAAATATCATGGCCCATTTTCCTAATTTGGTCAAAACTTCGCAGATTTGATTTTCTGTAGTCTGGAAGAGTGGAAGTGGTCTCTGCGGACTGTGTGTCTGGTACAGTTGGCAGTCTTCTCCTTAATGAATATAACTCACTGTAATAACAAATGCAATGTGGACTTTTAGCGGAGACAAAATGCATCATTTATGAAATAGCAACATTAAACAGAGCGCTGTTGGCATTCAGACTGGCACCATGAAGATGTGTATCTAGGTCAGATGGAGGGGGGGATGCTGACAGGGACATGAAAAAAATGATCCAAAAAATGGTACTTCTAATCACCAGCACTGTGAATAGTCTGGACTGAAAACAGAATAATTTATTACTGTCTGGCTGATAATAAAATCAAATCAATATTGGGAATAGAAAGTTGCTATAAAGCCAAACTCTGGCTGCTTGCCCAAGTCTGTAAACAGTGAACCAACAAATGCTGGGCTAGAAACTAACCACTGTTGGTTGGCTCTTTTGGCATTATCAATTAATCCTTTAAGTGACAATTGCAAATTTTTCTCATATTAAAGGAACTATATTATGCAAAATCTGAGCTTTATTACATGTCTTAATGTTTTTCCCTCATCTTAAACACTCCTAGAGTTGTGTTTTGCTTCATTCATACATGTTTAAGTAATCCTCTGTGCATGGTTTCAAAACACTCGACCTCTCCCGTGAACCCACTCCAGGAAGCACTGGCCAATCAACAACCCCTCTACATCCAGTCTGCTCTCATTCATTAATCCACTGATTCCTTACCCTCTGTTTTTTATTCTGTAATAAAATGGCACCATACAAAAAGTTTAGGGAAGTGTCGTGCTCTTTTTCGTTGTTTATGTTCAAAAGACAGTCTCTTCACCTGTTTCTTTACGGCACCAGTAGAGTACTCATTAAAAAAGTTTTCTTTTAGTTAGATAATATTCCAGAGGTGACCAAGAGTGGTTTAAAAATATGAATAAATACATATGAATAAAAGCATAATATAGCCCTGTGGGGGCACTTTGGCTTCCTTTCACCATCAAAAAATAGATTCTAATTTCAAAATGACCAATAGTTGTGAGTAACAGGGGGGCTCACAACAACACCAGGATAAGGTACAATGAGTAGTTAGTTTGTGCTCTCACCTCCCAGCAAGGAAGTTGTGTGTTCAACCCTCAGGCTGGCTGTCATATGATCTCTCTGGGTGGAGTCTGCACGTCCTTTCTGTGCATTCTCTATGGCTTCCTTCCACTGTCCACAAGGCATGCATGTGTTTGTAAAATTGGTGACTCTAAATTGCTCCTATAGTGAATGAATGTGAAAGTTAATGGTTGTCTGCATGTGTATGTCTTTGTGTCACCCTGTGACTAACTGGCCACTGTCCAAGCCCAGGACCACAGGTAGTGGGAAAGGCTCGACACCCAACAGGAAAAACCAAAAGAAGATGAAAAAATGAAGGAACAAACAAAACTAGCACAACAATGATTAGAAATGTTTTTGCTATACCACGTGGACATCCTGTTTTATATGCTCATATGCTTGTCAAAAGATAAATGCCAAAAGATGTAATATATGCCAGCACATTTGTCCTATCAAAGATTCATCTGGCTATGTAAATATGAAGACATGAGAGGCACCAAGAGCCATATCCTGCAATTACAAATATGCACTTTAATTAGATGTTATCTATGTCCTAGTTTAAAATTCCCCTGCTGCCGTCTTGGGTTTGTTCTTCTGCATGTATCCGCTCTGTATTCAAAGCACCAGCTCAAGCTATGTGTCAGAATGAAAGATGCATTTTTTTTCCTGTACAGACGCTAGTGTTGTTTCACAGTCCTTTTTGTTGTAAATATGGGCAACATTGATTGACAGGAATAGCATCAATGAACATGAGGCAAAGAAGAGGCGTCCATGCAACATCACCCACAGAAGCTCGCAGAACAGAGTTTGTCAGAGTTGCGAGTGGATATGGATGGTATAACTTGTTTTGCGTGAATACTGTCTTTTGTTGGGGGGGTATAACTACAGTGAAAGACATGAATGGCACGATTGTCTTTAATCCAGTTTGTGAAGTGGCAAGGCAGAGGCTTTTTGTGTATCGCTGCAAGGATCCTGCCCATCACACTTCAATAAATCTTGTATGTCAAAGCACATGCAATACAGACTTTTTATATTTGACTGAAAGGCTCTTTCTTACAGTAAGCTTTCTCACCTTCATTAATTTGTAACAGAAACTTTCAAAAGTAGCAGTAAAAAAGAACGCTGATATTCGTCTTTCATAATCTGGCCAGCCAAACTATCTTATTTTTCTGTTCTATACAATAATTAATATGGTCCTCAGAACTTAGGCATCAGTACCAACTTACACAGAATGAGCCACCTCTGAACTGACACAAGTTGAAAAATGTACAAGCAATTAGAGAAGCAAAGTATGTATCTATTAAAAGAGCTATATAATATTATATTGTTATTATATTGTTAAGAACAACAGTAAAGAATGCTATGTCTTGCTCTAACAAACACAAATCTCTGAATTAGTGGTATAGCAGTGTTGTTAAATGTCCTGCTGAAGAAGGCTTGTGTAAACATCAACTTAAACAAGTAAAAAAAAAAAACACACACTCATGTTATAGTGGTGCTTAGGCATGCATTTGGAATACATGCTAAAGAAGTGCCAGATCTATTAGAGTAGAGACACTGATCTGCTTTCATGCATTTACATACTTAGCTGTTTGAAAGCTATACAAAACTCCAGCATACAAGAAACATGTTTGAAGAGGCAAAGAGCTCCTGATGGGTCAGTTGTGTGTATGAAAACAGTTGATTGAAATGATTATGAGGTTTGCAGATGTCATGTCAGTGGAAAGAAAAGCATTTGTGTTTATGTGTACGACATATTTAGTTGCTCACGAGTGGAGTATACAGCATGAGAGAAGATTAAAGGGAGAGGGAAGGAAAACTCTGGGGAAATGTCAAATATGAAGAAGTCATTTCAAAAAGCACTCAGCTCTCAATGGCTTTGAACAGAGGAGTCAGTGTTCCCCTTTCAAGTAGAAACACTGTGACACGATTACAAAGCAGTGAACATAGCTTATTACTACTGTGTCATTATTTTTGTAGCTATTCATTATTTGCCACTTAGCATGATCAAGAGTCATGGGTAGCTCGAGCAACTATGGGCTTGAGTTGGGCTATACCCTGAACAATGACCAGTTAGACACAGGACTGACATTAGAGACACAGATTGAAATAAAACAGTCACTTTCATATTTATTTTATTCACTATGGGCATTACATTTTATTATAGTAATAACTGTTATTTTTTTTTTTATTTTTTATTTTTTATTGGAAAAACAAAATAGAATAACCTTTATATAATATAATGACATGGGGATGATCTCCAAAATAGATATGTTAATGTGGCTGTGCAACAATACATCAGCATTGGGCCAATGATTGAGCCCTAGGCAACACTATAACTCGACATAGAGCTAAACAGGATAAGAATTATATGAAAATCATTGTTTTATTATGTAATAATTAAAGCAGTGTAAACACACGCAACATATTTGGAAGAGTTTTAGTAATCAAACATATAGTATTACTTTAACATACTTACTAATAAATAAATAATTTTATACTCAACCCTATTAACCTCATTAATAATAAAGATCTAATGACTTATACTTTGAGTGATATATAATTTTATTTAAGACATTATTTAGACACATACACTTCAGGAAATACAGTTACATTAAGACATCAGGACATTTAGGATATTAGAGGAAGTGCCAGTGTTGATTGTCAGCCAGTCCTCCAGACATATGGGCTCTGGCTTTAAGTGCTGTGGCAATTTAGCAATATCACTAATGCGTGGACCCAATCCACGGAGTGTTCTAATTGTTATCAGTAAAATCTCAAATTTGCTGAGTACAATGAGTACAATAGATAGAGTGCTTTTGTCTTTTTAGGAGGGCAATCCAACTGCAGGCCTGGGTCTACATGGAATATAGAGAATATAAATCAGAAAAGTATATTTTAAGGACACTGCGAGTAAGAAGTGACTTCATTTTTTAAATGCCCCGACTTGATTGGATATAATTGGACAATGTAAGTGACTTGTGTGTCAAAAAGCCAGTTATTTCACTATGCCAATATGCCCTCTGGCTGATGGTTTTGGACAAGGAGCCCAGTCTATTTCTGGTATAGTACTTTGCAGCCTGACGTGGGCTGTTCAAATGAATAGTTTCAATGTATGACCCACTTTCATAGCAGCCAAAACCTCACTATATGCTGAATCCAAATATCTATATCTTCAATGCTGCAAATAAACTGCTAACATTTACTAAAATGCAAGTTCAGTATATGCTATGTTGTTTTACATATAAAGTAATGTGCATGAATGGCATTTGGTGAAATAGTGAAGAAATGCCAGTCTAATTCCATATGATGGCCTCACATAAAGTTTTTTTTTTTTTTTTTTTTTTTTTTTTTTTTTTTTTTTTGTGATCACAAGTAGGCCCCAAACTTTGTAATTTGTGAAAACAACAAACTGTGGACTTGGATACATTTTAGGCATGTTCCCAGATCTGACTTTTTGCCACAGGTTAGTAGAATGACTTGTTCTCATTTAATGTGTTTAAATATAGAACAACCATGAGTTAAGGACAGAGCCCTGAGGATCACTACAGATCAATTTGGAAGCAAAACTTTAAATATTAAATGTCTCATTAAACCAAGTTTTAGACAGACCCTGGTGTTAGTAGCGAAAGTAATATTTGCTCCTAGGTTTAACAACTGCTATATACACCCACTTCTTCGTTACACAAAGAAAAAGCATAAAATGAAAAATATAAATGAAGGAGACAGAAGAAGAAAAAAGACATTTGCTACAGCCCTCACACAAAATGAGACACAGATAATTGCAGACAACTGAATGAACTAAGTTCAAAACTTAATTTTAATGTCATGTATTACAAGTTTACCGCAGCCAAAGTTAACAATTTAACCCCTTCACATCGTATGTCACTAATTTGCAACGTACCATTTAATCCAAGACTGTTGTGGGAGGGCTGAATTGAGGAAGAAAAAATGTCAAATTGTGTAGCTACTTTTATTTAAAACATGCAGCCTTCTGGTAATCTTCACGACAAGACACTTTCATCCATGTTTTGGACTAATACACTTGTGTTGCTAATAGCACATAGTTTCGCTACTGACTGCAGTGGCTATCATTACATGTTGAAAATTGAATTCTCCAAAAAGGATGCTTAAGGTTAATGGCATAGATTACTTCGGCAATTGCTTCCAGCCTTAGTTTGATGCACGCAGTTTGAATTAATGTACTTATGCATCCTGTTAAACAGTATCCCTGCGGCATTAAACCTTGGGAGGATCACTTATTTTTCATGTTCTGTAAATATTGACTGTAAAAGTGAAGGTTAAACACATGGCTATTCAGATTACTATTTCTACATTGTAATTACTTGTTCTGTGGTGAGTCATATCTGCCCCTAAGGACTTTTTTTATAAGATGGGAAACGTCTTTCAGCAAACAGTGTTGTCTGGTATCTGTACATTTTGCTTCACCGACTGATCTCAGATGTCCTCACCCTTATGACAATGTATACTACATAAACAGCCATATTGAAGAAAACAAAAAGTGTGTCAAACATGCACGTCTTTGCTTTGTTTAGGCTAATTAAATTCTTAGGCATACAAAGAACCCGCCCGTGTGAGTGCATATTGCGTTTGGCAGATGGTATTTTGCAGATTTTCCCACTACAGCATTTTAGCAGAGTGACACAGAATACCTGCCAGCACATTCTCACTGGAGTGAAACAAGTGGGGAGGGAGTACTTGCTGGATCCCTTTGCAACTTCATCTTGTTGCATTAGTGTCCCGGCGCTGCAAAATCGCCGAAGGGACCTTGGAGTTAGAAAACTACTCCAGCCTTACTTCCAACATTAGTGTCTTTGTGTTCGTACAAAACAAATTGTCGCTAACCAGATTTTTCATTGATTGGAGGTTGTAGTGAGTAACACAAAAGCTGTTATTATGAATTTCTTCCTAATTAACAAAATCTTTTTTTTTTTTTTTTTTTTTTTTTGGCTTGCTGCTTACTGCGTACCTGAAAAATTTGCATGTACTATCAAGACATGCTGTTGGGTCATTAGTAGATAATATTGTGTCTTCAACCAGCCCAAACTCAAACTATCCACCAGTTGTAAAAGTTTTAAGTAACTTTTTCTAACTCTAAATAAACAGTTTCAGAGTCGGGATGATGGCTAAATGAGTTGCTGTAGGGTGAATAAAATGCCCAGAATCTCCCCCTGCTGTCTCTGGGCAAAAAAAAAAACACAGTTGCAACAGAGTGCCACCAATTTTTGTCATGGCAGAGCAGTGAAAAGGCTGAAAAAACGTTGGACGAGTATGAAAAATGAAACGAAAGTAAGGCCAAATGAGGGGTCAACTGAACTCATGAGTATTTATGATTGTGCTTTACTCTGATATATAAGAGGAGGTCCATAGACAAAATGAGAAACATTAAACTGAGTTTCAATGTGCTGCCTTAACAGTTTGCTGCTATCACATCTGCCATGATCAGATCTTCAAGCAAGACAGTGGTGAGGCCAGCAATGTTGAATGGTTCAGAGACTGTGACACTAATGAAAAGACATGAGGCAGAGCTGGAGGTAGTAGAGCCAAAGAGGTCCTCTTTGGGAGTGATGAGCATGGATAAGATAAGCTGGAGACTTTATTTTATTGGCGTTCACTTAGCCCGGCTGACCACCAGCCATGGGGAGGCTGCCATACAACAAGGCCAGTGCTGGAGTTGTCCCTCTGTCCACCTGGGTTGTGGATCCTTATGGAGACCCTCCGAGCTGGCCCTAGTGATGTCGGGGAACCCCTACTGATGGTCTTGTTGATGCTCTGTCCTCTCTGACTCCTTGGTGCCTCAAGGCTTCCATGGCTGTGGATGATCTAGGCCATAGCCTGACCACCAGGGACTCCTTCCTGTTCCCACTAACATTTCGGCGAGCCAGGGCAAGATGCCTAAAGGATGACCAAAGAGGAGATTGAGGGAGGTGGTAAAAGAGGACACAGAGTTAGTTGGCATGAGGGACAGGAATAGAGAGGATAGGTAGAGATGGAGGCAGAAAATATTATAGAGTGACACCTGCGGGGGACCTCAGCTGTCATTAAACACTGAATAAAGTTATTTGACCCTGCCCAGTAATATAAATATATTTTGATAATCATGTTGTTAATGTATGTAGTATATGGAAATAAGTGTAAACATTTATTCATTCTGTTATTTTCCAATCACATTCTTAGTTTGTGATTTTTAAAATTTATACAATTGCTGTGTAAATGTATTGATTTTGGAGGCAATATTTAAACACAAATCCTGACATTACCTGTGCTATCAGGTGTCCTTATGTGGTCTCATTGTAATTAAACTTGTTTTTCTGTGCAGATAGTGCTGTACACTCAGTAACTGATACTGTTTGCTTCAACCCTTTTAAACTAATAAAAAATGACACTTAAGAGATGACAGCAGGCTTTAGTGTGCCAGCGACACACATTCAGAAAGACTAAATGGCTTTCTGTTGAGAAGGGAACTGCTTTGCATCCATCTCACATTGTGAGCGATTTTACTTTGTGTAACATGTGGAGCCATTTTATTTTGTGATGAGCGGACCACAGCTTGAATGATTGCCTCATATTAAACGACGTGTGTTTGCAGCCACCTGACAAACCCCCCGCTTAAAGGATGAGAAGAAAGAAGCAAATCAGCTGATTGTACAGAATCTTACCCCTCAGCAGGAGCTGCTAATTCTGACACCTGCATGAACAAAATCATTAATCAATGAATTATTCCAATTATAGAGCAGACAGCCCATTTATTCATAACTGGCATTCTTTTTGGGGGCCATTTCAACAGGACAGAGAAAGAACAGGAAGACACTGAAAGATGAAAACAGAAGAGACAGTTTTAATAACTAAAAGTGTTTTAACACCTGAATGTCAGTTAATGCGTTCTTTTATGTGCCTATAGTTGTCCCTGCCATTGACGACTAACTGTATGAGTCAGATTTTCCTGTACAACACTAATGATATAGATGCCTTCTGTCATTATGGTCTTTCAAGTCTGAACATTATGGACTATGTTTAATATTGGCATTTCAAATCCATCTTACTCTGGTTGGCAGTATGGATGGTTTACAGCATAGAAGTATAAGTACACACCAACAGAAGTGGAGAAGGATGCCATTCATATGCTATTATTCATATTAACCACAAATCCAACTAAAGTTAGTTAATCACAACAAGCCCGCAAATTATAAGATAAGACAATAAAGATAACATAAGAAAAAAAAAAAAAAAAAAAAACTAACAAAAGATAACATAAAAACCTACTGAAAATTGCAAAGAACAGTAGGAAGAGCATTATCATTTAGCACACAATTATCAAAAGACCAATCTGTCCAGGGAGAAATTAAATAAAAAAACTAAACTAAAACAAAATAAGCTAAATAGATTAAATGGATATGGATATACAAAATAATTATTAATAAAGCTATAAATATGTACAGTATTTTGTATTCATAAATAATAATTACACATTATGAATATGGCAAAAGTTTAACAGGAGACTGAAGGTTATGACATAATTGTCCTGTGAATTGTGAAGTTGCTGCACAGGTAGTAGAGAGTGGACTACATATTAACAGTGTTGTATGTATGATTTGCAAATGAAAATGCCCTTACAACTGCAACATCTTCTAAATTAACACATTTCTGGACTGACGTCGAATGTATTGTAAGTATTCCAACATCTAATTTTTGTGCAGCATGGTTTTTCTTACTGTAAAAAGAAACAAACAAATAAATAAATACATACATACATAAATAACTGGGTTGACCAGACAATAAAAACTTCCTTGGACTAAGTCAGCCTCAGATGTTGCAGAGAATCAGCCCAAGGGTTGCAGTGATTTCCCATTACAGTAAGTGAGTTGCAGTCATGTTAATGGAACAGGCTAAAAGCCTACGACCCTGAAATGGGGTACGCCATGAACAATACCCAATTAGCCACAGGACCTACACTACAGACCTACTCTGATGGACCATTTACTCTCACACTCTTTAGAGATGTCTCTAGATAGTCACTGATTTATCTTGTCAGTTCTCTGCACTGAGCTCCTGTGGTGTTATGGGGCAGTTGATATTTCCTTGAGAGTCTGGACATTTTTCTAAAAACCTTTAGACACTTTAGGGTCCTCTGAATTCATTCTCACTACTGCTAACACCAGCACATGCCGCATGTTGACTCCACTGAGAGTGAGCAAAGGATCATGATCAGTGTATATGTTCATATTACTGCTTTTTTACCATGCCACTGCAACACAACTATATGTTTTCAGGGAGGCTACCTTTTGCTATCTGCACCAAGCCAGGCGTGGTGCAGATAGCAAAAGGTATGTCCACAATGATATTGAGAGACTTTTGCTCTTGTGATATTGCCACTACTGATACATTCCCAGTGAATGTCTACGGCTTTTCTGATACGTCTTCGGCCTCCACAGATGAGCTTTTTTTCTTTTTTTTTTTTACTCTGAATATGGCTGGATGACAGAGTTGTTAATATGTTAGGGTTGACATGTGTTATTGATCTGTGAAAACAGAACTGTTTTTATTATTACCAAATGTAAAAAATAGTTCACTTAATCTTTCCCAGCACAGCTTTTTGCCAGACCAAATGGACTTTTCGAAGTTGAAATTCCAGCTGTAATTAGACAACACAGGACCCGATCACCCTCTTGGTGTAAAGATGGAGGTGACGTTGACACATCTTTTTGCGCTTGTGTTCAGAATGTCTCCTCCAGGGCCTGGTGCCACCACCACAGGGTGTGTCAGTCTACAGTAAAGGGGAGGACTAGTCTAAAAGTCAGGCGTGGTGTGGTGCAGATGGGTATTAGGCTGGTGTCATCAAAGCACTCATACAATAAACATTATTGGAGTCCATAAAGTGCTTTCAGAGAACATAAAGTAATAATAATAATAATAATAATAATAATAATAATAATAATAATAATAACAAATGTCTTTTTAACAGCGGGGGAGAGACGAAGAAGGGATATTTCCAGCTGCTCTGCAGCAATCAACCAGGTTAGCATTTTTTCAGATTCAGTGCCATTTTGCATACCATCTCAACGCATTTTTCAATTTTTGCGTGTCTCATTTGAATCACTTTCTGATCCACGTGAAATGGCGCGGCTCACATCAGCAATAGAAATATATGGGGACGTAGGGGCTTGCCAGAGACAGAGATCACATTGCACTATGGTCATACTCAAAAACAAGTCCAAAAACTAGCCCACACAAAAGGACACTGTGAAAAGTGTGCAATTTGATATAGTAATAGCATGTCCTGTCTAAGAGTAGACAGGACAGTAGCCAGTGGAGCAGCACACGCCCCTCACCTGTCTGCGGCTGTGACAGAAGCACTGTCCTTAAAAGCGGTGAGCTCCCGGCACGCAGCAGATTTAATGTAAAACGAACAATGACCTCTCTTACGTGCAGCCTTTGCCGATGCAGAGGTAACATTGGCACACTGTGCAGAGGGATCTGTGAGCTGTGGCACACTGCATGCAACAACTGCATGTCCACCACTTGCTCATAAGAACAAATCCAAAACTAGCTAATGTGAAAGGTTTGATTGCAAACTGTGCAGCTGGCTAAATGTCTAAAAGGCAGACAGAACAGTAGCCAGTGGAGCAGATGAGGCACACGCCCAGGCCCCTCACCTGTCTGCAGCTGAGACAGGAGCACACCGCCCGAGCATTGCCCTGAAACAGCGCACAAAGCTATGCTGCCTGGGTCCAGACAGTGAGCAAGGCCAGTGTTTTCCCGAAGCACACTTTGAAGTCAAACAAATTGGAAAAAAATGAAAAATACAGCACTCAGGGTTTTCATTTTTAGTTTTTTTTTGCTTTGATTTATTGTAGGCTAATATAAAATAGTAATTGGATAACAGCTTGTTTCCATTTTTTTTTTTTTGTTGTTGTTTGTTTTCTTATTGGGAAACGGAAAAATGAAAGGCCAGCAGGTACACGGACCTCATGCCTTTCCTAATCTCACTAACTTTTAAGAATAAATGAATGAATTAATAGAACTCAATTTAATTGCTTAAATAATATTAAGGTTATTATGACAAAAAGCTTACGAGGTTAACGAAGCTGGGGGCGTACTCCTTGCACACGTGGGGGACTGCCACAGTCAGGCCAGGACAGAGCGGGCACTGCCTTGAGCACAGCCATGGACAGAGTTATGCGGCTTGGACCAGAACTCCAGTGCAGAAGTTTTGCTTCACCAGCTCAACCAGGATCATTGTTATCCTCTGAGAAGCAGGCAGTTTTTTTCCTGATAATGACACAATTGCAGGACTGGGGTTCCGCGAGCCTTTAAAAGCAGCACCTTCTCTCTGATTTGTTAATTGCTTAAAACACACTCACATCCAATCTTCTCCCAAATGCACAGCTGTCATTCAGCTTAGATTTGCGGCAGTTCAAGTTCAGCCTCTTCGGCCCAAGCCCAGCCCACATCCAACCTCTTTGGACTAGGTTTTGCATCTAGTCTAAAGAGAAGGGTTTAAAACTCTGCCCCCTTCTGCGCCACTGTCTGGTCAACCTCCGAGGCTAAGATCCAGAAGATCCGGCCCTTAGTCTTAAAGTCTATACAGAAAAAGTAAGGTGCCCTTTCAATTGCACTTTAGGATAATGTGTATGTTTTAATGGGAAAGCTATAGCCATATATCTGTGTGCACACCTGCAGTCTCTCATATCTCTGGTGACATTTGGAAAAGCACAAGTGAAATAGGGAGAAAAGCAGCAGATGGTGTTGAATTCTCCAGGTTTATTTCGAGAGAGTTCAGTCTTTACGGCTCATATACCGACTTAATTATGAGACATAGGGGAGAGTGAACCCCTGGAAGAGGGATTTAAAGAGGCAGGAAAATCTTCATTAGGACCGCGAGGAACCCGGAGCCGTAATACAAATGAGTGCGCTCCCGAAAAGCTGCCTAAACTCTGACAATGCATAACAGGCAGTGGAGATGATAAAGCAGCGGGAGATGTAATCCACCATCTGATGTTATGAACGGCTTTCACGCAGACAGAGATAAAGAAGGTGAGAGATGACTGGGAGGCAGGCTTTATTTAGCTGTGTACTGTAGTCATCCACACACTGCCTTACAGTTCACTATCAGACAGCGAACAAAGACATACTACTCCAGCTAACAAAAGGGCTGTGCTACACCACTAGACAGGTATAATTCTAATATTTTGGATAATATTTTTTTGAGTTACTGTGTTATGCATGTAGTTGGTGGAAGCTGTGAGAAAAATGTATTTGAACTTCTGCACAGTTGGAAAAAGAAATTCCTCAACTTGTGCTAACTGAATGTAAAATTCTCACAGGATTTCACTTTTTTTTTTTTTTCTTCAGAACGGCAGCAAGTTGCATAATTTAAAATTTGTTAGCTAAACAAGTTAAAATTGGATTAACAATTTTGTAAAGTGATGTGTGTTTGTGTGTGTGTGTAAAAATCTAGACCAGGGTTTGACAAACTTTTGGCTCAAAGTGATACCTGCCACCAAAAACAACTACAATGGATGAAAGATTTTCATTTTTATCAATATCGCCCACCCCTAGTAAAGTGTTAATCTATTACTAAAATCATTTTCAAAACATTATTTTTAGGTTGTCTGTGTAGGTTCTCAGTCATCCAGGAGAGTTCAGTAAAAAAGGTAAAACACGAAGGTCATTATTTTTAAGTCTAAATACAAGTGTTGCTTTGAACAAATTGTGTGGCTGTTTCACACTTTTGAGTGTACAATTAATATTTGCAATCACATCACTATCATCTCTTATTTTTATTTATTTACTTTTTATTGATGAAATTATCTGAACCTTGTCCACTTAACACGTCTAATGTCAAATAAAAATGACCTTGTCCTTCATCCAAGCACCAAGAGTCAAACAGATGTACAAGTCTTTTCATAGGGCACTTTTCAGTGTTGTGCTGGCTACATAAGTAATGGTGAATTCTGTGGCTTGTCTGATCAAAAATCTATAGATTGTAATAAATAAAAATGTGGTAAACATTGAGTTTTCTGACAAACATTAAATATAAAGTGAGATGATCAAAATGGAGCCCCATAAGAATGTCAAGTAGAAAATGGTATTTTATCTAAATGTAGGTTACAGAAACTCATGAACATGTAAGAAGATAAGACTATGAGGGTCCTGGTGCAGTGATAAAATTTGATATTCTGTGTGTGTCTTTAAAAAGTTCCTAATTTAACCTCTGAGCTGGTATTAAGCTGGTATTAAAGATGTAGTCATCAAAGAAGTCCTTGGAAGCTGGGTCATTAGAGTAACTTTCATCAAAAAGCAGCTCAAGAATGTTACTTTTAAGTTCCTCCATGATGGGTTTAAAAGCATATTTATATCAAAACCTCTCTGTATTTATTTTCTTCTTTTTTTCAAAGGGACAAGTTGGTGCATTGGGTAAAACAGGTCTATGCTTTATTTGCAACACTGGTATTGTTGTATTGTGTAATCATCATGAGTGTATCTATTGTAATGGCAGTGACCATTATGGCAGCCATGATACATAGTTTTAGGCTGAATGTCAAGTTTACCATAAAAGGATTTCCTCTGTTTATTGTTGTGATCACTTTTCCAATTGAATGGGCCAGCTGTGTGACAGTCTTGGCTGGAGAAACTTTGGAACACACAAAATACTGTTTAGCCCCTAAGCATATTCATAAAACTGATGGAATTGCAATGTTTATGAGACAACTGTGGGCTTCCAGCTCTACTGATTTTTCATATGAACATTTATTTCAAGTTTGTACAATAAATTGCAAAGTTATCATACTGACAAAATATTAAAGACCACATATTATGCATTTTCAGGCTTTTTGAACTAGTTTTGCATACCTTTGCATTAGTAAGTCACATTTTATAACTTAAAATAATGTACATGTATGGAAAACATACTCTGTAGATGAGCTGGTATTTTGACTTTGCAGAGAAAGATTGGATCAAGTGTCTGTCGCTCCCTGATGGCCACAGTGGGGAATGGGCAGAGCATAAAATGGCTTTTTAGCACAGCTAAAAAGATTGATAAATGAGCTGTCTGCTTTGTAGTGAAAGTCATTCTGAAATTATCAGAATGAGTCTGGTGATGGTGTATGAGCTTTAGAAACATGCAGGGGTACTTCCTGGTTTCATGTGTCTACATAGAGCCGGGAGACCTAGTGTTTCCAGATCTTGAAGAAGAAACAGCCTCAGCATACAGAATTACTGAAGCATGCGTGAATGAAACAGAATACTGTTCAAGGTATGTTTTTAAGGTGCAAACATTATAACATGGTTAAAAGCCCAAAAAGTCAATTTATCAGAATAGGGCACAAAATACATAGTTTTCAATGTGCACATGATTTTGTGTACAATATATTACATTAAATCTAACAACAACGAAAGTCCAGAATATAGATGGCCATGTGATTCATGTGGTCACTAGCATGCATCGGTGGGTATGTACATTTAAATGGATAGCAAGTATACACTTTGATTCTTTAAACATCTTACTCTTTAAAAGTGCGACACATACAGTGCTTTTGTGTACAATTGCTTATTGCTGCTAGTGTGAACAGGTACTTCCTGGAACTATTCCCTTGAATTATTTGCGTAAAAAAAACTGCCCATTACTTAATCTCCCTCTACTTGGACCAGTAGTGCATTTCTTTATATAATCTGATATAATCCAAATTAACTTACTAACTCAATATGGCAGTGTATTGTGTTTCTCATATCGTGATGACAATATTCCAGATCATTACCACATATAGTAGTTTCTGCCCATATCACTAATGAAATTTAGACCTACTAAAAGTTAGCCGTAGCTGTGGTCAGAGGTAGAGGACACTGACCATGTTTAAGCTCCCTGAATGACATGCCTCTGTAAAGATGTCATGGCTGAATGACATCACAAATCAATGTGCCATATTTCTCACTCACAAATCTGACACTGTCATCCCTGTTAAAAAGCAGCTGTCAGTCTGCCTAATGGAGCAGAATAGCCTTTGCCGCAATGTCAGGTCCTGAAGTGACCACTCCATTCTCTGCAGTCTCACTCATGATGTACAGTGCTGCAACTTTTTTAATGAAAACTTCAAATGTCAGTTCTAAATAATGGGAATTGAACAAACTGTCAAATGGAGGTTTTCAACTTGTTAAGGGAAGCAGCTGGCTTAGGACTAACACAGCTACTATGTGCCTGAGATGGGGCACAATATATGCTGAAAGAAAACCATGAACTCTCAAATTTCTTCACCTGGGCAGACTTCAGCTACCTATGGTTTTAGAGCCACATGTGGCTCTTTAGCCCTGCTCTTGAAGCTCTTTGGGCATCTGACATCTGGTTATGTAAAGTCAATAAAGGAATGTGTAGACAACATTAAAACTATGCATCTGCATCGTCTTGTCAATTTAAAAAAGCAAAAACTAACTTTCTCCCTGTTTTCCAAAATATGCTATGGACTTATAATACACTGTTATGTGTAGACTTTATTGGTCACACAGTGCATGCACGGGTTAAATTAAAAAGCAACCCACATAAGTTAAATAAACAGAACCAATACTTGATGTACCTCCAGTTCTCAGGGTGTGTGTGGCTCCTGTATTATGCTGCTGTTTAGTGGCCTATTAAAACATAATCAGTGCTGTAAGTAATTAACACACGTCTTTTAGTTTGCAGTAATGGATGACCATTCATAGGCTACATTTCAGTCATAGGCTAAGCAACTTTAGTGCATAAAAATGACTCGCAACTCTTTACAGATTTAGTATTTCTGACAACAGTTGGCTCTTTGGATGCGTAAGGCTGCAGACCCTGCACTGGGGTCTAGGGGCAATTTCAATTTTGAGTTTTCCTACACATGCATGCCTTTGGATAGTGGGAGGATGAGATTTGAGATAACCCAGTAACAGAGTGGCAGAATATGCAGACATAGGGCTAAAACAGATAGGTATACATTCACCCTCACATTTGTTTCACTATGGGCAATTTAGATATACAAATTACATAAATGCATGTTTTTCCATGAAGGGAAGGACAGGTTTAGGATTTTTTGATATATCTTGCAGTGGTACAACATTTAAAATAATGTAAAATCCTGGATCCAGAGGTCAGAGTTACATCTGCTCTGAAGAGATCTACACAAAAATTCAAAATAAATTGCTGAATAAATAGCTCCACCATGTTGTACCTGTAATCTGCATCCACACCATGGTCTAATTGTGCCAGAGATGGCACCCCAAAAATTTACCCCCAACCATCAAACCTGCCCTTGACCCAGTTTCACTGAAAATTACAGGTGTTGAAATAATCACCACAATTATTTTCAATTTGCCGCTGCCTCCCCTCTCTCCTTGGTCAATTACAGGAGACTCCAAATGAACAGGACTGCGGAGATTGTTCCCATGAATTTTAAGTGTCATTCCCCCATTCCGATGAAATGAGCCTCAGGTCACCTTTTCAGACTTTCTAAAGTCTTTAGCTCATCTGCATGGGGCAATCATCAGCCTCGGAAGAATATGTAAGATTAGTTATGCAATGTCAATTACATCAGTCATCAGTTATGCCACACTGAACATTAAATTAGAGGGTGTGTTGTGAGGGATGTAAGGGTGGAGACTGCACAACCTAAAAAAAAATAGCCTCATTGTGCTTCAAATTACACTCTTTTTTTCTTTTATTTTTGCACATCTAACTTTCGATGTAACATTCAAGGAAACAAATCAGTTACCTACATTTATTGTCTTTTTAGTCGCGGCAATTTAGTCAGTAATGCGCCTGTAGATGTGAGAGAAGGTGCCCCCAATTGGTAGTAAATGCACAGACAGCAGGCTGTTGTATGGCACATTCCTATAGAGGTTATACAGCAGTAGGAGACAGAACAATATACAGTATATAAGTTACCTTTGTGTTCATATTGGCCATTTTCGAGTTTTTATTTGATTTTACGTTTTCAAATAAAAACTAATAATCATGACTTTGATTCATCTTTAGATTTCGATTTTATTGTAATAGGTAAGGTGGGGATTTAATGTTAAGTCTTCCATTGCAAAGCTTATTTTTTATACAATAACAGTAATAATTTAAACAAAAGAAACATAGACCGTTCGATACCGAGCCGCAGAGGGAAAATATAAAAATATATATTTTTTATTGGTATTTTTTATTTTACCACGATTTCCATTTGTTTTACTCTGAAAAACAACTACTTCTGCTGCAGCATCTTACATTCACGGTTCAGACGCAAAGGAGAGAGGGGACAGGTCCACAAGGTCACAGAGGGGAGAGGCATGCCACGGTCCACGTTACTGCCATTCAGAGGCAGAGATCAATGCACAAACTCACAAATACTGCAGCCATTCCCAAAGCCAAGCGAGTTGCAGCCCCCTTAAATGTCCAAAAATCCTAAATGGACCTTAAAAATAAAACACTATTCAAAATACAGTTTTTCTTCATAGATTTCAATGAAATGTTACAAAAAACTGGCTGTTTGCTAAAAAATAGTTTTAAAGTACAGTAATATGTTTAAACAAGTAGCTTATATAACTGTACTTAATTTCAAACTCAATTTATTTTGATTTTCTTAATGTTGACAACCTCTGAGGGCCCTGCAGTATCTTCGCGCCCTCCAGTGGGCCCCGAACCCCCATTTGGGCCCATTTGTCCTAAGGATTAAATGTAGCGTAAAACTAGTGTATGTACTGCTGTTTTTGTGCAGCACAGCAAACGCTAACATTAGCTTAGCTCCTCTATTAGCACTGCTGCTGCATTTGTTGCTGTTGTTGCTTGATGTAATGCTTTTTTGTATTTAAATGGGTAGTAAGTTTTAGGTAGTTATTCCTCTAAACTCCACTCTTGTTCTCTCTAGCTTACGCTGTAACAGAAGTGAGGTAACTGTAAACATAAGTGCACTCCTCAGCCTCTCCATTTTTTGAGGCTGCACTGCCTGGAAGGCTTGTCCATATCGAATAAATGGGCTCTTGGCTTATCATCGAGATCGTCCCTGTACTTAAGTGAGATTCAATAATCATAAATTATGTCCCCAGTCTATCCCAGTAACTATAGGGCTCAGTCATGGTACCCTGGACAGTGGCCGGTTAGTTGCAGAGTTGACACATTCAACCCAAATTTTGTATGTCTGTAATCAGCAACTGACACTCTTGCACCACAAGACACCACAAATCAGTCACACACAGCTGTGATTTACATTCATGAAACTAAACGCTGTCTTCCATTGTCTTGACTCAATGACTAATCTTCATGAAAATCCTTTAGCCTAGCATGTTTTTAGCCTCTTAGTCAAGCTACAACCAAGAGGCTCAAATTGACTCATCAAGACTGGAGCATTTCATTGACAACTTATTGGTGAATAATCATTTTGTGCACAAAGGGGTGGGTACCTATGAGTTTGACTGGATACACGCTCAAGTCGGTTGTTCAAGTGATAAATCAAATTTGACTAATCGAGCTTATAAGATTCATTAAGCCTTTGGGGCACAACTTGGAAAGTGGCTGAGAGCTTGCAAGCTACTGGTTGGAGAACCCCTGCTTTACACAGGTACACATCACCATAATGGAATATAGATTCTGTCATATCAATACATATGTCCACATCTGCAAACTATATACATATGCATTGAGAATAGCTCTATCTACAGTTGCAGTGGTAGGAAAAGGATTGCTTATAAGCTGTCTAGATGAATAGCTATATTTAATAATATATAATTATAAATAATAATAAATATATATAATTTCCCTTAATGTTTGATTGAAACAAAATTGTCCTAACAGAATGGGTGGTTTGGAATTAAGGCAGAATATACCCTGGACAGAAAATTTTTTAACTTTTTTTATGACAGAAAAATTAGAATATGTTTTTTTTGTTTGTTTGTTTTTTTTTTTCAAATATTGCTGTACACGTGTAACATATTCTGGGACCAGTGCAGCAAGACATTTATTATTTTTAAAAGTAAGGTATTTTTTACCAGTACAAGAGGTTTCTATGTCATGGAGGCACAGTGTCAGGTCTTCTCTGGGCTCCAGGGACCGAGAGCGAAGTGGACAGCTGCTGATGCGTTAGAGGCCCAGCTCACAGGAAACACGCTCACACAGCTGTCGGCTGGCATTAGTATGACTGACACTCTGTGCACCTTCAGAGCAGCACCGACACGCATCTACATGTCACCGAGGAAATGATACTGAACCGCAGGTAGGTGATACAGACACATGTGGCAACCAACGTGAGAGGGTGACATGTCTACACCGGACAATCTTGATTTTTAGCTGCTGAATCTGATAATTAGGCTCAGAAATCTCCCAGGAATAGTGTGAGAAGGGAAATTTTGATTTTATTTTATTTTTTTTTTTTTTTGAGCAGCCATTCCTAAAGTCAAGACTGTCCCACACACATATTTTTCTTTATATATTTCTAAAAAAAAAAAAAAAAAAACTTACATAAAATACTGACTGTTGGCTAAAAGCATTTTTTAAAACAAATATATAACTGTAATTAATTTCAAACTCAATTTATTTTTATGTATTTAATATTGACAACCTCTGGGGGCCCCGGACCCCACTTTAAGAACCACTGCTGTAGTGGTTCAAAAGTGGCCCAGATTTTACAAGATAGCGTAACACTGTCATTCTCCTACCACAAAACTTAAGTAATTTTGTGCAGTCTAAAATAAAAACAATTTAAAGATTTGCAAATCTCATATTTTACTCACACAAGAACATGAACAACATATCAGGTGCTCACATGTTTACATCAAGCCTTCCTTTCTTGCTGCATCCTTAAAGACATTAACAAATGGATTCTTCATTTTCCTCTTTTGCTTCTTTGTCAGTTTCTTGCCACTTACTATTTCATTCTTACATCATTAATATTTCAGTCTCCATGGTAGCGGCTGCATGAGTCGTAGATGAAATTAGTGCTGTGGATAACATTACTTTTGCAACATGGGTGATCAGGTAAGTGTTGTGTTCTCTAATACTACTTCATGTCACTAGATGGTGCATGCATATTAAGACAATGTGTACAAGCTAAGAGGAATACAGACTGTAAACTATACTCATTACACGTTGCTCTAAATAGTTGGAAAATGTTCTAAATGCACTTAAGTTTTTATATAACTGCTCTACGCTTTTCTACATCACTTGGCTTCTTCATTCTACCACACTACACCACAGTAAGGTAGTGTAAAAAATCCTTAGATGGTTGTACACTTTTGTAGTCAATGTTTGTAGCACATGTCAAGTCTCAGCTGTCCTGTTTTTGTTTTAAAGGAACAGTCCACCATTTTTCCATATTAAACTATGTTCTTCCCTGATCTTAGATGAGTTGATGTGTACCTCTCTGGTCTTTGTGCATGCCCTGTGTGCCCTTTGCAGGCCTGGGTACTATAATGTAAGGCGTATTAACACTTTAGGAGCACTTTGGCTTCAGCGCAGTGATATCTTCCTGTGACCTGCACACTTGCAGTGGTAGAAGAGAGAATTTTTTAATAGTGAAGATATCACTGCGCCGACGCCGAAGTGCTCCTAAAGTGTTATTACGCCTTACATTATAGTACCCATTTTTATCCGCTTAGAAAATCGCCACTTTTCATTTTTGTGTAACTGTACTTGGGTCATATAACTACTCACATAACCATATTTAAATAAAGAAAAGGTGGAAGAGCTTGGTTGCTTCTAACTTGAGCCACGTTTGGTTCCATAGGAATATGCTTGGCAAAGCTAAATGCTAACAAATTAGCGTCGCTCCCCAGGCCCACAAAGGGCACACAGGGCAAGCATAAATACCAGAGAGGTACGCATCAACTCGTCAAGATCAGGGAAGAACATAGATATGGAAAAACGGTGGACTGTTCCTTTAAATGCCACAAACATGACCACGGGTATGTCACCGTTCTGCCACTAAAACTGTGCGAGTTATGAATCCTTAAATGTAACATTGTCGGGTTGCTTCAACGTCACTGTTTGCGGTTTTCCCACGAAGTTGGGCGTTTTTTAAAATGTTGCTGTGGGTAAAAAAAAAATGCCACGGATTGGGCAGAGCTTTTGCATGCAGACGATGTGAATAATGAGCTATTTCGTCATATTTTGAATGACAAAAACCCAAAAGCCACTCACACTGGAGCCAGGCCAAATCAGCTCATCACTGTGTTTGACGAGCTGTCTGTGAGAGAGGGGCGGGGGCTCACCTGTCACTGGAGAAGCACTCCTTTTGGCGCAGCGGCACCAATTACGGTCGCACGGTGTTTTCATTCACTGTTCTGCGGGATTTGGGTGGGTTTTAAGTTGCTGTTGAGTGGATTTTAACTGTCGGCAGTGTTGCCACCTTAGCGATTTTGTCGCTATATTTAGCAACTTCCCATACCCCTCTAGTGACTGATTTTCAAAAAAGTGACAAGTGACAAATCTAGCGACTTTTTCTAGTGTTGTTAGAGATTTTGGCGACTCATGAAAAAAGTGAAAGCGCTTATTACACTACTCTTTGAGCTATCTGAATGCTGCTCTAAACTTTAAATTTATCATTTATTTGTTTATGGCAACAAGAGTTGGGAACCGATGAAGCTACTGCGCATGTCAACTGGTGGTGCGGCCAAAATAGCAATGAGAGTTGGTAGCCTAACTTATGTTACTTTGGGCACGGGAAGATTTTAAGAGTTTCTTTTGATAGATCAACTGAAGAGAGATAAAAAAAAAAAATGAATAAAAAAAACAACAACCTTTGACTCCTGTTTCCTTTTTTAAGTATGTTTCTCCCTCAGGATGTAACAGTCAGTGGAAGCAGGACCCTGTAGTAAATCTGTGTAAGAAGTAACATATATTGTACTTTAAAGAAAAATTATGTCTGTTCTGCAGGAAGTGTCTGAATAGAAATTGTAAAATTTTAGTTCTGAAGTTCTGATGATGAAAACATATGCACTAAAGTTGAATGTTTTAGTTTTTATTTTCCTATTTCCAGGTGTAATTGGTGACGCCTCCTCTATTGAGAGCCATGCACTTGTACTGCAGTATGAGAAGGTGCAGCCGAATGTTTCAGTGCTAAACAACCACATGCAACACACAATGGATTGGTGGCAGAAAGAAATTGTGGAAGGGAATGAGAGTATCGTACTGTACAGTAGTGGATGTACTGAAGAAATACCCTTTCCTTAGGGGTATGTATTATGCTTCTTACAGGTTTTATTTTTTTGTTTTTTTGTTGAGTGATGTTTTTCTTTTCAGAGGTTGTTTCACACCTTGTGATATGGTGTGAAAAGAGGGAATTATTGAATATTTCTATATTTAGCTTTGCGTATTACCATTAAACTTATATTTTGATGTACTACTGCTAAGGTTAATAATAAGGTTAATAACGCTTCAACGTTAGTAATAATAATACTTTGATTTTATGTGATGTTTTTCTTCTTTCACTCTAAGGTCACTCTACTCTTAGGTGCATTCCAAATATGACACAAATAATGATCCTATGGCCTGTTGGTCCGTGGGAAGACTCTGCAGAAACTGATAATTTTTTGTGGCCCTGCCCTATGCACAAAAAAAGTTACTTGAAGCCAAGAAGATAATGCTATGCAGAGATCATCATACATCGTCATACGTAATATAAAAACTTAGGATACTCCTCTCTCTAGGAGCGCGCTCATTCTGCTGACTGTAACCTTACCTGTGTTTTTACTGAATAAACTTTCTGACTTGATTAGACTTCTGAATCATCGTCCTTTTTGATGCTTTCACCCAAAATGAACAAATCCTTACAGGTAAGAAGTATGAAGTATACTGTTTTCATTTGTTTACACATTTACGCACACTATACCATGTCTGCCACTATGTCATGTTTGTATAAGTTTACACAAAATACTTTAAATTTAGCACAGTTGTAATTTCTGTCCATAGTCCCTAGTCGGGTCCTTCAGCATGAACATATGTGATGATTAACATATTATCCCTTTTTGTCTTTTTGGCTATGCCTTGAGGTAGACAGAAGTCATCCAGCAGCTGTGAACTTGTGCTAGCGCTGGAGAGAGAACTTCAAGAAATTCTGGCCAGTGTTGGCAACTATTTTCAATAGGAAGTAGCTAGAATTTCACTAGATTTGTTGCTAGTCACTTTTTTAGAAAAAAAATCCCTTATTTTTTGCAACAAAATAGCTAAGTTGGCAACACTGATTCTTGTAGCAGATCTAGCAGGTAATATTTTAGTTTTGTTTGAAGCAGAGGTGGAAAGAGTAGTTAAAGTTGTACTCATTTAAAAGTATTTGTAATTCTAAATAATGTTACTCAAGTAGAGTTAAAAGTATGTTGTGATAAAACTACTACTACTCCTGATTCACATTCAATGCATTGCGTGTGTAGTATGTCTCCAGCACAGTATTCTTGTGGACTCCAATTCACATGGAGTGCGTTGTGTGTGCTGCAGGTATCCAACAACAGCCAGCAGAGTTCACAGGAGAGTAGCGAGTTTAAGCTGAAATTTTGAGTTCATGTGATAACAACCGTGTACAGAGAGCTACATGTAAACAAAAGCCTGTCTGACCACAACCTCCTGTTCATTTGGATATTATTTTTATGACTTCTGTGCTTCTACTCTGGGTAAGCATGGCATGTATCTACATTCTTTATTTTTACTCACGTTTAATGATATCTGGTCTTGTTAGTGACCCTCTGTTCTCAGTTAAGATGTAATGCTTACACAGCAATGTGAGCGAGAGGCTGAACACAGACGTGTACTGCAACGCAGCTAGTGTGAACTCACGCATAGACTTGAATGGCGGCTATTTGTTACGGAGGTTGTGCAGGACATGTACACGCAGCATGTTCAGTGTGAATCGAATGTTAGCAGTACAATTTGTTCAAACTTCTGATTTGAAGTGACCATGGTCTTCATAAATCTATTCGCACTTTATACACACATGTACGATTGCACTTTAATTGCTCAGTATTCCCTTTTAGACAGTAACAGAGAAAAAGTGGGGATGGGGATGTGTAACATTTCTCTGCAGAAGGAGAGTGAAATAATTTAATTTTGTTTCAGAGATGTTGACTTTCATGTTGTGTTAGTCCTGCTACCCACAATCTACTTATTACACTGGGTCAGGTAAGAAGTTAATCCACTAAGGGTTTGGAGTATGGTAAGAAATAGGGATGCACTGATACCACTTTTTTCAAACTGATATGAGTGCAGGTTTTTCCATTTGAGTACTTGCCAATACCGAGTACTGATACGAGTACTTATAAAGGGATTACTTTATACAGTTACACTATACACTACTATATCTCATTCATCCCATACCATTGTCTCTTTGCTGTCTATCCTCGCTTTGTGTTGCTAAGTCAACTAACAGGGTTAGCATTGCTTCACATGGACATGTTATACCTCATTTGAAAGCTTAGTTCTCATCTTTTCAGTCGCTAAAATCATTTTAAAGGCCGATTAAACATCTAAGCATAACAAACGGCGATTCCCCAGGACCCACAGCAGCTAACACAATTAGCAGCAGTAATCCTTATGTTTTATCAGATAACAACTGCTTCAGACTCCACGCTGGTATCATTTTCAGGACAATTAGGACGACAGAGGGACAACAAAAGGACGACTGCTTTAGTTTTAGGACTCACGTATGATTTGGGATGTCTGGTTGAGCATAATGTAGAGTCTCCCTTGCTTTCATCTCCGTACAGTTCACTTTGAAATCCTTCCACACTTCTTTCACCTCTCAGCTGAAAGGTGAATGTGACATGACAGCGCTGTAAAGTGGTATCGGTACAGTATCGATGCATCCCTAATAAGTAATATGACATATGATGCTGTTTTTCTTATGATGATAGGAGCAATATTTGTGAATCTTTTTTTTTTTTTTTTTTTTTTTTTTTGCTGTAGAATATATCTGGCTCGTCCTTGGTTTGTTCTTTGAACCATCTGATGCCTTATGTCCCTATTCAGCCATACAGCTGAGATGTCGACTGGAAGACGGCTTTTACTGGGAAGGTCCCAGTTTAAGGAGTTGAAGATGGAGTGATTATAGCCTTCTGTGCCTACTATGTCTCTAATTTGGCTAACCCTTTCTTCAACGTACTATAGTTAGCATTATGGAGTAGGGTGAAAAGAAAAAATCTGCCAAGCCCCTTAATATCACCTGCAGACTAAAGAACTGTAAGTTATTCAGATTGTTCTATGTCACTAAAAACATTAGGGTATATTGTGATGAATTGTGTTGGACTTAATGTTTTGGTGTATTTTGAATACTAAATAATTTGTTTTAAGAATTCAGGCATTTCAATCTGTGAGCGCTAAATAAATGAAATGGAATGTCACTAAGGCAGTACCATTAAAATGCCAAATTTGTACCATTTTTCCAAAGGTACATGTGTAGCAGTAGGCCTCACACATCCGCCCGTGAGCCAATTGTGTCAGACCCTAGTTATTACAGGTAGTTTCTCTCACCTGGTCTGCTAGTTTGCCACCTGGACGCTACCTGTCATCGCAGGATCAGAGCTGTGAGCGCAAGCAGGGTTTGGAGCCTAAAATCGTTTAAAATCAACACTGCGTTGTTTATTCGTGTATGGCTCTATTTCATTAAATTTGTTTGTTTGTTGTTTTTGACTGCGCTGCTCTTTTGTGGCTTGTGTGTGGCTCCGTTTCTTCCTCAAGGGCACGCTCGTGCCCCACTAACTAAGCAGCTCCAATAAGCTAAATGGCCCTTGTTTGAGGGTCCGACATTAAACCTTTGTTTCATTTGTTTTGTCGCTCAGCTTTGTAGTTTTGGTGGCGTTTGTGTGGAGGTGAATTTGGGCTTAAGCATGGACTTCCTCATGTGTGTTGTGACTGGAATTTGCTTTTTGGTATGTATTGCGTGCCACGTGATAGTAAGAGTAACTTATAGTATAAAAAGTATAAATCCTAAATCCAAATCCAAAGCTGGTCTACTGCACTGGTTTGACCTTGTCTTCTGCTGCCTCCTGACCAGCCCTGCTTGTTTTGACTTGGGCCTCTCTTGCATCAATATTAGCTGAAACTGGTTTGGGGCTGCTCTTGTTTTTAACCTCCACAGCTTTAATGGGAATGGTGTATGAGAAGCTCTTGTCTCTATTAGGACCATCAGTGGAACCACACACTGTAAACCTCTGGTCATCCTATGGGTTTTGACCCATAGGACTCAGGTTTGTCCTTTGCAACTTTGTTATCAAGTTTCTGTTTGAAATCACACCTCTCTTGCAGGAGCTTCCATTCCAACTCAGTGTAGCTTATCTTTTTTTTTTTTTTTTTTTTTTTTTTTTAAAGCCAAGCCCATTTTTTTGCCCTCCACTGCTCTTCCCTCTCCTGGTAGGTATTCTCTACAGTCTGCCATTACCATTTTCCAGCCACATCTTCTCCCTGTTTTCCATGATCTCCTTCTTCTGTCTGTCCTCCTCTTGCCGTATCTCAATGATTCTTAGAGATTCCATTTTCTCAGAGTTGGTTTGATGATGAAATGTCAAACTATCATACAGTATTTCTTTTTGTTATTAAGTAACTTTCTAGTACTCTGTCCATCTCATAACCTTACCCATCAGTTACAACACATTTTACTGGAGAATGTAGGTACTTGCACATTATGGTCCTGTTAAGTCCTGTTGTCCCCTAACCCTAAACTTAATCCTAACATTATGGGATTTATAAAGCAATCTCAAAGAGAGAGATATCTCTCAGCTGTACGTGTATGTTCCCTAAAATAACATAATACACTCAAGGAAAAAAGAAACGCACCACTTTCATTTTCTCAATTTGTCAAAAAATATTACAGCCAGTGAAAAATTACAGACTACAATGAGTTTAGTACTATTCTGAGTCAAAATGAAATGACTGTTTTCCTGGTTCCGTTGATTGATTTTGATGAGCAATAACAACTGTATTTTTGTATTAATCACCTATGTCTGGGTCATGAGTAAAACTCAGAGATGAATTGGACCTGTCCTCAATTGTGCACAACCATTCCCTATAAAAAGACACCAAAATGGAAAAAAAGCACATTTGTTCACAATGCCACGACTACTGCAACCAGAGAGAGAGAGAACCATTGGCATGCTTCAAGCTGGAAGGAGCACACGGCTGTAGCCAGGGTGTTTGGAGTCCATCACTCTACTGTTGTACGCCTTGCTGAGCGTTTCCACACCACTGGATCCTCCAATGACCGTCCCAGATCTGGTCGACCACATGTCACAACTGCTGCATTATTATTGTTTGGTCATGTTATTGTTATTGAAACTGTCATAAGCATTGATTAACTTGGGTCTGAATATCAGGGACGGGTATATGGTTGATGTGCACATGTAATATTTCCATCAAAAATAAGTAACCAAACAAAAATGTGGTAAAAAAGCAGTGGTGCATTTCTTTTTTCCTTGAGTGTAAGAGTCCTGCTAAAGCCCATATATGGACACAAGGCCAGAGCTCACAGAGAACAGTGGTGAACAAAAATCCTTCATGAATGAGGCTAAACATAGTTGGTTGAAAAGTATTCAATCCAATTTATATAACACAGCTACAATTACAAACAAGAGTAAAAGGGGGTTCAGTGTAAACAACAGCAGTATGGGTCAGGCAGACCATCCAAATAATAATACCTTTAGCTGTTCACCAGAACATTGTATTCCAATAAAACTGAAACTATGTTGGTCTAAAAACAAAACACACTGTTAACTTTCTCCATGTTCTCTCAGAAACTTCAACTGCAGTTAACTTTTCTCACATCACTCATCCGGCTTCAGCAAATACCTGGTTTTATTGATTGAAAACAGTCTCATCCCTTGATCTTCCTGCGCTGTCCTATGCAGTATTTCCCCACACAGCCAGGTCATTAATCTTTCTGTTATTGGAGAAAAGCACTGACATCTCTCCATAAAACGCCACTTAATTTATGCATTATTTATGCCTCATTTATGTGCTCGGGTCCTCCAACTATTTATCAAACGTCCCCTCTTATGTCAAAACATGGAAATTGAGCACCGTTACTCATGATTCGCACAGCAAACACATCGGCGGACAGGAAGTCACTGGGGACCACCTCTCACTGTCACAAGAAAGTGTCTGGCAGACAACTGTGCGGCACAGGAGCCACTTTTAGCTAAGTGCTAACCATGTGTGGGACATTGCAAAATCTGATGCAACGGAGCTCAATAAAGATAAAGACACAATTTCTTATCTTGAATCAAAGCTTTTGTACTCTAACAAGCTTGTTTCTTCATGCAGGTGCAGTCATATGTGTCAGTTTTAGGATAATGTTGTGTCAAAAAGTATATTATTTATCACATACATAAGGTTAGGATATTGGCCAGTGTTGCCGCATACCATTTATGTGTAAAATAAATGTATGGCGTAGAACGGTTACATAAAGTGAAAAAGGAGCAGTGTCAGCAAGGTGCCAAGACAGAGCAAAACCTAGGAACATGCACATGCAATACTTTTCAGAATAATGAGGCCAGCATTTTTTTGTCTTGTGGAACAAAAAAAGTTAACTTAAATTATCTAATCTAAATTATCTAATCGAAATTTGTCTTGTCTTAAACTAATTATGTTTTTCCTGAAAGCAAAATAAAACAAAAACACTCAATTAGAGAAAGGAGTTCATTTTAATTTTCAAAGAGTTAAAATAAAGTCCTAGTTTAGTCCTGTTTTAGTCCTGGCAATGGTCCAAATTGAGTCTTAGCTGTAGTCCCAACTTAACCAAGTTTTATTTCTGGTTATAGTCCTGGATAACAATATTACATTACAGAAAAACAATGTATGGAACAGAACAGAAAATGATGCCAAGTTATCACCAAACTTGGCAGTGGGTAAAGCTAAAGACAACCAACTCCAATAGCAGTTTGCAGCCTGTGGTTTTGCGTTTTGTTTTCCTAGGCTTCGAAAAGAACAACCATTGAAAGTCCATCAAATTTCTGGCCCATTTACAGAAATTCTAAGGCAAGCAGCCAAGTGATCCCCTTGCAGTCTGTTTTGTAGATCAGCCTTTACCTGAAAAATAATTGGAGAAACAAAGTGAAATGAAAGAATTAGGAACATAACTCTTCTGTCACATTATCAAGCCGTGCTTACCCTGGATTTCCACTGCATGCGTATGCGCTGCACTGCAGGCCGCCACTGAACGACGGTGCAGACCCTCGCCTACTGGATCCATCTCCGCTCCACTGCACTGGGCTGCGGAGCCCTGAGCAGCTCAGGAAGAGCATGCACGAGAAGTATGAGCTTGTGCCATAAAAGCCATTAATACAGTCCAAAACAACTATTTATTTGGAACCTGAAGGACAGAAAACAATAGTTTATTATGAGATTGCTTTGGAGTTCACTTCACTTTCATTAATGGGGAAGTAGCTGGGCACGAAAAAGCTATACAAGGGTAATAAATGTTTAATTGTATCTGACATAGTTTCTGTAGTACGTAAACGGTCTTCTAAGACGGACTATATCAAAGATAATATGAGAAATATTGATTAAATGTAAATATTCTAATCAAAAACATTTGTATGAAGTTACATAACTTTTAAATCTGGATGTTGAGCACGTCCAGTTTCCTGTTTGATGTGATCTGAGTTGTGGAGGTTGATCTGAATGGAGTCTGCCGTCAAACGGCGTCAAAGAAAATAGACTGGCTGCGTATCACAGCCGGACTGGCGCTGCAGAGCTGCGGAGGCTGTGGAAACGCTCTCATTCACTACAACGGCTGCATATTTACTGCGGAGTGCGTGGCGCAGTGCAGCGGAGCAGAGTTGCATGCAGTGGAAATTGGGGGTTACTCGATTCATTGTTGATAAATTCCTCACAGTTTACACGGGAAACTGGCATGACCAGTGCACACGAAGCGGGATGGCTTAAGTACGGATATATTTTATATATATATATATATATATATATATATATATATATATATATATAATATATATATATATATATATATTATATATATATTATATGGATATACAGATACCATTCTTCACATTCGCTTGCTAGGAGCTGCAGAATCTTTGCAGGTTCTTGTCCAGCAAAAAAATAAATAAATAAATAAAGACATTTAATAAATCACTTACAGATTAGAACAACACCAGAAGCTTAGTAATAGACATATATGTGACAGGTAAGTGAATATTCTTTAAATATGAAAATATCATGTATGTAAACAAGAATGTGCTCAAATTACTGACCTATTATTTTGGGGTACTAACCGAAGAAAGATAATTACTTGTATTTATTTACTATGACTTTATTACTGGGAAAGCATCACCTATTCCCTTTACTTGAAAAATATATAACTTGCCTTGAAAACAGAAGTTATCAAGTTGTCTTAATAACGACACATCCGTACTTTCATCCACTTCAAGGCTAACTGCCTGGGAATGTCGCATCTTTTTTAACAGCAGCTCCTCTATGACAGTAGAAATAATTTCAAGCATTTCACCAATAACTCGATGAGATCTATAGTTGTTTCCGGAGTCCACCTAAAATAATAAAATTATTTGAGCAAATTTAAATCACTACATAATTAAGCAAGTAGTCCAATATTATATACCTTTAGTTTGTGAAAGTAATCACATCCTAAAAACTCTGCCAAGCTGAGAAGTTTGCTGTAGTTTGTATGATGTGCATTTCCATTTTTCCCCAGCCAATATAAACATTTAAATCTGCCAATAATGGCTTCATGTTGTAAAATGATCACTAGCTCAAATGCATTGACTACTGTGTTTTCTGCATAATAAAGAACAAACCAATTTCCTAATGTAGCTCAGGACAGTAACTTGAAACCAATATAAGAGTATAAAATACCTGCAGCAATAGACTGGTGACAATGCATGGTATATTGATGATGCGCTGGTGAGCAAGAATGGGGAATTTTAGAGCCTTTTAGCACACCAGAATGCACACATAAAGACGCGAGGGTGTGCACGTACGCCACAGCTGTTCCGCGACTTAATAAGGCTCAAATCAACATCGCAGTAACAAGTCTTTCAGTGTCACATCAGTCTCACCTGTCAGACTTTACAGTTTCCCCCTCATACCATTAAGAAGCCTCCAGCAAAAATAATGACTCAAGCCATGAAACTCACCAAACACGTTGCTGCACACCACAGAGGGGTGCAGACACAATTCGACCTCTATGGACAGGTAAATAGGTTACTCATTGAGCTTAAGGAACACAATACCTCATGCACTGAGCTTTTTTTTAATTTTTGTTTTTTATTATGTTTTCAGTGTTTACATTTACAGTAAATGTGAACAAATATTTAGCACTAATTAAACTCATTAATATGCACGGAAATGCCCCATTCAAAGCTTGTTCACATGTCACTCACTTGTGCATTTTCAGCAGTAGGTTACTAGCCTGCTAAAGTTGCTAAATGATTCAAACATTCAGCGGGAGGACAGCTAGAGAACAGAGAGTAGTAGGCTACTAAAGACAGATAATGTTTAAAAAACTCACCACAAAGTTCCACCAACAAGAAAGTTTTAGCCAATAATAATTAGTCATTTCAAAGAATTATCAATTGTGTTGACATTAAAACATTGGGATTCATCTTGCTTTTTTTTGTTGTTGTTTTTTTTTTTTTAGGTGGGTGTCATTCACTTCTGATATAGAGGTGGGGCATTAGCCATCCTAGCCCCGCCCTAGCACTGCCCCTGGTTTACTGATTTAATAATAAAACTAGTCTAGGATGAGACATCACCTACCTAAATCTTACGAAGAGTCACTGCAATGTAAAACTGCAATTTCACCACACTCCCTCAGAGGCAAAGCACGCTTGTCACAGTCATATTATGTATGGAGTTACAGTGCGTGCGGAATCATATACAATCAAGGTAAGAAAAAATTATAATAATGGAGCTGACTAACTTGTTCTTTGGTCCACCATTTTTACTTTAAATTAATTAATTAATTAGTCATGAGTATAATGACACACTTTGCAATTTTATACATGTTCCAATATATTTAAAAAAAACACAAAAAAAAGTACAAAAGGACCCTATGTGACTGTGCACAGCAGTGCTACCATTTGTGACCAGCCTCAGTCCTCTCCCTCCTCACCTCTCTGTCTCATGTCTCTCTTGCATCGCCCGCGGCAAGAGAACTCTGTGTAACACTTCACAGAGCACCGGGCGCGCTCACCTGCAATGCCACTGCCGCTCCGCATCAACAGCCAGCTTCTCCAACCAACCTTCCGCGTAACCTCCACCGCCCCAGCTGTCGTCTCCACATTGTCAATCCCCACTCTTTCTCCGAGCGCTTCTTGACATATTTCACTTTGGCTTCTCTCTTTCATTATAAAGCATTTTGTACACACCAGACCTCAGGAAATTATCAAGAAAGGAGGTTGAAAAATTCAAGTGGCGATTGATAAATACATTTTGGCACTGCCCCAGCAGACGGAGATAGACTGAGTAAGTTTGCATGCAGAGCTAGTTACACTTTAAACAGGAGATAAACTAGCTGTTGAGTCCCTTCTCAGGCTCATGCTGCTTTTACGTATATGGTGTTTGTTTCTTAGCCAAACATTTTGGCTTTAGAAAAAAGAGAAAAAGTCAGTCAAACCTTATAAACCACATTTAACCATAATTAACCAAACCTGTATAGTTTAAAAGTCATATAGTTATGGGCCAGCCAAATTACAAATCTCCAATCTTCTGCACAGTCACAGTATGTAGCTGGTTGCGGGCATCTGGTGTTTTCCCACCCACATTCTCCATGCAAACAACATTCAAAATAAAACATTTACCTGGACTCTAATTATGACTGAACTTAAAGCCTACATTACACTTTTATTTCTCTTTTTAAACCAGCTTTGGTCACCTCTAGAACAGCACTGCACATTTTACAACCTTTTAAAACATGTGACAAAAAGAAACAATTTTTAATAATTATTTTACTACTACCATAAAGAAACAAGTGGAGAGACAAGCAGAGGGCTTTTTGTATGCCATTTTACTACAAAATGAAAAACTGCTGTGAGGAATCACTTTAAACCGAGATAGATAAATGAGAGCAGACTGGATGTAGAGGGCTTGTTGATTGGGCAGTGCTCCCTGAAGTGGGCAGGGGTTTGTGGGAGAGGTTAATCCAAACGAGCGTCCTGAGACCTCAGAAACTCAGTGCCAGAGAATAGAAGATTACTTATACAGATGTGAATGAAACAAAACACAACTCTAAGTATGTTTTTAATGAGGGAACAACATTATAACATGATAATAAGCTCAAAAAGTCAATTTATTCATAATATATGCCATACATACTGTAGCCTCTTCTCGCTGGAAGCCAAACACTCTTGACGTTTTGCAGACTTGACTGTGAGAGTACTGACTTTGAGCTGCCTCGCTGCACATGAGCAGATCCATAAGGTCCTCTCACACAAGCAAGGGCTCCAATTTGTCTGTATGCCTAAGCAGCACGAATCCTTAACTCTGTCAAAAAGGGACCGTTTCTCTGTGGATGGTGTGTGTGTAACGCAGAGCAGATGTGAGAGCACTTACAGCATTTGCCTGGCATAAAAATGACATCAAGCAAGAGGGTAACAAGGAAACAAGGCCACAGATGCATGCTGTTTGAAGCAAGAGCGCATCTGTTTATATGGTTACTCAGCCGTGTCTTAATGAAGCGATTTTGTAGGACAACACTAACTTACACATCTGTGAACAAAACGCTGGTTGCCAACTGGTTAATGCCAGTGTGTAGTTGCTTTTGTCAGTAAATTATTTAGTTTAAACTTCAGAGAAATTGTCTCGTAGTCCTTTATAGCCATTAAATCCACAACAGCACAAGACATGCCATGGTTTATGTTCCCACCGTCATTGCTGCTTAAAAAAAAAAAAAAAAACTATGGCTGGGAGATATGGCAAAAAATATAATCACATTTTTTCCCCATATTCAATAAAATTTTATCTTGACATTAAGGAGTTTCTTTTTGATAAACCAGTGTTAAGAGTATTGTACCCTAACATGTTTCGGCCACTGCGGTCTTTCTCAGAAGTGTCGTGAAATTACTGCGTTGTGCCATGTCAGCTGTTTTAAACAAGTTTTGGCATTGTCTTCCTACCTGGAGTAATAGGACAACAAGGCCCTCTGCAGTCTTCACAAGAGTATCCCAGGTGTGAAAAGGCTGGTACGCCCCCTCGTCCCGATTTACAGTACTGGGAGCACATTTTTGTATCTCGATGGCCTTTTTGATCCAGCAGTGGTGTTTGTTGTTCTCAGTTCCTATGATTTTAGCATTGTCCTAGTCTATTATATGGTTATCCCCTTTGCAGTGGTTGGATATTGTGGATTTAAGTTATTCTTGTTCAACTTGTTTTGTTGTTTCTTGCATGTAAGCCTGGTTTACTAAGTGCTGGTGGAAATTTTACAGGGTCACGAGGCTTCAAATATTTGAAAACAGTTTTGCCTGTTTGTTTTCTAGATAAACTGAAACATAAAACAGATGCATATAAGAGGTTAATTTAACACTGTAGAGACACATTTAGAAACATAATAATATAAATTTTAATAGTTCTAAAGACATCATCATTGATGCAAATCTAAAGTAATCCACTTTTATACTATATATATATATATATATATATATATATATATATATATATATATATATATATATATATGGAATCAATTAAAAAAATTACCTAATTAATTGCAAATCTGAACAAAAATAAATAATAACTGGTAGTTATTAATCGCATTATGAATTCACGTACAAACACAAAATTGTAAATTTAGAAAGCTTATTTTGAATTAACCATCACATACTTTACTGTAAACCTTGTGCAATGCAATCAAAACTTGCAAAGAAAATAAATTATTAGTAAGGTACAACAAACAAATACACAAAACTTATCTTAAAAAAATGTGCAATCTCTTTTAGAACTTTAAGAAAAATAAGTTAAATTTTTCAATTAATAACAATTGTTGTGGTTCACAACAGTGTGAATACTATGAACTGTGTAACCTTAAACTCAGTACCTTACAGAACTGACATAATTCAACTTTACTTTGTAATTGAACTCACCTTTGCATAGACTGCAAATAACTTTTGTTTTGTCTATATTGCTGTCTGGTGACGATTTGAAGCGGAATTGACCATTTAGCAATGTGTCTCTTTGGTCACTTGCTTTTGCTTACTCATTTGCTTGTTGCAATGTTGTTAACCCACAGGAAACGGAAATGTGTCTTCTTCTACACTCGCGGAAGACCTGCGGCGGGTTTGCTTTGATTATATATATGAGATGATATATATATTTTTAGTACTTGCTATTGGGGCAAGTACTACAAGTAGTTAATGTGCATATGCATCATAAAGCTACTATGGAATCCACGGAATCCACTACCTGGTAATGAATAAGAACATGCTATGGCAAACTGTAATAAAGATTGGAGCTTGAATGCGCATCACTGCAATAACTGGGTCTATACAACCTGACAGCAATGGATGCCCACAGGGTACATTTGACATTAACATAGCCATATGTAAGACTGCATGATGGACAATTAAAATAAAATAACACCTAAACTCACCGTAAATTGTATTTTGAACGTGGTATGAATATTGAAATCCTTAACCTTTTAAATGGTGCTGGCAGTAATTCTGACTTCATCATGCAACATAATATGAACTCGGTAGGGGTTTTACATTTACTACATAAGCTGTTCATTAAAAGTACATATCTTGGCTATATATTACATTTCATTTTAGTTGTGACAGAAACTATATGGTAACAGAATGGATTATACCAATGTGGATGTTTAAACACAAGCTAAACATATGTGTTTTTAATGGAGAGCCACAGTGGAATGCTTTGTGGGGCATGAATCAGAGTAATGGGAAGCTGTTATCTGTATGGATTTTGATATGAGGTATTACATGTAATGAGTGCATATATTTCAATTTAGTGATTACATTTTGATAGCCTATAGTGCAAGTGTTGGATAACATGGCATTTACCTCTTATCAAATTAAATTCTGTGTTGTGTTGTTGTTAGTCCAGTGATCTCGCTCCACAATAATTTGGCATTTACTGTATCTAGACAGGATCTAGACAGTATCATAAACCAGCAGTAACACAATGGCAGAGGTGGATTTTGACACTAAGCTACGGTCACACTGCAGGACTTAATGTTCATTTCTTTTTTTTTTTTTCTTTTTTTTTTTTTTTTATGCTAAATCTGTTTGTTTTTTTGGCATGGGTGTTCAGATGACACTTTACATTACACCAGGGGTGCTCAAACTGGGGCCCGTGGCCGACCATTTTCATTTGACCCGCCAGGGGGCAGCATAATTACCATCTTCTAGTTGCTATTAGCAACTTGCCAGTGTCAGTCTCACAGCTGCGGTTTACATAGTTTCTATGCTAGGATAATTTCCGGCCCAAATTCTTTATATACAACTGCGACAGCACTCTACGCCTTACTCATGGTGTTCACTGCTCACAGCAACTTAAACTGAAAAATTAGGCCATTTAAAAATAAAAAAAACGCTAAGCACAACACAGTTTGGGTATGTTGTTGTCTGCACATATTTACACTTAATATGGTAAAACAATTACTATTTTTATGCTTTTTATGGATTTTTAAAAAGACCCATGAGCCTTTGCTCAGATGAACATGGAGCGCCATAGTCAATGGCATACAGACAAGTGGCATTTTAAACAAACATGGGCCGAGGAATATTTTTTACTAAAATCAATTCTAAAGCTGTCTGTCTTATTTGTAATTAGTCCATGGCTATTAATAACAGAGTATAATATATGCCCCCACTATAAAACAAACATGCAGCCTTTTCAAATTTCAAAGGAGAGGCACGAAAGAAGAAATCTAGCAAGTTGTTAGCTAAACTTGATTCACAGCAAGGCACCCTCACACGGCCCTCAACAGCCCAGGGCCAGCTATGAAATGTCAGCACTAATTGCCAGGAGTGGAAGATCGTTTTCAATGGGGCATTTTGTTAAGGAGTGTCTGTCCTCGGCTGCTTCGTTAATGTGCCCATCTCAGGCAAGAGTTTTCTCCCAAATCAGCCTCTCACGTAACACAGTGACCCACCGCATTCAAGACATGTCTTGGAACATTAAGGAACAATTCACAGTAAAATTAACTGATTTTGTTGCTTTTACCTTGGCATGTGATGAGAGCACGGATATTTCGGATTCAGCGCAGCTTTTGATTTTCATTTGGGGAGTGAGTGAAAACATGGAAATAACACACTGGTTGGCTGGACTTGAGACACTGCGAGGAACCACAAAATGTGGGGATTTGTTTGCAGCAGTTGGGAGAGTCCTGGACAGGCATAATTTGAGCGGGGAGAAAATGGTGGGGATTACAACGGATAGTGCACCTGCCATGATTGGGAAGAAAGCAGGCCTCTCCACATTGGTTTCATAGAAGGTTCCCCAATGTGGAGGTAAAATAGCACAGTACAACAATGCAACATAAGCCCAGACTCAGTCCCTGATCATATTCAGATGGGGTTGATTGAGTTTCACTGTGATTCTGAGCTAAGAAATAAATTCATGTCACTAAACCTTAGAGATTTTTATACACGTCTCACAACAAAGGTACCCACACATTAGAAAACATGCACAGGTGATGTTATGTTTGTTTGGCTGCACTTACATATGTGAACAGACTTTTAGTGTCATGAACCTTAACAAGCCCAGACTCAGAGGTACAGTGAGTCAGCTGCAACCTGACATAGAGAGGCTAGGAAAATGCAAAGACCAGCTTCATGTGTCTCACTAGTGCCATAGTTTGCTGTTATAAATAGCAATGCATTGTTTGACCTTTGCATTATGTTTGGTAGGAAGTGTGTGGTTGCACCTGTTGTTTTTCATTCAAAAAAGGCTAATATAGCTTTATTGTTATATTATCATGTTTGAAAAATGTTCTTTACTCTGATTTATGTTATTTACACTAATAAAGACAGAATATGGTGAAATAACTTGAATAATTAAAATAACTTGAATCTGCATTATTTGCTTTTATTTCATTACATGCAAAAAAATATTGTGTTTGGCCCATGGCCCACTATCACATTTCCATTTTGGCCCTCTGAAGGAAAAAGTTTGGGTACCCTTGTATTGCACTTTACATTACCATGAGCCTCGTGTGTGAATCGTCTCTGGACCTGAAGTTACCTGCATTCAGTAAAGACCTTCAGTACTTTTACTTGAATAATCATTTTAAGGAGCACTTTCATGTCCACTTAATATTATGTTTGAAGTACTAAAACTTTAACTTGAGTACATATTTTAGAGGTAAAGTTTAAAGGTACCTACTATGTGGGAGTTATTAAGAGCATGTGTGTTAGAAGTTCAAAAATACAGGTATTGTTGTGATGCTTTTTTTTTATCTGATTTTTAATATATGCCATATGCCAACTACTGGCAAAATTACAAGCATTACAAAATCCAGCACATTTTAATTGGTTTTAATTGGTTCAAAGACACCATCACTGATGCAAATCTTCAACAATTAACAGATTTAAAAATAGTGCTATACAGACCTGTGCAAAATTACATTCTTTAAGACGGTGTCATTGACTCTAGGAGTGAAGTTCTTCATCACACATAAAATAAAATTGAATCACGATCTGCTCCCCTGATTGCCTATTACAATCAAACTGTTTACTAACACAAAGTCATTATATTATCATAATCAAACTGGACTTAATCTACTGCTTAACATAGAACATCTAGATTTTTATTCACAGTAAAGCTAATATATTTATATTTTATAATTTAGTTAGTTTCTTTATTAGTCTCCCATGGGAGAAATTTGTCTTGGTACAGAGAAGCTGCTCAAATAACCACACAACAAAAAACACCTCCAATCCACAATCTAAACCACCAAACATTTAGGACAGTGCAGACAGTAGGAAAGAAATGTACACAAACATAGGAATGAATGGGTTTTTGTACCAATTCTGCTTGCACAGAAGAGTCCTGTACCTTCTCCCCGAGTCCATTATCCCCATCATCCATGATGATGTTTTTTGCACACACTAAAATCTCTGAGAAGACGTAGAAAGTGGAGGCATTGATGAACCCGTGCACAGACACTTGCCACCTGTGTGTTCCAGCTCAAGTCATTATCAACATGCACTCCTATACATTTCAAGTGACCTGCTTAATACTGGAGTTGTCTTGTAAAGCAATATATAAGACTAATGCATTATAATTATTACAATTAAAGTGCCTCAAACACAAACGTCTCAAGTCTGTAAAAGTTGTTCATAAATATAACATGAGAAATACTTCTTGAAAGTTCTCTCCAACCGTGCGGGATGTAGGTGTTGTTTACTCCTCCGCTTTGAGTCGGACTTCTGCGTAGGAAGCACCATTTTATCCCTACTCATGTCTCCTCACAGAAACCTTGTCCATCCACAGTCAATGCTCTGCTAAATGGTGGGTTGGTACAGCATTTAAGGCGGTGCATGGAGGAAGTAAGGAGCTGAGACATTGAGGATGCTAAAAGACCCAGTCTCTCTTTGCACCGTCAGCAGTTCCTGCTTTGAGAGACCGCTTTCTTTATGAACACCTAGTCAGAATGATGGGAGAGAAGACTATCCCTCTGCTGAATATAGGTAATATTACAATACTGTGAAAAAATAAATGCTTTAAATGTGCCATTATATCCAGCTGTACAGTGAGGTGTTGATGTGTGGTTACTGCAGTGGCGGTAGGCACTAAAACTACTGTATATGATGGTAGTTTGGTAGTATAAATAGAAATTGATCCTGAACTCTTATGTCATGTTCACAGATACGGACCGGTTGGAGACTAAAGCAGGACTGTGGCAGATTTAGTGGTTTGATTGTATACATTACCTTATGTCCCTACAGGGGTACCTATAATTAGGCAAATGGTTCCTAATTCAACTTAAATGAAAGGTCCCCCATCACATTAAATGCTTTTTGTAACATGTTATAATATATTTTAAAATGTACCTGGAGTAGTAGTTTGTTTCATTTGTGCATGTTTGAGGAATCCTGTATGCTCAGCCAGTCCCCTTCTTAGAAGCTGGAAACGCTCAGTCTCATGGCTCTATGTGAAACCAGGACTTCCTCCTCTGCATTTCTAAACCCCATGCACCGTCACTATACTCTCTTCTGACAATTTCATTGCTTAAATTGCTGTCACTACGAAGCAGTCAGCTCATTTATCTATCTTAGCCATATTAATTAGCCATTTTATGCTCCATTCCAAGTGTTCTAGGCAAAGTCACATCAACAGCTCCCCAAAAGTTGTCCTTAAAATGTGAAATACTAATGCAAAGGTGTCCAAAACTATTTTAAGCCTGAAAAAAGCACAATATATGACCTCTAAATACTACAATAAGGCAAATGGCTCCAAGCTCGACCTCAGTTTAATATGTTTATCTTTGTTTACTTCATATATTATGAGACAGTGCACATTAATTAACATTCAGGTGTTCATGTGTTCATCAGTCCAGCATGTAAATGTGTCAGAGTTAGCCAAACTGCCTAATTTTCATCTATAGTCCAGTTGGCAGTTTGATGGCAAGAAAAAATACACATAACAGGCAAATAACAATCAAGACTTTACACATGACCCAAAGAGAGAAGTCAGTTAAATATCAGAACAGACTAATAAAAATTAGAACATGCTAAAAACACAGGGTACATGAAGCACAGATTAGACCAAACAACAGACAGGCAACAACAGTCTCTCCATAAACAGAAAAAAAAAAAAAAAAAAAGTTAGTTAATGAAAAAAACAAAACAAATACATTTGTTAGTTAAAATACATGTTAGTCCAAGTTATGTAGTATGTCTGATTGTCAAGCAGCAACTGTTTAATAGATCTATTAAAGGTGTTATTTTAAATGATGTAATGTTTCTCAGTTCTCAGGGGACTGTATTCCAGATGTGTTAACCTCATACTGCAAAAGCCGATTGCCCAAATGATGTTTTTCTGAATGGGGTTTTGCAGTCATCTCTGCTAGATGACAGGGTACTTATATTTAAGTTTAACTGAATGAACTCCATTAATGGTGGTGGGGCCAAACCACCACCAAAGAAATGTATAGACAAGTATAATGTCTGAATAAATAATAATGTTTCCCCAACCAGACGAAGAGCGGTTCAGAAGCCCATCATGATAAGTGATAAAACAAGGTCCGTTACGTGGTCCAGGCCCAGCCCGAAAAGGCTACGTGGGACCGCCTTCCCATAGGCCCACCACCCGAAGGAAGGACCGTAAGGGGCCGGTGCTGTGTGATTTGGGTGGTGGTTAAATGCAGGTGCCTCGACGGCCCAACCCATGGACACAGAATCTAGCCATTGGGACATGGAATGTCAGCTCGCTGGGCCTGAGCCTGAGCTCGTGCGGGTGAGAGGTGGCAGGCTGGGGCGGTTTGCAGCCAAGTGTAAAGTGGCTGGGATAAGAATCAGCACCACCAAGTCCGAGGCCATGGTTCTCAACCGGAAAAGGTTTGCCCTCTCCAGGTTGGGGGAGAGTTCCTGCCTCAAATGGAGGAGTTTAAGTATCTTGGGGTCTTGTTCATGAGTGAGGGAAGGATGGAGCGTGAGATTGACAGACGGATCGGTGTAGCGTCTGCAGTAATGCGGTCATTGTAAATGTGTCTAAAATGTACCAAATTACAATTCATTTTGTTTCTTACATCTTATATTCAATCCCTTAAAATTTACAGCATTTTTAGTAATATATAAATAATATAATACATAAAAAAGTGTCTTATGTCTTATATCGTCTTATACATATCTTTTATTCAGTTTCTTTTCTTTCTTTTCTTTTTTTTTTTTTTTTCCTGCTGATCTGTAGCTACATGTGCATTCTCCATGAGGTGAACTGTGCATGGCTTACAATAATAGTATGTGCTTTTCAGTGCTATAGATGAAGGTCATTATTCAGTATGTTTTAAATTATGTATAAGTGTGGACGTAGCCATACAGGTTTTCATTACCAATGTCAGTGGAGCTTTATCTTTAATATGTTTTTAGTGGACTGCTGAGGTGATTCACACAGGCAGCTCTGGCAAGTGAAAGGGCCCTTGAGTCTTTGGCTAAACATATATTACAATGTGTCACATTGATGAAGGTAAAGAGAATTATGACCAAGAAGAATATGGCATTACCCTCTGGCCTTGGTTCTGTTTATTAATACGCATTACTTTTTAATGCCTCGTAGTAAATAATGCATTGGAATTGTGACAATATGCAACTTAGCCATTACCTGCAGGCCCCCAGATTAATGGCAGGGGCCACAGCAGGCCATGGTCCCTCACTGACAACATAAAGCAATAAATAAGAGCTTTGATGCTAACTGTGAGAATTTATAACATGCAGAACACAAGGGGGAGTAAAAACCATTCTGCTGTGTCTAATGCAACCAATGACCTTACTCTATGACTTTGCATTGATTTTGTATTAATGTGGTATGCGTCCAGATGGCATTACCCAAAAGGTGCACATACATAATGAAAGGCAAGTAAATTATTAATCCATTGCAGGAAAATATTGATCTATTTTGTTTCATTTGTGCATGTTGGGAGAAAAGTGATTTCCAGATAGGTACGTTTTAGAAAATAGACACTAGTGGCGAAGAAGTCACACCGCTGGGAAAAAAAACAACAAACAAAAACAATAAAACATTATAACTGTGACAAGGTGTAATCTTCTGTTTGAGTTCAACTGGAGACTATTTAATTATTTTTAACATAACAATGGTCAAAAACAGTGAGGGTCTGATCTTGTGACTGTCGCCCACCTGATTTTGGCATAGAGGGCGTGGTGCTGTGCAGGTGAGGTGTGTTGTGAGGCCATCTGCTCTAACTCTAGGGCGTGGTGTGCATGAAAAAAGCATGAAAAAAAAAAAAGGATTAAAAGATGAAAGGATACAGCGTAGGCGACATATTAAGCAGAGAGACAAAGTTCACATGGAACTCATCAGAAGCTGCAGGTGGTTGTTTTTTATTTTTTTTTTATTTTTGCCTTTCCTCTGCATAAAAGTATCCAATATCCAATACAGTTTTCACATCACAGCAGCGAGTTGTCCTCTTCCAAAACTTTGCAATTTATGGATCATGCCCTGTTCATGTGGATAATTAATGAAGGAGACGGGCAGCATACTGAACAGCCATTTCTTTTTGCCTGTATTTTAGTAGAAAAATACATCCATTTGCTATATTTTTTTCTTGTATATAATTCCTTTATTCCAACGCATGTTTCCAATGCTCTGCGTAATAGTGACGCCCAATTAATAGCAGCCTCCACTGCACTTTAGGCCTTCTCCAAACAAGAGCAAATCCGGATACATTTTAGGCAAACTGGACACAGTTATCTGTCATTTGAATTAGGTTTACATACGGGATAATATAACAATAAACCACACAGAGAGAACTCAGTTACTTACTTTTTTTTTTTTTATCCTCTCTCCATCTCTGTATTCCGTCTTCAGCAGGCATGATCTATACACCACGAGTGCGGAGGCTTTATGCAGCCTTCTTTCATCCATGGGGAATATTTGCGTAGTACTGGATTTTACCCTGCCTTTCCAAACCCGCCTTTACCATAAGAAGAAAGGGTATTTTAAAAGCTGGATTTACACACGGATAGGCAACAAGAGTGCTTCCTTTGTGACCTTGGAGATTTGGATGAGGACAGCTTGCTTCTGTAATGTGTAAACTGCTTTGGTTATTGGATACCTTTATGCAGAGGAAAGGCAAAAAAAAAAAAAAAAAAAAAAAACACCTGCAGCTTCTGGTGAGTTCCATATGAACTTTATGTGTCTTTTGCTCAATATGCTGCCTATGTTGCTTCCTTTCTTATAATAGTAATAACAATAATAATAATAATAATAATAATAATAATAATAATAATAATAATAATAATAAAAATGCTGCTCATTAAGAAGTTTTTTCAAGCTCCACACCACGCCCTAGATTTAGAGCAGGCTACTTCATCTGTACAACATCACGCCCCCACGATGGCAGGGGCCTGTCTGCACCAAGATCAAGCATGCACCATTCACAAGATCAGGCTCTAAATGTCTAAAACCTAGCACTATCTGAAAGTAGTAAAGAAGTTACACTACTTTAAAAATCTAGTTCTAAAATGTTACTCCGGTCTCTTTTTTATTTCATGTCATTTGCCTGAAAACACTTGAGTCTGTTGAAGATGTCTGTTACTGAAATGTGCTTATTGTGATGCCAGGCTTATGACCGGTGCTTAAATAAGTGACAGGATAGTATTAATAGGACACTGAGGGCCAGATTTACCAAAGGTTTGAAAATTTAGTACATTGGAGAAGCAGGTGCAAAAGTTTTGCGGAGGTGAGAGTGTAGCTTTTAGTGCACAGATGAGGCTTGGAAAATAAGTTCTAATGCTTTAACAGGGCTCATTTACAAAGATACAACAGTAATGTGTTGATTTGAAGTCGAAGGAAACAAAGAAACAGACTTTACCTGCGGCACTTTTTCCTTGATTCTTGCTCGTATTTCCCTGAACTTCAGCCTTTTACAGCTGCTGTCTCTGGGCTTTCAGTCTGTTTAACATTCTTTGAAATCCTTACAGTGACAGAACAGTCTTTAAACGCTGCGCAAAGTCTACTCACTGTGTTTATCTCATTGCCTCCCAGTGCTCGCTGCAGTGCTTGACTGACAGCTGCCCCTACAGAGGCTCAAGGCTGCGTGGATTTGATCGAGCGGAGGACATCGAAAATGTTTTTTAATTGTTATTTTTATTCGATCACCATCAGCACGCCATATAGGCTACTGATACATTTTATATAATTGTTTGAAAGGTTACTGGCTCTGACAGACAGTGAAAAGGACTTTCCTCTCCCTTCACTGTCTTTCACAGAGGGGAAATAAGGCACGTGACTCTGGTCAGCGAACACAGCTCTACTACAGTCAGTCCTGTTATTTGTTGGACTCTCAGATTGTGTTTTGTGTTGCATCTCTGTAGGAAAGATGTAGTCAGAGCTGGCAAACAGCGTTACTCTCGCTGCCAGTGCGATTTATGCTCATGCAAAATTCTCATTTACATATCAGATTTGCGGCAGCAGTTACTTGCGCAGTTTCTCTTAGTAAATCACACGCAACACGCCCACAAATACCAGACGGTATTTTTTAAGCTGCACTTGCAATTTTGCACTTGTCTTAGTAAATATGGCCCTGAGTGTTCCCAACCTTTTTTTTTTTTTTTTTTTTGATCCCAACAATGCTTTTAAACAGACCCAAAACTGCTCTGGCCAATCTTGATACACTCTAACTAAATCCAAAAGGTCTGCATCATAAGGGGGTATAACAAGAGGTGCATGGACTACAACTCACTTTGACAGCCACTGTGTAGTTGGTGAGTATGTCTCCTCCCTGTTTGCCTGTATGTTGCTATAGTCTGTGTCATGCCAGCCTTCCCCTTTTCTTGTGCAACAACACAGTGGGCTGTCTCCAATTAAACACTGGTAATGACGAGCGAAGCGCACTCATTACACCAGGAACAGATGCATTCATCGAGCCCTGCCAGGCGGCCGGCTTTAGCTGCCCACAATATCAACCCATACATATACATCACTCTTTCTTTCATCTGCGCTTAGCCTCTGCTCCCAGTGCCAAGGCGGCCCACTCTTGTGCTGCACTCATTTTCTCTCTAACACTGAGAAAAACTGTATCAAAAACAGGCAGAAGTCTCCTCCCTGTCGCATTAAGTCTTTTGGTATTCCTCACATACTCAACCCACTCTAGCCCTGGATTCTGGAGTTCCCTTTTGTGCATGCCGATTTGAGCTTAAAAAGGTATTCGAGGTGGTGAAGGTAAAGCACTGTATCAGCAGTTCATAAAATCAAATAAGGTCAGGTTAAGGTAGGAAATGAATTGAATCTCGGAGGAGCCATTACTAAATGCTACAGAGTACATTTCTCTTAACTGCATCAGGCAGAAGATTTAGAAGAGAATTAAAGTGGAATTTATGAGAAGCAATGGCTCAAGTTAAAAACCTTCAATAAAACATAATTTACAAAAATAACAGGGCATGGAGCAGCATAATATGTAAATCCAATATTACTGATTTATTCTGTTTCATCTATTGTCTTCCTAAGTAATCATCTTTTGTTATCTTTTTTTTTCCTTAAATTTTATTGTCATTTGTGGCCGCGGATGGCTGGACCTTACTTCAGTAACTATGGGCCTTATGCATGGTACAAATTGGACAATACTGCCTTACACATGTACTAGCCTGGCCAGCTAGCCCCTCCTACTTTCTGTTCCATGTTTTTGATGATGGTTCCTCTGCCACAGTGAGCCGTTTCCACTCAGTCAATTTGGAACTCGTCTATCACAGCCGTTTATCTGCAGCACATCTTACAAATATGGAAGATAGTATGCTTTCAAAAACAACCAAGATGGCGCCAGAGTGAATTTAATAAATTATCTCCCCTGATTAATGGTGTTTAGGGCTTTCCTTTGTCAGCTGATGATTCTGCTGAAATTATTGTTCAGTTCTCTGTGTGTTTTTCTTTTGTCTTGTTGCCATTTTAACAACAGTAAACTCCCTGGGATTTTTCATGCAATTCAAACCATGAGGTACAAGACTAAATTATTTGTATAGAATAGGAAAACCTTTTTTGTCATTTAGCAATGACAAAGAATTTTCAAAGTTTATCCAGAAGACTAGATGCGTGAACCCATTTTTCCTCTCAGTTTTCTAAAATTAAAGATGTCTGGGCAGTGAACACAGATGTATCTCTAGCTGGGCGTCATGACACCAAATGGATCCCACTGACTATTTTTTATTAGCCCGCGGGCTTCATTTTAAGTTTGCCCAAATTGGCACAAGTAGTCCTTATATACCTTTGCACCTCATGTCCCAAGGTAAAAAGAGCAGGTAAAAAGGTAGCGCCATAACAAGCAATTTTGTGTGAGATGGGCCTGGCATTAATGGTAAGGGGTGCCAAATAAATATATTTTTTGCATTTTTACCAGTTGCAAACCAGGCAACCAGGGCATCTGGAGTAAAATCGGTATGAAGACACTGCAGGAAACCAAATGGAACTTTCTTTAATGTTGAATTGCCTTAGTCTGCATACATTTTTCAGTATGTGCCCCTCAATGAAAAGAAAATTGGACATCCCTGATCTAAAAGAGGACGGCATGTTCATGACAACAACCAAACATTTTTTCTGAGGAAAGCAGTGACTGGAGTGTAGTAATATACAGAGAAAACCATCAATATATACAATCAATAGTTCAGGATATTGGAAGTCATCTAAGGGGCGGGGGTGGGGGTGTGGGCAGTTTTATTTATATGTTTATTTGACAGGACAAAAAAATCATTGTTATAGTTTCAGATGCAACCAATGCCATGTCCAGAGGCCATCGAGCTGACAGCTAATTTGCAGACCAGGTCCCTGAGACAAAACAGACAATGACAAACAGTGAGACAAATACACAAATCATAAAAAACATACAGTACATACAATCCAGACTGTTTACAATAAAACAATAAAAAAGAGAAGCAAAGCAAAAAATTAAATAAATATAGAGGGGGGAGGAGAAAGTTTTATTTTCACAATCTCTAGCTCTTCATTCTTTGTGTTACTATTCACTTATAAATAGGGATGGGTATCGTTAAGATTTTATCGATACTACTCCTCTTATTGATACTGCTTTTCGATCTGGTATTTTATCGGTATTCTTATCGATACTTTTTTTTGTGAAAACAAGGAGAAGACAAATAACAAACTATGTACATGAAAACCTTTTATTTTAGAACAATGTTTTGTTTGTTTTGTGTATTTTAATTAGTTTTACACTGTATGTGGGGTAATTTATTATTATTGAGGCACAATATGAACTTTCAGCTAGTTGATATTATATGATAATTGTTTTTTAACAGTGCTGGTAGCCATATTCATTTTCCCCCTCCTTTTTATAAAAATTTCATGCACTTATCTTTGATAAACAACACTTTAGTTACATGCTCCACGTGTGTACCGCTAGCATACATACCTGTTGAAACAATAGCAGCGCTAGACGTCTCACTTGGACGGTCAAACACTGTGCAACTTTCCGCTAGAATATGGTGTATTTTAGTGAGGTGTTTGGACAGGTTACTGGGGTCACTGGCCTTGCAAGCCACGTTTTTGTTACATTTGAGACAGCGTGCGCTGTCTGCATCTACTTTGGAAAAATCCAGCCACACTTTGGACCTTTTTGCTCGCGGTCGCTCTGCCATCCACGTGCATTTGTTGTCACTTGTCAGCGGAGGAATACTTGTGGCTGAGTGAGTAGAGCGTGAGCAGCCCCTCCCCTTCGCACTGGAGCAGGAAAGGAAAAGCAGTGAGGAAAGAGGGAGAGATGGCCCGTCTTTTTAAGCCACATCAAAACAAAGTAGTGCACGGTGTGTCTGCGCTGTTGCCATGCCACTACGCCGGTACCGTTAACAATATCGTTAAGGCTGAAACTTATCAGTCCGGTAAAAATTGATGACATGGGACCAGGGCCAAAAAAATACCGGGTTTTGGTACCCATCCCTACTGATAAACCATAAACAAGGACGTGGTGATTTTTCTGGTTCTAAATCTTTCATCATGCTACATTACAAAGGCAGATTGCTATTGACACATGGCTCTTTTCCAGTCCATCGCCTGCTTTTTATTACAAGCAGCCACCAGCATCGGCCCAGTGGGATATAATGGTGGCAGTAACCGGATTAGAGATGTGCTTCATCGACAGGTTACCACAGATTTCTGAAGGTTACATATAAGATAAGTGTCTCTCTGCCGACAGATTAACATGGCTAATGCACAGATTTGTAGTGATAAAGCTATGGAGTCATTTTAGAAAATTGGTTAAGGTTCAAAATGGCCATTTTATTTTTGCCAATTCTGCAAAATTTGACCATTGGAAATGTCTCCCAATCAATTTAATGGAATGATCAATTTCATCCCCAGATGGCTACATGTGGTTAGTGTCAATATACTTTTAATTCCTAATGGGGAAAAAAATAATAAAAAATTCTAACTAGAAACAGAGAGAGGAATATCTTATTAATTTTTAAAAAGCCTGCAAACTGGTACAATTTATAATAATCTTCTTATCTTGCTTTTAAAAATATAAATAGATTAAAACTAATTAGAAAGACAGATGGCACTCGTCAAAATCTACATCCAAGTCGGTTGTCTATAGCGGTGATTCTCAACTGGTGGGTCACGACCCAAAAGTGGATTGTGGGAACGTTTTCAGTGGGTCGCAGTCCTTTGCCTGAGCAGACTGTGCCTTGGGTTGTCTCCAAGGACTGATGCTCTCCGACGAACAGCGTGGAGCGAGATTCGTGCAGGCATTGATCACTGTCGCTTATTTCTGTCCCCGCTTTAAAGTTATCTCTCTTTCATTATTTTCACACTCTCACACGTTTCCTCTCTGATAGCTCCAGGAAAGCAGTGGGACCTCTGCAGAGCTGTGGCCAGGTTGAGCGCGGCCTGGGCTCATGGCACCTTGGCCTCTAAGACCAGGGCATTAGTTCTTGTAAACCCACATCAACCACTACTTTCACCCTCAGCTCTCCTCTGGGAAACTGTGGGGACAGGGGAGGTGAGTTTAAGTCTGGGGCTGCTTTCTGTAGACCTGTGGCGTTCTTGTGCGTCTGCGTCCAGCCGCTCAAACTCCGCTGAATCCTGCCCAGCCCCATCAAATTCCAGTAAAAATAGTGGACCCTCGCTGAAGCTGTGGCTGGAGCTGTGGCCGGGCTGAGCGGCGCGGAGGGCGGCTTGCCCAGACTTACAGTGTGCGGCGGCTCAGTTGATTAAGGTTGCTATGGTGAGTAGCATATATGGGACAGTGTTTAACTTCTGCAGGACTCATGCACAGTGTCATCTGTTCTGGCAGATTGATGCCATCAGTGCTCGAATAAGTGACTTGTTTTAATAGGACATTTTCATGTATTCAGCTGAAGCTACAAACCTTGTTTTGAGTTTTTTGAGTCTCTGAAACTACTTCTCAGTTGTTGGACTTTTTATTTTGTGTTTCTGTTTGAAAGCAGTATTCAGTGTTATGTCTTGTGTCTTTGTCTTGTTTTCTGTGTTTGTTTCCCTTGTTTTATTTTGTATTCCCAGTTTGTTTCCATGTTTTCCCGGTTTTCTTCCTGCCTCTTGTGTTTCCCGCGTGTGTGATTGCCTGCCCCGCCTTAATGTTTTTCACCTGTGTCTCATTCCCTTGTGTATTTATGTCCTGTGTCCTCCCCAGGTGTTGGTCGGTTCATTTAGTATGCTGAGTTTTGTCCTGTCCGGTCGTGGTCTTCGTGTACCCCTGTGTTCTTGTCTGCACCGTGAGTTATATTAAAGTGTTTGAGTCTGCATTTTGGGTCCATCCCTCCTGTGTTCCGCACAAACCTTAACAATTCAGTGTGGCTGAAGTTACTTAAAGGAACAGTCCACCGTATTTCCACACTAAACTATGTTCTGCCCTGATCTTAGATGAGTTGATGCGTACCTCTCTGGTCTTTGTGCGTGCCCTGTGTGCCCTTTGCGGGCCTGTTAAGCGATGCATTTGAGTCACAGCTTGACATAATATGGCGATGGTGGGTCCTGAAGCCAGACCAGTTGAGAACCACTGGTCTATAGAGTAACCCGCTCATAGTTGCTATGATAGATAGCATATAGTGGCAACTATGCACAATGTGACAGGAATAAACTGAAGAATATTATTTGTTTAGCTTTATTTGTGTGTCTTCAACTAATTCTCAAACATAATTTTCATTATTATTGTGGCGTATTTTTGTTGTATTATCAAGCTGTCTTTAAAACAAGATTGCCAAACCTTCATAGATGGACATGTGCCATCTAAACGCCACTTCTATATTAGCCACCACTCACAGTTTCTGTTTAAAAGAACAGCAAAGACACTCTGCACATTTGCACCTATATAGTCAAAATGCATCATACCTAATTAACCTATATGACAAAATGTTAATCTTTATCAACAATACAAATTAGCTCCAAAGTTCCAGGTTAAATGTACTATCCACAACCTCAAACTGCATCCAGCCTGTAATATATTTATCGTGTGAATAAGGGAGCGTTTAGACGACATGCAATAATTCAATTTTGGCCTTTTGTCTATACAAGAGCGGGGTTTCCAAATGCATAGTCTTAAAAAAGCTGGAAGAGGTGTTTTCATCTCGCAGTGGGGAGCCACTCAGGGTGCTCTACACTTGTTTGTACAGGGAAAATAGCCCTGTTCATGTCTGCTCGTACGATTGTACGTGTAAAATACAATTATTGTATGCTTCATACATTGATATTTTGATACTTCCCTGTTTGTAATACATACATAAATCCTTACTGGTGGTTCCGAGTTTATCTTCTCTTGCCTACAAAGACCTCAAAATGTAAAAGTTGAAGTAAAAGTGACTTCTTCTGCAGTGGTGACTTTATCAACAGGGTGAACAGCACCATTTGCTGGCTTCACAGGGCTACTACAGGTCTTTACATCTGTTTTTTCACACCATAAGAGTATCCGTGTAGACCAGAATCAGAAACGGCATCGCTGTTGCAACTTCCTGGCCAATGTTATTGTGTAAATGAGCTTTTAGACAATCCATTTGGCATTACAGGTGGCCAAACAATGAAATCTGCACTGATTCAGTATGACCAAAATGGCCGGTTGTCAAAGGCTTTTTTGGCACAGCTAATGAGAAAATGTGAGTATATGTTATGCTATGGTTGGATAAAATCACCTTGTAAGGCTTTTTTTTTTTTTTTTTTTTTTGTCATGGAAGATGATATTGTCTACTGTATCTAACCCACTTGGAGAAATATCTGGGTCATACCATTTCAAAACCTCCTTACCACTTATTCCCAAGTGCTAGTGTCAGATGACACAGAATTAGCAATGACTTATCCTGTGGGAGCATTAAGGGGGAGTGGGGGGTGGGGTGGGGGGGTGATGCTCTCCTTATACACATTGGGAACTAGAACATTTGGCAAAAACACTTAATACTATACTCTATCACCAATGAAAATGGAAGACACTGCATATAAAATGAATCATAATCTTCATTTTTTTTTGTTTTATTTATTTATTTTAGTTCACTCAAATGCACCTATCACTGTATATACTATGGACAGCTAAGATAAAATTTGAATTAATGTGTCTCTAGCTGACTAAAAAAGATTTTGACTAAAACACTTATGCCTTTTCTCCTAATCCAGCTTTCTCACCCATAACTGAGATTTTGACCAGGGCAATAAATATTTGTATTATCTGAAGAAAAAAAAAGGAAAAAATCAGATGCTTTACAAATGTATTTAACTCACAAAGTGAAATAATTCAGGACCCAACACAGAGCCTTGTGGCACACCACAATTTACCCCCCGACATGTTCACCTCTACAATTGTTACCAGTAAAACTAATATGTGATTTAAGCATTGTTTACGTCATATCTTGGGACACATGGCTAATTTTTTTTATGGCATATGAAATATATACTGCTTATTTCACCTTTAATGGATAAATGCTAATAAAGAACACAAATCTATAAAGACTTTCAATATTGCTTTTGCATAATTACTTACTAACCCATACTTAGTTCTCTAGTGAGTGAACTCAAGACGGAACTCAACAACCTTCCTTAAAGATTTAGGGTTAGCTAAAGTACCCAACTATTTAATCGTATAATAACATATTACAATAGGAATGTGCTTTATTATTAATGATTTGAATATTCTGGTACACTCCAGTAAAGACTGGGATTAGGCATGGGACAATAATAGAGGTCACAAATATCTTGGACACAATACTTGCGATTAATGATATTATCCTGATAATGATGAAATTATTCTTGTAGTTTGAAAATGTAGCTAAAACATACTGGAATTACTTTACATAACACAACAGACTCAAGTTTATGATTTTAGGATAAATTATTGTAAACATATGACTCCTCCTTGTGGCCAAAATGTAGAATACGCATGAAAACAACAGCTGTGTTAAGTTGTCCACTGTACCTCAGTCCATCTGTCTGCTCTGCTGTAGATCAAGTATTTTAACCTGTTCTGGAGAAATTGGACTGAAGACAAGCTTTAAGTCTTCTTGGAGTATACTTTGTAGTGAATAACAGAGGGCACATGCTCTCTCATGTCAGGATAATGGCGATTATCTCGATGAACAATTATTCACGATAATCAAAAAATTGCCACGATCAATGAATCTTTACTGCTTGTATTGTGATTAGCAACATAATCGTTTATTGTCCCACCCCTGGCTGGGACACACCAACCCAACCCCTGATCACTATCACAAGAGGCAGGGCAGTCACATCGCAGAACCTGTCAAACTGTCTGACTGCCTGATGGCCAATTACCGGGCCAGTACGTCCCAGCTTTAATAGACGCCATTGAGGAAGAAAGTGAAATGAAAGTAACACAAAGGTATGTACTGCTTTTTTTTTTTTTCTTTACAGAGAAACAACAAAGAGAAAAAAAAAGGAAAACTGTGTGGATAAGTATTGCCAAAGCAAAAAAAAAAAAAAAAAGTTTAATTTTAATGAGGTGGAGATAATTGCTCGTCACTTGAACTACTTAGACCAGATTAAGGCAGGGTCAATCATTTTCTGTGCCCTCTACTTCTTGGATGAGCTGGGAAAAAAAAAACAAAAAAAACATCCATTGTGTGTCAGCCATGTCTCTAATCAATAGTCTCTGAAGTCCAAGGCTGAAGGTCCTCTATTGTGATATAAAGTCCAAGTTCATCCCGTCTGGCAAGCAGGAGAATTGGTAGTTTGATCACCTCTTTAAAACCTCACCCTTTGACCTCTTGGATATCCCACACGTGCCTCGCTTGTTCCTGCAGGACAGTTAAAGAGGTGCTGAGTCAGCCTGGCGTTGGAGGTGACAAATGTTCCTCCATCGATGTTGTGTGCGCGTGATTTACAAGCCCAGTTAAGCGAGGGGGTCCGCCGCACCGGGACAGGCTGGAAGTAAGTAGATGTGTGGGCGCAGTGGAAGGCTGCAGCAAACAGTCAACATGGATAAATCAGCCTGTCCGCACCATTTCACTCTTATGGAGAGCTGGAGGAGGTTTGTGAATTCACTTCTACCAATAATTTGAGGCCCACATAACATTGCTGTCTGAGAGAACTAGATCATATCTGGTCATTTTTGTGCTTAGAGTGATTCAGTAAGTATAAGCGCACATTAGATAAATTAGAATACTGTGTGAAAATAAATTTACTTCAGAAGAAAATTCAAAAAGTGATATGCATATATTATGAAGATTCAGTGCAGAGGTAATGTAATAATGGAATATTATTTAATAAGCCTTCTTCCTAAAAGCATAAAAACTCTCTGAACTTTAACTTCAGAAAGGATGAGAGGTGAAATATCTTCAACTTGAAAACCGTTTTATTTTACTACTTAATTGCCCTCTTCTAGTCTATTTTTTTTTTTTTTTTTATTAAATCACAAGCACATTTATCAAGGCATTACTGCTTTTATCAGCTTGCGTCAGCTTAATCAAGTCACAGCCATTTTTATCAAATCGCATTGTCACTGAATTTTTATTACTTCTGGTTAGATCCAGGCAGTGCAGAGACTCACCGCAACAGTGGCACCCGGGCTTAAGGGGGCACTTTGGTTTGATTAGTAACCAAAAAGAAAAGAAAATAGCCATAACATAGCAGATGTTGGGCTATTCTGAACTAACAATGACAGTGTACGGGGTATAATATAGGCCTATGCTTGTGTTTGAATAGGCCCACACCATGGCCGTATATAGGCCACAGTGTGGAGCAGCTAGCAGCTGGTGCCCCTTTAAGCCCGGGCTTCACTGTCACTGTCGTAGTGAGTCTGTCCTGTTTTTGCTCCTGACGGTTGTTTGAGAGAAAAAGACAGAATGAGCCATGTCCTGGAGGTGATCAAAAGCAGTAAAGATACCTGTGTAGAACTTTTAACAACGCAACAGGTGTGCGCCGCTGAGGACTCGAACTTTTAAATAGCACTCGCTTTGTATCATTTTAATGAAGAGATGAGCGCAATCTGCCTTTCCTTTTTTTCCAGCAGCCCCAATGGTTCAAAGAGATTTTTGTTCATGTTATTACATTTTATTTTGTCTGGATTTACTTCGGAATGTTTCTGGAAATAAGGGAAGCTCCAGAATCGGAGTGAGGTTAGTCTGTGTGAGGTTAGTCTGTCTGTGTATGTAGGCCTAAGTCCAGGCTGTTTATGCAGCATTGTTGTGTTGTTATATTTCAGTATGATGCACATTTTGAGCTCACTAGGCATTATTTTACTGTAGGCCGTTTTATTGTGTGCCGGGGTATAACTGTGCCAGGGCGGCGTGCGTCCTGACGCATCGTAATATTCCTGAAGCCCAGTGTTCCTAATAAAGAGAATTTACCAAAAGCAGGCCACCAAACACTTTACAATGTGCATAAAACATCTGAAAACCTGACAGCACAGCTGTGTAATTGGCTTTAAAACTGACTTTAGACTGCTGCTATGTGAAATCTAAAATTGTAATAGCTAAAATAAAAAAAAATAAAATAAATAATAATAATAATAATAATAATAATAATAATAGGATAACCTATATCCAATAGTGCCTTATAAAAATAAACAAAGTCTCTGGCTAAAAATGCACAGTACTAAGACCCACTGTGGTTGGGTCTCACATAGCTAAATAACTTTCTGTGTGCTTTATATTCACTGAAATAAAGAGTGCCATGTCTGGTGACGGGGCTTCATTGACCCTCCTCAGGGCTCAGCATTATTATTTAAAAAAAATAATAAACACATAAATGATAAAATCCTTGTCTGAAGTATTAGATGGGAGTTTTTTTATTGCAAGTATTTTGATCATTTGTCGCAGTGTAGAACATTTAAATCTGTTATTTGCTGCCTGTCCTGCCGCTAGCTTACAAGCTGTGAGCAAGTCACCTCTACACTGCCTGGATCTAGCCGGAAGTAACAAACATTCAGTGACAACACAATTTGATAAAAACAGCCATGACTTGATTAAGCTGACGCGATCTGATAAGAGCAGTAGTGACTTGATAAATGTGCTTATGATTTAATAAAAAAATTTACTTTTATTAAATTACATGAGGTTTTATCACTCATATACTTAAAATCTGGTCAGTATTTATTTCAAATGTACTTTTATCACATCCACTTTTATCAAATGATATTTGTTACTTCCACCCCCCATGTATGTCAATATTAATGAACACCAATGAGTATTAAGCTCATGTGCATCAATGCAAAATTATAAACACTGGTGTCAATTCAGTCTGGATATGTTTATTCACGTTGCCTGATGTATGAATGGGTGGCGGTGGTTGTCGTAAGACCATAGGTACAGAATGGCTGCCATGTCTCTGCCAGTGTTTTGCGTTCCCAGCTATTTGTTTTTGCAAAGATTTCCTTATGTGAAGATTATCAATCAGGTTTATCACTCCACTTTTACCTTACCTTACCAGCCCCGGGGATGGGTATAGTAGTGCTTAGGCAAGGCTTTGATTAACTGGCTTCAGTGAGAATGTGTTCAAAGTGATTCACAGATTTGACAATTAAAGCAAGATTAATTTTTATATAGTGTTCAAGACATTAAATATCTAGAGTTGACTGATTATCTATTTCAACACATCTTAACATTATACAAGACAGCTAGATATACAGTAGGTGCCCCATATTTTCAGAGTGCTCAGACCAGAGTGTTCCTTTTAAGAGCAAACTATACAACGTTTTACCTTAATTAAACATCTTCGTAGTCAGTGTGGTAGCAGGGTAAATAAAACTGTATCTTGGCCAATAAAAGGCTTTAAAGAAGGGGATCAGCAAGCTTAAATCTCGAGTTTCACGAGAAAGCCACAGGTCCCGGTTAGTCATAACAACAAGCCTACCATGTTCGTCATCTAGAGTGGGCAAAAGGAAGAGGAAACCTGTGTACAGACACAAGGAGGAGAAAATTAGAGTCAAGCCAAGGGAGGGGTCAGATAAGGATCAACTGGATTTTGGAACCAAAACAGAGAAACCAGCAAAACTGCAGCTTTAAAGTCAGAGTGAAGATGTCTGTAGATCTGATTCATTTTTCTTGAATCTTAAAAAAACATATTCTCAACAATCAACATCAGTCAAAGTAACGCTGTGTCTATTTGTATTCATTATTATTCTCTGCTATCTGTACATATTTTAATTAATGATGAATTTAGGCTAAATTACCTTTTCACTAAGCAGCTTGGTAACAAATACTGTAACTATGAATTCATGTTATTTTGTACTCTGAAATGTTTTATTGTAGTCCTCACCTGCCCGGGGACTGCAGATGGAACGTAGCTAGTGGCTAAATCTGATACAAAGCAAATCTTTTCTTGTGAAACTTAGCTCAACTAAATAGGTAATTTTCAGTTCACTGTCAGCAATATTTAAAGCCTATTCACATTGCATTATTCTACAATGTTTGATAAGACTGCTTTTTTTTTACTAGAAGAAAATGCTCTTGTACAACTTGCAAGAATTTGTTTAAGAATGGCATAGAGAAGACAGAGTAAACTTGAACTAAATGAATCTACTTAGCGGACTTGAATTATAAGTCAGATGATATTTCATTTTAAGATGAAACGGCATTAGCACTCAAATGGGTAACCCCAGAGGTATAAAGAATTAAAACATCACCTTTCACATTATGAATTATAAAGGAAATGCTTACTTGGGGATGAAAAAGAACACACGACAGAACTCTTAGAACTTCAAGTCAGCCTTCAGACAGCACCTTTTTCTCAAATTACTTAAGAGTAAAACCGTATTTAACGACTGGATTGAGGCAGGGTTAATGTGTTTTTCCTTCCCAAAATCCCAATAGAGGGATGTGAACTTTTACAGAAAGCCATCCAGGGGCTGGAAGCAGTCTCCAAAATGTCACAGAAACTAAAAGGAAACCTGTAGGTGTGCCGAATAGTGGGTAGTGGGAAACTTCATTCAAAGGGGGATTACTTTCTAATGATCAATGAGCTTGTTCCTGAGAACCTGCAGAGTGAAAGATTTCATCAAATCCAAATGTCATCTGCTTTAATGGCCAGGGTTTATTGAGGGCTGTGTTTAGTACTTTGCCTGAAATTAGCAGAGAAAACGCATTTAAATAAAACAAATGCCACACTGATTAATGAGGACACTGCTCTTTAAAATATATGGTAAATAAGGTTTTGCAGAAGTTGCACATATTGTACATTTTTAACAACCAATACTAATTTACCCTTTTGCAATGTGTAGCTAAACATAAAGAGCTTTGCTGGCTGTACAAATCTTGACCCTCACTGTATAAGTAATACCACATAACTGCGACATAAAGCAGGATTACGGATTTTTAATGTATGTGTTTAAGTCATTCAGTTTAAAGGCTGAATAACAAAATTTTAAAGACACCGTGCAGCCAGTTTGCCAGATTATCCACTGGAAGAACACATGTAGTAGCAATAAGCCTGGCCAGCTATAGAACCACTCATTTACCTAGAAAAAAATTGGTCTGGTCCAGAGCAAGACCCCCAAAACAGGACCTGTACCTTTGAGTCCAACAAAGGGACCGTTTACATGACAACACTGGCCAGGAAAACACAACAGACATGTCACAGATATGCTCAAGGTGTGAAAAAACATGTGTATCTGTAGTAACCCTGTGAGGCCAGCAATGTTCACTGCAGCAGAAGAAACCACAGCTTAACACTTTAACTTCAGAGCTGATAAACTCTTACAAACAGTAAGTTGTCAAAATATAAAATGTATTTGTATGAAGCGTAAAATTACCATAATTGGCGATTGTTTGAGCAGACTTGGACTGGCTGTTACTACATAATTTTCATCACTCATAAGAAGCCCCCTGAGGGGACGCATAACATAAAAGATGGACAACGGTTACAGTGCTCAACAGAATGGTTTATTTTAACAGAAATTAGCCCAGCAACAAAAGAGGGGAGATCTGTCTCCCCACTCTCAAACTAAAGTAAAAGAAAAGGGGACGTGACAGAGTGGTGTGGAGACGGGCTGTGGCTGGCGAGGTCATGGACTAGGAGCACCAGCGAAAGCAAGGGAGAGAGAGCCAGGATCCACCTCCACCTTTTTTATAGCCTCTGCGTTGGCCAATCCAGGACTAGGAGCAGGCAAAAGACAGAGACACATTAATAAGGGTCACGTTTAGTCCACACAAGTGAGCAGGGTGAGGGGTGTACACGAGGCACACGTAACAAGTATATGGTATAATTTGTTTATCTATGAAAATTGCAATACAACTAAATGGATTATTCTATTAGCAGCATTTTAGGGCTAGGTCTTGTGGAGGCGAATCATGGAAGAGCTCAAGAAGCAATCTTGAAGAGCATGTGACTCAGAGAGACAGCTCATTCATAAACCGTGAACATGCGATTCCATCATAAAATGTAAAAATTAAGCATGACTATAATTGACAGTTTATTACTCCATGTATTCCTGTCAGCCAAACAGCATTAACCTAACATGTAGTTTATACAAGGGCACATTCATTATAATTAATATTCATTACTATTGTGGTCAGGAAATGGATTTGCAATAACTGTGTTATGCCCATATTGATAGACTTTCGTACAGAGCAGATGTATAGTACTGACCATATTCAAATGTTGGAGCCGAGTAGAAGTTTAGTTTGGCGACCCTCGACCTAAGCCTACCCCAGTGGAACAGTGTTTTATTCCAGACAGTTGGCAGAGCTCCCACAGCTTCTGCATAATTAATACAAGGCCAAGTTATGGAGTGTGACAAGTCCTTATTAACATACAGTATGTTAGTCCTCCGCACCTCTCCATTAGTTTTCTTCTCACGGCTCTGTCACCACATGGAGGGCTGTTTTCAGTTATGGAAAAGGGCATAAATCCACAGGACTGCTCCAGGCAAGGTCTTCATCACAAACTCGTTCCTCATCACTTTACACAAAGTCAGCAGTCTTAACTGAGATAACTGCACGATGCCACTGAACATGTATTAATTTTTCAAATACATGCTTTAATGTTAAAAACCCACTTGTTACAGTAAAGAATAATTAGACATCTATTGTTCAGATTAACTGAAAAAATAATAATAATAATAATAATTTATTTTAACAGACTCTAGATTGAATAGCAGTACAAAGATGATTATGTAAAAAAAAAAAAAAAATTCATTTGGCAGTCAAGGATTGTGGTTAATCAAGGGAATTCAAGTTAATTGTATGACTGCTGACATTTTCTTCCATCTATTATTACATTTATTTCAATGACATCTTGGCAAGGACTTTATTTTACAATGTCTGTTGATTATATATAAGAGGCAGCATTGTTAACTTCATTTTAAAACTTAAAGATGCACTAAACTATATTTGGGGGGGGGGGGGGTAAACTGGAAAGATACTAATTACAGTGCTGACTCCCTCTGCTCACAAGGGAGGACAAGGTTTTACAAGCTTTTTTCCACATTCTCAAAAACATATACTATACCGCAGTAACGCGGGGAGGACATGCAAACTCCACCCAGGTCTTGTGTTGGCCGGCCAAGGATCAAACCCATGATCTCCTGGCTGGGAGACAAGCTTTGTCATGGACTACAACAGTATTTCCTTCATTATTGCAAACACCATTGGGTTCTTCGGGTTGAATAAAATGGCTGTTATCCATCTAAAATTCCTGCCCTTTGCAGATATTATTTATATATACATATATATACATATATATACATATATGTATATATATATATATATATATATATATATATATATATATATATATATATATATATATATATATATTATCCATTTGTTTTCCTCCACTTACTCCTTTTAGGGGTCTCATTGGCTGGAGTCAATCTCAGGAACTATGGTCCTGAGGCGGGTTTCACCTGTTAGGCTGACCAGTTAGTTGCAGAGCCGACACACAGAGACATAAACTGAAAAGCGTCATTGTATGCATATATTTATGTGTCAAAACATGTTTTTGGGCGGTTGGATGAATCCCGGAGTACTCAGAGAAAACCCACAGGGCACACGGGGAGAACATGCAGTCTCAGAAAGACTGGCTGACCCAATAATCAAATTGCTGTGAAGTGTGCATACCTATACATTATCCCATCGATGTATAGAAATATTACCCAAAATGAACGTTGACTCTCCCTATTGGTGCGAAGGTTGTTAACTCTGTAGTATTAGAGCCTTCTTGGATGTAACTACATTTTAAAAACCTTGTAAAGCCCATAGCAGTTACAATGAGGACACATTCACACAGCGCTGTAGCTTGTTAAGGCCTTTTTCTCTGCAGCCAAAAGTCCTGCAGTGATTTTCAAAGGTACAGAGTGTGGGCAGTGCGGTTGGCTATGATACAAAAAACCAAACATACAGTAGAAGGCTGCAGTGTTCCTGGGGCCATTGCAAGGTAAATGCTGAATTAAAACAGAGACAAAGCACAAAATAATTATCAGATTTTCTAACTTTCTGATGATCCGGCATTTGTCCAGCGCGCTAATTACTTCATTAATTATCCTGCCGAGTAAAACTGGATATTTAACTGGCACTCATTAGTAGATGCTCGGTTACAATGCACCACCGCGAAGGTCAATAGAACAAGTCTCTTAAATAAAAAACACATTCACAGCCAATGGCTCTGAGGCTGCATTGAAATGGATTTAAACACTGCCACCAATAGCTATTTGTCACTATAATGCTGCCACTGCAATGCTCTTCTGTGCATTTTCACGTTTTCACAACAGCCAAAAGCTTCAGTTAATGTGAACTCCGAGGAGCAGGGTGACAGAGGTAAAAGTCCTTTTTCTCAAAAATATGTGTGAGATTTGAATTTACATGACGATGCTGCTCCAGAGATTGTGTCTGAGAGAGTGTTTGCGAGTTATATAGCGTTTTGTGGTGATTAATGTCCCATGTCTCCTCTCGGTGATCATAGATGATGTCCCATAATGGCCTCTCTGTGGTAATTTAGAACTTGCACCCAGAAGGTGTAAACAAGCCGAAACAGCTTTGGGTGCAGCCCTAAAGAAAATGAGCAAAACACCACCTACAGGCCTTATGTGATATAAAAAAAGGGTTCAGAGCGTCTGAGAATCTCACTTTATGATCCATACACAGATAGCATCAGGTTAGTAAATTCAAAAATATGACCACAGAAAAGACTGGAAATTTAAAGTAATGGTGGGATTGCAGATGTCCTATTAGTTTTAATTGCCACACATTCTACAGTTTACAGAAACAGGCAGTAGCAGAGCTGTAGGGTTGGCATATTTTCACCATCATTTTGTGGCATTTTGTGGCGACTATTCCCAAAAAGGCACATCATAATATATAAACTATCTGTAGCTTATTCTGACATGCCTATTTTGCAGAAAAATATACACTATAAAGAGTAGTCAGCTTGATTCAGATTAAGTTGTACATGCAACAGTTGCTAGACTGTAAGTTTATTCATCTTTATTCACTTATCTCTGTTAGGGGACACAGGTACTGCAGCCTATCCCAGTAACTATAGGCCTTAGGTTGGGTACACCTCAGACAGGGGCCAGCTAGTTGTAGGGCAGATACAGAGACACAGACAGACAACCATTCACTCTCACATTTATACACTAGAGAAATTTAGAGTCACCATATCACATGCATGTGTTTGGACGGTAGAAGGAAGCTGGAGTACCAAGAGAAAACCCACAGTGACCCGGGGAGGACATGCAGACTCCAACCAGAGAGTTCATGTGTTGGCCGACCTGAGGCTTGAACCCATGATCTTCTTGCTGGGAGGTGAGAGTACTAACTGTGCTTCCTAGACTATATCATTGTATTTTCTACCCATTTTCTTGCTTTCGTAATTCATTCTTTCCTTTTTACAAGTTTATTTTGAGAATACACTATGAACATAAATGTGAAATCAAATACAAAATAGCACGCTTATGTTGCAGTAAAGCATATTTACACAAAAAAACAGGCATAGCACTTAGCACGCAAAAAACAAAACAAAAATACAACAAAAACAAAACATCACCACAAAGAATGTGAGAAAAAACATCAAACAGACAAACAAGAGCAAGAAAAGAACAGGCAGAGTAGGAAGTCCTTAGTCATATTTGATTATTGTAAGAGAGAGTATCGTATCATGGACTGGAAAGAGGGTAATCCATGCTGAAAATAACAAGTATCACCGCTGGATAATAGAGGCCATCGAGATTCAAAAAATGTGCACTGAGAACCATGAACTGGTTCAAGGGAGCACACAAAATAAAAGCTAACTAGGCCTCTATTGTCCTCTGTAGTGCAGGTAGCTCTAGGTTTTCACATTTGTTTATTATTTTCAACCTCCACCAAGGAGTAAGGGTGGGCAATACTACAGTTTTTTTAATGTTTTGATAGCTAGTAAATACCTGGCCAGATCACAATACCATACTTTGTACATATACAGAAGCAGCAGATGTACTTTCATGTAGCAGTCTATCATCATATGTTGAATTTTTTTTTTTTTTTTTGACAATACTAAGTTTGGTATTGTTGCTTTCTATTGTTAAGTGCACTTTAAAACCCAGAATAGATTTTAAGCAAAGTAAGGCAAATGAAAATGTAATGTAAAATCTGCATAAAAGAAAAATAAAAATTCTTCTTTCATGGTTTGAAGAGGTTTCAATCCAATCATCATCCATCAATCTGAGGCTAGTATCAATCCAATACTAACATTGGTACTGATACTATTGATATTTGGATCGACTTGCCCACCACTACCAAGGAAGTTATTTCTTTACTCACTGATTGTTTGTTGGTTTAGCAAAATAACTTTAAAGGCAGGTCAAAGAGAAGAAAAGAAACAAATGTAACGGGACAACTTTGTTTTTTCAATGAATTATTGTACGATTGAGAGAGCTAATCATTTTGTGCTTCGGTGGGTAGAGCCTTTACCCTTGAACCAGAAGATCCTCAAGATAACGTGTGGGTATTTTATCTTTACCTTTGCGAGAATGGGCTAATGCCTTAGTGAAAGGTCAGTGATCTCTGAGTGTTCTCTTAGTTAATAATACAGTATATTTGGGCACTTTTTTAGGTTCTCTCAGCACAAATGAATGGGGAGAATTTATCAGGGCGCTGTTGGGTCTATCCTGGTCCACACTAGAGCCAGAAGAATAATATGTGGTTCTCACTGTCCTGGGCAACAAAAGACCAGTCTGCAAAGGCTGGTAGAGTGCTGTTAGACCTGATGCTGCCGACGCACAATTATATTCCTGCCTGTGGAATTTTTAATTATACACATAACAGCACTGAGAACTACATTAGCGCCGGGTCTAGCCTTGTATTTCAGCGGAGAGATTATTTCTAAAGTGCCTCACAGAAATAATATATAAAAAAGCAAGAGCACAACGTGTTTTTGGTGTTGGGATAGTGAGAAAAAACACATTTTCACACAAACATGGCTCAGTGACCTCTTGCTTTCTTTCAGCTGCTGTTATCTGTGATGGCGAAAGCTATTTGTGATAGTGTTCCTTCTAAAACAAAAACATGTGTGGCAGACAGTTAATATCCAGGTGGGAGCTTCCTGTCTCAAGTCTATGCCAAATTATTTCACACTCCTTTGCAGACTATCTTGGTCACATCTGAAATTAGACACTGCTTTAAAATAGTACTAATGAGAGTTTTCCCAGCTCAACAGTAACCGCCCACCTCTGGTTATTGAAGTAAATTTCCCATTCATATTCCCCATTGACTTTTTTACAAAATCCATATATTAAGAGTTTAAACCTTGATGGCAGCTGAAAAGCTAACTCCTGACCATCTCACAATTTTTTCAATCATAAAAAAATCTTAAACTTAAATAAGTGAAATATGTTTTCCTCTTTACAAATCTGAGATTGTCTTTTTTGTTACAATGGTCTGGAGTTAGCCCATAGCTGATTAGAATAGATTATAATACAACTACTGTTTTTAAAGGTCCCCTATTCTGCTAAATCAATTTCCTTTGGGGTTTTAACCATGTTATAATGTTGTTTCCACCAGAAAAAAACAGAGTAGTATATTGTTTCATTTATGCATGTTAGAATCCTGTATGCTGAAGTCGTCCCCTTCTCAAGACTGAAAACGCTTGGTCTCACCGCTCTACATAGACACACAAAACCAAGAAGTACTCCTGTCCATTTCGAAATCACCATCACCGGACTCATTCTGATAATTTCAGTGCTTAAACTGCCATCAGTACAAATCAGTCAGTTTAGTTATCTGTTGCCATTATAATGCTAATAGTGGCGCTAAAAAGCCATGATATGCTCTGTCCATTCCTCATCGTTGTCAGAAGGGGTGTGAGACATCTTATCGGAGTTTTCTCTGCAAAGAGAAAAGAATAGGTTTTGACTCACTCGCTTCCCGGTCCACCAGTTTAGAATCACTCATTAACAAAACTGTCTACTGTATATTCTATTTTGTCATAATTTTAAGTGCTCAATACATTCCCAATTTAGAGAAGCAGATAGGAGTAACATCACAGACACTAAACATTGGACTTGTATTATTGAGCTCTTCCACCTGCACCTAAAACACCTAAAAGAGAAGTTTGAAAGACAACATTTAGCATAATAGTGGCCTAAAAGTGCCACAGCTGACTCCAGATACATAAGCTTTATTTCATATGATGGCTTTCTTTTAGCTATTGTTGATCTAGCTATGTGATAAACTATGTCCACAAGCTTTTACTTTGGTACATACCGTATGATACAATGATTATGGATTTATGACTTGCTTCTGACAGCTTTACATGTTTGTCCTGTGCAGATCTAAAGCAGCCTAGTCCAAACATCAGCTGTTCATCGTGTGGCAGAGCAACAGCTCCGGAGTGTCGCCAAACAGAGACAGACATGCCACATAAACATCAGCAGCATCACTAATCCACACACTGCTTAATTGCCATCTAAACATTGTCATCCTTACATAAGATAGCTGTGCTTTTTTTTTTTTTTTTTTTTTTTTTTTTTTTCTGCTGCCCAAAATAAACTTTAGGAAAAACAATTCATTAAATCCGTGAGATGCTTCCTCAACTTCCAGCTTTGCTCATTATCTCCTCTATGTTTCTCATGAGGACAATAGCCATTTATTCTCAACAAAATGCACACATAATAAGAAAATTATCTATTATGGTATTTCAGAGTATTGTGCATAATGTTTTTCTGTATATAAAATGGGACAAAATGGGGTAAAATTTAGTTCTAAGGCCTGTAGCCTGAAAGCATTTACTGCACAGCTTGCACGTACAATCAGCAAATAAAACAGAAATGCTATAACATCGTTCTGCTGTAGCTATTTTCATGGACTGATGAGGCCGAATAAAGCGTGCTATGAAATTTCATTCTGTCGCCAGACGCTTAATAAAGTCAGAAATGCATTTCTCAAGTCTCTGGATGAATGCATGCCCAATGCTCTGCAAAAACGGCACCACTCCAAATATTCCCTGTCTTTTATGCTCCTGAACCAAGCAGCTGTTGACGTTTTAGAGGACTATTTACATGTGTGTTTATGCAATCATGATGATTATTTCAGCTGTAATGTCACTCCATAATTGTGTTGTGAAACAATAAATGTCAATTTGATTTAAAGGGATGTGTTATGGGTGGATAAACTCATTTTTAATACAATCTGTCAGGTGAAAGACATCTCAGAGGGAACGGTGTGTAAAAGAGGGTTGCTAAGAAAAGGGCTTTGTAGAATATTGAAGGAAAAAAAAGAAAAGAAATATGTTTAACCAAGCTCGCATTAAATAGTACATTTAATAACATTCTAATAAAAATTCTTGGAGACCTAACTTTCTGCTTGCAACTTAGAAAAATGTCTCTATGGTCATGTTAATGTCACTTTCACACTAAATTCAGTCAAAATAGGCAAAAAACCTCAATAACGTAGTGACACCCCTCAACTCGGATGGTGCTTTGTCAAAGTTTCCTGGAAAAAAACAGAAGAAAAAAAGTTCAGTCTTACAGAATATAGTGCTTTCCAGTATAGTCAAAGTCACTTATTATTGCACTTCAATCACTTTTTTTAGAATTTCACATTTTATAACATAAAAAATGTATATGTATGGAAAACAGCTTTTAAAGAGCTGTTACTTTCAATTTGCAGAGAACACTTGGATTATGTGCATGTCGCCCCCTGCTGGCAACTGTGGCCCATGGACAGAGCGGAAGTAGCTCAGTCGGTAGAGACATTCACCCACTAACTCAAAGGCTGGAGATTCAATCCCCGAATGTGTGTCTATGTGACTGTGTTTGGTGGTGGTCAGAGTGGCACAGATTGGCAGCCAAGCTTCAGTCAGTCTGCCCTTGGGGAAGAGGTAGACAGCAGTAGAATGAATAACTGACTAATGAACTAATGTAAAGCAGTTTGAAAGCCCTGAGAAGCTTGTAAAGTGCAAATCCATTATTATTAAATGGCTGTTGAGCAGGGCTATTAGCACCATGACGCTAACAGATAGATCAATGAGCTGACTGCTTTGTAGTTACAGCAATTTAAGTGCTAAAATTATCACAACGAGTCCAGTGATGGTGTATGGGCTTTAGAAACGTGCAGTGGCATTTCCTGGTTTCACATGTCTACGTAGAGCTGTGAGACAGAACATTTCCAGATTGTTAAAAGAAAACAGCCACAGCATGCAGGATGACTCAAACAAGAATGAGGTGCAAACATTATAACATGGTTAAAAGTTCAAAGATTTTGCATAATTGGGGACCATTCAAATGTTTCATAGACATACATAAATTTAAAGCCTGTAATAAAAAATATGTTAATGTGTCTAGATAACAGCTACAACTTTAAAGTAGGCCAGACTCATTTGTCCCTTACAACATCCAGCCATTTTAAAACACCATCTTTATCATTTTACACAACGTTATGCTCTATTACATATTTGCACCGCCTGATCTGATGCGGCTGAATGGAAAAAAAAAGTGTGTGTGATTCATCCTTGTTACATAGAATAATGAGAGCGGCAGGTAACAGTTGCACAGATAGCATTTTTACAAAGCGCTCACCTTTAAAAAAAAAAAAAAAAAAATCATTGCTCTGTACATAACTTGAATGTGCTTAATGAGGCCAAGATGGTGCTTCGCACATGCTAGATAAGACACACTGTCAACACACGGGGCTGCCGGTGTCACTTCCATAAATCACGCATCCCCCTGCTCTAGATTTAAGAGTTGAGCAGATTCTGAAATCCATTTTGATTTCCACAGTGGCATCAGGTAATAAATCATTAAGCACACGCTCTTATGCATCCTCTTAAGGAGCATTGAACACCGGCCTTGTAAATCTCCCGTGACTTTGCCATCCTCGTCTTTTTCGGTCAAGGCTAGGAAAAACACAGTGCTTTCTGTCTGCAATGTGACCCCCTCCAGCGCTTTTAGCCTTTTGATGTCAGAGGAAATATTGCATTAGGAGGAAGTGAAAGCAAGAAGGGTAGGGGAAAACAAAACAAAACAAAAAAAAAAAAAACAGCTTTGCACAATTGAATTCCACACCTCTGGCTCATGGGTGGCCAGTGAGGTGAACGACCATCTGGTTCTGGGCCAGACATTTTATAAAGAATATATCTACTTCAGGGCAAAAAGTTGCATATTCTTACAGACTAAAAGGAGAAGCATGAGCCTGCTATCTATACAAATGGAGGGACAGATAGTAGATATTAATGCATGATCAACATTCAGATGGTCTTCAGATGACAGTAATATGATGAAATATGATCATGTCATTGCCTCAAAAACCTGAGGTTTAAGGGACTTAAATATTTACAAATATATGAATATTTCATATCAATAGTTAGTAGTGAAGCAGCTGATTCTAATGAGCTCAATCAAAGCAAAATATAATAATTTATCTTATTTTTTATAGCTCCATATCAAAAGCGCATAAAATGCACTTAGCGGTATCAACGTAGTATTTGACACTACACAAAAACAAAAAATACATAAAAGTCAGTGTTGCTGCTAATATAAGACCTACCCCAGGCTCTAATAATTAATCACAAAAAAAACCAAAAAAACATCGAGTTAGCATTTATTATTTTGAAAATAACGCATATTTGTTTGTTATCACAAAAACCCGGCATTTAAGGGGTAAAAATATTTGTAAAATTAGGAAAATTTGGTATTAATAATTAGCAGAGGTGTGGTAGAACAAGAATATATGAATGAAAAAAAGATTATAAAAAAATAAACTGCACATTTTACATTTTTAACAGTCTGAACATGAGTGTATTCTGTACACAGTGTATTGTTAACGTTCTGTAAAAGCTGTGCGAGAAATAACAATCACATTAAATCTCACCAAAAATCATGACATTTACATGAACATAGGCAAAATTTTCAAAAGACAAAACATCCATCCATCTTCTACCACTTATCCGGGACCGGGTTGCAGAGGCAGCAGTCTAAGCAAAGATGCCCAGACTTCCCTCTCCACAGACACCTCCTCCAGCTCTACCGGGGGGACCCCAAGGCGTTCCCAGGCCAGCCGAGAGACATAGTCCCTCCAGTGTGTCCTAGGACAAAACATGAAAAGCATAAAATAAAATAAATAAATAAAATACTTTTCTGGACAAAGGACCATATCTACTGCACAATAAATCAACACAAAAAATGTGGATGCTTGTTCATATACTGTAAATTCAGTCAAAATACTTTCCAAAAGCTTACTGTACTGTAGACAAATAGTGCCTGCTTATAGGTTATTCATTTTTCTTCAGTTTATTCCTGATATGAGTTGCAGCGAGCAGAACCAGTGTTGCCAGATACATAACATTATCATTATGTAATTATCATACAGAGAGCCTGGAATTATTGGATTTTAGCACAAATTATCATACAAAAAAATAATAATAATAATAATAATAACGCACCAGAAACATGTTTGCACAAAAAAACAAAAAACTACAAAATTAGTTATGCACTAACCAGAAGTATAATTTATAATGCCTGAAGAGGCGTGAGGTTTGATGCTACCATCTCTCGCCTCACAAAGACACACAAATCTGTGGACACATACACCTCTCATTTACAGAATTTGTTATTCACTCCTTTTTTTAGCTCTGTTCAATTGTAGGCTATTGTAATCATGTGATACAAATCTACACAATGGAAGCCATCACTGGCATAATTAAATATAGACATTAGACATACTTACAACTCACACAAACCAACACCATCAATACAGTCACGATCCACATACACAGCACAAGTACAACTTGTACACTTAACAACCAGAGCTTAAGCATGATTTAAACATTAACTAATGGCACTCACCACGTTATTAGTCACTTTGCAAGGGCGTAGGTTTGGTGTCAGTGTGTGGTTTAACCAGCCCACAATCAAATTCATAGGCTTTAAAACTATGTTAAAAAATAAATAATGGGTAAATGTATGTTGTAATGTAATGCAAATGTAGGGCCTAACTACATCCAAAATAAGTCTGTGTAAATTATCTTTCATTACAACTGTTACTCACACAAAAACTTTTATTTTTATAAACCAAGGTCCTTAGAGAGAAGCAGAGTGAAAACTCTAGCCTTACCTTTAGGAGACACATTTACAAAGACTGTAGTGTGGACATGACCAGCTCTGTCCTCTCCTGGAGCTTCATTAGCTGCTGTTAAGCTTTAGCTCATCTTTACAGAGGAATGCCTCTGCTCTGAGCCACTCCTCACTGTTAACCTGACAGAAAACATGGCAGTGGTTTTATTTAGAATATTCTATTTGCAGTCTGCCTTATTTACTGATAGTCTTATTGTTGACACTTAGCAGTGAGAGACTTACATTTCCATCAAAGTGTTTCAACCCCCAGTCTGCAGTCTTCCACTCTATGCTCTCCAACAATCAGAGGTCACTCATCTTTAGTGTCCAACACCTGGTTATGTAGTTTGTTCATATTTTATGTTCATAGCTGTCTGACTCATATCACATTCTGTTGACACAGTCCGTCCTTCTCTGTCTCATATGAAAAGGAGTGCTTGGAGCCCTGTGCTCCCGCCCTCTTTCCACTCTATCTAATCATATGAGAGCAGAAAAGCAACCAATGACAGAGCGAGTGAGGCGGGACTTGCGATAGAACTTCCAATCTGAGACCACAGCCTGCTGAACACAAACCTACCCATGGTCACTTGTCCTCTCCTGCCTCTCCTGTCAGGTTGATGTCTCCAGTCACCTGGCTCATCTCAGTGTTCTTTCGACAGACTGTGTGTTCTTGTAATATCCACATAAAAGAGAACGGTCCAACTTCTCCTCTGCCACCACTTTTCATTTGCGTTTTAGTGAATTGTAAATGAGCTAGCAACACTGATGTACACTAAGCACCTAACTTTCAAATGTTTATGGCAGCACAGGGGATCACATGTCATTATTAACTAATGAAATGTCAGGACACACACACACATCCCCTCACACATGTCCATTTATAGTAGCATTTACTTCAGATCCAGGGTCAGTTTTTCTATCTAGCATGAGAAAGGAAGGTTTCTGTGAATATGGAGGTTCAATCTGACTCTAGATCAGACCAACAGCAAATCATTGCACAGAGGATAGAAATCAATAAACAAGACATTAAAGCTGGGGACACACTACACGATTTTCTCAGTCGTTACAGATTCTTAAAAGTCTAGGAGCACACACTAACCGACTGATTTCAGCAGATTTAGTTCTGATGGCTGAAAGATTGGGGCTCACACATTTAACGACTGTGCCTTACACACTATAAGATCTGTTGAGGCCGCAACAGACGCCAACCAAACGCAGCAAACTCTTGCGGGGAACATGCCAGAACTAAATGGTAAACAAACATGGACGCTACCTGGGTCGCTGTTGCCGTGTGTGCGCAGCTATCTGTTTGGAAAAAAGGAGAAATAAAAAACAGTTCTGGTTTTGCTTTCAACTTTCTTTGGTGTTTGCCATGGTTGTTAATGTTTTCTTCTTCTTCTTCTTCTTCTTCTTCTTCTTCTTCTTCTTCAAATTTCCGCTTATACACTGCTCAAAAAAATAAAGGGAACACTTAAACAACACAATGTAACTCAATCACACTTCTGTGAAATCAAAATGTGTCCACTTACGAAGCAACACTGATTGACATCAGTTTCACTGCTGTTGTGCAAATGGAACAGACAACAGGTGGAAATTATAGGCAATTAGCAAGACACCCCCAATAAAGGAGTGGTTCTGCAGGAGGTGACCACAGACCACTTCTCAGTTCCTATGCTTTCTGGCTGATGTTTTGGTCACTTTTGAATGCTGGCGGTGCTTTCACTCTAGTGGTAGCATGAGACGGAGTCTACAACCAAGATGAGAAAACAAGATGAGATCCTCAGACCCTTGTGAGACCATATGCTGGTGTGGTTGGCCCTGGGATCCTCCTAATGCAAGACAATGCTAGACCTCATGTGACTGGAGTGTGTCAGCAGTTCCTGCAAGACAAAGGCATTGATGCTATGGAGTGGCCCGCCCGTTCCCCAGACCTGAATCCAATTGAGCACATCTGGGACATCATGTCTTGCTCCATCCACCAGCGCCATGTTGCACCACAGACTGTCCAGGAGTTGGGGGATGCTTTAGTCCAGGTCTGGGAGGAGATCCCTCAGGAGACCATCTGCCACCTCATCAGGAGCATGCCCAGGCATTGTAGGGAGGTCATACAGGCACGAGGAGGCCACACACACTACTGAGCCTCATTTTGACTTGTTTTAAGGACATAACATCAAAGTTGGATCAGCCTGTAGTGTGCTTTTCCACTTTAATGTTGAGTGTGACTCCAAATCCAGACCTCCATGGGTTAATAAATTTGATTTCTATTGATAATTTTTGTGTGATTTTGTAGTCAGCACATTCAACTATGTAAAGAACAAAGTATTTAATAAGAATATTTCATTCATTGTTATTCAGTGTTATTTTAGTGTTCCCTTTATTTTTTTGAGCAGTGTATTTTATTAGTGTTTAAATTAAATTTTAATACTATAAAACAACACAAATATAAGAACAAAACCAACGTAACCCTCCCCAACCCCTTGCTGTCACCACAATAACAATATGCACAAACACTAATTGCACTATACTGATATAGCAATAGAATATTGCACACATAACAATGTAGTACAAAAACAGCAGTTTAACTTCACACAATTAGTCCAAAGGAAACATTACAAACACATCAAGGGTCCTGTACACGTGTTGTTGGCCTATCAAAAAAGGTCAAAAAGATTTCCACACCTTAAAAAAATTATGCTCAGACCCATGTAGTGTATATCTTATGTTTTCAAGCCTAAGGTTGGAGAGCACCTCTCTTACACAATGTGCCACAGAGAGTGGGGCAGTCTCATTCCACCTAATAAGAATGAGGAGGCGTGCCAAAAGAGTACTAAATGCAAGTACCTTGCGTCCACCTAGCGAGAGCTGTAACCCTTCAGGTACAAACTCAAACAATGAAATAAGAGGGTTAGGGGCAATCTGAATACCTAATACAGTAGAGAGTGCTTCAAAGATATTTATCCAGTACTCCTCAAGGCTGGAGCAGGACCAAAACATGTGCAGCAATGTTGCTTCACTAATTTTACATCTATCACAGGTGGGATCACTCTGAGGGAACATTTTAGCCAATCTGGGTTTTGATATATGTGCCTGATGTACAACCTTAAACTGAAGCAAAGAATGATGTGTGCACACGGGAGAGGAGTGAATGCTTTTTTTTTAATATCAGCCAACACAGGGGCACTAATTGTGATGTGAAGGTCCTGGTTCCATGCTTGTGGTATTTTAGAGTTAAGAGGGAGTGCTAAATTAGATATATGTTTGATTATAAAGGAAACTGTACCTTTTTTCTTTAAATCACACGTGAAAATATTGGTTACCATGTGGCTTGTTTGGAAAATCTGATATGGTCCTCTGCCATGCCATATAACAAATGTTCATGTAAGGAAAGCTTAAAGAGATCGCATGCAATCGGACCAAAAAGACAACATTCCTGTAATTTGTAATTTGTTTTTGCTTCCTAAATTGTGCATACATTTTCTGTGAGTGGATAACCATGGGATTAGCACTAGGCACACTCGCCAAAGAAATAGGCATGGACGAAGCCAGAAGAGCAGGTAAGGACACAGAGCCACAAGAATTCCTTTCCATACTGACCCATGTGGGACAAGTCTCACCCAAATGATAATGCACCCAGAATATTAAACAATACAGATTAGCAGCCCAGTAATACATTTTGAAGCTTGGGAGAGCCATGCCACCTTTCTGCTTTGATTTCTGCAAAAAGTCTAGACGCAGGCGTGGTTGCTTCCCATTCCAGGCAAACCAAGAGATAGCTGCGTCAAGTTTTTTAAAGTAACTCCCAGGGATGAACACAGGCAGACACTGAAACAGGTATAAGTACTTTGAAGGACCATCATGACAATGGCATTGACTCTGCCTATAAAAGAAATTGGAAATGAGGACCAGCTTGTCAAATCCTGTTTAGTCTGAATCAGGAGTTTCCCTAAGTTTTGTTCAAATAAATCTGGAAAAAACCTTGGTCACTGTAATGCCACGATATGTAAATTTATCCATAGCCACTCTTAAAGGAACCCTAATATTTTTTAACACAGAGGTGGACATATTGTGTGGCATCAATTCGCTTTTCTTCAAGTTCAACTTGTAACCAGAGACAACCCCAAATTGATGTGATAACTTAATAATTTGGGGAATTGTTGACTCAGCATTAGACACATATAAAAGAAGGTCATCCGCATATAAAGACAACTTGTGTTCCACGTTGCCTCTTGTAATCCCTGTTATCAAATTGTCACACCTTATAGCTATAGCTAGGGGTTCAATTGCTAAAACAAAAAGAAGCTGAGTGGACAACCCTGCCTGGTTCCGCGATATAAATTAAAAGGGTTGCAATAAAGATTATTGGTCAGGACCATAGCTGAGGGGCATGAATACAACAGTCTAATCCATGAAATGAAAGACGGACCAAACCCAAATCTAGCTAAAGTCTCAAGAAGAAAATCCCACTCGAACACCTTCTCTGCGTGCATAGAGCGGAGGCATTATGAAACAGACTGACAGGGAGAGTACACAATGATAAGTAAACACCGAATATTAAAAAAACAACGGCCTCTGTTTAACAAAGCCTGTTTGGTCAGATGGGATAATACTGGGTAAAACATCCTCAAGATGACGAGAGCGTACTTTTGCTAAAATTTTATAATCTGAGTTGAGGAAGGAAATTGGCCTATAGGATCCACAGTCAAATGGATCTTTGTTTTTCTTTGCCAAAAGTGTTATACACGCCTGATTTAAAGTAGAAGGAAGATGACCTGATATGAGGGAGTCTGCATACATGGCTGTTAAAATAGGGGATAATTGTGTACAAAAAGCCAGATAAAATTCATTAGGAAAGCCATCTGGGCACGGAGATTTCTTGGTTTTCAATGATTTAATAGCAGCACACACTTCTGCTTGTGTAACTGGTTCATCCAAAGTACAAACCTGTTCCTGAGAGAAAGTTGGTAAATCCAAATCCCAGAAAAAATCACTGATGAGGTATGGACTTGGGTTGCATGCCATATAAAGTTGGGCATAATATTTTCTAAATGTATCGTTTATCCCTTGTTGATCAGTGACCACTCCCCTACACTGAGAACACGCCCCATTAATTAATTGTTTAGCCCTTGCACCCCTCAGCTCTCTGGCCAAAATCTCCCCAGCATTATCACCATGCTCATACACTGCACTTCTGTTTTTAAGCAACACATTTTCTATGTAATGTGAAGTAAGTAAATCATACTCAGTTTTTAGTTTAAGGCGCTCTTTATCCAAATCAGGAGATGGGGTCACAGAATTCCTAGCATCCAGTTGTGATATTTGCTCTTCCAGTTTAATTTGTGTTGCTTTAGCAGTCTTTCTTTTGTTAGCATGATTTGCCCTCTCATGAAAGCCTTTAGAGTTTTCCAGACAGTAGAGAGGGAAATATCTGGGGTCATATTAACCTCTAGACGCAGAGTAATTACATCTGATAAAAACTTAACAAAGTTGTCGTCAGACAATAACAGGGGATTGAACTTCCAGTGCCTCCTAGTGCCTCTCACTCCAGGTAGGCTCAAAGTCATGACCAGAGGAGCATGATCTGAAATTATTATAGTTTGGTATTCGCAGGTGTGAACATATTGAGTGAGGTTTTTATCAATAAAAAAGTAATCTATCCTACTATATGTATGATGAACATGGGAATAAAAAGAGTGCTCTTTATTATGGGGATGCAGAAAACGCCATATGTCAGAGATGCCATATTCCGTAAGGAAGGACTGCACACAAGAAGCTGATTTTAATAGCATGCCACCTGGTCTGGTTGACGATTTGTCCATTACAAGATCCATACACAAGTCAAAGTCCCCTCCCATAATAAATGAATGTGAGTTCAAATCAGGGAGAAGCTTAATAACACGTTGAAAAATATATAAGCACAAGTTTTACATTATATAGCAAGCCTGTTACTATAACCTAACATCTGTTAACATCCACTAAGCAATTTGAGTGTATAAAGGACACTTCCTTACTTATCCCTGTAGCAACACCCCTTGCTTTTGCCTGAAAAGTCGAGTGGAAGAGCTGGCCCACCCATCCATGTCTTAATCTTGAATGATCTGAATTTTTGAGGTGAGTTTCTTGGAAAAACGCCATCCCAACCTTTAAGTGTTTTAGATGTGCCATGACCTTTCTCTTAACCAGATGATTCAAGCCCTTGACATTTCAACTAACAACATTAAAATCAGCGTTCATTTAACAGACTAATATATAGTAACAGAATAACCAGTGCAACATAATTAAAACCAAAATAAGTAGTGCAAGTACAATAACAAAAAACAAAAGCAGAAAACCCAACGGTGACAGCAAGACCCACACACACAAAAAACGCACAGCCCCCACCCACAAAGGTGGCACCAAATGTTAAAACAAACAGCAAACCTACCCTATCTAACTCAACGTCTTCAAGAATAAGACCTAACATTACCCAACTAAAAAGCCCCTACCCAGCTAAATAGTAAATAACAAACCTCACAACCTTAAATCAAATAATACAAATACAAGCCACATTAAACAAATATAATACAGGCCAGGTAAAGTACATAGAAATAACTACAACAGCTGACCAGCAACAAAGCAAACCCAGACCCACATACTGATCACGTAAAGGGAGCAAAGCTGCCCTTTACAACGGCAAGAAAAAGTCAATTCGGAAAGCGTTATTGACACCCTGGACGTATTTCTCCACCTCGGTCACCGATCCAAACCATGTGCGTTTGCCGTCCGCCTGCATGATACGAAGCCTCGCTGGGTATAGTAAAGCTGGTCTCAGTCCTAGTTCGTACCAGGACGCTGGGTCACCACGCCCGCCACATAGTCCTCAGAGACTCTAAAAATGTGTCCCTGGTAGACCAGCGATTCCTTATTCTGGGCTTCACATATAAGCAGCTCCTTGTTCAGAAAGCGGTGAAAACACAGCAAAACAGGTCAGGGCCTAGCGCCAGGCTTCGACTTGGGGGCAAGGCTCCGATGGGATGGGCCTGGTCCAGCTCGGGTGGAGAGGGGAATGTGTCACGGCCAAATACCTCTTGTAACAGTTGTGAGAAAAATTAGCTTGGCTGTGGCCCCTCAATTCCCTCCAGTAGTCCCACCAGTCTCACATTGTTCCTCCTATTCCTCCCTTCCACATCGGTCACATTAGCATGTTGCTTCTGATTATCCAATTGTAGCTTATCATTAAGAAGTCTCTAACTTGTCCAGACACAGACATACGGAATTAGCATTTTCTTCCAACAACTCTAAACGGTTGTTGTGACTGTTCACAGTTTGTTGCAGCTCATCTAGTTTTCTGTTAACTTCCTTAAAAGAGGTTCTGTGGTCAGCTAATATAGCTACCAAATCAGCTTTGCTAACGGCAGCATCGCTTTCCAACTTTCCAACCGGCTTTGGAAGCATAATGTCTCGACCAGATGTCCAGTAGTGTCTAGAGGACAAAAGTGGCTTTCAACAGGCTGGTAACAGATAGTGAGGCGTCAAGGAGTGGCGTATACAGCGGGAGCCTGAGGGCAATGCGTCTCTACTCCATGAGCACCCAACCGGAAGTCCCAGCAGTGTATTATATTATATAATGGATAATATAATTATAAAGTGATATAAGTAATTGCAAAGAGAAACAAACGTAGCTATATTTGAAAAAAAAAAAAGAGCTTTAATATCATAGGTTATTATTTTATAACTATATACAGAATTATTTAATTATTTGAAAATGTAAATTGTTGATTTTGAAAATAAATACATTACAAAAAAAAAACTGTCTTCAATCATCAAATTCAAACTGTACAATAAATAAATAAAACATAGAAAACGACAGAACAATTGAAAATACTTTATTCAGCGTCCAAAGATAAGAACACGTAACTCATTTTATAGACAGTTTTTACATGTGACACAGTCACAGCCCCTGCACATTGCCCGCACACTACTTTTTTGCACTGATGGCAAACATCTTTTGAGCATTTTTGGAGTGTTAGTGTGGACTTGGCACTGCCTGGGTTTGCGAGGCAGCGGCTGTTCAGTGAGCATGTGACTGACGGGAAGTTTGTGAGCAAGCTGCATGATGAAATTGTGCCGTGGAACATTGTCACAGACATTTTCTATAGAGGATCCACACACTGATTGCAGCCATGTCGAGGACATTATAGAAAACTGCTACTGGCCTCCTGTAGGTTTGAGCTTTGACAGAGTATTTTTTCATCATCTGGCACAGCACATCCACGCCGACCTTGGTGTGGTTAAAGTACACCACGGGCTCAGGCTTGGACTTTGGACCGCTAAGTGTGCCAGCTGACGTGTGTACACTGTTCATTATACAGACATTTTTCTTTGATTTGCACTGGTAGATTGTCAGGGTGGCATTGTTTTTCAGCACCTGCATGGAAAACAGTGCCCTTTGCTCTTTTACACACAGGGGGAGCTCTCATCAGCTTTTATTTAGGTTATTCAGGTTTATTTATTTATTTATTTATTTACATTTTAAAGAGGGATAACCCCTTGAGATGTAGCATCTCATTTTCAAGGGGGTCCTCTAATTGAACAGTAAGTTTGTAACAACAGACACTATTGTTTACAAAACACTACCACATCAGCGGACATAGAGAAGTGCAATCAAAGCTTTCAGCTCATCCACCGTCAAATCCCATGAATCATCTCCTAGAACTCTGCGGTGCAGTCCCGTATGTGGGAGAGAATCTCACTGTCCTCTAAACAGAGGAATGCACACTGAGCATCTTGAATTTGGCGCTTTGCGTGTGTGGTGGGTCCCTCAGCCTCTGTCAGCACGTTCTGGCTCTGACGTCTCCCTCTGCTTTCTCCCTCCTCAACCACAGTCCACACAGTTCCATCCTTCCCTATCTCCTCCCTTTTGTGTGTTTGGCAGGTGGACTCGCCCTACTCTGGTGATGGCACCACTGCTGTAAAGCACATAGAATATACGCTGTTATTTTACTAATACTGGCTATAGTTTATAATTTATAATTTACTTTCCTAATATAGTCCGTCATCAATACCTTGAAAAGAAGTTTCTCCACTGCCAGCAGGCTGGATGACTCATCTTATTTTAGCAGGGGGCTGTGCGTCTGACTCGCTGTCTGAGAACAGCTGGCTAAACTCTCCCTGAACCTGCACTGATGATTGTGATATGGCTGCTGTATAAAGTATATAAATGGTTAGTTTTCTAATCTATAACCTGATTAAAATAATATAGTCTGTCATCAATACTTTGAAAAGAAGCGTCACTACCTCCCGCTGAATGAATGACTTATCTTCTTTTAGTACGGGACAGTTCAGGAACTTTACACACATCAAGAGTCGTCCAAATCCCCCTCGCCCCCACACTCATCTATATTCCGAAGCATTTCCAATGCCACTGTTACTGTTAGTCTTTTTCTAAAAGCCATTGTGATGAGCTATTGCGTTCTTCCCGGAGCTAATGCTAAAATGCCGGTCGCTAGGCAACGGTGGTGCATCTCCTCATTGTAACAATAGAGCTATCAAATTATCGGCTGCGGTAGATAGAGGTAGAAATACTTAGATATATATTTTTAATTTGTTATTTTATTAAAAGAGCAACATAAGAATAAACAAGACACAGGTTTAGAAAAAGTCAGGATGCCAGGAACACATAAGGCTTAATAAAGTTATTACATGGCAAACTTTCAAAACCGTCAAAATGACGGCCTTGGGAGTTCTAATGTTAACCAGATTCTTGAAATTATTGGACATTTGTGGGTTTTTGAGATTATTGATTGTACATCGTACAGAGGTCAAATTATCGTACAGATGTGATATTTATATTACATCTGGCAACACTGAGCAAAACACTATTACAGCAACTTTGGACTTGAAGAGAGGTACACGTTGGACAATGGCCAGCAAGGTTGACACAGAGACATATGCAGAGACATTTTGACAGGCCACATGTTTGTCTTAGGTCAGTGGGAAGAAGCTGGAGACAACTCAAGGTAACACAGGGAAGAGTCTGCTGGCCAAGGATCAAAACCTATGATACTTACCACTCACCGCTTCTGTATAGGCTATGTCCATGTCAGTAAGGTTTGTATTACTTTTGACACCAAACCACTGGGAGTCTGGTGCAGAGAATGTAGTTATCTGTTGACCTTTTAGGCTTTCCATATTTTCCCGTAGCAACAAGTTTGACAGATTCTGAGATTGCAGCTATTTTAAATATATCCTTTTGCAACTAAAACATCTGGTAACGGCCAATTATGACAGCCAAGATCAAACCTTTTTTCTACCTTCTAGTCATATGCCAGATCTGATGTGAAAAGGCTTTTTTTTTTTTTTTTTTTTTTTTCATGCAATAATCATTGCATGCGCTTGCACCATCTGACATATCTAACATCCCAACTTGAAAGATGTTTGTTATCTTGACATGCCACATCTCCTATCAGCATGTGGTACGTGCAAGCTATAGGCTCTGTCAGTCCCTATATCTCTTTTAATAAATTATTGTATAACACATAGGTTTTCATGGGGTATGCTGCAGCTTCTTTCTGAGGCTGTATAGAGTTGATTTTTTTTGTGAGAAATGGGGAAAATTTGAAATGATTGATCTTTGATAACATTTTGGGGAGGAGACTTGAATGGTCTTGTCCCTCTGAGTGTTCAGCAAATTCAGAGGCACATACCTGATATCATAATTTTTAGCTTAATTAAAAGATAATTTAGATATTTTAATGTTTTGTTTGTTTTTGTTTTGGTTTTTTTATTGGAGGAAAAGAGCATTTTTCTCGACAAGTATATTTCTGACATGGCTGCTTTATGTGGAATGATGTTCTCTCCATGTCCAGATTATGGACAACAGAGCTCATTGGGACATTCAGAAGTTTAGAAATCTTTTTGTAACCAGTGCCATCAGCATGTTCTGCAACCGGTCTTGAGAGCGCTCTGTTGTTTTACCTGTAATGAGAAGTTTCTCGTGTGATACCTTTGTAAAGTCACACCTTTGTCTACATCAGACAAGTGTCAGGATTGCTTTCTGATCACTGACAGATTTCAGATGATGGGGGGGCTTTTTGAATTTAAAATCTAGACATTATGAATTGCTTTCATAAATGAATTACATACACCACTAAAAAAATGTGATCAGTTTGGTAACCACACTTATTTATTGAATACAGCCACTGTAAAGTAAGTTGCTAGTAGTCATCACACTTGCAGTTTTAGTTGTAGTGTGGTAAGTTTAACTTGTTACAAAGAAACCCTCTACTATGTTGAACTGTGCCGTAAACAATGTAAAGTTTTCTGGCATTTCTCCAGCTCTGTAATTTTTTTAAGGCAAGAAAAAGCTTTACTGTGAAACATTGAAGGCTCTTACAGTGGACACAAATTAATCCTCTCTGGACTTCATTCTTTATCACATCTTTTATATTCCATTGGTGATCCTACACACCCAATTAAGTTTACAGCCAGGTACTTCGCTCTCTCCAAAAAGTCAATTTACATAATGGCTTGTACAAAATTGGCACAACAAAAGCTGATCTAGACTGTAAGAATGGGGATATTTTATTTAGAAATCCCAACGATCCAAATGGCTAATAACTGTTTTATTACAGTGTGAGTCCGCTGAGCAACACTGGCCCCCTTTATACTCATTTGTTTTGCCTTGTTTTAAAAGGGGCCAGTGCTTCCAGAGTTTGACGGAGGCATCACAAAGATAAAACATAACATTTACTGGAGCATAAATTTAATAAAACAGTTGAAAATGGATATTTTAGGTGTGTGCATAGTCATGTTACTTCATTTGTTCTGGAGTCCCTTTGCCCGTGTTTGACCTTAATGGCATAGTAAGTTGTGAATTAGTTTTAAAGGCTCTCTGGCCCTGAACAGAAATGTAAACACAACATCTTTGTTTTTGCTCTCATCTTTCAGTTGAACTCACATTTTAGAGTGGCCTTTTATTGTGGCCAACCTAAGGCACACACATGCAATATTCATGCTGTCTGATTAGAATCTTGATATACCACACCTGTGAGGTGGATGGATTATCTCAGCGGAGAAGTGCTCACTAACAGATTTTGACAGATGTGTGAACAATGTTTAAGCTAATATTATTATTTTTTTTACGTTTAAATATAATAAAAATATATAAAACATTGTATTTGCCTTACATAGATCAGCCTTGAATAAGCCTTACTAGAAATCGAAAATCGACTTCTCAAGAAAGACCTCGGTGACTCGCCTTTCTTTTTTTGTCACCTGTGAAGCGTAAGTGGGACAGAGGGCTAAGACTGGATATTGTTGAGAAAAATGTCACAGCAAGCAGCATCAAAGTTGCTCTGTCTAGTCCTCTTCCAGTGTTCTCCCCGCATTTCCTTGTGTAACCCTTGTGCTGTGTAAGCTCCAGGTCGGCCTTTGATAGGAAGCCGGCGTTCTTTTTCGACCCCTGCCAAACCCGCTAAGTGGAAGTTGAGCAGCATCACAAAGGAGTCAGCGGGGAGCAGAGGGGTGGTAAGGCCTTTTTGAGACCTCGCCTAACGTGCCTGATCTCTAATGACATGCCACTCAGAACGTCTTCAAAGGCCGTCTAGTGTTTTTCTACTTCGGGTGCGGGGAATTTGAGCACCACAAACCTTAACTATTCACAGCAGGTATGCTATTGTCTACTGCCGAGGACACACACACATGCACAAAGGAATCATGAGGTGACAGCGTGCGTGGGACCTGTGGGATTTTGTGGATTTTTGACTTGTTCTTCAGGGCTGTATTGCGGCGAATGAGAACCTTCTGGGAATGGCTTAATGGGATTTTGACGCTTGCGGAAGGAATGCATCATGCATAGGTGACATTTGCAGTACCTCTGCACTTGCTAAAAAAAAAAAAAAAAAGTATTTACAAATAAAGCAAGTTGATGTGCTCAGAGGAGAACGGGGGGAAAAAAAACAAGAGGAGCAAATGGTTTTCATCAAGTTGTAAATGCAAATGCAAAACGGCAGATGAACATAGTACGTGCCCATTAAAGGAAAAAAAAATGGTACAAGCTCTTTTATGTGAGGGATCTGAAAACTCTCAGGTCTTCCAAGTGCAACTCCCTTCATGTTACATTTGCTTTTGTTTGTGTGAAATAAAAGCGGCCGGTGTGACAAGTTGTGCTTCAGAATACAAATTTCTCCATTAAATCGGCTATGATGTCGACAGAGACGCTGCAACAAAGTGCTATAGACCAATGAGCTGCAACAGTACCAGTCAGGCTGATTGAAATAGACATATCCGCTATCTATGACTTCATCTTTAAAGGAGAAGCAAATGGAGCAAAGTGAAGGGGGGTGAAGACGTTATGAGATATATGAAAAAGGAATACAAATGTGCCAATTGCTTGTTGTTACTTTTAGAAATCAGTACTATTTGTGTGCATGAATGTCTTGTCAAATTGCAAGAACTGGTACTGAACACAGAGTGTTTATGTGGTTCTAATCAAGTTAAAACAATGTAAATCTGGTGACAAGGCAGTGGATGATCTGTTACAAAAGGGTAGGTGTGCAAGTATTTTTTATTTTTTTTATATGTAACTTTTGTGCATGGGAGTAAATTAGTATGTGTGATGTCATCTGACTGTACAGCTTTGCACCTTGTCGTAGGAGTCACATACAGTCAGAGAAATAAGCAGCATTTAGAAAATAGACAACAGAGTCTGGGTTTTTATCAATGTCATTGGTATATGCAACAGCAGATGTGCAGTATTGTAATCTGTGTAATCTGTAGCAACATTTACATGACAGATACTCGGCTAAAAACCTCCAACTAAGAAAAGCAAGGTAAATGTAAAACAAATGAGTTTCACTTAACCTATGGCTTCTGATAATTGGGTTTATGGTAAAGTTAAGTGTTTGTAGCTGTAGGCACTAGGCACAAAGTCCGACAAATATATGATCACCCCCCCCCCCCCCCCCCCCCCCCCCCAATGAATTCCATTAGGGGTTGTGGGAGGCTAAAGCAAGTTAGATGCACGGCCAACACAACACCACTCACTCTCACATTGATTGATTCATCCTCTTCAGCTAATTGCCATTAGGGGTCCGGGTACTGGAGTCCAGCCCAGTAACTATGGGCACTAGGCGGGGCCATAGTCGCAATGCTGCCACCGAGACATACACAAACAGACAACCATTCACTCACAAATTCACTATGGGCAATTAGGATACACCAATTTACGTATACTTGCATCTTTTTGGACGGCGATAGAAAGATGGTAACAGGCTCCACAAGCAGACTACACATAGATTGTTGTTGGACAGCCTTGGGATCGAATCTGCAGTCTCTTTGCCACAGTGCACCCTGGTAATACATTAAAGTGTAGTAAAATATGCTTTGAAAAAAAAAAAAGTGTTTCTTATCCCACAAAAGTCACTAATGTACAGGTAAAATTATCAATCTGTAAAATGTCCATATGGTTCAAAGAAAAAGTGAAAGAGTGTTTAAGATAAAGAGAAATAGGCCAAAAAAAAAAAAAAAGGCTAGGAGCATTATTGTTTTTTGTTGTTGTTGTTTTTTGTTTGTTTGTTTTGTTTTGTTGGTTTTTGTTTTTGTTTGTTTGTTTGCATTTTAAATCTAAAACAATTTGGTAAAATAATTTTTGTTCTCTAAAAAAAACCTACTGGACCAGTGGAACCACTCGACTAATTGATGCCATATAATGCAATCATACAGACTGTGTAAAAGTCATTTTACTAAGTCATTCCTTATCCCAGAGTTTTTAATAAAGCCAAGGCCTCATCTCATAATGGTAACTGGTGTAATTTGCCCCTAATTTCCATTGCATGCGACTCTGCTCTGCTGCACTGCGCCATAACTCAGCTGCTGTTCTAGTGAATCGGAGCGTTTCCACAGCCTCCGCAGGTCTGCAGTGCCGGTCCAGCCGTGCTAAGCCCTGCGGCAGAGACACCCAGCATGTCAATTTTGGCGGACTCCATTCAGATCAATCTACGCAGGTCAGATCACACCAAACAGGAATGAATGTGCACAAAATATGGCTTTTCAAAGTAATGTCAGTCTGCGCTCCTATTAGCATGACAAGGACAGACACAATTTAACATTCATTGCACTTGTATAGCTTTTTTGTGCCCAACTACTGTACTTCCTGTTGTAGAAGAAAAACCTGTGAAGTGAACTTCAAAGCTATCTTATATCAAACAGTTATTTTCTGTCCTTCTGCTTTTGAATGAATAATTTTTTGGGTGTTTATTAATGGCTTTTATCGCACAAACTCATACTTCTTGCACATGCTTTTCCTAAACTGCTTAGGACTCTGTGGAGTCATCGTTCAGCGGTGGCCCGCAGTGCAGTGGACATGCATGCAGTTATAATTCCATGATAGGGTTAGTGATACAGAATAAATGTGATTGGATAAAAAAACAAAAACAAAACAAAACAAAAAAAACACTACTTTTCATCCATAGCATCTTAAATCACTGAACTGTAGAGCATAAAATATAATATATGTCATACCTTTCTTTTTGCCTACTCTCACTGTGAAAAAAAATCAGTCATCTCTTTTACCCTCCATGAAATCTGACTTTAACATGGTTGGAGATAAAATGTCACGCACAAGATCATTTTTTATATATTGACTTTTATTACGGAGATGACATTACTACATATTACACCAGGACTTCTGTATTATAGTATGGTAAAATAGTGCATTTCCAGTCTTGTATGATCTGTACCTCCTTATTCTATAGCCAGCTACCATTTGTGATGCTGGTGCATCCTGTCCTGTGACCTTGAGTCCATGTGGAGGAATCACAGTGGGATCAGGCCTGGACTCCCGCGTTTGAGACCAGTTAGCAGTCTGTGCCTGACCCCTTTTGAAACTGCTGCCTCTCTGCTGCCAACACCTCTGACCTTGAGAGGAATTATGTCCGGCTTGGGAGCAGGAGAGGTTAAATGTTTCCGGAGCCACATGGCCAATGTATGCTCATGGAATATTAACATGAGGTAGCATATGCTCATCTTAAAGGGAGGTTAGCCCGGGCTGTTCCAGTTCATTGCATTTTCACATATGACCCATACATCAGTCTCTGCTGTGACAGACTTGTATTGCTCTGTTTCTTAACACTTTGCTCTGGTATTGTGTGTTACTGATAGGGTCAGATCTGGAATATAAACGATTTTTACCCTTGCCCCCTACTGTGCTGCTGTTCATTTATTTAATTTATATGACACTTATCTCCTACAAAATAGCAATAAGAACAGGCTCTATATATTCTCTATATTAGTATAATGTTAGTCATATTTTGGGGTGACAGTGGCTTGGACTGTGGTGCAGTCATCCTAAACCCAGAAGGATGGTGGTTCATTTTTTTTCTTTTTTTTTTCTTTAATGAACATTAATTGACATTTGACATGACATAAACACCATAAAACTTGACAGAAAAAAACTAAACAAAAAAACAAACAACCAACCAAACAAACAAACATACATAAAAACAGTATACAGAAAACAAAACATGCAGTAATGACTCATAATCTCACAATAATGTGTGTGTTTTGGGGGGGAGGGGGAAGGAGGGGATGATGGATGGTTGGACAGGAGAGGAGTCAGTATTGAATGTAATCTAGGAAAGGGCCCCAGATGATGTAAAATAAAGATAAATTGTCTTTTATAGTTGCAGTGAGTTTTTCACGTGTACTGTGATCTGTTAGGAGATTTAGCCAGTGATTTATTGATTTATTTATTTTTTTTGCCCAGGTTAATGCAATCAGAAGGAAAGGAGAGGTAAGTCGCCAAGTAGACAAACAGGTTGGGAAAGGGGGTGCTGAGGTTTAGGATCCCTGATAGCACCTCCATGACCTCTGACCAGAACTGTGTGATTGGTGTGCAGAACCAGAATGCATGGAGATGATTGTCTATTTTAGATGGCCAGTGTGTGCCTTTGTTCTTGTCTGTAAAACCTATAATAATTTGTTTTATGTGTTGTGATATGGATTCTGTGGAGTGTTTTGAATAAGTTGCAGTTTTGTATTGTATGACATACTAAAGGTGTGATTGCATATTGAGGGACAGTTGAATCCTTGGTGGTTTGTGTTTATTTCAAAAGTCCATTTGTCTGTTGGGAGAGCAATGGTTTTGTCATGTTGTGAGAAGATTTTATATATCTGTGATAGATGTTTCGGGGGTTTGAGTGATATTGATTTGGAGATGAATGGTGAGGTGTTGTCCTGGACATTGTTGTTTCTTTCTGAAGAGATGTTCTAGGCTGGTTACTCCTCTCTCAAACCATGTGGCAAAGCAGAATGTATGGTTGTTGATTTTAAACATGCGATTGTACCAGATGTGAGTTGAGCCGGATGGAGATGAGTTGTAGTTGAAAATTTGATTGGTTTTCTGCCATGCAGAGTGTGTAGTATTGATGATATTGAGTTTAAAGTAGTTTTCTGTGTTGATTGATTTGTCTGTGAAGAGTAAATTTTGGGTTGAAAGATGGCCACATGCAGTTTGCTCTATGTCAAAATATGTGGAATTCTGATTGGGAAGCCATTGCCGGATGTACTGGAGTTGGCAGATCAAAATCCCACTCTCCATAAGGCTATACTGCCCTTGTGTCCTTGGGCAAGACACTTAGCCCACCTTGCCTGTATGAATGTGTTAGTGTGATTGTGTGTTTGGTGGTGGTCAGAGAGACCTTAGGCGCACAATAGCAGCCAGGTCTCTGTCAGCCTGCTTCAGGGCAGCTGTGGCTACAGAAGTAGCTCGCCACCACAGAATGTGTCTGAGTAGTGAATGAATAATGCATTTGTAAAGCAACTTTGAGGGCTGGATCTTCCACATCTTAGCAAAGGAGGTGGACCAGACAGTGGCACAGAAAGAGGTCTTTTTAAAGAAACTCTTCCCCTAATTAATGAACCTATACTGTCTATAATACACGCCTCCTTAGAAACAGGTTATGTGCCACAGTCTTTTAAATGTGCAGTTATTAAACCGCTTCTGAAAAAACCCAGTCTAGATCCTGACATTTTAGCCAACTATAGACCAATATCAAATCTCCCTTTTATTTCAAAAACCCTTAAACCCTTAAAAGTGATGTTGAAAAACTTGTCCATGCGTTTGTTACATCTAGGTTGGATTACTGTAACTCTCTGCTGGCAGCGTGCCCTAAAAGATCTTTAAAATATCTTCAGCTTGTTCAAAATGCAGCAGCAAGATTATTAACAGGAACTAACAGGAGAGAACATATTACTCTTGTGCTAGCTTCACTTCACTGGCTTCCAGTTGAATTCAGAATTAGGTTTAAAATCCTTCTCCTGACTTACAAGGCTGTAAATGGTATGGCTCCATCCTACATTAATGATGTTATAGTGCCATACCAACCAAGCAGAGTACTGCGCTCACAAAATGCAGGGCTTTAGGGGTTCCCAGGGTTTCTAAAAGTACAGTTGGAGGTAGAGCCTTTAGTTACCAAGCTCCTGTTTTATGGAATCAGTTTCCAGCTCATGTTAGAGAGGCAGACACAGTCTCTACATTTAAGGTTAGGCTTAAAATGTTCCTCTTCAAGAAAGCTTATGGTCAGGGCAGCTAGGAACAGGGTTAACTCCACAGCTGAAGATAGGCTGCTCTAGGAGCTAGAAGCTGGGTGAAGTATGGTGCACTGAGCCTCTGTCCTCTGGTTTCATCTGCTGCTCCTCACCTATCACTGTAATTAATATTATCTAATATTCTATATCTCCAATCAGTTCCTTGCTATTCACAAGTTGTCCCTCTCTCCCGCTCCCCTCCGGGGGAGTGGGGACTGTTTCAGATGCCTGGCTGCTGGCAGATGTCCCAGTGACGATTGGATCTTAGCTGACCCCATCTGTGCTCCTGTCCCGACCTGTGGGCCCTCAACCTCACCTCTAAGGATTTCCCGGATCTACCTCGCCCCACTCACCTGTCTGGATGAGGCCCACCTGCTGCATCCTATGGACTTCCTCAACCTACCTCACCCCACTCCCTGGATGAATCCTTACAGAGCTGATCTATGGTCCTATAGATGAACTAACTAACAGTCCTAGACGCATTGCCTGTCCGTCCTGGGAGAGGATCTCTCCTTCAGTTGGGCTCCATAAGTTTTCTTCTTTTTTCCCACAGCTGGGTTTTTTTTTTAGTTTTTCCTTACCGAGAAGGAGGGTCTAAGGACAGGAGTGTCCTGGGTCTGTTTAGTGTAGTTATTGTTTGTGTTGTCTGATTGTGTGTTTATGTTTGATCAACTGTTGTGAAGCCCTTTTGTTGTGATACTGGGCTATACAAATAAATCTGAATTGAATTGAATTGAATTATCCCAATCCCTGGTTTTTATACTGGGTGCAAAACCTAGTCTAAAGAGGTTCGATATGGGCTAAACTTAAACTGGCGCAAATCTAAGCTAGACAACAGCTGTGCATTTGGGAAAAGGTTGAATTTGAAATTTAAAGTTCAAAGCAATTAACAAATGATAGAGAAGGCGTCGCTTTTAAAGGCACACAGAACAAAGTCCTGCAATCATGTCATTACCTGGAAAAGAAGTGCATCCCTCTCAGAGAAGGAAACAATGATCCTGGCTGAGCTGATGGAGCAAAGCCTTTTCACTGCAAGCGGCAATGCTCAAGTACACCCAAGCTTTGCTTCTCCCTCCTACTGCTGCCTCTCTCAACTGGCTCAGCCTCTGTCAGGGCGTCGGGCGCAGCTGACATACAAGGGAGCAGTATACAACAAGGGGTTTTGTGGTCAAAGGGCACAGGCAGTTATGAAGTTGGTTTCAGTACATACACATACATACAAGTTGGTTTAATGAGTGTTCAATCAAATTTGAATAATTAAGCTTAGGATTTATAAAACCTTTGGGGAACTATATACAGTTTACATGTTTGTTTATTTTTTGTCTTCTTTTCCGCATCCTGGACAGCAACGACAGAGGAGGAAGGAGCCCGTCCAATGGGGGTGGGGGTCACCAACTAATGTTGAAGGCATTACTCCATGTTGAGAACCAAACCCGATCCGAACCATGATGTGTAATTATGGGTTGGGCCAGGCCCGTAATGGTTCGAGTCCAGGTTGGGCCGGGCCCAGGTTGCAACAACAACTGTGCTTACGCAGAGAGTGTGCCTTTCCAGTTACAGGAGAGTGAGTGCTCATGTGAATGAAAGTGCATGGCCAATGGGCACTGTTTAAGAATGACCCCCATGGATAAGTTTACCTGAGTTGAGAGGTTTACAACAAGATCAAAATGTAGAGTGCAGTGCAGCAATAAAGTCCCCGAACTCAGTGAAAGAGGTCTGCTGTGAGCCCAACTGCTTCAATAAACAAAGAGTAAAGGGACCAGGAGAGCTAACCCCGGAGGACAAACACCTTCTGTCCTTGATCTCCCATGTCCCCCCGGGGTTAACAGATCAAGAAGGTAAGGTTATCGCACATTGGGCAGCACACGTACATGTACATACGTCAGTCAAACAACTCTGGATCATGCGTAGAAATGCCAGCTAAAACGTGAACAGGCTCTGGTTGGGCTGGAATTTTTCGGCCCGATCTAAACTCTAAAGAGTAGATTGGATAGTGGAGTGGATCTCTGACAAAGCATACGCCCCTCACCTGTCTGCGGCTGTGATGCAGGGAGCACTGCCCTGAAGAACGGTGAGCTCCAGGGCACTCAGCAGATTAAATGCTAATGAAAGATGATTTCTCTGAGGTAACATTGGCACACTGTGTAAAGGGTTCTGTAGGATGTAACGCACTGCATGCAACAACTGCGTGTCCACTAGCCCTACTAGCTCATAAAAGCAAATCTTAAACTAGCTCATGTGAAAGGTTTGAGGGTGCAAAGTGTGCAGCTGGCTAAATGCTGCACAGTCTTAAAGGCAGACAGGACAGTAGTCCTTTTACTGCTCTGTGAGAACCCTGAGATTTATGGGTTTGGGTCCAAAATTGACCCCATTTAGCAATAGGACATGCCTTTTAACTGCTCCATTTCTTTCGGGGATCACCACAGCATCCACGACCCATTCAGTACTTTGGCAGGTTTTTTACACCAGATTCCCTTCCTTTGCACCACACTCTGTTTATCTGGACTTGCGGCAGGCAAATATTTGGCTAAGGAAATCTGACCCTTTACCCTCCGCACCAAAGGCATGGGAACTAACCACTTCACTAAGTATCAAGAAGCTAAGTAAAATAGGTGTTTAGAGTTTTAAAGGGATAATCACTCCACAAAGAAGTTGTGAAAAATGACTTAAAAAACATCTTTATTATCAATGTCATATAGTCTGTTATGGTGCTCTGCTTCTTTCCTGGTTGTACATGAAAGAACAGGGAGATCCCCAAACAGATGCTCTCACCAAATATAAACTAAAGAGCATTTACTTGAAGCAATGTCAATTTGTTGAAAATTGATTGGAGTGCTCCTGACTTAAGGTTAATGAGTAGCTCAAAGGCCTGGTGCTTTAGAAGCTATCAGGAACATCCTCAGGCTTTTGGCTTCTGTTTGTTTAAAAGCAAAGCAAGGCTGTCCCATTCGATCCACATTTGCAGATTTCAATAACACCAATATTTTCTACATCATTGTAACAAATGTATAATAAAGTATAATGTATATAGTGTTGCGACTATGATATTAAATTCTGATATTTAGGGAGCAATTCCATTCTATGAGATATCAGATTCACTATTTTGCCAACTTCTGTATGCAAAAGGTCATGCCCGCTGGACAAGTTCTTGGATACAAGCAGCTGAAATGAGTTTCCTCCGTAGAGTGGCTCGTCACTCCCTCAGAGATGTCGGGTAAGGAACTTGGTCACGGGAGGAGGAGTAGAACTGCTGCTCCTCCACATCAAAAGGAGCCAGCTGAGGTGTCTCCTGGACAGCTACCTGGGGAGGTGTTCTGATCCCCGGAAAAAAGGGGAAGAAGATGAGTGGTGGAGATATCAGATTCAGAATTTTACCACTTTCCATATGCCATAAGTATGTTTTGTTCATGCAGTGGTATATTAGGATACATGTTGTGTAAGCATATTATATATAGCTGTCTAAGCCTGACAGTAATGCCTTTTAAAAGGGTTAGTCAGGTTTGATTGCTACAGATGATACAAATTGTCCCAAAAAAGCGTACGGAATCACACTGATAAGGTAACTGTCAATTCAACTTTCAATTCAACTTTGACTTCTGAGGAAAGAGCAACTGGACAAAGAATGAAATGCAGATGGATAGATATACCAACATACACAGAATAAACCAAAAAGGTTTTAGAAACAACCTTATGGAAACAGAAAGCATGTGATAAAACCTGATTTATTTTAGAGGAACAGGAGGATTGACCATCAGGATCTTTTTCAGAAGATGATGGCTTCAATGGGAGAGGCTTCAGACTTACCTAAAGTGATTGGATGAATAATGTATGATTAGTACAAACCCAATGAAATATATAAACCATATTTTAACTATATTTTATTAACAACAGAACATAAAACATTTGTCATACTGTTTAAACTGAGACGTTTTACAATTTTATGAAAAAAATAAAAGCTAATTTTGAAGTGTATGGCAGCAATACATCTCAAAAAAAGTTGGAACAAAGGATACAAAAGGCAGAAAACTATATATATTATTTTTATTTACATGTGACACAGGATCAGAGCTTAGGGGGAATATCAAGGGTATTGAGTGTACAATAAGATATTACATTTGTAGAAGTTTATTACAGAAAAAAATGGGACTGACTGAAATACTGACATGCTTCTGATGTCAGTGCAATAAAACTGCAATTAGATTGTTTAGACTCTGATCTATTTGTATTAATAAGAAAAAATAACACTTCCTGTCACACTGCAGATGAGGCAGAACAGGGAAAAGTCTGCTTTCCTGGAACAACATGTCATTATCAAAACTCTGATGGCTACATAATTTGTGTCATTAAGAAAGTGTGAAAAATACTTTGAAACTTGTGTTTTTTCATGCTACTTGACAGCTGACCATTTCATCTCAGTGGGAGTAAATTGCTTTGCTCAGTCACCTGTGAATTTATCTCGCCCAAGAATTCACTGTCACTCATGAAAGTGATGTTGCAGCCTACGAGGAAATGTAAGAAGCACGCAGAATTACATCCCTCCGAATGTTGCACTTCAAAGGCACCTTTTCAATTTCAGGCCTGTAATATGTTTATTTTCAACCCGGCTCTGCTCAAAAACTTTCTGCCAAGACCACTTTTTTACCTTTTCTTCCACTTTCGGCCCACACTCGGATTCTTTCCCAATTTCCTGTCATCTTTGTTTGACCTCAGATGTACTTTTCCTCTCCCTCTTGAATTGTCTGTTTGTCCCCTGCTCACCCTTTGGATTTTGTCCCTGTTTGAATCAACTGAACAAGACCCCAGGAAGTGAAAAGCTGAAAGCATCCTTGTCGGAGGATTTCTTTCACTTTCAATTTATGCCCTAAACAGGCAAGGCTTTGTTTTTCAAGACAGACCTGTGTAATCTCATGTTTCCATCATCTTGTTAAAAAGCAATGCTCAAATGTGTTGTTAGCTATATATTTATAGCAAGATGTGCAATGGCTGGCTGCACAAAGAATGTAACTTTAAGGTATAATAAAGTTGAATTTAAAAAAAAAAAAAAAGTTGTCTATGGGGAGTTGACTTCCAGTGTGCTGTTTGTTTGGTCGGTAAAGCTGCTGGCAAGGAATGGCAGCCATGTTTCTGTCATGTCTGCCCCAGGGCAGCTGTGGCTACACAAATAGCTCAGTGCCACTGAGTGTGAGTGAATAAATAATAGATCCAGTTGTAAAGGGCTTTGGGTGTCTTAAATCGTACAAATGGAATCCATTATTATCCGTGGATGTATTTTTCCTCAATATGTGATAGCGTTGCACCACTAAGCATTTTTTTTTTCTCAATGGTGTCTGTGTATTTTGACATAGAATTTATACCATATATTGGTCAATTGAAATGTAAAAAAAATGTCAAGTGTAGCAGCTGGCTTAAAAATAGTAATAAACAACAATTTTTCTGATTTATTTTGGCCCCAGGTTGCGGCAGACTTCCCTCCCCTCCAGAAACTTCTTCCACCTGCTACAGGGGAACCTCAAGGTAAAGCCAGCTGAGAGACATAGTTTGTGGGTCTTCCCTGGGGCATCCTTTCGATAGGACATGCTCTCCCCAGGAAGGCGTCCAGGAGGTATTTGAAACAGATGCCCGAGTTACCTCAGCTGACTCCCCATGTTTTGAAGCAATGGCTCTACTCTGAGCTCTTCCACAGTAATAAAGTTTAATTTACATAGTTAAAATGATATATCGTTCATTTATCACAGTTTGGACACTGAATATGTTTCTGACCTCTAGAGATCAACAGAGAAGTCTATCTCTTGGTTTTGTTAATGTATTAGACAGTGATGTCTCTTCATGGCATTTTTTTTTTCTCTTTAGTGCCATAGCCAAGAAAGGAACAATTCATTTACTCCCCAGTAAACACACTATCCACAGGGCATGTACTCTACCTGATGCGGTTTATTTGTGTGTCCAAATGCTTTAGTTCCTGACACCTTTGATATTATTTTTCTCATCTTTTATGTCAAGACCCCATCTTCTGCTGCTAATGCTCCAGTCTATGGAAAATTATCCCCTTCAAGCATCCCCTTAGAAACAGATTTATGACGTAAATGCCTTAATGTGCAGCGCAGACAAAGCAGAAATAGCAAAAACACAGGTGACACCATTTATAGTAATTGGCTTTGCACCTGGCAAACCAGCAGGCCACTTTTTTTTACACAAATCAATCATCATGCAGCACAAATGGCATGTGGCACAAACGTATGTAGAGGGAAAAATCATTCAGACAATATTAAAATGTGTTTTCATAGTATTCATATCCAGATGAACACAGCATCAGAGGTATCAGACATGCTAACTTGGTGTGGTTATATTTGACTTATTGCCTCATTACAACTATAACTGAAGTTTGAGGGGGAGATAAACAAGAAAAGCCACACAAGTGACTAAAGCGGCATGCGACCATTCATTGCCTATGCACACTTGTACAAGGAAGCGTCAAGCTAATGCAGTGAGCTGAGCAACTGTGGCAACAAGTGGTCATTTTATTTTCACTTAAATTAATTATCACACTTGGCTAACATGAGTTAAGGTCTGACTATGTGGTCAGATACGAGCAGCAGCACAGAGTCTGACATGTAAACAAGCAATAACACGTCCATCAATGCAGCCATACCCAATTTTTTTGTATGTATCCATTTGTAAAGCTTGTGTTTCCACCATGAGAACCATTTAAGACTATTATAGACAGCAGTAGCTCAGCTGAGAGAGACTGGTGGTCCAATCCCTACTACCAGCATTGCATACTGTCATTGTGTCCTTGGGCAAGACACTTCACCCACCCTTGTCTATGTACCAATGTGTTAATGTAATTGTGTGTTGGGTGGTGGTCGGAGTGGCGGTCAGTGCAAAATGGCAGCCTGTCCCACTTACACTATATAAATATAGTATTATTAATATTATCATTATTATTATTAGTAGTAGTAGCAGTACTAGTAGTAGTAGTAATATTTACAATTTATTGCATTTAGAACTGCAAACAATTCCTACATTTTAGGGACTACATTTTTTTTTTTATCCCTTCACTAGCAAGGAGCATGTCACAACAACAGGATTAATTTGAAATGTTTATTGGAGGATGGACCGGAAAAGATAGAAGAATGATGAGGGATGCAGGATGTGGGATACCAAGGAGATGGCCTGCACGAGATGATGGCTGAGGGGGTTGAGTCTCGGTGTGGGGGTTCTGTCTCAGGAGTTTACCCAGCAGACTGGGAGCCCTTCTCTTTAGTCTAGATGTTGGAGAAAGAGGAGGCTGAAATAAAAACAAACAAAATGAGAGGTATGGAGGGAAAAGTGAGGGTGGGGTCGAGCGAACAGAGACAAAAAGAGTTGGAGAATATTTTTGGTTTACATAGGGTTGTTGGAAAAATGTTTGTCTTTTTGAGGAGTACTGTAGACCAGAGGTCCTCAACCACTGGCCTGCATGCTGTAGACTGTTCGGTACTGAGCCGCAGAGGAAAATATAAAATCTGATTTTTATTTTATTGATTTTTTTCCCCGTGTGTTTCACTTTGAAAAACGCCTACTTCCACACACTTGATTAACTCCCTCACTTTTGCCATGCATCACTAAATTAGGCTGCCAAACCTAGCAAACACGAAAAACAATCGCCACTTGACAGTTTTTTTTTTTTTGTTTGTTTTGAGAGAGAGGGAGAGGCCCAACAGTGAAGCAAGGGAGGGGTCTTGTTGCAGGGGTCCTGCAAGTCCAGGGGTCACACTGATTCTACTTTGGTGAGTTGTGTTACATTTACTGTTACTTTACTGTTTGGGCTGAGACTTGAGTGTGTTAATCACAATTAATTAATTACAGAGAAAATTACGCATTTAATTGCATTTGTCTATGACAACTCGGACCTTTTCTCAGTGACCTAGTTTCTGGTGCACGGAAACCAGGGCTGGACATCCACACAGGCCAAAACACCAAATGTAAGTGTATTTCAGCTGTGGCCAGATATATGTGCCTACAGAGTGCACTATAGGTAAGCTGTGGGGTTTCCTCCGAGACTGGCCCGCCCCGTGCATCCAGTGCACGGCTTCACTTCTTTTCTTTCACTTTTAAATGCGCTGCTTCAGATTGCCTGCTTATCTTACAGTATCTCTGATCGCTCTCACAGCTGACCGATGCACTCACTCCAAGGAGAAAGCTGTTCAGTGGGTTCAGACATGAAGGAGAAAGGAGACAGATCCGCAAGGAGGTCACAGATTGAGCACAGAGGAGGAAAGAGGAGAGAGGCACGCCATGCTCCCACGTTACTACCATTCAGAGGCAGAGATCAATGCACAAACACTGAATACTGCCCTGTTTGACCATGGTGTTAGTTTGAAATCAAATTAAAATATGCCAGAACATATAACTAAGCTCCTGTATTATATTTCTGACATATAAATAATGCTATTTAGCAAAAATGTGATTAATTATGATTGATTAATTACAGAGCTTGTAAGTGTATTATATTAATTCTACTGTATTTGTAGAAATATAGCCCCCCACCTCACCCCCTTTGTACTTATTGTTTGCATTGGAAACCAACTGACAACCTGTACCATACCCTCAGTAAAAATTAGCTTTTTATTTACAAATCTTGCTCTTACATTATGCGATATTACATTTTTTTCTTTTCTTTTTCGATCCATTGTTGTTTATTATGACATCTGTGTCTCCACCACAGCTCCACTCGTTTTTCTTTCCCCTCACACCTCCAGGTTGATGTTGAACTTAATCCCCCCTGCACTGAGTCTCACCACAGTGCTATCTGCGGCCTCAGCATTGACAAATCTACAAGATCACATCATGATACACTGATGATTGCAATAATGAAACAGCATCCCCATGAGAGCTTCACTAGTTCTCAAATTGGCTCTATTACGGCTGCCAATTCCCACTGATTCCCCAAACACGTCCTGCCAATCTTCCTGAATGTGTTCACAGCTTCAGTGAGGCTGATGACGGGAGAAAACATTGCCACTAGTACAGTACATCTGAAATAAGGGGACCCACTGGAGCTGTAAACAGACACAGCCATCTGCCCTAGCGTTTAATATGCACTGTTTTTGTAATGTAGAAATCATGCAGCTGAATGTCATGAACATGCAAAATAGACTTAAGCATCCATGAGCTAATAGCCTTTTTATACTGTGCCAATGATATGCAATGATTAATATGTAAGGTAAGGTATAGTTTATTGTCCCTGTAGGGAAATCCATTTTCTGCATTTGACCCATCCTTGCCGCAGGGGCAGCCTGTCAGGAGCAGTGGGCTGCCGCAGTGCAGCGCCCTGGGACCCTTCTCCAGAGCTTGAGCCAGGATCCCGGTCAAGAGTATCTCACTGGAGGATTAGCCTATTGTGCATGTTTTGAGGTTGATGGGTAAATATTGCCCAAAGCACAACATAAAAAAATAAAATAAAATAATCATACAGTATGTAATGATTAGCATGTATTCATAAACCCAGCATTGTTATTCCTTTTCTAAGTAGTCATGCATTGGAGGTTGTTGACAACAGAAAGTGTGACAGCCATCTTATAAGTTCAGCTGCTGGGAGGAATTAGTCTCCAAGGAGGGGATCTTTTCGAGGTAGGAGAGATGTAAAAGTGGAAAAAAACAACACGGCTGAGAGTAACACTCGGTGGGGTGCTAATAATGAGCTGCAACTAACATATCATGTATTAGACATGTAAATACATTCCTGCTGCATTATGATGAGGCATTGGCTTTCACAATGGCCTGGATGTATTAGATAATGTTGTTTTTTTTATTGCAAACAACATGCAGTACATTTCTGTGATCCAATGTGGGTATACTAACATTTCTAGAAATGGCAGCAAGGAACCTTATCTACTAAAATCAAGCAGTAAATAGGCAAAAGTAAGGGTATACACAAAACACATTTTAAACAAGCATGTAATGGCTTGGCCTGTTACTTTGGCTTACAGTACATCCCATGCTCTGAAAAGACCCTTACACAGAAACCTAGTGAGCACTGACATGTGAAGACAAGTTTCTGCAGAGCTCCTCAACAGGGCAATTTTTTTTTTTTATTACAAATTTAATCACTCTAAACTGAATGCAGCATATTTTAAGGTTGAAATATCATGATAATAAACTGCTTAAATGCCAATTTTGCCACTTTTGAGATTGTTTGGAACGAAATATGAGCAAAGGCAGATCAGGTAAAGACCAGGGTGCAAAAGCCTCAGGTTCAGAGGACCCTGCAGGCGTGTCGGGCATAATGGAGGCTATTGCTAACTCTGAACTGAGCATATTGGCACGCATTGACTCAAATACAAGAGACCTGAATGCAAAAATCGACTCATCAAAAGACGACATGGTGAAACATGTTGTCTGAAGGATGTAGCGTTTGGCCTAAACTAATACTCTGACAAAACTCTGGAATTGGTGAGTGGTGTTAGCCTGCTAAAGTCAGAAATTGCTAAGCTAACTCAGTAGCTAAACAATCTGGAGGGACACCGATGCCAGTGTAATGCCTACATTGTTGATGTTAAAGAGGGTTTCGAGAACACTGGGAAGCCTACAGATGTTATTCCCACTATGCTGAAGGAACTACTGGGTCTCCACCCTGACATTGGACCGAGCCCACTGCAGTCTCCGGTCACCGCCAAAGGATGGAAAACCCCAGAGAGTTATTGTGGTAAAGTTTCACTACTGTCAAGAAAGGGAGGAGGTTTTCTGGAAAGCCACCAGCTCAACTCATCTGTTACTACAGGGTAAGAGAATTAGCATCTTCCCTGACTACACCACTTAAGTAGCAAAGAGGTGAGCGGTGCTGATGGAAGCTAAACGTCTACTTCGAGGCTTTGGCGGCATCAAATTTGGGATTCTGTTTCCTGCGGTTCTTTGCATTACTGCAGCAGCTGGTCATGACAAGCGGTTTACAGATCCATCGGAGCCAGTGAAAACTTTACAGCCTTGATGACACTGTTCTGGTGCTTTTTGCGTGACAATGGAACACTGCTCAAGAAGCCTGGCCTGGAGTGCTCTAATGTATAGATACCGTGACTGTCCTGATATCCATAACAGGGGATTGGAAGGTACTACTGCTTGCATTATATACAGTATTTGTCCTTGATTCAAGTTTGTTTTCAACTCTAAGAAGCCTATTTTGAGCAATTTTTTAATGTTATTTTATTTTACATTTTCAGTTTATTTGAGGTACAGTCTAAGGGCTACACTGTGTATGATTTGGTCTGCCTACTCATTTATTATTACATAATTATAGAATTATATATATATATATATATATATATATATATATATATATATATATATATATATATATATATTACAATTTTGTTTGAATCCAGATTTTATGTTTGTTTCGCTCATGTTTACACATTATTTATTTATCTTTTTAGGCAAGTTCTGTGCTAGGTATTTAAGTTTTTCAGTCTTCTATATTCTCTGGCTACTTAATTGGTGAGCATGGTGCCCCTATTAGAGGGGCATGGTGCCAAAATACTATACTTTTGGAGTGGAGGTATACATTCCCCACTGTTCGCCCTGTTGGGGGCCTGTTAAGTAGTTGTTTTTGCTGTGTGCTGGGGTTAGAAGATCAGCATGGGTGTTTGAGGCTTTGTTTTCTTTTGTTTTTGGTTCTGTGACAGGGACAATATGTTTCTCAAACTTTTTTTATTGTACTCAAAAATGGGCAACTCTCAGAATAGCAGTCATCTTCACTTTTTATGTTCGAATATAAAGGGAATGCATAATCCTTGTAGTCAGATGTGATATATTTGCAGGAAACTCACCTCCGATCAACCGAACAGACAAAGCTTAAGCCATAGACAGAGCTCATATTTTATTCCAAAAATGACAACAGAACACTGGGGAACAGCCATTCTTTTTAGGAGGGGAATTCCATTTATACCACAGTCGACCATTGTTGATAACAGAGGGAGGTATGTCATTGTTGTGGGCAGCTTGTATGATATACATATTGTCCTAGCAAATGTTTATGGGCCAAACTGAGATGATGCCTATTTCTCATCTTTTATAGAAGTCCTACCAGACTTCTCAGAATATCAATTAATTTTAGGAGGAGATTTCAACTGTGTGGTCCACCCACAGCTGGATAGATCTAACCCAGGGCCAAATAGTAGAATTTCAAAACCAGGCACAGTCATTCATAACTTCATAGAGTGTTAAGGCCTTATTGACCCTGGGAGACAGACTAATCCAACTACTAAACAATGCCTTTTTTTTTTTTTTTTTCTCCAGTGCACCATTCATACTCAAGGGTAGATTTGTTTTTTTCTTCTGGACAGTAAGTTTCTCCCTAATGTTATGGGGTGTCAGTACAATATCATCATCATCTCAGACCATAGCCCAGTGCAACTGGATATTAGCTTCCCTAAATGCCCAAGAACTAGAAGTACTTGGCGGCTTGATCCCCTGCTTTTATCCAGGGACTCCTTTAAAAAAATGGTCTCTGAACAAATAGATTATTTTATGGAACTTAACCAAACTCCAGGAATGCAAATGAGTGTTGTTTGGGAGCCCAGATCATCTCATACACAGCATTTCAGAGAAAAAAATACAAACGTCTTTTGGACTTGTCTGATAGTATAATAGAGATAGATTGTTTGTATGCGGAAGCTCCAACACCAGAACTCTATAAAAGAAATTGGTGTTGAATACAGAGTATGAGAATCCCTCCATTAAACAAATAGAACGTCTATTTTTTAAAATCAAAACAGATTTTCTATGAACATGGTGAAAGGCTGGGAAGCTCCTTGCACACGAAATTAAACAGTCAGCTTCTGCTAATACTATTCCTGAAATTTGCAAAATCACAGGGGAAAGGACCACGGGTCCTGAAGCTTTCAATGACCAGTTTAGGCAATTTTATACTGATCTTAAGCTCTGAATCTGTCTATGGCTGTGACCGTCTCACTGAATACCTTGATAGTCTGCCTATACCCAGGATTGCTCCAGAAGACAAAGAGAAACTTGAGAGCTGCACAGGCTATTAAGTCAATGCAGAGTAACAAGGCACCAGGGCATGATGGTTTCCCCATCGAAATCTACAAGATTTTTGTAAATAAACCAGCACCAATACCTAAAATACTCTATTGAGAAGCTTTTAACCTTAGGAAGATGCCACACACCATGACACAGGCCATAATACCAGTGCTGTATAAGAAAGATAAAGACCCTTTACAGTGCGGCTCTTATTGACCAGTTAGCCTCTTGAACTGCAATTATAAAATTCTTACAAAAATTTTGGCCAGCCATATTGAAACTATTTTACCAAAGGTCACTGACTCTGACCAAACTGGTTTTATTTCTGGTAGACAGTACTTTTACAATACGCGCCCCTTGCTTAATGTTTTATACATACCACGATCCACTGGAACATCAGAGGAAGTAATTTCTTTGGATGCAGAGATGGCGTTCAACCACATGAAGTGATGAAACCTGTTTGTGCTTCTACAGAAATTCAACTTTGGTCCTTTGTTTCAAAAATTGATTCAGTTACTCCCCTGTTGCTGCAGCGCAGACAAATGATGTAATTTCAGACTTTTTTAAGTTGGGCAGGGCTGTAGTTTGTCTCCATACTTGTTTGATTTAGCAATATCTAATCCTACCAAATCGGTACCTAGACTCAGTGTACTGGGTGAATTTGGCCAGTTATCGGGCAACAGATTGAATTATACAGAGTCTCTTTTTTCCAGTTAATAATATTGATGATAATTTTGCCAGTTTTCCCTTCAAATTAGAGAAGAATGTATTCAATTATTTAGAAATAAATATTGCCTGTGGGGTTATGTATTCATAATTTTGACACGTTGATGGAACAAAAAATGTATTTATGATTTTAAAAAATGGGCAGTATTATCAATCTCATTAGCAAGCCCTACAAATATAGTTAAAATGACAGTTTTACCAAGATTCCTCTACATATTTTACAACTACCTCGATTTTCAAAACTCTGGACAAATAGCAATTTTTTTGAATATTGTATGTAAGGTATGTCTTCAGCTCCTCCAATCCGTTTAGACACTTTATTAAATTCTACAGAAGATACATTGATGACCTCTTGTTCATCTTTTCAGGCTCAGAGCAACAATTGAAGGATTTCCATCTTTACTTGAATCACATTCATCCCAATATTAAATTGAGCTTGGACTACAGTCACACATCCATTAACTTTCTGGATTTGGTCATCTCTGTGGATTCTGGAGGACTGCTTCACACATCTATCTACACGAAAAAAACAGATAGAAACACTATCCTCAGGGCAGATAGTTTTCATCCTAGTGGCCTGATCAACAACATTCCAGTGTGACAGTTCAATAGACTTAGGAGAATATGTGATTCTAATATGGACTTTGAAATACAAGCAAAAGACATGTATGAACGACTCAAAAATAGGAATTACAATAAAAAAAAACTCTGGACAACGCTCCGGCCAAAGTGAAAATTACCGAGTTAATTTATTTAACCCTCTGGTGCATAGCGGTCACTACAGTGGACAGCTACTAAAAAGTAACTTTCTCTTTAATGCATTGATTTCTATGGTGAAACTGCATATCAGCCTCTAGAGTGCCCTCTGCTGCCATAGTCTATTGAGGTCAATTCAGTGGTCAGTCGGTGTAATTGCATGTAAAGTTCCTCTGAATCCAAGATGGCTGCTCAACAGCCACCCCTGCCGACCACTGCTGGAATATCTTGTCAATCCTTCTATACTAGAAGAGCTCCACTGGTAAAAAAAAATATGATGATATACAGTAACATCTAGGGAAGGATATTATCTGTTTGGAATATGAAATTTTTATGTCCAGTATGTAGAAAACTTCGACTAACCATGTGTCCAGTGAAGTGGACATCATGCATCACCTAGTATATTTTTTAACACAAGTCATATAATTGCTTCACTATTTCAGTGTATAATTGTTAGATTTATAAGCTATTTGTTTAAAATATACATTTTTGTGCACATTAGCTGTAGTTTGAGTTACTATAATAATTATTTTATCATACTTTGTAGACTTCAAGCGCAGCAAAGAATAGGGCAGCCTACAGAATAGTCAAGGAAATTCCATCCAGCTCCAGTGATGATGAGTGTAGTGACAACAGTGATGATGAGTGGCTGCCAGAGAAAAACAGAGACAAAGGAGCTGAGTATGATGGAGATACAGACAGTCAGGATACAGAAAGTGAGGATGATGAGGGGCAGGATGCAGAGGACGGTCAGCATGTTCAGGAAGCTGTGGAAGATGGGCATATGGCACCTGACCGTACTCAAGACCGAAAAAACATCTGGAAAGTCCAAGACAATGCCTTTGATGGAGACTTGCCTCCTTTTCTAGGAGAGTGGAAACTGAATGTGGAGGGAAGAGATCCCATAGATTTTTTCAGACATCTGTTTCCAGCAGATCTCATTGATGATATAGTGCACAACACTAACTTGTATGCTCTCCAGAAAGAGAAAGAAAATCTGGCAGTGATAGGAGAAAAAATGCAGATTTTTTTAGGGATCAATCTGATCATGGGGTACATTCGATATCCTAGGGCACGAATGTACTGGTCTAGTGAGGATGGCCTTCGTCTTGGAATAATTGCAAATGCTATGTCTGTAAACAGATATGAGCAAATCCTGAGATACCTGCACTTTGTGGATAACCTGACTTACCAGCCAGGGAACACGGATAGGCTCTTCAAAATAAGACCATTGCTAAGTGCACTTCAGGAGACATTCAAGGCAGCAGTAGACCCTAAAGAATTTCAGTCAGTTGATGAGCAGATTATTCCTTTCAAAGGTCTACTGTCCATCAAACAATACATACCAAAAAAGCCCAAACCCTGGGGAGTGAAAGTGTGGGTGAGGGCAGGAACCTCGGGCTATATGCATAGATTTGAAGTGTACCAAGGTTCTGCAAGCAGTGGTCGCATCAGTGGTTTGGGAATGGCTGGAGATGTGGTGATGCGTCTTTGTGATGACATAAAACACAAAAATCACAAGGTGTTTTTTGATAACTTTTTCTGCAGCATTCCACTCATCGAGGCCTTGAAAGACCAAGGCATCTATGGCACAGGTACATGCAGAGCAAACAGGCTGAAGGGAGCAAATCATAAACTCAAGATTGAAAAACAACTGAAAGAAATGGGCAGAGGAGCTTGCTGTGTTGTCAGCAATAATGCAAACATCACTGTCACACGTTGGCTCGACAGTTCAGTCATCCACATGGTCTCGTCCTGTGCTGGCCAGTCCCCTGAAGATGTTGCCAACAGATGGGTCAAGAAGGAAAAAACGATGATGATGGTCCAAAAACCCTTCTCTGTGGCCCTTTACAATCAACACATGGGTGGGGTTGATCTTGTTGACCAATGTCTGGCAATGTACCCCCACAGACGTCGAAACAAGAGGTGGTACATCCGAGTGTTTTTTCATTTTTTGGATGTGACCATTGTAAATGCCTGGCACCTCTACATGATGTCTGGCTTTGAAAAGATGAGACTCCTCCTCTTCAAAGCTTCTGTGGCTCGTGCACTGATAAATAGTGGCACCCTCCAGCAAAGCAAAAGAGGAAGACCCAGTGGGACCCCACTACCCGTGAAGTGGAGAGCAGTCACCAAAGTAGCTCGTGAGGTCAGGTTTGGCACAGGATATCACTGGCCCCAACTCACCGAGGTGAAAAATGCAAACAGGTGCCATGATCCTGCATGCACACGGAAGACCAAATACATCTGCATGCAATGCTGTGTGCCACTGTGCCCTGGATGCTTTGCAAACCTTCATACAGCCCAGGTGTGATGAACATAGAAATGTTTGGAGATGCAGAGACTAAAATAAGGGCTTGGTAATACTATCCTGCATCCTTATAGAACTGTGCAGATTCACAATAATGTTTCTCCTGTTGGGGATGGTTTGTTACATTTAGGTGTTAGATTAACGGCTATGAGTGTCATTGGTTTTCATATTCAGGCCTAAACATTGTGCCTATACAGTGTAGAAATTTCTCAAAAATTGTTGAAATGTTTTTTAAAGCATAAAAAAAAACAAGGGTTTGTGTATTTACAATAGAACACAAGTTAATTATTTTTTACAGTAAGTTCACAATGTTTTATGTTGAGTGCTCAGGCGCATGTAGTCCACTGGATTGGACATGTTTGTAACTTTATGAAAAAAAAATATTTTTTTGAAAAAAACAGTTAAACAATTTTTTTCATGCCCTGAGAAGAATAAAAACACTTGAGAAAAAAATCTTGACCAAGGCTTTCATAATTCATGCATCAGAGGTTAGGGTTAGGGTTAGAAGAAGGCTGCGCAATACAGCAACCCAGAAGATTTTTTGCTCCATTCAGTACAGCAACCTTACACACAGGATCAAACACATAATCAAGTGCAATTGGGACATCCTTTGTAGTGACCCCTCACTCTCCTCTGTCTTTGCTGAACCTCCTGCTTTTGCAGTGAGAAGGGCGCCCACTCTCAAGGACAAATTGGTCAGAAACTATTTACCTGCTACAAAACTTAAGCCTTTTTTTCCCCAAACCAATGGGCACGTTCCAGTGTGGCTCATGCAACTACTGTCCCTACATAAATAGAGCAACCTCATTCTAAGACTCCTCTAAACAGAGAACTTTTCACTGCTACCAGTTTGACAATTGCAACACCACTCATGTAGTATATCGTCTGGACTGTGTGCGAATGTTTTTATATTGGATTGACCAAGCACAGACTAAGAGACAGATTCGCAGAACACAAATATGCGATCAGAACTCAAAATCCCTATTACCCCATTGCACTGCATTTTACAACTTCAAACCTTTGCAATATTACAATATTAATCAGTTAAAGGTAATGGCAGTGGAGGTCATCTTTAAAAACATTGTGTGTGTGTGTGTGTGTGGGGGGGGGGGGTACTGGATAGAAACTTTACGGGCCACACACTTTCCTGGCCTCAATGAAAACATTGATTTTTCTGTGTTTTTATAGCACCTGACTTCCTTTTGCTCTTTGGTGTATTCAGTTTTGTCTTACAGTTTTTACACTTACCTGGGTCAACTCCTCCTCCAGGCATTGTTTGTTATGCATTGCATTCATTCTTTGTGATACAGTCAGGTTCTAAGGAATTTATCCTGTAAATATATACTTTTCTAATCAGGGTTTAAAATGGTATCAAATGATCAAAACTATGTATGTGGTATACTTATAAATGTATAAATTTAATTAGTACATATCTACTTTTACTAATTCTATTGAGTGTTTTCACCGGGTAACATTTGTTTGGTGAATATTCTCTATATTGGATTAAATTCACGGTACTTTGGCGTTTTTGGCTGTTGACCACATCGTGTCCTCTGGGGGTTTTACAGACATATCTATGATTAGTAACTGACAGTCATTTCAATATGTGGTTGCTTCATAGATAGGCTCTAGATGATACCAATTCACAAAGTTTTTTTTGTGTGTGTGTCTGTATATATCTGTGCGCGTGTGTTTGTGTATACACAGATACGCATATACACAACATATTTGGGTCGAAACGCGTTGGACTGTCCCGCATACAATAAAGGACTTTTAATAATGCCAGAGTGCCTCGGATTCCTCTTCTGTTATGTTTGAGATATTGGTTAGAGATTATAATGTACCTTGTTCACACATGTTTATATGTTTACAAATATGTAGCTTTACAAAAAGTATATTTCCTTCATTTCCATATTTGCCACCAGAAGACCAGTTGGATTCCATTCTGGAGCTGGATCCATTTGACAAAAGACGTATCTCAACAACTATGCAATTTGATGCAAGAAATAAAGTCTATTAAATAGGAAAAGACAAAAAGTGCATGGGAAAAAGATATTGGTGTTGATCTGTCTGACGAGGTATGGCAATCTTGTTTAACCCATATACATACTTCCTCTCTATGCATTTGTCACAGTCTAATTCATTTCAAAGTGCTTCACCGTCTCCACTATTCAAATTTTCCTGATTAGGACTCTGCCTGCCCCAAATGTGGCCATTGCCCAGCTACAGTGGGTCACATGATATGGAGCTGCCTCTGTCTTAATAACTACTGGAGACATATTTTTGAGGTACTGTCTCGTATTGGTAGAAAAGATTTAACCCCTGAAGTATTTTTGGTATTGTAGCGCCAAATTCTAAAGTGAATAGTTTTTGAGCAAATGTTATTGCATTTGCCTCCTTACTTGCCTGTAGGCTTATACTTTTCCATTAGAAATCAGATAAGGCCCCATTGTTCTCACAGTGGTTGAAGAAGGTGCTTTCTTTCTAACTTTGGAAATCTCAGGTAGGTCATCCCAACAGAAATTTTTTGAAACTTGAAATCCCTTTGTGGACTTTGTAAAAGCATTCCCTTTTAATGATTTTGTTTTAATGGTTTTGTTTTGTTGTTCATAATAAACTGTTTATGCATTTTTCTAATGTGAAATTTATAAATAAAGTTTGTAAAAAAAAAAAAAAAAAGGAACCTGTACATGTGTGGTCAGAAGGATACAAACATAATTCTCCAAGAGAGGATTCAATCTGTGTGAGGGATGCATGCACTTCCTACTTCTCAGCTGAGGGTATAGTCCCTTGGCAACATACAGCCAAGCCAAAACAAAAACAAAAACAAAAAAAAACAGGACTGATTTCTTTTAAGGGTTAGAAACTGTTTAAGTTGCTTTCTAAAGGAGTCATAAGTGGGACATGCTCTTATATTTGTCAGTGGGCTGTTCCAAAACTGACTACCTTTGACTGACAGGACAGCTTGTCCAAATGCAGTTTTTTTTTCTGTGTAGGATCTCAACATCTCCTTTAATTGAGGCCTGGGTGCCGAAAACTCTCACAGTTTACAAATACGAATATGAATATGAAACTTTATTGTCCACAAATGTGGAAATTTGCCTTCAGTTTCACCATGAAATACATTCAAATTACTCAAAAATACACTCAAACACACCATACAACATCTAAGACAACTTGGCAGACCCTACATTTCATGTGTATCATACATTGAAATCAAGAAATATTAAAAAAAAGTACAAAGCATTCAATAAATAAATATAAATATGGCTACACCCATGGCAATACATCTCAATGTTAATTAATACTCTCTAGCCAATATAAAATATAATGATCAGGCCAGTACACACATCAGAGCATCAAAGAGCACTACCCTAAGCTGGATGTCTATTAAAATTCATAGAGTTAAGTGCTTTCACAGCCCGTGGGGCAAAAGAGTTCAGAAAGATGTTTAGTTTGCTGATAATATTTGATATCTTCTACCTGATGGTAATAATTCAAATTCTTTGTGTAGGGGATGGGACGGATCATTTATAATGCTCACAGCTTTCCTTCCCATCTTCTCCTTGTAAATGCTGTTCAAGGGCCTCTGTGTCCTCCCTATGATTTTTTAGCTAATATTAACAATCCTTTAGAGTTTGCTTTTCCGCTGCATGGTCAGGTTACCATACCACATCAGCATGTTAAAGGTTAACATACTCCCCACAAGGCTCTTAAACACAGTTTCAAGAATAGTTACCAAAATTCTTCATACCAAAATTGTTCAGTTTACATAATAAATACAAACGTTGTGAACACTTCTTAAAAATTAAATCAGTATTTTCTTTGAAGGTTAGCCTGCTATCTATGTATGTACCAAGATATTTAAAATCCTCAGCTATCTCAGCATTCTGTCCGTAGATTGTTACCGGCTGTATGGATTCCTTATCGTTCTGTAAGATAAGCTCCTTTGTCTTAGCAACATTCATTTCTAAAAAAAACTTGTCTGACACCAATGTTGTAGCATTGACAAATTATTAAAATACAAACGTTCCCTCTCAGTTTCGCCTTTCTGTAGTAAGGCAACCAGCGCCATATCATCGGTAAATTTCAACAATTTAAAACATTCATCATGGATTTGAAATGCATTTGTATAAATAGAGAAAAGTAAAGGTGATACAATTGTCCCTTGTTGTTTTTGGTCCATGAACAGTTTTGTATATCAAAAGGCAATTTTTAAAGTGCGTACTTTGCAAGTATTCAATTTGGAAGTTAAGTTCAATGGTGAAATTACCTGTTTTTTTGTTTTGTTTTTTTGTTTGTTTGTTTTTTTTGTTTGTTTTGTTTGTTTTGTTTTTTTTTATTGTTTTTTTGAAGAGCTTCTAATAGTTTTCTAATTATATCTCCAGTGAGTGACCAAGCTGTGAGGCAGTAATCTATGTGTAAAAAAAAAAAAAAATCATTGAATGCGGAAACATTTTTGCAGCAGTTGTTGTCATGGATGGTCTTATTTGTTTAATTTTTTGTACATTTATTTTTATTGTGTTGGCTGTAAGTGTGATTTTTTTTGGACCCAGTGTGTCCCTTGAATACTTGAAGTCCTTCATCAAGGTCGAGTTCTACTTCTCCCAGGAACACATTAATGCAATCTAACTTTACAGGTTTTTGGCAGTTTTTAAGGGCTAGGATAATTTTAAGTGTTTTGGAGCCATTAGTGAGGATTTCAGATTTGTCATATTTGAGTTAAAAGAACTTAGTCTGTAACCAAAACCTGATTTCTGTGATGCAGTTGTTGTCCACAGAGTGAGTAGCAGGAGTTATGTTTTTCCTGGATAAGTAGAGTTGATGTGTATCTTTGTTTGTGTCCTTCAGTGTAGGCTATTTGCCTTGAGCGTGTTATCTTGGCACAGCACCACCTACTGTGTATCAAATCTGACCAACATCACATTACATGATAGCAGAAATGGCCTCTTAACATTGAGTGGACACTTCACTGGATGAATTTCAATACAGCCTGTGGACATACTTAATAGTTAAAGCCATGCAGGCTTCCACAAGCACCCTGAAATGTGTTTGGAATTGTTGGCGTCTTGCATCCCCTTACAACGCAGATTGCTGGACAACTTTGATAAAATCCTTTACTTCAACTAGGAAATTATTTTTTCCTAGCCTTAAGCATATTCTTCAGATTTTTCTAAACTTATTAAACACAGCCACGGGGACATTTAGCCTTTAAAGTGTTTTTTTTTTTTTTTTTTTTTTTTTTCCACTAAGGATGTGGAAGAGGTTGAGAAAAGAGTCTTATGACCAGCGAAATTTGCATGCTTTTAAATCAGCAAGCGGTTCCCAATTAACTGCAACTGGATGGAGGAAATTCTGTGCACTGCAGATATGAGTGGGAAAGTACATGTCATGTGCAAAGGTATTCTTTTCCCATACTTTGTCCAATTATTGCTTGTGTAATTGGAAAACGCACATACTCTATGCTGTGTTTGCGGTGGACTGTATCAAGGAAAACATTTAATTAAGTCGGGAGAGAGTGGCCAGTCCCCCGTGGCAGCCAGAGCTCTGTTTCTATTAGGCCAGAGGTTTTAAGCTCACTTCTGGTGGGGATTAGACACAAACTGAAGAGGATTAGAGCAGCTATACCTAAAAGAGCCGGGGAAAGAAGGCTCCCTGACTGTCTATGCTGTATGGTAGCCTTTTATAGAGCTGTAAGTGACTACTGGCTTGGGATTTAGTTGGATCTGACTGACTGGGTTAATCAGATGGGTGCAGTTCAGGTCCAGGTTATTAACATTCAAGAGGTGACAAATCAATATTCCTGTCAGATATCTGTCAGGTTTTATGTGATGCGAAAAGTGAATGGAAGAATTATTCAAAATGTTATGTGCTTATAGGATTACAGTTCTTAGGGATGGATAAAGTCAGGGTGACGTGACTAAATGTATTCTGGCTACCATGTTGGCAGAAAAAAATGTGAGAGAAAAAGTGAGCTAGGAATCAAGGTTTCGGAACCCATGTTGTGAGAGAGGGGTTTATGTAAGAACCGTCACCAGCAATCGAAGAGAAACTGTGCAAAAGTAAGTTCAATGCCTTTGTACAGATACACTCTCAGATATTTGTATTTGCCATCTTTCATCTTTTCATCATACTCTCTGTGGTATTTTAAGCCACATTGTGTGATTTTGCCAGAACACATTAATCGTGTCTACAATGACAAAATCACACCCCATGATCCAACAGGTGAGTAGAAATTAACTGAACACAATCAACACATAGAATAGACTGTTCATTTTACGGTACTGTAAGCAGCATGCGCTCATACTGGTTTGAAAACAGTACTGCAGTCTAAATCAAAACAATGGTATCTTTTCTGATTGGACGAGGCTAGCAATGTAGTTTTAGAACCAAAACAAAAAATGTAAACAAAAACAATTATGTCAAATATATTTTTAATTGTTAATAACTCAACTGTACCATTGTTATCAGTAAAACTAATATTTGTTTTAAACATATACATCATATCTTGGGACACGTGGGTGATTTTTTATGAAATATAAAAAATTAATACTGCTCATAGCACCTTTATTTATAATTTATATTGGCAATCAGTGCAACACAAAAAGATGATAAATAGCAATGACTAGAACAGATCAAAATTAGCTTGAGGCTGATGAGAGTCTGGCAAAAACTGGCTATAGAAGTGATTTATTTCATTATGCCTTTCATATTAGATGTGGAATTAGATATGATTTTTTAAGGCACATATTATAGTTACAGATAGATAGTGATAGCCACACCTACACAGTGTGCAACTGCAGTTTCAGTTAGACATTAAAGAGGCTATATTATGCTTTTATTTATATTTTTAAACCAATATCGGTCGCCTCTAGAATAGCATTGCATGTTTTACAACCTTTAAAAAACATATTTGGCTAAAAGAAGTGTTTCCAATAATTATTTTGCCACTGCTATAAAGAAACAGGTAAAAAGAGCAGTAGAGTGCAGCTCTGTTATGCTCATTTGAATAGAAATAAAGAAAAATACCTTTTTACTTCTTTTTTTTTACTTTTTGGATAATGCCATTTTACTAAATGAAAAACAGCTTTGTGGAATCAATGGAAACAGCTGTACACAGCATTTTGGATAAATGAATGAGAGCCCTTGTTGATTGGTCAGTGCTTCCTGGAGTGGGCATAGGTTTGTGGAAGTGAGCATTTTGAGGCCTCAAAAATACAGTGCCAGGAACTGCACAATTACTCAAACAGGTATAAAATGCAACAAAACACAACTCCAACTATGTTTCTGATGAGGGAACAACATAATAAAACCCCTTGAAGTCTCTGTATGCTAATTTTTCATTTTTATAATGTCTTTAAAGTTCTATACTAGAGTAGCATGTAGGGCACATTTGCATCACTGTTTTGTCTTTGTGCATGAATTATCCACAAATTAATTGAATACTCTTTTCAGCAGCTCTACAGCCAGACAACACGTCTGCAGAAGTATCCTCAAGTGAATGGGTAGATAAGATTGCAAACAGATGGCAGTCTATTGTCTTTGTGAATACATCAGGAACAAGATGATCCCACAAGGTCTGTGATATCATAGAGTAGTGTGTTTGATGGGCAGGATGTGGTTTGGAGAGAGTAGAGGTGTTCAACAGGTGTTCAGTAGCTTTTCTTGTTATGATCAACCGAAATCCCTCAGTGAATAACCTCCTTAGGAAAACACTTATGTAGACTAGAAAATAATAAAAAAGTAGGGCATTTTTTGTTTTTTTGTTTTTTTGTTTTATGCAACTAGCTCAGATACACTTGGCCAGGAGAACCATTGAAAACCTATAGGTCCCAACACAAAACTTCATGAAACGCTGTTATGGACCATGTGTAAAAAGATGCTTAGGCACAATGGCCACTTCACAATATTTGGTACTGGGTGGATTTGGTCCAAAAAAAAAAAAAAGCTGTATGTAAGTCCCACAACTTTGTTTTAATGCTGCTAATTATATGCAGAGAGAAGCAGTGGTGCACGAGTCACATGATGTACATGCGGCTGTATTTACAGTAGAAGGAGCCAGGTGAGCTCCTGCCCCACATGGTGTAAGGTGAAGATTAAACCTATGAAAGTTGTAGTTTTCAGCAGTATGTCGCTTTCTCCTTGTTTTCTGTTTGAGCTGAAGATCATTCAGCTACAGTTCTCCTGTTGTTCCTGTACACCCCCCTTCAATGTAGGCTGTCAAAATGTAGGCTTGTTTAATATTTATTCCAAACAATTTAAGAAAAAAAGTATAAACTGAGCAAACGGCTTGTACAATGATGTATAGCCTAATAAAACAGTGTACAGGTGTCCCATTTCTTAGGGGTGTATTTTCAGCCCTTACCTCTCTGTTTTAAGGTCTAAGGGGAAGGAGATGGACAAGAATGAGAAATGGGATTGGGTGTGTACAGCCCTTAGCCCTCGCCCTTTCCCTCGATCCAAAAGAGAACTGAGACACCACTTCAGGTCCCATGAACGCACAAAATAAAGGGGAAGGACTATGGAGAAGGGGAAAGTCGTAGGAATGGGATTGGGCCAAAGTTGCTTTACAATTTGGTGCATTATTCATTCAGTCCTCAGTCACACTTGTTAGTGGAGCGCTAACTCTGTAACCCCAGCTGCCCTGGGGCAGACTGACGGAAGCGTGGTTGCCATTTGGTGCCTACAGCCCCTCCGTCCAGCACCAAATATAGTCACACTGACACATTCATACAGGCAAGTGTCCCAAGGACACAACAGTATGCATTGCCGGTAGCAGGGATTGAACCACCAACTTCCGGGTTAGTTGAAATTAGTTGACAACAGAAGTGTTAACAAATGTTTGAAAGAAACGGATCAGGAGAGGTACTTCAGACATTCATTTCTGCTTTTCTTTTAGTGTTAGACCAATGTAAACCATCAGCAGTAAACGCCATCTTGCCTCACATTACTATTGGCAACGCATTGTATTGTCTATTTCATCTTTGTAAGTGGACATAGCCAGGATTGCAATAGAGAAATTCTCATTTTCAAGCAGCCAATAATTTAGTATGCAATGGGAGCTTCCTTATGTGGACTGTGCAGCATTTTTATAATTAAACGTCCTAGTTATACTTGTTTCAGGCTTTTTGGAATTGTTTTAAAGACCTTTGCATTGGTATTTCAAATTTTATAAATGCAAGTATGGAAAAATTGGCTACATGATGCTAAGAGATAGATGAATGAGCTGACTGCTTTGTAGTGATGGCGCTGCAATTATCAAAGTGAGTCCGGTGACTATGTATGGACTTTAGAAATGTGCAGGCGCACTTCCTGGTTTCACAGCCTTGAGACCAAGTGTGTCCAGATTGTTAGAAGAAGATGGGCTCAGCAAACAGGATTACTCAAAGAAGCTTGAACGTAACAAAATATTACTCCAGGTATGTTTTTGAGGTTGAAACAACATGGTTAAAAGCTCAAAAGAATTGATTTTGCATAAAAGGATACTTTTAGGTTTATTTCTTTACAGATGATATTGCCAATCTTAGGCTCTCAGTTATCCTGAAATAGAAGAACTTTGTGTGTAGCAGTGCAGGAAGACTAGCGCAAAAAGAAATGTATGCTAAACACTTTCATGTTCTCTGCTGATTATATGAGGGACTGGAGTTTAATTAGAGGTGTCCTATATAACCATTACATAAAACATGTGGAAGCTGCTAATAGGACAGGGCACAGGGAAGTGATGAGAGGTCGTAGCCAGCGGCTGTCAATCAACGACTCAGCTCACACTTAAAGAGGCAGAGATCAGAAAAAAAAAAAAAAAAAAAGCGCCTTTCTCTGCATGGCTTCTCTTATAATGATACTACATGAAACAAATCAGGCCAGAAAGGGTGTAATGAAAGGTCTGTTTAAAAAGGAGTGCCTCTACTTCTTATACGACTGCTGCACTTGCACACAGGACCATCCACAGTCACTGACGTTTTATTATTTATAAGCCATCGGAATTAAAGTTTGCTACACTCGCCGACTCACTTAAACTTGCTTTCAGATAAATGACAAATAGGACCGAGAAGAGCGTGTCATAAATCTTTGTTGCATTGCGTTTATGGCATGTTTTTATAGCCTACAGTATACAGTTCTTATGACTAGGGCGCTGTGCTTCCCGGGGAGATGTTTGATATGGTTATCGTGCAGTTTACAGCAACTTCAGATATCGTGCTGTGCAAATTTTAACACTTTCAGAGGGATGTATTTACAGGATTTAATGTTTACTGTTTGCTGCATTTTGGAGCATTTAAAAAGACTAAGTGAGGTAGGCAGGGAGTGGGAGGTGAATAAGTAAGTCATTGTTTATTACTCTTGCAAAGTAGGACATGTTTTTTTTGTTTTCTGTAATGTGGTTTGTCTGTTAGTAACATACTGTACCTCAAAAGTTAGGGTCAGATTTTGATTACAAGATTTAGAAAAAGTCAATAATGGGACAAGGTAGAAATGGTAGGGCTAAGTAACAAATCTTAAAATGTTATTGTCAGATTTAGAGGATTTTAAAAAAATGGGATACAACCTTTAAAAAAAACTAAACAAAACAAAACATTAGTTGACTAAAAGAAAGCGTTTCCAATAAATACTTTACAAATGCCCTTAAGAAACAGATGAAGAGACCAGCAGAGGGCAGCAGAGTGCAGCTCAAGCATTTTACGTCATTAAACTTTTTGTATGATGCAATGTTACTACAACATTAAAAATAGCTGTGAGGAATCAGTGGAAACAGAGCTGAACACTTTTTTTTTTTTTTTTTTTTGGGGGGGGGGGGGGGGGGGGGGGGGGTAAACAAGAGCAGACTGGATATAGAGGGCTTCTTGTTGGTCAGTGCTTCCTGAAGTAGCCGGAGGTTCATGAAATCAAGCATCCTGAGGCCTCAGAAACTCAGCACCAGAGAATACAGGATTACTCAAACAGCCGTGAATGAAAGAAAACACATCTCCAGGTATGTTTTTGATAAAGGAAGAATATTATAACATGGTAGAGAGCGCAAAAAAAGTGTTGACATGCAGGCCCGCTCCTGCGTCAGTCATTCTCTGAACTGTATAACTTTTGATTGATGTTTCCATTTGCTGGATTATTTTATTTTCCTGAGCATTTGCCCTCTTTGTGGGCTTTAAACAATGTAACATGGTGTCCAGCTGACTTTTGTTTACACTTTTTTTTTTTCTTTCTTCTTCTTCAGCACTTTTTTCTTCCTGCAGAGTGCATGAACAGGAGAATATCTTGCCCCCTACAGGATTTGGCTGCAATTACCAGCTGCTCTCTGGTTGCTGACAGGAGCAGGCTTCATGCACAAACTGATGCTTATGCTTTGTGGTGTCAGTTCTAAACTTTTGTTTGGGTAGGTGGGGATAGGCCTATGTGTGTGTGATTTGCAACCTGGAATGTTAGAGGTTTGGGAAAGTCAGTCAATGTTATTTAGGTTCTTCTTCACCTTAAAGATCTTGATGTTAAAGTGGCTTTTTCCATAGACTCACCTAAATAAATTAAAATTTACACAAAAGCTGGGTGTCACAGTTATATCATTCATTATTTAATAGTCAAGCACACGGTGTTGCTATTCTCATTAATCACTCTGATCCATTCAAATGTGAAAAAGTAGTTGTTGACCATAACGGCCGTTATGTTATCATTTCAGGGTCAATTAACAACACTGCCTTAACCCTGGCAAATGTCTATGCCCCTAATATTGATAATGAGAGCTTTTTTGTATTTTTTTTTCTCCACAATCCCTAATATTGAATATCATCGCCTTATTATTGGTGGGGATTTTAACTGTTGTCTAAATGATACTTTAGACAGGTCCTCATCTAAGCAATATGCCTCTAGATCCACTTCAATAATTAACTCTTTTACCCATGATTATGGTGTACTAGACATTTGGTGTAGGTTTAATCCAAAGAGACGTGAATGTTCTTTCTTCTCTTCTGTTCACCATACACTCTCACCAATTGACTTCTTCTCAGTGGATAATAACCTTTTACCTTTAGTTCAAAACTGCTGTTACCATGCTAGGGTCCTTTCTGACCACTCACTCCTAATCATGGACCTGCTAACAAACTTAATTTGTCTCTCACTATGGAGATCAAATATTCATTATTTACCACATTCAGATTCTTGATGTCAATTAGTAAACAAATTGACTTTTTTTATTGATAGCAACAGTACCTGGGATATAAGTCACAGTGTGTTATGGGAGTCTCTGAAGTCCTATCTAAGAGGACAAATTATTTCCTATGCCTCCTTTGAAAGAAAAAAGTATTTGTCCTTTTTCAAAAACATTACAGATAAGATTTCAGAGATACTCTATTGCTCCACCTGACACTTACTACTTCGTCAGTCAGAGTTTGAGAATCATTCTATTGTTCAAGCAGAGAAGATGCTCTTGAAGTCCAGACAGGCCTACTATGAATTTGGAGATAAACCTAGTCCCTTCCTGAGGAGCGGAGGAAATCCATGGCATCTGAAGTTATACATGAAATTTAGGTGAGTGACAAACCTGGGGAAATAAATAATGCCTTTATGTCATTTTATAAATTGTCCTCCTCCGAAGTAAACTTTAAAATTGAGAAATTACAAGGATTTTTTTTTTTTTTAATAATTTTACAACAAATCAAATTCATATTGAGAGAGCTAATATTCTGTACAGCCCATTTACCCTTCAAGAAATAAATAAAGCCATTTTCAACATGCAAGTGGCAAAAGCCCAGGTAGAGATGGGTTTTGTATTGAATTGTATAAAAAGTACTCAGATCAACTGGCACCCCTTCTCTTGGATTTGCATAATGATTCTTTTGTGAACAAACTGTTTCCACCAACACTACGTGAGGCACAAATATCCCTTCTACCTAAGAAAAACAAAAATCTTCAATGCTGCACTTCTTATCGCCCAATTTCATTCCTAAACGTTGATAATAAAATAATAGCCAAAATGTTGCCACCCCTTTGGAAACAGTAATGCCCGAAATGATCTCTCCCAATCAGACAGATTGATTTGTTTAATATTAATTATAATTCACATAATTCTCCTGTCCCAGAAATAGTCAAATCAATGGATGCTGAAAAAGCACTTGACTGGGTAGAATGAGAATATTTATTCTATACTCTTCAAAAATTGGGGCTTGGTAAAAACTTTACTACTACTAAACTAAACTATTGTATACTGCTCCAGTCTCTTCAGTCCATACCAATCACACCTCTTCTTCTAACCAATTTGCTGTACAGAGAGGCACCAGACAGGGCTGTCCTCTCTCACCTCTTCATTTTGCCATAGCCATTGAGCAGCTTTCTTTAGCTCTACACCAGTCCACTCCTTTGATTAAAGGTGTCATAAGGGAAGGTCAAGAACAGCATCTCTCTCTTTTTGCAGAAGATCTACTGTTTTTTTTGTTTGTTTGTTTGTTTTAATCTCAGACCCAGACAGTAGTTTACAAAATATTTTCATATTCTAAACAAATTTAAACATTTCTGAGGTTATAAGTTGAACCTTGAAAAACAGTGAGTTATTCCCCATCATTCATTTGACTCACTTCCCTTTAAAATCACTCACCAGTTCGTTCATTTGGGCATTACTGTTACAAAAAAAGTACTCTGATCTCTTCTCTGCTAACTTTCCACCCCTACTGGAACTGAAAAAGTTCACTTCATCTCTCCCATTATCAGTAGCTGGTCGTATCAATTCCGTACAAATGAATATTCTACCTGAGTTTACATATCTTTTTCAGTGTATACCCATTTTTATCCCAAAATCATTCTTCCACAAATTAAATAGCACCATAACATCCTTCATTTGGAATGGCAAGCCTTCGTGGCTTTCATGGGCAACACTTCAACAGCCTAAAAAGATGGGGGATATGGCTGCTCCTAATTTTTTGTAATAGTATTGGGCCGCAAACATTAATTGGCCACTGGCTCTACGAACATCCGGGATCTGATGCACCATCATGGTTGTTGTTAGAGTGGTAGTCTTGTAGTCCTTCAGCCCTGTCAGCCTTATTTTTTTTACCATTAAAACTGTTATTTTTTTTTTTCCATTACATCTCTGAATACATCAAGAATACAATCGTCAAATGTAGTGTCAAAATTTAGATGCAAATTAAGCACCACTTTAATTGGACATCAAACTCTCAAGTCCATTCAGTCAAACCATTTTTTAAAACCATCTTTATTGGACAAAACATTCACTGACTGGGATGAAAGAGGCATTAAGACACTTGTTGACCTCTACAACAACTGTACATTCATTTCATTTACCAACCTTTGTGCTAACTTTGAAATACCAGAAATACAATTTCTTTCGTTGCCTACAAATATGTGATTTCATGTCCACATTAACCCCTTAGTTTCCTATTGCACCACCAAATAATCCATCTGATTCCATTTTAGAACATCCCAAATCATTTAAAGGTGTAATTTCAACTCTATATAATATTTTTTTTAGAAAATCAAAAATGACCATGTCTGGCAGTGTCTGGATCTCCATTTTAAATAGAGTGTATACATCTTCTGTCTGTGCCAAACAATCATTCATGCAGTGTAAAATATTACATTGCTGTTTTTGGACTAATCAAAAGTTAGCCAACATTTTCCCTGATGTAAACCCATATTGCAACAAATTGGTGTGGTGCTGTTCCTGCTAATCATGTCCATATGTTTTGGTCTTGTCCTAATCTTAATCAATTCTGGCACAGCATTTTTATATTTATTAGCACTGCTTTAGGTAAACCAGTCCAACCATGCCCCTTATTGGCTATTTTTGGAGTTCATTCCTCTGCTTTGGTTTTAAACAAATGTGAATTAGACTCTATTGCCTTTGCCATTCTCTTAGCCCATTGTATTATTCTTTTTTAAGTGGAAAGACTCCCTGCCTCCCACCTTTGTGCAATGGGTACATGATTTACTTTTCTTTTTAAAGCTGGAGAAGGTTATGTTCTCTCTGTGAGGACAAACCTACTCATTTTATAAACGATGGAATCTCTTCTTGTCTGCTGTAAAGGAAAGTGTCCTGCTGTCTCCAGTGTCCCCTCAATGGTGATACCTGTAATGTTTATTTGAATGAAGATATCTTTAAGCCCTTAAAATTTTCAACAGTATGTTTTTGTTTGTTTGTTTGTTTGTTTAGTACTATGTATAGTCTGCTTACCTCTGTCTCCACTGTGTTCTTTCTAATTAAATAAAAAAAGCTCAAAAAAGTTGATTTTGCATAATATAGACACTTTAAGGATTCTTTACCATTGTGAGATAAGACAACTTTTGATAACAAATGTAACTAACAAGCAAGGAACATTCAAGCTGGATTCAAGCTGTAGACTGTATTTTCTTAGAGCTTTCACTGTATTTAAGTTTATTTGTATTTCCTGAATTATGTCTCATGAATAGACACACTATCTTGTGCAGTGTTTATAGTTGTAGTCTAAAACTGGGACAGCTGGGATGGTAGAGCTGTTTGTGTCATAATCCGTGTCTTTGTCCTGTTCTCTTCCACAGATGGACATATTCCCACAAAACCACTGTAGAAAAGCACAGTAAGGCAAAAAAAATATATATAAAGGTATGGGCCGCATCTTAGCGCAGGAGGTGGACCAGACAATAGCGCAGAAAGGGGGCTTATCCCAATCCCTTCTCTTTAGACTAGATCTAGGCTGAATCCGAAAAGGGAAAATTGTCAAGGAACTTCCTAGGTCCTTAAGCTCTATCCGGATGTACATCATTGTCCTCCATGATAAGAACTGTCGGGATTGTCTTCTCAGTAAGGAAGGAGTTAGGGAAAGGAGCTTCATTGCTTCCTTAAATAGCTCCTTTAGCTTCGGAAGCTCCAGAATTTCCTCACCGACCAGCGAGGAGCTATCCCATAATACACTGCGCCATCTCCCGAGTTTCTCCGAACTCGGCCAGGTGAGGCCAATCTCCATGTGATGAGTTTTTGGAATGAGTTAAAAGTGTCACTGCCTCAGACTTTATTCCATAAAATGATCTGAATAAACCTCACTTTATAAAAGACTTAAAGCCTCCACAGAGTATGATGTCTGACTCCTGATAAATGAATATTGTGCGCCGCTGTGAACTGGAGCTGCTCTGCGCACTTTTGTTTTCATTTTAGAAAAATTTTACTTAAAAACCGTGTGGCTCATTAGCATAAATCCACAGCAGCATTCAGTGTGGCGGTGTTAATGCTGCTAACTGTCCAGAGCAGAGACAGAGCTGCTGTTGGTGAGTCTCAGAGAATAATTATCACAGCCTAATATTAGTAAAATGTGTATGCTTTGCAAATCTATGTTCACAAAAGTAAATGAAATTATCTCAGCATTTTGTAGAAAACTTGAGTTTGAAGCTTTTACTCCCTGCTCTGGTTGTGACTTGCTAGCATAACATGGACATCTCAGTTTTACTAACAGCCTCGCTGCTTTAGCTCAAAGTTTAGCTTGAGCATAAAATGTAGACATAATGCTTTCAAAGTATGATGGTAAACACTTCATTAACTATTTGTTTTTATTCATGTGAAGTCAGCAATGACATTCAAATTATAGCCTATAAAATACCAGTCTATATATATATATATATATATATATATATATATATATATATATATATATATATATATATATATATATAGTTTTTTTTTGTAATAAATTATTAGAGCCTGGGGTAGGCCAACAATTAGTAGCAAGATCAACTGTTATGCATTTTTAGTTTTTGTGTCAAATACTCATGTTCATACCATTGTGCACGTAAAATGCACTTTCCATTTTGTAGCTACAAAAAAAAAAGTACATTACTATTATATTCTGCTTTGATTGAGCTTATTAGAATCAGCTACACCTGTGCTAACTATTGAAATCAAAAAGTAATTTATTTGTAAAGATTGTAGCCTCTTTAATCCCAGGTTTTTGAGACGATTCCACCAGGTCTGCAGATGACAGAAACCTGATGAAATATGATCTGATGAGATGACGTTTTTCTCATCTGAAGATGTTGGCATTGTCTCAAAAACCTGGGATTGAAGGGGCTAAAATCTTAACAGCAATATGAATATTTGGTATTGATATTTAGCACAGATCTAGCTGATTTTAATGATCTTAATCAAAGCAGAATATGATAATTTCTAATTTATTTATAGCTACAAAATGAAAAGCGTGTAAAAGTTTGACACTGCACAAAAACTAATAATGCATAAAAATCAATGCTGCTGCTAATTGTTGACCTACCCCAGGCTCTAATAATTTCTCACAAAAAATCTATTTCTATTATTTTGAAATGAACTGGTGGTGGAAAAAAAAAAATAATAATTTGCCTGGCATTTAAGGGGTTATTATTATTATTATTATTTTAAGTGAATATTTGCTTTTAATAATTTGGTCAGATGTAGATGATGAAAAGTAGATAAATGAAAGCACAATGTGATGTCAAGTTAGATTTTTTTTTTTTTTTTTTTTTTTTATAGCGACAAAATGAAAAACATTACGTGCTTAACGGTATAAACATGATTACTTTAAAAGGGTCCCTGAGAGTTAATATTAGTCACTGTCCCATCAGGTGTATGGGACTGTTGTCGGATATGATCATTTAAACTCAGCATTTTCTTGTTTGCAGAGTGAAAACATGTATACTGAAGAGGGACAGCGTCATCAGGAACCTGTGAGTTTAATGTGGACAATTTCACTCTCATTAAAACACACTTGGTAAGATGTGACTTTCTGTATTTATCTTTCAGACTTTAAATTAGTTTACATTATTATGTCCCTGTTGTTTAAAGAGGTATTTTGTCCACCTGGCACCTGTACCAGTGAGGATGCGCCACTAAAGACAGCACTGGGCTGTGGTTTGACACAACTGTAAAATTGCACACTGCTCTTGAAAGTTCACTAACAAAGCCTCAGTGAGTGTATGCTTTTCTGTTTGTGCTGTCAAATCTTGACTTAATTAAATTAAAATACAATTTCTCGGCTCGTTTTATTAGGATTTATATCTAAGGTGAACATATACATACAAATTAATTAAAGGTTTCCATAAACTTTATTTAAAGCCTAAACTTTAACTGAAAACTTGCCTTAATAGTATATATATATTAGTTACAAACACTTTTATAGTTTAAGTAATTATAGTAATTTAACTCTACTTCTGTTAAGAAAATACGTAGGCCCAATCCCATTTCTCTTTCTTACCCCTACCACTTTCCCTAACCCTCACTCTTCCCCTTAGACCTTAAAACAGAGGGTTAAGAGGTAGGGCTGACAGTACACCCCTAAGAAAGTGGATACCCTACACTATTATATTACACATCATTGAACAAGCCCAGCTCAGTTTATACTTTAAATAATTATTTTTTTTAAACAAGCCAACATTAGCCTGAAGGGGGCGCATGTGAACAACAGTAGAACTGTAGGTGAATGATCTTCAGCTCAAACACAAATGTAACACCAGAGAAAGAGGACAAACTGCTGTAAATTACAAATTTCATGGGATTAATTTTCACCATACTCCGCATGGGGCAGGAGGAGCTCACGGTGCTCCGGTTTGAGCGTCTCAGCCATTACTCTATGCTGTGTATGTTCAAATTACTTGGTCAAAAAATAATTGCAGTTACAGTTTTTATGTTCAAAGATGTTAATTTGTTGGGACTTTTTTTAGAGTGTGTTGTCAAAGAAAATAATGTATAATTATCTGCCATTTGAAAACTATACTTCATTGCATTAAATGTATAATGTATATGCATTCAGTTCATCAGGAGTGACTGTCAGCCCTTGAAGATTTGCACATCTTCAAATCTGGTCCTCTTTGCAAAAGGTTTGGACACCCCTGGTTTACAATATACAGTTTACCAGTTTACATCTTTTTTTTTTTTCATTTTTTTTTTTTTTTGTCTTTTGTCTTTTGCTTTTCAGGAACACAGAAAAGCACAACAGAGGAGCCAAAAGGCACGTGAAAGACTCCCCAAGCACAAGAAGGTCCTCTGTCCAGATACAATTAAAGTGAGCCATCAATGAAAGACACTATGTGTAGCACAAACCTAGCACCTGACTGTGGCCCCCTCTCTAAAGTGAAGCCTGGTGATGGCAATGTCCTGCTGTGGGAATAGTTGTCATTGGTAGGGACTGAGAAACTGCCCAGAACTGAAGGAATGAAGGATGAAGCTAAACACAGGACAATTTTTGTAAGAAAATAACTCAAACTGTGCTGTACAATCCATCCAACCTGAAAAAGCTTGAGCTGTTTTTCGAGTGTGCAGAAATTCCAGTGATTTTATAAACTATTCTGATAAACACTTATCCTAGAAAAGTTGGAGCTGAAAGTCCTTCAGAAGGTTGTTCTACAGTCTACTAACTTGAGGGGGTACATACTTTTGCATGCTCAAGTTTTCTCTTTTTCTGTCATATTCCTAATTTGCTTCACAATAAATTTTTGGGGGCATTTTCATAGTTGTTGTCATGTGATGTAAAGTGACTGACATGAACCTCTCAATCCTGATCCATTTAAATTCCAGGTTGTAAGGCAACAATAAAGGAAAAATGACCCGTGCCTTTGCCAATCTCACTCACATTAAGAATAAATGATTATTAAAATTATAGGACTAAATTTAGCAGCTGGAAATATCCCTTTCCCATCTCTCCCGCAGTGTAAAAAAAAAAAAGGATTATTATTAATATTGTTATTATTACTTTGTGTTTTTTTCCGAAAACACATTGTTAGACTCCATTGATGTTTATTGCTGTTCGAGCACTTTAATGACACCAGCTTCATGCCCATCTGCGCCACACCATGCCTGGCTTCTAAACCAATTCCAGTCCTCCCCTTTATTGTAGACTGACACACTCTGTGGTGGTGGCGGCAGGCTCTGGTGGAGACATTCTGATCACAGGCGCAAAAAGCTGTATCAACGTCACCTCCGTCTTTGTGTCAGACCGAAGATCAGGCCGTAAGTGTACTGATAAAACTACAATGTATTCCTCAATTATATAACAGAATGCATGTTAGAGCTTCTCCCGAGGACTGTTTAGTTCAAAAAACAGAGTAGACACTTCAATATACCGGTGGATTTCATGCTCACATGCATCAAAAGCATAACCTTCGGCGAGTATGTATTACATGGAATAAATGACTAATAGCCTTAGCTTTCTTTTTTCTTTGTACTTTGTGGGCGACTGTATGAAGCTTCACAGATTGTAAAAATCAATTCTCTCACAGGGGGGTCCATATTTACTGTGATGTTTACAGATGAAGGGATGGAAAAACAGAGCACTAGGTCTGAATTGGCAATGAAGACGAATGGAGCTGTCTGCCATAAGAGCTGCAGGAGACTGGGAGCTGATCTAAGTGTATGTGTGTAACCTCAACTACTCTGCCTTATGTAAGCTTTCTCAAATTAACTATTGGGGAAAACAAATGGCACATCAGCTCATGTACATTGATATACATTGCTCATGTTCATTTATATATTCACTTTAACACTAGGACTCCCAGAATTCCAAAACTACCAGAACTCTCAAGGCATTTTGACAGCGCTCTGGCCATTGGACTGCAGAGGGTAGCGCTGATGTCATCGTCTAAATGATTCTTGCGCTATAATATTATAGGCTTTAAGCTAATAATAGCTAATAAACACATAATAAAAGCCCATTATAGCCTTATAATTATATAATTTTAGCTAGTATAAATATAATAACACAAAGAATCAGGTATAAATTAGAATGAAAAGGTCCATCCATCCATCTTCTTCCGCTTATCCGGGACCGGGTCGCGGAGGCAGCAGTCTAAGCAAAGATGCCCAGACTTCCCTATCCATCGACACTTCCTCCAGCTCTACTGGGGGGACCCCAAGGCGTTCCCAGGCCAGCCGAGAGACATAGTCCCTCCAGCGTGTCCTAGGTCTTCCCCGGGGCCTCCTCCCGGTGGGACATGCCCGGAACACCTCCCCAGGGAGGCGACCAGGAGGCATCCGGAACAGATGCCCGAGCCACCTCAACTGACTCCTCTCGATGTGGAGGAGCAGCGGCTCTACTCCGAGCTCCTCCCGTGTGACAGAGCTCCTCACCCTATCTCTAAGGGAGCACCCAGCCACCCTGCGGAGGAAACTCATTTCGGCCGCTTGTATCCGGGATCTTGTCCTTTCGGTCATGACCCAAAGCTCATGACCATAGGTGAGAGTAGGAACGTAGATCGACCGATAAATCGAGAGCTTCGCCTTTCGGCTCAGCTCCTTCTTAACCACAACAGACCGATACAACGACCGCATTACTGCAGACGCTGCACCGATCCGCCTGTCGATCTCACGCTCCATCCTTCCCTCACTCGTGAACAAGACCCCAAGATACTTAAACTCCTCCACTTGAGGCAGGAGCTCTCCCCCAACCTGGAGAGGGCAAGCCACCCTTTTCCGGTCGAGAACCATGGCCTCGGACTTGGAGGTGCTGATTCTCATCCCAGCCGCTTCACACTCGGCCGCAAACCGCCCCAGTGCACACTGAAGGTCCTGGTTTGATGAAGCCAATAGGACAACATCATCCGCAAAAAGCAGAGATGAAATCCTGTGGTTCCCAAACCAGACTCCCTCCAGCCCCTGGCTGCGCCTAGAAATTCTGTCCATAAAAATAATGAACAGAACCGGTGACAAAGGGCAGCCCTGCCGGAGTCCAACATGCACTGGAAACAGGTCTGACTTACAACCGGCAATGCGGACCAAGCTCCTGCTCTGGTCATACAGGGACCGGACAGCCCTTAGCAAAGGGCCCCGGACCCCATACTCCCAGAGTACCCCCCACAGGACGCTACGAGGGACACGGTCGAACGCCTTCTCCAAATCCACAAAACACATGTGGACTGGATGGGCGAACTCCCATGAACCCTCGAGCACCCGATAGAGGGTGTAGAGCTGGTCCACTGTTCCACGGCCAGGACGAAAACTGCATTGTTCCTCCTGAATCCGAGGTTCGACTATCGGCCGAATTCTCCTCTCCAGTACCCTGGAATAGACTTTCCCGGGGAGGCTGAGGAGTGTGATCCCCCTGTAGTTGGAACACACCCTCCGGTCCCCCTTCTTAAAAAGAGGGACCACCACCCCGGTCTGCCAGTCCAGAGGCACTGTCCCCAACCGCCACGCGATGTTGCAGAGACGTGTCAGCCATGACAGCCCCACAACATCCAGGGACTTGAGGTACTCAGGACGGATCTCATCCACCCCCGGAGCCTTGCCACTGAGGAGCTTTCCAACCACCTCAGTGACTTCAGCTTGAGTGATGGACGAGTCCACCTCTGAGTCCCCAGCCTCTGCTTCCTCAACGGAAGGCGTGTCGGTGGGATTAAGGAGATCCTCAAAGTATTCCTTCCACCGCCCGACAACATCCCCAGTCGAGGTCAACAGCTCCCCACCTCCACTGTAAACGGTGTTGGTGAAGCACTGTTTCCCCCTCCTGAGGCGGCGGACGGTTTGCCAGAATTTCTTTGAGGCCAACCGATAGTCCTCCTCCATGGCCTCCCCGAACTTTTCCCAGACCCGAGTTTTTGCCTCCACAACCGCCCGGGCTGCAGCACGCTTGGCCTGCCGGTACCCATCAGCTGCTTCAGGAGTCCCACAAGCCAACCAAGCTCGATAGGACTCCTTCTTCAGCCTGACGACATCCCTTACTTCCGGTGTCCACCACCGGGTTCGGGGATTGCCACTACGACAGGCACCAGAGACCTTGCGACCACAGCTCCGAACGGCCGCATTGACAATAGAGGTGGAGAACATGGTCCACTCGGACTCCATGTCTCCAACCTCCCTCGGGATCTGGTCAAAGCTCTCCCGGAGGTGGGAGTTGAAGACCCCTCTGACAGAGGGCTCAGCCAGAAGTTCCCAACAGACCCTCACAAGACGTTTGGGTCTGCCGAGTCTGTCCGGCCTCCTTCCCCGCCAGCGGATCCAACTCACCACCAGGTGGTGATCGGTTGACAGCTCAGCCCCTCTCTTCACCCGAGTGTCCAAAACACACGGCCGAACACAACTACAAAGTCGATCATCAACCTCCGGCCTAGGGTGTCCTGGTGCCACGTGCACTTATGGACACCCCTGTGCTCAAACATGGTGTTCGTTATGGACAAACTGTGACTAGCACAGAAGTCCAATAACAAAACACCATTCGGGTTCAGATCGGGGAGGCCGTTCTTCCCAATCACACCCCTCCAGGTATCACTGTCGTCGCCCACGTGGGCGTTGAAGTCTCCCAGCAAAACAATGGGGTCCCCAGTCGGTGCACCTTCCAGTACACCTCCCAGGGATTCCAAGAAGGCCGGGTACTCTGTACTGCTATTTGGCCCGTAGGCACAAACAACAGTAAGAGACCTGTCCCCAACCCGAAGGCGTAGGGACGCGACCCTCTCGTTTACTGGGGTAAACTCCAACACATGGCGGCTGAGCTGGGGGGCTATGAGCAAGCCCACACCAGCCCGCCGCCTCTCACCGCAGGCAACGCCAGAGTGGTGAAGAGTCCAACCTCTCTCGAGGAGCTGGGTTTCAGAGCCCAAGCTGTGCGTGGAGGTGAGCCCGACTATATCTAGCCGGTATCTCTCAACCTCAGCTCAGGCTCCTTCCCCCCCAGTGAGGTGACATTCCATGTCCCTACAGCTAGAAGCTGTGTCTGGGGACCGGGTCGTCAAGGCACCCGCCTTCGACTGCTGCCCGATCCACATTGCACCGGTCCCCTACGGCTACCTCTGCGGGTGGTGAGCCCACAGGAGGTCGGGCCCACGTCGCTCTTTCGGGTTGTACCCGGCCGGGCCCCATGGGCAAAGGCCCGGCCACCAGGCGCTCGCATTCGAGCCCCAACCCCAGGCCTGGCTCCAGGGTGGGGCCCCGGCTGCGCCATACCGGGCGACGTCACGGTCCTCGATATTAAACTGTTCATAGGGGATTTATGAACTGCTCTTAGTCTGGCCCGTCACCTAGGACCTGTTTGCCATGGGAGACCCTACCAGGGGCATAATGCCCCAAGCAACATAGCTCCTAGGATCATTCGGGCACTCAAACTCCCCCACCACGATAAGGTGGCAGTTCAAGGGGGAGAGAATGAAAAGGTTCACTAGATAATTTGTTGTTCATGTGTTTATAACATTTATAACATACATTTTTTTAACACAGAATTTGTAAAATTAAAAATAAATGCAATAAATATATAAATATGGCTATAATTAGTCTCAAGCTGTACAATAATAATTAAAACTCAAAAAACACAAGAAACAACAGAATGAAAATATCTTACAACAACTTATTCAAGTTATACATTTACAGTTTACACAAGTCACAATCACAACCCCTGCACATTGCCCACACACTACTTTCTTGCATCTGTGACACACATATTTTGAGCGTTTTTTTTTTTTTTTTTTACATTCTTTGCGCACTTGGCACTGCCTTCTCCTTTCCAATGATGACGGCTCTTCCACGGGGATGGGTTCGCGAACCAGCGGCTGTTTTTTTGTGCGCATGTGGTTCGCACGAAGTTCATTAGCAAGCGCCAAGATGTAATTGCATTGTGAGATTCTGCCATTCACACATTTTTATACAAAATCCATGCATTTATTGCTGCCATGTTGAGTAGATTGTAAAAGACTGCCATGGGCCACCTTCGTGTTGGAGCTTTCACAGAGTAGTTCTGTGTCATTTGATCTAACACATCAACACCAACCTTGGTGTGATTGTAGTAGACCACAGGCTCGGGTTTATCTTTTGGGCCGCTGAGGGTGCCAGCTGACGTGTGGGCAGTGCTTGGTATGCAGACATTTTTTCGGGGTTTGCACTGGTAGATGGTGAGAGTCATGCTACTTTTTTTCAGAACCTGAGTAGTGAACAGCGCCCTTTGCTCTTTCACAATGGGGGAAAGCTCTCTTCTGATTTTATTTATTGTACCAACTAGGCTTGTTTTTTTTGTCTGCAGTGCCCGGGCCAGTTCCAGTGATGTAAAAAAAAAAAAAATATCCGTGGTTATGTTTCTTCTGTGAATGGCTCTACCAGTTTGAGCGCTACACTGTCTCCCAGCCGCTGACCTGGGCTGCGTGTCTCATCCTTGCCCAGATACAGCGCGCCATTCAACATATATTTTGTGGTGACATCAGCTGCTATCCAAAATTTGATGGCAAACTTATCTGGCTTGTTTGCCATGTATTGGATGAAGCTGCATCGGGCTTTCGTTGGGAGAAGCTGCTCATCGACCGTGATGTCAGCGCCAGGTTTATAAGATGAAATACTGTTGTTCACAAAACCTTCCCAGATCTCATTCACAAGAGCAAATTTGGAGATTTGGAGGCGTGTGTTTCTGGTCTCCTTTTGATCAAAGCGCAAGAACCACATTATAGTTTTAAAGTGGTTTCTGGACATTGTTTCCTTGAAATAAGGAAGTCCCCATTCAGTGGAACAAAAGCTGGACAGCTCCAAATTCCTCCTCCCTTGTACTCCGCGCACATAAACAAGAGAAATAAACGCCATTAGCTCGTCAACACTGAAGTCCCAAGAATCATCCCCTAACACCCGGTGAGCTTGTGCCACTGTACATTCCCATATGTGCTTTAGCATGTCAGTGTCCACCAAAGAGAGGAACGCAGTCAGAGCATCCTGGATGTTGTGCTTGCTGTGCGCAGTGGGTCCCTCGGCCTCTGTCAGCACATTCTGGCTCTGACGTCTCCCTCTGGTTTCTTCCTGGACTACAGTCCACACAGTGCTGTCCTTCCCGCTCTCTTGACCTTCTGAGGAAGGTGGAGAGTGGACAGTGGACTGACTGGACTCTCCCTCAGCTGATGATGACTGCAGCAACGCTGTTGTATAAAGTGTATAATAATAATATTATTAGTTTACTGATCTTGGCTGCCTATAGCCTAAATTCTCATAATTATATCACAATATGCCAATTTATTCTGTTATCAACACCTTAAAAAGACGTTTCCCCACTGTCACTGGACTGGGTCACCCGACTTTTTTTAGCTGGGGGCTGTTCATATTCAGAGTCACTCTCTGACTCAGAGGAACTTTCCACGAGCCATGACCACGAGTCAGCATCTGATTCGCCGTCACCACCCGAATTAGCGTCATCTATGTTTTGAAGCATTTCCAAGGCTTCTTCTCAAAGCCATTTTTTAGCTATTTTTTTACTTTTCTGAAAATGTAGCTTATGTTCTAGAATGTTGGTTGCTAAGCAACGGCGACTCACGGAAAAAAATACATTGTAATTAATAGAGCCGTCAAAGTGATGGGTGTGGGAGATAAAGGTACTCATATCTTGATTTTACTTTTAATAGCAACATGACAATAAAACACATACGGATATAGGAAAAGTCAGGGTGCTAAGACCACATACGATCTATGTAACCAGAGTTATTACATGTCAAAATCTGAAAATCGTCAAAATGACGGTCTTGGGAGTTCTAGTGTTAAAACTACGCTTAAGTTAGATTTTTCTTTCTTGGATGATACTGAAAAAGACAAAAGCTTTTGACATAATGTAGACAGCCTGTACCAAACATCTTTAGCCAATTAGATGTTTGCATTATTAAATACTCAGTGTTTGGATTTAAAGTTTAGGGGAATACCAAAGTAATTGTATTGTAAAGTTATAGTATTATTATTATTATTATTATTATTATTAATAATAATAATAATAATAATAATAATAATAATAATAATAATAATAATAATTTTACTTTTTCAACACAACACTATGGTTTATACTAGTCAGTAATTGTACTGTATTGTTAATGCACTTTATATAAATACACTGCTCAATAAATAAAGGGAACACTAAAATAACACATCCTACATCTGAATGAATGAAATATTCTTATTAAATACTTTGTTCTTTACATAGTTGAATGTGCTGACAACAAAATCACACAAAAATGATCAATGAAAATCAAATTTATTAACCCACGGAGGTCTAGATTTGGAGTCATACTCAAAATTAAAGGCTGATCCAACTTTGATGTAATGTCCTTAAAACAAGTCAAAATGGGGCTCAGTAGTGTGTGTGGCCTCCACAGTGCCTGTATGACCTCCCTACAATGCCTGGGCATGCTCCTGATGAGGTGGCAGATGGTCTCCTGTGGGATCTCCTCCCAGCTTTGGACTAAAGCATTCGCCAACTCCTGGACAGTCTGTGGTGCAACGTGGCGTTGGTGGATGGAGCGAGACATGATGTCCCAGATGTGCTCAACAGATTCAGGTCTGGGGAACAGGCGGGCCACTCCATAGCATCAATGCCTTCGTCTTGCAGGAACTGCTGACACACTCCAGTCACATGAGGTCTAGCATGGTCTTGCATTAGGAGGAACCCAGGGCCAACCGCACCAGCATATGAATGAATGAATGGATGAATTAATTATTTTATTATTGTTTCTTGCATTCAAACATGCCCAGCCCTTTACTTGGGCTTATAAGACACCATCAACTGAACAAAAAACTAGTTGCCAGACAGTAGGCACAATATATATACACAAAAATATACAATCCAAACAATTTCATCTAAATAAACACGACTGCCGTTTTCTCCAGGCTTTACAAACAAATGTACCCAATTTATACACATTAAAATTAAACAACCATTTCATCTTCTCATCATCAGAGCTCCAGAACATCTCAGGTTTTTGGACAAACATAAAAAGGACAATACAAAACAAAATGAGTCTCACTTTCCACTTCCCCCAACTCACACAGTCGCTCTTCTTCTGAAGTTTGGTTAAATCTCCCAGTTTCTAAGGCCAGAGGAAGGATTCCTAAACGCAGCTGAGCAATCAGAGACCTTTGATTCCTAGTCAAATTTGCATGGACATAAAATTCTGTCCTAAATGTATCTTTCATTTGAATATATGTCCGCAGCTTTGGTTTAGTCATTATTCCATTCAGCCATTTTTCTTCATGCACAGACATTAAATTTTCTCTGATCTTCTTCATGTTACATGACAAACTATTATAGAATTTATACTGAAGTTGTGCTTCAGCAAAGATAGCTTGAAGCTCTGCAGCCCAGGGCGACTTTGTCTTACTCCAAATAAAGACTTTCTTAGTTATTCTATTGTCAGGCATTTTAATAAATTGATTCCATAATCTGACCATTTCACATTTTCTTTGAATAAATGGGGCACAGTAGTGTGTGTGGATATGAGCATATGGTCTCACATGAGGTCGGAGGATCTCATCTCAGTACCTAATGGCAGTCAGGCTACCTCTGGCACGCATATGGAGGGCTGTGCGGCCCCCCAAATAAATGCCACCCCACACCATTACTGACCCACTGCCACACCGGTCATGCTGGAGGATGTTGCAGGCAGCAGAACGTTCTCCACGGCGTCTCCAGACTCTGTCACGTCTGTCACATGCGCTCAGTGTGAACCTGCTTTCATCTGTGAAGAGCACAGGGCGCCAGTGGCGAATTTGCCAATCTTGGTGTTCTCTGGCAAATGCCAAATGTCCTGCACGGTGTTGGGCTGTAAGCACAACCCCCACCTGTGGATGTCGGGCCCTCATACTGCCCTCACGGAGTCTGTTTCTGACCGTTTGAGCAGACACATGCACATTTGTGGCCTGCTGGAGGTCATATTGCAGGGCTCTGGCAGTGCTCCTCCTGTTCCTCCATGCAGAAAGGAGGAGGTAGCGGTCCTGCTGCTGGGTTGTTGCCCTCCTACGGCCTCCTCCACGTCTCCTGATGTACTGGCCTGTCTTCCGGTAGCGCTTCCATGCTCTGGACACTATATTGACCGGCACAGCAAACCTTCTTGCCACAGCTTGCATTGATGTGCCATCCTGGATGAGCTGCACTACCTGAGCCACTTGTGTGGGTTGTAGACTCCGTCTCATGCTACCACCTAGAGTGAAAGCACCGCCAGCATTCGAAAGTGACCAAAACATCAGCCAGAAAGCATAGGAACTGAGAAGTGGTTTGTGGTCACCTCCTGCAGAACCACTCCTTTATTGGGGGTGTCTTGCTAATTGCCTATAATTTCCACCTGTTGTCTATTCCATTTGCACAACAGCAGTGAAACTGATGTCAATCAGTGTTGCTTCCTAAGTGGACACAGTTTGATTTCACAGAAGTGTGATTGACTTGGAGTTACATTTGTTGTTTAAGTGTTCCCTTTATTTTTTTTTTGAGCAGTGTACAATGTACTAGTGATGTATTTAGCTTTATTGTACATCACTGATACTAAAGAACTTGGCTTTACTTTTAAAGTATTCAGAAACCTGTTTTCTGTGTAGGCCTCTTCTAGTCTTAGGGTGTTACAATAAATTGTAAATAACTAATTAATAAATAAAAATAAAAATAATAAATGGAAATAGTACAGCAAACAATTTACCATCTGTTTATCGTATATTTGTTTTTCTAAGGTGGGACATGAGAGTACATTCAACAATATAAAAGGTGACAAACATTAAGTTTGGAGTCCTAAGGGTTAAAGAGACTTGAAAGGACTCGAAACAGAAAGTGTAGAACTTGTGACTCTACTTGGATTTGTGAGGCATTGACTTGGGACTTGACTCGGACTTGAGGCCAAAGACTTGAGACTTACTTGTGACTTGCAAAACAGTGACTGGTCCCACCTCTGAGACTCTGACTGGGCCACTCCAGAAGGCGTACTGTCTTCTGTTGAAGCCATTCTGTTGTTGATTTGCTTCTATGTTTTGGGTCGTTGTCCTGTTGCACCACCCATCCTCTGTTGAGCTTCAGTTGGCGGACAGATGGTCTTAAGTTTTCCTGCAAAATGTTTGGATAAACTTGGGAATTAATTTTACTGTTGATGATAGCGAGTTATCCAGGCCCTGACGCAACAAAGCAGCCCCAAACCACGATGCCCCCTCCACCATACTTCACAGTAGGGATGGAATTTTGATGTTGGTTTGCTTGTGCCTTTTTTTCTCCACACATAGCGTTGTGTGTTCCTTCCAAACAATTCAACTTTGGTTTCATCTGTCCACAGAGTATTTTGCCAGTAGTGTCATGGAACATATAAGCGCTCTTCTGCAAACTTTAAACGTGCAGCAATATTTTTTTTTTTTTTTTGGACAGCAGTGGTGCCCTCCCATGAAGTACATTCTTGTTCAGTGTTTTACCTATTGTAGATTTGTAAATAAAGATGTCAGCTTGTGCCAGAGATTTCTGTAAGTGTTTAGCTGACACTCTAGGATTCTTCTTCACCTCACTGAGCATTCTACACTGTGCTCTTGCAGTCATCTTTACAGGACAACCACTCCTAGGCAGTGTGGTCACAGTATTGAAGCTTCTCCATTTATAGACAGTCGCTTCTCACACTGACTGGACCCCAGGTTGGCTGACGCCTAACTCCAATTGGCTCTTGAAGAGGTCACTAGTGTAGAATAAAAAAAAAATACATAAATATATCCAAAAACAAGGAGCAGACGAGAGAGAGTCCAGCGTAGAAAAGTTTATTGCATGACAACAAACAGAGCTCATGTCTGGTCCCCACAGAAGCCCCCGAGCTCATCCAAACATGATCTTTTATAATAACACTCATTTTCATATGTCCTTGAAAATAACAAGTTATTATTCATCTAGACAGTTGCTACTCAAATTTAGTTTGCAAACCCACACATTGGACCATCCCAACTGAACTGGTGCCAACCCCTGCACCTGCTGCAGACGCTCAGTTTATCACATCCACAAAAGTTCATCAAGGTCATTATTATGGAGTTATAAAAAATCAATAAGTAGTGGACTGTCCACGGAGTATTTTGCCAGTAGTGCCATGGAACATCTAAGCGCTCTTCTGCAAACTTTAAACGTGCAGCAACATTACAACCCATGATGTAATGTAGGTAGCCTGTGACACACCCATAATGTTACGTTCCCCTTTATTCTGATGACATCAATATTTAACTACACCCACTAAATTGCATCCCCTAGTGGCAGTGACACAAAACTACAATCAGGAACCAAATTAAACTCTATCCCTCTTTGTGTGTTTTATCAGGCCCAGTGTGTTTCCCTCACAGTTACAGAGTTGTACGTTTCTCAAAGAATGCATGAAGATGAATAATGATTACATTATCATGACACTGCAAACACTCACAGCACTGAAGTTGTTTATAATGAATATATAAAGTTTATATGAAGCTTGATTATACGTATAACCAGCAAAATGTGAATAACATACATAGATTACTCAAAGCTTGAGTGTACCTTTAATACTTAGCATAAAACCATAAGAAAACCAACCCTCAATGTTACCAGTCTTACAATGACCTAAAGTAACAATATAGTTTGTTTTTTTAACTCATTAATCTCTTCACTAGCCTAGGGGTTCCAATACTTTTTCTACCCTGTACTGTGATTGTTTACATAAATTGCATCAATAAAAACATAAAAAATGTCATTTTTTTGCAGCATTAGTTTAAGTAGACTGTCTGTTTGTCTATTGTTATGTCTATTGTAGTGCCGCTGTTTTTTTTTTTTTTTTTAGTTGTTTTTCCTTACCGAGAAGGAGGGTCTAAGGACAGGACTGTCCTGGGTCTGTTTAGTTTAGTGTAGTTATTGTTTGTGCTGATTGTGTGTTTAAGTCTGATTGTGTATTTATGTTTGATCAACTGTTTGTGAAGCCCTTTGAGGCAACTTTTATTGTGATACTGGGCTATACAAATAAAACTGAATTGAAAAAAAATTAATTGAATATTGTTGTGACTTAGATGAAAATCAGATCACATTTTATGACCAAATCGTGCAAAAATCCTAGTAGTTTTTATTATCAAGTTTGCTCTTTTTCTGTCATATTTCTCATCTGTTTCACAATTTGTTTTATTTTCATTTTTTTTTTTTGCATTTTCATAGTTGTCATGTGATGTAAAGTTACTGACATGAACCTCTCAATGATCCATTTAAATTCCAGGTTGAAAAGCAACAATAAAGGAAAAATGCTAAGGGGGCTACAGACTTTTTCTTGCCACTGTGTAGGGCTTAATTTGAGCCGGATCTTGCCACAACTGTTTGCTTGGATCTGGCAACTGGGCACAACTCAGAACAAAGTGTTGACTACATTTGACTCCTTTGACCTTCTAAACCTGTGTTGAAGGTCGGAGGTGTAATTACATAGAAATGCATATGTTTTAAACATAAAAGCCACGCTTCAGCCCTTCACAATAATGCACTTCAACATCATAGCTGTAATTCGTGTCTATAGAGTGTACAGGGAATCCGGTGGAAAAGACCTTCACGTCAAACTGAAAGATCTATTCACCACTGTTAACACCAGTGGTGTCTGCAGGTGTACAGCAGTATGCACTGTGCGTATCTGTGCGACCCCACCCAATCCCTGCTACATCCACAGAGCTGCACAGAGGTTTGTCCTGACTTTGGCTACGCGAAGGGGACCTACGTGATGCACTTTGGATGTGCCGCGTTATTTCCCCACTGCACCCTGAGAGCACATGGGACATGGCAGTGCCACGTCAGTTTGTTCTTTTACTCAAATGCACAGGGAAGCTAGAGCTAACGCGCTGATCCTGGGTCACAGGATGAGACCCCGAGCCACTTAAATGCCAGTGTCACTGTTAGATAGCCATAGTTACACAGAGAAACCTTACGCCACGCGCCCTCGATTATTCCTCCATTATATCCCCTGTGCGTACGGGACATAGATCCACAGCAGTTTGTTCTTTTTTGTTTGTTCAAATGCATCTGTAAGCTCAAGCTAAAGCGCTGAGGGTCACAGAGCCTGGAGACATGAAACGTCATTACGCAGAGAAGACTGCGTGCTCCACAGAAGTCACTAAAAAGAAGCGAAAGCAAAAGGAGACACATAGGCTGAAAGCTTACTGCTGCCATGTGCTCCCTTTCCTAGTCTAGACTTTGTTTATACAGACCACAGCTGCATGAGTCTGTGTGTTTGCGTGGTTCTGCCTGGTGGCCGCACACAGTGGGCCTATGACAGAGCGAGTCTACAAAAGCTCAGTAATTATGCGTAGCAGCTGATTTCTCGATCAGCTGAGCAATCAAACAAACGTACACTGACACATTGCACTGAAGTGAAACGCTATTATGTATAATAAAGTTAACAAATATGTTAAAATATAATATATAATATAATTGTAAGTTGAGTATAAATGAGCCCTGCCACTGCACATGCTATGAGCATGTTCACCTAAGAAATAAAAATGTGTAATGGTTGTTCAAGAAGTGTTCAGGTCCTTTAGATATGTGGTAAATTAACACTATGCTTGAATTAACAGTGGATTTGCACTCAAATAGTTAACCTCAAGTAGTTTCTTGAGTGTTAGACACAAATGGCAGAAATGATCCTTACACAGAACAGTGTCTCCTAAATCATGTTTTCCTAATGAATAGATAATAGAGGGCAAGGGAATCAACCTTGTTTTTATTACATTCCCGAGGCTATTACTGCGAAGCACCATTGTTGGAACATAAAATAGAGTGAGCCGCACTGTCAGGTTTGTCAAAAACAGCAGAGTGCCGAAACTGACAGTTCAATCAAAATGCGGGTAATAGTTCATTTTATCTGTGTTCACGTATCCAGGCAGTATCATGACCAGACACCAGCAACCCTCTGAAAAAAAAATAAAAAATGCTAACATGATGAGAAGGGCAGCGACTTCAAACAGGGCTCAGATTTGAGTCAAGATTCCAATCGGCGCTGGCATTATCCGGGCCTGCAGGCATAGATCTGTGGAACTGTCTTCGGACGGACTTCAGCAGCACAAGCTCTGCGCTCCTTTGAGTTGGAAGGATTTACTGTCAGGAATGTTTTGCTTTTATTCAGTGTTTACTCTTTAACTGTACCAACTTATGGATTAAGATCAAGAGACAGCACCTCTGGGCAAACAGGCCATGAAACATTAGGCATTTCTTTAACCACAGCACTAGTATTTAAAAGTATCTCACACTGATTTGACTTTAAACACTACAGAGAATGGCTTACTTATTTGAGTAGCATTAGCATTGAATAGAAGTGGACCCAATTAGCCACTGCAAGGAGTATCGCAAGTAGTTGCCAGATTAATGAGTGCGGCTTGGAAATAAAGCTAAAAAAATGTTGATCATTTTTAATTTTTCAAGAGCTGCTATTGATGTTTTATTGCAGTGTACAACTATGGCTATTATTTAGTCTAAGTGTGCATATATACATATACATACAGTAATACCAAGGATTTTAATCCACTGGCACACTCCAATAGGGGACACACCCATTGACTGTTCAATAATGGTGGCTGTGTAAGTTAGATATTTTTTTATTTTTTTTTTAGCGTTAGATGTGTCTGTTTACACAAGAAAGTGCTAAAGAGAGAGAAAAAAGAAACAAGGGAAGCAAAGTAAAATGCAGACAAAAAAGTGACGATGCAAAATGTGCTGTTTACCAGTGCAGAGATAATTGTCAGGTGTCTATTTAAGAAACGCCCATACAACAATCAGGTGGTACGAGGTAGGACAGACCACGTGAGACCACCACGGCCACTGGCACCGCCTGCTCTGTTTTGGTTTGGGTTTAGTTTAAGTTATGGTATAGCTTGGTCAACTATTTTTCTCCTTAGTATAGTTAGGTATAGTTAGACATTTTTACTTAGTTTTGTAACATAATAATAATAATAATAATAATAATAATAATAATAATAATAATAATAATGTGCCGTCCTTCCCTCTTTGTAAAAAGAGAATTCTAGCAAGAGTCAACAAATTTTGAATAAACAGAAACGAGACTTATTTTCCTTTGCTTATTGCTTTGATTGCCAAACTTCTAAATAAATCAAATAAAACAGTATTACTATGTTGTGTCATTTAAAGTAAAAACAATAAGCACTAGCATCAAATTAATCTAGGAATCAAACATTAATAAGCAAAATACTGCTAAGTCTACCAAATAATGTAGAATACAGATACAAAATGTTGCTACATGGAAAGAGAAAACTAATATACATACAGCCAATGACACAATTATGGATTGCAGACAAACTTCTTGTCACTGCTGCTGCCATGTGCTCTGCAGCTGCTAAACTTTTGTTACTATTTTACTTGGCCAGTAGGGCAGCTCTTAACCTGGCAAAAATGTAAAGAATAAATAAATAAATAAATAATAATGCATTGGCTTTGTAAAGCACTTTTGTTACTTAAAGTTGCTTTACAATTTCTTCTGTTGCCAAAGCTGCCCTGGGGCAGACTGACGGAGACGTGGCTGCCATTGTGCACATAAGATCGGTCCTCTACCTCCTGAGCCACTGTCGCCCCTTTAATGTAGGCTCCCAATTTCAGTTTGATGTCATATCTATGCATCTTTTATAGTTTTTATTGTATTTTGCATGACATTTTTTACATTTTGTAAAATTATTGTTTATTTTATACCTTAGGTTTATGTGGCATTAGAAAGGACAGCAAAGAAAGAATTTCATTGTACAGGGAAACATGTTTCCTTACTGTGCATATGGCAAATGCTTTGAATCTTGAATATATTATTTTGAGGTGGCAAAGTGGTTAATAAAATGAAATAAAAGCAGAAAAGAAGCCATATTGTTGTTGTTGGCAAGTGGTGGATTTGGAATCACTACAGGTAACGGATATTGTTGAAATATCAGGTAGTGCTCCTTTAAATGTTTAATGTGTTTCCTCAACCTGATGTTATTGTGTTAAGACAACTTTCAGATCAGGAAGAGCTTCATAATCGGCATAGGAACAAATGCTGGAAGAGTGTATCCATTTTACTTTTTTTTTTATCATTGGAATGGCTAACTTAAAATGTTACAGTAAAGCATATGTTTTTGTGGTCTATGTGTGTGCTCTCCCAGAGCTTGTAATTGTCATGGCTATGTTTAACTGATATATCAGTATTTCTACATTTAGTTACAGAAGTTGATTCTTCTATTTTGTCTTTCTGGTAATACGCCAGACGTGTTGTGACACTAGAGTGCTTAAGAGTTCCAACAAGACCCTGTTATCCAAATCCTGCAGCTGGGTCACAGCCATCCCAATTACCACATTCATGACTCAATGAATTAATCTTCTCAAGAGGTGATTTTAATCAGTAACTGAGGCTGCTGCAAGTAAAGGAAAATTGAGTTCTGGGAAGGCACACAATCAAATTATGTTTTCCAGCAACAGTAGTCTTTCACACAAAAATGAGTCATCCAATTTGGCAAGTTTGTAAAACAAACTCAGATAAGTTTCAGTTAGCTATTGTCATTATCTAGAGAGAACCTACAGGGACTATATCTAGGAGAAAGTAAAATTGTAAACACTCAAACATCCAGCCACAAGTGGTCACAAGCCAGTGTGTGCCAGTCCTGGACCAGTGGTGTAGTCTACATTTTTGTAGTGGGTATACTGTGATGATTTCCCAGCAGCGCCTCATATACACCCATGTTAGTGTGGCTGTTATGTTTTTTGGGTTTGTGTTTTTTTATTGTAGGCTATGCAGGGCCTATACATTATTTAGACAAACATGAATAGTCTAGTTTTAAATCAAAAGCTCAACTGAGGAAAAACAAAAAACAAAGATCAACAAACTGCACTAAATCAAGACCCAGGGCAAGTAAAGGGTGGGTAAAGGGTGATTTAATACAAAACCATTCAGCATTCAGAAGTGCTGGAGCAGCCAACTTGGCCTGCTTTGCCTATGGTACAATAAAGATATATACTGTGGTTTATAGTTTATTGGTAATTATTATTGTACACAAATTTAAGCTGTTTTTTTTTTTTTTTTTTTTTTTTTTTTTTTCATTTAACTGGAAAACACGGCACTGGACAGTGTTCTGGGACCTCTCAGAGTCTCACAATAAAATGCCAAATGCATCTCTCAATGACTTCAATTACCAAAACTAGTCAAACAATCTTAATACATACAGTAGGCTAAATTAATCCTCTTCAAATATAAAAAAAACAAAAAACAAAAACACAATCATGTGTGCTGTACAAGACCTACAAATGCAAATACTTTGAACACACAAATGATCACCAGCTGCTGTTATGTGATGGCCCCTAACAGAGCCTTAAGGAGATAAGAGAAGCAGTGCTCAGTAAAAATGCCTACCTTGTCCTCAGTCAGATTTACAGACTGTCACTGTTGATACTGGGCTCCTTTAGCATCTTCTGCTGTAGCTGTGTTTACCCAGCCTTCTGCCTCAGTTTCCTTTGCTGTTAACTGACAAAATATTCAGTTTAATGAACAGAGTGAAAATGTTTGGTCAATGACTTGTCTCATGCTTATTCTTAAAATGCTAATTTGATAAATTAGCCTACTTACATATTAGCTCAGAGTGTCTCTAACTCCTCTGTGACCTTCATTTCTGCTGTAGTCCTCATACTCCTCTGGTATCTGTGTCCAACGCCTGGTTTATTGTATTTTTATAAAGCTCTACAGCTGTGTTATTGTCTTTGTTTACTGTCTGAATCTGGAACTGCTGAGGCGAGTTCACGACACACAAGTTCATGAATTGGAGACAACCAATGAGAGTGCGGGGGAGGTGGGGCAAGCGTCACAGGAGCCAATGAGAGTGCGGGGGAGGCGAGACAAGTGTCAGAGGAGCCAATGAGAAATAAGTTCATCTTCCACAGAGCTCCGTTTGCTGCGCTGCTGCTGTGACGGGAACAGGAGGAGAGAGGTTGTAAAGAGTTAGCGCTGGTCCAATGCAGAGGATCAGTAAGGGCATCCAGAGTAAAAACCTACACCGATTCAATATGCAAATCACTGCATGCTAGGAGGCAGAGTACAGAGTTGAAGAAAATAAGGCATTGCTCAAGATTTTTGTTCAGAGGTTTATAACAAGCATTGTTTAACTGAAAAATCTGACTTTCAAAACTTGTAAACCCAGCAAATGTCCCTGTTCTTAGAACTGAAGCACTGCAGGTGAAGGGTTTAATGTTGTTTTTTAAAATGTCCTAATACAAATGTCACATGGGGCATGTTTAAATTATTTAAGGGCTCTTCACTAGTTATTAAAAGTGATTACTGACCTAGTTTTACTGGGCTTCTTCGTAGACAACATTGTGTCCCTGTAGGGCTACCATAGTCTCTCAAAGGCTTTTTATCACACAGATGACACCCAAAACATCACATCACAGTATTAAATAATAATAATAATAATAATAATAATAATAATAATAATGCATTTGACTTATATAGTGCTTTTCTAAACACTCAAAGTCACTTTTACAATTAGGTGCATCATTCATTCACTGCTCAGTCACACACTGGTGGTAAACTTCTGTAGCCACAGCGGGGGTGGACTGATGGAAGTGTGGCTGTCATCCTCTGACCACCATTAAACACAGCTGCAACTGACACATTCATGCAGGCAAGGTGGGTGAAGTGTCTTGCCCAAGGGCACAACAACAGTATGCAATGCCAGTAGCGGGGATCGAACCATCAACTTTTGGGTTAGTGGGTGTTAGTAGCGGACGTCTACCTACTCAGCTACTGCTAAGTTTATATGCAATCATGTGTCTTGTTATTGTTTTTACCAAAAGTGATATCTTTGGCCAAAGCTGGTTTTGTTTGTAAACAACATAACTCAAAAAATGGTGTGGACGCTGGTCACTGGATTTAAGGTGGTATCATAATTATGGCAGTGTTTGGAAAAATAGTTTTAAAATGTATTTTGTTACAGCAGTTCCCAAAGTGGGGCCGGGGCCCCCTGGTGGGCCAAAAAGGTATTATGAAGGGGGTCACCAGAGGTTTTATACATTAAGTACATACAAAGTAATTTGTGAGTTTGAAATGAATTACAATTGAGTACCTATTTAAAAATACCACTTTTTTAGCCAACAGTCTTTTTTTTTTTTTTTTTTTTTTTTTTTTAAATCTATGTGGAAAAACATGACACAGACTTTTGAATATAGATAAGTTTCATTGTTAGGAATCCGCATGGGATTGTTTATTTTCTAAGGGGGACGCAACTCTTTTGACTTTGGGAAAGTCTGTTACAGAATACAAAATGTATTTTGTGTTTCATGACTCAATCAGAATAAGATATTCTGAATACTCGAAATACATTCACATTGAATTGCATTTTGTAGCTTATGCATACTCTTAAAACAGTCTGATGTTTTATTCCCCTTATTTACAAAAAATTACAGGAGAGAAAAAAAAAAAAAAAAAGGTCTTCAAAAAAGGTGCACCAGACTGTAGGGAAAGAGACAGAACTGTTCAAATAGGACTAGACAGGAGTTTTTACACATATAATTATTATTTTAAATATGTCACGCTGGTGTATTCTGTTACTCTCCAACACTGAGCAGGGATATACTTTCTAAGTGCATCTAGTTTGCACAGTATTTCTTATGCAATATTACTATATACCCTCTCAGTTATGTACCTCGCCTACTTTTGTAGTGTAATCCAAATCCACAGTCTGCACAGTTTTAGTTTCTAGTCGACACATCCTGAGACTTTCATACTTACTTTATAGCTAAATGTTATTGCATATTTGCCATCATAGTGCATCTTAATACACTTGTAATGTGTATTTACACCCACATCTCCAGAGAGTAGTCTTTCACCTCGCTGTGTAAGTTCAGCAGTCCTCGGAGGGCCGGCTGGAGCATCCTGATAAGCTCTGTAAGGTGTAGCACTCAGTAATGTGTGTTGCACTGGGACTCTGTGTACTTTATTCTGAAATTACTAGTTGGGTATTGGCACACAGGCTTGCTTTTCTTGTCGCTGTTATCTGAAGAGACCCAGAGAGTACCTTAGGGGTTGGTCTCCGTAATGAACACAGGACAATTACATAGAGCTATCACAAAAACAACAGCAGAAGGATGGAACAGTGTATGTTTACAGGCTATTTTATGGACAGTTACTGATGGCTGAACATAGAAAGAGAAAAGTAAACACGGTCAAGGTCGGTGTTCCTGTCTTGTTATTGCCTGTAGAGTTACAGTCATATATTTTTCTCCATTCTCACTGTGGTCTAACTCGATATAAGGAAGTCCTTGGTTTATATTGCCTTTGCATTCTTAACCTTGACCTCATATTTTTATTTAACCTTGACTAATTCATACTAAAATCTCTGCATGCACCAATGTGGATTTTGTCACAAATAACCCTGGACAGCCATCAATCTTTTTCAGTTCTATAAAACATATCACCATGGATTTCCAGAGGGCAGTACCAAAAGAATAAAATTTAACAGTTTCTTAAAGAGGCTATATTATGCTATATTTATTGTTTTAAACCAATCTTTAGAACACCTGAAGAGAACCAGAACAGAATTCCATGTTTTACAACCTTTATAAATGTTATATGACTAAGAGTGTTTATAATAGTTACTTTACTACTGCCATATAGAAACAGAATAGAGACCAGCACCAGCAGAGTGCAGCTCTGTTACACTCTTTACAACAGAACAACAGAAACATCCTCCTTAAAATGATTATATATATATATATATATATATATATATATATATATATATATATAAATTATATAATACATAATATAATATAGTATAGTATAATAATATACTAAATTAAGTTTTTTTTTTTTTTTTTTACTTTTAGCCATGTTATAATGTTTACACCACAAAATTACACCTGGAGTAGTATTTTGTTTCATTCACACTTTTTTGAGTAATCCTGTGTGCCAGAGCCTGTCCCTTTGGAAAAGAAGACGCTCTGTTTCACCTGCTGTATGTAGACAAGTGAAACCAGGACGCTTTAGAAACATGTAGGAGTACTTCCTGGCTGGTCATCGTCCCCAGACATATTATGATAATTTAAAAGCTTAAATTGCCATCGCTACAAAGCAGTTGGCTAATTTATAGGGTCATGCTCCAATTAGCTAGCCTGGCAAGCCAGACTGCCCTACTTGCTTTTCACAAGCAGGACAGTCTGGTTCCCCTCTCAGGGCAGTGCAATTCTTCGATTCAATTTGGAAATGGCCAATCACAGCCATTTATCTGCAGCGTGTCTCACGAAAGCGGAGAAGCAAACTAAGGTACAAGCTGTTGAGCTAATTTAAGAACGTCTCTGACCTGATTATCGGTGATTATCACCTGTTGGTTCTGCTGAAGTCCTCGTTATTGTCCAGTCCTCTGTGGGATTTTTTTCCTTCGTCTTGTTGCCATTTTAACAACAGTTAAGTCTGACTGACATACGATGTAACAAACGTATAAAAAAAAATAAAAAAATTTCAACAAATATTTTAACAACTGGCTTCTGTTGCTGTCCCCATTCAGAAATAAGTACAGAGCTGCTCATAATACGCCATATACTGGTGTTTTATTAAAAAAACAAACAAGCAAACAAAAAAACAGCAGGAATAAATGTTTGTTTGGGTCAGCGTTGCACAGCTTATGTCCTGCTCTTCATTTCTCTGATTGGCTACTCAGCCTGTCATTGTTCCGCCTCAGAAACGAAACGTTACCAGAGGTACTAGACAAACTTCTTTGTATAAAATAGGTCTGGCAAGCCAGGCTACCTAATAACTGTGCTTATTAGCCATTTTATGCTCTGTCCAGTCTCCAATGTTGCCAGTAGGGGGTGACACCTACTCCAAGCATTGTCAAAGTCATTAATAGCGTCCCCCAAAAATATGTTTTTCATACATATACATTATTTTAAGTTATAGAATGTGAAATATTATTGCAAAGGTGTCCAGAAAAGGTGTGCCAAAAAGTTTGAAAAAAAGCATAAGACACTGTAATAAACCACTGTTCACTGAAGAGGTTTTTCATGCTCCACACCATGTCCTAGATTTAGAACAGGCCGCCTTAAGACACACCTCAGCACACACTGGCATTGGCAGGGATCTGTCTGTGCCAAAATCAGGCATGCACCATTCACAAGATAGGGCCCTTAGATTTCTGCACTTTCATCACCTTTGTACAGATACAAGGAGGAGAAACGAGAATCAAGCCGAGCGAGGGGTCACACAGGAGTCAACTGGTTTTGTCTTTACCATAGCACTTTCTCAGAAAATGTAGGGGGAACTCCATAGAGAAAATGCAACAAAATAAATAGAAACACTGCGACAAGCTGGCCCCTGTCCAGGGTGTACCCCGCCTACGGCCCAAAGTTACTGGGATAGGCTCCAGTCACCCGCGACCCCTAACGGGAATAAGCGGTAGAAAATGAGTGAGTGAGAGTGAGTAAATAGAAACAAGTTAAGAAACAAGCAAAGTTGCATCATTCCCTTTTAAAACAGATGCCTTCCATGATATAATTTGAAAACAGAGAGGTTGTTGAAAAGTGGTGAAGAAAAAGTTGGTGAAAAATTGCATAAACTCGGTCTATGTGTTTCTTTTGAATGTGAAAATTACCATATAATTCAAAAGAGCACATGTTTCATTTGGACCTCAAGCATGTACATGTGAAAACATTATCAACATCATAGTAAGTACTGTATGGTTATCATAAACAGCTGTCCCTCATACATCAGGTCCATGTGCTTCTGCCAAAACTCAATGCATACAGTATAATCGTCATGACAACCACTCTCCAAGCATCTGTTATGTATTTCTGTGCGTCTGTGAAGGACCACTCCAAATATACTTCTTGCATCTACTTCTTGGCCAATATCTGTGAAAAAGTCGATGATGTTGAGGGTCCCATTGGGAGGGAATGTGATTGAAAGGTATTGAGATTGCATCGGCAAAGAGCACTGAGAAATTATAAGTGTAAAGAGTCTCTCCTTATGTTTTTTCTTGTCTTGTGGTTGGACTCTGGATGATAGACCATATTTTCACAGCAAGAACATGAAGTTGGTACAGAAGTCAATAGCAAGGAATTGTTGGTACAGACTGTAGGAAAAAGAATAGCAATTTTTTACAGTTGCAATCAGAAATATTCAGCCAAAGATTTTAAGGATTTATCAATTAAAGATTTTTCAAGAAGACAAAAGGATCCTGGAACATCCTGGAGTGGCCTTTTCAGTCTCCAGATTTAAATCCCTTTGAAAATCTTTTGAGGGATCCAAAGTGGAATTCATTAACTTGAGCTCATATCTTTGCTGTTTTTTTTTTTTTTTTTTCATTTTCCTCTGTTGTGCTCCCCCTACATTTTGGAGTAAAACACAATTGTTACATGTCTAGTTGACTCCTATATGATCCCTTGTTTGGCTGTACGTTTGTCCTCCCTTCCTGTCCTGTCCTCCGAAGATTTCTTTTTTTTTTTTTTTTCTGCCATTTGCTCTGCCACGACAAGAAATAAAGCCATGGCCAGCTTAGGCTAATGTTGATGTGCCACTGATTACACAGACTCCCAAACAGTTTAATAGTTTATTTAGACAAGAAAGGTACTGAGTTTCGCTTTAAAGGAAGCCATTGCAGCATGAAGGCAATCAAACATCAGTAAGATAGAGGCTTTTGCACAAGAAGAATGGGCAAAAAGTCAAGTCGAGAGGTGTAAGAAGCATGTTAGCTATTACCAAAAGTGTTTGTCAGAAGTTATAAAAGTTAAAGGACTCTCCACAAAGTACTGCAGCGAAGGGCTGAATAATACTGCCCATGGGCCTGTTAGTCACATTTCTCATTTGAACCTCAGTCTTTCATTTATATCATTATAATATCTTTGGAAGTGAGGGGGTTGATTATTTGATTGCAGCTGTACCTGTGCTGTTGTGGGCGGTGGAGGATTACTTAGAACAACAATACAACAACAATACAGCATACTTCAGTGAGGCCTTCAACTAACAGACATTTCCCACCATTGCTTATAGCACAGAGAGTATTGGTGTGATGAAAGACTGAAAGTTACCACACTCTATGTATGCTATAATGGTTTAAGTTTGTTTAGATTCTACTGCAAAGGTGATGCAACTGGCTGTCAGTCATGTTATAAGACTGTACGGTGTTCTAATGTGTGTGGACTCATGTGTGGAGCATGATCACCTGTGTTAATACTGTGGGCTTTCCTTTTAGATACTCAGGCTTTCTCCCACTATCCCAAAACATACATTTTACTAAAATTAATAGTACAATAACAGTTCCTTTTGACCCTGAGCTCACAGCCTTAACTCCTGGTCTATAAATGACAGATGAGGTCGTTAAAACTGCCTGTGTAAAAAACTGATTTTTCATGAGAATAAACTTATTTAGATGTTATTGTAAGATTCAGGTGCAGTTAAAAGTGTTGTTTAAGTAAAGTACAAATATTTGACCTCATGCCAAAAACTGGAAAATTGGAAATTTTTGTATTTTGAAAATCTAACAGTCACACCACAGAACATTTTGATGTTTGTCAAAATAAAAAAAAATAAAAAATATATATAATATATATAATTATATATATATATATATATATATATATATATATATATATATATATATATATATATATATATATATATAATTTTTATAAATATATAATTTTTTATATAACTTCGGATGGAGAAAAAATATTATTTAGCAAATTTTTTCAATTGAGTTTGAAAAAAATGGGTGTCACGTCAACCACCCAGGTACATTGGTGGGCATTTCAATTGCACGCAGTGAATTAGATCTGAGAGCAAATGGTTGTCTTTGAATAGCAGCCCTGTAACTAAATAAGGACTACTTTTACTATCCACCACCTCAACATAACTCCTGCTCTTTGCACTCCACTTTTAACATTCCACACAAAAGTTATGTGTAAAACTTTTGTTGCTCAGATCACTTACAAGCCAGAAACAGAATGAAGTTTTGATCCTCTTAAGGTAGGAGAAATCTGTTGTGTCTGGACACTACCAGGTCACTTGAAAGGACAACATATCTTTTCAATTCTCCAGCAGAAATAAAGAGCTGCAAGACGTTCTGGAATCTAACCCAACTCTGCTCTGCCCCTGAGCTATTAAAATAAATCACCCATAAAAAATTTGGGACAAAAGGATAGGGGGAAGCCATGCTACCAATTACATAATTGGATATATTATTCCACTTTTGTGAAGATCCACTAGCCTCCTTCTATGATCCATATTGATGTATTCTAGTTAGTGGTGGGAAAAAAAAATTAATCTAATTATTACAGACTTTGCAATTAATTAATTGTGATTAATCACATTTTTATCAAATAGCAATATTTGTATGTCAGAAATAAAATATAGGAGCATATTTTAACTTTATTTCAAACAGAAAGTTTAAGTTCATACAGGGCAGTATTAGGCCCCAAACACACTGGATGCGTTGCAGCGACGCAAGGTTGTTCAAACCAGCTGAGTGAGCAGCTCACTGCCGGCAGCTCCTTCTCTACAGAAAGAGAAGAGAGTACAACCAGATCCACGCGACCCAGCACCAGCCGCGAGTGTCAAAATTCAGTGAGGGTTTGATTTTCTAGGAGAGTCGCGTCACAGCCCCGTTTGACGGGTCCGTTGAGCCTCGCGTCTCACAAGGGCAGTGTGACTGCTCTGATCTGCTAAGCTGGGCACTGAAGTGAAAACGGTTCTCTGACGGTGTCACCATGCTGCAGTTACGCATCCAGAGTGTTTGGGGCCTTAAGTGTTTGTGCATCAACCTCTAACTCTGAGCCCATAGTAACACACGGCGCGTCTCTCTCCTCTCTGCTCCGCGTGTGACCTTTGCATGGACCTGTCCCCTTTGTCCTTCGCATCTGAACCAAATGGACTGCTGTCTCCTGTGTGCGTCAGTGAGCTGTGAGAATGATCAGAGAGACAATGACCCCCAATTTCAACTGCATACCACTCACCAGCTGCACTCCCCAGTAAATATGCAGTCGTTCTAGTAAATGAGAGCGTTTCCACAGCCGCGCCGGTCCAGTCGTGCTCCGCCCTGCGCCAAAGATACGCAACCAGTCTATTTTGTTCGACGCTGTTCGTCGGCGGACTCCGATCAGATCAACCTCTGCACCTCAGATTGCATCAAACAGGAAACTGGATGTGCACAACATCCATATTTAAAAGTAATGTAACTCCATACAAACGTTTTTGATTATAATATTTACATTTAATCATTAGTTCTCATATTATCTTTTAGATAGTCTTAGTAGGCTGTTTACTTTCTACAGAAACAATGTCAGACACGATTTAATATTTATTGCACTCGTATAGCTTTTTAGTTGTTTAGCCTTGAAGCAGCGCATTTGAAAGTGAAAGAAAAGTGGCGCCGTGCGCTTGTTGCATGGATGCGGCCGACCTCGGCTCCACAGATACCTGTAGTGCAGTCTGTAGGCACATTATCCATCTGTTCACAGCTGAAATCCACTCACATTTGGCATCCATCGGTGTGGATGTGCAGCCCTGATTACTGTGCCAGAAACTAGGTCACTGAGAAAAGTTCCATGTTGTCATAGACAAAAACATTAATTGCGTTAATTTTTTAATGCGTTAATTTCTCTGTAATTAATTAACCACAATTAACATGTTAAAGTCCCAGCCCTAATTCTAGTGTTTACAATACATACAGGAAAAGGTTTTGCATAGGATTTTCTGAAATAGTTCAGCGGCAACTTATATTAGTGGGTTCATCCTGAGATTATCAAAATCTGTAAAATGTCCAACTTTGCATTGTGAACTCAATTGCCTTATCAGAAAATTTGACATTCATATCTTTCTACAAACGTTGGACAATTAAACATTTTTTCATACTTAATTGTAAAGAGTGTGGGATGTTTCTTACAAAAAATGGGGATTGCTGTAATTTTTATTGCAGCGGATCTGAATTTGTGTAACTTTGAACACTAGAAACTAAGTATTTCAATATTGCCTGCATAATTAAATGCCCATGATCACAGTTAACATGTTAAACCTGGGGTTGGTTTAAGTTTTGCTGTTTGATATAGAATAAAATGAGTATTTAACTAGTTTGCCTATGCATTTTTGCCATGTAGTTATATGTCTGTGTCAGCTGGACAGTGAACTTTCTGAAAATAGTACAGATGCGCTACTGAGCTATAATGGTCACTACACTAGTTTCTTGCAGATAATATGGGCCCTATCTTGCAAAAGTATAGAGAATCCTTTAAAGGTCCCCATTTTGGTAAATTTACTTTTTTGTGCTCTTAACAATCTTATATTGTTGTTTGCAGCTCAAAAACATATCTGACATAGTATTTTATTTAATTCACACATTCATGCATGTGCAATAGTAATCCTGTATGGTGAGGCCATCCAATTCTCAAGAGCTGAAGTTGCTCGGCCTCACGATTCTACGTAGACTCATGAAACCAGGAAGTGCTCCTGCGCATTTCTAAAGCCCATACACCCTCACTAGACTTGCTCTGATAATTTCAACTCTTAAACTGCTGTCACTACATAGCAGTAAGCTCATCTATTAGCATTATGTTGCTACTAGCTGTGCTTTATCCATTTTCCATCGTTGTCAGCAGGGAGCGTAAGACACCTGATCCAAGTGTTCTCTGCAAATTGAAAGTAACAGCTCCTCAAAAAAAAAAAAAAAAGGTGTTTTCCATACAGATAAAAGGTGCAAAGGTGTCCCCTTAAACAAAAAAAGCTGGATACAAACTACTCACAAACAATACATAAAATTACATACAAACTACATTTTCAGATTCCAGACCCACTTCACTATAAGAAACTGAATGGGGCTGACTACGTTTTCCATCCAAGGCATTTGGGAACGAGACAACTCTGAGTCAGTATTTTGGAGAAAACTTAAAAATGTACAAAAAAGCCATGTGGTAGTGGGGATTATAAAGGAAGCATAACAGCATTTTCTCATAAAAACATAAAGCACATAATATTCATCTGAACAGGTGCGTTTGGCCGGCAGGGACATCCATAAGCTCTCTGTTTATCTCATTAGTTAACTGGAAACACTAGAAGCATTACATTTCATGCTACTGTATCTCTTCCTCTTTAATCTGTTAGCAGCACGCACTGTGGGCATCTCTCTGTGTGAAGCTCTGGCAAAAGAATGGCCTCCTTTCGCTTTTAACAGACATACATTTTTTATTTTTATTATTTCAGCGGGAGGATCCCTGCGTTAAGTGAGTATAATTGAGATGGCTCCCGGTCGATGGGTGAAGTATCAGCTAGCGTCAGGGTTAAAGTGTCAGGATCGATCATAACAGTATGGGACATGGAGGGTGCTTGAATTTGGACCGAGAAACTAGACCCACTTATTTAATGGCAGAGATAGAAAATGATACAAAATAATCGGTGTTTGTAGAGTTAATATGAACTGGATTAGAGAAATGTACCATTTAACAAAGGTACACAAGAAAAACATTATTTATCTTTAATAATATCAAAATATCTTTAATAATATCTTAAATTTATCAGTAATTTTTGTAAAAGAAAAAACAGAAAAATAAAATTTAGATATGATACACCCAGTTCCTCGTCTAGGACAACTACGCAAAGAGTATAAAGTAAGCACTGCACATCCTTTTGTATCTAAGAATTGTCCAAAGGCATTGAAAGAGACCTAACCACAGCCACTACAAAGGAAATAGATCTGTTAGCTTAATTTAGTTACTATCTGTGTTAATTAGCCATCATACCCCGCTTTGTCCACCTCCCACTATTTAGTAGACATTGTCTTGTCACATCTAAACTCAAATCCTTCCAACTTGACCCTGTGAGCTCAAAATAGATGATCATTTATTTAAAAAAATCTTGAAAAACAGCCTAATATGTCTCCTTTTATGTACCTAATAGTGTTGTAGCATCCGAGATCGGTCTTGGTCAGAAAAAAAATAAAATTAAAAAAATTATATATATATATATAATTTTATTTATTTATTTTTTGGCTGCATTTTATTTTATTTTTTTCTTGGTCTGAATCTTAATTCACTTGTCTTGGATGTGGCAGTCTCTCTATTTTTTTTAAACCAACATTATAGAAAAATAATAATTTTGGAGTATATTAATTAGTTTCTAGTTTTAGAACCAAAAAGATTATCATTTCTCTGTTTGTAGTGTCTATTGCATTAGTTCATTAACCCTCATCCTACCAACCTGTTTTAAACACAAAGACGATACTGAGGGAGTCACCTTGTACCCCACAGACAAAAATCTGTAAATAAAAAAAAAAGAAAAATACTGCAAAAACACTTTGTTTATAAATTATTATTTTGATAAATTTGCACATAATGTGCATACACCCGGTGTAAGGGGCCGATGGCCAGGCACAGAACACACCAAACTTTTAAAAAAATAAAGGCTTTTATTCAGCCCAAAAATGCACTACAAAATATAACAACGGGCCCGTAAAAGAGGTCAAAATTAATACAAAGTCAACTGAGAAAACTAAATCTAACTCCCAACTTAACATTACACTGAACACAAGACAAAAAGACCTAACAAAAAGCACACACAGGTGACATTTAACCTGGCTGATCAAACCAGAAAACACACATGGGGATAACGAGACTAAACAATACACAATAGACCAAAAAGCAAATGTACTAAATAGAGGTTAGATTTAGCTAAATAAATTAGAAACCAATATTACTAAGAAAAGAAAACAAATAGCTTAAATAAATAATTACAAAGACTGAAACCTATAATAACTCAACCTAAACCTCCCCTTTAATATAGCTGCCTTGGATCAGTCCAGGGTGGAGTCTTGGAAGGACCTCCCATATTCAGGTGACTGACAACAGGCAGGCTCCAGGCTCCCAAACACCATTAAAAAGACAAAACAAATACCAATTAACACAAAATATATGAAAGTAAATAATGAGTGGTATGATTAATGAGTGTATGTTGTGATGTGTGAAAAGTGTGTGTAAAATGAATGAAACCATTAAAATATGGGCAGGGTAATTACTTCCCTTCATGTGTGGCAAGGGCAGCCATCACACCCGGAATGATAGGCTTTCTTTAATAAAAACTGCATGCTTTATGTCAAGAACAATCCACAATAACACAAACAAAGCTCTTTCACCACTCTTTATTCTGATGTGGTATAGTTTAGAAAAACTTAAAGGAAACTTTATTTTTGACTAATTTGGTTTACTATGGTTTATAGTGTGTATATGGTTGGCCATATACACTCTAATGCAGAATAATCCCAATAAATCCACCAAATATCATGTAAAGTTGAACGTTTTAAACCAGGAATTTGTCTTTCATCACAATTTAAATAAAACCCTTACCCCTTAACACCCTTAAGTGTTATTTTTTTTTTATTTTTTATTTTATTTTTTTTTATTAATAATGAGGCTGAATCATAAAAGCAATTTATTGGCTTCAGTCCCTGAACCTATTCGTAGGCCTCAAAAGTGAGGATTATATTCTGCTGTTATTGTCCTGGAGCTGAAACCCTGGACTTTCTCTCTTACCTGAAATGTGGGAGACAGTTTGTCTGCACAGGCTGCATGTGTTTTGTTGCTTGTGTCTCCTGTCTCCTACTCTAACAGTGTGGTTCTTGAGGCCAGGACTGCCCAGGCTGGGTAGGAAGGGAGCAGGACCTGGGTGACTTCAGGCATGTTCCTGGCTCAGTTCAGACTCGGTCAGGACTTCATTTTTAGTGATTCTTATACATATTTTAATTTTAAAGAATAGTTTTCTCCCTCAGTCAGAGCCCAGAGTGAGGCCCATATTGTGACCACAGGATCCTCTCTGCTGTGTGTGGACAGTGTGGCCCTGAGGGCCTCAGTGAACCTGGACAAACTTAAAATTGTCAGTGTGCCCCTAACCTCTCTCTAGTGTGTGGTACATTAAATATTGATGTTTTTTAAAGTGATAAAAATGTAAACAATTCATAGGTGAAAATAGGTACTTTTGATGGGGTCATTGGTGACCCTGACACGTTTCGGTTTATAAAATTCTCAAATTACATCAGAAACCAAAAACAGCTTAATGAAGTTGTAGACAACAAACAAAGACAACTGACAAAGTCTTGAAAAATCAGAGTGATAAAATAAAGCATCACTGACATACAACAAAAAATCTATATCCTTGGGGTCAGGGTTTACTCCCCTTGATTGGATGAGGGTTAAAATGGTCATTAATGTACTGGCACCGCTGATCTTTTTCCCCGTCTTGACCTGGTCGCAGTTGGCCTTGGTGTGGGTTTCGACAACTTGGTCTCGAACCTTGAAAAGTCTCAGTTCACTCGGACTGGTCTTGATGATTAGTTTGGTCTTGACTACAACAGTATCTTTCTGTCTGTGCCAACCCTGCTACTATTTGATTGTTGTCCAATGTGTATACCTCCTCTGGCCAAAATGTAGCCACACATTTTACGCAGCTCAACCTATATTTATTCTGGTTTATTTATAGTGTCCTGCAAACGTATGCGTGCTTAAATGACAATCATATATTGTGATATAAAGTATGCTATACAAATTAGCATATGCAGAATGTTGTTTATTGGTCTCACTGAGTTGATTGCACAGTCCAGTGAACCTCATCCGCTCGGCTGAACAGCTGGTTAATGCAGTCAGTAAGGTTTTCATTTTAATTCCATCTCTGCTAATAGCCACATGTAATGTAGAGAGGGTAGCTTGAAGAAGGAGAATAAATTACATAACCAAGGCTAAACTGTGCTGTATGTAAGCCACCCCTGTACTTTGTAAGGACTAGTTTTACTAAAGACTATAGTGTTCGTATTACTGGATGGGTCTTGTAGGACATACAGTGAGTTACAAATGGAGGGAGTGATTTATTAATATAACATAGCACAGGCACATCAAAATACTAAAATGTCATCACTGTAATGTCATCACATCTGTAACACTGAAAACACTGTTTAATTAGAACCTTGTTTATTTAGGCTGGCATTTGATAGTTAAAAACCATATGGCTGCATTTGGGCAGTTGTCCACAGTTGTTTGTTTAATTGTATTTTATATAATCTGTCTTTCTTATGGGTAGTGTTGTGGCTGTCTCTTGGCCAGGACTCCCATGAAAAAGTTCTGTGAATGATTTCTCAGTGGGACTTTCCTAGTTAAAGAATGGTAAAAAAAATCAATAAAAAATACAATAACACATTTTGGAGTAATCAGTCCTATTGAACTTTAAAACTGTCAGAAAATGTGAATAATATGGGAACTTTGGCCTCAGTAACAGATGAGATGATGACCCGACATGGCTGTAATATGCTTTAAAATTAGTCCTGGATGCTTCCGCTGTCTGATAAGCCGCCATTATGCCATATTGCTCCATCTACTTAGCTGCTCTGATTGCTATGATTGCATGTTTTGTGCTAACCCGTAAGAGGAGAAGTAGCATCGTGCACTGTGAGGCCATAACAAAAATGAGAAAACATAACAGGGTTCCCGTTTGACGTGTAAATTATGATGAGCTTATCTATGCCGCTTAATGAACTGCACACACGCCTTCATTCTGCAGGCCATTTTCAGCCAATTAACATGAAATAAGCTCCAAATATAATGGAGACAACCTGCTGCATCCAAACAAAAATCCCATCCCTTCCCTGGAAAAGATAAGCCACGCTATCATTTACCTCCCCGTAAATATGAGCACACTGAAAACAGGAATTTTGACAGGAATTTATCATCTACTGGCTAATGATGGTATTATTTCTTCAGTCATCGTCAACGGCTTATTACTTTAAAGGGTTGCAGGGGACTTGTGACTGTAGCTACAATTGGGCCTGAAGGTAATGCACATGCCTGACAGTATGTTTAAAGCCTGGAGCACACTAACCCAATGCCCGACCACCGTCAGAAGAGGCAGGGCAACTGCAGCTCTGTCACCAAAAGTCTTCCCTGATCAGCACAACAAATGGCTACAGACACACTGAACCCACTCCCAAGCTGCATGTAGTATTTGCATATGTGCAAGACGTGATAACTATTTACAACAGCGCTAGACACTAGACTGGATAATGGGGTTCTGTAAATAAAGCTCTGCAACACTCACTTCACTTAAGTATTTATCAATGAATAATAATTTTATGTGCTACATTATTACAGTAATGAATAAAATGGACTGGATTATTGAAGCTGTTTGCCTCAGAGGGAGGGTATTTTACATTTGAATCTGTACAAGGATACAAGCTAAAGTAAGCTAATTGCACCACACTTATGTCACAGATCTGGGAAACATTATAAATATTTGTCAATTGAAAGATTTCTAATAAATTGTGAAAGATACACAAGGCCAATAACAGCACTCCTTTGATGCCGACACATGACCCCGATTCAACACATTCAATTGGCCAAAACTAGGTCCAACTGTGTCCTACTGCTTCCGACAATGCAGAACACACCAAACAGATGCACGATGCTGACTGCGTCAAACTTTCCATTCATGCCAGACGGCTGATTATGGGCCTGGTGCGTCCCAGCCAGTGTGTAGACCACACACGAGGTATGTTCACAGCTCAGTTAACCCATCACAGCTGGATTTTTCACTTCTATGGAGAGTGTGGAAAAGTGGTGGAAAGGTGTGGGCAGCAGGTTGGAAGAGATGGCGAAAAGTGCCAGCTGTGTTAGGTGATTACAGAGTTTCTGCAAAAAAAGGAAAGAAAGGTGTACAAGGCAGTGGCAAGACCAGCTATTTTGTTTGGTTTAGAGACAGCGGCAGTGAGGAAACGACATGTTGAGCGACAGAGAGGCCAGACTGAAGTGGTTTAGACATGTACTGAGAGGGGATAGAGGTTATATTGGTTAAAACATGCTTAGATCTAGAGGAAGACCAAAGAGGACATTTTTGGATGCATTAAACAAGGACAAAAAAAATTGTTGGCATAAGAGAAGAGGACCTGACCCACCAAAAAAAAAAAAAAAAAAAAAAAAAAAGCAGAATCTTCCTTTTTATCTGAGATCATATACACAAGAAAAACCCGATGTACTCTGTCCCCAGCCTTTTTATCAGACTAATGCTTCATCAATGCGGTCAAGGTATTTACAAAGTTTTAGCATAAGATAATGATAATTTTATTCTTAGCAATACATAGTAAACTTTGGCTTTACACAATGACACACAACTTTTTTATTCTGTAATGCTGGACCATGCACAGATCACACAATTTAGTTTCACCATTTCACATATATGCATACATGCTTGTCTTTGGACAGTGGAACGAAGCCTAGAAAAAGACATGCAGAGAATCAAGGATTGAACCCACATTTGCCTTGCTTACAATAACATATAAAAAAGTCCTTTAAAATAGCACTGGCCCAAATCTCTCAAACCTTCCTTCAGAGTTGCATGAATATTTTCTGGTAATTTTAATTATGTCTGATGTTCTCTTTGGAGTACACGCTGTAAAATAACAAAGCCACCTAGGGGATGTCACAAACACAAATACACACCATCCACAACGGCATTTACTAAATGCTACCGGTGCACATTTGTACTGTGCATAAAGTTGTTTGTTATGCCTCTTGGCTCATTAGGGAGCGCAGAGGAATATTCTTTTTTCATTTCACTAAAATAACTCAAGGCTGGATTTGAACAAATTCTTCTTTCAGTAGTTTTCTTTGTTTGTAAGATATATGTTTGGGAGGCAAATGGACAGGATGGCTCTCACTTGATTTGATGTAGTTCAGGTCAAACAATTTACAAAATGCAAAAATAATAGTGGCAAGGAACTGATGTCAAAAAGTATTTTCAAATCCAGGAATAACAAGCTTAATCATAACATTCATCTGTCTTTCATAGTGTCATACAAGTACATAAGCAGTGTTTTAGCCTCAAACCCCCTGCCATGCAAACAAACTCCGCTGAAATCAATCATACTGGACCAATTATAAGAATTTATCTAAACTGGCATGCATTTCTTCCTGTTACTTTTATTGGTTGCATGTTTTTCCAAGTTACTGAAAAAAATGTAAAACAAGGAGGTCACCTGGACAAGGTTTGTTTTTAGAAGACATTTCGTTGCGTCATGTGAAGGACTTAGTCATTTTGAAATAAATTACCTTAGGACGCACTCCTGGGAATCCACAAAGACTTTTTGTAATCTCTGCCAGGGAGGTTAGTTTTTTTGCTGTCATTGGTTTGTTACGGAAATTATGGTTAGGGTAAACTTTATTGTCCCCGTAGGGAAATTTGTTCTCTGCATTTGTCCCAAATCTCATTGCTGCTGAGGCGTTCTGTCAGGAGCAGTGGCCGACAGCAGTGCAGCTCCCAGGTCTTAAACCAGGATCCTGGTCAGGAGTACCTTTCAGGAGCATTAGCCTATTGTGCAAGTTTTATGTTGATAGGGGGAAACTGGAACGCCTATATGCTCCACATGGTCCTGGATTCGAACCTGGGACATTTTTGCTGTGAGGTGATAGTGCTAACCACTTTGAAAACTTTGAATGTTAGAGTCAAATTTGTACAAAATCTTTAAGTACATTCATGGATAATGAACATTTATATATTTTAGGTCTAGGTCTAGATCTAGATCCATAATCCAGTCACAGGCGGTCACAAGCCACAGTACCCGATGTGCTGGTCCCTAGAGAGGGTTGTGTCAGGAAGTGCATCTGGCTTAAAACCTATGCCTAAATAATATGCTACTTACTGCACACAAGGAAGCAGATGAGGCGACCCCAGAAGAGTTCCCGATTTGGATCACTGAAAGGATCCAGGAATTTGTCAGAACTATATTGTCTTGCCGGAGGTCTGGGTTCTTCAGGTGCTTCTAGTTTATCATTTCTTTGAACTGGGACAAAACATTTGTATGTACACTTTGCTATTACATTTGTTTGTTTTTTTTTGTTTTTTTTGTTTTTTTTGTTTTGTTGTTGTTGTTTTTTTGTTTGTTTGTTTGTTTTTTACTTCTTGTTTTGTACATTAAATATACATGTTAAGGGTTGAAGGTTTTTCTGAGAAGGAACATATTGGGTTTGACACCTTTATGTTTTCAATATTTCATGGTTACTGTGCATACTGCATATGGTAAAATTAAGCTACTTCAATCAGTGCTTATGCTGATAATCACCTGTATTAAAAATGCCTTGGCACTAAACTGTCAGACTGAACGTCAGGGTCATGCTGTTCCCTGTGCCAGATTTTGACATGAGAGTATTGACTCTCATTTGTATTCCAAAGCTCACCGTCTAAGTCAGTTTGGACAGGGTAGTGTCAGTAAACTGTGAACTGTGAAGTGCCGCAGGTTTCCAGAAGACTGTCAAGGGCACTCTGACATGTCCACAAACAAGAAATAATGGATTGACTCTCAGTGGTATATGGAGCCCAGATACTAGAGTAAAAAATGAGAACAGATTTTAAAACTGCTACATAAAAGATTTGTACACAGTAGTTATGTGATATTTGTTTAAGTATTAAAGCATTATAAAGCAACACTTCACAACTCATGATATGAACCCAGGGAACATCTTTATGTGTCACTGCCACTCATCCATATGTGACTATTATGTTTGTACAGAAGATCTGTGAAAAGTTGGTTTGATGAAATGGTAACATGTACTGCCATTTAGAGATGTTTTAATAATTTTGCAATTTATCGCACGTCATTTTTTTTTCCATAACAGTCCATTATTTGTGACCCTTGTGTTTGGATTTTATTCACCTAATTTACCTTTTTATGTTTGTAAACAGAACGTCTGGGTGGTACCAGAAGTTAAAAAGACAATAATACATTTCTAATCAAGGAATTAGTGTTAGCCACCGTGGATCAGGAATTATAAATCTGGGCAACAAGCTGCATGTGCTTCTTATTTGAATATGTCACTTGTGTCGGGTCTATAGAGTTAGGGTGATAATAATCACAAGCAAAACCTATACTTTAATAGGCTTCTTTGACTACATCACTTATCATTGAATTAATGGTAGTTGCTAACAGAAAAAGGCTATTTCAGCACAGGACTTTCTATTTTCATAAAGAAACAGCACATTGAATGCACATCATTGTGTACTGTGGACTTCTGAACTTGTTAATGTCAGGTCTAGATACAAAAAAAATCTAAATTTGCCACAAAACCAGATTGAGATAAAATAGATAAAAAATGCAAAGTAAAAAAAAAAGTCTCCATGTATGTCTGTGAAGACTCTCACTCGTCCAGGGTAATAGCATCGCAACAAAAAAGTAAAAAAAGCATTCATCTGGATTTGATTGATTTGAAGTTGAAGATGTTTCACCTCTTATCCAAGAGGCTTTCTCAATTCTGAAGCTGAACTGGTAGGAGAGCTGGTTTATATGCTCCTAGGGAGGAGGAGTTAGACCTGAAACTAACTTCTATTGGTTCAGGAGACTATGAATAGCCTGAGTGGTTTCGGGTCATTAGGAGTCCTTTGCCCTCAGCTGGAGTGAGAGTCATTAACCCTCCCCAGCCTGGTCAGCTCCTACAGATGTTAATGACCTGAGTGAAACTGGTTTGTTTTGTTTGGGTTTCAGGACACTGTTGTAGACAGATGGAAAGTTGTATCTGAGCCCACCATTTCTGTTTAAAGAAGGTTTATCTTTTTTGACTGCAACCTATCACAAACAGAGAAAGAGGTTTTATCCAAGGGGCTCAATTTTTCAGTAACACCCAAACAGATCCCTATGGTAGACCTCATCACAGCCACAGAAACAGCCATACAGAACAACAATTTGGCTGAATCAGAAGCTGAAGAACTGAGGCTCGGAGGCTCAGCGGCCCTGTCCAGTGCTAAACCACCTCCTTCTAATCTTACCTCAGACAAAAGGAAGGCTTTAACAGCGCTGGAGAAGGACCATAGCATCAACATTCTGCCAGCAGACAAAGGTAGATGCACATTGATTGTGAATGCAGTGGACTATGAGGCCAAAGTGAACAACTTACTCAACTTACTGTTTACTGAAGCTGGAGAAAGATCAAGTCATTGACAAGCAACTGTATTACAGACTATACCCAGGGGACGCCATTCCCTGCATCTATGGCCTCCCTAAAATTCACAAGGAGGGAATACCACTCAGACCCATTGTCAGCAGCACAGACTCTTATCACTTACAACTTCGCAAAACACCTGGCTTTAATCCTAGCCCCTCTTGTTGGCAACACAGAGCACCATGTAAGGAGACTTTGCATGTCAAACATCTCCAGCTGGATTTTGCAGAGACTATTAGATAGTCGCTGTGACGTCCATGTTCACCTGCATCCCCACCACAGAGGCAGTAACTGCTGTGAGGATGAGACTGCTTCAAGATGCAACACTGCAGGAGAGGACAAACCTGACACCGGACCACATCTGCCAACTACTGGAGGTGTGTCTCAACACCACATATTTCCAGTTCAGAGGAAACTTCTATAGGCAAAAACATGGCTGTTTTATGGGCTCCCCAGTCTCCCCCATTGTGGCTAATCTGTACATGGAGGAAGTTGAGAGGAGAGCTCTTGACTCATCCCAGGTGCTACAACTAGCCACTGGTTCAGATACGTGGACGACACCTGGGTGAAGATCAAAATCCAGGAAGTGGAGACATTTACAGGACATATTAATGCTGTGGACCAGAACAGCAAGTTCACCCGCGAGGATGCCAAGGAGAACAGTCTGCCTTCTTAGACTGTGCAGTTATCATTGGAGAAGACAGACAGCTCCATGAGGAAGTGTACAGGATGCCCACTCACACAGACCAGTACCTGTTATTTGATTCAAACCACCCACTACAGCACAAACTTGGTGTGGTTAGGACAGTGCAGCACAGAGCCCAAGAGGTTCCCAAAGCTCTGAGGGAAGGAGGAAAGAAGAGCTACATGTCCGCCAAGCCCTCAGAACCTGTGGATATCCCAACTGGGCCTTCTACAAATCCCAAAGGACAAGAAAACAGGACAGGAAAGAACAGGAGCCAGAAAGGAGCAATGTGGTTATCCCCTACATCTCCGGCCTATCTGAGAAACTTAAAAGGATTTTTAGCCAACACAACATCCCGGTTTATTTCAAACCTGTTAAGACCCTCAGACAAAAACTGGTTCACCCCAAGGACAAAATTCCCAGTTACAAACAGAGCAATGTTGTGTACTCCATCCACTGCAGTGAGAACTGTAATGAACAGTACATTGGAGAAACCAAACAACCTCTGCACAAGCGGTTATACCAACACCACAGGGCCAACTCCAGTGGACCAGAATCTGCAGTACACCTGCACTTGAAGGCCACAAACCACTCCTTAGAGGACAGCAACGTCTAAATCTTTTTTTTTTTTTTATTATTATTTACAGGTGCAGACATACCTACATGTAATACATAAGACATGAGACAAACAAAACAATATTATTACTTACTAGGCACAAACAACATATAACAGATGTGTATAATAATATGAATATATATGCGGATATGAATATGTATTGATGTAAAAAATAAATAAATAAAGTTCAATTAAATAAATACAATTATAATTAAGGCAACACCAACAGTAGAGAAAAAATAGTTGAACTGAACACAAGTAACTACAAACTAAAACACTTACAAAACACAAGTTTGACACATTAACTAAACAGTAGGGAGTACAATGGGGTAGGGAAAGTATGCACGAGTTTGGAATAGAGTATGGTTGGGAAGTAAATTACTGATTGTTGAGATGTGTGAGAGGTAAATGTTATGGTTTTGAAGATGTACATGTGGCTTAATAGGTTATTGTTGTAGCTGCAGGTAATGTATGAATGGTAACCAAGTTTCATTGAAGGCTGATATATGCTTTTGTTTATGTGCTGTGTTTTTTTCTATTGAAATATATTCTGTAATTGAATTAATCCAGTGTGTAATGCTGCATGCTTTTTTTGATTTCCAGTTTTGAAAAATAATTTTCTTAGTGATAGTTAGAGAGATAAGGAGAGGGTTATGGTATTTGTGTGAAAGGTCTATATGAGAAATGTCTCCCAGAAGACACAGACTTGGACATAATGGGATCCTACAGCCCAAGATGGTGGAGAGTTTGTCGGTGACAGAAATCCAGAAAGAGAAGGTCCAAATCTTAGCCAGAGAGAAAGGATGGTTTGAGCGAGGAATCAAAGAAGCAATCTTTGTCAAAAAAGATAAACCTTCTTTAACAGAAATGGTGATCTCAGATACCACCCTCCATCTGTTTACAACAGTCTCCTGAAACCCAAACAAAACAAACCAGTTCCACTCAGGTCATTAACATCTGCAGGAGCTGACCAGGCTGGGGAGGGTTAACGATTCTCACTCCAGCTGAGGACAAAGGACTCCTAACCTGAAAGCACTCCTGAACCAATAAAAGTTGGTTTCAGGTCTAACTTCCCCTCCCTAGGAGAACATAAACCAGCTTCAGAATTGAGAAGAGAAGAAAGAATTGAGAATTGAGAAGAGGTGAAACGTCTTCAACTTTAAAAATCAAATCCAGATGATTGCTTTTTAACTTTTTTGTTGTGATGTCTCCATGTACTAAAATAGTTTTTGTGTCAGATTTAAACACATTTTTACTGTTTTGAGCTTAGCCCTTTTTATTTTAAGCATCTGTTTTTTTTTAACAAGAAAAGAAGTAACTTAGCCTTACACTTTTGCCAGATACATTACTTGGCATTCAATATTTTTCACATTTTTTGTCTCATAAGGCCACTGAAACTTTATCCCCTGTGCTGTCCTTTAGGTGCCATTTGGCAACTCCACAAAAGCTGTCAAATGCCATTTAATCAGGCGCAGTTTCCGTCAAGCTGCTTTACCATGAGGCTGTGATGGATGTACTGCAGCACAGAGACCCGTCCTTCTCCCAGTCCAAGCTCCGCAGACAAACACTTTCGCCAATCCTTTGGGCTTTCACTTTTGTTTCCTACAAAGTCTCTTCGTGTCAAGTTAATGGTGAGTTGTCAGAATATATTTCGGCGACTGTTGCAGTTATGAGGCTTTTTCTAATATGTATATCAAAAGTTTGGCTTTGAACCATTTGTTGTTGAAAAATAAGATTCAAGTACATGATTATCTTATACACAAAAGCGAGAAACAAATTAAATCATTATTGTGCCATCTGAGCTATATTTATGAAGACATTATATAGCAACAATTATAAGGGGCCATCTGAATCATATTTTCTTGTCAACAGCAGAATAAATAAAGTTAAGTTTTGTTTGCAATCTTAACTGTCAATGAAGTTTTGTCCTCTATGGAAATAGTATATATATATATATATATATATATATATATATATATATATATATATATATATATATATATATATATATATATATATATATTATATACTCTATTCCTGGGTTTAGATGAAATTGCAATGTCCTATAAGCCTGTTTTTCACTGAGATGGAGTCAGGCAAATAGTCTATTATGCAGATTTTTTCATGTGTACAGTGAGATCATAGACCTTGTCATTGATATAAATGATCAGGTTTAACATTTGTGAATTTTCTTTTTGGGTATTTCTTTTGAAAATAGCTTATAACTTATAAAGGAAAACTGGCTCCTGTCCCCTACCTAAGAGTGTGACCTCATCACATTCTAGAATCTGAAAACAACCTTAAAATTGTATTTTAATAGGAACACCTAATGAAAAAACAACAACTTAAAGGTCTCATATTATGCTTTTTTCAGGCTTTTTAAAATAATTTTGGACACCTTTGCATTAGTATTTCACAATTTATAAATAAATAATGTATGCAAAAGAGTTTATATTGGGGAGTTATCACTTTCCCAATGAAGAGAACACTGGGATTAGGTTCCTGTCACCCCCTGCTGGCAATAATAGAGGACCTTAAAGCTTTGCCAGCCAAATGCTTACAGATAATGTACTGATGAATCAGGGACACTGCTATTGGCTGTTTGGTCCATGGTCCCTGTTGACATTTCAACCATTAAAGGCTGAAATTATAATCTATTCTAGTGCTGCAAACCCTTTAAAACAGGACAATAATGTAAAACAATATATAAAAAATAGGCAAAGTGTTTGTGAGATCATACAAACAGCTACTGTATAATGTATTTTTTTTTTAATTCTCAGTACAAATTTTATACTGTTTATACTGCAAATTTGAAAAATTGACTCCAACCAATAACTGAAAGGGTCAAATGTGATATTAAATGGGATTTTTTTCATATTTTATATATTTTTGACTATACAATCATGCAGTTCCACCCAAAGCTCTCCAAAGGTCTATTGTGAGGTCCATTGTAACACATGGTGTGTGATTTGGCAATTGCTGCATTTCGTGACCCTTAAAGGTTGCCCTTTACAAAGCCAAGCATCAGTACACCTATTCAGCAGCACTACAAATGCTCCAACTACCACTGCTTTCAAAAACCACAATATCCATGAACTTTTGATAGTTGAAAACTTCTACAGCATTTACTGACAAATTAATAAACAAAAGTCAAGACAGAACAGCAGGAGAAGAAAATGTACCTCACAGAAACCATCAGGCATCCTTGAGTTGATGCTAAATCCTTTGCCGCTCCGGAATCTCAGCAAATTTCTGCACCAGAGCAGCTTTTGGAGAGGCAAGAATGAATACAATTACCCACAGTGATCCATAGAGGACTGTGTTATTTCTGAAAGTATTTCCTCCAATTTTGTCTGTCAGATAGTTTAAATGAGCACCATTGTTCTTTGAAAAGAGAAAATGACAACTCTAGGAAAATGTCCTATAGGGTGATTGCTTGCTTGCATGTTCATGTAATGCATGCCAGGTTAGAGATGTTATATACAGTCATATGTAAAAGTTTGGGCACCCTTCTGAGGTTGTATAATAATTTACTCTGTCTTCGCAAAAAAAAGATCACAGAGGTATCTCATTCATTTTCTAGTGATATCTGAGTTCTAGGTTGTTTTCCTAACAGCAGTTTTTATTGTAGCAATATTTAGGGGTATGAATCTAAATGAAATATGAACACAAATTGTCTGCAAATATTTGGGCACCCTTATAAGTTTGCTGATTTGAATGCATGTAACATCTCAAAAAGGATTACGTGCAACACAAAACTTGTTAGATTGGTTAGTCAAGCCTTGAACTTCATAGACAAGTGCATTCAATAATGAGAAAAAGGTATTTAAGGTGGTGCTCAGGAAATGGAAAGACAGGCAAAGTTGATGTTAAGGCCAGATGTGGCAGGCCAAGAAAAATACCAGAGAGACATAGGCAAGGAATGGTGAGAATGGTTAAAGACAACCCACAGATCACCTCAGAAGACCTACAAGATCATCCTGCTGCATATGGTGTTTCTGTACATGGGTCAACAATTCAGAGCACTTTGCACAAATAACAGCTGTATGGGAGGGTGATGCCATGCCACAAACAGTTGCTTGAGGTATGTCAGTCCACACCATGTTATTCCAAAATAAATCTGGCTTGTCTAAGGGGCAGTTTAGACGACAAAGGTTTGGTTGTGGTTTGGCCTTTTGTTTACATGAAGATGGGATTTCTGTTTTCTGAAACTGCAAAGGTTTGAAAACGCTGGAAGAGGTGTTTTGGTCTCACAGTGGGGAGCAGCTCTACACTCGTGTAAACTGTGAAAACAGCGTACTCACTGAAGACAATGATGTAACAGCCCCAATCTGAACAGTGATTGGCTGTCTGCCGAACACTTATCAGCTGACCCGTGAGTGCAAATACAAGGCTTTTATGTCTCACATGTTTATATTTTCCAGTAACTGTCAGTAATATCTGTGCGAGTACTCACTTTTATGAGCGACTTTATGAGGATGGCTCCAGAAAACCACAAGATCCTAAAGTAGTTGGACAGTTACAGACCGGAGCTATCACTTCCTCTGCTGTTTACTCACTGTGTGGTGTAGAGCATTTGCGGAGCCCACAGCACCATTTGCTGGACAGACACAGGTAATACAGTTTACAATTGTTTTCCCTAAACCTCAGCGTTGTCGTGTAAATGTGAATCGAAGGCGACCTGACTGTTGCGTTTTCCTGGCCTGTGTTGTCGCATAAACAGGCCCTAAATGAGCTTTTGCCTACCTTAAGCCACTTTGTGGCGTGGCATCACCCTCCCATACAGTTGTCCTTTGTGCAAAGTGGTCTGAATTGTTGAACAATGTACAGGAACCCAATCTGCAGCAGGATGATCTTGTTGAAAGGTCAGTAATGTACCAAGGGCAAAAAGATTTCATGCATTTTTGTACATTGATAGACCTTTATTTGTTCACAGTCTGTTCAAAACCTGGTCTTATTAACTTGTCCAAGACTTTTGCACAACACTATAGCCTGTGTTTATTTCTTCATCATGTTTTGCTTATTCTCATTAGCTAAGCTGGAGCCTATTCCAATAACTTAGGGCCTCAGTCATGCAACTGACTGGAATAGCCAGTGACACATGCAGACAGACAGCCATTCACTCTCACAGCCATCTATTAGAGTCAATTTTAGGGTTACCAATTTACCCAATTCTTTAGCTAAAGATTGACAGTGTTGTTTGAAATAGCTTAATTATTACTGACAATTAATTTTACTTAGTTTTCAGTGATAGCTCAACTCTTTCAAACATGAACTCAAGAAGGAACAAAAAGCTATTTGTTACAATTAATACTTTTGAGTTCAGACATAAATGTGTTTTCTTAGCCTGTTGTTGTTGCAGAATTCTAACTAGAATGCTATATACCAGGGCTGTCAAACTCAATCAGAGCAGGGGCCAAAATTAGTAAAATTTGGTCGCAGGCTGAATAATAGTATTGAATGAATAATAAAGCCAGGTTACTGTATTTTGATTCTCAATTGAGCTGCAATAGGCTTTTTAACATAGAATAATACTTAATACCAACAGAACAACAAATGTAGATTTGTGGTTTTAGGGGGCTGTGTAGTTTACTATTTGTTTGGAATCAAAACTTAAAACTGAACAAATAATAACAAATAGCCCACAGACTCAGACTACTGACTAACAATCTACTAACCAATTATTTATTTATGAACTATCATTTATTACCAACGTTACCTAAATCCTCATATAAGACAGGTGTTCTCACCAGGTCCACTATATTTTACTGTGACAGTACAAACAGCAGATAAACATTTAGGTTCAAGCCATGCCCCTTGTGTAAATAAATTGGCGCTTTAAGCCTGCAGAGGAGTCAGAACCTACACACAAATACGTATTGTACTTTATTTTTATTGAGGAAACCACTGTCCACCTCTCTGTCTTCTGTAGGACACAGTGTGGAGCAGGTTTATATTTCTTTCCGTGTGAGTTTAGCTATGTTTGCTGCGTGTAAATGAGTGCATTACAGAGCACTTTGTAGCGACAGAGAGAAAATGATAGAGAGAGGAACGAGCGACTCAGGGCAGTGCTGTGAATTAACTTTGACAACTCTTCTGCTGATAACTTGGCCTTACTGACAGTGTTACACAGGCTCTAACCTGCTACTGTCTCTAGCTTCTGTTTTTGGAGACAGGGTTTGTACATGTGATGTTTTCCTTGCCATGTAGTTATAGCTCAACAAACAAAGGGTAGGTGCTCCAGATTGTACAGACCTTTCACTGTCCCCTCTTCCTTGGAGGAAATTTAAATGTCCCTGTCAAACAATCCTTCCACTCTCTGCCTGCTGCTTGTTAAGTGTCGCTCGCTCAAACTGCGGGGGAAAGGCAATGCCAACGCAGTGGCAGCCACTTCCGCTTATGGGACATGTAGTTTTAACAAGTTGAGTACAATCTATTGGTCCGCCATTATTAATATAAATTAGAAATTATCTCATGAGCTCGGATTTGGCCTGCAGGCCTTGTGTTTGACACCTGTGCTATATACCGTAAACATATTTTCTCCTTGCAGATGCTGTAGCAGATCTTGGATTTCAGCAGGCAAGATGAGTTTCCTCTGCAGTGTGGCTGGGAACTCCCTTAAAGATAGGGTGAGGAATTCAGTCACCCGGGAGGAGCTTGGAGTAGAGCCACTGCTCCTCCACATTGAAAGGGGCCAGTTGCGGTGGCTCAGGCATCAGGAGTTGTTCCGGGCATGTCCCACAGGGAGGAGGCCCCGTGAAGACACTGGAGGGACCATGTCTCTTGACTGGCCTGAGAACTCCTTGGGATTCTCCCGGTAGAGCTGGAGGAAGTGTCTGTGGAGAGGAAAGTCTGGGCATCTCTGCTGCGACTGCTGCCCCCTTGACCTTGCCCCAGATAAGCAGAATCATTTTTTTTTCCTCACATATGCAAACTGTAAAAAAAAAAAAAAAGCATACAATAATACGCAGAACTCATTCATACCGATGCACCCTTACTTGATACAATTTACTCTATAAAGCACCTCTAACAGACTGTTGTTCAAAATGCTCACAGACTATGCACAGAGTCTTTCCTGTTGAAAAACTTACACTCTTGAGTCATCAAGCGCCAAGGGCATGGCCATTCAGAGCGATGGATCCTTCCCATTCATGTCTGTCTCTTTATCAAATGAGCTCCCCACGGTCCACCACATGAAAAGCTCTTGATACAGGAGCCAACACTGCTTTTCTTTGATTGGCTCATTGGCCTAAGGTGATTGTGACATGAGAAAATAAGCCACCAGATGTCTATCACACACACACACACACTTAGATCTTCCCTGCATTTTTTTTTTCAACAATTTCCTAAAGCTGTGCCGTCTCGCGGATTGCCGATCAGTTATGGCCCTTTCAAATGCAGCTGGGGGCGATTTATGCGTGGCTCTTTGATTGCAAACTCGAGCATCATTCAACGGGACAAATATCCTTCAGAGAGGGCCCGCGCAGCTCCTGTCAGGTGTGTTTTTGCATCGTCTCGGTGTGATGGAGTGGTGCCGGATCCCTCCTGTGTCCTCATCATAGTGGCAGGAGCTAACATCTTCACGTCGAGTCGCTGGGTTCAGACGCCTCGGGGAACGACAGCCGCACATAAACATCTTCAAAAAATATTTGTCACTCATCCATGCAGCTGTCCCAAGGGATGGCATTGCTCAACAAGAGATCGGTAGAGCCGCATATGGACTACATTACATACATATTTAATGCCAAAGTCATGTTTACCATTTTAGTAGGTCAATTTTTTTTAGAGTTGTCCAAACATAGACAAACAGGGCAATATACAGTTGGACATTTTTTGTCTTACTTTATAGTATTATTTGTTTCATTTGTATCTTCATAAGTTATCATTGTAAAATTATGTTTTTTTTTTGTGCTACCTATGGTATATTTTTGGTACTTTGTCATTGAAATTGTAGATTTTTTTTTTTTTTTTTTTTTACTTTCACTACACTTAAACCTCCATTAAAGTTAGACTTAACCATAAGCTTTTGGGTTGAAATTATATATATATATATATATATATATATATATATATATATATATATATATATATATATATATATATATATAGCGTAAAACTGACTATATAGCTAACTACTACTGGTGTGAAGACATAAATTACCCCAATGAAAATGGTCTGGTGTGGGATTAGTACCCGGAAACGGGATTTGTCCTGCGCATGTGCTAACTGGAAATGTAGCCGTGACTGGAATATTTCTCTTTACATGTTAAAGCATATTCTAAATAAGGTCTCGTTTTAAAATACGTGTTGTGTTAATATATCGGATGAAATTACATTGTAGTGGCTATTATATTGTAGTGGCTATTCAATGGCAATATTTAATAAGACAAAAAAATGCATAGCGGTGTAATGCTAAAGGTAAAGCTACCATGAACAGTAGCTCAGTTGGTAGAGCTGCTTGCCCAATAACCAGAAGGTTGGCAGTTCAAACCCCACTCCCACTGTTGCATACTGTCGGTGTGTCCTTGGGCAAGACACTCAACCCACCCAACACTGGTGTGTGAATGGATGAACAGTTCCTTGATGTAAAGCGCTTTGAGTACCCATGAAGGTTGAAAAGCGTTATATAAATGTGACCATTTAACAGTAAACTCCCTGTTTACCCCCTGCTTTTAGTCAATCATTAAATTTTCAGTGCCACAATTCTAGATTGAACAACTCTTTGTATTAACATGAGTTTAATGTAATGTTAATAGTACCTGTGATGTTTAGATTCACAAAGGTTAAGTCGTACAACAGCACCTGAAACTGAAACTTGTTTTTCTCAGTCACCACTCGCAACTTTGATAACTTTATTTTAACTTTCTGTTAAGTGTTAAAGCTTGAAAACATGTTTGCATTTGTATATTTTCCATGTTGTGGCCCAGAAAATAGACACACTTACACTGATGTATTAATAAAAAAAACAATTGTAACTCTGAGATGTTGAGTTGTGACTTTATCACTGATAGAACCTTTATTTTGAGTAAATTAATATTCTGTTCTAGATTTATTACGCATAAAACCATAAAAAAATAAAATAAAAAAAATTAGGCCAGTGTTTTGGTAGTTAGTTAATTTAAATGTGGGTACCTAAAAACATATAATACATTTATATTTTGAAATTACAATAAACACTAGATATTACCAAAAGTAAGTCACTGTATTCTGTTGTTTTTTTTTAAACCATAAAATGTATTTTCTGAGAACTTCCAGCTCAAATTTATACCCCATAATCCATGTTAACAGATCAAGATCTTGTGTAGGATGCAAAAAGCATAATTTCAGCTGGTTTTCAGACTTATTTAGACGTTGACAGACAGCGCTGCAAACTTTCCAACAGCCATCTTCCAAAAGCGATTGGTGTTTCTCATATGTTACCTTATTCAGGTGAAATCTTCAGGTTTTAGATTTTAAAGGCTGCAATTATTTAGGCTTTATAACGTCCTCATCAGGCTGTGTTCATATCCCTGTATAACAGACAGTAATATTTACCAATCAGAGACAATGTAAAGGTTTATTTGATATTCAGAACTTTCAAGATGACTTTGGACGTACCACAAATATATACATACAATTGTTCCTTACCTTCTTAACATCATTAAGCCATGGATCACCTTTCTCTTAGTCCTTCTGATGATGGGTTTATTGGCGTTTCTCTGGATGATTTCCACGCCATTGAGGAAATGCCGAGTGAATCACGTATCCGAGAGGGCCGCCTCCGCTCTGCCTCAAGTCCCCTCTCGTGCCTCTCCTCCAAGTATCCATGAGTGGACAGTTGCTGGTCTCCACTGGGCGCTCAAAGACAGAGGGATTCCTTTCCACCACACTGACAACAAGCTCAAACTGTTTCAGCTTCTCAATGGCTCGCGCTCAGCCGCCCCGCCGGCAAAGCCGACAGTCACCGAGCGCTCAGCTGGTTCCTCCTCTAGACAGTCAGCTCCAGCCACTAGCACCGGGTTGCTAGCTCTGGCTCCGGCCTCTAGCACCAGGTTGCTATCCCCAGCTCCAGCCACTGGCACCGGGATCCTAGCCCATGTTCTGGCCTCTAGCACTGGAATGCTGGCTCCAGTTCCGGCCTCTGGCACTGGGATGCTAGCTCCAGTTCTGGCCTCTAGCTCCAGATTGCGAGCTTCAGCTCCGGCCCCTAGCATCAGGATGCTGGCTCCAGCCGCTAGCACCGGGGTGCTAGTCCCAGCTCCGGCCACTAGCACCAGGGTGCTAGCTCCAGTTTCGGCCTCTAGCGCCAGGTTGCATGCTTCGGCTCCTGCCAATAGCACCGGGATGCTTGCCCATAGAGGAACTGGACTGCATCAGACTTCTGCTTCAGTATTTCCTTGTGGCTACATCATGCACTAAGCAGCAGCTCCTTTCTCTCCTGGGTCATCTGAGCTTCGCATTTTGCATTGTCCCTCATGGAAGGGCCTTCATATCACATCTTCTGTCCCTGGCTTCTTCAGTTCTGGCTCTTTTCGGCGGCGTCCCTCTCGACAGCTCCTCCAGGACAGAAATGCGACTCTGGCTCTGACTGCTGGACCATTGGAACAGTATCACTTTCTTCTTTGATGACCTGGTGTCTGACCCAGACAACATCGAGCTGTTCACCGACGCAGCACCTTCTGCTGGTTTTGGAGGTTTCTATCATGGCTGATGGTTCTCTGCCCCCTGGCCAAGGGAGTTCATTCACTTCATCTAAGACTCTGGCCAGTTCTCCTCCACATCATTTGAAATGTACCCTGCAGTCGTTGCACCCCTTCGGTGGGATCATGAATGGTCTGGGAGGTGCATTCTCATCCACTCTGATAACCTAGCCATAGTAGACATCTTAAGCAAAGGGGCCTAACCTCACGACCCTCTATTCACCACAGAATCAGGGTAAACTGCTACTTGCTTTTGGTTTATGCCCCTCTTCCAAGAGATTCTATCCAGATCCCACATTTCTCCAGACTTCTTCTCCAGTCATTCTTTCCAGATAGGCGCTGCAACCTCCACCTCCACTAGAGGAGTTCCTGACAGCCTCATTAAGACCATGGACCGCTGGTCATCCCAAACATATGAAAGCTACATCCACCTCAATCTTCACGATCTCCAGCAGGCTCAGTCTTGTCTTCTCATCTAAGGCTTCTTTGGGGGATGCCCGAGCCCAGGGGCTGGCCTTCCCTTCTGAAGCCCCAAACCACTGTCCTCTTTGCAACTTCTCATTCAATTTATTAATAAATCTTTCACATCAATCTGTGTTGTGGTCCTTGCTCATGAAATGGAGATAAGGTCATTATCTGAAGTTCAGGAGAAGGACCACTCCTCATCTATGCCTCGTCTATACCCCTTCCACCTCCAAGCTTATTTATACCACCTGGCCCATTTCCCTTTGTTCTTGTTCCGTGCCCCTCCTTCCCACCCTCCTTTCATCACTTCTCTACAGGGGGATGCCCGAGCCCAGGGGCTGGCCTTCCCTTCTGAAGCCCCAAACTGCTCTCCTCTATGCAACTTCTCATTCAATTTATTAATAAATCTTTCACATCAATCTGTGTTGTGGTCCTTGCTCAGGAAATGAGGAAATTGTTAAAGTTTCATCAGTCTGGTTTTTGGGTGTTCAAGTTAATGACAAACTTTAGTGGAGAGAGCATATTGGTTTTGTCTGCAATAAACTACTACTTACTAAGTCTCTTGGCATGGGGTGCAGAGCGGTTAGTGTTCTTGCCTCCCAGCATGGAGATCGTGGGTTCGAGCCCCAGGTTGACCAACACACCATCACACAAAATCTCTGGGTTGAGTCTGCATGTCCCCGTGTTCTCTCCGGGTACTCCTGCGTCTGTCTGTGTTCATCTCTGTGTCAGCCCTGCGATCAGATGGCCCAAAGTTACTGGGATAGGCTCCAGTCACTCGCGACCCCTAACGGGAATAAGCGGAAGAAAATGAATGATGAGTCTCTTGGCATATTGAGAAAAATAAGAAGTTGCATACAAAAATCTGTATTATTTAACATTATAATTTAATGTATCCATATTTAACGTATTGAAATATTGTATGGGCAAGTACTTACTCAGTTCTTACAAAAGGGTTTTGTTCACTTGGCAACATTTTCTAATTATCATGCACCAAGTGCACCGCTTCTTTAAAAACTGCAGCTGCTGAATATCTTTGAAATTCATATATACCAAATATGTACATTTGATAAGAAGATAAAGCTTGGGAAATCCCCTCAAAGCTTTAGTAATGATTTTGTTAAGATATGTCAAGTTCATTCTTACAATACCAAAAAGGCAACAGATTTTTATCTTCTATCATGTAAAAAATCTCAAGTTCAGTTTTCTTTTAGATATTGTGGAGCTAAGTTATGGAACAAGTATAGAGATAAAATGGAATTTTCAATATCAAACAGCAAAAAGAATCTTAGTTCGCTAGTTAGTTTTGTTTGCAAAACATAAATTGCAAATTAAATAATAGATATAAATATATAACATAGTACAAATATACAACACAATACGATGCATCAAAAATATTAGGCAACATAGTTAAGATCTAGTTATTAATATTAAAATTATCAATCTTCAGCATTATAGTGGTGTGACATTTTGTAGGTAAAAGTATAGAAAGAAAGGGGAAGCCTGTTTGAATTGATGTAGATGTGCTTTTGTTGATGTTTTTTTTTTTTTTTAGTTTTTATTATTTTTATTTTTTTTTGTATTTTCTGACATTTATAACTTTATTTATGAACTGTAAATTCAAATAGGGCTATTTGTTTCTTAATAGAGCTGCCTATGGCAGATGTTGTACTGTATTTTTGGACTTTGGGGTGTGGCCTTTAGGAAAAGCATTCATAGGTTTCTGCAACACACCGTCACTTTTTTTTCTCTTTCATACATTATATATTGTTTGTTTTCTTTGTTCTGTTTTTTTTTTTTTTTCAATGTGAAAATAAAAATAAATAAATAAATAAATAAATGCTTTTTACAAATTAAATAAAGACTGTTAAAGTAAGCATAAGTGAAGAGATGAAAACTGATATTAAAGAGTTTACTGAGGCCATGCGGACTCTAATCAGTGGACTGTATCGGTGGACACAGGCTAATGAGACCCATGTCTCTGCAAAAAACGGCAAGAGCTTCATAAACACTTTCTAAACACACAAAAAGTCTGGTTAAAGCAAATGAGCTAAACAGGTGGAATAACCCCAAATAGGTAAACATGGACTATAGTTTGACATTTTAGAGTCAGATAAAATGCGCTATGGCAGCCTTCCTGTGTGCTTTGCCTTTAGGTCAATGCACAGGACCACCTTTTTTCAGCGTTTCCTTTTTTTCCCTCCGTTTCAGTGTCACCTATACTTTCTGATGCTGCAGGTTATTACACTTAACAGGCACACTAAACACACCAGTAGGCCTAGTTGTTTACTTATCCTCTTGTCATTACAATGATGTGAATACAAATACCTAAAATCTGTGCAGGGAACAAATTATCCCATCTCCACAGGATCTTAATTTGTGTAAAACATGCTCCACCTGTAGTTCAGACCTCTAAAAACAAATTCTAAAATGTATGTGATTCTTTATATTATTACTTATGTGTTCTCTCAAGTGTTAATGCACCATCACATGCTTTAAATGTACACTGTAAACTGAATCTTGATTTTTTTTTATTATTTGTTACTCATACTTAACCAGAGGTCAACCAGAGTCAGGCGTTCGATGTTCCGCAAGTTGCTCATACTTAAGCAGACATTTCTCAGATGTATTTAGACGTTACTCATGCTGTTCTATCTACTGTTCATAGCCAAAGCATTTTAATTTGCCACCGTATGACACCGTCTGACGTAAACATTTAGACGGTGCAATGAGACAGGGCCTTTAGAAACAATGATAAAAGGAAAGGAAGAAAGAGCTGGAAGTAACAGAGCTGAAAATGTTGAGGTTCTCTTTGTTCATAATGAGGATGGATAGGCTTAGGAAAGAATACATCAGAGGGACAGCTCATGTTAGATGTTTTGGAGACAGGGTGGTTAGAATAAGATGCTGTGTGCATTTTGGAAAATATTTAGAGGTCTGGTCCACGGTCTCTCGCAGTCTAGACCTGACCAGTGAGCTGCTTTGGCATTGGTAGTCAGTGTATGTTGTGAAAAACTATAAATTAAGTAAAATATAACTAATTAGCCTATGGGAGATATGAGGCATAAATATTGGCAAGGATTAGATATGTGACAAGACAAGCTGGACCCTCTGCAGTTTGCATACAGATCAGGCAGAGGTGTGGATGATGCCACAGGAACACTTTTAAACATGGTTTTTAAACATCTTGATGTGGCCAAGTCAATAGTGTGATTGCTTTTTGTTGATTTTTCATCTGCTTTTAATTGCATCCAGCCACATGTTTTAGCAGACAAACTAATCAACAGTTTTAAAATTGAACCAGGCCTGTTCAGCTGGCCAATGGACTTTCTAACAGGGCAGTCTCAGTGGGTTAGAGTAAATGGGTCTTTTTCTGATGTTCTTTTATCTTCAACTGGATCTCCCCAGGGCTGTGTCATCTCCCTTCTTTTATTTGTACTGTACACTAATGACTGTCAGACTAATCATCCAGGTCGCCACATTGTTAAATTTGCTGACAACTCTGTCATTGTGTCTCTTTTAAAGGGAGATGACTGTGAGCATGGTGCTGTTTTATCAGATTTTAATTAACTGGTGCAACACATCCTTTTAAAATATAAATGTGGAGAAAACAAAAGAAATGAACATTGATTTTAGAAAGTCCTTCTTAGTCCTCCCTCCTGCACTTATTCACAATCAAAGCTGTTGAACTGGTGCATGAGTACAAATACCTGGGTACTGTCGTTGACAAACTGACCTTTGGGCCCCAGGTTGAAACCGTCTGCAAAAAGGCACATCAGCACATGCACTTTTATCATAAACTTTGGAATTTTACTGTGGGCACTTCTTTTATGCAAATGTTTTATTCTTGTTTTACTGAATCTGTTGTTACCTTTTCTTTTATCTGCTGGCACGGGTCACTTTCAATTAAACAAAAGAACCGCCTTAATGGACTGTCAAAGTGTGCAAGAAAATGCAGGCACTACACTAAATGACCTGAGTGTATTATATAAAATCAGATCAGTCAGGAAAGCAAAAGCGATTATTGCTGACCCCTCCCACACCCTTTGGGAGGAATTTATACTGCTGCCATCCAAATGGCAGTATAATGTGCCAGACCAATAGGTTTAAAGAGTCCTTCATCCCAAGTGCAATTTGCTTTTTAAATGTTTCCTTTTAATGTGCTGCATTGCTGTTGTTGTTTTTTCATGCTATGTTGTATGTGTATGCCTGTTTTTTTTTTTTATGTTCACTGTTAGCTGCATATCAAATTTCCCCTCTGGAGATAATGAAGATTCCTTGAACCTTGACATTTATAAACAACCCAGATCTTTTGAACAGCTCTTCAGCGTGAATGTCAGAGTGGTGTGCGAGCCGTTCTTTTTTTTTTTTTTTTTTACTCTTTTATCAAAATGTTATTTAAAGTTATTTTTTGTTTGCAAACCACGAAAAAACTCATTAGAAAGAGTAGAAGAAGAATGCCAGCTCAAGAGAGTCATATGGAAAGATAGGAGAGGGAGGAGGGATGCACATACACAGGGCACATACTCAAACGCACTTTAGTCACAAGTGCACTTTAGTTACTTGTGACAAGTGCACTTTGGATCACAGTAGATCACCAGTCCTTACACGTCTTGGTAATCACACAATTAAATCTGCCGTTCGGTCATGTGGAGCGATTTCACTTTGAGTGAAAGACGCCGCAGAGAAAGGAGAGATGGAGCCAGAATGGACTGAAAACTACCTCTTCATCCTTCCAGAGACCAACTCAAAACCAGTGTGTCTCATGTTTTGAGTCATTGCCCTCTATTAAAAGCAGCAGAATAAGCACCACCATGAGACAGAGTCTATCCCTCAAATCAGCAGTAGCTATAGTTATTAAAATCAACTTTAATAGCAAAGAGACTTTTTTTTTTTTCCACTTAGACTAAGCACTTTTTTTTCCAAAAAAAAAAAAAAAAAAAAAAAAAAGTTAAATTATTTGACTTGAAATTATTATTTCATATAGGCTATATTATTATTGCAGTGTTTATAATTGAATGGTCCCTGGGACACTTTGTACTGGAAAAGCTGGGCCCTGAGGTCAAAAAGTTTAAGAACCCCTGATTCAACTGACATTTTTGCATGAACATACATGAATGCCAATGTAGCTATATTTAGCACATTTTGGATATATAATAAATCCTAAATGGTGGTTTCACACTATGCAGAGGTACATGACATCACCATTGGTGAATTTAGTTCACCCATGCTCATTTTATTATCATCAATGAATAGGATAATAATAATATCCCTCCAATAGAATAGTTTTATTAAAATTATATTGTATCACTCCTCCCAGTGTTAATTTCATGAACTGACTGGTTTCTTAAAATTACATAAATACAAAAATGTGCCAGTCTTTTGAAAGGCTCTTTTAAATGAATGAATCCCAAAGATTCAGTTCCCGTTAAAGAGCCATAAATCCCATCTCTAGTGAGGACTATCCCCTGTTGGGTCAAAGTTGGTTGGGGACAGTCCTTCATAAAACTACGCCTATGGTTGTGAAAGAGGACATGAAGTTTGTGTGAGAGTAGAAGGGTTAGATGGAGGCAGGTGATTTAGTGCCATGACCCCTGATGGGAACAGCCAAAATGAAAAGATCCCTTCCCACGCAAAAAAATCTCACGCCAAGCCCGGATCAAAACTTGAGAGCCCTGACTTAAGCTATACAGGAACGTTAATTAAGTACTCTTTCCTATGCATTATTGAAAGCAAAATTAGAATTATGTAAAAAAAAGTGTTAAATCGACGAGTACTGTTACCAGGTGGTTTTGACTGACTGACTCATTCACAGAAGAACAACACTCTTTTTACACACTCTTGACTGCTCTGATAGTCTAATTTCAACTATGCAGCATCTCTGGTGGGGTGGACTGTAGAATTTTTAAGAGTCCATCCAATAAATCATAAAACGGCTGAAAAAAAAAATAAAATAAATAAATAATATATATATATATATATATATATACATATATAATTTTCATCGTAGGTGCATGTCCACTGTGAGAGACATAATCAACAAAACAAATCCTGAAATCACAATGTATGGTTTTTTAACAATTTATTTTTGTGATACAGCTGAAAATAAGTATTTGAACACCTGAGAAAATCAATGTTAATATTTGGTACAGTAGCTATTGTTTGCAATTACAGAGGTCAAACGTTTCCTGTAGTTTTTCACCAGGTTTGCACACACTGCAGGAGGGATTTTGGCCCACTCCTCCACACAGATCTTCTCTAGATCAGTCAGGTTTCTGGGCTGTCGCTGAGAAACACTGGAGTTTGAGCTCCCTCCAAAGATTTTCTATTGGGTTTAGGTCTGGAGACTGGCTAGGCCACTCCAGAACCTTGATATGCTTCTTACAGAGCCACTACATGGTTATTTTGGCTGTGTGCTTCGGGTCATTGTCATGTTGGAAGACCCAGCCACGACCCATCTTCAGTGCTCTAACTGAGGGAAGGAGGTTGTTCCCCAAAATCTCGCAATACATGGCCCCGGTCATCCTCTCCTTAATACAGTGCAGTCGCCCTGTCCCCTGTGCAGAAAAACACCCCCAAAGCATGAGGCTACCACCCCTATGCTTCACAGTAGGGATGGTGTTCTTGGGATGGTACTCATCATTCTTCTTCCTCCAAACACAGTGAGTGGAATTAAAACCAAAAAGTTCTATTTTGGTCTCATCTGACCACATGACTTTCTCCCATGACTCCTCTGGATCATCCAAATGGTCATTGGCAAACTTAAGAAGGGCCTTCACATGTGCTGGTTTAAGCAGGGGAACCTTCCGTGCCATGCATGATTTGAAACCATGACGTCTTAGTGTATTACCAACAGTAACCTTGGAAACGGTGGTCCCAGCTCTTTTCAGGTCATTGACCAGCTCCTCCTGTGTAGTTCTGGGCTGATTCCTCACCTTTCTTAGGATCATTGAGACCCCACGAGGTGAGATCTTGTATGGAACCCCAGTCCGAGGGAGATTGACAGTCATGTTTAGCTTCTTCCATTTTCTAATAATTGCTCCAACAGTGGAGTTTTTTCACCAAGCTGCTTGGCAATTGCCCCGTAGCCCTTTCCAACCTTGTGGAGGTCTACAATTTTGTCTCTGGTGTCTTTGGACAACTCTTTGGTCTTGGCCATGTTAGTAGTTGGAGTCTTACTGATTGTATGGGGTGGACAGGTGTCTTTATGCAGCTAACAACCTCAAATAGGTGCTTCTAATTTAGGATAATAAGTGGAGTGGAGGTGGACTTTTTAAAGGTGGACTAACAGGTCTTTGAGGGTCAGAATTCTAGCTAATAGACAGGTGTTCAAATACGTATTTGCAGCTGTATCATACAAATAAATTGCTAAAAAATCATACATTGTGATTTCTGGATTTTTTTTTTTAAATTATGTCTCTCACAGTGGACATGCACCTATGATTAAAATTTCAGACCCCTCCATGATTTCTAAGTGGGAGAACTTGCAAAATAGCAGGGTGTTCAACTACTTATTTTCCTCACTGTATATATATATATATATATATATATATATATATATATATATATATATATATATATATATATATATATATATATATATATATATATATATATATATATATATATATATATACACACACATGTGGTCACAAATAAAAAAGTTTCAAATGCAAAATAAGTTTTATAGCTCATCTCACTGAGCCTGTAAAAGAAATGAGAACACTTGTATCTTAGTGTTTTAACTCACCACTCCACAGCAGTACCACCACCACGTACTGAGCCAGGTGCCAAATTCTGCATGGGCAATGACCGTCTGCAGCAGGACATTTACATAATGGCTACCTATGTGTAAACTCAGGAGAAAAATATATATTAAAATGAATGATAAAGCTTGCTGTGTTTTATAGTGTCAGGAAAAGAGGTATTTGTTACTAATGGCAGCAGTGATAGAATACAGGTATTTGAAATCAAAGCAATAAAATAGAACAGAAAGGCCTACAGTCACTGGTGTAGTAGTTTGTTCCAGTGTTTGTAAGTAGTTTCACTGAATTTTCACTCATTTGGTTAACAAATAAAATAAATAGAAATAGGTCACCCACAGAGGACAATAAATGACTTGGAGCCTTGTCTGTAACACGTGGCTTTTACGTACACATCGCGGGGGAATACCCAAAACCTAGAAGCACATTTGGTGCTGCGTAACAACGGTGACCACGGGCCTCATGCATAACGCAGTCAGTACACAGTCAAACACACTGAAAAACCATGTTATTACATGATAATACACAAAATACAGTAAAAAAAAAAAAAAAAAAAAAACATCATCATGCTCAGGCAGCAATTAGACCACGAAGAAAACTGTTTTAGTCTAAGTTATGGAGCAAGGTACTTACTTGCCTGAAGTCCAAATCCAAAATGGCTCCTTGCGTCACCACTGTGTAATAACTTATACACAGAAGCACACGCAGCCAGCACGCACCGAGTATGCATGCTGAAGAAATAGTCCTAAATCCTCAATTAAAGATTTTATGCACTTTTAAATGGCTGAAACTGACATGTGATTGACACACTGCAATCCTAGAGCATAAGAACATACATTATTTCTGAAAGGGTTTTTTGTTTGTTTTTTTACTTATTAAATGCAAATTATAATATATATATATATATATATATATATATATATATATATATATATATATATATATATATATATATATATATATATATAAACAGTCAAAGTAGAGCACTTAATAATGATATACAATAGAATAGAATAGCCCCAAAGACACAGGGGCCCAAAAACAGCCCTTGACTCCATCCTCAGACTGACATTTCAGTATGTTTAACAATGATTTCCAATAAATACATTTTGGAATACTTTCTTATTTTAAAAAGTGTCCCAAACTGAATTCATTTTAGAATAGAAAAAATAGAAAAGTGTCCCAAAAATGAAGTCAAGTACTAACACTGAAGAAAAGCTAAAAGAAAAATTTACTAAAGAGAATTAAAAATTAGAAAAAGGTACTTTTGACTGGTCATTAGTGACCCCGATATGTTCTGTTTATACAATTCTCAAATTACATCAGAAACCCAAAACAAGTGTCTGAAGTTGTAGACAACAAGTAGCCCAACAAAAGCATGAAAAATCAGAGCAATAAAATAATGTATTTCTGTTATATGATAAAAATGTATGCCCAGGGTCAGATTAAAAACCACATAAAATGAGCATAAAAACATTGCAATCTGGCATTTCCATCACTTGTTTCTCATGCATCATAATGTGGATAAAATAGGATGATGACCTTCCCATGATGGATAAATGGGTGTTCTTCTATGACTCACTAGTTAAAGATTTCATTCATGAAAACCACAAGACAGCTGGAAAAAAAAAAAAAAAAAGAAAAAAAAAAAAAAAAGAAAAAAAAATCTGGGAGCTGGATGCCATAAAACAGCCCTGATCGATACGGACTGATCATTAAAATGAGGCATTTACTTTGTCCTCTCATCAGCAGAACACATTCACTTACACAGGAGAAGCAGCAGCCTTCATTTTGAATAGTGCCTGTTCATTTTTTGTGTGTACTTTTGATGAGAATCAGAATCATGAGAGTTAATCAGTGCAGTTTTCTTTTGTTTGTTTGTTTTTAATAACACTACAATTAGTAATAAATTATTTATTTGGCAAGTTAACCCTTTTTTGTTTGTAATGGCAATGTGTTAATATACTGTATGTCTCTAAGTACTGTTAAATGGAGTGGACCTCAGTCCCATTGTTGCAGGAATAGACCTCATCCACTCGCAACCTCTAAAATAAGAAGAAAATGAAAGAATGAATGGATCACATAATAGTATATCGAAATTATGTTTTCAGTATTTATTTTCATATATACGCACCTTTAGGGCCAATGCTTCAAGTGACGTTTTGATTCCAAATTATAGCTGTATATGAGTGACAGCTATTTTGACTAATCAAATTTATCTATATAAGGATCTAAACACTCTGGTACTTTTTTGTTAAACCAAACTTAGGTACTAAAGGTACTGGAAGCAGCATGCACTGGTGCTGGATTGAAAGCGATACTGCAGTCTAAATCAAAACAATGGTTTGTGGGCTGCCAGTCTTTCTGATTGAACGATCGGCAATGCCGTTTTTGATCATTATCTAAATATATGTTTTTAATTGTTAATAAATCAAATGTACTATTGTTGTCAGTAAAATTAATATTTGATTGAAACATGTAGGTATGTTTTTATGAAATATAAAAATATATATACTGCTCATAGCACCTTTAGCAGAATAAACATAGAATAACAAATAACACAATGTGTAACACACCATCTATAATGTAAAGGACACACATTTTCACTAATAAATGCTGATATTCTCCAAACCTGAACTTCATTGAGTCACAATCCTGAGTCTCAGTCCACATCCATGTGACTGAGTAGTGAGTGTACAGTTCTGGAGTTCTGGAGTTGTGACATCTCTGCCAGAGTGACTCAGTACAGGCCTGACTTCGCTGTCATGTCAAATAAGGCTTCTATCATGGACCGATCACAACTACATGGACAAACAAAAAAATAAATAAAATAATAATATATGTTATATATGCCCTGCACTGTTACAAAGAAACAGACAGACAGAATACCAAAAATGTGTTTTGATGTACAGTAGCTTAAGTATATACAATAAATACCAAATTATTGTAAAGCTGTAAATGTGTAGCTTTCATCTGAGCTTTTAACACATTTTATTTATTTATTTATTTTCTTTCCTACAGTGTGTTATAAAGCTTGTAGCAAACAAAGAAACAAAAAAATAAATAAATAAATAAAATAAATAATAATAATAATAAAATAAAATAAAAACATCACAACAGCCACTAATTTACAGCTTTACAATAATTTGGCATAATTATATATACTGTAGCTACATCCAAACACATTTTAGCAATATGTTCCATAATGCATTTCAAAATGTATTTCACTCTTCATATAAATAAACAATACTTGGGCTTCAAATAAGGAGCAAATGAAAACTCTTCCAGTGACCCATTTTTGGGCCCTGACCCAGTACAATCACTGAATCACAGCTGTAAAAAATGCAGTAAATACATCTGAATACATTGGCTCCAATTGTTGGCCATAAAAAAGCAGTAAACCCTTAAAAAATTGTATTATGTTTAACAGTCCAAAATTAATGAGAGAATCATTGAAATTCTTCACTGATAGAGGGTGCTTAAAATAAAAGCGGAACCTTGCAACTTTGCTTGGTCCTTTGTGGTTTTGGATGTATTATTTTAACTCTGTTTCCGCTTCATTTTGGATCACAGCACTATTGTAACAATTCACCAGTCCAATTGACACCTATGTGACCCCTCGCTCAGCCTAGCTTTTGTTTTCTCCTTCTTGTATCTGTGCAAAGGTTTCCTTTGCCTTTTGGCCACTCTGAGATGATGAAAATCCAAGGAAAAAAGCAACATCACTGACTTTTTGTTATGGCTAACAGGAATGTGTCACTTTCTCACAAGACCCGAGACTTCAGAGACATCGGGTTGGTGCTCCCATTCTTGCAAGGCTTTCCTTCAAGATATGCCAGGGGGAAATGACATTACCCTGCAACAACTCATTTAGTCTGGAGCAGTTTAAATACAATAGAAAGGTTGCATAGTTCTTCTTTAAACATCCTAGTTCTCGTCAATATGTTTTTGTTTAGTTTTATTGGTCCTGTTCGGCTCTTGGGGGGGAACCATAAAGATGCCTAATAAAAATATTTATCACCTTGTCACATCATCCTATTGTTTTGCACACAACCCACACCCTCATTTAGAATTTCCCTGTGGATGTCATTATATTGATTTCCAAACCATTAACAGCCACATCTCTACACAGCTGCAAAAGGTGCTTACTTACACATTAACCGTGACACCATTGATGTCTATTCTCTGTCGAGGTCAGGCTGTTTAACCAAGACTTGCTTAGAGACAGGCAAAATGAGCCATGGCATTGTCAGGAAAATATAAGAGGCTTGATGTGGGTGTCAAGGTCTGCGCACGAGGGGACAGCGAAGACGGCATTTGTCACGGACGCACTCTGCAGCTGCTACAACTGCCCCGCCATGTTGGGTCTCTCCTGAGATTTACACACTCCAGCTCCACTCTTAATGAGAGAGCTAATCATCCCATGCACTGGACCAGACACACAATACTTTATCTGTCCTGCGGGTCCAGACGTGAAAATAATGAGTCATTAACTCAGGTGAAGAAGGCGAGGTGATTAAATCAATATTTTTATTCCATCACCCTTCATCTCAACTGTCCTTTTAAGCCAGGGAGAAGCCGTGTTTGTACTCGGCTCTTTCAAATATTCATTATATCTGACTCAATCATTGCATTTACCAAGAATTATTATGAGAATGTGAAAAAGCCGTCACCTTTACCGCAGTTCAGTATATAGCAGGTAATGGGATCACATTTAAAACAAAGAATTTTTAACTTTCAGTGAGAATATGAACTCTTCTGGTCTCCCACAGGGAATAAGTAGCAACTTAATTAGTTTTAACACTACACCAGGAGTAAAGATTAATATTGAAGCAGTAGTGGGCTGGTTAGGCTAAAAGTCATGTCCTTGCACTATTATAGGTTAAACTTACATGACCCAAGTTTCTTTAAACAATTTGCAAACCGCATTATTGAATTAACATATCACTCCTTCATCTTTTGTTTATTCCTGTTAAGGGTTATTTCATACTAAATAAATCTGCATGTTCCAAGTGTTGTTGGCGTCACAGCATTTATACTTCTAACTGTTTTCTACGTCAATGTGTGTGTTATGTTAAATAGCCATTTGGAGGCAGAGGTTTTTACACCTTACTTTTACACCTTTACCTTTATTGAAAAAGAGTCAAGAAAATGAGGTCAAATTAGTGGTAGGTCTGTTCAGTTTTTGAATATACCGCAACAAACTTTCTCTAGTCACTCCTTAAGAGTAATTTCTTCTGCTGTGACTTATTGTGCTGTGTTCACTAGTGTTCCCAATGGTCAATGCATGCACCGCTCCATTTGTCTGTACCCACAAGCTCTGGGAAAGTGGAGGCTTGAGGGTGGCTGAAGCCTGTCCCAGCAACTATGGGGCTTTGACGGGCTACACCCCGGGCAGAGGACAGTTAGCTGCAGGACAGAGACAGACAGACAACCATTGGCTCTTACATACATTCACTAGGGGGGCAATTTAGAGTCACCTATTTTGGTGGGGTGGTGGAAGGAAGCTGGAGAACCCGAAGAGAACACAGTAACACAGGTAGGACATGGAAATTCCACCTAAAAGCATTGCGTGATGGGTGGCTTGATGATTTTTCTCCCATCCTCCTTCTTTGACCCGCAATTTTATCAGCCTGGCGTGAATGTGCAATGTATGTAAATGCATGATTGGCTGAAACTTGCTGATATGGGCCAGTAAATCTTGTAATAAAATTATACATAATAAATAAATAATAAATAAATAAACCCTATATTGTGTCTGTTTTATAACAATTAATGTGACAATGTGCAATTAGGTGAGTTTTCTTCAAATGCATGAAACAATGGTAGGGTTGTTATTCTACAAAAAAATTTACCACTGTGGGGTCTCACAGGAGAAACCTGTCCCAGCTGCTTAGAACACGAGGCAGAGTGCCCTCGCCAGTTAATCTCAAGACTGACACCTAAGCTTGTGTGTGACTTTTTGCATAAGATTACTACATGTCACACTGTCAGCCTTGAATCAAGAATGACAGTCATTATGATACGTGTCACTGTGTGAGGAGTGCATCTAAGGCAACAGTTCCACTGCTAACCATAGGTACAATCAAGTTAAGCTGTAAATATTAGCTTTGTAAAACAGAAATAAAATCTGCATTTGCTGCAACAAATTACTTCTTTGTAAGTAATGCAGAGATTAAGGATGTAGTATGGCAAGAGTTGATCAAATTTACCTATGTATTTCTTTGGACAGAGTAAAGAGACTGAAAGAGCCCATGGTAACTTGATGAAGGATATACAGTTTAAAAAAAAAAAGGTTTTGTGAACCAAGGTTCAATCCTGTTATCTGTTTCTGATTCTTAGTGGGTGTATGATAATTCTTGTGATAGTGTGGAACATTTGAAATATATGTAAAAGAGTTATATGCCATTGACAACAATAATGCACCAGATAGGACAGAAAGGCTTAAAACTAAAATTGAGGCAGCAGTTGCTCATCCACTAACCAGAAGGTTTGCAGTACGAACCCTGCACCTCCCCCTACATACTGCCATTGTGCCCTCCAGTGTTTGTGTACACTGATGTATGAATGTGTCAGTGCCTGTGAGTGTGAGTGGGTGAGTGGTTCCTTGATGTAAAAGTGCTTTGAGTGCCCATGGAGGCAGAACCGGACCTTCCTATACGCAGACTACACAAATATAGTATAGGGCCCCGGAGCTGTGGTAGGGCCCCTCGTCTTCCTCTCAGTCAAAGTAGTGGTCACGCTTTTATCTGTCCGTCACTTACAGCAAACAGGGCCCTGCCTGATCTCGTTCCAAATACCGCCCCCTGATTGGTTTATGCTTTGTGAATGCTCATGGCAGAGCTCATCTAATGTGCGACAGGCCTACTACCAGAGTGCAGCGCAACACTTGTCCCTCTCCAGTGGCTCCAAGCGCTGACATTTTTCCACTGTAAGCGAAACACTTCTATCGTTCATGTTTCAGAAAAATACATTGTTTTATGGCACCACAGCTGTGTCCTTTCCTCGTCTCTCTCACCCCTTGCCTCTCTTGAGTCTTGCTTGCCCTGTGCTAAATAGAGGAGAGAACTCGAACAAAAGCTAATTTTTAATTTAAACTAACTCCAGTCTGTGTCTAGCAGAGGACAGAGAGATCTGGACAGTAGCCTCCTCATAAAAATTAACAAAGTCACGATTATATTGTCATGAGGTGCTGTTTATCCTGCAGAGGCTGTGTGAGATGTGTGTAGTTGCGAAATGTAACTAAATGTTGAACTGCTGTTTGAATCCACTTGCAACCAAACAATATTGTCCTGGTACAACACGGATCTGTTAAGTTCAAGTGAAAATTAGTTTGGCACAGTGGTTCTCAATTGATGGGTCAGGTCCCTAAAAGGGGACACTTTTTTTTTAATTTTTTTAAATAGGCTATAGCAGCCAACAGTATGTTTAGCTTATTTGAAGCCTATTGCAGTACATCAGTGAAATACTAAGTAGCCTAATTAAGGAAATGCCTTTGATCAGTTTATTGAATATTCTTATATAAAGTTGTCTTTAATAAACTGAACACTGATGTAATCAATAAAATGTTAAATAAATAAACTAAATAAGACATCTCTAAAGACTAATCAAGCAGGTAAAAAAAAAAAAAATACAGGTAATTAATTTAATTAATTTAAGGCTAGCATGGATATATCACTGACTAACACACAGTTGATAGTAGGGCTTCAGAAAGGTTAGATCCAGCTCTGCATGGAGGTAGAAAAGCACTGTATAAATGTGACCATTTATAATGTTTGTGCCTAAGCCAAAAAAGAATAATTTACCTGAACCTAAAATCTAGCTTATAAAAGCAGTCAGTTGCAAATTCTATTTCTATTTTATACAAATACACAATTAGTCTTTTTTACTGTGCAGCACACATTGACTTCATTCTAGACAATTTGTACTGGTCCAACAAAATTTCTTCTAAACGGAAATTGCTGTGAAGGAAAAGGGATTTGTTATCCATTTCACTTGTTGATGGCTATGGCCAGTTTTTCTTTCAAAATAAATTTGCCATTCCAAAAAACAAAAAAACAAATCAGGACTAATGCTGGACTAAAACAGGACTAAACAGTCATCTACACAAATGTAATCTCCAGAGAAGAAATCTAACAGGAATAAAACTGGATCTAAGTTAAAATTAAATCAGGAACTTTAACTGCAAAAGACTCTGTAGAAGAAGTCTGCGTAACAACTAATGGTACCTCTACCCAAGTTTAAGGACCATAGTCAAAAGTGCCAATCAAAAATAACTATAGTAGGGACAAATTCAAATTGTATTTGACTTACTACAAAATGTACTGGCTTCCTGCTTTGTTGTACAAACCTCTCTGCATTTCCATTTTTTCCCCCTGCTAAATAATGTATCAAATTTTCTTTTTTAATTCACTTAACCTATATTTTATGGACATACAGCCAACTTAAAATGTCACCAAGAGTGGCAGTAACTGTAATTTCAAGCCATTTAAATATAATTTTATGCTGTTCAATGAGAACCCAATTTTCTTAGTCAATGGGAATTATGTGCGAAATTATGAGTGGTACTTTTGTAAGAAACCAGCTGCACTTGCCATTTTTATTATTATTATTATTATTATTATTATTATTATTATTATTATTATTATTATTATTATTATCAATTGTAAAGAGCATAGAGCATTTTTGCCCACATTATACTGTATATGTGATGATTATTATGTTTTTAAAAAGATCACTTTTAACCCATGATCTGCACATATCAATCATAAAAGAATAGTTACGAAATCACAAAGACTCGCGAGCAGAAATTATTTCTAACAACTTTGTTTCAGTAGCATTTTATTGTACTGCAGCTGTGGAGGACTGCCATGGTAAAAAGCTTGTTGTGACATAGAGACATCACAACAAATGTCTTGACATAACGCAGGTGGTAATAAAAACGACACCTAGGATTTCACACTTCTGGGTAACAACCTGTTACACCAGGGACACACCGACAGAGAAGTGAAAGCTGCTATTGTCTCTAAAATATCATCCAATTGCTTCCAGCTCCGTGCTCGTACTGAGAGGCAGAGAGAGTGGAGTTGAGGTGAGAGTGAAATGTCTCCGGCTATGTCCTGGGCTCTGTGGTTAACTAGAGCTACTTTGATCTTCTTCCGGCGCTCCTCCGGCACTGACCCCCGACCTCCGTGTTATAACATCCATCATTCACAGCTGCGGGTCGAGGACAGGGCAACCCCATTTTCCCGCACCGCACAACCCAGAACACCTGCTTAGTTACCGAGATGAGAGGCCAGGTGGGGCCGGACACTGGGGGCCAGGCATAACTCATGTGTTCACCCGCATGGCTGGACAGAGATGGGCAGAGGCACAGCTGAAAATACTGCTTTATTCTGCATTATGTCAAAGTGCGCCAAAAGTCCAGGTTAAATTAAAGCACTTGAGGAATATTTCTGGATCAAAAGCTGCACTGTCTATGTTTAATGCTGACCTTGAGATAGTTATTCATCATCATTTTACACCTCTGGACTGAAATCTTTGACCATTATCCATGCTGTGGCTGCCTTCTTTAAACCCCACAAAAGATTTTTAATGGGATTTAAATCTGTTGACTGAGAAAATCAATCCAGGACATCCTGTCTTCTTGAAAAAGGTGGAAAAATAGCTTTCATTTATATTTTTAAACCAGAAAAACATTATCTGATTAAAAGAAAATGTTTTCAGTAAGTAAGGTGAGGGTATTTTATTCAAAGAAAAAAAGCACTTGACTTCCTTAAACTTTTTGTATGATGCTATTTTACTACCCAATTAAAAATAGCTGTGAGAAATCAGTGGGAACAAAACTGGACACTTTTTTTTTTGTTTTATAAATGAGACTGAATGTAGAGGGCTTGTTGATTGGTCAGAGCTTCCTGGAGGGGGTGGGTATCGATCTGACACTGATAATAACATTGGTATTGATACTATCAATATTTGGATCAATCTGCAAAAGTTTCCAAAAAGAAGACATTTTCAATAAATATTGATCCTCTAAAAATCCTGAATTCTGAATCCTGATTGCGTAACAGTCTCCCTTAAGTATTTCATTGGTTTGAACAATATTTCTGAACTGAGTAAAAGAACAATGGGCATTTGACTTTGAAGTGGACAGAAAAACAAATTCATTAGAACACAAAATGGCTCTTCAAAGGGTTATTACATCTGGCAATGTTGTTGAATTTTTAATGTCCAGAGGAAAAAAAAAAAAAAAAAATCTTTAAATGTGCCCTAAATCCTTTTTTGCTGAACCTAAAGACAAAGGCCTTACTTAACCCTGAATATATATAGTTTCTTTTTTGAATGTTTATTTTTAGGCCTCCTTTTGATTGCTATTACTACAAAGGTTGGCACGCTCTTCAGCCCACGCTCTGATGAAGAGGGTGGTTGAAGCCACTGTCACATCTGTGAAACTTGTATGTCCACTGATCAAAGTGGACTGTGTTGGATTTCATCTCCGGGCACGGCTGCTCTTTTCATCTTACGTCCAGCACACACTCAGCGAACTAGCACACAATAGCGCCTGTCTTCATAAAGTGCAATCATGCCATTTGCCCATCCCCTGGGTCCAAAGGTTACAACTCCACATTGATTTTGAATGTCACCCTTCAGTAACTATACACATCATAGTGGAAATATACAGGGGCTGGGTAGACAGGCACTGCTATTGTTAGTTCATTTTTTGTTCTCAACAAGATGGCTCTCAAAGATGATGTTCCCAACCCTTTTTGTTCTGTGTACCCCCTGGGCTTTCAGTTTGAAGACATCGTTTACTTTATTTATTTATTTATTTATTTATTTATTTATTGTGAAACTCAAATTCAAAATTAAATAAGTAATAATCTGCCTATAAGAATAGAAACCCCATTACATTTATTTTACTATACATATTTTAATATTCAAAATTAACTTAAAAATATCTTTTTTTTTTTTTTTGTCTTTATTCTTTTAAAAGTTCCATGATCCTATGACCGTTGGAACAAACAACAACAACAATACAAAATTATAAACCATATGAATGTGGAAAATGCACAAAGCAATTATCTCCAGATTTAGTTTTTAAATACTCCTTAAACTCCCCCATAGTGTTCCATTACATACAACACAGCCATCATCCAACACATTTAGCACTCTTATGGCCAGCGTCAAGCATGACCTCTTCAGGATGCCGGCACCAGGCAATTCTCCATTGGGAAACACATAAAAAGTTCTCCGCACATTATAGGGTAAACATTTTTGTGTAGGGCAGTAAGGTCCCAGAGCTGTTGGTGAAAGCCCACGGCACAATTTAAATGCAAAACATGACAATGCAAAGTTTTGTCTTGCTTGTAATGTCATTAGGCCCAGTGTGCTGTAATGGTTGGAAGTGATCTCTGATTGATATGGCAAATTGAGAATTAAGCGCATGCACTGCCTTTGCAGGCTTTCTAAACAATTTGCCGAAACTGAACAGTACTCCAATCGAGATCTGATATAGGCCTTGTATATGCGTAAGAGTAGTTCATTGTTTCTCGGTGGCAGCTTCATTTTAAGCAATCTCAAAACAAAGATTTCCTTTCGAGCCGTTTTGCATACTTCTTCAATATGGCGGTTAAGTTTTAAGTCACTTGTAAATAGCACACCAAGATGCTTTACTTCATTTGAAAAAGAAACTGCACGACCTTGAAAGATAACCTAATTGTTCAGAGAACTGACAGACGACTTTGTAAAGCACAAACACACAGTCTTGGAGGCATTAAACCTCATCCCCCAGTTATTAGCCCAATCACTTGCAATGGCTAATCCATAGTTCAAGCCAGCAATAGCTAGAGCTGGGTATGCACAGGAGACAGTAATTAATGTATCATCTGCGTATGCTGCTGGAGTTAATTTAACACTTTGGGGTATAAACAAAGTTGGGGCAATAACACTACCTTGGGGTACCCCAGATCCCATTGGTAAAGACGAGGAAAAAGACTGACCAATTCTTGTTTGTTGAAGACGATTGCTTAAATAATTTCTTATCCAAGCCAACATTTTTCCACGGATACCAAAAGCAGGGAGTTTTTGGAGAATGGCCTCATGTGGTACTGCTGTAAATGCATCACTTAGATCCAAAAATGCTGCCACACAAGTTTTCTTTTGCTCAACAGCTTTTAACCAATTATGATAATCCAATGCTAATTGGTCCAGTGTAGAATGTTTAGGTAAAAAAACAAACTGATGTGTAGATATTAATGAATTTTCCAGCAAAAATGTCATTAGTTTGTCATTTACGATGCTCTCAAAATTTTTTTCCAATACAAGAGGTCAGTGATATTGGCTGATAACTGGAGGGACTTGATCGATCTCCCTTACGCTTGTAAACCGGTGTCACATAAGCTGTTTTCCAGATTTGTGGTAATTTTGATGTGCTGAAAGACAATCTAAATAGATGAGTTAGCACAGGTGTGAGCTCAGCTGCACAATTTTTAAGAAATAAATTTGATATGCCATCAGGCCCACTCGCTTTTATCACATCAAGTTTGTTGAGTTTACTGTATACATTATCTGGAGACACATCCACATCAGTTAATAAGCCATACGGAGTCTGGGGTAAAGTTTGGGGTAAAAAATAATCCATGTTTTACCCTCCAACGTGGCCTTTACTAGTGTACAAGTGATTAAAGATGTCAGCTTTCGCAGCATCATTTACAAATATTTGTCCATCATGAATCAAATCAGGTATTTTATCACCAGAGTTAGAAAATTTGTATAGATCAGACAACAGGCCCCAGTAATGTCTTGGTGAATAACTTGAGGCCAGTTTCTGGGCTTGCTGAGTATAATACAGACGTTTAATATGACTTATCTCAGCACGCAGTGCATTTCTGGCATTTCTAAAAGCATTTAAGTCATGGTCATTTTTTGATGTCTTAAAGTTTGACCAGCATGCATGTTTAAGCAACTTTAGATGCGTAAATTCTGGTGTAATAAAAGGTAAATGCTGTCTTTCTGGTTTTGAAACATGATGATGTTGGTTAGAAACAAAACAAGATAGTATTGAGGTGACTGCGACATAAAAATGTTCTGATGCAGATTCAACATCAACACTAGAGTACACAGCAGACCAATCGTGATCTCTGACTGCTTGACGAACTGCTGTCCAGTCAGAAATGTATTTACAATTAAAATAAGCCGATTCATTTGGCCTGTTTGCTGACAATTGTACTTCAGGTGTTTCAGTTGTAGGCTCAACTTGTGACAATGTAATATTAATAACACCATGATCAGAGGTTCCAATAGGGGCAGAGACAATCAAACCAGAGAATATTTCAGGAGTATCGGTTAATGCTAGATCAATAAGAGAAGGTATCCCAGGCAGTCTGTCAGGAAACCGAGTAGGTGAGGTGACAATTTGGGATAAGCCATGTGACGTATAGAACAGTTCTGTTTCTAATCCTTGCTGATCTGTTTTGTCTTCTGGCCACCATTTGGAGTTATGCACATTAAAATCACCAATTATAAGATTAGCAGAGTTAAAACTGACAGGACAATTTTCCATGGACTCCTCAATGTGACATAGAATTGACATGTCATCATCTGGTTTGCGATAAATAAAAACAGTAAACAATTTCACATGGCCAAAATCAAACGTAAAAAACAGACTTTCAAAGTCCTTATCTTCCAAATGTATGTGCCGTTTAAATTTTACACTACTGCGCACATAAACAGCTTGGCCACCACCAAATGTGGAACGGTCTTTGCGAATAAACTCATAACCGTCAATTACAAATATTTTATCAGGCATTACTTTGGTAAGAAATGTTTCAGAAATAAACACGACACTAGGTTTATGCAGTAGGATAAAATAGGACAGCTCATCATAATTAGAGTGAAGGCCTCTGATATTGGTGAAGATTACATCATCCATGAATTAATGATTGCTTAATTTCTGCAAAGCGCTTAATGTACATGGGACAGGAGGAGCTCATAGCTGCACGAGTCCCACCACAGTTGCAGCACTTTGGGTTGCTTATACAGGGGTATGTATGGTTGGAATCAATGGAGCCACAGTTGACACAGCGGCATTGTGAGCGACAAACACTTGCGACATGATCAAATCGATGACAGTTGAAACAACGCGTGGGACGGAGTGCAAGGGGCTGAACCCGATGAAAACAAAAACCATAGTGGAACCTGTGCTGAAGAGCTCTGGAGTATTCACCTTGGTCAGCTAAGTTGAACTTAAATGAGACATATTGACTTTGCTCTCGTGGAGGAAACTTAGTCAGCTGATTTGCCGAGGGATATTCCACCTTGAGCTCGTTTTCGAGCTCAACCGGATCCGTGTCTCGGGCGAGACGTGATAAGACAACCCAGTTCTGTTGGCGCTGGTTAGGGCGACCGTTCATTGGGAGTAGGACTGCATTATCTCCAAACAGCTGGGAATCCCAGCCTGTAAGCAACTTGTCTCTGTGTGACCCATCATCAAAACTAAATAATAATCTTAAACTCATAACACATTTATACAAAGAAAAATTTAATTTACTTTAATAACTCCCCTTTGAAACAATATATTAAACCTAAAAAAAAAAAAAAATAAAAAAAAAAAATATATATATATATATATATATATATATATATATACATATATATATATATATATATATATATATATATATATATATATATATATATATAAATACATGATTTAATAATTTAATAATAGTCTTTAGCAGTTTCACCTCACCTTTTTATCAATGAAACACTTGAGCTTGTCTTTCAGAGGTTTGGTAGTTCAATATAAATACATTGCAAATATTTTTTGTGAAATAATTCCCTGCTGCGTACTGCGTAATGTGCACACATATCCCTAGGGGTTCTTGTACTGCTGGTTGGGAAAAACACTGCCCTATAGCAATGACTATAAAAACCCAACATGTTCTAGATAGAAAATATTATTATTATTATTATTATTATTATTATTATTATTATTATTATTATATAATAATATATATATAATAATAATATATATATAATAATATATATATAATATATATATATATATTAATAATAATAATAATAATAAAAAGTGCATTCTATAAATTGCCAAGCTATGGTAGAAAAAAATAAAAAAATGTGGATTCAATCTCACCTGAAGCCTATACTGTCAGACAACCATTCACTTCTACATTCATTCATTCATTATAGGCGGTCTGGATGAGTAAATTAACCTATTCATGCATGTCACAGGACAGTGAAAGGAACCCAGAGAGAACCCACAGTTACAAAGTAGAAAAATGCAGACTTAAAATGATTATTAATCAACTGGCATCAGAATCAATCCCACAATCTTCCAGCTAATGTGACTGGAAGCCACTGATGTTTGGCAAGTGCTTACAGAAATGTAGAGAATCACAATAGTTTGCCACTATGCTTAAATGAGTTTGGCAAATGGAATGACAAGGTCCACGCTCGATTATTTAAAAGTAAATTTTCTACATCTCTTTTAGTGTGCACCCTCATTAAAATGAAAAGGTTAAACAGTTACTCTTCAAGGCTTCAAGGACACCTGTGCACAAACAGCTTTTGTCAGTCAGCAATAGCTTGTTTATAGTTGAGTGGGTTGAATCATGCAAGTAAACAGCAGCTATGGCAGAGGTAGAAGATAAATATTAATTCGCTTGTACTCTAGAAACCCTTATTTACTAAACAACAAAATAAAGCCTGCAAAATACAGACACATACATTATTTGTTAGTGATTAAGACTTGACCTTGATTCCAGATGACTTACACATTTGTCTTGTATTTTTGACAGCATCAAATCACTCGCCAACAAATAAGACTAACTGTACAACTATGGCAATGGTACTGTATTTGGGTGAATGGTGGGGCAGTAGCTCAGATGTTTGCCCACTAACCCATAGGTTGGCGGTTCAATCCTTGTTACTGGCAATTCATACTACCCATGGGTAAGACACTACAGCCACCTTGTCGGTATGAATGTGTCAGTGTGACTGTGTTTGGTGGCGGTTGGAGGGGCCATAGGTGCAAAATGGCAGCCACTCTTTAGTCAGTCCACCCCAGGGCAGCTGTCGCTACAGAAATAGCTCACCAACACCCAGCATGACTGAGAAATGAATGAATAATGCACCAAACTGTAAAGCGACTTTAAGTGCCTGGAAAACCTCTATGTAAGACTAATTCATTATTATTATAAGAATGTTAAAGTGGAACTCAGTAATTCAGTAACATAAACTGTTTCAGAGCCTGTGTGTGATGGATAAATGAGTTGTTGTGGTGTGAACAAAGCATCGAGCATATCCCCCTGCTGTCTCTGGCCTGAAAATGACACTTGCAAGTATGAGTGTTGCTGACCCAGTGTCACAGAAGTCTCATGAGAAATGCACATCATGGTTAGCAAAACAACAAGCTACCAGTGGCTTTATTTATTTATTTTTTTCATCATGGCAGAGCAGCCAAATGGAAGAAAAACATAGTGCTTCACAGTTGTATTGTTCATCCGTAGTTCAATTGAAAAAAGTTACATTTCTGTTTTTTTCTTTTAATTTTATTTTATTTTTAGTTGTGATTGATTAATTAAAAAAAAAAAAACAACAACATTTGGACATATTTTATTATATATTTTAGATGCCCCTGTAGGTTAAAAACCAAACTACTTTAGGCCAATTAACTTATATTGTACTTATGAAAATGTGGCAAATTCGCCTCAACTCCTGTAATGATTTGACCCTCAGTCCTGCCCCAGTTCAAACCATTATATAGCAAGAGATTATCCTTTTTGATTCATGGCTGCTTTGTCAACCTCACTCTGAGTGGAGATAAATCAGAGTGGGTCAGTGTTTAATGAGGGTCCTACTACTAAAGTCTGCCTCCGAACACCATTAACCTGTCTGAGGGAAAAGGACGGAGTAAGGAGACCATCGATTGTGCTTTAATCTCTCACGTTCAGACTACTTTCTACCAGCTCTACTAATTGAACCGAGATGCTTCCTTTGATTTAAAAAATTAATCCAGTTGCAAAAACACACGCTGCATTGTGTTCTTCATATAATCACAATTAGAGCTGATGTAGCTAAAATCTTACAAAGAAACTCCCAACGTCTCTCCACTACAACAAGCAGCCTACATGTAAAAATTTGTAAAACTGAACCAAAATTAAAAGTGTTATTGTTGTAGTTGTTAGGCATATTGGTGGCAAGGCTTACCAGCACCCAGAGGAGAGCAGCCACAGTGAGAATTTGCAAGCGCCACACAATTTTGCTTTGTGGCTGCAAAATTGTGGCAGGTTTTGTGCATGTTCAAATAATCAATGTTTTTAATGATTGTCTGAGTAATTACACTATAATTTACACTACAAGCAGCCTTAAAACCCAATCCTAGTTTTAAAGGGTTAAAGGGGCTAGATTATTTTATTAAATGTATTATAATACATATAGATTATTATATACATTATAATTTATTAAATGTCTTTTTAAATTAATCTTAGTCTCTTCTAGAACAGCATTGTCTGTTTTACAATAAGAAAATTGTTTCCAATATATACTTCCTGGTACCAACAAGCAGAGGGCAGCAGAGTGCAGAGCTGTGTGTATTTTTGAGCAAAATCAGAGAAAAAAAAGGTGGTTTACTTCCTTAAACTTTTTTTGTATGATGCCATATTATTAAAAAATGAAAAAAATAGCTGTGATGAATCAGTGGAAACAGAGCTGCAAATTGTTTTTTGGATAAATGAATGAAAGCAGACGATGTGGAGGGCTTGTTGATTGGTCAGTGCTTCCTGGAGTGTGTGTGTGTCGATGTGTGTGTGTGTGTGTGTGTGTGTGTGTGTGGAGGGGGGTGGGGGGTTCTGGGAGAAAGACAGGGGTTAGTGAACCGAGCATTTTGGGACTTCAGAAACTCAGCACCAGATACTACAAGATTACTCAAACAGGCGTGAATGAAACACAAAACAACTCCAAGACAACTACAACAACATTATAACATGATAGCATGAAACTCAAAAGAAGTTGAAGAAAAAGAAGTTTTGCGTAATATATCCCCTTTAATATATTCTAATCCAATTTAAAGTTTACACCAAAAAGTAGTTTGGTCCTTGTCAATATGATCTTGGCTTCCAATAGGCATAGTATATTGTCATACCTTTAAATGCAATTAGATACACTTACCACAAACTGTGTCAGTACGACCAATAAAATTTAAAAAATATGCAAGTAACTGGAAAAATAAAGCAAAGCATGCCTGACCCCAGTTGCAGTAAATGGATGTGATTGATCAGTATAAGTGAAACTTAATTGGTCAGCTGGCCTTGCTAACTACAAAGATCTTTAACATTAAAACTAACCTATAGACACTTGTTTTAAGTAGGATAAACTTACATTTTTACCTCTCGCATATTTTTTTTAAATTTTTTTATTTTTTTGTACTCCAAGCCTTTCTACTCACTACAGATTTTGTGATTGTCAACTTGTTAATGCTTTGTTTAAAGAGGCACAGGAGATAATGGTTATTGTCTGTGTTCCTGCAGTTTTTCTTGTCTGTAAAATATAGAACAGCAAACTTTAAAGGGGTCTCTTATTCAAACAGATTTCCCTCACATAGGCCTATGGAGCATTACATTAATATCATTTAGAAAACTAAGTCAGATGCTGCCATAAGGTCTATTTTTTCACTGATAATTCCTATGCAGATGTGTCAAACTTTAACCAATAATGGGGAATGTTTCCAAGTAAAACTCCTGTAATGCTATTAACCTATATAATAATGGAGAACTACTTTTGCATGCAAAATGACAAAGAACTGATCAGAACCCCTTTTACAAAGCATCTCTTTTGAGGGGCTGAATGTAGTGATGGAGGCATGCTGGCATCAGAAGAAATCGTTCCCGTCTTTTTTCTCTGGCTTTTTGTGTCCACCAAGGTCGAGATCAAATGGGCATTTTTGTGTTTCTCAAATGCAGAACACAGCTGTGAATGTTAAATGTAAGTGAGAGCAAGGAATCAAAGAGTGCGAGCTGCGTGGGGTCAGTCCAGTTGCTACGCGACAAGCATTTTTCATCAGCCAAGTCCATAGCGGTATTTATATTAAAATTAGTTTCTCAATCCGAGTTAAAGAGAAAATGTGGAGAACTAAAAAGGGGGATCTGGGTTGAAATCTATGAGCTTTAGTACACCTACAGAAGGGCAAATCTAGAGGAAAAAGAGTGCTTTGTAAAAAAGGTTTTGGTTTTATTCTGGCTCCCTTCACCCTCTCCTTACCCACCTGCACTCGATTTGTCTGTTCACATTTGTATAACATAATAAGAGCCATCTCAAACCAATTAGTGTCAATTATGAGTAACTTATAGACCCTTCTTATGTCAGGTGCTATAACAAAAATAAATAAATAAATAAATAAAAAATACATGTCAATGGAAAGAACTATCACAAATCCTGAAATATAATATAGGCAAGAGTAAGCGAAGACAATTGCTCTTTGACATCAAGTAAAGCTTAGCTTCCCCTAAAATTTCTAAATAGTCAAAGAGGCATTGTGTAATTAAAAAACATTTAGATATTAAATTACATTAAAAGTGTGCTAGAATGAGTTCAATTTCATAAGTATATCATTCATTAATCTGCTGTTTAAGTGTGATCTGGAAACTTAACATAGCAGCTTGCATGCAGTATAAACCCCTAATGACACCGAGCTTCAATGGAGAAAGCTTGGAGCAGCTTTTTCACTGCACGAAGTGCGTCCCTGGGAGTCAATGGAACAGTGGGTGGGCCATGCTGCTGGCTGATGGATGATGATTGGAGGAACTGGCTGAAGCTTTTGACTAACAGCAGCATTCACTGTGAATGAGTAAACCGATTGACCTCATTTTCACGTTTACATATTACTTTATAAATCAGGGGTTGTCAACAGGCGGCCTGCGGGCCATATCCGGCCAGCCAGAGCTTTTCATCTGGCTCCCAGAATATTATTAATGCAAAAAAATTGGGTCCCGGGTAGAGCTCAATTCAATTAATATGCACCAATAAAAATGCTTCTGTTTTCACCAGGAAAGTGCTTTGGGTCGTCCTGAAAGTTCAGAGTCCAACTAGGAGTGTTTACAAGTAGTTTGGGCATCTTACTCTGCAGTTCATAGGAAACATCCAAAAATGCTTTATCTTGGGCTGAAAAGCTCAAAACTGCAATAAAAAGATGTTGCTAATTTCTCTGGCATAGAACCTTGTAGAACAAAATGTCCAAATGCATTTTGTAGCTCTACTCAAGCTCTACTTGCACAGACTTTATGAGAGTGTCTGGCCCATATAATGTCTGCCGAGAAAAATTCTGGCCCTCGAACAAATGTAGTTGAGAACCTCTGCTCTAAATAATATATTCATCGCACTGTTTACAACCTGTTTTCCTTTTGAAAATTGGTTTGTTCATTCATTATCAACGTTGTAGGGAAACTAGCTGCTAGTTTGCCCAGCCAGCCCAGTAGGACTGCAAATGTTAAGAGCTATGAGCCTTGTTTGAAACAGCAGCCAACACTGATAAGAATAAATTCTTTGGTGGTTTGCAAGAGCAAAAGCCAACAAATATGGGTTTGAGGCAGAGTACACCATAAAAATGTCCAGTTAACAGAACCAACACAGTATTGTGAGTTTCTCTTTGGCGTCCTTCCACCACACAAAAACATAGATGCAAGCTACACTGGAGAATCATAATAGCCTTTTAATGAATTAGTTAGCATTTACTGTACAATATAGTGTAAGTCCAACATTGGGTCTGCATAAAAAGACATTTACTGTGGGTGTACAAGAAAAATTTATGAAAATACAAATTCTACCCTAAATACACTATGGCTACACAATGTTCATGTATATTTTAACATACTGTACATGCAACAAAATTAAACTGAGAAAAAGGGGGCTTCAGTTGATGCACACATCGAAGGCCATGTGGTATACACGAGGTGCTCAGAAAGCTCTACTCACTTTGTTGACATGCTACAGCCTGCAGACATTACACAATGTCCCCTCAGGATCATGTGCAAGTGAGAGAAGCATCGGGGCGTTTGTTCACATTCAGGTGTGCGTGAAAATATCAGCTGCAGGTGCATGTGGGAGAAAGGCTAGAAGTGAGACAGAGGTCGGATGGGTTCAGATGCAAGATTCAAGTGCTTGAATTTACAAGTGCTATTCCCATATCTGAAAAAGGGGTTTGTTATTGTTAAACATGACAATACTGACAACTATCCTATAAAGTTGTTACTCAGTGTCTGTGGGTTCAGTGGGATTTATGCACTCTGAAATATTCTCCAAACATCTAGCATCTCATATTTTACTGTTAAAAGGATGCTTTTTTTTTTTTTTTTTTTTTTTTTTTTTTTTTTGGGGGGGGGGGGGGTAAAAAAAACAAAAAAACAAAAAGAAAACAACTTTACATATCTTGGTCACCTCTAGCACATTTAAAAACATAATCTGACTAAAAGAAAACATTTTCAATAAATGCTTTACTTTTACTTTTGCCAAACAGAAACAGGTGAAGAGACCAGCAGAGTGAATTTCTGTTTCACTCTTTTGAACAAAAAAACTGAGAAAAAAAGCTGTGTCCTTTGTTTAACTTTTTCTATGATGCTTTTCCTTTTACTACAAAATGAAAAATAGCTGTGAGAAATCAGAGAAAATAGAGCTATACACCATTTATTGTATTCTTCTTCTTCTTTTTCTTTTCTTTTTTGATAAATAAATGAAAGCAGACTGGATTTAGAGGACTTGTACATTGGTCAGTGCTTTCTGGAGAAAGCAAGGTTTCACGTGTCTACATAGAGCCGTAAAGCTGAGTGTTTTCAGCTCCTGAGAAGGGGAGTGCCTCAGCATACAGGATTACTCAAACAATCTTGAATGAAACAGAATACACCAGAGGGACATGAGAGAAAGCTAAGAAAAGTCAATTTAATATCTATTTTCCAACACATTTAATAACCAAAAACAAAATATTGTACATAAAGTGTAATAAAAAATTGCAGATTTAGTGAAAAAATTACAGCGTATGAACCCTGGTAACTCCGGGTGGACATGATAGACCAGTATGTTAGCAAAACACAAAATTAAAATGCAATGCCAGCATGTTGGCATTTCCTCAGTCTACTCCCGTTTGTCCCACACCCTTAGACTGATGAATCAATTTTACTTCCACAGGTGGACTACCAGACAAATGTGCCATCCCATGTGGGTAATATGTTTCTTACATGGACCTCAGCACTTCATCACTGTTTTTTTTTTCCTCACACAGTGTTAGGTGTCAGGCAGACTCTCTTTTCAGGGTCTGGGGTATTTCTGAATAATGAGATAGCACCAGATGGTCTTTGTCAGGCAGGCCTTTCTCCTGTGGCTCTGGAGATTGGCCTGTACAGCATTATCAGCTGTCACTATGAACTGATAGGCAGGAAAGAAAATGGAGGAGAGAAGAATAAGGCATGTGGAGTGGACTCTCGGCTCAGTGCATGGACCTCAGAGGGTTGTTATCTGCGGCTCGCTTTATGGAATATATATAAAACAAATCCATCTGTCACTAACATACCTTTAGAGGCATTTTTTACCCAGGACTTTAGGTGTACTTGCCAATGTATTAATCAAACAGTTGGCTCACAGTTCAGTTTTTGACATCTGAAGTGTCTTGCAGCAGAAGATATGTATGCAAAAAATACTGGTTTATGCTTATTTTGATATAGTGGATTTTCATGCATCAGTCCAAAAATGGTGGCATAAATGTGCTCTGTGCATGTTTTGGCACCACCTATCCTCACACTAAGCCAGCCCTTATGCAAGCAGTTATTGTATAAATTTATATAATAAAAATAAGTCCAATGAGTCATCTTGGAATATATAAAAAGCCCCCAGGTCTTTATGCACAGTGGTTTTAACATTTAACAGAATTATGCATGTTAATAACAACGCATTTTGAATGTTGTGTTGCATTTGGCTCAGCAAAACATTTTACACAGTCCATGGCCTACTTCTAATAACAGTTTAATGTTTTGACATGTCTTCCTATGTCTCTTTCTGGCTTCCTCCCATCGTCCATGACATATATGTGTTAGGTGAATGAGTGACTCTAAATTGCCTAGTAAATAGTTGTCGGTCTGTGTGTGTCTCTGTGTCAGCCCTGCGACTACCTGGCCAGTGTCCAGTGTTTGAAATGGTGTACTTTGATTGCATAATATGCACACTGTGTTCTGAACTTTATTCAGACTTCATCTGTAGTGGTAATATTTGTATTCATTTTTTTAATATCCTGGAGGTTACCAAGTACTACCTCCAGGTGGGTGTCGCATATAAACAATGTCTTGAGGTCATCCAAAGGAGCGCCAGGAGGGGATGCCTTGTTGGAGTGTGTGTATATGTTGACTTGTGCTACAAAAAGCACAGAAGCCACATGTTCCAGTGGTCTGTTTGTACATGCCTTATTGGGGCATTACCCATTTGCGTTCCCCATTTCTGCCATACATAGATGTTGTGATGTGTTGTGGCAGTTATTTTTACAGTTGCAAATGAAGATTACATTCCTAGGGTAAAGTAACAATTGATAGACATCTCATTCAAATTCCAAGCCCTGGGCATTCTCCTGCTCAGAGTATACTCAAATATGTATATCATTTTGTTTTGTGTGGAGGGCATAATGGCAGACTTATTAGTAGTGCTGCCTCATATCAAGAAAGTTGTAGGTTCAATCCCAGGTCAAGCTGCAGCTCGAGGTGGGTATGTGTCTTGGTGTTGCACAATCTCGTGTCACACATTAAGTGACATTCTGATGCCTTCTTCCAGTGTCACTCTTTTGCCAGGGCTCATATTCATTTTGAAGAAAAGAAAAATCTGTATTTTTTTTTTTCTAACATTAAACAAGTGTTGTTTTGCTTTATATAACTTTAGGTGTAGAATAGCTTTCAGTTTAAACAGCAAAATAAAAAGCTGCATGTTTCAAGTAAGCATAAGAAAGCAATGAAAACACCTGAAAACTGACATAGCCATTGCCTTCACGTGTCAACACACAAAAGCATACTACTACTAAAAATAATGGATTAGATTAAGATTTCACTTTCCAAGCCTCAAAAGCTTCTCAAAGTGCTTTACATTAGTCTAATATTCATTCACTCCTCAGTCACACTCAGTGGTTTTGAGCTACTTCTGTAGCTATAGTCGAGACAGACTGATGTGGCTGTGTTTAAAGCCTCTAAAGGCCTCTCCTACCACCAAACACACACTCACACAAAGGACACCATGTCAATGTTTTTAGGAGGGAGCAAACTGCCAACCTTTAGTGGGCGAATAGCTCTACCTATTGAGCTACTGCCACCCTGCATACAAGAATCCTAATCCTTAGCCAGTTTGTAACATAAACAAATAAATTAAATAAATAAATAAATAAATAAATAAATAAATAAATAAATAATAATAATAATAATAATAATAATAATAATAATAATAATAATAATAATAATAATAATAATTACCCAGGTAATAGAGATAGATAGATAACTTTAATGGGGGATAGGTTCTAACCCCTAAAGCAAAGAGGCAGAAGATAATGAATGAATCTTCCTTTATATGTTTTGCTGATTGGTTATTTTATTGCCCCTCTAGAGGCCAGGTACATTTAAATTGCTGCAGTGACCCTAAAAAAGACAAAATCTTGAAGGAAAAAACAAAACAAAAACAAAACAAAAAAAAAACAGCTTTTTGTTGCTTAGAAACAGCTACATCACACCAAAAATGTATTGTTGGTAATTATCTTTAGTGGAGTCTAGTCTGACCCACACATGCTGAAAGGGTACAGAAGAAGTCACCTGGAGTGTGGCTGATAATGTTGCAGCCTCTCAACATGGCAGAAGCATGCAGGATGTTGCTTCTCAATTCCCTCCCTGCTTTACATTACCATTAAACCACATTATAGCAGTAATGCCACATCACATAATCATATGAGTGTTTTTTTTTTTTTGTTGTTTTTTTGTTTTTCCTGTGGCTGGATGAAAGCTCTCTAATTTGCATACATTTACATTGAGAAACCCTAATGCAAATCACAGGTGTCTGACTTGCTACATCCCCAGAGACAGTAAAATGGTCGCCTCTTAACTTATAATCAGACTCAATTGGTATACATAATGCTGCTTAGCTTTTCCATACCACATTTTTTTTTTCTTTTAAATGGATGAAAGAGAGAACATAGCTAGCTCTTCATGACCACAACTGAGCAGAACATGGCTGTGGGCCATTATTGTAATGCCTGTATCAAGGCCAATCCATCTTGTATGATAAACAGTTTTGCATAAAAATGGATTCTTGGAATAACAGACATTTTTTTGTATATACTGACATTACTGACCTGGACCCACTTGGTTAGCCATACAGGGCAGTTATGTACGGTGTGCTCTGCTGCTTACTGTTCTATGAATGCTCACCTGATAAGCAGAAGTCCATATCCACAGGTGTATTTGCATTTTATACCCAGAAAATCAGCTCTTGGGAAAAAAAAAGCTTCCTTGAACACATGTTGCCTCTTTCAAGCCATGAGCATTCAGCTGCCTCTTCCCTCCTCATAAAATCTGGTCAAGGGGCAAACAGCAAGGCAGTGATAGTAAAGGCTGATAAAGCTTATTGGGGTGTCTTTGGCATAAATGTGTTTTAGGTCAGAGAGGGTGAGAGGTGAGGTCAGAGATGAAAAGGTCACAGCAGAATTATGACCCACCCCCCACGCCAGGATTGAGAGATGGGGGAGCGCTTTCTCTCCCACAGGTGCCAAAATAACCCAGAAACCTGTTTTCTATGAGACATGAAGGCGGAGGAAACAGACAGGAGCTGAACTGTGGAGGGTAAACTAACAGGAGAGACTATGGGTTCAATGTGGATGGGTTAAGAAGTGCTGAAATCCCATAGGCAAGAAAATAATACTGGTCCAATAGAATTTCTTGCCATGTGCGGTATAAACATTTAAACCTATTTTTAAATTGTAGGTCTTTTATTTAGAAAAAAAGGTTTTTGTTCCTCGTCATGCAGGGAACCATACATAGAGCTTTCTTTTCAGAATAAGAAAATCCATCCACTCCCTGCCACGTTGTTGTTACCACAAATAGGTAATTGCTCAGTATGGATTTGATTTAATAGAATACTTCTTTAGACTGGCGACGCGTTAGAGGATTTACAGATCTTAAACAAAAACTGTGAGAGACCACAGACATAATGAGAGTTTCAACTAATTTTCAAACTTAAAATCCTTTGAATGCTCACACATGATGATTCAGGCAGACTACAAGACCACGCACCTCTTGTTTAAAGGAACAATTTCACTCTGCAGATTCCACTCACACAAAATCAAACGTCACTTAACAATATAAACAAACATGGAGGACTTCTGGTGATTGGCATGTGCCCTTCCTAGAGCACTCTCATTGGCTGTTGCCATTTCTAAATATTAATTATGTATGATATTTATGAATTGAGGGGAGCGTATCTATCCCACAGCTCTATGTTCCTAGAGCTCTATGTTACTTTTTTTCCAGAAACCTAAATGGTGCAATGTTTAACCTTAAATCTAAGGAATGTATGGGGACACAGGGCTGACCCCCAGGCTTTGACAGCAAAATAATCAAACTGACTGTTAGGACAACAAATCAGTTGCAAGAAGCAATATGTTCTGCTTTTTATTTTTTATTTTTTTGCCCCTCTCAATCTCACATGAGGTCGTGTGCTATTAAGACAACATATGTCACTGACATCCTCCCCATGACAAAATCCAATACACACTGGCTGACATATCACAGTAATCACAAAGATACAGCATAGAAGTTGAAGTCAAAACAGGTCAAAATGATTGTCATGAAAAATATTGTAAGTGAACTGTCAGTCATACAGGTCAGCCATTACACAGGCACTGTTGTGTTTATTTATACAGTTGATTTTACACAGTCACAGCAGTCCCTTTCAGCTGCTGACTTTCTGTCAGGGGCTGCCACAGCAAATCATTCAAATAAACACTTTGGCACAGTTTTTTACCCTGGATACCCTCCTCATGCCACATCCCTCTCCATTTATTTGGGCATGGGAAGAGCACGAATTGAGTATTTGGCTCCACATTGGGGAATCAAATCCCTGACATTCAGTACTATGGACAAGTGATTGAACAATAAACAGTGTTATGAGTTATAATGGCAGTCAATAGAGTCCATGTTCTTTTAAGTTTTCCATGCAACCAATCCAATGGTCCATTATCATTCTACTAACTACAACATGTAGGAATTTCTCACAAGGCCCCAAAACTTGTTCTTGTCAGTGTTTTCTTCCAGAACAATTAACCAGGTAAGCCACAGTCTTATCCCCATCCAGGATTACTCTGGATAAACAGATGAAAGACACAATCAACAATCATTTAATCTGTCTGAATGGTGTAATCACAGAGGGAATAGTGATCAGCTTAATCACTGGAGCACTAAATCTGGTTCTCTTCTGACACACCCTGTGTATGGTTCCCCCTCCCAAAGGCCTGGTACATAGACTCTCATGTTGCTGTTTATTTAGGAACAAAAACACTTTTAATAATATCGTAATCAACTGGTGGTGTGGTGGCAAAGTGGTTAGCGCTGTCACCATACATCAAAAAGGTCTTGGGTTTTATTCATGAGGGCTTTTTGTGTGGAGTTTGCATGTTCTCCCTTGTGTGTGGGTGGGTTTCTTTTGGGTACTCCGGTTTCCCCCATCAACCTAAAACATGCACAATAGGCTAATCCTCCAACTAAGTACTCCTCACAAGGATCCTGGCTCAGATCTGGAGAAGGGTCCCCAGGCACTGCACTCCACCATTCTAAAATGCTACTACTTAGTTACACAAAGCTTTCCTGGCTGTGTTTTTTTTATTATTACCACTTAAACTTACAGTACTGTGCAAATGTTTTACTGAGGTGTGCTGTAAGATTTTCAGGAAATGTCAGTAATGGGCCAAGGACAAAATGAATAATTTTGTTGTATATCCAGATCACTGTTTAAATCCAGGAGTGTTTTTATGGATTCTGCACCATTGTGGTTCAAGGGTTTTGTGGCTCAACTGAAACAACATTTTGGCCTGAACTAGAAGATCTCTGAGCCTGAGTCCAGGTCTGGACACCATGTCTTTACCATTGTGAGAAAGGAAAAGTGCCTCGGCAGATGTCTATGCACTCCAAATCCTTCTAAGTGTTTTATTTATTTGTTTGTTTATTTATTAATTTATTTTTGCACATTTGTGTTGTTTTTTAATTTGTTTGTTTGTTTGTTTTTGGTGTTTTGTTTTGTTTTGTTTTGATTTGTTTTGTTGTTTTTACATTGACACACCTGCATTTGTTGATAGACTTGGCTTATGGCTTAAATCCAAATTTTTTCTTAGACATAAAAATATTAAATTCATATGTTATCAGTGCTCTAATGAAACAATCAATTGTTATTTTTAACAATTTAAATGGAAAAGTGGCTGAAAAGCTGAGTTTTATGTAACAATTGTTACAGCCGGGATAACATGTGGTCACTGTTAAATACTAACAAGTTATTTATTCAACTTTTTCATAATTAATTGCAACATAACAATATATTACAGTGTTTAGTTGTCCTAAAAATATGTAAATATATACCTTTAAGCATTAAAAGTCACAAAGCGTATTTCTATAACAATAGCGCACTATGTGAAGCAGCATGGGAGCATATACACGTACCATTTTTTATACAGTCATGTACTGATTTCCATAAAATAAAGCCTTTTAGTTCCATGTGTTCAGATTATAAATATTTATCTTTTATTTTTTCCAGTTTGTAATGTCACTAAGTAAGTCCTGGACTTTATTCTGTGACTGTCTGTATTGAAGATTTTGTGAGTATTTTGGATTTTAGTGATAATTATTGCATATATCCCTCTTTTACCTGCACTGGTCTTTATTTCCATGATAAACTGTGGTGACTGTATTTATTCTACACAGCTGTTGTCTGTAGACTGGAGGACAGGTGCAGGTGAAGAGTTTAGTGCTGAGGAAAGCTCAGTTTGTACCTGTTCTACACAGCATCAATGGGAATGACTGACACTTTTGCAATGCACTTTTGTTTCAATGACTTGTAATAAAATATGCATAAATACAGGCTGGTGCACTAGGTCACACATACCAAACATGTTCACAATCTGACTCAGAAAGAAACCCCTAAGAGATGAACATTAGACAATTATAAAACAATACATGGGCCTATATTTTAATATGGGACTTACAGACAGTCTGTGTGTTCCTCTCATGTTTCCACTCATCCTGTGTCCAAACCAAACAAAATAATGAGTCATCACTACATATCTGAACACTAGAGACCTTAAAGATGGTGTAGAACAAAATTCTTCCTCATAGCTTCATGGTAACATACTTCAATAAGCTTCTGTTTGAGACTCAGGCAGAGGCTGTGCTCCTCCCCAGGTGTAACATTGTGAATAAACACCTGTGGTCATGTGTCATTTTACTCCAAACATGTGAAATCACCAGACTTCAGAACTCCTCTGTTGCGCTATATGTTACAATAATACATTATTATATCATGTAATAACAACAATAGATACATACATACATACATACATACATGTAAAATAAAGATCTTAAGAAGTTACAGTAGGGGGTATCAGTGAGGTTTACCATTTATCTACCACTGGACAGTGATGGAAATGTACTTTTTTACTTTTTCTGTAATTGATTTGTAATACTTTCTTGTAGCTTTTTCCTACCAGGAGTCTAAATTTGGGCTGCTTGACCTCATGTCCTGGAGCTCTATAGGGTGGTACAAAATCAATATATCAATATAAGCCTAGTTTTAAAAAAGTAGAATTGGTGGCTGCCTGGTTTTTAAGTCGTTCTAATATTTTTGTTTGGTTCACTAAGTTTTGGTTTCACATCATAATAATAAAACCTACACTATCAGACTTTCCCTGAAGCTATCATTACAGTCGTCATGACAGCGGGTTTAATGTGGTAAAATGTCACCAAAAATAATAATCAGACTCACTATAGAGACATTTATACAAACGGTATAAACAAGACTTGCACTGTATGAGACACGTTTTTAATCACTAATGACACTCATTAGGAAACAGTGAGCTGCACAAGAGCCAGCTGCTGTAGCAGAGCTTAAAGCTGCATACTTTTCATTTGACTGTATTTTTTAACCATACAGAGATCTGCATCTCTCTTTCTCACTTACCATTGTTTTTAATTGTGTATTTAGATAAGTCCAAACTTTTGTCTACAGAAGCTTTCATACCTGAGGATTTGGTCTAAACCAAAGGAAAATCTAAAGGTCCGGACCAAACAGTGCAAGTGTGAAAGCCCTTTAACGCTGTCCCCCCAGGGTTGTCAAGTCGGGTGGCTTTTGTGAATAACTGGCTATTTCTTAATGAAGATGCATACAGTATTTTGAATGACAAATCTTTAAACCCAAAGCTGATAACAGTGAAGCCAGGCCAAATCTGCATGTCTCTGTTTCTTAAGAACGGTTCTGTTTGTGAGAAAGTGAAAGGGGCAGGGTCTGTATCACAGGAGGAGCACTCGTTTTGGTAAAGCAGCACAATCACATGCTGAATACAGCGAATGTTGCGGCCCAACAGTATTTTCATACACAGTTTTGGGCAGGTTTTAAGTGGCTATTGGGTGGGTTTTGACTTTCAGACTTGGTAACCCTGCTGTCCCCATTTTGGTCAGTTCTGTGAGCCCGAGAGGTTCCACTTCAGCAAAGTAGGGAGATGCCTACACTTATGGTGGTCCCAAGAGTCCCACCGTAACTCTTTCTACAGCTGGCTTCTGCTGCTGTCCCCATTCAGAAATAAGTAGATAGTTGCTAATCTAGTGTAATCTGTTGTTTATAGCAAAAAAACTGCAACAATTAGCCATGTTTGCTAGGGTTAGGGGTCAGCAGCATGGTGCTTTTGCCCCGCCCTTTGTTTCTCTGATTGGTTAATCTGCCTGTGATTTTTCCACCCACAGGAATGAAACTCTAACCATGAGGTACCAGACTAACTTCTTTGTATAGAATAGGAAAAGAGTCTGGCCGGCCAAGCTATGGAATTACAGAAGGTTCTCTATTTTTCTTACCAATTTAAGAGATTTAATACAGTTGTTTGGCTGATACAGGGGAGATCTTTGTAAGAGAAAAAAAAAATACAATTCAGCATTTTGAGGTGCCATTTAGAACCTATTATAATTAGGATCTGGTGAAACATTTTTAAGGTTCTGTGAACTGAGAGGAATGACTTCTGCTCTAACAACAGACACACACATTTTGGATCTTCTGGAGATTGCTGTTGCACAAAAAAAAAAAAAAAAAAATAAAATAAAATCTCTGATTAGTATCTCTCTGCTCGCTCTATCCACTAAAACCTGTCATTATCTTGGCACAAACATCTCCTCACCATTTATTCACAAAACAAGTGTTCGAGACAGGCTTAACATATTGATATAGTCTAGACAATAATTTTCCAGCTTACTGCGGAGACACTAAATCCATGACAGCCCAGAATTGAGGAACTAATCGGGGAATTAATAAGATGTGATGCCTGCTACATTTACATGACTGAGTGGTGCACAGTGTGTTTTAGAGGACCCAAATCTCAGCGCTAACAGTCTGGGCATGTTGTTTACTCATTACGGATCCTTGCGCTTGAATGGCAGTGTGAGATTTCCTGACTCAGTGATTTGAGATGGTGAAAACTAGGCCTTGAATGTGGGCCAACTCCATCAGCTTGTAAGCTCTGGAGTGACAGGAATGCAGCACTGTTGGTCCATAGTTGAGCCGGTAAATGAGTTGAAAATGAAGGAGGTCTTTTGAGGTAACTGAGACAGTTACAGGGAGATTTGAGAAAGTTAGCATTTTGAAGTTGTGGTTTTTGTATCTGTCTCCTCTGATTTGGAACGGTGAATTAAATCAAGATATGGTTCTCTGCCTAAAATGGATATAGCTCTCTCGTTCATATAAAAAAAAAGTTTATTTTGTGTGTGACGACTGAGATTGCATGAAGTTTGGTTATATTTTAACTTCCACGTTGACAAAAATGCATTCAGAGTATCTCCTGTTGCATTAACAAGACAGCGTACATTTTGTGTCTCTCCCAATCCTGGATAAATGGAGAGGATTGTATTTATGTTTATGCTCATTATGGAGTGGATCCCCACTATTTTTTCTGGGGTCCAATAAAGAAAAGTTCATAAAATTAAACCAAAATATACATCTCATCAGAATATACAGTCAGCAAATATGGTTTACAGTTCAATAAAACCATATTCCATAATTCCAAATACAAATTCACAGTAATGATATACAAATATAACAAACCATATTTGTTATGATCTAACCCTTAAACTCGTGTTTTATTTTTCTTATAAAAACTGTTTCAATAATGATATAAATCTTGATTTGTTTTCTTCCATACTTTTAGGGAGTGTGTTCCATGCGCACGTTGCTTTGTATGTGAAAGTTTGTTTAGTGCTGTTTTGTTTTTTTTACTTTTGGTAAAAATGAATTTTCTTGCTGCAGCATGTCTAGTAATGTGTTGGTGTCTATCATTACTAAATGAAATGTTCAAGTAAATAGTCTGAGGACACTTAGTAACAACAATATTATTAACAAAAGATAATAATTAATAGAATAGACTGTATTCTAGTGATAACTAATTTAGTTTACTTAGCATGACCTTTGTACTGGTTCCATTATTGCAGCATAATACTACACAAGCCTCTCTTCAGTGATTTGAGTACTGAAATGAGTACAGATTAGATAATAATATACAATAACAATATGCTCATCATGCTTCTTGGATACTTAATGTATTGCCCTCATCTTTACATTGTGAACTAAATATAAGTTCAAAGTATAAAAACAAGAATTAGATCAGTTATTGTTGTCCACCTGATCTGTGTATACCAAAACCTTCTATGTACATAAATGGCAAAAGTGCAGACTGCAACAGCTCATACATTTTTGTTTTAGAGCATGTGAACAGCTATGGTACCCCTTCAGAGACATGATATTGTCTACCATTTACCATAATAATAAAGGTCTCTAAGGTTTTCTAAAAGACAGTCGGTGCTTCAATTCTTCACTATGAGCAATTAAAGGAACTATGAGTAATGGTTCTTCTCTCTTCTGATAGACAGCATCACAATTGTATATGTGCTATCAGTATAGAAAGAATGCATGACCCTTACACCCCTTATACCTCAGGGGTCCTGACCTTGACCTGTGGAAAAACATACATAGAGCTACTGAAAGACAGAGTCATGACCTTACTGTTGAATGGAAAGGTATCCAAGACCAAGATTGCACAGTATCTAGACCAAGACCTGCACAGTAGGAAACTAGATAATTCTACTACTACACCGCCAATCTTTCCCTGTTGTCAGTTCTTGCTGGCACTTGAGAGGAGGATTATTTTTATTTTTTGGAGTAAAGAAAATAATGCTATTGAACCTTTAACCCACAGTGGAAAGGTGGGCAATGGCAAAGTGCACTGTCATCTCATGTTAGGAAGTTCTGCAAGCAAGCACAAATCTCCCTTTGAATTTAACTTGAGTTGTTATTTGATTTTACAAGTGTGGAATGTAGAAGGACCTAACCCTGCTACCCTGGATTCTCTTTGGCATTCTGCTTTCTCCCATCATCCACAGACATGCATGTACTGTATTGGTGAATTAGTGATTTTATTTGCCTAATATCCAGGTTTTTACCAGCCTTACACAGACAGGATAGGCTCCATAAACCTGGGACATGTGGCCCCATGAATGGTAGACAATGAAAGCCTGCAAGAATTAAAGTAAATATATTGTTAATTAAATACACATAATGGGCCTGATGTATCAGAGATGTGTGTGCTAAGCTGAATAAACAAATAACCTCTCACAGGTGCTGATTTGAAGGCAGTGGCAACAACGTAAGCCATATGTTCTCACATTTCAAAATTGGGCACTTTTCAAAGATTTAGGGTTAGGGGTTAGATTTAAACGTGCCCCACTTATCAGAAAACTAATTAGAAATCTGGGACCAAAGTGCTGTGAGAACATACATTTGAATTAGACTCATATTCCACTGAACTGTAGCCTTATTCAGCCACTGTCTCTCAAACTGGGCTTTCACAAGTCTGGATACAGCTTTTACTGTAAAGGTCATGTTATGCTTCTTTCTAGATTTTTTTTTGCATAGGTATTTCACATTTTATAACTTAAAATAGTGTATATGTATGGAAAATGTCTTCTTTTAGGGAAGTGTTAACTTGGAATTTGCAGAAACCTCTTGGATTAGGTCTCTGTCACCACTTGCAACAGTGGGGATAGCACAGAGCATAACATGGCTATTTAGCATACAATAGGTACACAACTCCCCTGCGAAAAGATATTCTAACTCTCAGTGAGACTTTCCTGGTTAAATAAAGGTTTATAGTGACGGCAATTTAAGCAGTAAATTAGGGCCATTTTCCAGCTCTTCAGGAGAGACAGGCATAGCACACAGAATAAACTCAAGCAAGCACTAATAAAACAAAATACTACTCCAGGTATTTGTTTGAGGGAGAAACAACATTGTAACATGGTTAAAAAGTTGATTTAACACAATAGGGGATCCTTTAGTAATAACTTGGAGTGTCCACTTGGAGTTATCTTGTTGCCAATGTGTGCTGTAATGCACTCCCTGACGTGCGCTCTGTCCAGCTTTTCTTGTGCTGTGTTATTTGTTGCATCACTTCTATAGAAAACAGATGCCAGTGCAGGTTATTGTATAATGCACAGTATATAGAAGAGTTCTCTAACAGGTCTCTAACACATTCATCTGTCTATCTGCTGAAGATGATTGTCTAGCTGTGGTTCGAGGCACTGCAGCTGAACTCTGACACAATCAAAAATCAATCTCATTTATACAGCAGATTTACAGCAATTATTTGTGCAAAAAATAGCACAAATTAGATCAGGCCCTTAGACTCTCTCCCCCATCTGCCAACTGGAAGTACGGCAATAAATAACTCATAACATTAAAGCTTATCAAAAACGATAGAAGCACCTGACAACATACAGTCCGACCACCTTGAGTTCAAACTCGGAACAGAAAATGGCGATGAGATTCTGCAGTAGGTCGTCCCGCCTCCAGCGCAGACACGGACAATGGGCAGCTGTATCCAAAGGGAGTTTAGGAATCGCTGCTCATTTGTGAGAGGAGGGTCACTGGAGTTGGTTCAAAATGGAGGTATTTTAGGCTCAGACGCCAACTGGGGAAAACCCAGGGGCAGACAGAACAAGCAGAAAGGATTATATATTCTGTCTGCAGTGGGAATGCCTCTGGACTCCCTGGAACAGCTGGAGGACAGGACATACTGTATAAGGCTGTAACTTTTATGAGCTAAAGTAAGAAAATCTGCAAAATATTCACAAATGCAAGTAATGATCTGAAGTGGTGGCTATAAAATAGCACTGATAGCACACTGGCATCTTATGTCATGATGTATATTCACAGCGATAGCACTTAGGCAAAGTTATAAAACAATAGCAATAAAGACAGAAATCCATAAGGTTTCTTCTTTTCTGAGAGTTTTTCCTAACCCAAAGGGAGGGTCTAAGGACAGGGGATGGGAAGGGAGTGGGTTGAAGTGTAACCTTATGTAATCCCCCTTTCAGTTCAATATTTACAAATTAGAAGCTTCATGTAAATACAATAGTTTAATCAATCAGCAACATAAAAGTAATAACAATAATAAAATAAAGATACAACACACAAACAAAAATAATTAATCAGTTGAACACCCTTTGTATCCCTGAGATTTTTTTTTAATCCCCCTTTTTTATAGTCCCTCTTCAGCCCTGTAAAAAACTGTGGTTTTAAAATAAAATTTGAACTGGTGAACATTGCTTTGGAGCACCATTGAAGTTGTTCCATAATCTAATTCCGCAAACAGACAAACAAAAACTCCTCCTTGTGGTTCGTACAACCTTGGTTTTGAAATTCATATTTCCCCTTAGATTATAGCCTCCCCTTCTGCTCAGTGAACTTTTTGGATACTGGCTGGTAATAAGTTGTTTTTAGCTTTGAACATTATTATTGCAGGGTGGTAGTTAACTAGATCATTGAATTTAAGTACTTTTGACTGTAAAAAGAGTGGATTGGTGTGGTCTCTGTACCCTTTTGAACATTTAGCACACATCAGTTTAAATATAGGAAAAATAATTTTGGGCCAAATACTGACCCCTGTGGGACACTACAAGTAATACTTAGACAAGCAGAATTACATTCCCCTATATTCACATGTAGTTTTTTGCTATTTATGTAGCTTTTTATCCATTTAAGTACCACCCCCTGATTCTTTACCTGTCCTAATTTGTTAATTAATATTACATGGTTGATAGTAGTGATGTGCCAGCTGTCTCACCTTCGACTTGATACCGATCTATACCAAGCCTGGTATTGACGATACCAATACTGATTCCGATACCACCCCTTACAGTCGCAACCAATGTTTCTTCTTCTATAGTAATTTAATTTTTAAATTTTAAAAGTCTATATGCATACATGTTACTAATAATAGCTTCTTTTTGCCACTGGAACAGGAGAACACAATGGATTGGGTTGAACTTGTCATTGTAGAGCACACAGGAAGGAATCCAGTGGAATTTATATAATACTAATAACATTGTTTCTCATTACTACTAAAGTATTGATTGATACTTTGAGATTGGTATTGATACCACAATTAAATCATAGGAATTGAAGGTATCAATACTTTTGGTATCGATCCACACATCCCTAGTTGATAGTATCAAAAGCCTTTTTTTAAGATCTGACTCTATTTTTTTTTTTTTTTATCTGTAGACTTAGGGATGTCTTTGATTGCTGCAGTTATTGCCAAGGCTGTAGATCTATTAGATCTAAATCTATACTGGTTTTCTATGAGTAAGAGGTGTTTATCTGTACATTTTTCAAATCTGTCACTGAAGAGCTTTTCTAATATTTTTGAAAACTGAGGAAGTAAAGAAACTGGTTTATATAACTTTTACACTTATACACTTTTTTTTTTTTTTTTTTTTTTTACAGTGGTAGAACTTTTGCTATTTTCACTGAATCTGGAACAGTGCCAGTTTGGAATGACAAATTAAAAAGATATGTCAGAGGTTTTATGATACTGTTCATAACTTTCTTTACCAAATCCATATAATTTTAATTGCAATCTTCAGATGTTTTACTTTTACACTTTATTACAATATTCAACACTTCCTTTTCTTCCACACTAGTTAGAAACATTGGATTAATATTTCAGTCTACTAATACATCCTTTGTTTTATAATTAAAATCAGGATCTGGACCGCTTGCCACAAGATTGTTTCCTATACCCACAAAGAACTTATTAAAACAATTTTCCACCTTCTGCTTATCATAAATCTTATTGTTGTTTTCAATAAAATATTCAGGATAACTTTTTTTTTATCCCATTTCTTATTACATTGTTTAATATGTTCCAAATTCCTTTTATGTTTTTTTTTAATAAGTGCCAGTGCCATAAAGAGAGTCGAAGAGGCCAGCAGAATGTTGCAGTCTTTTAAACATGCACAAAGGAAATAAAGCTTTTTATTACCTTAAACTTTTAATGTGATGCTATTTTACTATATATAATGATAAATAGCTGTGAGGAATCAGTGAAAAACAGAGCTGTACACTCTTCTTTGGATAAATAAATAAGAGCAGACTGGATGTAGAGGGCTTGCTGATTAGTCAGTGTTTTCTGAAGTGGGCAGGGGTTTGTGGAAGAGGTGGAGGTTCGAGCAATTTAGTGTTTTGAGAGAACAGAGAATTACTTAAACAGGTGTAAATGAAACAAAACACAACTCCAGCTATGTTTTTGTTCAATGTTTAGAACAATGTCAATACTAAAAACAGGACTTAAAATGAAATTAAAAGAGTACAGAAAAATATGATCACACAGACGCGACTTATGTCAACATAATATTCTCTGTTGAACAAATGTATTTACAACTCACTGTTTCTCATGCTTTCTTGTGCATATAAGTCTTTATTGGCTTAATCAAACTAGTAATACTGACAAATGCATAACTCTTTCTCTGTAATTCACAGCGTTAAATGAAAACACGTGAAGAATATATTAAGCCGAAATAATACAATCAGCATGCTAAATACCTTATTCAAAGGTATTTTCTCAACCTATAATTTGGCACTTCTCTGTCTCGTACTTAACTGCACAGCCCTGGCAGAGCTTAGAAAGTGTAAAATTGCTCTCATAGACACTGGCCCAGCTGCATGTGGCCTGAATCGCACAGTGTAAATGGATTTATGCTCAGTATTAAAAGCTAATAAGTCAGACAAAGCCGTCCACCAGTGCATGCGGTCGAACAAAGGGACTCACTCCAATAGGCTAATATTCAATCATTTCCTGTCATTTTGATAAGTTTGGAAAGCGCTGCTGTAATAGCCTATTCAACATATTTCTGCCTTCACACCGTTTGCACAGGCAATTTCTGGAATTAATAGAGTAACAGAAACAGCTGTTCCCTTTTGTGCTTTCATAGATTACATCTGCAAACAATATTATTCACTATGACTTATTCCTTTACCTTAGACAGGTGCCCCCCCTCAAAAAACAAGTTTTCATTTTTTTTTTTTTTTTTTTTTTACCATATGGCTTTCAGATTGCAATAGAACGGTACACTAACAACAGAATTCTTCAAGAGGCTATATCTCAAATGCTGCATGATTCATAGTTCTGCCCAAATGATTTATGTTTTCAAAAGTTCAAATTTTATAGTGAAAAGACTATTAGAATGCACCCACATTTTATTTCCCTTCTCAGTTTTACTTTGTTGCTACTGTTTAATGTACACATAGCAATTTAGAAGAGGAAGAAAGGCTGGCTGTAGCAAGACAGAATACCTGTGTGGACAAAAGAGTTTTAAGTGGAAAAGTCAGGCTTCAGGGAGTAAAGGGTACTAAGGTCAACAGTCCAGAGAAATGAAGAGTGTGGAGAAGAGGTGAAGAGGTGTGAGCAAGAAGGTTGGAGTGGGTGGAGAAAAGTGTCAGATGTGTTATGTGATATGTTATGTGAAAGGTTCAGCAGAAATGAAAGGAAAGATGTACAAGACAGTGGTGAGAGTAGCAATGACGTACGGTTCAGAGAAAGTGGCACTGAGGAAAACACAGGAGTTGAAAATGTGGACGAAGATGGATCGGTTTAGGAATGAGTACATCAGAGGGACAGCTCATGTTAGATGTTTTGGCGATAAAGTCAGACAGCCTAGACTGAGATTGTTTGGACATGAAGAGGGATAGTGAATATTGCTTAAAATATGTTAAGGGTTAAAGCTGCCAGGTAGGAAGCCTAGGGGAAGACCAAAGAGGAAATTTACACGTGAAAGAGAACAGAGTTAAGAAAAGAAAACGTTTTAATAAGTACTCTACTGGTGCCATAAAGAAGAAGAAAAAGAAAGAAAAAGAGCACTTTGCTTCCTTAAACTTTTTGTATGATGCCATTTTATTACAAAATGAAAAATAGCTGTGAGGAAGTCAGTGAAAACAGAGCTGTACACTGTTTTTTTGGGATGGATGAGAGAAGACGTAGAGGATGCCAGAGGGTTTGCTAATTGGTCAGTGCTTCCCGGAGTGGGCGAAGGTTTGTGTGAGAGGCAGAGATTTGCAAAGCTGATCGTTTTGAGGCCTTGGAATAGAGGATTACTTAAACATGCATGAATGAAACAAAACATCACCCCAGGTTGTTTTGACTGACAGTGTAGCATGGTGGGAAGCTCAAAATGGTTGATTTTGCATAATATAGACTTTAAGCCAAAGGTAGAAACTCCAAACATTTACAGTGTTTGCCACTCATGATTTAGGTCCACTTGACTAATCAGTTGTCAACCAGAAACCATTATGTAGTACCTCCTCCAAACATTAACAATTTTAAATTACATGTATAGTACTTGAAAGTGAGTGCAGTTTAGAACAACTGAACTTGGTTAACACTGTTATCTGTGTTGCTTGACCACAGAGACACAGATGGACTGTTGGCAAATTGTGCTATTATCCCTTGAAATGACAATGTGAAGCCACAAGGCTACACAATCTAAAATTATATCAAACAAGGACAGTGTCCAAATGAAAAAAAAAAAAAAAAAAAAAAAACCCCAACAATTTCACAGAAGGACATTGGAAAGTTCAAGCCGTTTATAATTGATCATCACCAGAGGTACTTGACAGGAAATAGATCTGTTTAAGTTAATATTTTAGTGACATGCCAAGTTTGTCAATTCATTGCCAAAATTGGTGAAATGATACATGGTTTGTCTCTGCAGCGGGTAATAAAAGTGTGGCACGTGTCACACCATCAAAATTTGATTGGAATGACACAGATGGGGCAGTTTGTCATGCTGACAAGAAACGGGGACTCAGACATGCTTGAGGTAACATGGGAAAATAGGCCATTTTTTATGTTAGAATAGGAAAAAGGTCAAGATGTGCCAATTTAGCAGTGTTAAGTAGTTAATGTTGTTGACACTCACAAAAACTATAGGATGAATTAAAATATAAATAGTACATTTTTATTTAGTTTATTTATTTAGGGCCACTGCTAGCAAGTTGGGTGCCCTAAGCAGAATCATTACTTGGCAACGACTATTAAAAAGTCAATCCTAAGAAAGTAAATATCTTTTCTGATCGTTCTTGAGTAAAACAATAAAAATCCAATCTGAAAAAGTGTTTTTTTTTTTTTTTTTTTTTTTTTTTTTTTACCTTTTTAATGGTTTTTAAAGTTTAACAAATAATGTCTCTATCATCTCTGCATGTAGATTCCTGAAACAAAAACTGTCAGAAACATTAAAGTTTTCTCTTTCAGCACACGTTTACATATGCAGATCTGTATGTGTTTTAAGTTTTGTAAATAGAACTGCACATCAAACACAATATCATTCAGATACACCAGCATGATCAAGGGTTTGATGCCCCTTCAAGCAATTGGTGACCTACGCAAAGCAGTGTGATGCGTGTAATGGGAGGAGCACTGTTGTATTCCAAGTCCAGATGACTTCTTTTTAAACTTTTTGTTGTGATTCAATTAGCTGGATAAGAGTCTTCACAGACATTTTAACTTTTTTCCACCATTGAACCTATGTATTTAATGCTTTGTCTGCTAACCTTGCACAGTGGCTGTATTCTTGCACAATTTGTAAAAGCAAAGTCACTGAAATCCATTTTCTCTTGTACAGAAAAGGGCCTTTACATTTAAACTGCAGTGGCTTGTACCAGTAGTGTAGCAGAGCTGACAGTTATGGACATCTTCTAGGTTTGACTGTAACTGGAAAATGTAAGTTAAGTCAAATCCCATTATCTTAGCTGTCTCTAAATATCAGTGCTGTCAGTACATTTTGCTACTGCTAATGCTTTTACTGAAAGTGGTCCAAAGCAAATACAGGCAAAAGGTAAATTGAACACAGACAAGTCAGCTGACCTGATAATGTGTTCCCTGGTGTCCTCCTCCAGAGGAATATACATTGAAATACACTGAATATGGATGTCTTATGAAAGGCAAACAACAAAGTGATACAAAAATGAACAAGATGCTCCATTTGCCACAGCGAGCAGTTACTGTTACATACTAGCATAGGTTTATACACCGGGGTTTACAAAGGTTCTGGCCCTAGCTAAATCAAGCCCTGGTTCAACACACAAAAGGCAGAGGTACTCACCACTTCCACTTTCCACTTCCACCTGCCAAAATAATACACAAATGTAATAATCCTAATAATCCTAACCTTATTCCTAATTAAAGTAACAGGACATGAATCCAGCACTGGACTACTCAAAAGTAATATTCACTATAAAGCCAAATATTTAAATTCCCAATAAGAGCTGTTGCAAAAACTAGGATATAACTCACAATCTTCTGTTCTCCAACCAGACTGCCAACCCACCAAAGCTACAATAAATCTCAAAAAACAAAAATACAAACAAACAAACAAACACTACTTTACAACTTCTGACAAAGTAGCTAAAATTACAGGCAAAAAGAGACAATCATGAAGTGGATATCTGGGTTCAAATCCTGGATGGTCTGGATGCACGTTTGTCCTAATTACACTTTTTTGTAAAGTAAGGTATCTATCTGTTGTAATGGTAGGTCACCACAGCACCTGAAGGCATCTGGAGTAATGGTAGGTCACAGATGGTACCTGGAGGTATCAGCACAAACAAATGAAATACTGTACAGAATGAAACACTAAACTACTAAAAAAAAAGTACACAGAAACAAACTGCATTTTAGAACATACAATAAATTGTTTTATAAAATGGTGAGCAAAATGCATAAATCTGCACAAAATAAAAATAAAAAATGGGCTTAGGAAATGCATCTTTTACATTCTTCACTTTCACTTAAGAATGAAGAAAAGTTTAAAACAAAACTCTAAACACTTGGGTTAAACCTGTGGTATAAAAAGTATGTTTGAAAATGAACAGTGGCTGTAATCACTTCTAAATATCAAAAGCCAACCATGTGTGTGTCTTATCTCAACAAGCTGGTGATGCAATCTCTCCTCTTTGTGCTCTCAGGCTGATAAATTGAGCTGTCACTAATAGGAGGCTGGAGCAGCTTTGACTATCAAAGAAAGTCAAACACATTTAAGTATGACCAACCCATATTGTTAATAAGGCTCAGCGCTCCCAAGGTCAGAGTAGATTTCTCAACACAGTAACACAGTAACCTGCCTTCTATCATCAGAAAAAGTAACAAAAAAACATAACCAACCACTGCAGAACACTATTTACATCTGGTTGGAAGCAAAAATATATAAATCTATTCACACTCAAGTGGGGTTAGATCCAACAAGCTCCTGGTTCCAAAGCTGATTACGAACCAACTGTGCAACCTAAAATGCCAAAAAAGAACAACTACTGATGCTACAATACAAATTACTACTACTACTGCTACTGTTTCTGCTTCTACTACTGTTCAGTCATTTCTGAAGATAGCTCGGTAAGGCTAACATCCCCTTACTCTTGTGTGTCTAAATACAAAGAAATAAAGTAATGATGCATTGTTGTTGCTGCAATGTTGCTAATAATACGACACTAGAGGGTTTTGATCCCACAACCTTCTGTTCCACTGAGGTACACATGGTGCCAAAATCTGTAAAAGCACTCATATTAAAACAATATTACTACAGGTTGCTCTAATAAGTAGGTCAAAATGTGAGTAAAAGTGAATTATTTTATGTAAAGTTTAAAACCATTTTTTTTTTTTTTATTGTATAGCAAAACCATCTACTACTACTTGTACTGCTACTCTTTATTTTTCTGCTAAGAAGTATCACTCAGTGCTGAAGATAGGAAGAAGGACAGCTTGTAAAGGGGAGACCTGGGTTCAAGTCCCGGTCTCAGTGCAGGTTTGTCCTTGAAACTTAGGTGGATAAACTAATATTAATGGGGCCTAATACAAACTAAAAGTCGTCAATGGTACCTTAAGGTTCCTATTGTACCTGAAGGTATTTGGAGGTATAAAAACTGAATGGAGTTGCATCTAACTCCTTTACTGTACACCTCCTTCACTGAGATGAAGACCTGCTCCAGATGTTCCCGATCATTCTTGTATGGAAGCATATGATATAGCTGGGTTTGCTATTAAGATTATAATTAATATTCTTGATAACAAATCCTTTAATGTCCTTTAAGTTCAGCTCTTTGACGTCTTAAGTTTAGTTTAGTTTTATATATTTATTTTTTTACAAAGCATTTAGGTCATCATGAAGCCAAAAAGCACATACTCTATTAAGGTGAAAACTTAATTCTGTATTTTTAGCCACCAGACTCTGCTGAAAACCATGCTTCTAAGTTCACCACCTGTGTATCCTTGAGTTTGTAAAAAAAGTAGAGTGAACAGTGAGTGGAAGTTAAGAAGCAGAGGAATGAGGACATTTGAGAGACACAGAACACCGGGTGTGCGCGAGGAGACAGACAGAGCCGCGGGGAGGACAGACATGCAGACAGCATGGCCTTACCAAAACACCAAAACAGTCTGCAATATACACAAATCAGCAATCTGGACATGCAGGGAGGGAGTTTCCGAGGGATTAACAAGAGGCTGTAATCTCAGGAGGACCGTCAAAGAGTTTAGCAGCAAAAAAAAAAAAAAAAAAAAAAGTTAAGCATGTTTAAAAGTGTCAAGGAATAGTTGGAATAGTTGTTTATGCCAATAAATTATATCAATTCTTCATATGGCATGTTTGCTGGATAGATACTATACATTTCAAAAGGTGCATTGAGTAAAATGTTGAATAAATTGGATCACATTAGTAAAAATTCAGTAGAGTTTAAAATATACAGTACATACAATACAAAGAATACATGCTGGATGCCTTCCTGATGCAGCCCTCTATATTCATTCAGATTGGGTACTAGCACAAATGTGACCTTGTGACTGGAGTTTTGGTATTTTTAATAGTGTTATTTATCTTAACACTAGAAGCACTCGGAGAGTGCAGACCTCCGCCAAACCATAGGGTCACTCACCTGAGAAAAATGTCTAAAAGCCTGAATCTAGCTCAGTTAGTATTAAAGATACATCAAATCTGTAAACATACTAATAAGCGGTGGGCCAAGTGGCTCTATTGTGCATTTGATAGATCGCTATTGAGGGAGGAGCCACTTTTTTTCTAACAACAGCTACAGTTTTCAAGGAATCAAAATACAATTGTCTCCTGTCATACTTCTTGCACGTTTTTGTAAATCTGCATATTTTATGTAAGACTTAAATACAGTGGGCAGCTATCTGCTATCAGCCAGTCACACACTTAGAAACTACCTGCTGCTGGAGCACCGGCACTAAACCCCGCCCACCTGCGATTTAATGAGAGAAGATGAGTGACTGTCGCCAAACCTTTGGTTTAGTTATAGAGTTAGGCAATAAAGCCTAAGACCTTTGAGTTCAGCAAAATGTATCATCTAATTGTAATTTTAGGGCTATTCATTAACTTGATAGCCTTATGCTTTTGTGAGCTTTACACTTAACAAATAACATGTCTGTTCTATAACTTCACCTTCCTATTCAACTGTTAGTATCCTGGTGACCTGCTCTATGGCTAAAGATATAGGCTTAATGACTCATATTTCTTTACAGTCCTGTGGTAGCGACATGCGAAGCAAAATTATTTAAGCATGCAATCACATCAGGAAAAAGAGGCTACCATGATGTCATCTTGTAATAATTTTGATGATTCTGGGCATTGTTTGTTGAGTTCAAAGCTGAAATGGCAAAATTAGCCCCATCTCCCAAGTAAAGAATCCTTTAAAAAAAAATCCGGGATCCAGATGGTGATCCGGATCACCCCCAAAATGTATCACTCTATCACTTGTTCCTTATTCTATTTCTGACATTTCTTGAAAATTTCATAAAAATCTATCTATAACTTTTTGAGTTATGTTGCTAACAAACAGCCAAACAGACAGACAAACCAATGCCCCAGAACACATAACCTTGGCGGAGGTAAAAATTCCATCCAAAACTACATCTATGTCTTACTGTCTGTACCACTGCCCAGAGTGGACAAACAAGGCAAAGAAGAGCCTAGTGCACTGATTCAACCAAGAAGATTTGGGACATGTAATTAGTGGGTTTGTCCATAGACAATAGCGTGTCCCTGAAAGGCTACCATGGCTGTTTTTAAAGTGAGCTATGTGAAATGTGGCATTACAGTCTTTACTTACAGAACTACAAGTTGCCAACCTGAGATCTTATTTGTTGCTTGCTTAAAACTATCTAAATTAACCCTCATTTGTGGGGTAAAACGTGACCCCGGGCTTTTTTTTTAATTTTTTTTATCTTATCTTAGAGATGCTATATTTTATTGGTCTATTTTTTCATGACTTTTTTGGGCTACTTGTTGTCTGTGACTTTGTATAGTTATTTTAGGTTTCTGGTGTAATATTGGGGTCACTTATGACCTTAGTCAAAAATACCTACATTATTTTTGTCTATATATTTTCTATAAGTTTTTATCACTTGAATTAGTTTGTGTAAAGGGGGAGGTTAGGGGCTCACTGTAATTTTTAAGTTTGTCCAGGTTCACTGAGGCCCTCAGGACCACACTGTCCACACACAGCAGAGAGGATCCTGTGGTCACAATACGGGCCTCACTGACTGGCTCTGACTGAGACAGAAAACTATTCTTTAAAATTAAAATATTTATAAGAATCACTAAAAGCAGCAAAAGTCCTGACAGAGTCTGAAATGAGTAAGGAACATGTCTGAAGTCACCCAGGTCCTGACCATACTATTAGAGCACCCCCTACAGGACACAAAAGCAACAAAATGCATGCAGCCTGTTCAGACAAACTGTTTGCAGCATTTCAGATAAAAGAGAGAGTCCAGAGTTTCAGCTCCAGGACAATAACAGCAAAATCTAAATCTCACTTTTGAGGCCTACGAATGGGCTCAGGGACTGGAAACAATAAATCCATTTTATTCTGATTCAGCCTCATTATTGATAAAAAAAAATCCTACTTAAAGCAAATGTTTTATTTAAATTCTAATGGATTTATTGGGATTTTTCTGCATTTGAGTGAATATGCCCCCCTCGCCTAGACTTTTTATATAAATAGGGCTATAAAATTTCACTCCAGTCATCCACAGAGATGCTACTTACATATTTTTTTTTCAGAACAACCTGAACTTTAAGTCTGTGTGTGCTGATTGTATGACAATTGAGAATAAAAACTACCTACTTGTCCAAAAGGCAAAAGAAAAAAAAAAAAATATGTGAAAATGCAAAACGAGAGCTCTCTTATTAAAATTTCGAAAAATAAATGTTTACAAGCTTTTTGATGAATAAAATACAATGTATAGACCCTTGTTAGGTGCAATATCAAATAAGTATAGTGTAGTGTTAATAGTGTAACTATTTGCATTCTGCATACATTTATTTAAAAAAAAAAGTGCCAGGTGCCCTAAGGGTTAACAATTGCTTTAGATTGTGAAATACAAGAGTATAACAATTATTAATCACATTTTTTGTTAGAATTTATAACTATTAATAAAAACATAAACTCTTGAAAAAGGCAAAAACAAAGTATAAAACTGTAGGTGCAAGTTTATACATCATATGAACTAAAACGATATCTCAACCCTCCACTGTGCTTTTGTCGACATTTTACTATTGACAGTTTGTACATTTATAAAGGGCCAATGATATCATCGATGATGTCACCAAGTTGCAAAGCATTGTGGGTAATCAATATGACAACTACAATAAAAACTAATGAAAGTTGTTGATATAAAACAGTTGGTTTTGGCAGGATTTGTATCAGAAATGTGCAAAATTTGGGTCCATCCTCTAGGTGGCACTCAATGGTAAAATGTCGCCAAAAGACACTAAAGTCTCAGACGCCATAAAATGTACTCTAGAAAAATGATAAAGATATCAAAAGCAGTTTCTGAACGGTGCAAGTATTAGCTTCAACTGGAAAAAAAAATAACTACCGCTCATGGTTACAGAAATATCTTAATTTTAATAAAACATGTCCTTAGCAGTCGCCGGTGACGTGTCAGGATAAAGTATAATTTTGGGTGTCTAAATATGCAAATTATATACAAATTAATTATTTACAAACACTATATTTTTACTTGAAATGACATTTGACACGTCACTGATGACTAAAGAGAAAAAAAAAATCTGTATTGTGTTTTGTTTGTTTTTTGCAGGTTTTTATCTGTGGGGTATAAAGTAACCCCACTTACTAATGTAAGTGTAAAGGTTGGTAGAATGAGGGTTAATGATTGTGTGCAATGGTTCTTGCCCATCTATTAAACATAAACATAACACCTATTCAGTAATTGAATTTATTGTAAATGTGTTATCACTTTAGTGGATTATACTATACACTTTGGGCCATATTTACTAAGATGGGTGCTAAACTGCGAGTGCAGTAAGAAAATATGCGGCCGCTATTAATGGGCGTGTTGCACATGAATTACTGAGACAAATTGCGTGGCTGGTGACAGGTGCAAACAGATGGGGCGGAACTATTTAAACGGCATCATTGTGTGTATTGTTTTGCGTCATGGAAGGTGCAGAAGTAGAACACAAACGGAAACAAAAATTTAACCAAGAAGAGCTGAAAGTGCTGGTGAATAATTTTTTCATCCGTCATAGCAAATAGATCTGCATGCGTGGCAAACACTCTAACCCTACGTATTTCTTCATTTCTTCTCCTTCGTCTCACACGAATCACAGCAGCCATATCTGTGCAAAAGATTAGCACGTGCTTCCCCAACATGCTAACTTTATATGCTATTTTTGCACGCAAAGTCATGGTGAAATGAATGAATTTGCATTTTCTCCACCTTCCATTTTGCGCACTCTGGGAAGAACGCCTCAGTTTACATATTCATTAGGTCATAGGAGCAAAATCTGCATTGTGTTTGCTCTGCTCCTGTAAGACACGCAAATCTCAACTGCGTCTGGGTTTGCTCCAATTTTAGCGCATCTTATTCAGTTAGCGTGCACGCAAACCTTTGATAAATCTGGCCCTTTGTGTTTTATATATCTCATCTGTGACACAAGATATGAATGTGGTAGAATGAGAAACTTGACCCTAGACTAGTGCATAACTTTAGGACATACCTGAATATAAAAAAGTAGAAAGGTATTAAAAGCCAACAGAGTTTTATAGCTCTGATTTGCAGCATTATGTAAACCAAAACAGTCAATACAAACAGTAGAAACCGAAGGTCAATTGGATGTATGGGATTCTCAAAATCACCATAGCAGCAATGTACACAGGTAAAACCACCCAAAGTCATTCTGTAGATCAGTCCCATGTTGTTTATGTTGCATGTTCATAGTTGATGTAGACATTAGTAGTATGGCCACAGGCTCTTTAGCATTTCTAACCTGTGTTTGAATCAGTAGATTGTTGCAGAATTATCTCTTAGTTTTTTTGGGGAAAAAGTGAAATTTATGAACTATTTCTGATGTAACAAAACTCAATAATATTGTGTTTTTAGTGTCATAATCTTGTATTTTTTTATCAGAGTAATGACATAATATGTGCGCTATTCCTTGCCAAGAGAGAGAGAAAAAAAAAAAAAGGCCTAATTGTTAAACATATCATTTTGTTCCCTCAGTTGTGCTGGCATGTACTCATGTTGGCCCGTGCCCAAAGTGGGTTAGATTGCTCGACATTAGCATACTGCTGAGTAACACTTCCTGCTGTAAAAATATTGAGTATACTTCCATTCACTTTAATCTGGCAGTTAATATTTAGACAATGCTGTTAAGATCTCTATATAGTCCCTCGTAGTCTGCTGTGTCCTTGAAGATGACATCACTTTCTGTCAAATAAAGTTTGTTCTGTAACTTCTGGGTGGGACTTGAAGTGTTTTAAACATTTATTAGCCCTTTTAAATGCACTGCTTTGAATCTGGGTGGAAAGACAGGCAAGTAAGTTCCTTAATGTTGGAAAATATAAATATAAAACTGCAGGAAAATACATCTTATATATGCCAAGAATCCATTAAAAACCTTAACTGGCAGTATAAGCTTTTTATTTGCCTGATCTCTAGACTTCAGTTGTTAGAATTATGTAATTCCAACAAAATGCATGACATGATACAATTTTAGGACCATCACATGGTAGATGCTGAAAAAATAACCCAGCCACATGGTGTCAAATGCCAAGGTAGATTTTGTCCTGGTCCCACGCCTGGATAAATGAGGAGGGTTTGCATCAGGAAGGGAACCTAGCATACAATCTATGCTAAATCAATAAAATCCTTGGAGATGTATGATTTCCTGTGGCGTCCCCAGAAAGGGAAAAGCTGAAAAGTTCAGAAGAAAATGGCAAGTTAAACTCTGAATTAGACAGTTTCATTGTTTAGTCCCTGTACTGTCACACCAGTGCTAAGAAACTCTGCAAATGACCACAGAAATCTCTAGTTGAGGATCGGTCTTTCGTCCCAGAGGTACAAAGGCATAAGACACAAAAGTCTAGAAAGTCACCAGTTGTTTCACTTTTGAAAAGTAACTTTTACAATGCTAGTGAGAGTCGTAAAGTAAAGTGCTTGTAAGGCTTGGTGGGGTTTTTGAATTCTGCATCAAAATGAATCTAGATGTGTTTTACTGTACACGACAGTTGCAATCAGAAATGTTTATCCCCCGCATAGCAAAGGACATTATAATAATGTGAATGATACATAATGAGAATAAGCATTTGAGTAATTTTGACAACAGAAGTTGCCCTAACTTTAAAGTTCAAATGAAAAAAAATGACTCTTTTTAACACATGCTGATGTGCAGTATTATTCAGCCCTTAGCTTCAGTACCTTGTGGAGCATCCTTTAACTTTTATGACTTTTAACAAAAAAATTGGGGTAATTGCTAACGACGTTAACAAAGTGACAAGAAAGTGAGGAACGCGAAAACATCTTTTTTTTTAAATAAAGGCTTCTAGTGCTGTAAGTTGCTGTGATTTAAATCCAACCACAGCAGAAGGCATGGTGACTAGACTGATATTGTTCTGAGATATATCATTCTGGATTTTCCAGGCAAGGCTTTTGTTGCCCCTGTCCCAACTTTTCTGAAATGTGTTGATGTCATCAAATTCCAAACAGGATGTTTTTTTTGTGTGTGTGTGTGTGTGTGCATTCTGTTTTTTATTTACATTCAACATACATCCAACTTTTTCATCTTACAGATCGTTAAAGCTTAGATACCACATGCCTATTACTGCAGAGTGTTGCCTTTCCGAAGACACAATTGTCAATTATAAAAAAAAAAAAAAAGAACATTACGAACACAGAGCTTTATGACTGTGCTGTGCTGTTTTTCTATTTGCTTTGCCACATATAAACAGACATACTGCAGAGCTGCTTCTGTGTGTGGCAGCAGCTCCCAGCGGGCACCAACCCTCCGCCACTGTCAGTAATAATATGCAGATATTCTTTCGGCTCTGTGTACAGCATATACCAGTAAAAAGCAAACATATAGGTAAATCCATAACTCATGCTCATCTCTGCCTCTGGCACTTCCCACCACTCCACTGCTGTTTCCCATAATCCCCCTGGAGCACACAAAACGTATAAATGACAGAACAGTGGGACTTTTTAATCGAATGCTAATACAAACTAGCGGCTGCAGTGGAGTAGGTGTAGTCCCCGGTTGTATAGGACTTGTGTTGACAATGTTTAGTCATTTTGAATTGCAAATATGGTGTATGCAAACTGCAAATCATATGCACTAACTTCACTTAATAATAAGCACACATTGCTAGTACCATGTTGGATACTTCTTCTTTTTTTTTTTTTTTTGCCCCAAAATGTCTTTAATTCTTGCTAACATGTAGTCAGATTTTAGTTTTTTGTACCAATTTTGTTGAGCCTGTATGTATTGTAGCCTCGGTTTTCCTTTCTTGGCTGACAGTAGCAGCACGTTGTGTGGTCTTCTGCTGCCGGAGCCCATCTGCCTATCTGGTTTGACGTGTTGTTTTTTCAGAAATGGTCTTCTGAAGACCTTGGTGAGTGGGTGGCTGTTTCCATTATATATTCTCATAAAGTCATGTTGTTTTTCTTTGACCTCTGGCATCTACAAGGGGTTTTTCACACATTCACACCTGTTAAAGTTGTATACTGTATTTCAACTTTTTGAACAATACTCTGAAACAAAACAAACAAACAAACAAACAAAGAAACAAACAAAAAATATTTGGACTGGAAAGAAATAAAACAAAAAAATGTTAATGCTATGTGATGATTATCTATTTGGCACATTATTCCTGTAAAGTAGCCAGTGGTTGTAATTCAGGTATAGTTTAAAGGTCCCCTATTGTGGTGAATCAACTTTCTTGAGGTTTTAACCATGTTATAGTAACCTGGCAAAAGCCAGATTGATTTATTGTTATCAAAGAGTTGCTAACATTATATCAATCTGGAATGGCTCCCATTGAAAACATTTGTGAAGAGGTGGCACGTTCAGTAGAATACTTGGAGGTGATTGGCTAAAGCGCCAGCTTTGTAGCTAAACAACAAACCGCTGCTACAATAAAATAACACAATAAAGACGTTAGAAGATTGTTGCCATATTGTTAACAAGTATCGCTAAAAGAGCTTGTTGTTGTTGGCAAACCTAAAACCCGCCCACTCACAGTAATACTGCCACGCCATTGGCCCGGGCCGCCACCGGCTCAGACCCAAACGGAGCCTGACAACATGGATTTTGTGAATTTGAGAACTCACAAATTTTATAACAATCCAGCTTGCTGTGCAAGGTAAATGTTATAGTGTTGTTTCTCCTGGAGTAGTATGTTGTTTCATTCATGCATGTTTGAGTAATTTCAGCACCTAAATTGCAGTCATTATGAAGCAGTCAGCTCATTTATTCATTGTTTAGCTCCATGTTGCTAATAGCTGTGCTAACTAGCCATTTTTGCTCTCTCCAGTCCCCATTATTGCCAGCAGGGGGCAACCTACACCTAATCCAAGTGTTCTCTGAAAAGTCAAAACAGTTTCATAAAAGACGTTTCCCATACATATACATTAATTTTAAGTTATAAAACATAAAATACTAATACAAAGCTGTCCAAAACTACTTCAAAAAGCCTGAAAAAACATAATATAGGACCTTTAACATTCAGTAGATTGAAGTGAAGTATCGCAAAGTGCTATAGCGTTGTAATTACTTCCATTGTATCCCTTCCATTCACCCGCAGTATTAAAATGTCCCGTAGCTGAGTGCAGAAGATTGTTGTACTACCCGCCGTACAGTGTCATCAGCTCACTCAAAGCTGCTACTCCATCACTGTCACTGTTGTTTACTACTTTGCTGCATTGCGTCTCATTCAGGTGCAGTGCTCCAGTCGGTAGAACTCATCTCACAGTGAGCCGGAGTGAATATATACAGCCTCAACTTTCTGTGACTAACTTCAACACAATATCTGAGCCTTTCTGAAGTCAGAGGTCACGTCTTTCAGCACATCACTGGAATTATTTTGTGAAGACAGCATCCAACTTTAGCTTGAGTCTGATTCATAAAGCATTGACTTTCTTGATTGGCAGTGAAGGAAATATTTATATTTGTTTGCTCATTTCTTTTCTGGTATTTCACAAAACATCTGCTTAAAGTAAACTGAATTTCTTCAACCATTGTTTGCCATTTCCTGGAAATAACAATCCTCAGGGACTTACTGTACTCCCTAAGCTTGCATAAACATTAATTAGTCTTGGAAATTCAACATGTATTTCAATAGCTTCAATTTGAGACCATTATCACTTTTATTTCATAGCAAATAAATTGATGAAACCAAGTTCATATAAATAATCCAACTTTTGTTTATGAAATTTATATTAATCCTACAACTGGGGTGTCAGTTTTAGGCAGTGACTTCTCCAGTTACTGCAGGTGTCTGGTTGTGACAGGAACGCCATCTGCAACAAAAACCTGCCAAATCACTGTGCAACTGTTTTTGCTGTAGCAATACTAAATAAGAAAGGGAGAAGCCAAATAATAATAATAATATTAAATTTTTTTATTTATATATCACAAAAGTCCCTTGGAAAGAAAAAAGGGGCATTTTAACTCACTAAAACAGTGTCACTATTAGATAAAGCATATTGTATTTAATAAAAGTGTGTCGTTTGTGGTGGCTAACATACAGTAATATTATGTGCCATTAAGAGTCCATAGTTATGGAGAGTGTGGAAAAGAGGTGAAGAAGAAATACGACATTAGGCAGAGATGGAAGTAGATGAGCTGAAGATGCTGAGGTTCTCTTTGTTCATGATGAGGATGGATAGGATTAGGAATGAGTTCAGTCAGAGGTACAGCTCATGTTAGATGTTTTGGAGATGGCCAGACTGAGATGGTTAAAACATGTACAGAGGAGAGCTAGTGAATATATTGGTAGAAGGATGCTGAGTTTGGAGCTGCAAGGCAGGAGGCCTAGAGGAGACTAAAAGAGACCTAAGGGGAGATGTATGAATGTAGTGAAAGAAGACATGTAATTAGTTTAATAGTTAGAGGACAGGGTTAGATGAAGGCAGGTGATCATGATGATGATGATGATGATTACTGTGGCAAACACTAAAAGGGAACAGCCAAAAGGAAAAGAAGAGGACTAAGGGCCAGATTTATCAAATGTTTGCATGCACTTTAAATGAATAAGATGTGCTAAAAGTGGAACAAACCCAGGCGCAGCTGAGGTTAGCGTTTTCTAGTAGGAGCTGAAGAAACGCAGCGCAGATTTTGCTCCCATGACTCAATGAATATGTAAAACAAGGTGTTCTCACCAGAACGCATGAAATTCAAGGTGGAGAAAATTCAAATGAAGTCGCTATACAGTAGCTATTTGATTTATCATGAGTACAGGAGCAAAAGCTGTGTGAAAATTTAGCATTTTGGAGCAGCAGTGCCATGGTTTAGTGAAGAAATAAGTGCAGCTTTTTGTGCACATATCGGGGGTTGAAAATAAGTTATAATACTTTAAAAGGGCACATTTACCAAGATACTACAATAATGTGTTGATTTGAAGTTGGAGGAAACAAAGAGACAGACTTTACCTGCAAGACTTTTTTTCTTGTTTCTCTCGCACTCCTCTGAACTTCAGCCTTTTACAGCTCCTGTCTCTGGGCTTTCAGTTTGTTCCACATACTCCTTACGGTGACGATTATGCAGTCAATAAGCTCTGCACATATAAGCCATGCGATGACAGTGTCAGTCCCGTTGTGTTTATCCCATTGCCTCACAATGTTCCTGTGACACTAGATTAACAGCTGCCCACAGTGGATCGAGGCTGCACTGCCGTTTAATGTACGAGCAGACGACATTGACAATATTTTCAATTTTAATATTAATTTGATCACTGCATTTGGCCTACTTGATACATTTTATATGCTTGAAGGGTTACTGGCTCTGACAGACAGTGAATAGAACTTTACCTTTCTTCTCTCGCCATGGTGGGAAATTAAAGTCATGTGACTGTGGTCAGTGCCAGAATCATATGAGACAAGGATTTAACAAGGACAGACTATGCAAAAATAATAGAAGAAAGTTAAAGGCATTGGAATGAAGTGATAATTTCTCAAAGACCACTACAGTCTGCATAGTGGAAAGATGCACTGAGAGTTGCTGCTTTTTATTGGCATGCCCTATGAGTTATCATTTTCATATCAGCTTTGCGGCAGCAATTACTTGCACACTTTGGTTGCTTCATCATCAAACACACCCTTAGCTGCCAGTACTATCCAAACCACCATGAGTAGGAATTCAAATGCAGCACAAATGTTTTTTGGCTGGCTAACCAATATATGCAACAATTCCTCTCTTTTGGCTCTTACCACACATACAACAAACTTGTCAATTATGGCTACATACTTGAGGAGGAATACACAGGTAACTGAAGTGGCTGATATCGAGAAATCCTACCAATGGCTAAAATGGGCTGGACTGAAGGACAGCACAGAGGCACTGATCATGGCTGCACAGGAGCAGGCCTTGAGCACCAGAATAATAGAGGCTCAGATCTACCATACAAGACAAGACCCCAGGTGCAGACTGTGCAAAGAGGCCCCTGAGACAATCCAGCACATAACTGCAGGCTGTAAGATGCTGGCAGGGAAAGCATACATGGAGCGTCATAACCAAGTGGCTGGTATAGTGTACAGGAACATCTGTGCAGAGTACAGTCTGGAAGTCCCGAGGTCAAAGTGGGAAACACCTCCAAAGGTGATGGAGACTGACCGAGCTAAGATCCTGTGGGACTTCCAGATCCAGACAGACAAAATGGTAATGGCGAACCAACTGGACATTGTGGTGATGGACAAATAGCAGAGGTTGTGGTTGCCATCGCAATATGCAACATCAGGAAAAAGGAACATGAGAAACTAGAGAAATACCAAGGCCTCAAAGAAGAACTTGAGAAGGCCTGGAAAGTGAAGGCAAAACATACTGCGCAGAACCCTCAAGCTCCCAGGCCTGAGCTTAATATATATATAACCAGCTTCCAGTAATATATATATATATATATATATATATATATATATATATATATATATATATATATATATATATATATATATCTTACTGGAAGCTGGTTGCCAGTAAGTTACTAAGTTACTGTAAAATCTATTACTGTACTGTAATAGCAATAACAGTACAGTAATACTGTAAAATTATTGTCTGTCTTGATTTTTGTCAGTTTATTAAAAACACACAAACATTTTTGTCTTACATAGTTGATTGGATAAAAATACATAAACAATTCTGCCATAAACAGAATCACAAAATCATATATTATGCATTACCCAAAAACAATTTAACAATGTACTTCCTCACTTGTGTTTTTTACTAAAACAAACACATATGTAGATTTCCAATCCACTGTTTTAAAATAATCAGCACACTTCAAGTGAAAAAAAATCCACATTAGTGTCTCCCGAGTCCAGTTCTGTAATGGGCCAGGACATATCCAGTGTTACACAGATGATTTTGAGGAGGTCTGGGCTGGCATCATCTGTGACTCACTGAAACTGTTGAACCCTGGTGCTCCTCCTGTTAGAAAAGTTCCAGTTCAGCCTTGGACATGGAAAAAATGGACCTAGATTTAGAAAGAACAGAAAAAAACTTAAGACAAAGAAAACAAACTGTATTTTTACATTCAGTACAGTATATTCTTGATGTAACAGGGTGAAACAATATTCAGTTGTATTAACAGATTTGGCCTGAGTGCACCTCCTGCTTCCTGACAGACCCATGTTTCTTGCTCATTTAGAGAAACCGTCTGAAAGTATAAAATAAATATTTTTCATTGATTGGACACAATATGAAGTCAGTGTTATCAGTTGTCATTAGGTACTAAATTATTATTTGATTCTTTTAAGTTAATTTAGTTTAGCTGGCACATGTAACTGACATTAGGAATATCAGTTGGCTCTGCTAAGTTATCTCGTAAGTATAAAAGTGAGTATACATTTGTACCATCTAAACAATGGTAAACATGTAATAAGAATAATAATATAAAATATATATAATATAGGTACTTACTTTTGTTAAAGTGTGAGTAGGGATAACTCTGCAGGTCTCCTCTGTGTGGTGCTCTTCCACTGACTGAAGAAAATGTCATCTTATGCAAATTTACCAAATCTCTCTTCCTATTGGTCAGATTTTCCCACCTAAATTCACTACTGTAATTTTTACAGTAGGTTAGTGTAACATTAACCCCCCCCCCCCCCCCCCCCACACACACACACACACACACAATTCAATCCACATTACAGTAGTCTACTGTATAAACCTTTTACAGTAATGTACTGTGCATCTTACAGTAAAATACTGTTGATATTACAACAGTCTTTTACAGTGTAATGGTTTGCCCTGATGACCCATGAGGGAATCAGACCAACAACATCCCACACCAAAGGCAGAAGTATTAATCACTTCACTACTCGGGAGAAGCACAGTATACAATGGCATTTTCTAAGTAAGGTAAACAAATAACAAATCAGACATAAAAAGCATTACGTACAGTCTAAATATTTTAGTCAAGTGTATTTTTAAGATGACAAAATGTAATCCTTCTTGATGACAGTAAGTTACAGAAACACAGCTTGCTTCAGTGCTAAACATTCAGCCGATACTGTAAGGAGTTGAATAGATCTGTGTGCATTCATTGATATTCAGACCAGTCCTTTGTGAGCCGAAAGTACTGCTGCCTATTGTACCTCTAATAAAGACTTAACTTAATGATGAAGCACATTCATTTTCATTATTCCTTGACTAAATTTGTAGCTGAGCACAAAGGACCATACAATTTGCACCAAGCATAATACATACATAATACATTGAGCTTTATTAATTACATGTGTGCTCCATGTATGGAATTAGCCATGTACCCAAGGGACTGTGCCATTTAATGTGTTTAATATACGCCACTTAGCTGGAAGATAATAAATTACTTATGTAATTATGACTAATGCGAAATCAGCAAGTTTATCTCCAATGGAAATGTGGCCTTTTACCTTGTTTAAAATTAATGTATGAAATATTTAAATATATATGAAGCTAAAAAAAAAAAAATAGAAGGTCGGCGTTGATAGAGGCAATCCCAGCAACTATGGGCCTTAGGCGCTAAAAAGGTCAGTTAGTCGCAGCGTTGACACAAACACATACACTGACAGACAACCACCAGAATGTACAGTAACACAAGGAGGATATGCAGTTCCCACTCACCGATAACATTATTGTGAAAGTGTGTGAAAGAAAGTTTGTCTGGCATGACTTGGGGTACATTGCTTTTTGGTTGAGCTCTTATATAAAAAGCACAGTCTTGGTGCACCACAATGCCTCATACGTCACTGTTAATTTTATATCAATATGCCTCATGATAATGCCTTTGTTGATTACATGTTTCCATTTAGATTGAGACAAAATTGAGACAAAACTGAGTCTGTGTGATAGCTGAATGAGGTGTTGCACGTTGAATAAAGTGCCCTGGCGTCTTTGGGTAAAAAACTTGTAGGCAGGGCTGGCCCAGCCTATAAGCGAACTAAGTGGCTGCTAAGGGCCCGAGGTCGCCAGGGGGCCTCCAAAGAGCACCCAAATTATCAGTGCACATGCTCATAAAAAAAATTGTATTACAATAATGAAAATTGTTGTAAATTACGGTGACCCAGAGAGCTCAACGAATTACAAAAGCCGAAACACACTTCACAAAAAGAAACTGCCACACGGCATTACAACGTATTTCCGGTGCAGGTAAATGCTGTTGTAATGCCGTGTGGCAGTTTCTTTTTGTAAAGTGTGTTTCGGCTTTTGTAATTCGTTGAGCTCTCTGGGCCACCGTAGTAAATTGTTAAAATGTATGTTGTGCATATGAATAGAAAACAATATGCTCAGTATGGTGGATTTAAACAGTGAAAACAATGCAGCCCTTCAGTCAGAAAGAAGAGTGGCAAACACTGTCCATACATTTTTTAATTTGACACAAGTTCAGAACCATCTGCTTTTTATAACAAGTGGAAATCATAAGCTTAACACAGGTATATAATTTAATAAAATTAGAAATACAGTTCAATTACAAATACACAGATAGCTGGGACACCTGTTAAAAAGCACCAGAATATAGGAAACATTCTGTTTTATTTTATTTTATTTTTTTTTCCCAGACTCCTCTACTCTATACTCACAAACAATGAGTGGCTGAAGATAATGACATTCTCAGCCCCAAGAATTGCCCTTTTGCCAGAAACACACACAACAACCTCCTCAGCGACACTGGTCTGATGTTGGCACTAATGCATGCAACTAATAACAGCTTTGTCACATTTGCGGGATGTGAATTATTAGTATTTGTGCACTGGTGGTACTGATTTTGCTTAGAGCCTCATGAAGACTTGGGACGGCCCTGCTTGCTGGAATGAATGCCTAAGTCTCCCGGTCTTGAGAGAAAGGGAAACATCAACTAACAACAACAAGAGGCTAGCGATGGCAAGGCAGAAAAAAAAAAAAAAAAAAAAAAAAAAAAAAATCTACGGCTACACAGAGGGGAAAACTAAAGTAAAGCCAAGGAAGGGATCATATAGAGTCACTTGGACTTGTGAGTATGTACAATAGGTCTTTACTGCAAAATATGGGGGGTCCATAGGGGAGAATGAGGAAAAAAAAAAAAAAAAAAGTGAAAAAACAAAGTTCCTGAGTTCAGATTTAAATGGTCACAAGTATTTTTTTTGTTTCTCACTTCACTGGCTGTGAAGTGACAAGCTTGATTGTATCTGACAGCTTAACATCTTTGAGTTCACTTTTACAGTGAGTTTGTTCCACACATCTTTGCATAATTAAAATAATTAAAAAAATACATTTATAGTCTAATTAATTAAAATGACACTGTCATTGCTAATAAAATTATAGAGAACAATTAGGCCTAATGAACATAATTATATATATGTGATGAAAAATGTATTCCTTTAGTACAATTTACTTGTTTTACGAGTACAGTTTTGCAGTACAGTTTTACAAATTTATTAAATATGTAAAGTAAAAGTAATATTTGACCTCAGTGGTAAAGGGGGTAAAACACTTACCTTGCAATCAAAAGTCCTGAGTTCAAACCTAGCAGTGGAAGTTGTTGCTGTGTAATTAAAGGGGCCACATTATGCTTTTTTCAGAATTTTTAAATAATTCTTCATTACATGAATATTTCACGCTCTATTAATTCATTCCTGCATCTTCTGCCGCTTATTCCTGTTAGAAGTCATGGGTACTGGAGCCTATCCCAAGGCCTTACAGACATTCACTCACACATTCATTCACTAGGGACAATTTAGAGTCACCAAAACACCTAATGCATACGTGGGAGGAAACCTGGAGCACCCATATAGAACGCGGGGAGGAGATGCAGACTCCACCCAGAGAGATTGTGTGTCAAACGCCCCGAGGATCAAACCCATGATCTCCTTGCTGAGAGGCAAGACCACTAACCGCTGCCTCCGCGTCCCCCATTTCACATTTTATAACTAACGTATATGTATGTAAAACATCTTCTTTAGGGGAGCTGTTTTTTTGGCTTTGCAGAGAACACTTGGACCTAGCATCCAGCCAGTCGCCCCCTGCTGGCAACAGTGGGGATTGGACAGAGCAAAGAATGGGTTATTAGCATAGCGATTAGCAACATGGTGCTAAAACATTGATAAATGAGCTGACTGCTTCATAGTGACGGCAATTTAAGCACTGATCAGAACCGGGGTGTCCGGTGACGGTGTGTGGGCTTTAGAAACATACTTGAGCACTTCCTGGTTTTTTGTGTCTACATAGAGCTATGAGACCGAGCACTTCCAGCTCTTAAGAAGGAGAAGGCCTCAGAATGCTAGATTATTCAAGCATGCATGAATACGTGCATGCAAAATACTACTCTTGGTATGTTTTTGAGAAGCAAACAACATTATATAGCATAATAGGGAACTTTAAGAAAATATATGTGAGAACATATTTTGAGTACTTCTTCCAGCTCTGAGTTTTGAACCCATTACCTTCTGCAAAAAGAGTAGAGGCTCCTTTTGGCTCACCTACACTGTTCACACTGGTCATTAAGAAAAGACAAACTAAAACTAAGCATTGGCCCATTGCTGACTTTTTCTAGATTTCTTTTTTGTCTTTCTAACACAAAACAAATATAACCTCATTGGTGGGGGTTATAAAAAAAAGTCAAATATATTTTACACAAAGTGACAAGTGAACAGAGTAGCATCTTGAGGATGCGAGCCACTGTGTGAGCCTGTGTTTTCATCTCTATCCATCAACATGTCCATAATCACAGTATCATTACACTGGTGCGACAATCCCAGTAGTTAGACTCATCCACAGTGAGCAGTGTGGACTTGTCGTGTGGTGCTTTGGGGGACAGCTCTGAAGTATGCCTCTGTCCTACAGCTGTTGTACCATTTCAGTGACACTAATTGCACCCATTTTCTTTGGACTTGTTCCCGTGGCCGTCTCCGGAGACAGAGCAGTTCTGTGTATCTTCAGTGAAGTCATGTTTCGAGTGAATGATGAGGCAAGCGGCAAGGGACACAATGAGACGGATATAATACAGAAAAGAAGAGAAACAGGATCAGAGGTGAAATCTCTGTCACCCTCAAAGTCATTGTCACTATTAAAAATGTAGGCATGTGCACCTATGTTATTTATGACCCCAGTGGTAACGAGAGCATTTGTGCTGCCCTTAGTCTCCACTACATTTACAATCTGCTCTTTATTCATTTTTCATTCCTGTTAGGGGTCACGGGCGGCTGGAACCTATCCCAGCAAATAAGAGCCTAAATTGTGAGTCTGCTGGCCCGAGGATTGAGCCCAGTCGTGACGTACTAGTTCTGTAGGTAGCAATAATTGCAAAAAAGCTTTCATATTTTTAGATTACAAGAGAATGAACCAGAACTTGTGCAAAGTGCTGCTCTTTGCAAAACAAGCTAGCGGTTATAAGCAACAGCTGTTTTCCAGCTTTTGACGGCCTGTGGGGTTCTCAAGTCGTAAAACATTGCATTTATTCTTAAAATTCTTAACAACTGTAGGATCAATACAGTTGCACAGTGTGGACAATACATTGCACAGAAAGCTGGGACGAGACTGGAAACAGGAAGTTTAGCGTTTGCTTATAGCTTTATCTACAGTCTCTCACCACTACTCTCCAGGATTTACTCTTATCCTTTAATTAAATACTGTTCTGACAATGCATAATTTAAACTAGGGGATCTCAACTGCTCTGGCTTCAGGACCTACCATCACTCTATAATGACAAGCCGTGAAAATAAAATAAAAGAGCGATTTGAACTGATTCAATGTCTCAAATAAACACATTGTGCAGTTTGAGATCATTTAATATCAGAATGTCACAATCTGAAACATAAAAAAAGAACACATTTATAGATAAACAAAGCAAGTAGCAATGCCAGAGAGGGGACTATTACCCTTTTACACTAACTTAGCTGCATTTTCATTTAAAACCACAACTCCTCACGTAAGTAACATCAGTCTTTTTAACACTCACTTCAACCTTATAGGTGCAACAGTGCCATGGCAAATGCCCATGACCCACTGAAAACGGTTCCGCGACCCACTTTTGGGTCCCAACCCACCAGTTGAGAATCACTGATTTAAATTTCTGCCTCAAATAGATTTTATATCTCTTATACTGTATATTAACACAACATTTAAAAAATTTTAGTGGCTCAATCAGAATGTATTTTAACATGTAAATGGGAATATTCCAATTCCAATAGCACATGTAAACAACTCATTCGGAGTATGAGCTTAATCTGAATATGGACCTTAAATGGAGTACTATATATCAAGTTTTTCCTTACTGAGAAGAAGGGTCTACGGATATGGATGTACTGTTTGCATCTTTATAGTTTATTGTATTAACAAAATGTTGCAGTTTTTGGAGCTTCAGAAAACGGTTTATCAGTGCATGTCTAAAAATCCATTATTCAATCATTTGAACTTCTGTGTAATAGTAATCCCAATTCAAATCAACAGCTTTTACTGAGCAGTGCAGTGTGATGACTCACATTTCTAGCCCTTCTAGGAAGTCTGTGAAAATGTTCATTATGTTCTGTAAGCATTTCTCTAACTTTTCGTGTCTCCAAATGAGTCTGCAAATGTAGACCCCATCCTAATTATCCACTGTGCGTAATTTATTGATTACACTCTCACATACCTCAGAAATTACTCACCTCCTCTTGGTTGCACACATTGCGGTGTTATTTCTGGATCCAGCGTGTCTAATTGAGTGCAAAAACACTGGAAATGTGTAAAAGGCACAAGGCTACATTTAAGGTGGCTGTGACTAAATGCCCAAACATCAAAGCGAAAAAAGGCTGTTGTGTAAAGCAATGAGCGTCAAACATGAGGCCAAATGAAAGTGAACAGTCATCCTCCTCTGGGCTGGATATGCTTGTGAATTCACATTGCATTTCTTCACCAAATCCCTCTGTATACAGCACATAATGAGGAGCCAGTGGGCTCAGTTGAGACAAACCAACAGCATTTTTTTTTTTGCTTCCCATAATAACCTACCACACTGACAATTTCATGCTTGCGCCTTCAACAGAGGTATTTGACAATGCAAGAAAGGTGAGCCTTTTTTGAAGTGAGAAAAGACGCAGTATACATGTTTGACCACCATCTAAATAACTGAGGCAACTTGCCTGGTTTAAGGACACTGTCTCTCTGCATCAGGCTTCCTCACTCATCATTACTGAACACAACAGGGGGTAGAAATCTTGTTAGAGTGCATAAAAATCTCTTCTACTGACACATTTAAACTCAAATTTTACTTACCACTAAATCCCCTTGTTCAGGTGTAGTGTGCATTTGATGAAACACGAGAACTTACTTTTTCGATGGCACCGCGAGCTATCTCATTTGGTTTGCGACTTGGGTTCCTGTCATTCCTTTGAGTATTCATTAAAGTTTGAAATTCACAACTTCGGCGCCATACCCCGCCAGCACTTGTACCCTGACACCTGCATTTTCTACTGCTTTTTCCAGTGTTTTAAATCATATCTTGCTGGGAAGAAGGTTGTTTTTTTTTTTTTTTTTTTTTTTTTTTTAAGATTATGTTTATTTTATGCACCTATAGTTGGCATAGCTCATTTAACCTAGCTTGTAGCAGAAAACCAACAGAGTAAAAGCAAAAGTCAGCTCCAATTGGAATATTTTCAGTGAAACTGGTGTCAGAGGCAGCATGGCTCATAGCTTAACTCTCCTACTGAAATAAAATAATGTGCAACAAGCTTACAGGGCCCAACAGTGTTATTCTTGGGCATAATACCATCTAGACCTGTGGTTGGGACCCCAAAGTAGAAAGTGGGCAGGTTGAATGATGTCTCAGTGTTTAGCTTTTTGGAAACCTAAATATTGTTTGAATGTTAAATGCTGAAGGGATTCTAAAACATAGCAAAGTGTTAATGAATTCAATTAATTACCCTATTGAAGGTTATGCTATAAGATGCTGCTGTTTTTCGTTTCTTTTTTTTTTTTTTTTTTTTTTTTTGAAAGAAATAAACACATACTAACTCCATAATCTGTCAAACCATTAAATGTACACAAGGAAATTTAATTGGGAATAACTGGCCTTGGCTTTCCTCCTATATAAATCATTACATCTTAAACTGATGTCAAAATAAAAGCTTCCCACTTTATCCCACTCATAGTTTAATGTTAATATTGAGTATGTGATGTAAAGCCATGTTCCAACATTAACATGTTCTTTCACTTTTGTTTCTGTTTGGCATTGTGCCTTATGTGTGACTCATCTCCCAGCGTTTTTAAATTTCACTGTACAATTGTCTTGTGTCTGTCTAATACTCTGTTTTTACTGTATTTTTTTGTATATGAAAAGTAAAAGGACTTTCTGAGTACATTTTATAGAACATAATTTTACTTGAGTAAGACAAATTTTAATGTGTATTCCACTTAATGAGAACAGTTCAGGTGGCGCAACAAATTTAGAATAAACTGCCTCTGGAAAAGATGAATACAAATAAGTAAATAAATAAATAATTAAAAAAAAGAAAAATAATGACATTTATTGATCAGTTTGTTTTCAGAGGATCAATTTGGATGAAAAAAAAAAAAAGTCATCACTTAGTAAATAGTTTGGTTGGCCTGACTTTTCATTTCCCCTTGCATCCAACATATTAACATTCAACTCATTTGATAGGTCATAATGTAAAGACTTGTATGTGTTAGGGCAGTGGTTCTCAAACTGTGATATGGATATCACCGGTGGTACAAAAGTTTTTTTCTTGTGATATACTGTAATTCTTTTGCAGCTAAAGTCCTGACTTAATTTAGAGAGTTTTATTCCTATCTTAATCCTCCTCTTTGGGCTCAAATTGGATGTGAGGACCACTGCATAGTCCTGGTTTAGCCATAGTTTTTGTTGATTAAATATTGTACATGTGTTGGTGCAGCTTTTTGGGCTGGCCCTAGAATAATATGCACTCAACACTTCTTGTATCCTACATGTAAATAACAGAAAAAAAAGTACTATTCCTTTTCAAATTGGAAGAGTGCACTGGGACAGTACACTGTGCATCGGTCAGCAAAAACGGTCCAAAGTGCCCCAATAAAGGGTACCATTCTGTACCACTTTAAGGATGTTTTGGCCAGGGGTCCCAACATATACAGAGTATGCCTCAGTGGAGCAGACTGTCCGGACTCCAAAGCGTTACCAGATGTCTGTCCCTCTTTTCTCCCCATGATTTCCCGTCATGTCTCTGCTGTCCCTTCTAAAAAAAAAAGCCATAAAGGCCAAAGCTTGTCTAAATAAGTTCATAAAAACAACAAATTAAAGAAATTTTAGAAGTTTACTCAAGCTGTAATATCCGTATATGGACATTGCAGCTAAAATAATATTAACTTTTAAGCTCATATTCCTATTAGCTCTGTAGTTCTGAGGATAAAGGGCATTTTACAAGCACAATTTAAAGTTAACTTGCTAAAATATAGATGCTACTATTGCTGTTTTTGTGTTAGCTTGTTTTCTCTATGCAGTTAATTTGCATAATACCCAAACTGATAAGTGCGCTCTTTATCTCTGTCTGTCTTGCGTGTAAATGACAGAGTGAGCACCCTACACTAATAGCATGTGATACAAATTAAGATTCATGGCTGAGATGAACTTAATAAATAATTCCATCTGTTAAAATGCATTTAGGATTAAACAAGCGTTATTGACTGCAGTCCCTCAGGCCACAGTGCATTGGTATTTATAAAAAGCACTAATTAAATCTGCAGCAGAAAATGATAGGTCATTCTAATCAAATTTACGGCTGAGGCTGTGAAAAATGCAGTGAGTGGATGAAGACTTTCACATATTAGAAAACACCCACAGCCCTTTGAGAGCGGGTTTAGGGTTAAGAGTCATTTCAGTGCTCGATGATGTAATAAAAATGCACTTTTTTGAGCGCTGCACTGATAACTTTGATGCGATTTGTCAGCACACTGCGTGAAGGAACTTTATTCCTGCAGGATAACACTGGGAGAGAGATCAAATAAAGCAGGTGCCACATAAAACCGACCATGAAACGGCGCAATAAAACGCAAGACACAGGTTCAAAGTGACAGTGAAATATTTTGCCTTCATGGCCCAATGTTATTTAGGTAAAGCCCTCTTTCTAAATCAGGAATACCGCTTGCTGTGAGAATTAGACAAGCACAGAGAATGGCATGGACGGTTCGTTATGCATGACAAAAATAAAGCATGTTAAAGCACTCTTTGGGAGGTGATACAAAACCCTCAACCTACAGACGTCACCCAAAATAATAATGCAGTAAGAAGAGAGTAGAGACACAAAACACTTTATCAGCACACTTAAATATAGTCAAAAAAAGCTGCATCATTGGGGCACACCCAATAACTAAATTTGGATTATGGTGTGGCATTGTTTTTCAGGAGCTGGAAGCACGGTACATAAAGACATGAAAAGCGAGTTTGGTGTGGAAGAACTTGACTGGCCTGCACAGAATCCTGACCTCAACCCAGCAGAACACGTTTGGGATGAATTAGAGCGAAGACTGCAAGCCAGGCCTTCTCGTCCAACGTCAGACATCTATGTGTCTGACGTAAATAGATGCAAAGGGTGGGCCAACGTCATATTAAACTCTATGGATTAAGAATGGGATGTCACTTAAGTTCATGTTTATGTAGAGGCAAGTGAGCTAATACTTTTGGAAATATAGTATATTAATCTCAAGTGTCTCTCAAAGCTTGCTCCATGATTGTTGGTTCCTTCGGCAATGTCACCTCAATTGACTTCAACTAAACTCATCTGGTGGAAATGGCAGACATCGGTGAAACAAGACGTTTCTGTCCTTTCAGGAAGTCAATTTACTCTAACATGTGAATGAAACAAAAACATGGTAGAAAGGTCATAAAAGTTGATTTTGCATAATAGGGCCCCTTTAAAATGAAATGTATTGAAAACATCTTCTTTTGGGGAGGTGTTACTTTGACTTTGCAGAGCATGCTTGGATTAGGTGTCTCACACCTCCTGCTTGCAATGGTCAGGACTGGACAGAGCATAAAAATGCACGGCTGTTAGCAACATGACACTAACAGATAAATGAGCTTACTACTTTGTAGTGACGCCAAATCCACAATCTTTTGAAAACGTTGGAAGAGGTGTTTTGGCCTCACAGCAGGCACTCATGTAAACTGTGAAAACAAGTCCTCACTAAACACTGACATAACCACCCTAATCTGAACCGTGATTGGCTGTCTGCCAGTCATATGTCAGCTGACAAACGATCGTAACCTACTTTTACTTGAGACTTTATGAGAATGGCTTCAAGAAAACCACAAGATCCTAAAATAGTTGTGATGTTGCAGACAAGAACTATAACTTTTTCTGCTGTTTACTCACTGTGTGGTGTATAGCATTTGCGGTGTACACAGCGCCACAAATACGGGTACTACAGGATACTCACACCAACTCTTGTTTCCTTCACATCTCAGTGTCTTCGTGTAAATGTGAATTGGGAGCAGTGTTGCGTTTTTCTGGCCAGCATTGTCACGTAAAAGGGCTCTTAAACAAGCACAAATGCATCAAAACGACTGGCAAGTGTGTTGTACTGTAGGGCTTCCCCACACTTGAAAAGAGCAAAGGACAGCGGGATTCCACTCAAATGCTTTTACTTTATTATCCTGTTTTGATTTAGCAAAGCAGATCAGAAGCAGGGGAAAATCCTTCACAGGAAAAACAAAATATATTTGCATAAGCAAACAAAAACTCTATTAATTTTAATGCTGCACATATTTTACATGTGTAATGCATTTTAATGAACAAAACCATTTGATTTTAGACTTCTTTTTAACTTATATTTACCTGCATTGTTATACTGATTTTAGAACTTGTTTAAATTAGTTTTATTTATTTAAACACCCATTGTTTTAACTTAAAGACAACTTTTTAAACCACATTAAACTATTTTTAACAAAGCTAATTTTAGTATTTTTAGCAGTAATTCTAATATTTTAAACATTTAAATAAATTAGACAGCCCTGGTACAAACAAAAATCAGCTACATTTAGATATATATCTTTGTCTCCTCCTCCCGTACAACGCAAGTTCAAAAGTTCAGAGTAGCTAGAGCATGCCTTTCTTATGCTGCCTTCACACCGAATGCGTTTGAGGCGTCAAATTCGTGTCAGACGCGTCTAGTTGGACGCTTGAACATTTTGAAGTCAGACGCTTTATTCAGGGCTAATTCCAACTGAGGCCATGCCAGTTTGCTCACCTGTGTCCCGAGTCAAGTGACTGGTGTGAGCGTCCAAATAAGTGCGAGATCACCACGACTGCTGATACGTCGAGGCGCACGCAGCGGAGCAAACAGCCCGCTGTCACATGCTGCACACACAACTCTGGAACCAGGAAGCAGACTGCTGGCCACACCCTCTAACAGGTTGCCATAGCAACGACTCTAGGTATGTTTTTGCGGTGGAAACAACATTATAACATGGTTAAAAGCTAAAAAATATATATATTTCTGCAGAATTCAGTGGGTATACTGTTTGTATCTACTGTATGAGTTTAAAAATGCACTCAAATCTATAGTCTTCCATTGTGGATGCTTTCTAAGATAAGAGAAAGCAGCTTTGGCCTTATCTGTAGCTTGGCGTTCTTTAATCTCTCAGCATGAATGTTTAAAGGGGAATATGATTCTTTTATTAAGCTAATCAGTGTTTCAATTTCTTTCTGATAGATCAAAAGGCATAGCCAAGTTATTATCTAGAATTCTGCTGGAAATGCACATTCAATTAAGCAGCGAGAGGAGATGAGAGAAACATGTTTGTTATTCTGCACATGATGAGATGATACAAGCCTAATCAATATTCCTCTGCCACTCTTTGTGTTTGAGAGAAGTCCATTATACTCTTTGTCATAAAGTTCCCCAGAGTTAGCCCTGAGCAATATTAATCCCATGAATTAGAAATGAAAGAATGGCAGCAGGTACCACCGAGCCGTTACATTTCATATGAGTGGCTGAACACTCAGTGACAGGACTTGGCGATTGCTCCCCTGGCTGCAGGAATTACACCGTTGAGCAGACACGCCATATATAATGAGCGAATCTTCTCTTTGTACGTGTCACCCTTGTGCACTAAAAGCTGCCAAAGCCTATTGTTCCACTTGAAGGATTAACATGACATCCATATTAATGTAAAGCTTTAACATGCAGGCATTGTAAGATTTCAGATGTCTTGAAATCACATTGTCTGCTGTAACTTGAAACAGCACCAGGACTTATACAGTGTGGGCAGAAGACATCTGAGCAGTGAAAAGCCCCGCGTCATTTGCCCTTTCACCTCGATCTTGTGAGAAAATGGTGGAATGTAAACAATTACCAACACATTCATAATGAAAGCATAATACAGTGTGATGCCCTTAAGGGTTTGCATGCATAATGTCCAAGTTATACCTCCAAAATAGGAGTAGGAATCTTCATTATAATGAATGGTTAAGCAAATGATAATAACAATGTTTTCATGAAACACAATTGTAATGGTTAGGACCAGGCCTGCCCTCATGGTCTTTTCCTTTAGCCTGTTCCCTTCGGGGCTTACCACAGCGAATTATCTGCCTCCATTTAGCCCTATCCTCTGCATCATCCTTTCTCACACCAACTAACTTCATGTTCACTTTCACTACATCCATAAATCTTCTCTTTAGTCTTGCTCTAGGTCTGGCAGCTCCAATCTCAGCATCTTTTTACTACTATATTCACTGTCCCTCCTCAGAAGCTGTCCAAACCACCCCAGTCTGGCCTCAGCAGTCTGTCTCATTCCTAATCTTTTCCATCCTTGTCACAGCAGACAGCTCCTGTGAGGTATTGAGATTAGTTATTAGGATGGTTTGGACATTTACAAAGGAGGAATAGAGATATTGGTGGAAGGATGCAGAGAGTAGAGCAGCTAAGCAGGAGGCCTGGAGGAAGACTAAAACAGATTTATGACTGTAGTAAAAACAGACATGAAGCTAGTTGGTGTGAGAGAAGACAAAGCAGGGAATTCACAAAAAAAAAAAAAGGGTGACATATTTAGCAGCATGAAGTGGATATTTGAAAAAAAAAAAAAAAAAAAACGGTGAAAAATTGTTAGGGGTTGGCAAAAATCACCTTTCTATTTAAGAACGTGTTTAGGAATGTGTTCAAGATGAAGTCTCATTAAATGATACGAGTTTTGTGTCTTGTCTAAAGGAAAAGCAAATGTTTCTATGTTGGACTTGTGTTAAATTTACGTTCATTAACATCCAGCTAATTTACATAAATCTGTGTGTTAGTTGCAGAAGCAAGACAAGCGCTTGGTTTGTATAAAAAAAAAAAAAAAAATGTCTTCAGTCCCTTATCTGACTGCTTAAAACTTTTCCTTATTGCTCTCTGAAAGGTCTCTGGACCTGCAGGTCTCTTTTGTGAGAATGCCTCCAGATAACAAGGGCACTTACACTAAAATGAAAGTTCATGTTCAAAGAGAAACAGACTGATGAATATTGACAAAGAGGCACAAAAGTTTTAGTCATCACGATTGCCATCCTCTGGCATCTTAGCAACACTCTACAACAAAATAAAAATACAGTCTCTCTTCACTACCCTGTCCTGCTCCAGCTCCAGGTTTTGTCCTTGAGACCTTTTTAAGACTTTTTAATGCCACTTAGAGTGAAATTTAATGCCAGCATCGTCAACAATAGAACAGTAATCTGTATCTATTACACTAAGGAATTATCCATACTACTCTCCGAAACTCAAGGGTCAGAGTCTAATACAGATGAAAGAACTCCAGTGCTGCATTTAAAAATCATGAATAAATGAATCATGCAACATTTCTTCAATATATGTTGTTATTGCAGTGACTCTACGTTTTTGTAATATTAACATAATGTTTCGACAAATTTGACCTAGATGAACAAAATGTATTACCTACTCACATTATTTAATATTTCTAAAGCCTTGATTTTGACAAGATGTAATTTAATACCTATTTAATGCTTTTAAGACCTTGGGTATCCCTGCAACTGTCTTAAATTTCTTTATTGTAATGTAAAAAGGGAACTATGCAATTTATCTGTTATTAATCAAAGAAATACTGTGATAGAATTTTTGGGTAAAAAAAACAAGTGTCATCTAGGTTTTGATGCAAAAATAAATAAATAAATTAAAAAAATGTGTTTTTGGGCTACACAGCACTTGTCAACACTGAATTAATATGACTGCCAATACTAGAGCATGTGCCTATTTCGGTGCTGCATACATCTCCCCAGGAAAAAAAATAAGAATATATATATATATATATATATAAATGGAGAAAATATTGGCAAAGTATTGTAGGATTATGACAGTGTGGTCTTTACATAATGAATAAGTAGGACTGGCACTAGGACAGATAAAACATGTATTCAAGAAATTTACATTTAGATTTTACAACTTTTATGACTTATAATCACACTTCCTACTAAGTTCAGGTTATGATCACAGCAGTTGCCTACAATTCCCATAGATAAACCTCAATAAAAGCCACCATCTGGCCAGTGTGTGTGGTCACCATCTGGGCCTGGTGCAGCCCACATCATCGCTCTTGTGTCAGGTGAAGTCCTTGTCTGTCGGAAGAGTCGGTCCTCCTGTGCGGTAATTACTCCATGTTTACAGCAGAGGTTATGGTCTCTGATCACTCAGTGTCTGCCCGAGAGGTGACCAGCTGATGTTGGAAGTGTGCCCAGGCGCTAGTGTTGAGGTGATTATGTTGCTGTTTTCCATACATCAGCAGTTGATGGGGGTTAAGTGTATGATGAGTGCCAGAGATGTTTGACTGCAAAGTTGACCAGATTTGGACTTTTAGATTTTGGAATTTTAGGTTAGGTTATGCAGGGCAAAAAGGTAAAGTTGGAAAAGTTGGGTATATGAGTGATACTAAGTGACCAATAGCCTCACCAGCCATTTCAACTTTTTAAAAATTCCTTAAAAATGATTGGTCTGGTCCGTATCAATTTGAGTTTGATTTCCTGAGGTTGAAACAAAAAGAAACAAAAGGATGCAGATTAAATGCAACATAAAGGAAATCTACCAATCAGAAATCAGAAAACACAACATTGTACCAACCTCTGCAAATACTGGACAATTTTGAAAATGTACAACCAATGAAAGAAATTAAGCATTGCATAAAACAGTTATGACAGAAAAAGTTCATGCAGAAGATGGCTGGAAGATAATTAAGGGCCTTTTACTATAATAGGGAGCTGGTTGGTAAGGCCAATTCATGCAACTGCAAATGAACATGGTTCAAAAAGTGTGTGCCATGAAACCAACTGTAGGGCAAACAAAGTAAGTGTTGTAACCCTCAGGGCATCCTTTTCAGTGTATTTTTTGCTTTCATTTTGGCATTTCTTATGCTAAAATTATAATATTTGACAATGATGTTCATTAATAAATACATTTTAGAATTTCAGCATCATAAATGAAGAAAAAAAAAATCTAATGTCTAGACAAAAACTCACTGTTTTATATTTTTAACTGTGACAGTGATCTAAACGGGCTTTAAGAAAAAGTATATTTTGTGGAAAGTCATGTGCGTAAAAAAAAAAAATCACATTTTGATAAAATGCACTTTATTTGTGGAGCTTCTATCCAAACACTTTCATTTGGACTTCTGTAAAACATATTCAATTTATTATGAGCAGACCAGTGTGTAAGTGTTGTATGTTGTCATGTTACGACTGATGGTGTAGTCTTCCTCAGAAGTGTCATTTGCTGTAGTGATCTGTCTCATCAACTGGTGTGTATAGATTTTGGCGCTGTCATCCTGTCATCTACAGATTGACTTCTTCAAACACATACCAGGTGTGAGACAGCATATATGCCAAAACATTCTGGATGCCCTTTCACAAGCAGAAATATATCCACGCTTGGGACCAGCACAAGGCTGAACTTTATTTTGGCACCACTGACCACAAATTCCCATTTTCTGTTCCTTAATGCCTGGTCCATGTCAAACTAAAATGAAGCTATTTACTGGCGCTTTAAACCTTGCAGTAAAAAGTACAATCTGTGGCAATATGCAGCCCGAGGGCCAATTAAAAAGGGTGTGCGTGGTTTGGACACCCCTGGTTTAGTGCATGGATTTATGGTTTAGTGTAGTTTCTTGTTGGTTTTCATATTAACTGTCGATGTGACTGTGAGCCTGTTCCGCATGAACACGCTCACAGCTCAACCAAGACACAGAGGCATGACTTTTTTTAATCAACTATCACAAAAAAAAAGAAAAAAAAGAAGAATAATTCATAATAACATAAGAACACATTTGCTTAAACAGCACCTATCACAGTTTCCTTTCAACTGCCTCTTCAAAGTCACTCTTTTTTATAGATTCAGTGTCCATTTGTCACTGAGTTTTACCCAGCAGATGAAGTCCTGAATCAAAGGCCTCCTTGCTTTAATGAATACCCACACCTCCAGACTGCCACAGGCCGATCTGGTTCCACTCGGCTGAATTACCTGTCATGTCCATCATTCTTGATCATTGGTGGTTAGCGGAGCGCAGTCGGACCCGTCTACAAGGTCAAGCATCGTCATGGTTACTGTTCCTTGTCTCTTTTGTCCACATAGTGCAACTGAGTGGGGACAATTAATGGGTCTAAAACAGGATTATGTGCAGATATGTCAACTGAATTAATTAGTAACACTGAAACTCCTCCATCCAAAATGGTTTTAACAAACATTTACTTACACTTACATTTACTTACATTCTAACAAACATTTATTTCCTCACTACTTTGTCCACCAAATATAGTGTCTGCAATCCTATTATCTATCACTATAATTTGCAATTTTGCCAGTAGAAATCACCAACAAATACACTTCTTTAATCAAATTCTATTTAAAGTGAAGATAATTAAGACATTTTCAACTACAAACTACCCACCAGACAACCTGACATACATAGCAGCTACAGTAATTTATTACAGGTGCAATTCACCATTATAAGACCAAGAGGAAACCCAGCGTTTGTCCAGGGAGGCAGTATCTCAAGTACATCCTGATTTATTTATTTTTTGTGTGTATGACGTTAATGTTTGTTTGCGTGTACTGTAAGTGCAGTTCACATGAATTATTCTAAAATATTTTATCACAACTTTAATGACACAAAGCTGCTTTTCAGTAACTAAAACAATATTTAGGCATCAAATAAAATTAAACATTGAAGCTAAGTATCATGAGTCTAAAGAATATACAGTATATTTTATGTATTGTTGAGTATTGTTGATACTGGTCACATACTAGTTGGTTTGTATGTCAGCTTTCAAAAGCTATGTTCATATCAAATTGATATTACTACTGATGCAGTGCCTTAGTCTGTTATGGTCAATTAGGTTGTAAACTTTTACAGAAGGTGAAGTTTTAAATGTATCATACAGAGTTATTATTTTTAATAGTGGAAGTGTGTTTATGTAAACATTTTTATCACATACAATGAAACTGGGACACAACATAAATGAAGTTATAATCTGGAGTCTTTGTGTGAACATTTATGTGAACTAAATGCCCTGAATTCCTGAGGCTGTGACTATCTGTGATAACTAAATCTTCAAAAGATTTCAAGCTGACTTATGAGCTGTGTCAAAACAAACAATATGGCCATGGCTTTCACCAGACGATGAAATATGTTTTGAGTCAAAGAGATCTCGACCCAGCCTGGGTCACCTTCAGCCTTCTTCCTGACCTCATCTCTCCAATGTCGAATGGATTAATTAAAAATAGGCTTAAGCCTTCTACACGAGACTCTGTATGAATGGCCATAGGACATTGAACAGAGATGAGAAAACTGGACTTATTGGAAATGAAGGACATAAGGGTTCAGGGACAACTCCTCAGAGATAAGACTTTATGAATGCATTTATGAGCCAAAATCTTCTTTATGTGTGTTTTCTTAATTGTGGTCTGAACTTTAAATTCACTGGGGCTTGTGGGTGCAAGGGCCATACTCTTTAACTAAATGTTTAGGGAATTCTTTTTGGGAGGTAGAGAGCTTTAGACTTAGAAAATAATTTGAACAAGTCTCTCATACATTATGATAGAAGCACGGCTTTATAATAATGGCTTCTACATTATTTCAGTAGTTTTGCCTTACCATATACAGCAGCACAATATATTTTCACTATGGCTGTCTCTGTTTGGAGCTTGATAACACTTTGCTATGCCTGCAAAATTAGCCAGCGTTGATATATTAATAGTAAGCATTTTGTGCAATAATATCGCTCAGTCGGTAGGGCATGTGCTGTGTATACAGAGCAACTACAGCTTGCCTTGATGTTGTAGGTTCCATAATTTCATGACACTTTGCACAACTAAAGCCTTATAGGTGAATAATGCAACTTTTTTGTCCCTAATTACATCAGAGTTGATGTAAAGGAGTGGTTCCAGGGTGAATGATGCTTCCTTTTTCTCAGCCTGGTGTATTTTGGAAAATAATCTTGCAAGACAGGGATCACAGACCCAGTGTCCCTGAATTTCCTTCAGGATCAATAAAGTATCTTTTTAGTCTAATCTTTCTTAAGTTTTGGGTCTTGTGAAATAGTGACACATCCCTGGTTAGCAACAAATGAGCGATCCACAAATCCCTCAAATTCTTCATCTTCAGTGTCCGAGTTAAACAGTTGGGCGATTTCGGCAATATTATGATAAAGCACAGTATGTATTACTCCGTGATGCTCCTGACTACGGTAGGTATATAAGGCGCACTGTCGTTTTTTGAGAAGATTGAAGGCTTTTAAGTGTGCCCTATAGTGCGGAAAATACGGTAGCCTTACATTTACAACGCTGCACCCACTACACCTTACACTTTACATTGCACATGCTAACACCACAGACTTTACAGACAGCCACACTCCATTGTTAGCTTATTTTTCCTAAATTCTGGTTAAGCTTATTATAAATTCATCTTTATAATTGGCCTAGTTTGTTTCTTGGTGTTTTTGTCGTAGCCATGAGCCAGGTTATGACACAGGAGTCAACCGGACTTTTTAGTTTTCAGAATTGTGTTTTACCTTGGAATTAAGGGTGAGCCCTGTAGGGAAAAATGCAAACAAAACAGCCAAAAAATCAGCAAAGTCATGTGGTTTGGCTTTACAAGACCAAAGAATTGCTTTTTGCAAAAATACTGATGGAGGGCGTCATGATGTAATAAAACCATATTTGATTTACATTAGAACACAAACAACATACCAGGTGTAAAATACTGTATTAGCTCATTTTGTATTTGTTGGCATTTAAACACCTTGAATAATTGGGATGAGAAAATAAAAGACTGTTCCAAACAGGTGTGATTATTTGCTACAAATCACTACATGGACCCAGAATTACTATTATGAAGTCATATAGGCTGTTATACAGTATATTTGCATTAAAATATCTCATACATTTGAATAAATCTATAGTTATATGGAAATAATAGTTATTGCCATTTGTGCCTTAGCAAGTTTCTCTCCTTTGGGAACTGTATCACTGTCCTTTTTTAAAAATTAAAACAATAAATATTCCCAGTAGACAAAAAATATCACTTTGGTCGCACATTTGTTCGTGCAAAGAGTAATTAATTGTGTCATTAGTATCCTTTCTGTATTTCAGACTAGAGGCTCATTTACCTCGCTCCCTGGGGACTGTATCCATACTGTGTACAACCACACCAAGACTGTTTGTGTTGTGTGCCTGCTATATGATTATGAGCACAGACAGGCCAGGCCAGCAGCATATCTAATTAGATGTAATTTTCCATGGGAGCTTATCAAAACCCGCTCCAGCCTGGACGCACAAACTGGAACGACACGAGGACACAGCAGAAAGCTATGGCTGACTGCTCAGCTGGATCAGGCCCTGACTGTTTGTTTTGTCTTTTGGAGGAAGGTCTTTTGACTGAGATAAGTCACACAAGGGTGGGCTGCCTCTGATAAACGTGTTTAATCCAGCAATTTAATGAGTCCCAGCTATCGCGAATGACAACAAACAATGTGATGCTTACCAAAATACAAACATATGTGACATGGGGTGCAAGTAATGAGACAAATGGTGATGGTATTTTAGCAGTATTTTTTCTCTTGGGTTTAAAAGACATAATAGTTAATTGACTGTGCACAGTCCCTCCTATTTTCCTCTGTGGTCTAGTTTGTATGTTGTGTAAAAGCGCATTTTGCGATAGTTTGAATTTTCGGACCAAGACCAGGACATGACGCGTACAAACACCCAAAGAAGAAGGTACATAAGTGTGAAAAAAAACAGATCTCAGTATGGTTAAAAAATACAGTAGAGTCACAGATTATGCTGCTTGAAGCTTCATGCTACAGCATCTGTCTCCTGTGCAGCTTTGTTTCCTAATGAGTGTCATTAGCAATTTAAAACATGTCTTAAACAATGCATTAGATATATTTACTGCTTTTTTGTTGTTATATTAATACCAGCATGTCTTTATAGTACCTACAGTACATCAGTCTGATTGTCATATTTGTTGTTTTAAATAGTAAACTTTCACCACTTTAAACTCTTGGCACTTTTGCACCAGCACTACTCGGTTTTACTCAACTCGGGTTCTACCCACTTTGTTAATGGCGGAGGTCATACAGGACATGTAACGGACATGTTATTCAATGTGAATTGGGCACAGCTCGCAACTCTTATACTTCTCCACAGTATTTCACAGTAAACACACAAAACCAGAACAAAGTACATTGGAACTGCGTCCTCCAGTGTTGTTGTTTATGTGGCATTTACAGGACGTCACATAAGTGAGGCGCCACTGTCCCCACCCACAATAAACCGGTACTATGAAGTAATTTACTGAGTAAAACTAAGTAAAGTAGAGTAGACTAAAAACAAGTAGTGCTGATGGAAAAGGCCATCTGTTCATGAGGGGCACCGCTGTTGTCATGACAACCAGCTTCAGGGAAAGTCCGGATTTTTAAATTGTGGTGTGAAGACTAAAGTTAGCAAACCAAACACAAAAACAGAATGATTTTTAAATTCTAAGTGTGGCCCTTTCGGGCGCAAATACACCTTAATTCAGTGTAATGAAATGTAATTAATTGGTTTTGGATTGCTTCCTATGTCATGATCTATAATGAATGCTTTGCAAGTGGTGAGCTAATCCCTGCAGGGTGTTTTTCTTTTCACTGCAAAAGGTGTCAAAATTGCTATCTACCATCTCCTAACATCTTAGTAATTGGCTGATTAAACACCAATGATGTTGACCATCACTGGGGGTACTCTGGGACCTGTGCCCGAACTTCATTTTCCCATTGTGTCTTGTGGCGTTTAGGCTCACCATCTGCCCATGCTTCAGGTCTTTTGCAAATGTGACTGCGTCCCATCCAAAGAGAAACCATACTTTTGTACAACAGTGGCTTCTTAGATTAGATTAGATACTTTATTGATCCCAAAGGAAATTCAAGTTTCAGCAGCATCACAAAGTAATAGCATTGGAAAGGCACTCAGTATGCAGTATTAGTAAGGAGCAATACATAGAATATAAAAATATACTATAAAATAAGGGCAGTAATCTGTTGCTTCTGTAGACGTGGTTAATGCGGCAGTGTTATAATTAATAACAATGACAATGTAAGGATGTAGCAGTGTAGATGGTACAAAGATCACCAACTGCATGAGCTGTATCTGTACATCAACAGTAACAGTGTTGACAGTGAATGACAACAGCAGTTGGGATACAGTAGGTAAATGGTGTAATGAGTTATTACAGACAGTATAGTAACTACAACAATTCAATGCAAATAAAGAAGATGCAGCGTAGGGGGGAGGGGGGCAGCTTCACTCTTTCTTTCACCATGCCAGCCGGGACATCTACATTGGTTGCATCTGCCACTGTGTAATTAAGAAATCCTGATGGCTTCACTTTTTGTATTTTTTTATTAATTGATGCAACTGTTCTGGGGCGACAGTGGCACAGTCAGTTTAGCATTTGCCCAGCAGCCAGAGGGTAGTCGTTTTGAATATTTTTTTAATGGCCAAGGCACATACTGTCATTGTGTCCCTGGGCAAGACACTTTACCCAAATTGCCACAAAACCAAAGTTTATACAGGCATAAAAACAAGTGAACAACAAATTAAACATGTAAGGGAAAGGCACTGAGACATATGATTTAGTGTATTTAGCGACTCAGCTGTGGAGTGGGAGTTTAGAAGAGCCGTGGGATTTTGTCCTTATAGCTCAAAAGCTGTTTGTCAGTGACTAGTGCGACCTTTTTACCTTTTTTATCATCTGTATGCGTACTGGGTTTAAATTGTTTACGTCATCCCAATATTTCTTTGGGAAACTGATCATTAAGTCCAGAGTCTGGGCCTTTTAGTTGTTTTCCTTGACAGTGTGCCAGTTCCTTTTGTTTTTATTGTTCAAATTTTGCAACTATCAATCATGTTGGTTTGTGGTTTTGGTTGTGTATCCGTGTATGAAAATAAGGGTCTTGGCAACTTTGTTTGGTATTGATTTTATTAAAGGGCCTATAATATGCTTTTATTTGTCTTGATTACCTCTAGAACAGCATTGCCTGACTAAAAGAGGTTTAAAAAAAGTACTCTACTGGTGCCATAAAGAAACAGCTGAAGAGACCAGCAGAGGGCAGCAGAGTGCAGTGTTGCAGTCTTTTGAAAGAAAAGAAAGAAGAAGCACTTCGCTTCTTAAATCAGCTTTTTTGAGCTTTTAACCACATTACAATGTTGTTTGCACCTCAGATACATATATAAGCTGTGTCCCAATTCAACGGCTGCAGCTTTCGTCGGCTACATTTGAAGGCTGATCACGTCACAGTCGGTGCGACAGGGGTGTCCCAATTCGAAGGCTACTTCAAATGCAGCCCACAAATGCGGCCTTCCTTTCCCGCTGAACGAAGGCTGCATTGGGTGCATCCTTCGCGGCCCAACATATCCCATGATTCACTGCGTGCTGCTTGTCTGACGTTTGAAGATGGCAGAGGCGGAGAGAGCTGCTCAAACTCCCCCAGCAGTAAATTAAACAAAATAAAAAATTAAACAAGTGTAATTTCTGGCTCCATTTCTGCTTATGTGACCAATGAATAAAGTGAATTAGCGAGCAGCTGCGGTCCTGGTTGCTAGGCGACAGCGGCACAAACATGAGAGGAGGAGCAGCTGTTGACGTACGCTCCGTGGACCAGACTGTCCCATTTCGGCTCGGCCTTTGCGGGCCACGAAGGCTACAAGAAGGAGTAGCCTCCGTGGACCGCGACCTTTGAAGGCTGCAGCCGTTGAATTGGGACACAGCGATAGAGTAGTATTTTGTTTTATTCTCACTTGCTTTGAGTAATTGTGTATGCTGAGCCCGTCTTTTTCCTGAAGATCTGGAAATGCTCTCACAGTTTTACATTGACACGTGAAACCAACAAGTGCTCCTGCCCATTTCTAAACTCCATATAGTATTACTGCACTTGTTTTGATCATTTCAGTGCTAAAATTGCTGTCTAATAGCCGAGTTAATTAGCCAATTTATGCTTTGTCCATTCCCCATCATTTCCAGCAGGGGATGACAGACACCTAATCCAAGTGTTCTCTGCAAAGTCAAAGTGCCAGCTCCCCAAAATACGGCATCTCCATACATATACCTTATTTTAAGTTATAAAACATTAAATAATAATGCAAAGGTGTCCAAAACTATTTCTAAAAGCCTGAAAAAGTATAATATTTGACCTTTAAACTTTATGTGTGATTCCATTTTACTACAAAATGAAAAAAATAGCTGAGAGGAATCAGTGAGAACAGAGTGGTACGCTGTGTTTTCAGATTAATGAATGAGACCAGACTGGTTGTAGAGGGCTTGTTGATTGGGCAGTCCCTCCTGGAGTGGGTAGGGGTTTGTGGAGAGGCAGAGGTTTGTTCCATTGAGTGTTCTGAGGGCCCAGAATGACCATGCCAGAGAGTAGAGGATTACTTAACAGGCGTGAATGAAGTGAAACACAACTCCAAGTATGTTTTGAAGAGAGGACAATATAACATGGTAGAAAGCTCAGAAATATTTGTTTTGCATAATATTACCTCTTCAGTAACGTTTGCAAATAGAAGTAGAACATTAAATTATGTTGGTATTAGGCATCTGTGTTGAATATTTTGTGTTTTCATAGAGTTAAGAGTGGCTGCACCTGCTTCATAATCACAATATTATGAACTACTTAGTACTGACTTGTTACATAGCAAGGCAATGCTGAGCACCATAATGAAAGTCTTTCTATTTGTGTAAAAACAGGTTCTTTTCATTGTCACCCTCCCCGACCCTGGAGATTTGTTTGGGCAAATGAGCTACATGACAGCGATACAACCTCACTTTTTGAGAAGCGCATAATTGCACTTAATAATTATCCCCTACAGACTGGCAATTTGGGTGAATGTTTTATTTTTAATCAAATAACTGGACAACAACCCACTCTGTCCACTATCCTGTTACATTATATTGCTCCAATTAACTCTGAGTTTCTTCTAAAACTACAATAAGATCAGGATGACTGGCTGGCCTTCCCATATTTTTAATGCAGCAGTTAAAATCTAACTGCCATCGCATGGTCAGTCCTTCTTGAAGAGCATAAACTGCACCAATCTTGCTTTTGGAATATTACTACCCTGTCTCATGTTTTGTCGCCGCAGTCACACATTCATGATATGGAAAGTGTGCAGAGAAATGGCTCCTATTTATGGTACATTAAACTTGTCTTTTTCATTTATTGTGTCCTTGAACTGATTTCACAGCTCATAATAGACAATGGAAAAGCTGGACTGTATTTTCCCATTGCAACAAACAAATCTTATGAAGCAGAACGTGTAAATAGGGGTAAGTAAGAGGCACTTATTACTTTTATTATTTGCACTATAATGGTATATGCACATCATATGGTGGTTGTCCTTAAAAGCCCAGGAACAGAACTTTACTCTGAAGAAAGGAACAACATCCATTTACTGAATAGGCATAACAGATTTAATCCAATCACAGGTTTGTTGAGTGGTAAGTCTGGTAAATCAAAGCTCATTTGGCATAGTGTTATGTTATATGAGGTAAATGCAGGCAGGAGGTAAAGGATGTTGTATGAACTTGGCCAGCAGCTGTTACAAGCTGTTCATGAGTACTTTTCACACAGTTCACAGCTTTATATGATTCTCCCTGCACTTCTCGCGCCCTGATTTAGTTTAGCTGTATATTTGTGCTTGTTATGACAGAAATTGACCTTAAATTTACACTGAATGCAGTAGTTATAGCTGTACTAGAAACCTACCGTATTTTCCGGACTATAGGTCGCACTTTTTTCATAGTTTGGCTAGGGGTGCGACGTATACTCAGGTGCGACTTATATATTAAAATATTTCATGTGTTCATTAGATGGCACTCTAGGCTTGTGTACCAGCATCTGCTGCACCTGTACCACTGACAATTTAAAATGTAAACATTACCGGTAACAACTTAGGCTATAAAGACAACTGAGAAAGACTGGAATAATTGGAAATGGAACTGATGCTGAGTCTGACGACAGCCACGCAGAGGAGGAAGCGGCGCTTCGTCTACCTCCAGAGTTGGCGGAGTTGTTCAGAAGCGACACCGAGGGTGAAGAATTTAAAGGATTTAGCGATTAGGAGTGAGATGGTGAGTTTGGTGAACTTGTTATATTATGTTCTTTATGCTATAGTTATGTGAATCACTGTTATATATTACGTGAACATACGAGACACCTATTCAATTCGTTATTTATGCTTCATGTAGCTGAATAACCATCAATGTGTTACGTTAGCAAACCACACACCTATTCAGCCTGTTGTTCTCTATTCTATTATTACTATAACTTGCCTTTCAAGTGGAAATGTCTGTTCTTGGTGTCAGATTTTGTAAAATAAATTTCCTCCAAAAAATGGAGACTTATAGTCCAGTGTGACTTATATACGTTTTGTTTTTCTTCTTCATTATGCATTTTTTGGCTAGTGCAACTTAAACTCCGGAGCAACTTATAGGAAAATACGGTAAATTGAACTTTTAACTCTTATGGGGCAGCATCTCAGCTGGTATGCCGTTTGTCCACTAACCAGAAGTTTGGTGGTTCAAACCCCTGCTAATACTATTGCATACTTGTTGTGTCCTTGCCCCCAGTGCCTGCACACACACCTGCATGAATGAGTGTGTGTTTGTAAGCAATTTTAGGCTTTATATGAAGTTAGGACACTCTGAAGCACAGACGGCATCATAGATGAATAAGGTGAGGGCAAGGATCCATATCAGCAAGTATACTCTTTTGTGCTGGTTCAAAGCCTCCATAAATGCTTGTTTGATTTCAGTTGGTCTAGATCTACGAATTTAAATTGGGTGCTATAATAATTTAAATGCCTTTTTTTATATGTATAACTCCCCTATAGAGCCCTTGTATCCCAAACACGGTGTCATTACCTTCCAACTTCTCCCCAAGGAGTTTTCCATTAATTTATCACACGCATGTTATACCCTTGTGTAAACTTTAAGCAGAATTACCTCTAAGTGGAGTACCTGCCCGTGGGATAGACTCTCACCCAACTAACAGCAAGGTCAACTTTCGACCAATGCATCAACGGACAACCTTCCTTAAGGCCAATCAATATGCTGTATCATTTCACTGAGAGGGCACACTTTATTTTCAAAGTTCTCAATGGACACTAGTGGTGCACAGGAAAGGACGACTGACCCCCCACACGAGTTAATTGATGTTCATACACGCGCTTTTTCACCAGTCACCAGAGAAAAGAACAGTTTAATTTGTTTTTACCTGGCCTTTTTCAGTCTACTTACCTGCAGAGAGGTCTGTTATTATGTCAACCAAAGGAATTTTCTCAGCATGTGTCCAAAGGGATTGGTGAGATTTTTCTTGTTAGGAGGCTTGTGGGTGACCTCTGAGGCACAAATGCAGTGAAACAGAAGAAAACAAAGAAAAGATAAGTAGTATGTACTCACTATATGATTCTTTTCAGCCCCACTCTTTGTTAGTCTCTCCCCACTTTTCCACGATTTTTCAAGCTTTGGTTGTGGGAGTGTCAAGCCTAAGGTGAATAAATAAATTAATAAATTAATGTCACAATTGCACTGGTTCTCACTAAATATGGGACCCAGTTTTATTTCTGCTGATTTTATTGTGAACAGATTTTTACCAAATCATAGGTATTTTTTAGGACCTTTATGGCACATTGTGTTGCAAAATCTGTTTTAACATTTTGTGTAATTAAAACAATATTTAGATTTCAAAGCTGAACAATAAAAACTATTTAACCTCCTCACAACCCATTGCTAGGTCCTGACCCACAACAAATGATCTTCCAAACCCAACCTTGTCTTGGTCATTGTGCATGCTCCCATTTGCCCATAAAAGTATGTATGTATGTATGTATGTATGTATGTATGTATGTATGTATGTATGTATGTATTCAGGGCTTGACATTAATGTTTCTCTCACTGGCCACTGTGGTCAGTGATTTTCAACAGTTACTAGCCACTGATCATTTCCACTAGCCACAACTGTGTATCTTTTTTTTTTTCTGTTATATGATAAAAAAATAAGCCTATATTACTATGACAGACAGAATTTAAATTTAAATTTATTAAATTTAGCCAAGAAGCTTATTTGTATCTTCTTAACATACAGTATTTTAATTTATAAAATGTTCTGGGGTGGGACTCAGATAATCTGCAGCTCAAAGACAAAGACAGAAGTGGGTTGACAGGTGCTAATGTCAAGCCCTGTATGTATTGGAGGATAAAACAGGAAAATTTATAGCAAGAGAGTTAACTAATGTTAAAGTTTTGGCCAATATATTTGCTCAGAAGTGTAAATTCAGTAAAAAACAAACATTTTTTTTCTAACAAATTGCTATTCAAAAATGGCACTGTGGCTTTGCAATAGTAATGTAGCACATTATCTTACCCCAGTTGCATGCAAAATCAACCTTTCTGAGCTTTCAATGTTGTTCTCTCATCAAAATCATACCTGGAGCTGTGTTTTGCTTCATTCATGCATGTTTAAGTAATCCTCTATTCTCTGGCATGGCCGTTCTGAGGTCTCAGAACACTCAGTTCCATGAACCCACAAATCTCTGCCCACTCCAAGAAGCACTATTCCATCAACATGCTTTCTACAGTCTTCTCTCATTCATTCATCAAAAAGTACAGCTCTGTTTCCACTGATTCCTCACAGTTATTTCTCGTTTTCATCATATAGAAAGTTTAACAAGGTTAAGTTCTTTTTATTCTTTAAATTATGTTCAAAATATTGCAACACTCTGCACTCTGCTGCCATCAGTTGGTCTCTAAAGATTGTAAAATGCTTTTCTGAGGTGTTTAAGGTTGGTTAAAACATATGAATAAAAGCTTAATTTAGCCCCTTCAAACTACTAATTTAAGTCAAGTTTGATTCTACTTCCCAAAATGATCATTTCTCCCTGAACATTTTACTCACTGCCTACATCCCTGGTCATAATGTTATGGCTGATTGTCTACATGATATGCCTATTCCCTCATGTGTTACGTTTGTCATCTTGTTAAACTTTTGTAGACACTTCCAAATTTCTTCCACTTGACATACAAATGGAGGGCACCTCTCTGCTCTCTGAACCTGAGCTGTGGAGTCAGCCGTTAATGCGGTGCACCTCTTCCTCGCCTTTCTTCCTCTTGTCTTCCTCTCCTCTTCTTTACCATATGCTAATTTTATGCAGCTACCCAGGCATGAAGAGTTAGTGTTGATGAAGTACAAGGGAGCTACGCCAAAAATAACATGGGGCCTGATTTCCAGAGCCTTATATTTGGAATCCCATTAACCTCAAATGGGGCCATGATCAGATATCACAGAAAGGTTGATGTTGACTTTTTTTTTTCTCTCTCTCTGTCTTTGGACTACTCAGTGCATATAGATCCACTGAACCAATTAAGGGAACTGCTGCACTTTTCTGAAAATTATGCACATTTTTTGACAGAGACCAAAGAGTTTAATTCAAATTAGTTAATATCAGCCTCCACTTAGACTTTAGCCTAATACAATTGAAAGTGGTTTATGCAAAATGTTGTATCTGCAATTTAATAAGTGTTCTCAAGAGGTTTTGCAATTTTGTGTACTTTTATGTCAAAAAGGCACTTATTAGATTTAGTACTTTGAGAGAACACTTATAGAGACCACATAAAAAAGCTCTGTCCATTATGTAGTCTGGAGTGACAGAGAAGTATATTAAAGTGATGCAGGACATGTATGAGAGCTGTAAGACAGAGGTGTGCTGTAGGTGTGACAGAGGAGTTTAAGGTGGTGGGGCGGTATCAAGGATCAGCTCTGAGCATGTTCTAGTTTGCTAATAGTGACAGATAGGCTGACAGATGATGGTTAGACAGGAATCTCTGTAGACTATACTGTTTGTGGATGACATAAGCACTTTACAAACATGCACTCTCACATGGACCCTCTCCAGCAATCTTGAGGAGCATATGGCTCTTTGTACACAATCCCCCATAGAAGATCCTTGGACGGTGCTGAATGTCTGAAACGATCAGAAGTACAGTATATTAGTATGAGCTTATCTGAGCTATTACTTTTGTAAATATAGTGTATGTGTGAGGAGAAGGTCCGTGTATGCTGTGCGTCTTTTGACGCAAGTGGAGTGTAATCTGCACAAATCCTTGTGCGCTCCACAGCTTGTTTGAGCTTTACTTTTCTCTGTATAGTTAAGTTGAAATAAATAAATAAATAAATAAAATAAAAATATAAGCGCTTAATCTGCTGTCAGTGGGAAAGACTCAGCCCATTTATCTGTTAGCATCAGGGGTTAAAGTGAATTTTGGAAGTGGGGGAACCCAAAATATACTGTATACTATATTAGGTTTAATGTACTATTTCCTGGAACTTATACTGTATTTGCAATGTGTGTAGAGAGTGATTTAAATGTGTGTGGGACTATATATGTTCTCTAATATTCATTGAAGCCCAAGCCCCTGACCCCACTCTGGGTCAGCATTTTTCATAATGCTCACATATTTTAAAAATAGATAAATATTACCACATTTTGTTTTTGAACAGGCGAGGGGTTCTTGTGGGTTACTAAAGTTACAGAGTACACTGATCCGACTGAGAAAGCGGCAGATTTAAATGAGCTAGAATGACCTGAAACTGCTAAAATAAAAACAAACTCCATCACAAATTTACAACACAAGAGTACGAAGAGCCAGCCTGCTTTTATCTGAACAGCTCTGTCTGTGTGGAGCTCATGAGACCAATGTCCCGACTTCACAGCCTCTTCACACTGAGCTGAAGTTATCAATAAGCCAGGACTATGGACTATAACAGTTATCAAGTATGCCAGGATTAAAAGAATCTGCGTGAAGACGTCTGTGTGGTGAGTTTTGGAAATGTCTGTCTTGGCGATACTTCTCTAGTTTTGGCTTGTAGCATCTAAGATGTCAGCTTCACCAGGCTACAGCTCACAAACACTGTTCTCCGAATTAATATATACTTTAAATAGCAGAAATTTCTAATGTCATGATTTCTGGTTTCATTTTACACAGGTGAACAAAGTGCAAACGAGGGGTGACTGGTGCAGTTTTTGAGCATAATAATTTGCCGCTAATATGCACATTTATCAGGTTTTGTTGCTGCACTGTCCTGTACCGTTTGTTTTCATAATAAATATATTTTAAAAAATGTTATACAAATACTGTAGCCTGGAGTCTTTATAAATCCATCTGTCTCCAACATTATGTGAGTCTGACACAATTTCAGCTGCTGTTAAAGTGGAAATGATAAATGTTTCTTTGACAGAAATAAGCATTGTAGATGTTTTAGTAGTCCACATTACATTGTAATATAGCCTATTTATTATTATTTTATGTTCGGACCCCAGCAGGGTACAATGGTAATGTGGACCCTGAGCAATTATTGTTGCAGACCCCTGGTCTATAGCTTCACGCTGGTCTGTGGACAGAGGCTCCAGAAAACACTATAAAAGCTTTTGTCAGGACGTCTGAACGTTTGTTTTATGTTGCTTTGTAATGCTAAACCTATAGCCTGCTGAAAGCCAGATTGATGCAATGTTGGCAAAGAGTTGCTAATGTTATATCAATCTGGAATGGCTCCCGCTGAAAACGTTTATGAAGGAACGGGACATTCAGTAGAATACTTAGGGCTGATTGGATAAAGCACCAGGTCCGTAGCGAAACAACAAACTGCTACTATAGTAAAACAACACAATAAAGACGTTGTTAGAAGATTTTTGCTGTTTTTGTAAATGTAGAGCAGAATACCTTATGTTTTTCCACATCACCCTGTTGTTAACAAGTATTGCTAAAAGTGCTTGTTGTTGTCAGCAAACCTAAAACCCACCCACTCATGGCAGTACTGCCACGCCATTGGCAGGGCCGCCACAAGTCTGGGCCCAAACGGATCAGCAGGAGCAGGACAAGATGGATTTGTGAACTAACAAATGTCATGACATTCCAGCTTGCTGCGCAAGGTAACTAAACCTAAGACACTGCATAAAAAAAGACAGAGAGAGAGAGAGAAACTTTGTGCTCCTCTGCGCTGCTGCTCATATTATTTCTATGAGCTATTTATGATTGTATCTCCGTGAATATGAGTAGTGACAGGATATCATGGGAAAGAGTGGAGTGGGGACAGACATTCACTGCAACTCCATCAACTGAGCTACACCACAGCACAGCCATGCTAATTAAGCAGCATACCTCACCTTTTCACTCTGCTTTGCACAGAGAGCTACATATATCAATCTTGGATGTCTTCCATTGAAAATGTTTGAAAATTTTAAGCAATTTATTTATTTTCGAATTTCAGTAGAATATTTTGAGCTTATTGGCCGAAGTGCAAGTGGTTGAAGTGCTACTGACTGTCTACCATGATTTGTTTTAGCCATGCATAGCAATGAGCCATATGATGTATAGCTAAACAACCTGCTAAGATAGTAATAACATGTAATACTTTTTGCTGTTTTTGTAAATTTATTGCAAGTTTTTTTTTTTTTTTTTGTCATGTTAACAAGTAGGTTATCAATAAGAGGCATGTTTCCGTAGGCAAACCAAAAACCCACCCGCAGCAGCACTCCCTCACCACAGGCTCAAACCACCAGTGGTGCTGACCCAAACAAATCAGCGAGAGACTGACAAGACTGATATCCTTAAGTTTGTGAGCGCCCAAATCCTGTGAGGGTCCAGCTTGCTGCACAAGGTGAAGAGCAATGGGAAGAGGAGGTATGCAAGCTCAAGAAAGAAATCAATGCAGGATAGCCACAGAAAAACAGAGTACACGAGTGTGAATGAGAGAGTATAATTCAAATTAGTTCATAATAGCCATCACTTAGACTGTAACCTAATACATTTGAAAGTGCTTTAACAGGAGGTTTTTATAATGCAGTGTACTTTTAGGTCAGAAAAGGGATGTAATAGAATCAGTATGCAGAGCGAACTACATGGTCAATTATGCATCACATAGTGTAGATAAAACACTTCTGGAGACCTACAGACAGAAGCTGGGTCCATTATCCAGCTATTCACTTAAACACTGCTCTAAAGATGAAGTGGGAGTTAAAATGTCCTTGAGAGACTGTTCTGACGTTTTCATTACGATGGCTTATTACTGCAGATGGCTCGTCCTCAATCAGATGTCAGTATTTAATAAAGAGAAAACACTCTATTTGGTGTTAGTTTATTTTTTTCTTCTTCTTTAAATTCCCATATACACCAATGTTGCAAATAAAGAATGCCCATTAAGACAGCTTGCAAATAGGGGAAAAAAAGAAGATTGTAATTCAGAAGGGAGAGATTGAAATCTATCACTTAATTAAATGGTAGGAAATGGATTAAAGTTTACGTCCCACATTCTCGGTTGACTACGAGGGTGGAAGCAATTATACGTGAAGCAATCTAATCAATTTTGTGTTTTAAAAAAGGTGACAAATTAAGGCTAAAGGGCTGTTTTCCAATATCAGGAATTAGGAGACAAGCTCACTTAGTGCAGGAGTGCTCGACACGATTATTGGTTTAAACATTCTCTGGTGTTAAATTATGGGACGTAGAGGAGCACATGGTGTATGTTAGCGAGGCAGTCGAAACCAGGCTCAACAGAAGCATGCCAGCTTGGAATAAAAGACTGAGAAATAAAATTAAACCTTAATGCTGCAATGCTAATAATCCAGTGTACTCTTTGTGTCAGTTTCAAGCCTGGCTAAATGGAAAGGGCTGTGTCTGGAAGGATATCAAATCACTGCACGCTATGATTTGTTGTAGCAACCCCAGAAAGTTAAACAGAAGTAAGTCAGAGTCACATTTGAGTAGGATTTGCAAGAAGAGGAAGCTTATTTAGATGCTTTTCTAACACTTTTTCATTTTCTGCTTTCAGAGATGCAGTTTCTTCTTTTGGCCTCTTCCATCTGCACCATTTTTCTTGACATTGTTATATTGTAGGATCCACAGTGGGAACACCAATTGTCACCTAATTTGGTAAGTAACCTGGTAGTGAGGCTGATTGCAAGATATCTTGTTAACCGATTAAGTTGTGGTTTTGACCCATGTGACATATTGCAAATTACCAAAACAAAATGACTAAACTCAAAGTGTATCCAACATGTTTTACATAAAAATAAAAAAAATTAAAAAAAATTGCTCCAAACTGAAAAAGATAAAAATCTAATCGGATCTTATTTCACAGCTACAGCCTCATTTTTATGACTTTGGAGAGTTGCATCCTTCTCATCCTAATACATCTAAAAACTGTGTGTTTAAGACAGCTGTAGGATGCATGACATGCTGGACATCAGTGTATCACTGCTTAAGCTCTCTGCAAACTTGATAGTTGGCCCTCTCAGTCGAAAGATTCCTAGTAGTGGTGGAAAAAAAATGTCCATCATGGTCATACATCTCCAAAAGACCACAGATAGAGCTGATAAAAGACAAGCTGTGACAGATATCAGGCTAGTGTCAGATATTCAGTGTTGTGCAGTGTGGCTTCCATAAACCTTTAAGACCAAATAAATCACACCTGGCAGCAAAAGAATGCATTTGTGGTCATCTTCCAAAAGCCACATTTTTTCTTTTTTCTTTTTACATTTTGCATTGACAGACTTTTGCATTGACAGACTTTTTTTAGAACACATATACTCCATCTCTATTAAACTCATAAACACTGCTTCAATTCAAAACTATTCTCTTTTAATGGACTAACTAATTTCCATCTATCTCACAAACTCTGTAATTACTGCAGAAAAAAATGCCATGTTGTATTTGATTCAACAGTGCTTCATTTTGAAAACACAATGAATCATAAGTGTAACACTCAACAGAAACAATAGATAATTTCTTGACCACACTCATTTATCTGATATGAAAATCTAATGAATAAATCATTTGGCTGAGGCAGAGCGGGGCTTGTAGGACAAAAAGTTACAGGACCATTAAAAGCCTGTTTTTAAACCACACTGACCTCTCTTCGACTTATTACTTTTTTATGATTCTTAAGAGATTTGCCCATATTTCTTTGAAGTTGGAGCAGTGTTAAGAGCCTATGAAGACTTGCCTTCTTCCTTGAAGCACCCTTGATGCCGATTACTGCAAATTATCCTGTTAGATTCCTCTACCACAGGGGCATTCACAGCTCCCGGTCGTAACTTTTTACTTTAAATCTCAAACTCTATTGATGATGTAAAATCCTCCTCATGAGTTCTTCTCTGTCAATCTGTTTACTTCCTGAAAATAGTTCAGCCTTGAAGTGTGTCTTTTATCAAACCATAAGTTTCATCATTACACTTGCTGTTCCAGTTTTTAAAGTATCCACATATTCCTAACCAGACGTGGATTGTATCTTACAGTACATTCAGTCTTTTTGTTTTTCATCAATTCTAACTGTGGCCAATATTGAATTTATTGTGATTAATTAGGCAAGAATGACAAAAACATCTCTTTGTAGTTTTCAAACAAGTAATTTTTTTATTCAGACATTTTATGAAACCACACTTCATTCACAACAGAATATAGAAAAAAAAAAAAAAAAAAAAAAAAAAACATTGGGTGCTGAAAGAGATTGAACAATTTATTTTTCAATTGATGGCTGCACAACCTATCAGACAAAAGATGGGACAGAGTCAACAAAAGGCTGGCAAAAATATGTAAGACCAATGAAAAATAGCTACCTGAGTACTTTTCAACAAATCTGGTATTTAGCAACACAGCAGCTCAGAGAAATGACAGGATGTAAAAGGACCGCGGACGATGTAAAAAAAAAGAGTGTCAGAAGTAAAAATGGGCAGAGGTTGGTTCACGCAACTGAAAAAAAATAAAATAAAAAAGATCCATTGGCAATTTGTGGAATAATGTCCCTCAATATAAATGCTGGCCAAAAAATTAATATTGCAAATCACTAGAAATTAGAGCATTTTTGTGTAAATAGGCAGCTCTTTACAAAGCAACTGTACAAAGCTGTGTGTTCAAAAGTCACAGCGTCCTGAAGTTATGTTGTGGTAAAGGGGCTATACTATGTAAAGTTGTGTTTTCTGAGCTTTCTACCATGTTATAATGTTCCCTCATCAAAAACATACCTGGCGTTGTGTTTTGCCTCATTCGCACATTTAAGTAATTCTGTATTCTCTAGCACAGACGTTCTGAGTCCTCAAAACACTCCGTTGCAAAAACCTCCACCCACTCCAGGAAGCACTGCCCAATCAACAAGCCCTTTACGTCCAGTCTGCTCTCATTCATTTATCCAGAAAACAGTGTGCAGCTCTGTTTCCAGTGATTCCTCTCAACTCTTTTTACTTTTTGTAGTTAAATGACATTATACAAAAAGTGAAGTGCTTTTTTGATGTTTTTAAAGGTTATAAAATATGCAGTGCTGTTCTTGAGGTGTAGATTGTTTTAAAAATATGAACAAAAGCATAGTCCCTTTAATATTCTGCCTACCAACCATTTATTTTTACATCTACTTTTATGTTCATAGTAACTGCAAATACTTCATATTTGTGACATAGTGTACATCTGTTCAATTGTAGTCTGTGTTACTCAGAAATCACAAATGTTCCCGTAACACTTTCCTGCGTTAGTCCCTAGAAAAGCCATCATACTGGGTCATTTGCAGGTGGTTGGACAATATGCTGTTATTTCTGCTCTTCCACTAAACACAGTGCTTAAAATAATCTTAAGTCTCTCGAACCAACCATCAGTGCCATGCATCGCTGGGCTCTCCAGGTACTTGTTCTACTACTTGATCCTGACAGACTGCCAAGTGGTTAACCACTGAAGAGCTGGCAAGTATTTGACAAACAATGACTCTCCAGGTTGAGAGAATACTCCGGATATAGTTCACTTATTAGGCCTTCTGCATACTTCTGAGCTCAGAAGTAAACATGTTTGTGTAAAAATATTAGTATCGGTGCCAATTAACCACTGCATGATTGTCTGAGGAATCAGTGTTGGGAGATAAATCATATTTGTGCATGTGCTTTGTTAGGTGAAATGTTGACTAAATCACCCCTTGCGAATAAATGTGACAGTGAATGGTTGTCTGTCTCTGTCAGCCCTGCGACTAACTGACCACTGTCCATGGGGTGCCCTGCCTAAGGCCCAAAGTTACTCAGATAAGCTCCAGGGAATAAGTGGAAAAAGATAATGTAATGAGTGAATGAATATAGAAGCCAGCCACAAATGAATGACTACTCACATGTGAATTAAGCTCTTGCATGTTCATAATTCCTATTCCTGGGTTCCAGTGGGGCATTAAAAAGCACTAAAAGTCATGAAACAGATTTTTAATGGCATTAAAAAGCTCTAAATTTGATTCCAAAGAGTCATTTGAAAAAGTAGGTAATTTTAAAGGAACAGGCCACCATTTTTCCATACGAAGCTACATTCTTCCCTGATCTTAGATGAGTTGATGCGTAACTCTCGTAAAAATGGGAATTTTTTTACAAGTAAAGATATCACTGCAAAGTGCTCCTAAAGTGTTATTATGCCTTACATTATAGTACCCATTTTTTATCTGCTTAGAAAATCGGCACTTTTCATTTTTGTGTAACTACTCACATAACTGTTTTTAAATATGGAAAATGTGGACGAGCTTGGTTGCTTCCAACTTGAGCCGCGTTTGGGATACGCACGGCACGCACAAAGACCAGAGAGGTACGCATCAACGCGTCTAAGATCAGGGAAGAACTGTTACGACAACCCAAAAGCAGAGACGAGCAGTGAGTGAGTGAGGCAAATTTATTGAACAACGTTTGAAACCGAATGTGGCTGGCAATTGTAGTGTTGACAAGTTGAGATGATGGCACAGGCTGAGAAACTAGTAGTGTTAAGATGACTGCTGGCTCAGGATAGACTGGAGTGGTAGCTGGAGTTGGGTAGTTGGTGGTCTTGGTAGGAAGCTGACTGGATGGCTGGCCTGCACGGAGTTCTGAGAGCACATAGAGAAAAAAACAAGATCAGAGAAAATCCAAAGAAAGCTGAGATACTTGCAAAAATGGCCTGTGTCTTCACTGCTGTGCTAAACTGACAATCTGGCAGAGAAGTGGAGCGGAGCCTGGACTTGAGTACTGCAGCAGGTAAGTAGATGGATTCCAGGTGTGCAAGCCAGCCCTGGAGCAGGAGCAGAGGTAGGAGCCATGCCCACAGCAGAGACAGACAAAGAGAGGGGGAGAAGAAACAAAAAAAACAAAAAAAAACAAAAAAAAAAAACACAAAGGGCTAGGGACTTTAACAAGAACATAGTTTAGTATGGAAAAACTGGCCTGTTCCTTTAAAGTAAAATTGCTGACAATATTAGTTTTATTTGTGAATATAAATATGTGTAAATAAATAATTTACCCTTTTCGTAGTCTACAGTAGTGTGGTAGACGGGCAGAATGAGTTTGCTTCCAGCGGAACCAAATTACCCAAACATCAGATGTTTGACTTTCAACATTATTGGTGCTTTATGAACTGTATTTTACAAGACTTGCAAATACATTTTGACAAATATGACACTGGTTGGAATAATGTACACATTTTCCCTACTGTATCTATATTTGCCCTTTGTCAACTCATTGTTATTTCACACAGACCTCTTCTCTGTGGTTACGGTGCTGATTCCCTTCAGACTGAATTGGACTGTTAATGAGATGTGATAAGACAGAAGGACAGGCGGGTGAGGGCAGGAACATTGTCCTCTCTCCCACCTAGCAGCACCACACGCAACATATACTCACACCCACCAACGTGCACTCGAACTCCCAGACTCTGCTTCAGATTAATCCCACGGTGTGTGTTTGTCCTGATTTTGATTCAGTCCTGTTTTAGCTGTGATTTAGACCTGGATTAGTCCAAGTTTAGATTTGGCTCATTTTTACCTGAATATCTTTTCTCACGGTATCCACTGCATTTTGTACCCATTTACTTTGTCAGAAAGCTTGCAAGCTGTTTTGAACCTAGATAGTTGTGCTTGGTACAAATAAAAAGGTCTTTCAAATATGTCTGCCAAACAACTTCAGTGTGAAAAGGGCTTGCTCTGAGTGAAGACAAAATTATTTCTCTCATTCAAATATATTGCAGTGATGTACTTATATTATCAATGATTAATGTCAGTTATGTCACACATACTTGCTGCCAGTTCCAAGTACTAGCCTATTGTGGCTTACTCTTAAAAAAACACATCCCAAACATTCTCCGTGGGGTTAAGGTCTGGACTCTGTGATGGCCAATCCATGTGTCAAAATGAAGTCTCATGCTCCCTGAACCACTCTTGCACATTTTGAACTCGATGAATCCTGGCATTGTCATCTTGGAATAAGCCCGTGCCGTCAGGGAAGAAAAAAAATCAATTGCTGAAGTAACCTGGTCATTCAGTATATTCAGGTAGTCAGCTGACCTAATTCTTTGGACACATGAAGTTGCTGAACCTAGACCTGACTAACTGCAGGTGGGCTCTTACCTATTTACTTAGTTAATTCCAGATAGCGACTTTTTTTTGGGCGAGGCAGTGTATTTCTGACATGGCCGATTTATGGTGGAATGATGTTCTCTCTATCTCCAGATTATGGGACATTCAGAAGTTTAGAAATCCTTCTGTGGCCAATGCCATGAGCATGTTCTGCAACAAAAGGGTTTTACAGGTCTTGAGAGAGCTCTGTGTTTTTACCCATCGTGATATGTTTCCTGTGTGACACCTTTGTATACGTCAGGCAAAAGGCAGGATTACATTCTGATTACTGACTGATTTTAAGGTTTTTACGCCTTTTGCGCCTCCCTTTCTTCATGTGTTCAATTCCTTTTACCTTGTGTCATCTCATTTTAACACACATAACTTAATTTCTAAATTTATTTGATTTGTTTTCTTTGTATGTATGAATTACTTGGGTTGTTGTTACCGACATACACATTTGTTGAGGCAAGTGAACACTGATTTAACCCACTGTACATGGCCTTAGTGGCCTAGGATGGAATATGCACAGCATATTATATATTTTTAAGGAATTGTTCCCCCTGCTGCTCTCCATTGAAGGGCTATAAACCTGAATGACCTGTTTGTTTCTTATAATGGACAAAAGACCAATTTACCTCAACAAGAAAAGGAACCAATGTTTTATAAATGGCAAGTTGGCTGTTTAAGTGGGAGGCTTCCTGTGGTTAGCCAAGAATGAACACTAAATTATGTTTCTTTAACAGGTAAGGTGTTACACCTACACACCATAGCCATTGCTTGATAAGTGTTGAGCCAATGTTTTGTACTTAAAACTGCAGAAAACAATATTTTTATGCATGGGACATTGGCTTTGCCGCTGGTGGGAGTGGTTGTTCTGTGAGATAAAACACAAGTTTTATGCATGGTTTAATTTAATGGTACCTGTATAGGTGATAGTTGACTTTATCAAATGACAAATCAAGTTTTATGGCAGAGTTACAGAATGGGAAACTCCAGCAGAGTTTGTGAAAGCAATTATGACATACTGTGAAGGGCTCAGTGGATAGAGCGTTTACCCCTGAACTAAAATATTATTGGTTCAAATCCAGCTCTGTTTACCACATACCTTTATCATATATCTTTACTATTCTAGGCCCTTTCCAAGGGCTTCTAATCTTACCTAGATCTAAAATAGGACTTTTCTGAGCTTTTAACCATGTTATCATGTTGTGTCCACCTCAGAAAAATACCTGGAGTAGTATTTAGTTTTATTCAGACTTGTTTGAGTAATCTTGTTTGCTGAGACCATTCCCTTCTGAAGAGCTGAAAACACTTCTCCACATTTTTAAAGCCCATACACCAACCGTGTCCAAACTATGGCCTGGCAGCCATACTACACTAAAGTATTCTAGTATAGAAGTAGTAGTATATAGTTTATGATTGTATCCTTGAACATTTTGTAAAAAAAAAAAAAGGGTCTAAATTCACAGTTTGTGGTGAAAGCCATCAGAGTGCTGCCCTCATAGGGTCAAACAGTGGGTACTTCTGCTCAGTAGTTGCAGATGGACAAGTGTGACGTAGTATTTGACCTTGTTACCACACCTGTGCCTCTCCCCACGCCCTCACCATCTCTCTTTCCTGTGCACCCGTCCCAATCCCGCTGTTGCCAGGTATGGGTCATTTTCCTAAAAATGCCACGCAGCCCTGCATTTACCATTCAGTCTCCTCTGCCCCTCTCATCCCCTCTCACAGCGGGAGCAGAGTTAACACTGAACTGAATCTGCTCTCTTGCTGGTTACTGCAGAGCCAGCCCATGGCATAGGCGATATAGGCCCAGGCCAGGGTTGAGTTGCTCTTTAAGTGACATCCCATTCTTTATCAATAGGGTTTAATATGATGTTGGCTCATCCTTTGCCTCTATCTACGTGAGCCATCTATGTGCCTGACATTCTCGTCGTTGAGAAGGCCTGGCTCACTCTAATTCATCCCAAAGGTGTTATGTCCGGTTGAGTTCAGGACTCTGTGCAGACCAGTCAAGTTCTTCCACACCAAACTTGGTCACCCATGTCATTATGGGCCGTGCTTTGTGCACTGGTGTGGAGTCATGTTGGAACAGAAAGTGCCCATCCCCAAACTGTTCCCACAAAAGTTGGGAGCATGGAATTGTCCAAAATCTCTTGGTTTGCTGAAGCATTCAGAGTTCCTTTCAGTGGAACTAAGGGGCCAAACCTAGCTCCGGAAAAACAACCCCACACCATAATCCCAATTCAGTTATTTGGGTGGGTGAGTGAATACTTTTGTGCTGTGCTGTCCCAAACCCGGATAAATGTGGTGTTATGAAAGGGCATCCAAAGTAAAACCTCTCCCAAAGTATCCATGAGAATGATTCACTATGAATGAGGAAAATAGACCTTCATTGAAATGCGGAGCCTCTACTAAGTGGCCCTTCTTTGCATAATATTTTTCAGTATGTGGCCCTCAAGGAAAAAGGTTTGGACAACCCTACCACACACCATCACCGCACTCGTTCTGATCATTTCAGTGCTTAAATTGCTGCCACTACGAAGCAGTCAGTTCATTTATCTATCTTCTAGTGTCATAGTGCTAATAGCAGTGCTAAAATATTTTGGGCCATATTTACTAAGACGGGTGCTAAACTGCGAGTGCAATGAGAAAATATGCGGCCGCTATTAATGGGTGTGTTGCGCGTGAATTACTAAGACAAACTGCATGGCCGGTGACAGGTGCAAACAGATGGGGCGGAAATATTTAAACGGCATCATTGTGTGTATTGTTTTGCGTCATGGAAGGTGCAGCAGTGGAACACAAACGGAAGCAAAAATTTAACCAAGAAGAGCTGAAAGTGCTGGTGAATAATTTTTTCATCCGTCATGGCAAATAGAACTGCACGCATGGCAAAAAACTCTATGTAACTGTATTTCTTAATTTCTTCTCCTTCGTCTCACACGAATCACAGCAGCCATATCTGTGCAAAAGATTAGCACGTCCTTCTCCAACGTGGTAAATTTATATGCTATTTTCGCGCGCAAAGTCATGGTGAGCCTTGATAAATAATATTGCGGGCGGTAAATGAATGAATTTGCATTTTCTCCGCCTTCCATTTTGCGCACTCTGGGAAGAACGCCTCAGTTTACATATTCATTAGGTCATAGGAGCAAAATCTGCATTGCGTTCGTTCTGCTCCTGTAAGACACACAAATCTCAACTGCGTCTGGGTTTGCTCCAATTTTAGCGCATCTTATTCAGTTAGTGTGCACGTAAACCTTTGATAAATCTGACCCTTTATGCTCTGTCCATTCCCCACCACTACCAGAAGGGGGTGTAGGGTACATATATAAAAATATATACACTGAACTAAGACAAAGATTAAGCGTAATAACTCCGCATTGGTACCAGTTAGCCTTGCGCTAACGTGCAGATTAAAACACCTAAACTAATGTCTTAAGAGGGAAGGATTGACCAGGAGGGACTCAGTTTAATAGATAAAGACCACCAAACTCAACTTAATTTAGATTAAGTATAACGTTTATTTACACAATAAGGTGGAATAGTGTACTGAGGCACAGGTAAATTTTGAAAGGAATGCAATTATGAACAGAACCGTTATGCAGAATTATTGATTAACTAATGATGAATTGCAGTGGAGTAAGTAATAAATTGACTTATTAAATTATTGGAAATTTAGGAATAAGGGAGTAGACTCTGAGACTATAAGTGCCAATTCTGTATCATACATAACCACACTGGTCTACCGTCTTCGGTGCAGGAGGGGAAGGTGGTGACGACAGCCAGCCTCCGGTTTCAGGGGCTCGGATGTTGTTCTTTGTCCTTTAGAGCCGCAGGGTGTCACAGGGTTGGCGTTCCCAGCTCCAAGCTGCGGGTCGTGGTGTGTCCTCCAAGCTCAACAAGCCAGTCGCCAGGTGTCCCGTTATGTTGAACAGGAGCGTGATGCCGCTCAGGGAGAGTTTAGCTGTTGTCAGCGTAAGGCAGCGTCAAAGTCTCAGAGTATGGCAAATGTCCCTTTTAATGCCAAATGAAAAATTCAATAAAAATCCTTTCACAGCGATTCAAAACTTTAGAAGTATAACTTCTTAAATTAGCTGCTTTGGTCAAGGCAGCGATTGTTAAAGATGGCGGATGGTGCGCGGCGCGAGGCTTTTCAAAATAAACTACAAAAATGATACTTGAACGAAAGTTTGGGCGACTTATTGTGAAAAGATGTTATCACCGGCAAGGTGAACTTAACGCAACAAAAATGACGAGAAGAAAAGAAAAATTAAACTTAAAAGACGAAGGAGAGACGGAGACGAGACAAGACAAAGACCAAGACAAGACAAAACTAAACTGAACTAAGGAATGTGGGCCGCACCCCAAGATAAGACTGGAAGGGTGTCTCGGTACAGCCCCCTGAACTGACAGTGGAGAGGATTCAAATTACCTCTGCTAGACACAAAATAAATGTCATAAAAAGAAATGTGTCTTACTCCACTTCAATTTACATACCTTTAAAAACATGTTACATTCAACAGCTTGCACAAAACATAGCTATGACATTTTCCTGTAAAGTAACATGTTAATGCATACAAAGTCTTTTAAACAGATGAAATGTGTCAGGCCTCTGGTTCTTATCAGAGAAGAGAGGAGGCCTCTTCTGGCATTATTATTGGTCTGCAGTTCGTAAAGGACAGATTTATGTCTTTGTTTTGCATCCTTGGTGGGTAAGCGCAGACTTCTCGTCTCCTAAAGGAATGTCCATTTTTGATAGAATTTCAGCAGTGGCCCAGGTCTCCTACAGGGGCATCAGATACTTAAGCAGTCCCTGCAAAGTCAAAGTAACAGCTTCCCAAAAGAAGACTTTTTCCACTATTTTAAGTTATAAAATGTGGAATACTAATCCAAAAATGTCCAAAACTATTTTAAAAAGCCTGAAAACAGCATAATATAGGACCTTTAATACTAATAATACAGTACTAATGTAGCGCATACTTACCATCAAGATCCATCCTTCTCTCAATAGGTCTTTTTTAACTTTTAGTATTAGTTCAGTTTAATAGCTTTGTTCTGATGCAGTGTGCTTCTATGCTCTTTCCACCCCTTAAGCAGAACATTGACTACGAATAAGCACCTTATACAGTCACACTTCAGCTGACCCTTTTGCTGCTAAATATTTAATTCCTGGCCACGGGTGAATAAAAAAAGTACTACTTCGAAGTGCAAAAAACAAAGAAGAGCATTGCATGGTGAAGCTTTAGTCAGTGTGAAGCTTATAATGCAGTGTACTTCAAAGGGCATTTCTCTTGTATATATACAAATTGCTACAAGCTTTTACTGTACAGCAATAATAATAATACATATTCTATATATTATTTATTCATTATTGGTTTCATATTGTGTTTGCTGACAGAGAAAACATGTAGAAGGAAGTTTTTACGAAACAATCATGCTATGTTTTATTACAGGTGAAATGTTCATTCGCATAGTACATTGTCATAGCACTAAGGGACAGATTTACCAAAGGTTTGCATGCACATTAAATGAATAAGCCGTGCTAAAAGTGGAGCAAACCCAGACGCAGCTGAGATTTGCATCTCAAGCTGGACTGAACAAAGGCAGCACAAATTTTCCTCCTGTGACTCAATAAATATGTAGATTGAGGTGTTCTTGCCAGAGCGCGCAAAATCAAGGTGGAGAAAATGCAAATGAAGTCACTTTGCGGTCGTTATTTGATTTATCCTTAGTATGGGAGCTAAATCTGCATGAAAATTTAGCACATAGGAAGAGCAGGTGCAAAAGTTTTGCAGAGGTAAAAGTGCAGCTTTATGTGCACAGATGGGATATAATGCTCTAATGGGACTCATTTACAAAGATAAAACAATAATGTGTTGATTTGAAGTCAGAGGAAGCAAAGAGACAGACTTTACCTGCACCACTTTTTCCTTGGTTCTCTCGCACTCCCCTGAACTTCAGCCTTTTTCAGCTCCTGCCTCTGGGCTTTCAGTCTGTTTCACGTAGGCTACTTTTAATTCCTTACGATGACGATTAAGCCATCTTTAAACGCTGCATACAGGCCATGTGATGACAGTGTCAGTCCCATTATGTTTATCCCATTGCCTCCTAATGCTCACTGCGACGCTTGATTAATAGCTGCCCACAGTGACTGTGCTGCTGTTTAATGTAGAAGACATCAAAATTTATTTATTTTTTTTTTATCACCATCAGCACTACATATAGCCTACTTGACATGTTTTATATGTGTTTGAAGGGTTACTGGCGGCAGCAATTACTTGTGCAGTTTTTCTTAGAATATCACATGCAAGATGCCCACAAATAGCAAACGCTATTTTTCAATCTGCACTCACAATTTAGCACCCGTCTTTGTAAGTATAGCCATATGTGTATTATAGTCATATGTAAAAGTTTGAGCACCCCTCTAAGGTTGCATAATAACTTATTCTGTCTTCACGGAAAAAGATCACAGAGGTATGTCATTCATTTTCTAGTGCTATCTGAGTTCTAGTGTGTTTTCCTAACAATTTTTAGTGTAGCAGTAGTTAGGCGTAAAGAAATTAAATGAAATATGGAAAAATTTATAAGTTTACTGATTTGAATGCATTTACCTTCTCAAAACTGATTACTTGCAACACAAAACTTGTTAGATTAGTTAGTTAAACCTTGAACTTCACAGACAAGTGCATTCAATAATGAGAAAAGGTTTTTAAGGTGGTGCTCAGGAAATGGAAAGACGCAGGCAAAGTTGATGTTAAGGCCAGATGTGGCAGGCCAAGAAAAATATGAACGAGACATAGGCAAGGAATGCTGAGAATCATTAAAGACAACCCAACAGATCACCTCCAAAGACCTACAAGATCATCCTGCTGCAGATGGTGTTTCTGTACATGGGTCAACAATACAGTGCACTTTGCACAAACAACAGCTGTATGGGAAGGTGATGCCACGCCTCAAACAGAGACAAAAAAAAAAAAAAAAAAGTTATTTAGTCATAACAAGAAGCACTATGCATGGTGACAGAAGAACACAGCATTTCAGGAAAAAAAAAAAAAGTTGTCTACTGTCTTGGTGGAGGTTCCATCATGCTGTGGGGCTGTGTGGCTATTTCAGGTACTGCGGCTCTTGTTAAAGTTGAGAGTTGGATGGATTCTACCCAATATTAAGAGATTCTTGAAGACAATGTTCAAGCATCAGTCACACAGTTAAAGTTATGCCAGATATGGGTATTTCAACAAGACAATGACCCAAAACACATCTCAAAATCCATGCAAGACATTCATGCAGAGAAAGAAGTATAATGTTATGGAATGGCGATCACAGTCCCCAGACTTGAATATCATTGAAAATCTATGGGTTGATTTAAAGAGGGCTGTCTGTGCTCGGAAGCCATCAAATTTAACTTAACTGTTGAAGTTTTGTAAGGAGAAATGTTAAAAGAAATACCTCCATCCAGGATATTTTAGGAGATGCCTAGACGCTGTTATTTTTGCAAAAGGAGGCTCAACTAAATATTGATTTAATTTTTCTGTTTGGGTGTCCAAAGTTGTGCACCTGTAAAATTTTATTATGATGCATATTGCATATTTTCTTTTAATTCAATATTCCTAATTTCACTAATGAAATTTTGCTGCATACATAAGGTATTATATATATATATATATATATATATATATATATATATATATATATATATACGTCGCCCGGTCAAACAAGGTCTGCGTCAGGTGTTGGGGAACCAGAGCAGCCTGATGAGAAGTGGGCTACTGGAACAAGACGGAAGTGGACGAGATGCGAGAACAAGGCTCTGTTGGAATGCTACTACTCCAGTAACCCTAGTCAGAGGGGTTACATGAAGAGAATGTGGGAAATATGGCAACTTCGAAACCCACAATCAACACTCACTGCTAAACAACTAGTAGCTCAGTGTTCCAACATCCACAAGCGGCACCTGCTTTCACAACTTGAGATTGACGAGATACAACACATATGCTACGGCAAGGGGGAGCCAGGACGCAAGGTCAGAGGGGAGTTAACACCAACTCCCCATCCAGAATTTGGGTACGAAGCCCCAATAAGCACCATCGAGCTGAGCGAGGCAGCAACTGACCTGAGAGATAAGATCATGGCTAAAATGAAGCCCAGGCAACCCCGACACCAGTTACACAGGCTGAGTGAAGTACCTTCAGAAAGTCTCCTGGAAGATGTGAATGCAGCTTTGGGAACAATACCTACAATGACCATCACTGAAACCAATGAGCTGATATACACTTCAGCAGCAGTGATCCTTGAGGAGCTTGGCTATCAACCAAAGAGCAACCATAAAGATCCATATCCACCATGGAAAAGAAGGTTAGAAGCTAAAATCAAGGTAACTCGGAGAGAAGTGAGCCAACTGTCAGACCTCCAGAAAGGTGCAATGAAACAACAAGCACCCAAGAGGTACAGCAAGATGTCCATACCTGAAGCATTGGAAACTGCCAAGCAAAGACTCCAAGCCTTGGCCACCCGACTAAAGAGGTACACGAGAGAAATCGAAGCAAGGCGAATAAACCGGCTGTTCTCAACTCAACCAGCTAAAGTGTACTCTCAGTGGCAAGGTAATAACAACAGAGCAGACCCACCAAGGCTGGAGACTGAACAATACTGGAAAGGCATATGGGAGAAGGAGGCGTCACACAACAACAGTGCACAGTGGCTGGAGGATCTAAGAGCAGATCACAGCAACCTCCCTGAACAAGAACCAGTAACCATCACAGTGGCAGACATCCAACAAAGAGTCTCAGGTATGAAAAACTGGACAGCACCAGGGCCTGACATGATCCACACCTACTGGCTGAAAAAGCTAACTTCACTCCATGAGCGCCTGGCAGCACAAATGAACCAGCTGCTAAAGGATGGGACCCACCCTGAATGGCTAACTGAAGGCCGGACAATCCTGATCCAGAAGGATCCCCTGAAGGGAACGGCCCCATCCAACTATCGACCAATAACCTGTCTCCCCACCACATGGAAGCTCATGTCAGGCATCATAGCGGCTAAGATAAGTGGGCACATGGATCAATACATGAGCACAGCACAGAAGGGCATTGGTAAAAACACCAGAGGAGCTAAACACCAGCTGCTGGTAGATAGAACAGTCGCTCAGGATTGCAAAGCCAGACACACTAATTTGTGCACCGCCTGGATTGATTACAAGAAAGCCTATGACTCAATGCCACACACATGGATCATGGAATGCTTGGAGATGTATAACATCAACAGGACTCTAAGAGCCTTCATTGCAAACTCGATGAGGCAGTGGAAGACCACCCTTGAGGCCAACTGCAAGCCAATTGCACAAGTGTCCATCAAATGTGGGATATACCAAGGAGATGCTCTGTCCCCGCTGCTGTTCTGCATAGGTCTGAACCCCCTCAGCCAGATCATCACCAAGACTGGCTATGGGTACCGACTCAGGAACGGGGCCACCATCAGTCACCTCCTCTACATGGATGATATCAAGCTGTACGCCAAGAGCGAGAGAGACATTGACTCACTGATCCACACAACCAGGATCTACAGCAATGACATCGGAATGTCATTCGGACTTGAGAAGTGTGGGCGGATGGTGACAAAGAGAGGGAAGGTAGTCCATACAGTAGGGGTCCCACTCCCAGACGGCAGAATAGCAGACATTGAGGACAGCTACAAGTACCTTGGAATCCAACAAGCAAATGGCAACCTGGACCAGGCCACAAGAAAAGCAGCCACAGCCAAATACCTCCTAACCATGCATGGAGGGTTCCACCCCAAATCCAGCACCCTGAGACTGTACACTAAGCGCAAGGAAGGAGGCAGAGGACTAGTGAGTGTCAAAACCACTGTCCAGGATGAAACATCCAAGATCCTTGAATACATCAGGAAGATAGCCTCAACAGATGAAGTTCTCAGTGAATGTCTCAGGCAGTGGAAAACAGAGGACGAGGTGCTGGAGGAACCATCATGGGAGGAAAAGCCCCTACATGGGATGTACCATCGACAGATAACCGAAGTGGCTGACATCGAGAAATCCTACCAATGGCTAGAAAGGGCTGGACTGAAGGACAGCACAGAGGCACTGATCATGGCTGCACAGGAGCAGGCCTTGAGCACCAGAGCAATAGAGGCCAAGATCTACCATACAAGACAAGACCCCAGGTGCAGACTGTGCAACGAGGCCCCTGAGACAATCCAACACATAACTGCAGGCTGTAAGATGCTGGCAGGGAAAGCATACATGGAGCGTCATAACCAAGTGGCTGGTATAGTGTACAGGAACATCTGTGCAGAGTACAGTCTGGAAGTCCCGAGGTCAAGATGGGAAACACCTCCAAAGGTGATAGAGAATGACCGAGCTAAGATCCTGTGGGACTTCCAGATCCAGACAGACAAAATGGTAGTGGCGAACCAACCGGACATTGTGGTGATGGACAAACAGCAGAGGAAAGCCGTTGTGGTTGACATCGCAATACCAAGCGATTGTAACATCAGGAAAAAGGAACACGAGAAGCTAGAGAAGTACCAAGGCCTCAAAGAAGAACTTGAGAAGGCCTGGAAAGTGAAGGCAACAGTGGTGCCCGTGGTCATCGGAGCACTCGGGGCAGTAACCCCCAAACTGGAAGAGTGGCTACAGCAGATCCCAGGAAAAACATCAGACATCTCAGTCCAGAAGAGCGCAGTCCTAGGAGCAGCAAAGATACTGCGCAGAACCCTCAAGCTCCCAGGCCTCTGGTAGAGGACCCGAGCTTGGATGGATGAAACCGCAAAGAGGGCGAGAGGACAATTTTTAGATATATATATATATATATATATATATATCAAAATGAAGTTCCTGAACAAAATGTCCAACTACTTATAAATTAAAATAATTACAATTATCAGGGGTGCCCAAACTTTTACATATGACTACATCTCTATATTAGTACATATATAGAGGTATGGACAATTCTGGATATTTTCTGTTTCAGTAAATAAGGACATACTGGCAATAGCATAAGAAAATATATTTCTCTATGTGTTTTAGGAATACAATGCCTAATAAAACGGGGTAGGAATCATATATCAACAAATCCCTCAATAAAAGCTTTGAAAATATAGGTTAAGTTTACGACTGGAAAATATGGTGCTTGTATGTGCTACTTAAGTGGAGATATCTCAGACTCAGAATGAATAAAGCTCATTTTGAGAATCTATTGACACAAGTTGACTAAATTTAAATATCCCCTATAATGCAAAATCTTTTTGAGCTTTTAACCATGTTATAATGTAGTTTCCACCTCAAAAACATGCCTGGAGAAGGACTGTGTTTCATTCTCGCACATTTGAGTAATCCTATTTGTTGGGCTTTTGACTGAAGAGCTAAAAATGTTCAGTTTCACAGCTCTATGTAGACACGTGAAACCAGGAAGTGCTCCTGTGCGTTTCTAAAGCCCATGCACCGCTACCAGACTCATTTTGATAATTTCAGTGCTTAAATTGCTGTCACTCCAAAGCAGTCAGCTCATTTATCTATCTGTTGGTGTCATGTTGCTAATAGCCATGCTAAATAGCCATTTTCATCTCTGCCCAGTTCCCACCATTTCCAGGATGATGCGTCAGGCATCTAAGTGTTCTCTGCAAAGTGAAACTAACAGCTCCCTAAAATACATTTACATACATATTCATTATTTGATGTTATACAATGTGAAATAATATTCAAAAGATGACCAAAGCTATTTCAAAAAGCATGAAAAAAGTATGCATTTTTCAGACTTTTTGAAATAACTGTTTGTTAATTATGGCCCATTAGTGAAACACACTTACATGTTAAAGGAGCATAGAATTTTACATGTAGTGTCTCACCTTCTTCACTGCTTTGGAGATGGACTGCTTTGCACTGATACTGACAGACAACTATTTACTGTTCACTAGTAATTCCCCAACTTAGGGTTTACCATTTCATCTAGATTAAACCCACAACCTTCTTGGAAAGCAAACATTAAGTTAAATCATTTTTGTGGGAATTTTACTTTACATATTCACATTTCTGGAAGCATACATGAGTAGTTACACGAGGGAAATGGGGCTGCATATTCACCAAGGCTAGCCTGTGATATTGAGTTGTTTCTGGCATGAGATCACACTCTGGAGGCCCATGTAACAACACAGTAAGTATCATGGCGGTGCGCTTGGATATGTCGGCTCTTTTCCTTGCTCAATGCGACTGTCTGGGGACCTCCACAATCCAAGTCCGTCCTTAATGAGAGCTGTAATCATCCAATGCAGTGGACCAGACAATCCCTCTTACCAATGTGAGAGTTTGAGATGAAGAAACCAAACGCTTGCTCACAGTCCTGAGGGGCTCGTGCTTGCAGTCTTAATCACACAACTCGACAACACATCCTACGCCTGTCTTTCCCAGTCTTTGAACATGACAGAATTCAGCATCTCCGCTAGTCGCACTAATTATTTTAGCGGCGAGCACATTCTTTACAATTAAAAACTTATTTTTTTGTTTTGTTTTTAACACACTGACTGGAAATGCCAGCAGCGGTTATCTTGACAGAGGAAGCGCAGATTATATGAGCTAACACAAGAAGACAACAATCGCTGAGTGTGAAGTGGAGTTGCATTTTACAGTGTACTGGGGCCTACTCATCTGTGTTGACAGCAGGCCTTGAAAACACTGAATAACTGTTAGTGCAATATTATTATGAACCAGTTGTACAGGAGTTACGCTCACAAAACTGTGCTCCACACTGGTATGTGACTGCCACTTTACAAAGTAAGTTAATGAGACAAGCACTATAGTACTAGTAAATGGCATTATTGTTTGTTATAATTTTAATTTAAATATATTTATAATTGTTATTATATTTTATCAATTTCCATGGACATAGCTTTAGTTATAGGGTTATCAATCACATTATCTACTAAACTAACTAAAATGGGCCTACTGATTTATTCTTAAACAAGATTGTACCAGGACTAAACCACACAAGCAGGACTAAACAGACAAGGACTAATGACCATAGCTGTGCCAGTTAGACTAACTCTTTTCCTATTCTATATAAACAAAATCGTCTGGTACTCGTGGTTTCAGTTGAATTTCTATGGGCATAACAATCACAGGCGGAGTAACCTATCAGAGAAATGCGGGGCGGGATGTAAGCAGCGCACTACTGACCTGTATTCAATATAATAATGGCGCTTATGAAGAACTGCTGCTGATTTTGTCATAACACACCTGTATTACCGTATTTTCCGCACTATAGGGCGCACTTCAATCAAGCCTTCAATCTTCTCAAAAAACGACAGTGTGCCTTATAATCCAGAGCACCTTATATATGAATTTATTTATGGCTACCGTAGTCAGGAGCATTGCGGGGTAATACATACTGTGCTTCACCATAATATTGCCATAATCGCCCAACTGTTTAACTCGGACACTGAAGATGAAGAATTTGTGGATGAGGAATGAACTGAAAAAGTGAGTGTATTGTGTTGTATTTTGTTAAAACGTTAACTGAACAGTTATGAGTTATTGTGAATATGCTATCATTTGATTTAGCGGTCTCAGATTGTGTTGTTGTTGTATTTCTGAACGGGAACAGCAACAAAAACTAGATGTACAAAGATTTGCATAAAAAGTTTGTTTGAATGTGATTATGTTGGACATTAACTAGACTTTACTGTTGTTAAAACAACAGTAAGACAAAGACTTCAGCAGAATCAACAGGGGATAAAAGAAAGCATTAAACGTTGTTAATCAAGGGTGAGAGAAGTTTACATTTTGCTCTGTATAAGCCAGTACCATCATGATTACTTTTTAGAGGAGATTATCTCCCATTTGTACAATGCACAGAAGATGATCGGCTGTGATATGTCAGTATGCAGCAAGTTGATTGGAAATGACTCGCTGTGGCTCAGGAACTAGAGCCTTCTGGTTTAGAAAAGAAACCAGGACTAGGCTATTAAAGACCTGCACTTAGACCAAACAGACTAAGTTCTAATCAACTAGAGCAGGACTAAAACAAGACAAAATCAGAATTTAACCCAGGACTAAATCAAGATTAAACTTAAACTAAACCAGTCTGTATTTATACTGGTTTTCATTTGCATAAATCCCAGTCACACTCCTGAATACCACTAGAAAGAGCCTGAGTACTAACAGTAGTACCCGAACCACAGTTTGAGAACCAATGACGCAAGTTGTCAAAAGCATTCTTCTTCATCTGCTTAGATCACTTGTATTTACTAAACACCTTAGAAGATTAGTAGATATTACAGCACATCTTCAATGTTTTCCCTTCACCGTGTTTCTGTACCTCATCATGTGCTTTCTACATGCTTTTCCTTGCTTTATATAGCCTGTTTGTCTGAATCCTGTCATATGATGGCTCAATGACATATATGCATGAGTTGGAGGGGAAGGGGGCACTAGCTATAAATGGACAGGATATATATTTTTTTTTTTTCTGTGAACATTTGCTGAATGCTTTTGCTCCTATTGATCCAGTATTTGTACATTAAACTACTTAAAATCACCACTTGTGCCCTTGATTCTACTCCTAACGTCAATGACTTTTGTTTATATGCTTTTGATAGGTGGGAGCAGGCAAGCTTTTAATCATATGCATATAGTCATTAGATGTTATGGCTCCATGTTTAGCACTTAAAAGGACATCAATTAGAAGCCAGCATTTTGAACAGCAATCAAAACCTCTTTTTTCCTTGTTCTTCTGGGTTTAGCCTCAAACCAACACTCCACTGCTGTCATTTAGTTCCAGAGTAAACTCCAGGTGAACAAGCAACAAAACAACACAATTATCATTACGCTGTGTGAGCAACAAGCTTCCTTTATGCAGCTTGCACTGGCCCTACATGAAACTGATTGCACGGCAGGTCGTCACATATTCTGTGCACTTTGCTAATCTGCTCCAACCTAAAAAAAAAACTAAAAAAAAAACAACAACAACAACAACTGAACAAACCCCTGATAGTCAGACGAAGCCAACAGGGAGCGATGGAGGTAATGCATTTTGCTGTCGGAAAAGCAAATTCCAAACACCTTGGACGATTCTTTGCAAAGCTTTTGTTTAATGAGAACAAAAACACCAACCTGACAACAGTGTCGGATTAAAGCAAGGTTGTGAATAATAGCAACTTATCTTTTCTGTCCAACTGTTGAGACCAAATAATCTTTTTTATAGTTTTTTTTTATTTTTTTAAATGATACAGCAGCTGCAGTTCTGGTCCCCGTTTGCACTTTTCATCTTTGTCTGACTGTCTTGTTTAATTAGCTGGAAAAACCTGTGTGAGGCATGACGCTCGTAAATTCCAACCCTGTTGCTTCCGAAGCAGGAGGATTATTTGAAATATTTAATTTATCCCCCATTTTTCATGAAAATACTGACTCCTAGCCCGTTACTATTACACCAAGTTCTGGATGAAAGTTTCCTTGATGTCCATTTTCTACTTGTTAAGCGTTCTTTCTGTAGGTTTGAAAGAAGCAATATCATTCATAAGTTATAATTTTTGTTATATTGTGTGTGGAAGTCTACAGTAGAGTGATGCTGTAAGTCAGACCAAGGATTTCAAGGCAGAGGTTGGACTGCATCAAGGATCAGCTCTCCTTCTAGTTTGCAATAGTGGACAGCTGACAAATGAGGTTAGGCAGGAATCTCTATTGCCTGTGATGTTTGCAGATGACATTAGTTATCTTGGGAGGTGGAGGTATGCTTTGGAAAGGAGGGGACACTAAAAACTAGGCATTTTGTTGCCTGCTGCACCTCAACAATTCATGTAGTATTTATGCCAATTTTTACGATAAATGATTTTATTTGCCAAACTGGTTAAGGTTAGGGGTAGGGTTAAGGTTAGGGTTACTTTATTTTATGTTATAAGTATGTGGCAGTATAGTATTTGTCACATTTTTCCGTCTTGTTCTGTGCTGACAACATGAATATACCAAATATAAATAAGCCAACCCTAGTCGTATCCCTTAATTTATTTCCAAATCAACTTTTTATTTATTGTTTATTACTTGTTTATCTAAGACCCCCACTCCAGAGAAAATGCCTGTTTTTTAGTCAGTCCCCTGGAAAGGAGTAGTAGTATGAAAGCGCAACGATTTCCTTAAAGTTCTGGTGGTCCCTGTCACACTTCCTCCTGCTCATCCGCTGCTCATGCTGTGGCTGGCGTGCTCTGGTCATCGTTTTGATTAAAACAACTCTGAAATAACTCCAGAGATACTTTTGCCGTAACTCATGCTAATTGTCTGCTCAACGGTGAGTTGATTTGTTATTTTAAATTGTTGTTAAACACATGCTAATGTAGCATAGCAAACAATCTATTGGGCGTGACCGAAAAAAAACATATTTGTTCTCTTTTGCCTGTTCTATTTTAGTTTATATTGCAGTCGAATCTTTTGCCAAAGGCTATAGTGATTGGAAAGCACTTCAATGTTTGTGGTCTCGGCCGTTAAATATGTTTTTTGTAACTTTTTAAACTATTTGCTGTGTAGTTTTAAATGGACTGCCGACTATTAAATTAATTGAAACCTGTTGCCCAACAAAATAAATAAATAAATTGAATACTGAATATTTTTGTGCATTTCTACAAGGATACAAGGATACAAGGATTCTTTATTGTCATTTCTCCATGTCATGAAGAAACGAAACACTGTACTCAGGTCTCAGTAGAAAAAGACATAACACATACATAATGAGCCAATAAAGTGCACATTACAGCAGCCCTGATAGATAAATATAGCAATAAAGTGCAACAGACAAAGTGCAGCATATTTGTTTCATAGCAGTTCTAGAGGTAAAGTGTTCATAATGCGTATAGCGTCAGGGTAGAAGTTGTTGCTGAGTCTCTTTGTTCTAGCCCGGATGCTACGCAGTCTTCTCCCTGAGGGGAGAGGGACAAACAGTTCATATGCAGGGTGGGTGGTGTCTCTCATTATAGAGAGAGCTTTGTCTTTACATCTGCTGATGTAAATGTTCACTAGGGGTGGTAAGCTGCAACCAATTCTTTGGGCTGACTTAACCACCCGCTGCAATGTTTGTTTTTCCTCCACTGTGCAGCTGGAAAACCACACAGTCATTGAAAATGTCAAAATGCTCTCCACAACGCACCTGTAGAAGGAGATGAGTATGGAGGTCTCCAGTCCTGCCCTCTTCAGCTTCCTCAGAAAGTACCGGCGCTGGTGAGCCTTTTTGATGATGCAGGAGGTGTTAGTTTGCCAGCTGAAATTGTTGGAGATGTAGACACCCAGATATTTAAAACAGGGGACAATCTCTACAGCAGTACCATCAATGAAGAGGGGGGTAGGGGTGGGGCCAGACCTGTGGAAATCTATCAGCATCTCTTTTGTTTTATTGTTGTTGATGATTAAGTTGTTCAGTTTGCACCATTTTACCAGTTCGTCCACCTCCTGTCTGTAGGCCGTCTCATTGTTATTAGTCATGAGGCCTACCACAGCTGTATCATCTGCAAACTTTACTAGGTTGTTAGCATAGTGAGCTGTGCAGTCATGTGTCAGCAAGGTGTAGAGAAGTGGACTGAGAACACAGCCTTGCGGAGAGCCTGTGTTGAGAGTGACAATGGAGGATGAGGTGTTGTTGATCCTCACGGTCTGTGGTCTGTTGGTCAAAAAATTCAGATCCCAGTTACAGAGAGATAATGGCAGCCCAAGCGCCGACAGTTTTGTTATTAAAGTCTGCGGGACGATTGTGTTGAAGGCTGAGCTGAAGTCCAAAAACAGCAGCCTCACATAGGAGTTCTTGTTTTCCAGGTGTGTGAGGCCATAATGTAGAACAGCTGAGATGGCATCCACAGTGGAACGGTTCTTCCTATATGCAAATTGATGGGAGTCAGATGACAGATTAATTGCACTCCTAATACGTGACATTACCAGCTTTTCCAAACACTTAATGATTGTAGGGGTGAGTGTGATTGGCCGGTAATAATTTAGGCAGGAGACTGGTTCTGTTTTTGGTACTGGGATTATAATAGATGTTTTTAGGCACTTTGGGGCAATTGCCTGTGACAGTGAGATGTTAAAAATGTCTGTAAGTTGGTTATTGGTTATGTATTGGTCCTCAGTCTGTAATACATTATCTGATGCTTTTGGAATTGACTTGCAACCATCACAAAATGGCTATCTTTGGTGTGCCTAGATATAGTTTTATTCAACTTGGGGCCCCTTGTTACAGTATGTCAAAGGAATAAAAACCATTGATTTGCAGTAAATGTGTGGCTATGGCTTATAGTCTATGGCGTATAGTGTTGAGGTACATCTTTAATAGTGATTTTGACATATGTTGTGTTATGCATTGTGCATGTGTAGGGCCTGACACCTGACACTTACCCTAGCCAACCAGCCAAATGTGGGTTGTTTTTCATTTGGTCATACAAATACTCACTCTATCCATTCTGCCCAGCTGAAATTTATATATACTTAGGGCTATACCTCGGCTTCGGAGGTTGGGCTCCAATTTGTCTTACTCTAATCGTGTGAGTATCATTTGCTGCTCAAAGCAAGTCAAGCAAGAAAATTAGTCATTTGGAAAAGTTGCATGTTTTGCTTGATGGGACACCACATGCACAGAGATATTTTTTATGTGGTGGAGTGATTCCTCTCTATGCATGAAATTAAAGTTTACATTTTTGATTCTGTGTTGTAGATTTTGTTATAGAATTCTGTTGGCTGGGTTATGGCTGGTTGAGACGCGGGTTGGCTGGTGATTTTGGCAGGGGCAGGATGTGTTTTTTTTTTTGTTACTCCATTCAACTCCGCTTCAGATGGCGAGTCCTATTGAACCCTCTTTCCATATCTAAGCTGAATTATAAGGTCAATCAAGATTTTTTTCCAACACACACAGACTAACTCAAATTACAAAATTACTGAACTTAACCTTGAAATAATCCTGGTCATTGTGTGTTGTTTTGCTTATTTTTATTTATTTATTTTTTTATTGCTCATACCTGTTATGAGGTGTGCGATCCAGATGCAGAATATCAGGTTAGATGGAGCGAGATGATTCACTGTGTTGACCCATCAAGGGAACAGCTGAAATCACAAACAAAAGTTTATGGTGGTACTCCGAGAGATGTAACTTCAATTTCACATTGAGAATACAAGGGAGGACAATGTTTAATTATTATTTAATCATTAGTATCTTACATAATGATTTATTTAAGGTTTGGAGTTACAGAAAGGGTAAGTACTGATATATCCTTGTGACGATGCACTAGGTTCATTGTCTTAAAGCGGAAACCCAGTAACTTTTTTACCTTATATAAACTGTTTGTAGGGGGAGCTTCATAGAAAAACAGACATCTATGAATGTAATGTGTGAAAAAAATGTTTTGTATGTTTTCAGTAGTTTGTAATTGCATTTAAATACCATCCTGTGCATTTCTCTAATTTAAAGAAAGTACAAAGCTCCATAAAAGCTATCAGAAGGCGCTTCAGAGACAAACAGGGACACTTGTCTGATTTAGAATTTTACGGGGTAAATGCTGTTGTTCATGCTAGTCCTCCAACATTATATACATTATAGATGTTTTTTTTTTAAATTTATGATATATGATTTATATATATATATATGTATATATATATATATATATATATATATATATATATATATATATATATTTTTTTTTTTTTTTTTTTTTTTTTTTTAGCTTTTAAGCATATTATATTGTTGTTTCAACCTCAAAAACATACCTGGGGTAGTATTTTGTTTCATTCAGGCTTGTTTGAGTAATTATGTTTGCAGAGCCCGTCCGTTTCTCTGGACCTAAAACGCTTGGTCTCAGTGCTCTATGTAGACATGTGAAACCAGGAAGTGCTCCTGAGTGTTTCTAAAGCTCATGCATGTTACCAGACTCATTCTGATATTTTTGGTACTTAAATTGCCCTCACTATGAAGCAGTCAGCTCATTTATCTATCTGTTAGTGTCATGTTGCTAATTGCTGTGCTAAACAACCATTTTCTGTTCTGTCCCTTTCCCACTGTTGCCAACAGGGGGCATTAGATTCTTAGGGCCAGATTTATCAAAGGTTTGCATGCACGCTAAATGAAAAAGACGTGCTAAAAATGGAGCAAACCCAGGTGCAGCTGAGATTTGCGTCTCTCACAGGAGCAAATTCAGCGTGGCGCAGATTTTGCTCCTGTGATTCAATGAATATGTAAAACAAGGCGTTTTTGCCAAAACGCGCAAAATTCAAGGCATGAAAAATGCAAATGAAGTCGGTTTGCAGTCGCTGTTTGATTTATCACGAGTACGGGAGATAAATCTGAGTGAAAATTTATTACGTTGGAGAAGCAAGTGTAAAAGTTTTGCGGAGGTGAGAGTGCAGCTTTTAGTGCACAGATGAGGCGTTGAAAATAAGTTCTAATGCTTAAACAGGGCTCATTTACAAAGATACAACAGTAATGTGTTGATTTGAAGTCGAAGGAAACAAAGAAACAGACTTTACCTGCGGCACTTTTTCCTTGATTCTCGCTCGTATTTTCCTGAACTTCAGCCTTTTACAGCTGCTGTCTCTGGGCTTTCAGTCTGTTTAACATTCTTTGAAATCCTTACGGTGACAGAACAGTCTTTAAACGCTGCGCAAAGTCTACTCACTGTGTTTATCTCATTGCCTCCCAGTGCTCACTGCGGCGCTTGACTGACAGCTGCCCCTACAGAGGCTCAAGGCTGCGTGGATTTGATCGAGCGGAGGACATCGAAAATGTTTTTTAATTGTTATTTTTTATTTGATCACCATCAGCACGCCATATAGGCTACTGATACATTTTATATAATTGTTTGAAAGGTTACTGGCTCTGACAGACAGTGAAAAGGACTTTCCTCTCCCTTCACTGTCTTTCACAGAGGGGAAATAAGGCACGTGACTCTGGTCAGCGAACACAGCTCTACTACAGTCAGTCCTGTTATTTGTTGGACTCTCAGATTGTGTTTTGTGTTGCATCTCTGTAGGAAAGATGCAGTCAGAGCTGGCAAACAGCGTTGCTCTCGCTGTCAGTGCGTTTTATGCTCATGCAAAATTCTCATTTACATATCAGATTTCTCATTTTACATCATTTACAGAGCAGCAGTTACTTGCGCAGTTTCTCTTCGTATATTACACGCAACATGCCCACAAATACCAGATGCTATTTTTTAAGCTGCACTCGCAATTTTGCACTTCTCTGCAAATTGAAAGAAACAGTTCCCCCAAAGATGTTTCCCATACATATCCATGATGTGAAGTTTTAAAATGTAAAATACTAATGCAAAGTTGTCCAAAATTATATTAAAAAAGGCCTTTAAAGGAAATGTGGACATAACTTGTTTTTAAACTTCTGTCTGCATCTCCAGTTAATTTGACAGCTATTTACTGTACTGTGGTCTGTGCATAGAGTGTGTGCCTCTTTTAACCACATTCAAAATAATTTAGCGCATGCCTGTTTAATGGATGTCTGGTGCATAAATAATTTGTGCACCGAGGACAGTTACTTTATCTAAATTAATCAGTGCTGTCAGACCCTGAGTTACTGAGTACAAGTAAATTACGTCGGGATGAAGCGACTGATTTGTGTTTGTGTCTTCTTGCCAGTTTCCTGCTCTTATCTGCCCCAGTGCATCCCAAAATGTAATAAGCATATGAGGAGTCTGGGCCCTGGCTGTGTGAGCTGCTAGCCGCGCTTTTCTCCATTGTGAAGCTTTCTTCTGGCAGCTCAGCTCACTGGACCTTGACAGCATTTCATTAGACGGTAGGTCCTGAGGGCTCCTCCAGGAAGAGAAGCCTCTCTTTATTCGCAGGCACGGCTAAGACATCTGCTAGCATAGCTGTTAATGAGATAAGAAAATATGGCTGCCCTTTCGCCGCAGATGGACCTCAGCAGTTAGTTGGAAATATTCTTCTCCAATATCACGGAGGGCAGTAAGGGCCAACTAAATCTGTATATATATATATATATATATATATATATATATATATATATATATATATATATATATATATATATATTTTTTTTTTTTTTTTTTTTTTTTTTCACTTCTCCTTCTGTTGACATATACAAAAGTAATAGAGGCAGACAAACCTAATACTTAAATACTCATTACCTGATTTTTAAGAATGTAAAAAAAAAAAAAAAAAACTAACTAAAGTTAACATTTAAAATAATCTCTCCTTCTCTCCTCTTATACATTAGTGTTTTATTTAATTTAATGTCTCTGTTTGTTGTTTTTTTCCTGCTGTTTTGTGTTCTAAACAGTTGGAGGCAGCGCTGGAATTAGTATCTCTCTACTTGGTCATGCCACATCTACTCTACTAATGCCCAAGGGAATTTCAATTGTTAGGCCTCTTCAGATTGAAAAAGAATTAATTGATTCAGAAGGTGTTCTACAGACGCATCATCCTGCAGTTCACACATCAGAGTTCCTCAGATGTCTGCTGGCTGGCTGGCGTCCTGTTTGAAGAGGGCATTAGGATGCTTAGACTATAACCTGGAAATAGCTCCTCTGATGGTGAGATTAACACTTAAAAGGCTTTATTCTATAGTGCAGTCAAGAAGTGACAGGGAAGCATGGGGGTGATAGCAGGGAGACATTCGGCAAAGTGTCGGAGTCCAGACTCGAACGTACACATGGATGTAGTAGCAGCTCTACCAACTGTACTGCCAACTGTACTGCCAAATGGTCCACTTTCATGAGACTTTTGATGTTCCACCTCAATACACAACTGTGTAACCCATCCTCAAAGGTTTTAGAAATCCATTACAACAATGCACCCATCATTATTACTGTAAAACATGAGGTACAGTTTCTTTTAATTTATATATATCTGTTGTACATGGACATACGCCATAAAAATGAAAAGTGCTGGACCATTGTAATGTACTGTATGTGTATTAGTTATGCTTTTTTGAGCTGATGTGAACAGTGATGGCTGCTCCATGTCTTCTCTGTGGTCTATGGGAGAACAGGCTGCTTTGTCTGGGTCTGATCCCTGTGTACCAAGGCAGTACCCTGCTGAGATAAGTGACTCATTTTGTCAGTTAATATTTGAGATTCGGTCTGTGAAATGTACTCAGGGACAGTAAACCAGAGAAAAACAGATAAACAGAAAATGTTAGTTTTAAAAAGCTGTTCTTATTCATTAGCCTTTGGGGAATGAGTTTAGCATAACTGCCTAGTGTAAGTAATTAAAATACTGTAATGCTTTGCATGCAAACTCTAAATTTATACAAGCATAATTGCTTTGTTAGAGGATATAATAGTCTGCAATCTATTTTTGGCTCCTATTCCTAAATGGAGAAACTAAAAGTTAGTTTGCCTGAAATGGAGAGCAGGGTAGAAAGTGACTGGAAAGTGGAAAGACTTGAAATCACTAACTGGTGTGGACATAATGCTGCTGTCAGCGGAAAGACTCTACCTCTACACACATCTAATATGCTGATCAGGTCGTACCCAGACCTCACTATTGAGTATCGGATGCAATTATGCAAAATTGACAATGAAAATCTTTCCATGAGGACACTGACACTATGACCCAGTTAGATGAAAGACTAGAACTTTTAAAAAGTTTGGCACAGTTTGACTAATGAGGTGAGGATTTCTCAAATATATGATGAAAGCCCATTTAAAGTTCTCATTATCTAACCTATCATTATCTCTATCTTTAACAATAGAAAGTTGGCACCTTTCAAATGTAGCAAATAAATGTTTGTCTTTTCTCAACAAAACAATTAAATATGACAGTGCATACAATTGCAAAGGTTTTATAGTGTAGAACAACACAAGTATTAAGATGAATAGATAACCATTAAGTCCAGTAAGTTGTTAATAAACTATGATCATATGTTGTTAGCTTGAACTGTGCAGCAGAGGTAGCTCTTTGTGGACATACAGTCTTTACTTAAGGCCGAAGAAACAGAGCACAGTGCAATGTAGTGGTATGTTTGAGGTCACATTTTTCTCTGCAGAGCACCTCCTAACATTTTAGAGAAAAGCACTCTCATAAAGTGTCCAGTTGACTCTTGTATGACCCCTCGCTCCTCTTGGGATTCATAAAAAAAGTTTTCTCATTGCTCCGCCATGACAAACAAGAAAAAAAATAAAACCATTGCTGGCTTGATGTTATGGCTAACCCTCGTGAGACCTGAGACTTCAGGGACATCAGTTCGGTCATCCCAATGTTGCAAGGCTGTTTTTCACCAAAATACACCAGGGGGAGGGGCAGGGTTGCCCAGTCCGCAGTTTTCCTGCAGATTTGGGCAGCTTTTTAAATTTTGCCACAGGTGAAAAAAATTGTCCATGGGTTGGGCAGAACTATTTAAAAAAAAAAAAAAAATAGCCTATTTCTCCATACTTTGAATGGCAAATTTTTAACACAGTTAAAACAGTTCAGACAGACTGTGTTCTCTGATTCTTGAACACTCTCTGTGATTACACACATTGGTGACCCTCCTAATTGTCATCCTCAACTGTTTTGACACTTCTAGACTCTTAAAGCCTCTTTACATTTAGGAATACTACTACACTGGGTGTAGTGTCTAGCCTAAGCACACATCGGCAGCATGCTGGTAGCAGGGAATGAGCCACCAACATTCCGGTTAGTGGGTCTATATAATTTTGACTCTGTACCTACTAGGGCACTCCTGCTGAATTTAATTATTATGGGCTTACATATTTTGCTATAACTTTGTTTAAATGAAAAGAGGACTTTGCAGTGTGTACAGAAAACCAAGGTGACTAGTAGCCTGGCCAGACTATTCCTATTCTATACAAATATATTTGTCAGGCATCCCTTTGGTTGAGTTTGATTTCCAGGAGCGGGACTTACAGATGTATAATTAACCAATCCTATCAAAACAAACATGGCTGGTTTTGCCATAAAACTCAGCTGTGCAGCTTTGTATTTATCTATGTGCAAGGACAGCAGCAAAAGCCAGTTGTGGCCATTACTTTGGACATCTATGGGACTTTACTGTTGTTAAAATGGCAACAAGAAAAAACATTGAGGACTAAACAACAACGTCAAGTTTAGCAGAATCAACAGGTGACAAAGGAAAGCACTAAACACCATCAAACAGAGGAAAGCAAAGTTATAAATTTTGCTTAGTACTAGCCAGCTCCATCTTTGTTATTTTGGATAGAAGATTACCTTCCGCTTTGTGCTGCAGATAAATGTCTGTGATTGGTTGATGTCAATTCAAGCAATTGGAAACAAATCGCTGTGGCTGAAGACGCTACTGCTTTATAAAAGAAAGGTCTGGCTGGCCAGGCTATGTGACTTGCATGTGAGGCAGTCTGCTTGCGGTGCAAAGAAGTTCATTGTGTGTTGCAGTGGTAGCTATAACAACACCTAGTTACTGTAAATAATAAACTTAATGGCCTAATTCTTCAAATATGTTAAGGAACTGAGTCTTCTGAAGCCAGTGCCTCAAATATCTATACATTAATTGTCTACATGTATGGTGTTGTAGTTTATTATTTCATTATTTTTATTGTTGTTATTGTAGTATATACAGTATGTGCTTAACTGCAGCTACAGGTAAAGGGCCTATAGCCTGGGCAGTAGAGATTATGCTGGGAGATTGTACACTAGACTAGAACAGAAGATAAGGTGTAGGTACAGAAAATAATAACACCAAGGCAGAATAACTTGAGTTGGTTGATACCATATATTGATAGTGTTAGAACAGACAAAACATATATTACCCCAAAATTTATTTACAGACTGCAGAGTAGAATTTATATGTACAACCCAAAGAGTTTAAAACATTTCCACAATATAGGCAACCAGTTGGTAACTAAACACACATTCACACAATTAAATAAATCACAATAAGCATATTCGGAAACTGTCCATTAAATGTGGGCATGTCCTTAGAATTGTCCATAGAATTGTCTTTTGGAAACAGAGCTTGTATAAATGTGAGTGAGTGAGAGAGTGTGGGGGACCAGGCTGCAACAGTCTCCTACCAGACTGCAGAAGGGTCCTGTTATGACTGGAGAAGATTCCTCAGGCTCCTAGCCCATTAGTTAGCTCGCCATCAGATTAGCACTCTACCTGAGCGCACCTGGCCTGTATTAGGTAGACAGGACCACTATCAGTCAAATATACATATAACCATTCATTTAACTAGCTAGTTCTCTGTTAAATTTTCCAAATACAAATTCCATTTACATTAATGTAACATTTAATGAACCATACAAGCTTATATAACACTTATCTGCATTAAAATGCATTCAATAAAGATTATTAGGAAACTAACCAAAGATCATAGCCATACTTTGTCAACATGGCTCTTAAATAGAAGCAGTATAAATGTATGATAATGTGCTGCATTAGTATAACAAAGGAATGTACGCATAAACATAACATAAACTTAACCTAAACGCATATTGGTATGCTAATGCTAATAGCACACAAACAGACAGACTCAGCAGTTTCATTTAGCGATCAGCGCAGTCTTAGAAATGCATGAGTTAAAACAAAGCCAAAGTAATCCTTTGTTTGAGCCGCTTACCTGTTGCAGCCGCCACGTGTCTTTCTCCCACACTTCTGAATAGGTAAGGCACGGAGGGCTTGTATCAGGTGCTGGAAGGCACGTGACTGGCAGTGACACATTCAGGAGCACACCGCAGTGGGATATTATCATTTTATTTATAGAACACCACATATGTACCTGGGTTACATTGTACCTGGTCAGGTCTGTGAGGCATACAAGACTGCCAAAGTTCATTAGTGGTCAGTATATGGCCCCTTGACCAGCCATTTGTAGGTACTGTCTGGGAATGAGAACGGCATATTTATTTAGGCCTTATCTTGAAACCTTAAGTCTGGGCCTAAAAGGGCAGTTTGACCCATAAGGACTGGTGAATTATCTGGACACTTTAGCCTGTGGCGTCGTGCTGTGTCCTCACTGAGGCTGTGAGCGTCTTTATCACCTGCTCCTACAGCCAGGAATCACTCAGCGCTGATGGATGAGGACGAGGCAGGAGGCTCACCGGGACCAGAGAGGTGACAGAGCCCTGTGTAACAACAGCACGCAGTGGGACAGGGGCAGAGGGATGGAAGACAGTGGGGCAGGCCTGCGGGGAGGAGGGGTCTTATAAATGGCTCCTGCTTTGAGCCAAATACTCAATTAGCCTATCTGACAAAGTACTCAGTCTTTCCACTGTTTTTTTCTTTTTTTTTTTTTTTAATTCTTGGCACAGTGTTTGTCCCCAAGTTTAGAAGAAGGAGAGATGCAGAAATGGGGTCAGCCGTCCCCAGAGCCTAAGGTCAGAAATGGTGGTGCACAGGTCATTTCATCATCGGAAATACACAGTGCACTTTGGCTGAGATAATTTACTTTGCCCACTTCTCTAAATGGTATATGCCTTTAACCCTCCTGCAGTCCTCGCGTTTCTCACTCACAGCAGGCATGCCGGGTCAGGCAGACTGACTCAGGTCCAGACGGAGTGTGGGACACACGACTGGATGTCTTTATTTCATAACCAAAGTAACAAAACGCATTACAAGGTGTCGAGTAATGCCTTTTTGATGCTTGGGGAAGTAAAAATTTTGTCTACCTCCATGTTTTCAAGTACTCTAACAGGCAAAAAATAAACAAACACCGTGGACGGTCAGTCCATCTCCCGCGAGGTAAGCAAGCGAGGTATGTGAGTCGAGTCCTCCCAGGGGTCTCGGTCTCCATCCGCTTTCCTTTCCTCCTCGATGGAGTTTGTGCTATACACGCTAAACCTCCTGCTGTCCAGCCCATACCTCAGACTTGGCAGTCCGGGACTGCACAGCCTCCAAGGATGTATTTCCTACAGCCAAAGCATTTGTTGCACATTTTCCAGCCCTTCTTGGAAGGGAATACCTGGCACCTAACCAGGGGCCAGTGGGGCATCATCCTCCTGCAGCTGTACCCTCCAATCATCTTGTCCAGGCCACCTTGTTGCGGTTGTAGTCCAGGATGACAGTTGACTTCTTGTCTGCTGACGTGGCTGGACCCCGGGAGGAGAGCGCTGGGTTTTGAAGAGGCACCCAGAGCCCAGCAAGACAGTGCTAAGGTCGGAGAGGTGACTGGACCCCTGGAGGACTGCATTTGGTTAGGGCTAGGGTATTGTACTGTATTTGACCCATCCTTCAATGCCACAGGAGCAGTGTCAGGAGCAGTGGGTGACTGCAATGCAATGCCCGGGCACCCTTCCACAGATCTAGTGGCAGCATCCTTGTCACAGCTAGAGGATTAGGCTATTGTGCATGTTTAAGGGTAATGGGGGAAACTGGAGTACCTGGCAAAAACCCACAGACACAGGAATAACCTTGCAAACTCCACACAGAAAGGCACCACTCAGTCCAGGATTAGAACCAGGGACCTTCTTGCTGTGAGGCAATTGAGCTACCAAATTCTATGCCAATGTATCCCGTTAGTTGTCACTACATTTAATCATAAAAGGTACTGTACTTCTACTTTAGACAATAGGCTATTTAATGGATGATATTGAAATTGCAACTGGTTTGGCACATATCAGGCAGGAGTCTACTTCAATGATGACCATGTGATACTGGAAAGCCAGCACAAAACTGCAATGTACCTTTAAGATCATGATTGTTACATCTATGATAATGACAGTTATAAACAGTTGCAAAGTGTGACCGTCTTACAAACTGAGCACTGCAAGAAAAGCAGTTTTTCATTTGCATGTTGCATGGAGTGGAATTTGTATTCAGAAATGGCTTCTGCAGTGTGTTTAAACCTTTAATATTACAGAAGGAGGTATATAAAATATTGATAATATTTTATTAGTAATATTAAGTGTAATAAAAGCAGTGGGTAACATGTCAAAATAATTGGAGACTTGGTTGTGAATTATACCATATGTTCTCAGCTGCAATGACATAAGCCTCTAAGCCCCAGGTGCCTACATATAACCAACCGTATATGAAGTGTGTGTTTGTGCAACGGGGTCGGGGGGTCCTATTAGACTTGTAAACTGTCCTGCTGTTCTATTTTGCAAAGTCTGATCAGTAATTAATCCTCTCTCATTATTGCGACCAGGAGAGGCGGGCACGAGGAGCTCGCTGGGACCCTTCAGATAACACAGTGACATGGCAAGCTGCGGAGAACACCAATACTTAACCTGCTTACTACGGCACACAGAACAGCTCTTATCGGGAGGCTCCAGCCAGCTGACAGAGGAGCGCTGAAAACATACTGAGGAGGGCTCCCTACTGAGCATGTGCAACACTTAAGAGGCTTGGATACAAAAGCAGCGCACACACCAACTGCACTTAATTCTACATGTGAGGGCGATGGTTGTGTAGGGGTCGTTACTTCTGAGTATTAGAAAATGAACTAAAAAAGTAGGAAAGTCAGTAAGCAAAACAGAAACTTAAAATTGGACAAAAAGAGCATTATCCTGTCAGCTTTACATAGTTTGTGTAATAAAAAGTGTCTTATGAAGAATTTTGATAATTATGCCTTTTTTCAGTAGCTCAGCTGGTGGAGATGTTCGTCTATTAAGCTTAAGATTGTTGGTTCAATCCCCGCAACAAGCATTGCATACTGTTTCTGTGTCCTTGTATCAGTGTGACTGTGTTTGGTGGTGGTCGGAGAGGCTGTAGGCATAGATTATCAGCCACACTTCTGACAGTCTGCCCCATTTACAGAGGGCCAAATGAATTGTAAAGTGACTAGAAAAGTGCTATATAAGACCAAAGCATGTTGATGATGATTATTATTATAGTAGTACACAAACTTAATGAACTGGTAATTGGTAACCCTAAAGTGTATACCAGGTGAATCACCTCTGTCAAACGTATATAGAATGTATTTTTGCAGACCCTTCCTATACTATGTCTCACCACTCTAGCTTTTTATATGCTATAATAAGAATGTACAACATCCATGTGGTGTCTCAACTTTAAATTAGTATTAGAAATACTTATTTCATGGGATTATTATCTGCTAGTTTCTCACATAAACTGTTCCCAGCAACCACATATGACTATTCACTTTAACAGTAACTCAAGCAAAAATCATTACTTGAATAAATCCACAAAACGTGCAATTTTATTCTTTTGGTAATTTAATACAAAAACATAAAGGAGCTTTTGATCTTAGTCACGCTAAAGAACTCTGAGAGCATTTACTGTATGTTATATGTTACATGCATTCTTTGCATATTTTAGATGTAACTAATTCATTATGGTTATCATAATCAAGAAAAAACAAAAAAACAAAAAAAAAAAAACAATTAGTAGACAGTGACCAGTTTAAATGTTTATAAATGAACTGTAATTTAATTATTCATATTTTTGAAAGATACATTCTCAGCACATTTAAGCTTTAATTAAGTTGAGTTATTATAATCATGAAATAACATTTATACATACTGATGGTCATTGTTAATCACATTCAGGGGGATCTGCAAATGAGCAGATTTACAGGGGGACTGACAGTATCGTCTGTATGATTCATTCATTGTATTTCTTGTTTTATGTGTGAGAGAACTGGACCAGTAACTCCTTGCACACCTCACGTTAATTTGCATGAAGAGATCTAATCGTTATTCATGCTGAACTGAGATAAACGCAATAATCATTAACATGAGGCAAGTGAGCCCACATGTACAGAGAAGTGTGCAATGAGAAAGTGCGGGGGTTGTTAGTACATTTACTATGCTCATAGTTAGTTTGCCCGTTTCCGGACAGGATTATTAATTTGATCACAAAAAATAATTGAACTGCTGTGTCTCCAGCACTCAGACTGGATAATGACCAATACTGTATTTAGCCTTGAGTTAAAAAAAAAAAAAAAAGCTAATGTAAAATCTGACTGTAAAATTAATGAATAATCAAATTAATATCAATAGTACCACTCTGATAAAATTACACACTGCAAAGTAACAAGTACATAAACACATTTTATGTTATGGCAGTAAAGGTTTATTTTTATGACAGCCAAAACATGCAACGAACAAGCCATGCAGCGGCAGAATAACAAAAAATGTAGGTGCACTCCAATAAATGAACATAGCAAAAGCCAGATTGATAGAACGTAAGCGCAGTTAGCAACATTAATGCAGGATGACTCCTGCTGAAAACATTTGTAAAGGGGAGGAAATTTCAGAAGAATATTTGGAGGTGACTGTAATAAGTGTTTCTAAATATATAGCAACACACCTTGAGCCCTATTTTCCGCATGGCGGAGACAGCTGAAATTTGCTATCTTGTGCAGCCCGTCTACGTCTACGTCTCCGCCAAGACTGGGAGGTGTGGTGGTCTGAACAAGAGGTGTGTCGGTCCAAACAAGAGGCGGCCTGGTCTAACACCAGGGAGTGGTGGGGGGCAGGGAACTGCTGTCACTAAAGCAGTGGTTTGTATCTGAAGAAGGTGATTTCAGTAAAGCACTGCATGTGCAGACATAGTCAAAGTATAAAAAAAAAATATGATTTAGGCCTAACTACTATTGTGCACTTGGAGAGAAATGTCACATCAATCCCACTGTCTTTATTCATTTATATTCTGCGCATGGAGCAGACCATGTGACAGTACAACGCATCATATTTGAAAGACATCTGTATAAAATCTACGCAAATCGAAGATACAAATTGTTGTGCATCAGCCTCATGAACATATTCATTTTTAATGTATAACAGATGAAATGAGTTAATATGGCACCTGCCTCTGGGCTACATGAGGATACAATATGAAACTCACCAGTGGCTGGTCTTTTCTGAGCGTAAAAGCCTCTCCAGCACACATTTCTTTTAGCAGCAGCAGCAGCGCGACCCGAGATCTTTCCTCTTTCACTTTTCCCCTCTGGCCAAGTTTGCAGATGTAGCGTAAATCCAACTGAAAAATTCTGTTGAGCAAAGTCCCACTGCACTGCTTTAACCTGCGCACTCAGAGGCGACAGTTCACTTTCATTAAGACGCAGTAATTGATCACGCGCTCTGTGGATGAGAGACAAACGCATCCATTTCGTGTAAAATGGGACAGTTCGCTTGCTTGGATGTAAAGCACGGCTTATTTCATGATGCCTCACTGTAAGTGCTTTTTATGCTTATTAATATATTATTTCATATTATTATTGTTGTTGTCCTTTGATTAGTGCCTTATTTTCTTTTTTATAGGCTACTGTTAAGAGATTATTTTCCTCTAGACTAGCCTGTATTTTTTTGTTTGATTGGCTTTATTTTTCCTTAATTTGAGGGCTTTATATGATTGTTTTTTCCACTGTAAAGCCAAAATAAATAGGCTACATCAATAATAATTATTATTGTCTACCTCAAGAGCAGATCTCATACTGCGTGAGTGACACACGCTACATCACAGAGCCGCGGCTCTCACCTGTCTCCCTCTGTCCTCTCCTCTCACCTGTCTCCCTCTGTCCTCTCCTCTCACCTGTCTCCCTCTGTCCTCTCCTCTCACCTGTCTCCCTCTGTCCTCTCCTCTCACCTGTCTCCCTCTGTCCTCTCCTCTCACCTGTCTCCCTCTGTCCTCTCCTCTCACCTGTCTCCCTCTGTCCTCTCCTCTCACCTGTCTCCCTCTGTCCTCTCCTCTCACCTGTCTCCCTCTGTCCTCTCCACTGTCTCCCTCTGGCCTCTCCTCTCACCTGTCTCCCTCTGTCCTCTCCTCTCACCTGTCTCCCTCTGTCCTCTCCTCTCACCTGTCTCCCTCTGTCCTCTCCTCTCACCTGTCTCCCTCTGTCCTCTCCGCTCACCTGTCTCCCTCTGTCCTCTCCTCTCCCCTGTCTCCCTCTGGCCTCTCCTCTCACCTGTCTCCCTCTGGCCTCTCCTCTCACCTGTCTCCCTCTGGCCTCTCCTCTCACCTGTCTCCCTCTGTCCTCTCCTCTCACCTGTCTCCCTCTGTCCTCTCCGCTCATGCGTCTCCTCCTCACCACGGATCGCTGTCTGTTTATGCCGCTCTGAGTCTGGACACTGGAGATCAGTAGCTACTGCTTTGCGCAGACAGTGAGTTCATCTTAAAGCAGCAGTTTTAACGTTAGCGTTCTTTTAATTCTCTCACCAATATCGTTGTTCACTTGTTCAGCTCCAGCTTCTTCTTTTGCTTTTCTTTTATAATTCTCTGTGTCATATTTCTTCTTATAAGTCCATAAGTAATTATGGCCATTGAATGAGTTTCTTATTTTTGTATTCAGATAGCTACATTTATGGGCCTCATGTAATGTTATATTATTATTATTATTATTATTATTATTATTATTAAATGTCCCACGAAATCTATGAAATGCTACATAAATGTTTTCATTCTCATATTACTGATCCTCTCTTCATGTGCTGTGAGTGGCACTGTGGGAGAGCTCTGATTGGTTCAAAGCAAACACGTCTCTCACGCTGAGGTGCGGCCTCTTTGAACTTTTTTCCAGCCCAAGTTCAGCCTCTTCAGACCAACGTCTATGCTGTTTAAGTAGGGACAAAATCGATCTGGACATGCTCCCTAACGTACCTCCGTCTATGCCACCACCTCCGCCAAGATGGTCTATATATGGCCCCTTATGTTTTTCGGTGTTACCATGTTATTAAGAGGAATCGCTTAAAGTGCTTTCTGTCAGCCGAACTAAAATTCACAGGCAGTAGTGCCACACCACTGGCCTGACCCAAACAAAGCCTGACAAGATGCATTTTTGTGAGTTTGCAAACACAGTAGTTGCACAGTAATATACAAGTATATTCATTACATGCAGAGAAATGTTTTGTTTAATTTTTTTGTGATGATTATGTCTTACAGTTCATGAAAACCAAAATTCAGTATCTGATAAAATTAGAATATTACAAATTACAATACAATCACCAAAATCAATAAATAAAATAAACAAATGCTTGAAAAATGTGTCTGTTTTCTCCACTGACTCATAAAGTGAGTGTACCTTTTTTTTATTGAACTAGTAAAATTTTACCTTTTTCATAAGATAAAATTTATTGATGTGTGTCTGTATGTCTTTGCTGTAAGAATTTTGAAATAACAATGGCAATTTGTAAAAAAAGAGAAAAGTAACTGGTTGCAAATCACATGGAAGTATACATAAAATGCCTTTATTATGATGGCCAAAACATAAAAAAAAACATGTTTTCAACCAAACACAGGTCACAATGGAGGCACTTCAGTTTGTGGAGCCATCTCTGAAACTATGGGACAGCAGGACTTTGGCAGGCCCCACATGCTTTTGCAGCTGAAATCTCTGCAAAATGTTGCTTGTGTTTTTGGATCTAAACCATCATCGTTATTTAGCCAGCCACCGTGCCAATGCTAACTGCCTAATTTAGCATTCACTGATGCTCTCACTCGGACTTTGAGGTCATTTTCACTCTGGCTTACAATACAATGATTTAATTTAGCAGATAATGCATCGGCAGCTCATTGTTATGGATAGCAGCTTTTGGAAACCATTTTAGCGAGGCCTGTTTAATCACAGAAATTAAACAATTCATGTTATCTTCACTGGGCTTTATCTGAATCTAATAGACGTGAGAGCTTTTGACCTTTTTCCTGTTCAGAATTTGTCTGGTAGTGCTTGTGCAAGTACATTTCTCAATATATGTCTACATTGTGCTGATCACCTGCAGGCCTTGTGCACAATCGTCCCTGCGCTGTATCTCTGGCCTTTTGTACAACTAAATCGCCGCTGGAGATCTGTGGGCATGGGCTGTTAGTTTGTGTGAAGACCAGCCAAAAAGAAGGCGTAATTGGGCCCTCTCAGTGTGAGCACTTTGTGTAACAAGCTTCCTGCAACCAACCTAGTTTCTTTTATTTTGTTCCTAGTTTTCTTTTGTTTGCTTACTTGTTGTTGTAGTTAAAAATGATTATCAACTTTGTACATGCTTTGATTTGTTATTTTGTACTGTTTATGCTTTAAAGTATTTCAAGTTTTCTATTTTATTTTGGCATGCTTAAAGATTAATGCTTCAACTCTGGCTGTTTGAAGTTGCATGAACCAGCCAACCATGTCAGTAAGGAAAAGGGTGCTCTAGTGTCTAGACTATTCACTCAAGTGGGTCTTCACTCAAAGTCTGGCAGGTGCATTTTAGAAAGACAGAATATATGCTATATAACAAGGTTGCAAGGTAATGTACTGTTTGTATTTCTCATACATCACTAAGGTCCACCAGAGTGGGAGCCAAAATTATGTTTTTACCTGGTTTAGTTCTGGTTTAGGCCTGGTTTGTTCCTAGTTTTGTCCTGGTTTAGTTCTTCTTTAGTGTTGCATCCAATGGTATAGACCTGATTTAAGGTAATTCTAGTCTTTCAAAGCCAAATATATCAAGTATTGTAGTATTGCTGTATCCGTAAGGTTTTATATATAGTGTGGCAAAATGAAGTTGCTGATCCAAATGCCCAACAACTTATAAATTAAAATAATTATAATTATCAGGGGTGCCCAAACTTTTACAAATCACTATATAAAGCCTGTGTACGCCCAAAACAAGGCTAACACTGGTGTATGCCACTCTCAGGAGCAGGCCCCCTGCTGAGTTGTGGCATGGGCTCACTGCGCAGCGGCCTCTCAGGGGCATTAGTTTCTGTAAACCCATGTCTGCCTGTACTTTCACTTTCAGCTCACCTCTCTGTTAAACTGTAGGGACTGGTGAGGTGCATTTAAGTCTGGGGCCACTTTATGTAAACCTTTGGCATCCTTATGCGTCTGTGTCATGCCGAGCTCCATCGAAGCTCTTGGGAAAGTAGCGGCATTCAGCATAATTGTGGCCGAGCTGAGGAGCGCTGAGGGCAGCCTGGGCTCACAGCAGCAATGGCGCAACGGCCTCTAGGTCCAGAATTCTAGTTTCTGTAAACCCACGGCATCCTTGTTCTTCTGTGTCCTGCCACTCACCCTCAATCCTACAAATCTCCAGAGACAATTTGTGACAGGGTTTAAATTAAAATGCAGCTTATTGGGTGTTCCCTCTGCAGCATCGGCAGTTGGTTTATCTTTAAAAGTGTTTTCTGTGTATCGGCAGATTGTGATATTCAGATATTATTCTGTCTCGGCTTCAAACTGCACAATGTTTACAACATTAATTTGATATGTTAAAATATATTTTTTATTTGGTTCGCGGCTTGACATTATAGGGTGATGGTGGGTCCCGAAGCAAGACCAGTTGAGAACCACTGCACCACTTGGACCCAGGGTTGCCAGATCTGACTGACAGTTTCCAGCCCAAATATAACGTAAAACCCGCCAAACGCAATAAAAACCCGCCCAAATCACAACCATTCTACAATCCTAATGTTCAAACTTAAATTCATATGAAATAACATATTTTGAGCACACAAAACTTCACAACTGCCAATGGAAAAAGTAATAAACAGTCTCCACAATGAGTGTAATCAGAAAAACAAATAGCTCTCTCACATGCTTGCACTCCTCCGGGACAGGGGCAATCCACATTTTTAGCTCTGGGTCAGTGTCTTTCCTCTACAATTTCTTGTATTTCCCCCACTTCTGCAGGTTGCTAAACGCTAAAACTCCAAGCTTGAGAGGAAACACTGCTGGCTCGTCCCCGCTCAGGCGGCTGCAGAGTGTTTACTTTTTTCAACCAATCAGAGGTCCATAATTAGACATGTGATTGACTACTAATGACACTAATATTACTACTTCTATTTTACAAATTAATTTTATTCATCAATAACCAGCAAATATATACAATTATTGATCAGGAAATAAAAAAAAAATATTATTAAAATAAGTTTATTTTGCATTTTCTAAATCCCGCCCCATAAGTCTAAAAATAGCCCAAATATTATACACCCGCCCAACGCTATTTTTTTTCCGCCGAGAGAGAGCAAAAGTAGCCCAATTGGGCGGAAACCGCCCAATCTGGCAACACTGCTTGGACCTGTGCGTGCACATACAGCACAAAACATATACTAATGTGTGTGATTTAAAGAGTGCGATGCATCTTGCAGGAGGGAATCCTAAAAAAAGGTGATATAATAATCTAAATAAAACATTTGTTACATTTTAAACTTCTTTTAAATTATTTTTTAAGTTATAATCAGAAGCAAGAGCAGTTTTATGTGTCATTTATTTTTATTTCTTTTTTAATCAAGAAAGCTTCATTCTTTTCTCAACACTGATGCACATGTGTGTAGTGCAGTGTGGAGCAGTTTGTGCCTCTCTTCTAAGTTTCTTGGTGAAACCCTTTCATTAGCAGCTCATGTTTAGGCAAATCTTATTCTCAGGGGTGAAAGTAGATTTTTGCTTATGCCGGTACTATAACAAATTATGCCTACACATATATATATATATATATATATATATATATATATATATATATATATATATATATATATATATATATATATATTAATAGCAGAAAAAGCAGATATACAAGGTTAAGAATGAATCTTGACTATAAATGAAAAATATAGACATGGCTTATACAGGGTTTAACAGGGTTTGAAAACAAATCAAAGCACCCTATAAAGGCCAACACACACCAGAGGCACGTCAAAAAATATGCCCCTATTGTTTTCTATGAGGCGCACACATGGCCCCCATACTTCTGCAGTAACAAAAACAAAGCAAACAGGTGACATACATCAGGCTCTGACACCTTCCTCACCTGTCTCCTCCCTGATACCGCTGCCTCTCCTCCCGTGTGTCTGTGTGCGTCAGCCCCATGGCAGTGTTCAGAGGCCGCGGAGCGCGAGCCGCCCACAGCCTCCATAACAGAACTGAAGTGAAAGCGGAGAGAACTCTGATTGTTATTAAGTTGCTTGTATTGGGTTTAGTTTGTAGCTCGTGCGGTTTCCTCGCGCTTCCGCGGTGTCTCGTGTTTTAGAAAGAATCTCAGACTGATCGCTCTGCGTGTCATTCACATGCCATAGGCAAATGACTTTATTTGGAAAGACATGGCTCCGCGATCTACCCGCACTGCTTTTACGATCGACGGGTTGAGGACCACTGATTTCTCAAGCGTTTGGTGTAATTTTAGGCGGCACTCCAGGTGTGCTTTGGGCTTAAGGACGCGCATGCTCAATGCGTTTGTTTAAGGAAGCGAGACAATCAGTGAATGATAAGAGGGGAGAGGGACATTCTGTGCATTAAATCACATCACGGAGCGATCATAAGCCACTAAAAAACACACAGACACATATATGATGAGAGAAAGCACTGCCTGGTTTTCATGCTTTAGCGTCAGAGATTTTTTTTCCTCATAAAAGCGTCCGCGGTCCGCGGCTGCTTTCTAATGTGTGTAAAAGCTGCAAAGACCGGTCAGACAGCTGATCTCTTTCTACCCGGTACTGCGTACTCCCTCTAAATCTTATGCCGGTACGTAGTACCGGGCCGAACCAGCTTACTTTCAGCCCTGCTTATTCTGAAGTCACTTTGCATTGACCTTCTTTGGTGGATTTAAGGCGTGGAGAGGGCGAGATGTGAGGGGGGTTTACGTGCGCACCTTTCTACACCAGGTGGGATCTATAAAATAAAAAATGTGTGCGCCAGCTTTGGCCACTAGGCATACGCCCTTGTTTAGTTGAGATCCTATGCACCCTTTTATAAATGAAGCCCCTGGTTTTGAGGCTGCATAAGGCACATTCCCACTGGGGCCATACGGCGTGCGTGAGGCTGGTTTGAGGGTGTTTCCGTTTCCTAAAGTGGCCCCACAAAATGTACCAAACTGTGCTACTTTTGCTTACTTACTCCTCACATACATCTACAAAAGCAATGGCTGTACGTCTCTGAATTGTTTAATAGCTAAAGTAGTAAGATTTAATCACTTTTAAGGTTTTGCTAGAGATAGTTTCTTGCACGTTTGTTTCCACAAAAATAGACCTAGCTTTTGTTATTTAAAGGTGCTATGAGCAGTGTTGTTTTTATGTCCCATAATTATCCATCTGTCCCAAGACAACAGATAACCATGTTTAAATCAAATATTATTTATACTGATAACAATGGTCAAGCTAATTTATTAAAACAAAACAAACACACACACACACACATTTTTTTATTTTATTTTATTTTTTTACATAATGGCCAAGTTGGTTATGGTTACTTTTTTTTTTTGTTTTTTTTTTTTGTTCTAAAACGTCATTGCCATTGTCCAATCAGAAAAGCGGAAAAACTTTAAACCCACAGACTATTGTTTGGATTTAGGCTGCAGTACCGTTTTCAAACCAGTAGAGTATATGAAGCTTCCAGTACCTTTAAGTAAGCATGAGGCAATGTGTGATTGTGATGGTATATTGATGACACTGTTCATCAGGTTCCTATTCTCATTAGCATGTTGCTGAAACCATGGCATATGCTTATGAAGTCTAATATAATGTGTTTTGGTACTAACTGTTTCTTGCCATTTATTTATTTTATCAGTCAGGAGATGATGTGTACATGCTAGGTGTATCTAACATGTCATGGGAATAGTAAATTCCTATAAACACCTAAACACTAATCAGTGAAACTCACAAACAAATAGAAAGCGTGTCTACCACCAAATGACCACTGGTATCTACAACAGCAACCCTTTAAAACATTTAACAAATGGTAGTCTGTGTCTGATTTAGCTGTTACCACTGATATTGTATAATGAACAATTTGGCTGCCAGAATAGAAAGGTGTATTAAAGGGTGCACTTCAGTGGTGATGGAAGTGTCTAACAGCTATTATTACAAGACTGAGATTTTTATTTTTTTATGCAGATAATAAAATCTATCTCGAAACTTTTATATAATTAAATTCTGTAAACTCCATTCTCCCAAAACATGATTTAATTTGCAGGTTCAGCTCCACATGTTGTATTTCCACTTATTACTAATATATAATAATCATCTGCTCAACCAGTCTTCATTGAGGCAACACATAATCAGTGATGGAAATGTGTTTAATAAATGTGATCAATTTTGATATGTTCCAAATCAGTAATTACTGAACCTAAAAGAAATGATCTGAAATTAGAAACATAATAATCAAATAATTTAGAGATTCTGGAGATTTCCCACTCACAAAGCTGCCCAAATCAAAAGTTTTACATTTTTCAGAATCACTTTATACACCAGTTGCTTCAAGCACGAATGATTAAAGAAGCACTGCAAATTATACATTGCGATTGGGATCTGTGTTGCTGCAGCGCAGGACTTAAAGGTGTTATGAGCACTTTATATTTTTTTATATTTCATAAAAGAATACCTACTTGTGCCAAAATATGACGTAAACCTGTTTAAATCAAATATTACTTTTATTGATAACAATGGTACAGTTAATTTATTAACAATTAAAAAATATATTTTACATAATGGCTAAATTGTTTATGTTTACATTTTTTGTTTTGGTTCTAAAACAGCATTGACAATCATCCAATTAGAATGCATACTCTTTTTTCAAACATTTTTTGAATATTTATTGGTAAAGTATTTATATTTGCTTTGAACATTGTTTGTAATATTTGAAAGTCAACTAAATCATGAAATTTAAGTTACTTATATTTTATAAACAATGTGTTAGAATGATCTCTATAGTGGCTTTTACTGATAATTTTCAAAGCTCTTTTCTGTAAAATAAATAAAGGTTGAGTATATGTTTTACAAGTTGATCCCCAGATTTCTACACAGTAAGTTTAGTATGGAACAATCACTGAGTTTTACAGTGTCAATAATGCATAATTATTTAGAGAGATTTTTACTTTGTGTAATACAGCAATGGCTTTAGCTATTTTTCCTTTTGTATAATTTATGTGTGACTTCCAGGTAAGATCTTCATCAATTATGACTCACAAAAATTTGGCTTCTTTTACTCTTTGACCATCTATTTTTAATGATACATCATTTTTTATTCTGTCATTGAACATTATAAAATTTGTCTTCTAAGGTTGAGTGACAATCTATTTACATCAAAAGCAATTTTAATTTTTTTTTTCAGTTCTAAATTTACCACTTGCATTACCTCTTGCATATTTGATCCTGAATAAAACAATGCAGTATCATCAGCAAACAATATGCTCCCAAGAAGCTTAGACACATTTACAAAGTCATTAATATACAAATTAAACAGTTTGGGTCCAAGGACCGACCCTTGGTAATCCATAATTTATATCACACAGTTCTGATTTTATATTATTTATCTGAACAAATTGTTTTCTTTTTCCTAAATAGCTTTTTACCCATTGATGTGCAACACCTCTAATTCCATACTGATGTAGTTTTTGAAGTAGTCTTGGGTGATCAATCACATCAGAAACGTTTTGCAAGTCTATAAAAATACTTATAAAGTAGTTCTTATTATCTATTGCTGTAGATATTTTCTGTATTAATTCCATGGTTGCCAATGCTGTTGAATGTTTTGTCCTCAAACCGTACTGACCAGTATTTAAAATTAGCTTTTTCAATGAATTTGTCCAACCTTTTCACAAAACCCTTTTCTATTATTTTGGAAAACTGTGGAAGCAATGACACTGGCCTGTAATTTGAGAAATTGTGTTTATCACCATTTTTATAAAGTGGAAGAACCTTAGCTATTTTCATTGTACTTGGAAAAACTCCTGTTGATAGTGATATATTACATATATAAGTGAATGAGTCAGTAACAGATTCCATTATAATTTTTACAGTCATCATGTCTAAATCTTCATAGTCAGTTGATTTTTTGCTTCCACAGTTTTTTATAATATTTCTTACTTCATCTTTTTCTACATTGTCAAGGAAAATACTATTGACATTGTTTACTATTGTATTTAATTTGTCTTTTATGATTGGCTTATTACCCACAAGAATTGATCCCACATTTGCAAAATATTTGTTGAACTCATTCACTACTTCTTTTATGTTATTTATGTCTTTATTTTCCTTGACAAAGTAACTGGGAAATGTGGATTTTGCTCTATCACTTTTAATTACACTATTTATTACACCCCATGTGGCCTTTGTATTGTCTCTTCTCTTATTCTTTAGCTCATTATAATAATCTTCTTTCCGTTTTCTAATTATTGTCAACAGTTTATTTTAATATTTTTTGTATCTGACTTCTGTTTCTTTTGTTTTTAGATTTAAGAAACACCTATATAGATTATTTTTCTTTGCACAGGCATTTTCTATCCCTTTGATCATCCATGGTTTGTTTACCCTTTTCTTAGTTATTGTCATTAATTTACAGTTATTATTATACGATTTTATCAATATTTTCATGAATGTATTATATGCTGTATTAACATCACTGATATATAGTTCTTCCCAATTTTGTTTTTTTGAGATCTTCATTTAGATCCACAAGGGCTTTTGTAGAGCGATCTCTTTTTAAACTTAGATTTTTGCTTTGTTTTAAGAAATGTTTATATTTGAATATTGAAAAAACAGGTAAATGATCACTAAGATCTGTAGTCAAGATCCCACTCTTAATAATTTCATCCTTTTTATTTGTAAATATATTATCAATTACAGTAGCACTTTCTGATGTAATTCTGGCGGGTTTGGTTATTAAGGGGAATAAGCCCAAACTGTACATTGAATTAACAAAATCATTAGATGTTCTCTGTCCACCTGGATTTTCCAAATTAATATTGAAGTCCCCGCACATAAACAGCATTTTGTTTTTAATGCAATCAAATAACTCTATTATCTTGTCTGTGAATGTTTCAACACAAGTGCCTGGTGCTCTGTATACGCAACTGATAAGAATATTTTTAAATGTAACATTTATAATTTCCACAGTTACCATTTCCATGACATCATCAACTTTGGTTGTCATATCTTCAACTATTTTGCATTTCAAATCTGTTTTTATGTACAGGGTTACTCCTCCACCTTTTTACTTCTTCTGTTTACAAAATACAGCTCATATCCCTCAATTTGAACCTCATCCATGATGTCGTCTCTAAGCCAGGTTTCTGTTATTGCAATAACAGAAACCTAGCTTGTTTCTCTTTTGGAGGGAAGCTTTTTGCTCTGGTTTGATTTGGAACTTTGGCCTATCACAGCCGTTAATCGGCGGTGCGTCTCTCGAATGCAGAAGCAAACCAAGGTAGTACTAGCTACCTAACTAATTTAATAACTTCTCTGACCTGATTGACAGCATTTAGTTCATTTCATTGTCACCTGTTGATTCTGCTCAAATCAAGTTGTTATTCTGTCCTCTGGAAGATTTCTGTCTTCAACTGTTTCCATTTTAACAACAGTTAAGGCTCGTTGACATCCAACGTAACAACCACATTCAAACAAATTGACTTTCTCCACAACTCTTTGTACAACTGGCTTCTTTTGCTGACCCCGTTCAGAAAGAAGTACAGAGCAGCTCATAATATGCCGTATTCTGGTGTTTTATGGAAAAACCAGCAAGAACCACCCATGTTTGTTTAGGATACAGGTCAGCGATGCATCGCTTATATCCCACCCTTCGTTTACTTTGCCTGTAGAGACAAACTTACGCCAAGGGATACCTTTTTTTTTGTAAAAGAAAAAGATAAAAGGAAAAAAAGTTTGTCTGGCTGGCCAGGATAGTGGCATCCGTCACAAATATACTCCTTCCATATTTCTGCTGGAGTGCTAGACACAGACACATACACAGCTGGTGTAAACACATGCATTGACATGAGTGGTATCTGTTTGTTAAGGAGGTCTTACAGGACATGTACTGCACACACAACATATCCAGTGTGAACTAGGGGTTGCTCAGACTAGTCGACTAGTAAGGTATGGGTCGACTAGTGTCAAGCTGATATCAACTTGAAAGCCACTAGCCACAGCAGCATGGGCGAGAAAAAGTTAGTCTCCAGCTGAGTTTACAAGAACTTTATGCAAAATATTAATACATAACACATAGTGTAATTGTTCCTGTTTATACTAGAAAACATTTCTAATAGAGGCCTCATTTTTAAACTAGTGTGTAAAGTGCTGAGCTAAAGGGAACATTAGACATGTGTGACAATTATCAGCTAAAATTACCCCAGGTTTCACGTGCATTGCATTCTATTGACATTTTTAAATGTCACAGATGAAAAACAAGCGCAGCGTTGACACTTTTAATGAGACGGTAAAGAATTACCTGGAGCAGAGCATCATTAGAAACACAAGTGCTTCATATGAGGAAAAAAGTAAGCTTAGTTCAGATATTAGTGTGGAACATTTTCTTCTTGATTATCACTCACTGTTCCCACACTATAAATTGCTGTCAGTGATTATATCTGTGAAAAAAGGACTGTATACTAATTAACTCTAAATGTATAAGCATTATGTGACCTTATTCAGAAATAAGCACAAATACATTTAGTTCTTATTTCAATTCAGTTTTACGTATATAGTCCAAAATCACAGCAGCAGTCACCTTAAAGGACTTTACAAACAATTAGACACAATCAAACAAACACACAATCAAACATAAAGAAACAATCAAACCTTAAAATACAATCAAACATACAAAAAACAATCATACACACGCAATCAAACATAAACACACAATGAAAAATAATGATTTTTATATGCTGACGCTGTCTGGTTTGTAAAATAAATAACAGTTAAAGTAAGACAAGGTCTGCGTTGGACATGTCTGAGAAACAGCGTAAAAATACACTTTGTCTCAATAGAACAAAAACAACTTTTCAGGGAGACATTTTACCATTACAAGCAAAATTAAAGCTCATTCTGAATTTAATGGCAGCAACAGAGGCAAAGAAAGGCTGAAAAAAGTAATCGGTACTGATAAGAAACAGCTGTAGGAGCATTTTGCAACTAATGAGGTTAATTGGGAACATTTTAGTTAAACATCCCCTATTCTGCTAAATCAACTTTATTTATTTATTTTTTAGCTTTTAGAGTAATCCTGTTTGCTGACCTGTCCACTACGATCTAACACCACTCTTGTAGACACGTGAAACTAGTGAATTACTCTCCTGCGTGTTTCTAAAGTCCATGCATTGTCATTCTCATCATCTCAGCTTAAATTGCCGTTACTCATGTTATCTGTCAGCGTCATGTTGCCATTATATGCTCTGTCCATTCCCCACCGCTGCCAGCAGGGGGTAGCAGGCACATAATCTAAGCAATCTCTGCAAATTAAGTAACAGCTCCTCAAAAGGATACGTTTTCCATACATACACATTTTTTTAAGGTATAAAACAGACGCTGTCCAAACTATGTCCAAATGCGGCCCAAAGACCATTTTTGATTGGCCCACAGACTTCATTCTTAGGGTGCAGCCACACCAGCCCTGTTGGGTCCATTTTAATTGAACTCTAGTTCATTTGCTCAAAAAGTGCAATCTGTTTGGGGAGGTTTGAATGTGCAATTGAACTCCAATCCGGACCAAAAAAGTAAACTCTGGTCCACCTGAAAATGTGGGTCTCGGCTCGGTTGAAGTGAAGCCTGGTGCAGTTTGATACATATGTGAACGCAAAGAGGACCAAAGAGCAATCCAAAACCAGGAAGCAGACCATGCTGCAGGGCTTGGTGGGTCAATACAACCAAAACAAACTCATGTGTACAGCGATAACCAAAACAAACACACGTTTACAGCGATAATGGGAGAAAGGGCTCGCGGTCAGAACGTGGAGTGAGTAGGGGGTATAAGCCCTGAGAGAGATGTGTGACCACTCACAAAACCAAACACGTTTTCAAGCTAATTAGTGGAAAATAGAATGGGATTCCCTTGCAGAGCAGAGCAGGTCCGCCAAAAGCTTATATTGTGGTTTATTTATTCAACCAGTAATAGGCTAAATAAATTTGGTCATGCCCTACATTGGTCAGTGTCTGTAGCCTATAACATGGACAACAGGGACATGTGGGCCTGGTTGTCTGTCTCCCTGCCCTGCGTCTGCTGCTTCGCTCAGTGTAAAAATAACATTCTCGATGCAGCACCACCACAGGCGAGGGGTGGGCAATACCTTATTCAGAAGGTTTGGTTCGTTTGACAAAGTGCAGTGTGAAAGCGAGCCGCACCAGCTGAAAAATGCAACAATGTTACAACTTTAGTCCCCAGTTGAACCGAGTCTACCGGACTATTAGGTGTGGTCCAAATAGCCCAGGTAGCATGGGTAAAAAGCTTCATATTTGTGTAGTATGGACCTGACATCAAGGAAGAAAAAAATGTAAATTTGTAGTCATCAAAAAATGTGCCAAGCCCAAATAAATGTGATTGCGGAAGGGCATCTCAAGTAAAAACCTATTCCAAAGTTTCGATGTTACTGTTTAACGATGGAGATCCCTGAAAGAAAGGGCACAGCTGAATGAGACTTTCTTTAACGTCTAGGACCCCAGAGACCCTAGACCCTTTTCTTAGGCCCCTGCTTGAAAACGACATGCTCAAAAATAAAATGAGTAGGGATTTTTACTGAGGTGAAATCACCAACATAGGTGTCAATGGATCTGAGTAAACAAAGATAAAATGCAGACAGGAAAAAAAATGGTGTGGTTTCATCATGCATGCCCCAGAATCGTAGGGTTAGGGTTTAAGGAGTTTTAATGACGAGGTGAACTATCTCACCTCACATTTCATACAGCAAGTGGCCCTCCTCCGCATATATATTTTTTGCCCTCAGTGAAAAATGTGGACACCCCTTATAAAGGACATTGAAGATGACTTGGTAGAAAAGGCACAGAAAAGCATAGTCTCATTCATGTATGATTATGTACTGGAAATAACTGCATGGATCAGGAATACATAATGTGTATTAGTATTTTACAGTGGTAATGGTTGAGTTTTACTTTTTTTATATATAAAATAAAAGCAGGAAGCCGCTGTATTAATAATTTAAGATGAAGGGTTTTGTGTAATGTTTGTTTTTGTTGTTTTATCGGAGAGGATTGCCATCCTCTGGTTGGCTGCTGCACTTGTACGCAGAGGTCAGAAGGGTGTTATAAATATTTCTATTATCATAACCTCCCATAACAATGCTGCGCCCAGAGCCATTCCCGATGATGAAGCGTTTCTGCGAAGGAGGTGGCTCTGTTTCGCATTTGGTCACACCGCGGGTCTGAATTTTAATCACACTCTCTTTCCAAGCCATTAAAAACTAGCAAGTGACGTTTATTGGACAACGGAGGAAAATAAACAAGGCCTAATTGGCTCACACTAAGAACTCAGCCTCTCCCCTTGTCCCTTTGTCGTAGAGTAAACCTGCCAGCCACTGAGGTAGGGAGAGCTCAAAAGCCAGCTGACCTTTGAGACTCACTCTTAAGTAGACACACAACGCCAATAATAGCAGCTGAGAGTTGTGCTTTTATGTAGAAATATACAGACAACACTGACACTTAAGGTCCATGACGTGTGAAATGGACTGTGCTGTATAACAAATGGGAGCTAGTTTGCGGTGTTACCTTAACTGCCTCCTGTAATTGCCTGGCCGACCTTGAGGGCCACGGCCTTGCAGTTTCTTCATGATTCAGAGATAGAAGCCCCTGGTGAACACAGATTAAGAAGCCTCTGTTTCTGAATGTGCTGCAGTCATCTTCACTGCTGTCTTTCATTACTTTAAAGTTTGAACCTCCAAGCATTGTTGAAAGAGAAGCCAGTAAAGTGGTGTTGAAAGATATATGAGTATATATCAGTGTCACTTGGTTTACTTTGTACATCAACATAAGAAAGACTTACTGTAATCTTTATCTTGATACTACAGGTGAAAATAAGTATATAAAAATATAATTCAATTCTTTCCAGTGTATGACTAATTTTAGATGAAACATCATGTGATATATCATGTTCTTTCTGGTAAATTACAAACAATGTAGGAGATTTTAAAGCAGAACTCAGTAACTTTTTTACCTTGAATAAAGTGTTTTGGAGTCTGTGTGATGGTTAAATGAGTTGTGGGGTAAATGAAGCGTACAGCATCTCCCTCTGGTGTCTCTGGCCCGAAAGTGATACTTGCAACAGTGAGCGCCTCCGACCCGGTAGAAGTCTCGAGTCTCGCAAGAAAGTGACACATTGCAAAACAACAAGCTAGCAATGGCTTTATTTCTTGATTTTTGTTGTGGCAGAGCAGCCAAATGGCAGAAAAAAAAAAAAAAAAAATACAAAGAGTGGAACACAAAAGTAAACCTGACAGAAATAGCCATTTTATGCTCTGTCCATTCCCCACCATTGCCAGCAGGGGGTGCAGACACCTAATCAAAGTGTTCTCTGGCAAGTCAAAGCAACAGATCCACAAAAGATGTTTTCCATATGTATATACAATGAAATTTAAGTTATAAAATGTGAAAAACTACAATGGTGCCCACAATTATTTCAAAAAGCCTGAAAAAATCATTATATGCCCTCTTTAAGATACTTGATGTAAATAAACCATTAGACCAGATGCAATAAATCTTTGCTGGCAACCCAATATTTCCATCTGTACCCAGCAGTGGCGATCAATCAATCAGTCAATCAATCTTTATTAATAAAGCACTAACATGGTTAAAAACAATGCCCCCCACAACCCCCACCCTCTCACACACCATTATACACACACACACACGCACATGCGCACACACCTTAAAAGACTAACATGAGGCTGAGCATGTAGGAGCCAGGTGAGAAAACACTATCACAAGGAGCCGTCTGCACTGGGAGCCACTCACAAACCACGGCTACCAGGACACTGACCAGGGGCACATAGTGAAGTGACAAGGAAGAGGAGCCACCCAACCTCACTGAAATAACCCACAGGACAGAGCCCCAGCAGCCACGGCCAATCACAGCCCCTGGTGCAGTGAGCCCCCTCTGAGGAAACCCTGGAGATATAACCTAATATATACCTAATATTATAAACAGAATAAAAGAAATAATAATAAAAAAAAAAAATAAGAATGGAATAAAATAGAAATATAAATAGAATAAGATAATAGAATAAATAAAATAGGAGTTAAATAAATAAATTAGCTAAATTAAGCTAAATTAAGCAAAATTTAAAAAGTGGGTCTTGAGCCTGCTCTTCAAAACGTTCAAAATGAGGTCCTCCACAGACGAGGACCATAGTACTGGAAAGATGCCTCTCCATGTGTTTGTGTCCTGATTTTAGGTACTATCAGGAGGCAAGTACCGGAGCACCTCAGAGTTCATGAGGGTCTGTATGGTAAAAACAAAACTGAAAGATAAGAAGGCCCAAGATATTTAAAGACCAATGAAAGAACCTTAAAATCAATCCTGAAACACACGGGGAGCCAATGCAGTGATTCTAAAACCGGTGTAATCTGGGCCCACCTTCTGGTCTTTGTCCGCCCACGTGCTGCAGAGTTTTCTAAAAGTTGTAGAGCTGAGATACTCTTTTTGGGAAGACCAGAAAGCAGGGCATTACAGCAGTCAATACGACTAGTGATAAAAGCATGCATTAGCGTCTCCATTTTGGCCGGAGAGAGAATAGGGTGGCCTCTGGCTGTTTTTTAGGTGATAAAATACTATTTTAGGAACATGTTTAATATGTGGAATAAAACCAAGCTCAGAGTCAAAAATGACGCCCAAGTTTTTCACTTTTGATGACAGGTTTAAGGGAGATGCCTGTAAGTTAGATAGGAGGTTCTCTCTTTGAGCTTCAGGACTGATGATTAAAACCGTTTTTGTCCTGGTTAAGCTGTAAAAAAAAATACACTTACAACTCTCAATTGTGCAGCAAGCTTCTAGCTAGTTGGTATTTGCTTGTACGACCAACTTATACCAGTTTACCAGTACATATAAATGTAGTTTGCAGCTAAAATGGAGAAAAAAGCTGTTAGTTATTGAGTGTATAGGTACTTATGCAATTGTACTAGTGTTTTGTTTGTTCAGTGATAATGATTAACCAATTTCTTTATGTAAATCCAAATTGAATAATGACTAAATGAGCCTTTCCTACTCCCACCTTCTGTTCGGTTGTTTAGTAACAATACATCACACCATAAGACAGTACAGAAGCCATTGCTGTAAGGAATTGGACTATCACCTCTTTTATCCTCAGCCTACACAGGAAACTAGACATGATGCATAGAACGGATTTCCCCGGTTGACATAAAAGTCCATATATCAAATAAGATGAGTGCGGTGGTGCGGCAGCCCAGCAGCGTGTCTCCAGGTAACAGTGCTTCAAAAGGACCTGGGATGTATCGCGCTGATCATCTGCAGGGCAAGAACAGAGATGAGGCAATGAGATAGTCAGGTGAGAAAAATATTTGTTAGCATTACCTCTTTGTAGTCTGCCAACACTCAGGTAACAAATTTCCCTATGCGGACAATAAAATACACCTTAATACTTTAAAAATGGTCAGTATTCAAAATGACTGGACTGCCCACCAAGTACTCAGATTGTATTTTAATGAGGCTGTCAGGCGTAAGACAGTAATGAGCAAGAGGAACAGAAATCCATTTCTTCCAAAACTAGAATATGATGAGTGAATAACACAGAAAACTGGATTTGATGCAGTAGTTCAATTAAGGTGAAAGCTATATACTCATACAATAAAATGCATGTATTTAACGTCATCCATCATCAAGTTTCGAAATTAATTAAGCAATTAATCTGCGGTCGAGAAATCAGGCATAACATTATGGCCACTGACAGGTGAGGAGAAGAACACAGATTATATCTAAAGCAGGACACGTGTTAGTGGGTGGGATACATTAGGCAGCAATTGACGATTTTGTCCTCAAAAAATGGTCAAGCATTATTATGCAAAATCTACTTTTCTGAGCTTTCTACCATATTATAATGTTGTTCCCTGATCAAAAACAAACCTAGAATGTTGTTTTGCTTTATTAATCTATGTTAAAGTAATTCTGTATAATCAGGCGCTGAGTTTTTTAGGCCTCCGAACGCTCAGTCCTCTACATCCAGTCTGCTCATTCATTTATCCAAAAAACAGTGTGCATCTCTGTTTCCATTGATCCCTCAAAGCTATTTTTAATGTTGTCATAAATTGGTATCATAAAAAGTTTAAGGAAGTTATGAACTCTTTTTCTATGTTTATATTCAAAAGACCATAACTGAGCTGCAGTCTGATGCCCTCTGCTGGTCTCTTCACCTGTTTCTTTGTGGCAGTAGTAAAGTAGTTAATAAATTTGCTTTGTTTTAGTCAGATGATGTTTTAAAGAAAATTAAAACATGCAATGCTCATTTAGAGGTGACCAAGATTGGTTTAAAAATATAAATAATAGCACAATATAGCCCCTTTAGTGCTGCTTTTGATAGAAGGGTGTCACAGTTTCTGTACAGGGCCGCATAACGTGCAACATTATGATCAACAATGATTGGCAGGTGGTTATAATATTAGGCCTGATCAGTGTACAGTATTTGCATAATTGCATTAATATGATTAACATTTGGTGAGTAGGCAGTTAATTGCTGAAAGTAACAACTAGTTGACTCGGGCAATAGCTGCGGAAATGTTACAGAACATAATTGAACCCTATTTGAAGTCAAATTGTGTTATTGATTTCCTGACAGATGTAAATACGCCGCACCAGTGCAAGCGAGTATCAGCTGATGAACCTTGCCATCTTCAAGTAAAAGCCTCGGCCTATTGCTTACACATGCTTCATCATGGGGTTGTGGAGACAGCAGCTCTGCAGACCAGCTGTTACGTTGCAATAGGAAAAAACATCATATGCATACAAAAAGTGTCAATGTTTTATTCAAAATTGCTATTGGGCTAAAACAGGGAGTTCCCATGGGAAATGCATATGGTTTACTGGGATAATGTGATTAAATTAAGCTATATCTATACACTCTATGTAGGAGGGGATCAGGGGAAGAGCTTGTTGAAGCTAAGAGTTTTGTTAATGATAATGCTGACAAAGCAGTGGAGTCTGCATAAAGAACAATCCCACTGTAAAGGCTTTTAAATCAAAAATAACACCACAGCTTGATTTCTTAATTGTGTTAACAATGAATGTGGTGCTTCAGCAAGGGGATGTTGTGCATTATAACTGCAGGAAAAATCCCACGCTGACCTGGATGAAACTTAACCATCAACCACTATGTAAAAGACTGCAGAACTATGTCAGATTTTATTTTTTATTTATTTTTTATTTTTTTTAATTTTGAGGTTTTGGGACAGATTGCTCCCTTAACATGTGGGTTTTAAAAAAAATTAGATAAAATGTCCAAATTACAAATGAATGTGTTTGTTTTAATACACTTAGTCACTTGTGTTCATAGATTTCTATTGGAAATATTCACTTCAAAGACTGTTTTCTCCAAATGAGTTTTTCTCATTTGGAAATTTTCAGTCTTGTATTTAACTATATTTTGAACTCTTTTACAGAGGATTTTGTTGGTGATTTAGTAGTCATTTTATTAAAAAAAAAAAAAAAAAAAAAAAGCAAAATTTGAAGCTATTGTCATTATTTTCCATTTTATTTAAAGACAAAATCAGATATGCAAAACCAACTCTGTAAAATAATTTCTATGTAACATGATGACAAAATGAAGATGACATTTTCATTCCTAAGCAGGGACTAAAAAATTTGACCAGTAACAAACAGAGATGGTCCTATTCGGATCAGGGCCACTTTTATTAAACAAGCTCTTTTTACATTGGAGTAATGGTGGTGGCAAGTCTAACTGAAAAACGCGATCCCAATGCAGACCAAATAGCGGGAAAAAAAATGAAAAAGAGGAACTGACAAAAAATGTAAAAAAAATAAATAAAATGCATGTTTATTATTATTATTTTTTTTTTAACAGCCTTTTTTTTTTTACTTTTCCTCTGGCTCTGATTCTTCCCAGCCATGTCAGGAAAACAAACTGACATCAGAGAATTACAGAGGAGCAGAACAGTGGGCCTGAGATAATTCCCCCACATGTAGTGACAGTGACAAAGATGAGTGGGTCACTTAACCTTAGGCACTGCACTGCAGCTGCTCGGGACTCTCCGAATCTCATGTGTGGTGAGTTCAACTCCAACGGCACAATAACTGCCTCCAGTAATTAATAATATGATGTTGTGTAATTACCTTCCATGTGTGTGCCATGGCCCAAGGGAACAGAACCACAGCTAATGGGTGTAATACTTCAGGTTTACTGAGAAACCACAGTGACCAGGAATCATAGACTGACCCAATTATGCTGCTATTTAGAAAAAAAAAAAAAAAAAAAAAAAAAAGCAATGCCCTTTGGCTAAGAAAAAAGTTGACCCAAAATGTGGCAACATAAACTATTTGATTATACACAACTATCTGCAAACAGGTGCATACAGAGAGTAGCCTGGCTAAAGAATTTGTCTGGTCCCTGTCCATTCGAGTTTATTTCTATTGGGCCAGAAATTCAAATGGTTAAGCATTTAAACAATTAGAAAACAGGAGACAGTGCCAACATACACAGAATAAAGAGAGCAATTAGTGAATCAAAGCCCAAACCATAGGTTATGACTGGACTGTAAGATCTTTTTGAGCAGAAGATGGCTTGAATGGCAGGGGATCAAAAGTAAAAGAAGATGTACTGTTACTTCAAAACATTAAAACCAAGTAGAATTTAGTTAACAACATATTTACTAACAATACTAAAAGTATTGTATGTAAACTTAACTTATTTCTGCATTTTTTTTAATTTATTTATTTTTTTTGTAATTACATTTCAAGATCTACTACTACTACTACTACTACCACTACTGCCAAGACCACCAATACTACTACTACTGAGGCAGCAGTAGCTCAGTCGGCATGTTGGTGGCCGTTTGACCACTAACCAGAAGGTTGGCGGTTCCATCCCCGTTCCCGGAATTGCATTCTGCCGTTGTGTCGTAGGGCAAGACACTTCAAACAGAAGTGTCAGAATGTGTCAATGTGAGCATTTGGTGCTGGTTGGAGGGGCCATAGGCGCAAATTGGAAGCCACGTTTCCCTCAGTCTGCCCCAGGGAAATGATGCCCTCAATTGTAAAGCAACCTAGAGTGTCTAGAAAAGCACTAAATATAAGACAAATGCATTATTATTATTATTATTATTATTATTATTATTATTATTATTATTATTATTAGTAGTAGTAGTAGTAGTAGTAGTAGTAGTAGTGGTGGTGGTGGTGGTGGTGGTGGTAGTAGTAGTAGTAGTGGTAGTGGTTGTACTATCAGTGCTGACCCTCTGGTTGCAAGGTGAGCATGCATTCAAGGTAAACAATACTTTTTTTCTTCTTTTGTATTTGAAATGTGTTAGTATTCTCAAAGTACATTTTTGAATGACTTGATTAAAAGTATCCAGTTACTTAGAAAAGAAAGTGCATGGCCAGCCTATACAAGAGTGCACTCACTTTAAATCACGCATGTAGAAACTGTCTCATCTGTTTCTCTCGTCCATGCTAAAGATTTGTCTCATTATTAGCAGGTTCACCCAAGTGGCAGAATATGAAGACCAGGGCCACAACACATTTTAATTTTAGCTAATCAGTGGATAGAAATACCCAAATAAGACCAAAAAGCTACTTAATTCATGTTTATTTTTCCCTTAATGTTAAGCCTTCCTAATCAATGTTAATCACAGTGTTTACACATCATCATCTCTGCAAAGACAACCAGCTCAAAAGGTCAAATTAATCAATTCCCTTTATGTTAAATTAATTAGGCGTTTGAACTTTCCTTGGAACGGTTGCATAACAATGACGTTTTTACAGTATTTTCAGTGATGAGATAAAAGGGTGTTAAAATCCACCTGGAGTGAAACAACTAGCTCTGTAACGAAGCACCAGCCCTGACCGCAGCTGCTTTATGGATGTCACATACAATTAACCCTGAGAAAAGTGCCAGGCTTTTGGGATGGTTCGCCCAGATTAAGACGGGACTGATGCAGGCTCCAGGAGGGATACAGCGAGGGCAGGGGTGATGTGGCTGTGATGGAAAGTTAATGTGCTTTAGTGCGCTGTGATGTCTTAACTCCAAATGAAAGGAGGAAAAAAAAAGGACTCTTTTTCATTGCAGAGGTTTTATGTCATATCTCAGATGTGCTTTATTTTATTGTTCTAATATTTCATGACTTTGTTGGTCAATATTGTATGTACTGCTGACTATAGGGAGGGAAGGGGCAAACTTTATGTCATTTTCAAGGATGTGATTAAGGGAACAGGACAAAGCTTAGTTTTGGAGGTACCGTTTATATCTCCTGTTATGTGTCCTATAGTCTCTCTCTAAGGTTAACCTTAAATAGCGCTTTTCTCGTTACTCTAAGTTGCTTTACAATTAGATGCATTATTCATTCACACTATGACCTCTCCAACCACCAGACCTTTATTTAACCAGAAAAGTCCCACTGAGATTCAGAATCTCTTTTGCAGGGGAGTCCTGGCCCCATAAGGGAACTATTCTACTTGATTTTGGTGGAAGGGGACAGCAGAGCCCCCAGAGGAAACCTATGCAGACATGGAGAGAACACACAAACTCCACACAGAAAATGCTCAAAGGTGGTATTTAAGTATTTAGTAGGCTAGATAAAAAGTAGTAATCTGTGTTCTAATTATGTCATTCATTAATAAATTGGACCGGATTATTGCTCTTTTTGCCTTAACCTTATGTGGGGAAGCTGTCATCTGTATAGGCTAAGATCAGCTAACAGTAGCGACATTACTGAGGCCTATATAGTAACTTTTTTTTTTCAATATTACACCACAAAAAAAGCATCTCAACAATTTTTATTCAAACATGTGGTGTATAGTTTAAAAATCTTTAGAGGTCCTGCTGTTCTCTTCTGAAATTCTCACAGAATGACCATTATATAGTGCTCTATACAGAGAATGGGGATGGCATCAAATGTGTGTCGTTAAATGTGTAATCCCCAGTCTTTCAGTTGTCAGAACAAAATCATGTGGTGGTGATACTAAAATTGATCCTCGTGAAAGAATGTGACAGTGAATTGTTATGAAAAGCAACTCATGCCCATGACCCACTTCTTTGTTTTGACTCACTGAAAAAAAAATAAAAAAAAAAAAAATAAAAAATATTACTCTCACACAGGGATTGACATTAACTTTTTTGCTCACTGGCCATGGTGGCAAGTCCTTTTCAAAAGTTACTAGCCAATTAGGGTTTTTACTAGCCATAATTTTTTTTATTGTATTTTATAGCATACAAAAAGCTTTATAAAATGTAGAGCTTGGCTTTATGTGTAGACAAGGGTTAATTAAATGTATGGAAAACAGGTTTACCTATACGTGAATTAACAATATTAGTTTTTGCATGTGGTATATGTTTTGTTGTTTTTTTGTTTGTTTGTTTTTTATTTTTCTGTACTAAATTTGGTGGTCACTCAAACATGGCAACAAAACTTAAGGACCTCTAAAGTTAAGATGCATGCATAAAATCCAATTGGCCAAAGTGGCTACTGAGACTAAAAGTGCTCCTAGCCAAAATGGAAATCTACCAGCATTTGGCTGGTTGGCTAGTGCCAATGTCAAGCTCTGCAGTCACAGTTTTAGAGTTGTACATTATTGCATTTAATTTCTCTATTTAAATAATCATAATGATGTCTTATTCATACAAAAGTTCCAATTAAGCCAGTATAAGAAAGACTGTATGATAATGAGTAATTAGTATGTGTTTAAAATGTACCCGTGGTTATATAAGGTCACACCATGTCTTGGCCTAATTATATGTAAACATATTCATTGATCCTGCCATATCCAGTGCGTCGTCCGTCCATATGTTGTATAAATAGTGTTCACACTCCTCTTCTTTAGTGTCCTTCTGTTTCATCTGATCCACTGCTAATGGTCGTGCTCCAGAAATCACAGCCCTGCGTGACATTATCAAGGAGATGCTAATGGTACCAACATCACATGAACTTTCTATATTTGCGGATATTTATGACTATAGGCCATGCCTATATTCGTAGACCTGGGCTCAAATGAGACAAATGAAAATTCATGAGGTCTCTCTGAAACCACAATGGCACTAGAGGACACGGAGCACAGCCCTTTTTTCCAGGGCTGTGATGAGATGAGAGTGCACTTGCGAGGAAAACATTGAGTGCTTTCATGGCTTACGTGTGCCTCGGATCTTTGTTTAGCATGCCGCCCTTGAGTGTTTACATGATGACCTGACACAGCGATCACCCTCGACAACAACCTCAAATGGATAAACACCATGGGCCTCTTCATTAAGAGGACATTTTTGCAGCTCAACCTTGGTTCAATTTAGCCCTCATTAAGGGACATGACAGTGGACAGTGAAATGTGGTTTTACAATGTTTTTTTTTTTTTTGTTTGTTTGTTTTGTTTTGTTTTTCTTTTTCTGGTGCTTGTCCGCTCACAATGCTGCCCTTGCAAATGAAAATATCTAGGATTCTGAGTGGGTCAGCCTGTGCTATTTTAGTGACTACGGGAACAATAGAGTTTCATTGATTTGAACAAAACAGAGACATGTATCAATACTTTCTAGGTCACCACAGCAGAACTTAAGTGCCTTGCTAAATATATACAGATAAATATACTGTAAGACGATTTAAACCAATTATGACAAGTTAAACACTAAATTCAAAAACAGTATACACAAAATAAAATATTGTCATTATGTTCATCTTCATAATTTGTTATTTGTATGTATACAACTACTACTAAGAAAGTTATGTAGCCCCAAGCAGTAATGACTTTGCTACCTTATGCTAGTTCTGTCTGTTGCTTTTGATGGTTGGTAGAGACTAACCCAAAGGTTACTGCTGGTTCTATCCCCCACTACCGGCATTGCATACTCCTTGGGAAAGACACTTCACCTACCTTGTATAAATGTGTGACTGTGTTTGATGTTTTGGTCAGAGGGGCCATGGATGCAGATGGGCAGCCATGCTTCATGCTACTACAGCAGAAGTACAATGTTCATAAGACTATTCCCAAGACTGGAGATGTGAAAATATCATCACTTCATTATTAACCCTCTAGGAGGATATGGTGAGATGCCATCAAATACATCTCACTAAAGTCTTAACAATGTAACCTCACAATAGGAGTTTGAGTGTTTTGGTCTAATTTTTCTCCTACAGTTAAATGATTAATGCAATTGTAAACTGATTTGTGACTACGACTGAATTGTAGAGACTAATTGACTACAAAAAAAAAAAAAAAAGCAATATATAATTAATCTTATTACTAAGGCCAAGTCGATGTTATGTGTTAATGCATAAGAATCTATAAATAACCTAAAATTTTGTGACATCCTATTGGCAATATGGTTACAGTTACTTCATGTATCCCCGGCACTTAATTGCAAAGTACTGTTTCAAGTTGCTGGACTAATTAAATGAATTGAGCCACATTGTAAACAATATAGCATTTAAAGGGGAACAATGTCACTTTGTTCCTTAAATAAACAGTTTTGGAGTCCATGTAATGGCTAAATGAATTGTTGCAGGGTGAATAAAGCCCCCCTGCATCCCCCCTGGCGTATCTTGGCGCTAAACCAGCCTTGCAAGAATGCAACATGACCTGGTTAGCCATTTGCTTGGCCAGCCAGCCCCTCCTCGTTTCCAATTGACATGCTTGAGTCAGTGAGTATTTACATAGTGCCTTGCGCTAAAATGTACGTGGAGACCAAACCACTGTAAAAAAAAAAAAAAAAAAAAAGCCTATTTTGAGGTTACATTGTTCCCCTTTAGTGAGCTGTGTTTGATGGCATCCCACCAAATCCTCCTATAGAGGTTTAATAATGAGGTGATGATTCCTATTTTCACATCTCTAGTCTTGGGAATAATCACATTAACCCACTGACCAACCTTGACTTCAAAAGCAGATTTGTGCACAACATAAGTATATGTTATGATGCCGTGCCACTAACCTTTGTCCCGCAATCCCCTGATAGCTCAGCAGGCATTCACACTCAAGATACACAGTGATATGGAAACAATAATGTGCTAAAATAGTCATTTAGATTAGACCAGACCAACTGCTGGGCCATGAGCGGGTGACATTATCCATCCTCCGCAGTAAGCAGGTAACAGTGTAAGCTAACAGGTGTTGCAGTGATTTCTGACACGAACAACCTTCTTGACGCCCACACAAGGCCAAACACATACTGGCACCACCCCCGCAGCTCTTCCTTTGGCTGAATATTACCCAGCACACTAACCTTTTCATGGCTGCGCTCTTATGCAAATGCTTTTTCCAGTTCTATGAATGTACATAGAGATCTGCAACAGATGATGGCAGGTAGGTAGCAGTATAAGCAGTGTTTAAAGCCTTGTAAAACATTAAATATGATCAATCATCAACCCACCTTAATTATTAAGGATTTTACAGTGTGAATGTACAGTGCATATGGAAACTTTGGCCAATCACGTGCTTGCATACATATGAAAGTGATGCTCCCATTGGCTGTTTGTGAATGCTGAAGTAAGTGCAAATTATAACACAGAGAAACCATCTATTCTTGTGCTGGCATTGTACATAGCAAAACAAACGCCTTGAAAAAAGAAAACAAGCTTAAAAAAGGAGCAGTTAAACATGGAAATATATTAACAATGTATTCAAAACTGTTTATGGATGCTGAGATAACTACATGATCACATCTAATGTTAAAGTCTGAGCTACAAGTTTAAAGGAGAGTATGTTGCTTTTGCATGCTTTTTAAAATAATTTTGGGCAGTTTTGCATTTGTATTTTTTAACTTAAACTAAGTTATATGTAAGGAAAATGTTTTCTTTTGGGGAGCTTTTACTTTGACTTTGACTGAATGCTTATTAGGTGTCTGTCACCTCCTGCTGGCAATGGTGGGGAATGGACAGAGCTTAAAATGACCATTTAGCATAACTATTAGCAGCATGATGCTAACAGATAGATAAATGTACCGATTGCTTTGTAGTGATGGCAATTTAAGTGCTTAAATTATCTGAACAAGTCCAGTGGTGGTGTATGCGCCTTAGAAACTTGCAGGAGCACTTCCTGGTTTCATGTGTCTACATAGGTCCGGGAGGCCGAGTGTTTGAGCTTTTGCAAAAGAGAGTTATCAGCACATAGGATTACTCAAACGTGGGGAAAAATACTGCTCCAGGTATTTTGAGGACACAAACAACATTATAACATTGTTAAAAGCTCAATAAAGTGAGGTAAGGAACTGGTACAGTTTAGAGCAGAACTATGCAACTTTGCTGGTTTCTTCGCTGCTTTGATTGCATTTTTTTGCACAAAGCTCCCCAGTACATTTTGGAGGAAAACACAATCGTAAAAAGTCTGGTTAACTCCTTTGTGACCCCTTAATCAACCAGACTTTTGTTTTCTCCCTCTTGTTATTTGTACACAGGTTTCTGTCTTTTGGCCACTCTGCCATGACAAATATCTAAGAAATAAAGCTGTCTCGTTGTTATGGCTAACCGGGATGTGTCACTTTATTGCACAACTCGAGACATCTGGGGACATTGGGTCAGTGAGCCCATTCTTGCAACGCTGTTTTTTTGGCAATTCACCCTGCAACAAGTCTTTATTATTTATTTATTTATTTATTTATTTATTTATTTATTATTTATTATTTATTTATTTATTTATTTATTTTAAACAAACATGCCAGCAGCCAAAACCAAAAACATTGAGTAGTAGCACTTTGAATATATTCAGATTTTATTTTATTTTTCTTCCCAAATTGTTATTGAGAAGATCAGAAACAGATACAAAATGCAATTAAACACATTGGATCTCCTGCTTTTTTACATTCAGATATTTTAAATAGGGCAATGAGAATTGAACAGCTCCCTATTTGGGCAGGCGTGTTCTTTTGCCATCATCAGGCTGAGAGGGGCTTAGCTTGGCTTGCTGCAGGCGTCACACGGTCAGGTTATTTTGGCTTGGCAGTGATGCAGATATGCACGGCTATGATTGTTCTTTCATATTCTGGGCATATCCAGTGGACAAAACACGGAGCCACACGGTTCCATGTGCACCTGGGATCCGTCAAATTAAAATCGTGAGATCGCAAACATGAACAAAGACACAGCGGACAAATCATGGCTTTGTAGTATCAAAAGATCCATTTGCAGAATAATTGTGGAGGGATTTCTTGGACCAGCCACATGACTGAGAAATATAATTTAGACACCAACTAAAAATGGAACATCAGGGAACATATTGAAGGATTAACTCTGGAAATGGTTTGAGAAGCACATCAGAGTGAACGTAAGTGGCATATACATTATTTGACTGATAAATACAGTACACCTTGGCATATGTAACAGTAGCAGTCATGTTTTACCATTCCCAAATGAAAGATGAAACAGCTCACCCTAAGGTTCATTTGACACACTGTTCTAAAAATCCTAAAAGAGTTCCAGTCAGAAATATTTAACTCCCCAAAGATTTTAAGGATATAACAAGTAAAGATTTTTCAAGTAGAGAAAAAAGTGGTCTTCTCAGTCACCAGACTTCAATCCGATTGAAAACCTTTGGTGGGCTTTAAAGAGCAACTGGCCCTGGCCTTACTCCGCCCACTGCCAGAGATGGAAAAATGCTGGAAAAGTGGGCAGAATCCAGGCAGACACAGAGGGGGAGAAGTGAGGGTGGAGTGAGGCCTGGTCCTGTGACTGACAGCTGTCAGAGCAACATAATGGACTTCTTCCACAGCAGGGTTGCCAAGTCCCAGAAAAAAACAAAAACAAAAATACACATCCAAACCCATCCCAGTGGGGGGAAAAAGTTCTGGCAAGTATAGGACTGGGACGAGAGAGCAGGGAAGAGACGGTAACAAGGTAAAATACTATGTCACACTTGTCAATCTGCATCTATTGAGCAGAAGTACCCACCATTTAACGCTAGGAGAGCAGCACCCTGATGGTTTTTACACAAAATTTAATTTAGATGTATTTTTACAGTCAAATATACAACTATAAATTGTGAGATGTATCACTAAACCCCTGTTTGTGCAGCTGATCATCTAAAAAAAAGTGGTTTAGGATTGAGTTGCTCTTTATAAAAGGCAGTGGGAGTACGGAGGCCATCAAACATCACTGAGCTAGGCTGAATAATACTGCCCATGAGCATGTGTTAAAAGAGTTTATTTGGAACGTCAACTTCTGCATTTCTGAACTTTTGAAGCCCAGTCTTATTGCAGGTAATATTAAAGTATATGTTTAGAAAGAAATAATATACGTATCTTGGGAACCATAAACTGTAGTTGTTTAGTTTTGTTTTTAGTTTTGTTTTTTGAACTGCATGTTGCTGTTAGCTACGCAGTTCAAACACGATCTTTGGCATCTTCATATTCTATTAGAGTGACAGACCATTTGGAGAATTTTCATACCAATTTCAGCCATTATCAGATTACCATATTGAATACCCAGAATGCCTTTCAGCTATGTTTTACCATCAAATCCCATGTAAGAACCAGGAACAACTGATCAGGTAGACCAATGGGGCAGCAACAGGAATCACTACTGGTGGAACAATGGTACTGACAAGAACAGCAACAGAAAGGAAATGAATAAAACAAGAGCCATACTGAGATGCCATATAGGATTGATTATGGAAATTTTGATTGGGAATGCTATAATACATAACAAAGGAACCACATAAACCACCAAGTAATGCTTGGTCACAATATTAATATGTAAGAAAGTAAGTAAAATGATTTCTAATCAGCACAAATTGTATAATTTTAAAGGTAATTACTGCGATTATGCTCATTTACAGCCTACAAAATATTATTATTTTTTTTATTTTTTTTTTTTTGCAAGAGCCAGACATAACTATAATGTTCATTTTGCACTGAATGCAAGCATATATTCCATCCATCCATCTTCTTCCGCTTTATCCGGGGCCGGGTCGCGGGGGCAGCAGTCTAAGCAGAGATGCCCAGACTTCCCTCTCCACAGACACTTCCTCCAGCTCTACTGGGGGCACCCCAAGGCGTTCCCAGGCCAGCCGAGAGACATAGTCCCTCCAGCGTGTCCTAGGTCTTCCCCGGGGCCTCCTCCCAGTGGAACATGCCCGGAACACCTCCCCAGGAAGACGTCCAGGAGGCATCCGAAACAGATGCCCGAGCCACCTCAACTGACTCCTCTTGATGTGGAGGAGCAGCGGCTCTACTCCGAGCCCCTCCCGGGTGACAGAGCTCCTCACCCTATCTCTAAGGGAGCGCCCAGCCACCCTGCGGAGGAAACTCATTTCTGCCGCTTGTATACGGGATCTTGTCCTTTCGGTCATGACCCAAAGCTCATGACCATAGGTGAGAGTAGGAACGTAGATCGACCGGTAAATCGAGAGCTTCGCCTTTCGGCTCAGCTCCTTCTTCACCACAACAGACCGATACAATGGCCGCATTACTGCAGATGCTGCACCGATCCGTCTGTCGATCTCACGTTCCATCCTTCCCTCACTCGTGAACAAGACCCCAAGATACTTGAACTCCTCCACTTGAGGCAGGAGCTCTCCCCCAACCTGGAGAGGGCAAACCACCCTTTTCCGGTCGAGAACCATGGCCTCGGACTTGGAGGTGCTGATTCTCATCCCAGCCGCTTCACACTCGGCTGCAAACCGCCCCAGCACATGCTGAAGGTCTTGGCTTGATGAAGCCAACAGGACAACATCATCCGCAAAAAGCAGAGATGAAATCCTGCAGTTCCCAAACCAGACTCCCTCCAGCCCCTGGCTGCGCCTAGAAATTCTGTCCATAAAAGTTATGAACAGAACCGGTGACAAAGGGCAGCCCTGCCGGAGTCCAACATGCACTGGGAACAGGTCTGACTTACAACCGGCAATGCGAACTAAACTCCTGCTCCGGACATACAGGGACCGGACAGCCCTTAGCAGAGGGCCTCGGACCCCATACTCCCAGAGCACCCCCCACAGGATACCACGAGGGACACGGTCGAACGCCTTCTCCAAATCCACAAAGCACATGTGGACAGGTTGGGCGAACTCCCACGAACCCTCAAGCACCCTATGGAGGGTATAGAGCTGGTCCACTGTTCCACGACCGGGGCGAAAACCGCATTGTTCCTCCTGAATCCGAGGTTCGACTATCGGCCGAATTCTCCTCTCCAGTACCCTGGAGTAGACTTTCCCGGGGAGGCTGAGAAGTGTGATCCCCCTATAGTTGGAACACACCCTCCGGTCCCCCTTCTTAAAAAGAGGAACCACCACCCCGGTCTGCCAGTCCAGAGGCACTGTCCCCGACCGCCACGCGATGTTGCAGAGACGTGTCAGCCACGACAGTCCCACAACATCCAGAGACTTAAGGTACTCAGGGCGGATCTCATCCACCCCCGGTGCCTTGCCACCGAGGAGCTTTTTAACCACCTCGGTGACTTCAGCTTGGGTGATGAACGAGTCCACCTCTGAGTCCCCAGCCTCTGCCTCCTCAACGGAAGACGTGTCGGCGGGATTGAGGAGATCCTCGAAGTATTCCTTCCACCGCCCGACAACATCCCCAGTCGAGGTCAGCAGCCTCCCACCTCCACTGTAAACAGTGTTAGCGAAGCACTGCTTTCCCCTCCTGAGGCGCCGGACAGTTTGCCAGAATTTCTTCGAGGCCGACCGATAGTCCTCCTCCATGGCCTCCCCGAACTCCTCCCAGACCCGAGTTTTTGCCTCCACAACTGCCCGGGCAGCAGCACGCTTGGCCTGCCGGTACCCGTCGGCTGCCTCAGGAGTCCCACGAGCCAGCCAAGCTCGGTAGGACTCCCTCTTCAGCCTGACGGCATCCCTTACTTCTGGTGTCCACCACCGGGTTCGGGGGTTGCCGCCACGACAGGCACCAGAGACCTTACGGCCACAGCTCCGAACAGCCGCACCAACAATAGAGGTAGAGAACATGGCCCACTTGGACTCAATGTCTCCAGCCTCTCCCGGAATCTGGTTGAAGCTCTCCCGGAGGTGGGAGTTGAAGACCCCTCTGACAGGAGGTTCAGCCAGACGTTCCCAACAGACCCTCACAATACGTTTGGGCCTGCCGAGTCTGTCCGGCCTCCTCCTCCGCCAGCGGATCCAACTCACCACCAGGTGGTGATCAGTTGACAGCTCAGCCCCTCTCTTCACCCGAGTGTCCAAGACACACGGCCGAAGGTCAGATGACACGACTACAAAGTCGATCAAGCATATAATCATAGCCTTAATGACTACACTATAATAAAAGTCACATTTTGTTCCATGGATGATTCCTATTACAATATACTGTAAAAAAATAACAGTTGTTTTGTGTATAGAACATTGTTTAGTTTAGTTTAGTTTAGTTTAGTTTAGTTTAGTTTAGTTTAGTTTATTAAGATCCCCATTAGCCACTGAAACAACAGCAGCTATTCTTCCTGGGGTCTCCTCAATATTCATTACATGTTTTACATTTTGCATCATTCACACACTACACTCACAATAACAATACATACAAGAGACATACTTAAGACATACAAGAGTTCATAGCAGCTCAGTGCAAAGAAAAGAAAACTCAAAAACAGCTCATTTGTTATATCATTATACACTACAATCCATATTCTATAATTACAACAACACTACATCTTTGGGTTAAGCATCAGTCTTCCTAATAATCACAATACATACTTATCAGTGATCACCGCATGAACAATAAAAGTTTTAACTTCTTTTGAAAGCATTTTTTATTATTTTCCAACAACAAAAATCCTGGTAATGAGTTCCATGCCACCATAGCTCGATAAAGCACTGACAACTGTATTTTGTGAGTTCTGCATGAAGGCAGCACACATCGCATCTCATCTATTTGTCTAGTACTGTAATTATGTGTATCTGAAAAAAAAAAAAGACAATTTACTATAAAGTATTTCTGGAGTTTTTGATACAATGATGTTTCTCATAAATGTTAGTAGAAAATACTTCAGTCTTCAGTTTTACAGTTAACCAAGCCAAACTATCATGCATACTAGTCACATTGGTTCTGTATGGACAGCCCAAAACAATTCGAGCTGCTTTGTTTTGAGCAATCTGAAGTCTGTATAAATTGTTTTCACTTGTGTTTGACCAAACAACTGAGGCATAATCCAAGTGAGAAAGCACTAACGACTGAACCAGTTGTTTAGTTAACTAACGAGGAATGAATTTCCTACTGTGTCTAATAATGGCTATACTTCTACCCATTTTTTGTAAAATTTGGTTTATTTGAAGGTTCCAAGACAGCTTACTATCAACAATTAAACCTAATAATTTAATTTCCTGTGCTTGTTCAAAGTATCTCCAAATGTCAAGTCTAATATGGGTGTCATTTTCAACAAATATTTTGATCCAACTGCCATACATTTAGTCTTTTTTGTATTGATGACTAATTTATTATCACTCATCCATTGTGCCACCAAGGTCAGTTCTTTATTTAGAATGTCACTAAGTTTATCTGCTGTTCCTGCTGATGCATATAGTGTAATGTCATCTGCATATATTGCCATGGTGGGATGTTCCATCACTATGGGAAAATCATTCATAAAAATAGAAAATAAAAGGGGCCCTAAGCAACTGCCTTGGGGCAGTCCACAACTCATCTTTTCAACTTCAGAATAACTGCCATTAAAATACAGTGTATACTCTCTATTACTGAGATAACTCTCTATCCATCTAATAGCAGATGGTTCAAATCCATAACATCATTTTTTCAGTAATATACTATGATCTAAAACATCAAATGCTGCACTTAAATCCAACAAAACTGTACCAAATAAATTTTTGTTATCAATTTCCTGTAACCAATGATCTGTAATCTGAGTCAGTGCTGTAGTCGTGGAGTGACCCATTTTATATGCATGCTGATACATTGTATTTAACCTATTTACTGCAAAATACTCCTGTATTTGAGCATATACTACTTTTTCCATAATTTTACTTACTGCAGGTAACAAACTTGGTCAAAAGTTGGTCTACTATTTTGAACTGAAAATGGTTCTTTATTATTTTTTATTAAAGGTATAACTTTTGCTCTCTTCCACTGTGATGGACATACACATTTCAATAAACTTAAATTAATTATGTGCGTAACTGGCAGAACAACAAAATCTGACCCCAACTTCAACCACTTGACCTCAATATTGTCAAAACCTGAGGGTTTATCTTTACTTGCCCGCAGTAGCTTTATATCATTGTCTTCTGTTTGCCTGGAAAATCCAGACTGATATGTCTCTGTGTTATTCTACAGAGAAATATCAGTCTGGTCACCACGCCGTCCGCAGTGGTTTACTCAAATCCCAAGCGTACCGTGCATTTTGATTGGTTTATTTAAGTCACGTGTTCTTCGCGAGCAGCATCACTCGTATGCGTCTCCTCGCCGACAACAATAAAGATGGCGCACCGAGGAGCCGAGAGTTTGTTTCATTCAGCGGTATGGTACGGTAATGTTGAAATAACTCCATCGTTCCTCCCTCGTAGCTTTACTACTCCGTTTGTTTACTTTCTTACTTTCTTGTCGCTTTGTTAACGTCACGTCCGCCATTTTCTGATTGGCTAACGCCGCTGTCCGTTAATTCGAGTTTGCTCCGCCCTAGAAATCGAATTGATTGTAAGGCGACCAGACTCATCCGCTGGTTCAGCGGTGAGTCTGGAATTTCCAGGCAAGTCTTCTGTGACCGTATTAAATCTGAAATTACATATTTTAATCTGCATTATACTTCTTATTAATCTATATTAAATACTCCTATCTTGTCCAAACTCCATGGCATGTCTCAATTTTTCTATTTTGTGTTGGAGATTTATTTGTCTATCTGTATATCAGTGATGTTTGACACAGACAAAAGTGTTAGCAGTGTGAGTTCAAACCCGGAGCTGCCCCAGTGTCTCTGGAGACTGACGGCGACATGTCAGTCCTGATGGAGGGAGCCTGTCTGCTGTGGATGTGGTGTAACTTGGGACCAGAGGACTGTCGTACAGAGGCCTTGAGGTAAGCCCACTCAGTCACTCCTCCTGACAGCCAGACACCGCTGATCTCTGCTGGGGCTGGGGTAGGGATGACACCTCTCTCAGCCCTTTTACTGATGACTGTAATCCAGTGGTACACACAGTCAACTTGCAAACTGTTGGAGGAACATTTTTCCACCTGAACAGTTGACCCCATAATTCATCAAAGGACCAAACAAATATGTATAAGTAGTTTTGATAACGAAACGTACACTTGCAGAGAGGTCACCACTATTGACTTCAACCAATGAGATCCCTGGACTGCTGAGGTAGAAAGTAACTACTCTTTTTCCCTCAATCTTTTTAAAGTAGATTTTCCAATCCATACTTCTTTTTTTTTACTTTCACTTTCAAGTAATAATTTTGTTAAATATGTTTTACTTCTATTCACCTCCCAGAACTGGCCACCAACAATCACTCTCAGTGCATTCTGGGTGTCCAACTGGTGGGTCACAGTGTACTTTACCAGTTTAACACACCTAGGCACATTTGAGTGTTTTCCTTTTATTTTTAGCCTATATTACCCATGCTTTTTTTGTGCAGTGTAAATTTCCATTAGTACATTTATGTGGAAAGGTGTGTTAACATTTGAGTATTTCATGTAATTAAAAAAAAATCTATATGAATACATTTTTCTAGTAATCTTTTGCATACACAAGGCTGCAATAACCAAACCATAAATAGTCAAGTTTGCAATTAGTATATTAAAACTGATTCATATTTTATGTATTTTAGAGCATAAAATCGGGTACCATCATGTCAAAAACTTGGCAATTTGAGGGTTAAAAATAAACAAAAATCATAATTTTTTTATAAGGACAGATGCTGACTTAGGGAACTAAAAAATAATAAGAAAAAGAAGAATAATCTTTTTATATATGTTGATCTTTGTGTATGAACACATTTATGTGTGTAGGGCCCTTAACATAACTATTTGGTGAATCTGAGGGTTAATATAGTTTTAATGTTCAGCTTATATAAAATGGTGGAAAGAGACATGTATAAAGGTCTCAAATTTGTCATTGTTTTGTGTCACTTCAATACAATGGCAGGGACACAATTAAACAGCCCATCAATATGGCTTGAAAACTGCAGGACCACACAGCAGAGACATTACCCTCCTGGGCCAGTCCCCATTGATTTCTGGTTCGAGTCTGCATGTCCTCCCTGTGTTACAGAGCTCTCCAGCTGCCTCCCACTGTCTATAGACAGATAATTTGATCAATCTGAACTACTCAGAGTGAATGAATGTGAGAGTGAATGGTTGCCTGCTTGTGTTGTGATGGTCCTTTGATGAAGTGACTATTGTCCAGTAGGGCTAGGGATAAAATTTTAACAATAGTTTTGCGATACATTGCAATATTTATCAATACTCAGTATTGATACTTTTGCCCAATATTGATGCTCTAGATACTTTTGAGGTTGTTTGCACCTCAAAAACATACCAGGAGTAGTGTTTTGTTTAATTTATGCTTTTTTGAGTAATCCTGTGTGTGAGTGCTATCTCTTTCCTTAAGAGCTTAAATGCTGTCTTTCCACTCTACGTAGCCGCGTGAAACCAGGAAGTGCTCCTGTGCATTTCTTAAACCGATACAACATTTCCGGACAATAATTTTTAGAATTTATAATTTTAGCCCCTGCGACAAGCTGGCCCCTGTCCAGGGTGTACCCCGCCTATGGCCCAAAGTTACTGGGATAGGCTCCAGTTACCCATGACCCCTAACGGGAATAAGTGGTAGAAAATGAATGAATGAATTTTAGAGCTTAAATTGCCATCACTTCGAAGCAGTCAGCTCATTGGTCAGTGTAAGTGTTAGTCTTGCCAATAGCTGGGCTAAATAGCCATTTTATGCTCTAGTGTTCCCTGCAAAGACAAAGTTAACAGCTGTTTTCCATACATATACATTATTTTAAGTTGTGAAATCTGAAGTACTAATTCAAAGTTGTCCAAAACTATTTCACAAACCCTGAAAAAATTATAATACAGGACCAGGAAGGGAAAATATTGCAATAATTGATAATATTGACTCACAATTTAACTGAATTGCAAAATGAAGCATACTGGCACCAAAGTATTGTCCCAGCCTATTGTCCAGTGTGTACTCCATCTCTCGGTCATAGTTGCAGAGACAGTCTCCAGCCCCCTGTGATCCTTAACAGGAATAAGTGGAAGAAAATGTGTTAGTAGCTTGTGAAAAACTCTGTTTATTCTATCACAAATTATTATATAGTACATTCCTGACACCTTTTGTCTCTGGCCTTGTACTCTGCAGAGAGTATGAATAAAAATGTGCCTTTGACTTGGAGGTGTATCACTCCGAATCTGCTCTTATCACATCGTCCTCTGATAAAATTACATCTCTGTTAGGCCCAGCAGCATTAGGTCCAGTTCACAGTCTATTAGGCTTGGCTTTGAAACATTGTCTGTCCAAGTTTGTGAAAGTTTGGCTTGAAGATAAAACCAGACAAAACTGTGCCCCCTTCCCTGAGCTGACCTTGTATTTTCTGGCCCAGACGCTCTTGCTGACTGATAAATGACCACGAAGCAACCAGGATCCAGGCTGAGGCGAGATGTTGGGTGTTCGTTAATAGCTGTTCTGGGAACATTAAAGCTGAAGCATCCTCTTAGCAGTGGCTACATTTTCAGACACACCCAGTAATGGTTTTCCTTTCAGCACAACACAAGAATGCATTTTAGAGATTGCAAATGAAAATTGCTATGTTATATCAAACCATCCCGCATGATACTGCTTTTACTAACACAGAGCCAGCGGTTGAGTGCGAGGTGAGAAACTCTAAGGAGTGAGACTGTAATTTAATGTAAAAAGCAGACGTCTCAGAATATGAAATGGGCCTGTTTTCTGTTGCAGACAGTATTTCTTTGATTGATGTATTGCCAGTGGCTTTCCTAATTCAGCCTACTGTAGACAAATACGAAAAACTTACCAATTACAACTCAGTACAATGCACATTTTGATCTTTTTTTTTTTTTTTTTTTGGTTGTTTGTTTTGTTTTTTTGGCGTGACCCATTTACATACAGAATTTCAAGCCAATTCAGAATAGCATTGACAGCCTCAGGTTGACTTACTAATTAACCACTATGGTGTCTGTCAACTAATCTATTATCAGTTAAATTGGGTGCAAGGTGACAAGAGTGGTTAGTGCCTTACAGCAAGGTAATTGTGGGTTCAAACCCCAAGCCAACCTCCAATCACCTTTCTAAATAAAGTCTGAATGTCCTCCTAGGTAGGATGGTTCTCTTTAGGTACTTTGGCTTAGCTTCATTGTCCATAGTTCGCATGTGTAGGTGCATCTAAATGAGGAGATAAGGTGCAAATAGGGTTGCATACTGTTTTGGCCAGGACGTCCCGTATTTTGTGTGTTTTTTATTTGTCCGTACAGGATAGCTGCAGTTCTGTATTCCAATCAGAGCCTCAGTATTGTTGTTAGAGTGTTAGAGTCTACATTCAAACCAAATAACACTGTCCAGCTCCAGACTGCAGACTTTAAAGTATTTTCTAAAATGTGCACACAATTAAAACACTGCTAAATAGCACAGAAGTATATTTTTAAACAGGTGCAGGTAAGACAGTTACAGTGTGTGCCAATGGTGCCGACACGATGGTCCATCTATGGACAGTTGATACTGCATTTCTGGCCCAGTCTGAGCCAGACATGTCTGTTCTAATACCCTTTTAAACCAAACAGTAGAAGTCATTTTAATAAATAATAAGGCTGATTCTATCTATCTATCTATCTATCTATCTATCTATCTATCCATAGGGTTTAATATGACGTCGGCCCACCCTTTGCCTCTATCTACATCAGACAGCTACATGTCTGATGTTCTCACTGATGTTTCACAAGAAGGCCTGGCTTGCAGTCTTCGTTCTAATTCATCCCAAAAGTGTTCAAGCGGGTTGAGGTCAGGACTCTGTGCAGGCCAGTCAAGTTCTTCCACACCAAACTCATGATCCATGTCTTTATGGACGGAGAAATGGACTGTGCAGTGACAATGATTTTCTTCATCTCAGGTGTGATGAATTGCGGTGATATCATTATAAATCGACTACTAAAATAAAAAGTGCAGTATTAACACAATATATTTGCATGTGTATTAAAAGCAAATAAAAACTTCAGTTTACGCATTTTGTAACCAATAGTTTTCTGCAGCCTCTCCAAAGTAAAGTCTAGTCTGGACTAGATCAATACTCTATTAGTCCCTATTATATAAACAGCTCAAGATACAAAATGTGTTGTTTTGATTTTTGTAGAGGAATAAATCCTTAAATAGTATCCATAGATATAGGCTGGAGTCAGCTGAAAGTATTATGTCCTCTAAAATGCACCTGGATATAGGAACCCCTAGACTCCATGGCAAACCATAATCCTATACATTTACAAAAGACTACATAGCCACATGAATAACTGCCACAGGTACAAATATAATAATACATCTCATTGAATAATATCTTACTAATTTTTGTATAGACATTAAAAATGTGTTTTAGGGTGACCCAGACCATTTTCGCCAAAAAATTGTTCAGGCTGAGAATTTTTTTTTTTTTTTTTTTTTTTTTTGCTTTAACCTTAATGAGCTTAAACCTCCTTTACATAAAATATACAGCTCCTAAAACTGACATTTTGCAAAAGAATATCTTTACTGAGACTCTATTCATTGAAATAAAAAAGGCCTTTCCTGAAACACATGGGCAGAAACACATTGATCATATACTGTATTCTAACCCAGCAAGATAAAGGACGCCCAAAAATACGTATGAAAATACTCTTTCTACATTTTACACATACATTTTTCTTAACTTGAATCTCACTTTTTATAGGCTAAGAGTCACTGAAAAAGTGGGATATTATCTTAATAAGTGGGACAGGGGGACAAATACCTAAGTGGCTCTGCAGTACAACCAAAAGTGGGACAAGTGGTCACTCTATGCTAGGCTGAGCGACCAACTACTCTATTCTTAGGAACTATTTGGCCCAATAGAGTCAACTCTCTCTTTCAACGGCTCTGATAAACACCATTTTGGTTGAGAATTTTTTTCTTTTTCCTGGAAATCAAAATATTCAGGTTACCACTTTTTTTTTTAAAGATGGTAGATTATTTATCCACTGTTAGGATGAAAGAAAAACAAAGTCCGGCGACCCACTTTTATGGTGTGGGTCGACTGATGCAGTCCTTGTCGTCAGGGAAAAAAGCATGCTTTTGGATTTTTTTTTAAATTATGACCACATCATTGTCTGAACTTGGATAATGGATGATGTAGACAGGGCAGCATTAATCATGAAACAGGACACAAATTCTTGTCCTGTGTCCTCAGAGTGCGTCAGACTAACACCACCATCTGCAACAATCAATTTTACAATGTCACTGCCTCGTTTATCATGAGTAATTGTTTGACATGGCCCTAAAATAGTGGCAATTGGTTGAAACAGTTGGGGCATAAACATTTGTCAGTCACACACACACTCACAACCTTACCCGACTTGAACAATACATCAGCTAAACACAATCATTGTTAAAAATTTAAACCAAAGTGAGAAGGAAGTCACTTGTTCAAATCCAGCCTTCAGCAAATCATTTCACTGCAGCTGTCCTTTCTGATACAAACGTCTCCATTTATCTGGGCTTGGGGCAGACACAAAGAGTACACTGGCTACCTGTGGTTGGATACAACAATAATAACACATTAAAACGTAATATGATCTGTAGAGCTAAAGCCTATAGGGCCTATTATTAGTTAGTTAGTTAGTTATATTTTTATATTTTTTTTTCATTACTTTAACTCTCTGTTACATTTTAATTTAAAATTTAAATGCATCAGTCTAAAGGTATAGGTATAGCTTTTTATCAGTACTGGCTAATGTGTGTGAATTCACTACAGTGCAAATCCTTAAACCTCTATAGGTCCAGCAGAGGGATGGGCACAAAACTGCATTTAGTGAGTTAAGTGAGAGATGAAGTTTGACACTCTCCAGATTACTACTAATTGACCACACACCGAAGTGTCACTGCTGATAATGTATCTTGATCATTACTGACTGGAGGAGACAAATCACATGACCCTACTCCTTTTATGGAGAGAAGTAGCGCCGTTTTGTGAAGGCCTAGCAGCATGTAGCTCCTACAATCTCTCTTGCCCTAACCTTTACAACAATAAAGCACATTGGCTGCATTTATTTTAATGTCAAATTGAACTAAATTTTGATTTTTTATTTCTGTAGACCTAGCAGATGCTAAAACCAGAAAAGATACTGTCCTGTTTTGATAATAAACTCTTAAATGTGTTGTACACTTGTCAAGCTTGAAATCTCTTTTCGTTTGATGACAACCGAACTCTTACTCATGGAGATACGATCATAAATAGCTCACAAAATAATACGTGCAGTAAGGAAAAACGCAATCCGAGGCACAGGTTACCGCGGTGATGTGCATCACCTTTCTCACAATATTTCAGGAGAATGAATATAAAAGCAACATCAAACATTAATCTAGATGTCCCGGGAGGGCTGAACAATTACCCAAGTCTGGTAAACTTCAGGTTTTTATTTTTGATTGGTGCCAATTAAGCAAGTACAGCATAGCATCGCCTGCCCATATGGATCTCATAGTGTTAATATGGCCAGCCAAGTCCTACAAAGGCACCAGGAAATGAAAGAGGGTCGGCAAACTTCAAAAAGGGACAAGGGATTTGCAGCAAGGCTTCTAATCAAAACCACATTATCCTTGCTTATGGCGACCATCAGAAAACTTGTTTATCAGAAAAATAGCCCACAGCAGAAAAACAGGATGCATTTCTCTTGAAGTCACAATAAGCACCAAAGGCCACAATTTATATTCTAGTGCGCCTTGTCCAATGTGCTTTTTATTCTATTATTGGCCCATCAATCTGACTACTTTTTTGCATAACATTTTTAGACTCATTAAAAGATACTGGCGGTGTTAACTTAATGTGAGTGTGTGGCAGATGCCTGTTAGAGTTGGACAGTGGCAACAAGTGATTATCTTTAAATATAAATCATTATTTTAAAAATGAATAGAATAGACTCTAGCCCTCATTAACTATGTATGGCAAAGACAGAAATTCAGATTGAAAATGTGGCCTGTATTGTTCTGTCTGCAAAGCCTTGCCTCTCAGAGTTGATGCTCCCGGCTACAGTCGGAAACACCAGCAAATGAGTCAAATGAATAGAACTGTGCCTCCTATTTAATTAACCTGTAGACCCACTTCCAAGTCTGGTTTGTACCTCACCTCATAGTTTTTATTATTTATTTAACAGTTTGCCAACATCTAAACACATTATAACTTGAATGATGAATGCTGCTATAAAAGGCAGCAGTAGTTTAGTAGGTAGAGCTGTTTGGCCACTAACCTTAAGCACAGATTGACAGCCATGGCTCCATCAGTCTGCCCCAGGGCAGCTGTGGCTACAGAAGTTGCTAAACACTGCCAAGTGTGACTGCGGAATGAATGAATAATGTACCTTATTGTAGTGACTTTGAATGTCCATAGAAAAGCAATATACACTGATAATAAATTATTATTATTGTAATAAAAAGATATGATACTTTCATCATCCCACTGTGGAGGAAATCAAAAACTGGTGCAATGACCTAAGGGGAATGTCACAAAAAAAAGGTTTAAAAAGAAGTCATCTGGCCTTGGATTTTAAAGTTGAAGAAGTTTCACTAAATTCTATTGATTTAGAAGACTTGAAAGGAGCTCAGTAGTTTAGGGTTGTTAGAAGTCATAAATGGAATATCTGTTATATCACAGTAACCCACCTAAGGCCCATAGTCGCTGGGATTGGCTGCTGTCATCCGGGACCCCCAAGAGTAAGCAGTAGAATGAATGAATGAATGTTATCATATTTCTCTTACTGTACGTTAGTAATGAACAAAGTGATATGGGGTCTGAACAGAAATTATATTCACCACCGGTCTGTTGTGGTGAATTGATTTACCGCTCGATCTACATTTCCAATTCTCACCTATGGCCATGCGCTGTGGGTCATGACTGAAAGAAAAGCGATCTCGGATACAAGCAATCAAATTGATTTTCTTCTGCAGTGTGGTGGACTTTCCGACAGAGCTCCAGGGCGGTGTTCACAGGAGGCTCCAGGGTTGATCCAGGACATATTGAGTGGCTCTGACTCTGCTGGCCCAGGAATGCCTCGAGATTCCCTTAGAGGATCTGGTGGAAGTATCTGGGGAGAAGAGTCTGCTTTGACTGCAGCACCTGTGACCCAGCCCAGGAGCAGAAGAAACTGGATGGAAATTGTGTTGTTTTTGTTTTTTTTACAGACCACTGTTGTGTTTTTGTATCTTGACATGTTTTGACTGTTCACTTCCTGCCCACTTTCTCAGAAGAGCCAGCTCATGTCACCGTGATGTATTGTCAAATGATTTAAACAGGTGTAGGCGCTGTCCCACCAGGAGTGACAGGATGAAAAACATTTGTGTTAAAGAGTTCATCAGAGGCGGTGCAGCCAGCATTATCAAACCCCCTCATACCTGGGTTATGTCAGCACAGCACAAATCAATATCAGCAGTTATTACGTGGGACGCTCCCAGGTGCATTTGTGCAGTGGTTAATTAGTCCGAGCTGCCTCTCCATTTAGAAATCAAACACGGCCCCGGACCCCTCCCACAGCCTCCCGTCAGTAGCTCAGAGCCTCTCATGTAAACAAGTGGAATTAAAGGGGATGTTCTGGGAGAGGGGAGTTTAATGTGATGATGCTGGGAAAGACATTCACAATGTGTCTCCTGGCACATTTTGGAAATATAAAACCAAGAGGCCAGACAGTTAATTTAATTTCTCTATTAAACATTTAGTGATACAATTATTATTTTAGCACTATTGGCTAGAATTAATTATTATTGTAGAATTAAACGTGATATTTTCTTTCCATTAGTATTGTCATGATAAATAAATAAATAAATAGATAAATAAATACAAAAAATATAATAATAATAATAATAATAATAATAATAATAATAATAATAATAATAATAATTAGACCCACACGCGGGGTTAAAGGCCCTCACCGACCCTTGCGACCGCGGGGAGCAGGCAACGCCGAGAGGGCCGCGCCTCGTGCTTCTGATCGCATTCTTTCCAACTACAGCCAGGTCCCAGTTCAAATTTCCAGGGGGCGCTGGAGAGCCATTTGATAAGACAGCCATAACAATGACATATCATTGTGTTGAGGTCGTCATTGTGCGTAAATGTTCCATTGGGTCCGACTCAATCTGACATTGTTTGTAAGAGATACTCAAGTTTATTTACTTCTCAAAATGGCCGCTTTGTTGCGGGCTCGCCACAGCCACACCCAACATTGTATCCAAAATCAATTTATAACTTTTGATCGTGCATGTGTCTAGGTGATTTTGACTGACTTTGGAGTCTTTTGGATGAAAACTGCAAACTTACTACTACTACTACTACTACATACTTTTTGAAAAAGGGGTGCAATTTTGATGGTCCCAGGTTCCACACAATATGGCCAACTTCCTGTTGGGTTTAGGGCGGAGCCATAATATAATTTTTTACTTGTGCTACCATGTTCTATGATCCTGCCAAGTTTCATTTTTTTACCTTAAAAAAAGTTTGTGATCGGCTCCCATAGATGTAATGTATTTCCCAACTTACAGGGGTCCCCACTGAGCTGTTTTTCAATATTATTTTGTTTTTTCATCGGATAACATTTTACTTTTGCATTCTTGATTTTTACATTAAAGTTGGATTAGTGTAACAAATGTCGTTAGTCTGCAACAGCATAAAGCTTTCTAAAACCCATTCATTTCAATGACACATTTCTGGCGTTACCATGGTAACACGGTTGTAGATAGGGGTATGTCCTTTTTGGCTTTTATGTTCAGTAGCGCATGAAGGTTGTGTGTGCCAAATTTCTTGTGTCTACAGCAAATTTTGTAGGTGGTGCTGGAGAGCTATTTTATGACATAGCCATAATATTGACATATCATTGTGTTCAGGTCGTCATTGTGCACAAATGTTCCATTGGGTCCGACTCAATCTGACATTGTATGTAAGAGATACTCAAGTTTTTTTACTTCTCAAAATGGCCACTTCGTTGCGGGCTCGCCACAGCCACACCCAAACATTGTATCAAAAATCAATTTATAACTTTTGACCGCACATGTGTCTAGGTGATTTTGTCTGAGGTTGGAGTCTTTTGGATGAAAACTGCAAACATATGTACTTTTTGTATGAGGGGTATGATTTTGCAGGTCTTGGGTTCCACCCAATATGGCCAACTTCCTGTTGGGTTTAGGGTGGAGCCATAATATAATTTTTTACTTGTCCTGACATGTTCAATGATCCTGCCAAGTTTCATTTTTCTACCTTGAAAAAAGTTTGTGGTCGCCTCCCATAGGCGCAATGTATTTTGACTTTGCCAGGGGCCGCCACTGAGCCATATTTTAATATTTTTTCATTTTTTTCTCTGATCACATTTCACTTTTGCAATCTTGATTTTTACATTAAAGTTGGATTAGTGTAACAAATGTCGTTGGTCAGCAACAGCGTACAACTTTCTAAAACCCATTCATTTCAATGACACATTTCTGGCATTACCATGGTAACACGGTTGTAGATAGGGGTATGTCCTCATTGGCTTTTATGTTCAATAGCGCATGAAGGTTGTGTGTGCCAAATTTCTTGTGTCTAAAACAAACTAATTTTTTTGCCTCCATTCAAATTTTGTAGGTGGCGCTGGAGAGCTATTTTATGACATAGCCATAATATTGACATATCATTGTGTTCAGGTCGTCATTGTGCACAAATGTTCCATTGGGTCTGACTCAATCTAACATTGTATGTAAGAGATACTCAAGTTTTTTTACGTCTCAAAATGGCCGCTTCGTTGCAGGCTCGCCACAGCCACACCTGACATTGCATCCAAAATCAATTTATAACTTTTGACCGCACATGTGTCTAGGTGATTTTGTCTGAGTTTGGAGTCTTTTGGATGAAAACTGCAAACATATATACTTTTTGTATGAGGGGTATGATTTTGGAGGTCCCGGATTCCACCCAATATGGCCGACTTCCTGTTGGGTTTAGGGCGGAGCTATAATATAATTTTTTACTTGTCCTGACATGTTCTATGATCCTGCCAAGTTTCATTTTTCTACTATGAAAAAAGTTTGCAGTCCCCTCCCATAGGCGCAATCTATTTTGACTTTTCCAGGGGTCGCCACTCAGCCATTATTCAATATTTTTTTTCGCGGACTTCAATACATTAAATTTTTCGCCGACCTTGAATTTTGGGTCAAATAAAATTGACTTTTCGTTAATGTTCAGGGGGTCAAATTTTCATTTTGGATTTTGATAGTATAATAATAATAATAATAATAATAATAATAATAAAAACGGAACGCATCAATCTTAATAGTCCCTCGCCGGCGATGCCTGCCGGCTCGGGCCTAATAATAATAATAATGATTGTTTCACAATTCCTGGAACGTGTGAGCCTTGTCTGGAGGGCCTGAAAGTTGTAAGTTGTTGTTATTTAGTACAAAAACACCATTAACAACACTGGGATAAACTAAAATACTACTAAAAAAAATAAAATATTACCCTCTATGACATCAGATAAAATTCACCTAAACATGTACCTGTAGAAATCAAAATAAAAACAGAGATGGAAGCAGGAAAACATGCTTCAGTGACATCAGACCCAAAGACCCAAAGCTACCCAGGGGCCCATGTAACTCAGACAAAACCAACACACAGAAAACTACCTAAACACAGGGGTTGCATGGGTTGGAATCTGCCTCCATTAGTGTTCTAGGGTTAATTGTATGATTCATAAATGGTGTCAAGGATCCCATTATCATAGTATTAAATTGCATGCTGCATTTTGCAGTGAGAATCAGTTCCATGCTGAAGACAGTTTGGACTATTATTACACCTGGGCTATGGGTTTTGTGTGCACCTGCCAGGCAGACTTACTGCCAGGACAGTGTCACTGACAGTCCACCTACACTTTGAGAAAGAACTCATTAATAGCAGCAGTAGTAGTCAATGACAATTTCCCCCTCCAGAGAAAAGCAGAGAATATTCTTGGTCACAGGAAAGTGAGGACTATGTGACTGTCTTTGCGGACTTGTTAAAAGTTGTCATGCATGACTTTCGCCGTGCTGTACGTCTCATTACTGGTGCTGAAATCTTCTCCTACCAAAGATGTTTTTGGCCCCGAGGTGAGGCCGCTGAAGGAAAAAACAAAGCGTCGTGCCCAGACAAACTTTCGTCAGATGTTCGTGTTCAGCCTTAGGCCCTGCTGCGTCCAACAGCTGTCGGTCCAGACCAAGACAGAATGAGGAAAGCCCCGGGTTTACACACACAAATTTAACAAACAAGCAATTGGTGCTGTGACTCTGTACCGCCTCACAACTTAGAACTGTGGAGCAAAGTTGAGGAAACATCTGTTATGTTTACATTCACACAGTATTTTCCTTTGGGCATACAAGCTTGTCAGATGTAATTTGTAGTCAACCACCAACATCACCTAGGGACAATTTCATTTAAAGCAAGGCTAAAACAAACTTGATGACATGTTCTTTAAAAGGCTCTTTTGTATTCTCCTATAATTTACAATAGAAATTTGCTCATTTTAGGCATATGTTTTTATAAGTTCAGCAGATGCAGTATGAATTACTTAAATCTGCATGGAGTGCAGACATTTTTTTTCTGTACTATGTTGTGGTTCTCTACTCAGGCTTAACTCACACTGCATGAGCTGCATGTGCAGTACATCTCTGACATGGTTTTCTTGCAGACTCCAATTCAGCTGGAATTCTAATGGGAATTTATGGGAATAAATTGGGAACTTACACAATTCAAAGCTGTCCCATGACAGGGCAATATACTAAAGCATAAAAAACACAAACACACTTCAATATCTGTGTTATTCCTCAGTCACATGTACATGTGGTACATACACTTCTATGCACTCTGCATCCCCCTATCACACGCACAGCTGCTCTCCATAACACAACCAAACTCAAGACTGCAGACTCCATATTTCTGGTTAGCTCAACTATTAGGGTTGTAAAAATGTGTTTTGTGGTATATTGTGATATTTTGGGGGCACAATATTAAGCATCATAATTATTTATAGGTATCAATACATTTGTGACAACATCATGCATAATTAATGAGCTACATCTGTTCTGGTGGCAGGCCTATCAACACTAGTTTGGCTGCAGATCCCAGGCTGGCCACTGGGGGTGGTGCTATTTTTTTTAGCAGATTAATGTAATGAGGTGTTTTTCCACTGATTAAACTGTGCCAGTTCAGCTCATGTTCTCTCTTTTGAACAATTTACATTCTGTTTGACTGTGCCTCTATAAAACAGGAGGGTGTTTGCTGTGTACTGAGTGCAACTCTGTTGTAGATTGAATTGAAATTAATTGCAGAATTATATTGACCTGTTGTACTAAAAGATTAATTTGCTTATTAGTAATATAGCCGCTGTGATATGCTAAATGCTAATACCTAAAAGCCAAGCTAAGACCTTGGTGCATAAATCAACCTTACTTTAAAATTAAGTAGCAGAAATTTTCCACCTCTTTGCAACCCTAAACTTGGTTGAGTTATGCATGCTATGTATATACTTTATTTTTACTCATGATAAATGGTATCCAATCTCATTTGTGTCACCACAACATGTTTACATAGGGATGTGGTGGTCCCTGTCTGGATTGATCTGATCTGTTCAACGTTATGCATGGGGGCTGCAGCATTTGTCAAAAATAGACCCCTTGCACATTTCTGCTGGAACGCTGGATGCAGACTGTAACACAGCCGGTGTGAACTCATGAGACTGACTAGAAAGGCGTTACGTACCGCACCATAGTCAGTATGAATTGGATGTGAACCATGTTTCACCTGAATAAACATACAGTTTAGGCAATTCTTTATTGTAATAGTGTTTTTCAGGATGGTTTATTTACTTTGCTACTTAAAAATGCAAAATATTTTGTAGTACTAAATGTTTAAGCAGTATAATATAAATACTATTCAACTATACAATATTTAATACTCTAAACATATTGTGCCCATTTCACATGTTTTATCCTCAGGCCTGAATATTTGAACACATTCCTCCCATTTTTCTTACTTACATACTGTAATTCTGAGGGGACTCTTCTCTGCTTAGTTCTATAGGTTTCATTCCCTACTGCACAGTCAAACCACCTGCACTGTCTCCTCACAGGTAGTCTCATCCTGAATGTGTCTGAAAGTGGAGCTACCCAATTTTACTACAGCCTCTGGGTGCTGTTATGACAAAATGTGTTAACCATATTTAACCCCACCACTCCAACAACTTAGTCAAGAGGACACTCAAGTGTCACTTCAATGACTATGATAAACACAAATACATCTGAATGCATATGAAATGGTCTGTTTACAAACTGAAAAGGATCTGAATAAATGCATTTCTTTGAACTATTTAATAGAATTTAAAAAAAAAACTGAACATACCATACGTCACCATCACTGCCTTCCTACAGTCAGAGTTTAGCATTTTCAGGCACTTTTACAGGGTGAAATACAGGTTTTCATTTTTCTGCCCATCGTTTCTCTTAGTGAGCAGTTACTCTGCCAAGTCCTGGGTACATTCCTCCATCTTTACGACTGAAGTGTCACACTAAATCATGTTTAAACTCCGACGGCATACCAAGAAAATTGCCGTCCAAATTATTTGTCATAATAAACATGGTGAATTTAATTTATTTAGTTTACTTGCAGATGTGTGAAGTGTTGTCATCCATGTTAATTACTTACACGATGCAAAGTAAAACAACACAGCTGGTTTTCCAGACAGAGCATGTGTGTGGCCCTCCAGCAATTGAGCACAATGTGGGCTGGTTTTCACATTGCATTATGTTTTAGTATGTGACTTACAAATTGATATATACAAAAAATGACTTATGAGCAATTATAACAGACATCAACAGAGCTGAGAAGGCTGATGGAATAGAGAGAAGGTCAGGCATTCAGTCTTTGTAGATTTAGCAGGCAGTGTGTGACAGGGTGGTGAGAGAGGAACTGTGGTATGAGGAAGTGTTGACTGGCATACTAGTATGTTAGAGTGGTGCTGGACATGTATAGGAGCAGTGAGTGTGACAGAGGAGTTTAAGGTGGAGGTGGGACAGCCTCGGGGATCAGCTCTGAGCCCCTACTTGTCTGCTATGGTGATAGACAGGCTGGCTGATGAGGATATACAGACTTCCTGGGTGGAGTCTGCATGTCCTCTCCGTGTTGGTTCCCCCTCACCATCATAAGCCATTCTAGGTGAATTGAAGACTCTAAATTGCCACTAATGAATGAATGTGAGAGTTAACTGTGGCCCTGTGATCAGTCATTCACAAAGATACCAGCAAAAACCAAAAAGAAGTAGCATCCGGCTGCATTTTGTTGCATATTTTAGATTGGAGACAGCAAATTTGAGTGTGGAATTTTGTAACTTTATTGTGTGCTTTCAAACTGCATAAAAAGTATTTTATTATATTATATTAGTATTTCATGAAAACATTATTTAAATAGTTTGCCAACATATAAATCATTCATAATTGCTAAGTTAGGCCAAATTAAAATACTCCCAGAACCATTTGGGAGCCATTAGATCTGGCTCTTCTAAGGCAGCCAAGCCAAATGAGCTGAATCTTTGAAAAGAGCCAAACGGTCCATCACTACCTGAGACTAACTGGCCATTGTCCAGGGTGTAACCCGCCTAAGGCCCATAGTTGCTAGGAAAGGCTCCAGGCACCTGCCACCCCTAACAGGAATAAGGAGAAAAGATGGAGAAAATGCTGCTTTCCTGAGCAAATGGCATGGTAACAAGTGATGGATTATTATTGTGATGCAACATAAAATTCAATATTTCGCAAAGCCCTGTTGAGTAGTAGTCGGTAATATACAGCCCTCAGCCATATTTTCACGCTCGATTCATTTCAGAACACCTACTTACCTTCACCTACCAAACACAAGCTGGTTGTTGTAGTTGTACAATGTTTGCACTATTCCCTTCGGTTTATTGAGCCTCCTCTGGGTCACTGACTCACTTTACTCCTCAGACCAAACTGCAGCTGGTAAATCAACTATACCTCTGTGAAGCTGCCTGTGTGAGACTTGCATTTCAGGCTCAACATGAACAACAGGCTGTACAGTCAGTAAGACTCCTACCTTTTTATGTCAGGTTTTTTGGTCACTTTTCACTTTCACATTTAGAAAGTTTCTGATGAGCTTATATGCATTTCACTTTATTTTCATTATTTTGCCTTGCCAGTCAGACTAACTTTTTTTTTAAAAATTCTATACAAAGAAGTTAGGCTGATAATTCTTTGCTTAGGTTTCATGTCAGTGGGCGCTGACTGGTAACCCAAAGAAACTCGGCGCTTGTGATTGTTGCCAGTTTTGCTATGAAATATCAGTATTATACAGACATTATTACCAACTCTGTATTTATTTATGAAAGGGGACAGCAACAAAAGCTAGTTGTACAAAGACTTGCATAAAAAGTCAGTTTGAACGTAATCATTATATCAGATATAAGTGGGTGTTTACTGTTGTTAAAATGGCAACAAGACAAAGAAAAAAATCACACATTGTTGTCTCCGTAGGGAAATTTGTTCTCTGCATTTGATTGCTAGATGTTGGCTGATAGGAGTACCTAGCTGGAGGATTAGCCTATAGAGCATGTTTTAGGTTGATGGGGGAAACCAGAGCACCTGGAGGAAACCCCTCAGACACAGGGAGGACATGTAAACTCCACACAGAGAGGCTTGCTATGAGGTGAGGTGTCAATATAAATACATCACAGAGCAGAATAGACACATTCAGGCAAGCTAAATTATAATCTAAATGCTCTTTTACAATGTAACAGTGTATATTGTGATGGTATTATTAGTATTATTATCATCCAATTTATCATCCAAAGTATGATAGTATTTGTTTGAGGAAAAATATGCTTCAGAGGTTTGTGGTGTTGCTTTTGCTTTGTTTGTGCTCCAACTTAACAGTGCAACTTCCAGCTAACATCTAACTTCAGAGTCATGGATCTTGTCCACTGAACTCGAACAGCCAGTGGGGAAAACAAATGCTGGAGGTTCAGGGGTTCGGCCATTGAGTGAAAGTGACCAGTGTGTTTGTTGTGCACTGGGCCACGTCATCCACAAAATGAGAGGAAAAGTTGTGTGTCTCTGATTTCCCCTTTGAAACGTCGAGCTTTGCTGAATGTCAGCCTGCCCGCTTTGATTGATTACGCTGGCTTTTACTGAACCGTCCCAGTGCCCCTTCACTACACAGAGGGTGGGCTAGCATCGAAATACAACAGTGCGGGTGGTCTGTAACATCCAGGGATTGTCGCTGCGTGACATGTTTGGCTCTGCCGGTTTTTATTCCTCATATCCATATCCCACTCTTTGCATAATACAAGGTGTTTATTGCATGGATTCTTTCTTCCCCGCGGACAGACACGTGTTTGTACAAAGTCTTCCTGCTGAGATCAGACAAGCTTAACACTGTGCGGAGTATCCCACTTCAGACCTCTGTTCCTTCCCCTCAGGAGCACACCGATTGGGCTGTGAACTTTCCAACAGTGAGCCCAGACTTTCACCTCGACTCTAGAGGCCACATCTCCGGAGTCACTCAGCAGGTTTTGCGCACAGGGCAATGCTCCATTTTACAATCTGTATTCCTGGCTGGAGCACTTTTTGCAGTTTGAAATTCGCTCAAGGTGATGTGGTAAACCCAAGGGTAGCAGGCTCATTCACCATCTTTCTCACAACTTTGCCCTGTCAAGGTCAGAAGCCGCCATGGACATTATATTTAATTACACATATACGACAAACTGCTTATTTCACAGCTGCTCCACGGCAACATTCATTGCTTTCATTGATTGTGCAGTAGGCCATAAATAATTCCTCATGTTTGCCAGGAGTCTCGGTGTAGCCTCAATCATTCACATAGTGTACCAGAAAAGGAATATGACAATGGTGAGAACAATCATGGACAAATAATTTTAAAGCCAGGACAGGCTGTAAAGTGTTCTCACAATGGCACTTTGGCACTTTCTATGTTGACTGACACGACACAGTTTGGCTACAACCAGTTGATATGTGCCTATATTACCCCATACTACAAAATGATTAAACAATGTCTAATACTGTCCTGCAACACTGCAATGAAAAAAATTCATTGTACATATATATATATATATATATATATATATATATATATATATATATATATATATATATATATTAGGGCTGGGAAAATCATTGTGTTAACGCAATGCGTTAAACTATCGATTTAATTGCGTTAATTTCAATTGACAAAAATATTACGACAACACTGACAGAGGCAGCAACGCGCCGCGGGTCTTCCAGCAGGGCAGAAATGCACCGCACAAGTGTAGAAGAACAACAGGTGCGTTCAAGATGAGCCAGACTTGTGCAGTTTCGATCAGTGTTTCGGTCTGTGCGCAGTGCACGTCGGTTAGATTTGTGTCTTACTACCAACTTACTCTGATGTCACAAGTGTGACGGTCACTGAAAGCTCGTGAGATCCAATTGAGACCAGCGCCTGAGCTGCCGCAGTTCATCAGGAGCCACTGCAGAGGCTGTTTGGCTCAGTGCATGATGGGAAAACGCCCACCTGTCAGCGTTGAACAGACAGGCGATTGGATCCGAGTTCAGTGCTGATCAGAAACGTAACACACCAACACAAACTGTCCGACTTCAGTACAGGTGTATTTCCCCTCCTCTCATTGCGGCTGTGCACTCTCGTTCACAATCCAGGCGAGGCGCAGTTCATCTCGAATGAGCCTAATGCAACAAGTGAACTGAGCTAAAGCAACATGAGTGACCAAATGCTAAATGGACAATTACGCTTCAAATTCTCATCAGATGTCAATATAGACAAAACAAAAGTTATGTGCAGTCTATGCAAGGATGAGTTCAATTACCACTGGAGTAACTCGTCCCTAACATATCATCTCAAAGCTAAGCACCCTAGAGCAGGGGTGTCAAACTCAATCGGAGCTGGGGCCAAAATTAGAAAACCAGTCTTGGTCGTGGGCCGAATAAGAGAATTGTATAAATAATAAAGCCAGCCTACTGTATTTTTGTTCTCAGTTAGGCTACAATAGGCTTTTTAACATAGAATAATACTTCCCCACAGAACTACAGGTGTAGATTTGTGGTTTTAACGGGCTTTGTAGTTTTGTTTTAAATCAGAACTTGGAACTCAACAAATAACAACACATAGGCCACAGACTACTGACTAACACTGGCCAAATATTTATTAAGTATTATTTACTGCCACAGTTACCTAACTCCTCATATAAGACAGGTGTTTTCATCAGGTCCACTCTGTTTTACTGTGACAGTGGGTGCTACCAGTAGATAAATATTTAGGTGCATGTCATGCCCCTTATGTAAGCCCAGCACAACTTTAAGCTGAGTCAGCACCTACACACAAACACGTATTATAGGCTTATTTAACATTTATTGAGCAAATTACTGTCCACCTCTCTGTCCTCTGCAGGACACAGTGTGAGCAGGATTATACTTCTTTCTGGGCAGGTTTAGCTCGCTGTGTGTTAATGAGTGCATTAGAGCACAAGTAGCGACAGAGAGAAAGGAAAAAGAGCGACGGAGGGCAGTGCTGTGAATGAACTTAGACAACTCTCTGCTGATAACTTGGTTTTACTGACACAACTTGGTTTTCTGTTTTTAAAGACATACGGTTTGTAAAGGAGATGTTCTTACAATGCTGTGCGGTTGGAGCGTGGTTTTATTACTGCTACATTAGCTCAACAAACAAAGTGTAGAGCGTTTACAGAGAGTCCCACCTGTTTAAGAAGCTCCTGCTCTCACTGACCCCTCTTTGCCCATTTCTTTTGTGGAAAGTTAAATTTCCTGTTGGAGAATCCTTCACTCTCTCTCTCTGCTCCTGCGGCTCGTTAAATGCCCCTCGCTAAAACAGCGGGGGAGGGGCAGTGCCGGCGCGCAGCGGTGCCGCTTCTGCAGTGCATTATGGGAGATGTAGTTCAAACAGATCGAGCACAATATATCGGCGGGCCATTATTAATATAAAATGGAAATGATCTCGCAGGCCAAAAGAAATTATCCTGCGGGACACATTTGGCCCGCGGACCTTGAGTTTGACATATGTGCCCTAGAGCTTTTTTAGGTAAGCTTTGTGCATTTGTTGGTTGTACCTTATTTAGGCAAGCTTTGTCAATGAAGACAAGTTACAGGTCTCAAAGAGACTATTAATTTATGTTCTTTGCAAGTTTTGTTTGCATTGCACAAGTTTACAGTAAAGTATGTGAATTTTAATTCAAAATAAACTTTCTAAATTTACAATTTTGTGTTTGTACGTGAATTCATAATGGGATTAATCGTGATTAATAAGTGGTGGTTATTAATCGCGACTACTTGCGATAAATCTTTTTCAGATTTGTGATTAATTAGTTTTGTTTGTTTTTTTTATCAATTCCCAGCCATTTATATATAATCTGCCTGTCCTTCCTATGCCTCCCTAAGCTACGGTGGCCCTGAAGTGCAACATCAAAATTGTTTTGGGCCACCAGAAAAATAAAAGTAATGCACTCTAAAAAATAAAGTGGGTGCTGTTCCGCAAAATGTTTCTAGTCTTAAATTAAGGCTGAATTATATTATGCATTTACATTTTCTGTGTATTTTTTATTTTAATATTATTTGGGGATGGGTTTCTTTTTAGGGCAAGACTTTAAAAAAAATAAATAAAAAATCTACCTCTGCTTTTTTTTTTTCTAGTGGACCAAAACAATTTTGATGTTGCACCTCAGAGCCACCATACTAAGCACTCTCCAAGAACGCAAAATGATGTATTCGTGCATTTGTGATGAATTAGAAATTGTCAGTTATAATCCTAGGATTATGAATGAATTAGTTATATGCATCTAATTTGCATAATATCTGCACAGTAAATTGTAAAGCGACATTACTACTAAACTGCCCTCACTCTTGTACCCGCTCTTACTTGGCTCTAAAGGTGGATGTTCTCCTTCTGAGTCACAGTCAGCATGTAATCAACATGTCATCAACATTTTTTTGTATTTTTGCATATTTCACTCTCAAATGTGTAAAGAAAAGCTGCTCCCACTGAGATGCTTTGCCTGAGACACTCCCACTGACTCTTTCACTTTGAGCACTTAACGTTTAGTCTGGCGAGCCAGACTCTCCTACTTGTTTTTTTGCCCCTCTTGGAGCGACGGATTTCTCCAGTTTGATTTGGAACTGGCCAATCATAGCCGTTTATCTGCACTAATGGCGTTTAGTGCTTTCTGCTGAAGTCCTCACTGTTGTTTAGTCCTCTGTGTGATTTTTTTCTTCGTCTTGTTTCCATTTTAACAACACTTAAGTCCCGCTGACGTCCAATGTAATGAACACATTACAAAAAATGACTTTTTCCACAAGTCTTTGTACAACTGTTTTCTGCTGCTGTGATATCCTAGTCATAATACAGCATATTCTGGTGTTTTATGAAAAAAAAAAAAAAAAAAAAAAAAAAAACAGCAAGAATCCATCGTTGTTTGGGTTAGTGGTGCACTGCTTACAGCCTGCTCTTTGTTTCTCTGATTGATTACTCCTCCTGTCATTGTTCCACCACAAAAACAAAATGTTACCAAAGGAGTACTAGACTAACTTCTTTGTACAGAATAGGAAAAGAGTTTGTCTGACAGACCAGGCTACAAAACGTTTGCATGGCAACAAAAGATTATTTTGGTCTAGATCGAAGTGCTGGGTGTCTGACATCTAGTGGAATGGAGTAGGAATGTAATTTAACATTTTAATAGTTTTTTTTTTTTTTTTGTTGTTTTTTTTAGTTATGCTACTTGTCTCAATTCTGCATCTTGCTGCTTAAAAGGGTTAACATTTGAGAGGATTTGGAAATGTGTGCACGAAATGATTCGCCATTGAACACGCAATCAGATCCCAGGACACACAGAGGTGAATAAACCCATGGCAGAACACTGTCAAAACATTTAACACACATTTCAAAGGCGTTGCACGGGAGAGGAATTGCACCATTCACATGACAGCTCAAGGTCTTAGGCTGCCAGGTGAGCATTCACTTAAAACAAACTTCTGTAATTAAAATGCTCCACACATTTTACTTTCTCCTTTTGCACCAGTTCCTGTGAATAATTTAATCATCTCTCTATTGAAACTAATGGCTCCTTTATTATGCATGTATATTTATTCAATTATTAATCTTTCTATTGCCTGGGGCTCTAGTGTGGGTCCTGGAGGGATGCTTTCAACTATTCCACCTGACCGAGACTGTTCTGTCTGTCATGTCATGTTTCAGACCGTCCAATTTAATTCAGACCTACTTTAGCATCGGCCAGCCTCTATCTCAGTGCACTGTTCTCCTGAGAGGAATGTAATGGCTTAGGTCAGCCTTGACTGAAGCTTGCATACCGAGCGCACATACCATTCGAGCAACTTCAGCACATAATGGCTCCTATTTGTCTGGCAATTATGTCTGGTGGGATCAAATAATTCATTGCAAATGACATTACTTTTGGGAAAATATTTCATAAAAAACAAATCTCTGCCGGTACACAGAGATCTCAGAGGAAATCATGGCAGAGCTGAAGTTATTGTGAGTTGTAATATGCAGTGTTGCAGTTCAGATCACATTAACTGATGCCCAGTCCTGTCCAAGTGCAGAGGGTTCACTGCAAAGTTGCCTGTGCAAAGGTGTATCCTGCCTCAGACCCAAAGCGGCTGGGATAGGCTCCAGCCCATAGTGACGCCCTGCCAGGAATATGTGCTAGAAAATGCATAAATGACATATGGCAAAGTTGGTACCAACAGAAAGCGGTCAATGCACAATATGCTACTGGAGAGAGAGAGATATTGTATTTTGAGGCTCAAAGAGCCTGAAAAGTGAGGCTCAAAGTCTACAAAAAGTTTAAAATGTCATCTACTGTTTTCTTTATCAGATGGCGAAAGAATGCAGTATGTCCTGCACATTGTTTACATAGCCTATGAGTTACATGTATTTTAGTCTAAAACACATTTACTGTATTTCCCAGATTATAAGTCACAGTTTTTTCATAGTTTGGCTGGTCCTGTGACTTATAATCAGGTGAAACTTATATATCAAAATATATTTTAACATAAACCCAGGAGTAAACATTACCATCTACAGCCGCCAGAGGGCGTTCTAGGCTTGTGACAACTACTGTCAGTAGTATTCAGTGATGAGATCTGGAGCTTGGGGAACTTGCCTGTTGAACTCGCTGGCTTGTTATGTTAATTTAGTCTATTCAGCCTCCCAGGTAAGTTCCTTTTTCTATTGTGTAGCTGAATAACTGTTAATGCGTTACGTTAACATACTGGACACCTATTCAGCCTGTTGTTCTGTGTGCTTTTTGTGTAGTTGATCAACTTGCCTTTCCAGATTAAATGTCTGTTCTTGGTCTTGAATTATGTGAAATCAATTTTTAGATAAATGTGACTTTTAGTCCAGTGACTTATTCTTCATGATGCAGTTTTTAACTGATTCAACTTTAACTCCAGAGCAACTGGAAAATAAGGTATGTCTGTTTATGTCCATTGCACCTTAATGTGATTTTTGAGGCTTTAGCAGTGAGTATTCTATTCTTGGTTTGGCCTATAAACAATTTCACTGTAAACAGAGTTCTGCTTTCCAAAGAATGGTATGGGAAGTTAAAAAGACACATTAATAATGGAGGAATTAGTGTTAGCCACTAAGGAATGCCTATTATGAATGAACAAGATGATTTTGAAAACTGACAACCAATCAACCACATGAAAGTTATGCCAGAGCCTGGATGGAAAGCAACAGCAAATGTATCAACGTTTAGCCATTTTATTTAACATAGCAATTAACGTCTATAAGTTGCCTATAAGCCAAGGGTTATGCAACTTACATTTCTTTGTTTTAATGATACACAGGACAAGTATTAACAAAAATGTGTTGGACCATAATAGTTTGTCGCTGTTTGCTCATATTTAAGCCATCAATAACCACTAATTCTGCTTTAATAAGTTCACTGCAACGATAGCTGACAATCAAATCTGAGTTAATCATAGTAATATATCAACAACACCCATTTGTCCCTGCTGTCTAAAAGCATCTAAATTAATATTTTTATTTTGCTTTCTTATAAAAATGAATGGGATTAAACGCTAATCTCAGCACCAGTGTGTGCACAACTTATTTGAATCTTGTGAAAAGGTCTATAGAATGAACATTTATGTATTAGTCTAAATATGATGGCATATAAAATATTTGTCTTAACAAAGGTCTGTTTGCAATAATGGCATACCTTGTTGTTATTTGATAAAACCATCTGTGCAAATATCAAGAGTATAAGACAGAAATTGAATGAAAAAAGGAAAAAAAAGGTACACAACAATATAAACTTTTCTTTTGTTTGTTTTTTATTGTAAAACTGACACTGCACATGCCGCACTGTGCATGTAATGCACACTGAAGTTACTGTACAAGCCGGGTCTGATTTTGCCTGGAAATTCCAGACTCACCGCTGAACCAGCGGATGAGTCTGGTCGCATTACAATCAATTCGATTTCTAGGGCGGAGCAAACCCGAATTAACGAACAGCGGCGTTAGCCAATCAGAAAATGGCGGACGTGACGTTAACAAAGCGACAAGAAAGTAAGAAAGTAAACAAATGGAGTAGTAAAGCCATGAGGGAGGAACGAGGGAGTTATTTCAACATTACCGTACCATACCGCTGAATGAAACAAACTCTCGGCTCCTTGGTGCGCCATCTTTATTGTTGTCGGCGAGGAGACGCGTACGAGTGACGCTGCTCGCGAAGAACACGTGACTTAAATAAACCAATCAAACGCTTGGGATTTGAGTAAAGCACTGCAGACGGCGTGGTGACCAGACTGATATTTCTCTGTAGAATAACACAGGGACATATCAGTCTGGATTTTCCAGGCCAGATCTGATTAGCAACCATACATAACAAACCTTGTAACATTGTTCCTGCTGCTTCTCCAAACTGGGCATGCACTAGCAATTACCTACTGTAGTAACCTATCCATCTATCTCTAAATACCTTCTATACTCACTTCTATATTGGTCTTTTATAGTATAGGACTGCGCTCAAATGCTAACACGAAGATGCCAGAGAGATACACACAACATATTAAAGCAAACAAGTATCTCATACGTGTAAATAAGTCCTTTCCCTGCTCCTGTATCTTCTAATGAGAACAGTAGGTGTGCACCTATAGCCTTTTTGTACAGAAAGTAACATCATTATGTTTCCAGAGTCTGATTTACATAGGCCATACCCCTAAAAATGCCCTATATTTTCTATAGAAGCATCTTTAGACATCTTTTCAGTCTGGATTTGCATATACATTGCTCAGCCAATCAGGATTAGCCTCTTATAAGCCTATTCATATACTATCTGGGGCGCTGCTATAAAAAGGCCTGTGCTGACTCCAGTCTTTGTGCATTGTCCAGTGAGCAAGACATCCTTGATAAACTTTTGAGGATGAAATAAATTGTGAAATTGCTACTACTACTGTTTCATTAACTTGAGCCTATATGATTTTTCTGTATTTTTTGTTATGTGTATGGGATAAGAAGGACAAAAGATGTGTGGATAGTCAAAACACATTTTTATATTGTCAACAGAAAAGTAAAGTAGGACATTTTGTAGTCTTTTAGTAAAGGTCATATATTGTGCTTTTTTTGGACTTTTTGAAATAGTTTTGGACACCTTTGCAATAGTATGTCATGTTTTTTTTTTTACTTAAAATAATGTATATGTATGAAAAAGTCTTCTTTTGGGAAGCTGTTTCTTGACTTTGCAGGGAACGCTTGGATTAGGTGCTTGTCACCCTTGGCTGGAAAATGTAGGGTATGGACAGAGCATAAAATGGCTATTTAGCATGGCTATTAGCAACATGAGACTAACCGATAAATGAGTTGACTGCTTCGTAGTGATGGCAGTTTAAGTGCTGAAATTATTGGAATGAGTCTGGTGACATTGTGTGGGCTTTGGAAACGCACAGGAGCAGGTCATGGTTTCACGTGTCTATGTAGAGCGGTGAGACAGTGTTTTTAGATCTTCAGGAAAGCATGGGCTCAACATACAGAATTATTCAAATATGTGTGAATGAAATAATGTCATACTACTCCACATATAACGTCTGTGTAGGTTCTCCGCCATACAGGAGAATTCAGTAAAAAAGGTTAAGCAAGAAGGTCAACTGGACAATGTTTGTTTTTGAGGCACAAACAGCATTACAACATGATTAAAATCACAAAACAGTTGATTCAGCATAATAGGGGTTGCCTGGGAATTCCAGCCTCACTGCTGTACCAGCAGATGAGTCTGGTTGCCATTGAATCAATTTGATTTCTAGGGCAGAGCAAACCCGAGTAAACTGACAGCGGAGTAAGCCAATAAGAAAATGGTGGAAGTGACGTTAACAAAGTGACAAGAAAGTGAGCAACGCGAAAACATCTTTTTTTTTTTTTTTTTAAATAAAGGCTTCTAGTGCTGTAAGCTGCTGTGGTTTTAATGACTCAATATGTTTTTGGTCATTTAAAACGGAATTTACCGCTGAATGAAACAAACTCTCGGCTCCTCAGTCAACCATCTTGATTGTTGTTGAGGAGACGAGTGACGCTGCTCGCAAAGAACATGTGACTTAAATAAACAAATCAAAATGCATGGTACAGTTCAGATTTGAATCCAACCACGGCGGAGGAAGTGGTGGCTAGACTGATTTTTCTCTGTATAATAATACAGATCATATCATTCCGGATTTTCCAGGCAATAATAGGGGACCTTTAATGTCTTTGAATTAGGTGATTTTAGTAGCCCTGAGTAGAATACAATGAACAGTTATTTAATATTGACTACAGTCCTTGACTCACCCACTCTATCAGTGATTTTTCAGTTTAGTAATGTGGTAAAATCACAGTTTATCCAAATTAATTTGTCTGGATGCACCAGCAGATTGTTACAACTGAGGTAATCTTATATTCATAATGTTCTGCATATCCAATTTCAATTTGCTATCAGTGTAAGTCTGCACAGAAATAAAAGGCAGATAGTTAACATGGCATTTGCCACAAATTATATATATATATATATATATTTATTATAGATTTATTAATCCATACATTTATGATGAAAATATTTCACAAAATCATTCACAAAATCAGAAAGAAAAAAAACATCTGCTTAGAAATGCAAACTACATGCCTGCATAGCAGTTATGGTGTTAAAATGGCAGGCTCTTGTTGGACTAGGTTTAAAGGCTACTACTGTATCAGTAGTATGCAAATATAGGCCGAAAAGCATTAAACATCACAAAGAGAAAAACCCCTGACTAAATATCAAAAAATATAAAAAGAGACGCTTATAAACGGATTGCTGACCAAGCTGCCGAGGGATTATGCTAAAATAAAATGCACTTCTTATTGTGAGAAAGCATTTATGTCGATGAAATGCTGGGAAGGCGGCGGGGAGGTCCGTGAACTGATGCTTGAGGGACTGGATGTGACTGCTGAAGTAGCCCTGAAGGTTTCTGGCAATGCAGTCGTAAATTATCAAGCAAACAGCGTGAGGGAAGTGGACGGACAGCAGTGGGGTGGGTTGTGTGCGGGGAGGTCCGTCACAGTCAGGGATTCAGGGGAGCTGACAGAGCAGTCTGCAGAGCTCCGGGATGTCAGTTGGGGTCGGGGGGGCCATTTGAGGATGGAGGAGGCAGAGGGATACTGGTGCTCAAACGCAAAGGGCAAGTGGCCTCATAAATAGTGTGCTACTGAACTCCCTATGCTCTGAATGCAAACAGTGAAGAGAGTTAACAATAGTTTTATTTAAATATTTATAAAAACTTTATGGAGGAGATTTGCTTTTGGCATTGCTTAAGAATTTGGTCTGAATGATTGTGCTGCACAAAAGATTTTGTGAAAAATGTATTTTGCCAAAACTCATTAACATTTTTCACAGAGTAGGCTTAGTGTTGTAGTCAAGACCATAATTCAAGACAAAGAAGTCCGAGACCAGAGTGAACTGAGACCAAGACAAGGGCGTGAGTTTTGAGGTTCGAGACCGAATCGATATTTAAAACCAAGGCAAACCGAGACCAGGTCGAGACCAAACCCTGTGAACTAACTAAATAAAGAAGAAAAGTTTGGAAAAAAAAGTGGTTCAAATACATTATTGATAATTTTAACGATCTAATCCAGACTCCACAAACAGAGAACAGAACATTTTCTGGTTCTTCTGAGGCTGAAGACTAATCACTTTAAAATTATGAAGTGTAGTATTTTCTTATGTTTGGTTAAAAAAAAAATAATAATAATAAAATAAATAAATAAATAAAAATCTCAGGACCAAGTAAAGTTGGATTTGAGACCAAGACCGAGACTTGTGCACCTGCAGGCATACATGAAAAACAAAAGGGACCACACCATGTGCTCAATTTAAAAAAAAAAATGGCCTAACTTGCTTTACTTTTTAATTACAATTACAAGATTATTATTGATCTCTCACCATTGACCTGTCAAACCTACTGCAGGCCTGATATTTTACACCAAAAAACACAGAGCAAAACATTATGACCACCCGCATTATTGGTGGTCATGACCTGCCTAATATGCAGCTCAATACACAACAAACTGTGATGCACTGTGTATTCTGACACCTGTCTATCAGAAGCAGCATTAACTTCTTCAACACACTAGCTTGTCTGTCGGATAGTGCCACACGAGTCAGCCTTAACTCCCCAGATGCATAACATCAACTTTTGGAAAGAAAAATAGGCGTAAGGATAAGTGTAAGGATGACAAGGGCGAGTTTGACAAGGGCCAAATGCTAGACGAATGGGTCTGAGCATCTCCAACACTGCAGCTACTGAGGTCTTGTCAGGTGGACCGGCGACAGGTGATGCATGTGGCTGATGTGGTCTGATCCAACAGATGTGCTACTCACATTGCTGAGGAAGTAAATGCTTGTTCTGATAGAGAGATAACAGTATTCACAGTGTATCTCTCTTTGGTGTATATCATAACAGCTGGTGCACTTTCACTGCAGTCACAATGAATGCTATTGAATTTGTGTGTTTTATAGGCCTATTTAAAACCTATGACTAAGAGAATTAGTAAAACATGTAAATGGACATTGCTCTAACCTAAATTGGGACACAGGGTTATACAGTATGTAGGCTGTACCACTACCAGTTCTAATAAATTTACAGTTTATTTTGAGGCAGAAATAAAACACAGTAGCCTATTTGCATCTTCATGCATGCAGTCTAATATATATTAATTCATAAACTACACTAGAAGTGTGATGTGCTGAATATGACTCCCATTAATTCCTAATAACTTGTCTAAATAAACTGATAAATAAAACAAACTAGACTAGAAGGGGAGAGGCAACATCACCATCAAACAGGTGTAGAGATGTGATGTTCATGAACAATCCGAATCTTTTGAACGGCTTGTCACCGTGAACGACAAGAGCCGGGTCATGGTGGAGCAGGAGCTGTTCTTTGTTTTCTTTATTTTTTTTACTCTTGTATCAAAATGAATAGGCTTTTTTGTTTGCCAACCGCGAAAACACGAGTTTAACTCTCTTTCTGTTACATAATGTATTACTTATGAACAGGAAGTGACCCTCTGCCTGTCAGTGTCCCTATATAATACATACAGCAGAGGCTGCAAAAGCTTGCCCGCAGGTCAAACTTGTCTCTCAGCTAAAAAAAGGTGGCCCACATAAACTTTTAGCTTATTTCCACATTTATTAATTGCCATTACTTGACAATATTTAACTCCATGGAGCTATCAAAGAATGGGGTTGCTGGAAGAATCTATTTCTATCTACTGCACAGTGGCCACTGTTCAGACATGCCCACATCAGTCTGAGGGAAGAGAACCACATGGCACGACATTCGACACAGGCTAGTCACTGAAGAAGACATTATTTGCAGCAAAGTGACGGTAAGTAAAAGTAAAAAGCACTGCTTAATATGATAAGTGGGTTTAGTATCATAGAGAATACATTTTGCTGTGGTAGAGGACCTCAATAATGATTTGGTCTGATTGGTCCTGCACGCTCACACACTCATTGGATGCTATCTATTGCTAACCCCACTGAATAAAGTATTGGCTAAAAGTGGCAGAAGAGGGTTGGGAATAGGTGCATTTAAGAGATTTAAATACATCTTTGTCTATATAAAAACCACCAGGGATGTAATCTCCAGTCTCTATCACAGGCTTGTGTATTCAAATAACAATATTAGCTTATTGATGAAACAGAAAATCACACAGCCAGCTTAATCACATGAGTGATGCCTATTTAACGAGTGAATATGAAAGCTATTATTAAAAGTAGGCAAATGTCTTGTTGTGAATGATCTTTAAGGGCTGTTTCACAAAGACAGATTTTTTGCGGCACAGTTGGCTGTAGTAGAAGAGCTATTAATGTTCCCTTTTCTTGCTCCTGTCTTTGGTCTTGGCCGTGGCAGCTGGATGTGGCCTCTGTTGATAATTAATCAGGACAAGTTCTGGCTCAGGCACAGGGTTGTATGCTGTTGTAGGTGCACAGTCTAGTGACCCATCAACTAATAATGTCACTGGAGGTGAAACTGAATCAGAGTAAGTTGAAATGTTGCACTTGTCACCATCCAGCCCTGGGGATGTAGAGCTAGAAAGAGCAGACTTTTTCACATGGGAGTTCATCTACATATATTATTTACAATTGCATGATTTTACTCTATCAGCTCATTCTTCCAGCTCAGGGCCAGTCCTGTGCATGTCATGTGAGGGCCCTAAGCAGGATAGTTTTGGGGGGCAAGCCTCTCCTTTTTTAGACCAGTTAAATGTTGCTATATACAATTTATTTCTTTAAATTTCTGACTTTTTTCTAGGGGTATGAATGTTTTGAGACATTTTTGACTTGCAAACTCTGCAAGGGGGCCCCAGGCAAAAAGTAACTATAGCAGATAGACCCTCTCAAAAATGATGGCAGTAAAGTGAGTTCAAAATAACCAAATCAGCAAATGATGGATAAGACTTGGGGCCCTCTAATGTCTGTGGGGCCATATGCAGCTGCTTAGTTTGCCTATAGGAAAGGCTGGCCCTGTTCCAACTAGGAGTTTACCTGTGCATGTCATAGTATTTGACACATTTCATTATGCAGTATACCATTAAAGTAAAAAAACTCAAGGAACGGTTTAGCTCATTCAGTTACAAGTACATGAGTGCATCTATGCATGCTGAAAAACACATCTAAGTATACACAATTTCCCAATAGGGCCCACTAACCCCAAGGTTGCCAGCCATTACATACTGTTGTGTCCTTGGGCAAGACACTTCACCCAACTTGCCTGTATGAACGAGTCAGTGTGAGTGTTTCGTGGTGGTCGGAGAGGGTGTAGGTGCAGATTGGCAGCAACACTGGCTACAGAAGTAGCTGCACACCACCGATTGTGACTGAGGAGTAAATGAGTAATGGACCAAATTGTAAAGCAACTTTGAGTGTCTAGAGAAGTGCAACATAAGCAGCAGTTTTGGGCTAGCATTATTTTTTATATATATATTTTTTTCTTAATTTGTTCAAATGGATTGTTTATGTCTTAATGTTATGCTAATCACATTATCTGATTTAGCATTATATTATACTTCATACTGTTAGTCACCAGCCGAGCCCTGGGGAAAGAACAAAAAGGACTTTGTCACATATGATTCCATCCACATATTTTTTTTTTATTTTTTACTATGCATAATTCATCTTTTAGTCCATTCTTCCAACTGGGGGTTTATCCATCTGTGTAACTGTATGTGAAACAAACTGGTGATAAGAATGAGAAGGACATATGACGCATTTCGATGCTTATGCTGTATGCTAATAAACATCAGATTGTGAGAAACCCTGAGAAACAATGCACTACAATCCAAATATTAGGTCAGTTCTAAAATAGTATAAACAGCCCATTGTCCAGGACCCGCTTTAGGCTCATACTTCACATGGATAGCCTCCAGCATACGTAGATGAATGTGTAAATTAACATGCGCATCCTACTTTTGGACAAAGGCCCTTGGACGTCAGCACAGAAAACCATAGATTTGCATCATTGCTCTTTGATAAGTTGAGGAGAGAGCCAGAGTTCTCCTCCGACATGCTTCTACTCTTGTGCTCGTGCCTTTGATGTAAGTAGCAGTTGTTTACCAAGCCAATTGTAGCAGACCACAAACCCCAGCATGCCACCACTGACACAGCAGACTTTGATTCCTTTTTTTTCTTTTTTTTTTCTCGCTCCAGCTTTCTTCTCTGTCACGTGATTGATTCTGTCTCAGATATTGTGACATTTGAAAATAGTCCTTTGAAGCTCAGGACAGGAGCACACAAACAGGACACACTGATGAATGGAGCGAATGATTTTTGTGTGGGGCTATTTAGTATAATTGATCTGTTCTGGAAATTTGGGTGAAGCTTTTAACTTGGCCAACTCAATGTTCACTATGTCAGCTAAAAATCAATGCTGTCTCTAAAAAGAAGCTGCATATTGGTCTTAGTACATTTTATTAATTATTGTATCCTAATAAGATGATAACAAGATTACAGCCTCTTCAGACAAGTCCTCCCTAAAGGGGTTATAATACTATTATTCATCTTTTTAAATCAATCTTGGTCACCTCTAGAACAGCATTGCACATTTTACAACCTTTAAAAACATTGTCTGACTAAAAGAAAACATTTTTATTAAAGAGCAACTCACTTCACATTTTGTGGTAAAAACCATCAGAGTGCTGCCCTCCTAAGGACAAACAGTGGCTACTTCTGCTCAATAGATGCAGATAGACAAGTGTGACATAGTATTTTACCCTGTTGTCTCCTCCCACGGCCCTGTGCTCCCCACGCCCTCACCGTTTCTCTCCCCTGCGTGCTCATCCCAGTCTCGTAGTTGCCAGGTATGGATCATTTTCAAAATCATGCAGCCTCACATTTACTGTTGAGTTGTCTCCGAGTTTGCTCCCATCCCCCTCACTGCAGGAGCGGAGTCAGGAAGAGTGGACTAACTCTGCTCTCGCTCACTAGGCTCCATGGAGGAAAAAAATAGGAAAACGTACAATATGTTGCCTCCAAATGGGAATAATCTGTGAAAAAAAAAAAAAAAAAAAGTCATGTAGGGTATTATTAAGACTTGTATTCTGCTGACACACTCCAGTAAAGGGCACTATGATCAGCATTTGAAAATTTGTCTGACAGAAAAAGTTGGAAATATGTCTTGTTATCTGGAAGGAGCAAAGTAGATCAGGAAACTTGGTGGTGGAATGAGGAAGATGTAGAGGACAAAGACATTGCAGAGGACCAAGTGGTGGAAGCTGAAAAAGAAGAAGTGTTGTGTGGATTTCTGGGAGGAGGTAACAACAGCCAATGTGATCTGGGAGACAGGTGCTCGTGTTATTACTTGTACAGAAAATGTTGTTTTAAAACATGACTGATTGATGCTTTGTACCCCAACCTTCCCCCTATTGTTAATCTGTGTATGGTTTAAGTCTCTAGCCCTTTTTGATTTTGGACATGTTTTAAACAAAAACATTGATAAATAATCAATAAATATGAATAAACAATATAATTAAAAATGAGGGTCACTATATAGGTCAACAAATAACTCCATGCTTTAGCCATAAAAAATGTCTAAAATTGATTGGGTTATAAATCAAGATAAAAATAGTTAAAAACAGCTAATTCTTAATATGACATGATGTTTATTGGATCATTTATGCCTTGCTTTTCTGGATCTAAACAAGCACACAGGGACATACATAGACAGTACAAGCAGAGCTGCTGCTTGTTTTTAAGTTATTTTTAGGGTTAATGTTATGTTTTTGTTTGTTTGTTTGTTTTTGTTTCTTGTTTTTTTCACTCCTGCCTTCGAGGCACTTTCTTAATTAATGAACGAGACTTGGTGAGTGTTGAAAAATGGCAAGGCAAGTTTATTTGTAGCACAATTCATACACAGGGTAATTCCAAGTGCTTTATAGAAAAACAAGACAAGTTACATAGACAAGAAATACAATTAAAACAGTAAAATCAAATAAAAAATAAAACTGAGAATCAATTTAAAACTAAATTAAAAGAGATGAGTGCAGATAAAACACATTCAGTTGTGCACTGCTAAATAGAACAGTTTTAAGTCTAGACTTAAACATTGTCAGAGTAGAGGCCTGTCTCTCATCGTCAGAAAGACTGTTCCAGATTTTAGCTGTTACCCCTAAAATCCACTGCAAGCGTGAGCGCAGCGCCGCACACTGCGCTTCAAATACACTTCCTCTCTAGTGAATGAGACTGTTTCCACTGCTCGCACCACGGCTCTGGCTCGAGAGTGCGCAGCGCTTCGTCGGAGATACGCCCCAGTTCTATTTTCCTGCAACGCCACTCCAAGGCCACATCAATCTACACAGATCAGATTGCACCAAACCGGATACTGAACGAATGTAACTTCCGGATTTTCACAATAAATTATAAAAAAAAAAAAAAAAAAAAAAAAAAAAAACCTACGCCGTACACGGAGTACATAACTTTTAAGTACGGTATTAATATATATGCTTATGTGGTTGTAAAAATGTGGTTAAACTGCAAAAGTTGCTTCTCCATGTTTAGGCCTGTCCCTGAGGTTCTCAGAGTCTGAGGATGTCTTCACACTTGCCGTGTTTGGTTTGCTTCAATTGTACTCTTGCACGCTTCCTGGCAAAGTCCGGTTAGTTTTTTTTATTTTTTTATTTTTTTTAATGTTATTTACACATGCTCCTTATCAGGGTGCGGCTTGCTGGGGAGGATAGAGGATATTTTGCCCCTGGTTTTTCTGTCCCTGCCTCTGCTCCTGTTCTTTTCATCCCTCCCTCTTTAACGTCTTTAACTGCAGGGGGAATAAAATAGGCTGACTTTGTGCATGACTCCACGTTCAACAAATTAGACCAATGTACCCTATTTTACTTTTGGCAGCACAAACTTCCCCTTAATCTTCAGTCGTTCTTTTGGATCACAGTTTCTATCATGTTGTTTTCTTTCCCTCTCCTTCGCTGCGGGCTGTGACAGCCAATAGCGCCGTACTCTCACAGACAACCTCATATGTGATTGGATTTTCACCTCGACTAAAGCCCGCCTCTCACTCACAGACTCACGTGGGAGTGATGGGACAACAAGGCATATGAAGAAGTCTCACTAACAGGCTGACATTACACACAAAGCAAACTCCGACATTTAATTCTGTCTTTGTTCAAGTTTCAATGAAAATTCATATATAATTCCTTTGCCTTCCTTGCGTTTTGTAACTTGTGAATGAACTCATTTGGGGCGTAATTTTATCTGAGACAGGTAGAATTAGATCTTTTTGTCTCACACGAAAGCATCCCACACATCACTAATCAAGTATAAAAATGTATTTAGCCTGCTATATTTAAAAGACAGCAAAAGCCACACGTGAGTTTGCAGCAACATGTGTCTCCTTTTATAGTTTATAACCTCAGAAATCCTGAAAAGTTGAACAGTTTTTGATACTTTACACCCAATATAAGTTCAGAAAAGTCAAAGCATTCTTTTTTGGCTCTATGCAGGTTTATTAAAGTTAAGCAATATGGCTTTAAAAAACACCACTTTAGTTGTATTTGACCATGGGGTGGTCGGCCCAGGCTGGCAGGTTAGAGAGTTTCTTTTCAGTGTCAGCCTCTATGGGCCAACCCCAGGACTTGAAAAACCCAGTCAGATCCATCCCCACAGCCTGAGAAAAGGTCACAGCAAACAGGTTCATCTTCCCTTTGTTGTCATCGGGGACATTCTCCATTGTATGGTAGGCAGCAAACACTTTTTTATAGGAGTCCCAGCCGAACCTCTCCTGGAGCTGTGCATGAGAGAAGACAGAAAACAACAAACAGATGATTATTGAAAGACTGAACAGACCACCACTATTACACACTCTGTTCCTGTCCCATGTAGTGAGACAGAGGAGCAGAGCAGCAGCAGACAGTGCCCATAACTCCGCCTCTGTCCCCTTCTATGAGTCGCCAAATTGTCAGCTGCTCAGTTTGAACCACAAATGCACTTATGCTAAAAAAAATCAAGAGGGTTTTTATTCACATAAGCACTTAATTACTTTCCATAGCCTAGTATTATTTTGACCCACAACATTGATTCTTTAGTACTGTATCAGTGCTGCTTTTTAAGTGAGGTTAAAATAAGAATAAAAGAAAAAAAAGTTTTACAGGACACTATTTCTATTAAAGTTTGTAGAGAAGTATTAAAGGAGATTAGGGATTATGCAAATTCAATGTGATGGCATCACTAATGTGCAAATAACATCATTTGGCAACATTTAGCGACATTTTGAGCAGGGTCGAACTACTGCTCATTAAATAAAAATTGGCAACCCTGATTTGTCTCTTTTTTTCAAAAAAATGTGGTGTAAAAACCACCACCTGCACTGGTTTGTTGTGGTTGTTGCTCTTTTGCTTCCGTTTTGGTAAAATCTTTGACTGTCGCAGATTGTCCCCTACTGTTTTTTTTTTTTTTTTGCATAACACACACATTAACATAGAACATGGTTCGAAGTATAAATCCTGTGACGATAACAACACTTGGAATGGACAGATCTAAAACTAGAGTATAAATGAGCCTTCACACTGTCCCTCCAGTGGGGGATGCTCTGTGAAAATAGGATCTAAGCCAGGACTTTGAGCAGCTCGGATGCTCCTCAAAGACCATGGTTCTCAGACACAAACTGAGGGTTGCCCTGTACATGTTGGTGGTAAGTACCTGCCTCAAGTGAAGGAGTCTACATTGTTAATCGGAGGTACAAGATTTTGGATTTAAGCGTCATAAATGAGTTTTCTTTGCACAGTGGCTGCAGCGTTCTCCCTTACCCCCAATTTCCACAGCAAGAGAGCTGTTGGAATACGCCACAGTTCTGTTTTCTTGCGATGCTGCTCACCAACCTACACAGATCAGATCGCATACTGGATGAGTGCAACATCTGGATTTTCAAAGAAGAAACCGACACTTTACAAAAAGTATCACATTGTTAAAATAATAGGAATACGTGTTTGTTTAAATGCGTTATGTATGTATATTTCTCATTAAAAATGTTTTATAGACACACGCAATTCGACTCGCCAAAAACAAAACTTTTTTAAGCTCCTGTGAACTCACAAGTTGTAGAGGAAAAATCTGTGAAGTGATGCCAGTGACAACAACAACAAAAACAAAGCAATCTCAAGTTAAACTGTTGTTTTCTGTCCTTCATCCGGTGAGTAAAGACTGTTTTGGTCCCGCTGCTGTCTTTATCGATGGCTTTTATTGCGAAATCTCGGCATTCCCCCATGCCTCTCCCAGCTGCTCAGAGCTCTCTGGCCGCTGGGACTTCACGGCGCGGCGCTTACAATTGCAGTGGAAATAGGGGGTTAGACGTGAGGTTCTCTATCAGCTGAGAGCTTTATACTGAGAGAAGCTAGTGGAGGTGTTTTTTTTTTTTTTTTTTTAAGATGTTGCTGCCAGTTCTATTAAACAGCATCTTAAAATGTTTTCCTATCTACTCACTGACAGCACACAGGTGTATTCATGTCTTAAATCATGTAGATTTAAACATGTATAGAACTTTTTTTTTTAATGAATACTGCACCTGTAAGTATGTTTCCAGTGCTACCCACACGCTCCAGTCTTCCAGTTTCCTCCCTCCTTGAACATACTTTTCTGTGATGCCGGTTCGATATTCTTCAGTCAGGGATGCAGCCTGTTTGGAACAAAATTATCCATTAATTTTCAGTCATATCAGGTTTAGAGAAACTCAGAAGAGAAGTAAACTGCTGTTCTGTACCCTGTACTCCTCCCTGGCGATATTCAGCACAGTTTCATGCACATACACAGACCACAGGTTACATGTGGCCTCTGTGGTGTGAGGACGAAAATTCCAGGACGATCTCTGTTGGTTGTGTCCGAGTTCATGAATAGGACCCCACAGGCCATCTTTCATTGTCTCTTCCATGCTCGCTAAAACTTTAGCTTTGGGTGTTTTTCCCATTACGGGATAACCAGAATGCATTAAACCTGGAAACCAGCAAGCAAAAAACTTGAGAAAATGTGCTGATAAAACTATTTTGGTATATTTACATTGATATGTGCATCATTATACATTGTATATTACAATATACATTATACATAAATATCATAACACAATTTTCTAAAAATATAAAAATTTTAAATGAAAAAATAAACAACAAAAAAATGTTTTGGCTTCACTAGAGACTTGGTACTAGGTAGCAAAAAAGTACTTGTAGTAAATTAATAGTAAAAGTAATAATTTTCATTACTATGTTGATGTACCGGTGCAAATTTATTATACTTCTTCCATTCCTGGATTTGTCTAATTATTTTTGTGTAGAAAGGTAAAATAAAACATTTAGAACACCAACACCAACTACCAAAAATTGTTAGTTGCACACAGCAAGGTCGGGAAGTGGAGCCTACAGACCAATCAAACTAATGCCCTCTTCACGCTGCATAGATGCTTTTCTGAGGATTCCTTGCATTTGGTTTTTGTAAAACAGAGAGCTCCAACATAAAGAAATACATTATTTATAGATACATTATTTATAGATTCATTAGATATGAAGAGCCCAAAGATCTACTGCTGATTTATACTGTGTCTGAGCACATTTCCAAGACGGTCACGCGCCCCCAACACGGCTTCATGCCCTCCAAAATGCTTTGAGAAGCACTGCTGTTATGGCAAAACAGATCGTGTGATTAATTTGCGTTAATAAATTTTAATGCGTTAATTTTTTTTCTATTAATTGCATGCATTAACGCGTTAATGCTGACAGCCCTAATATATAAGAATAAGAATAAGAATACCTTTATTAGTCCCTCAGTGAGGAAATTGCAATATATATATATATATATATATATATATATATATATATATACATATATATATATATATATATATATATATATATATATATATATATATATACCTATATATATATATATATATATATATATATATATATATATATATATATATATATATATATATATTGCAAAGATATATGTAGACCTATAATAAGCTTCCCCTGTTTAAGGGGACCTCAGCCACCACTATAACTTGCTTCTTGTTATATCCCAGCATTTGGGCTGCAGTTTATTTGATAAAAGTTTGCTAAGAAGCTACCTACCTTAACTATTAGTACATATCTAATTACTGACCAAAGATTTTGAAAAAAAAAACACAAAAAAAACACAAGCATAATATAGCCCCTTTATACTTGTCCAGCTGCACCAATTCCTTTTGTCAGACAGTAAAAAAAAAAAAAAAAAGTTTATTTGAATGGTGTTACTAAACTGTTAAACCGACTGGAAATCTGTCACATTAGATTGCTTGAACATGTGAGGTGTTGTTGTGGGCAGCATTTTCACCCCTTGAAAACAGGTAAATTTCTTATTTTTCCAAAACATGCATATTATTTATAGAAAGTACTGTATGTAAGATGTCTTACCGCAAGAAATCTGAACATCACAAACAATGCGCTCCTTTCGTTGAAACTTTTGTGGAATAACAGCCAGATCAGCAATGGCTATCATGATCTTGTCCCAGAGAGCCGCTAACTCATCAGGATGGTCCAGGCTCCTGACCACATCTGAGGGCACAGTCAGTATGATGTTCTCAAACTCCAGCTCTGCCCAGGGAGCTGGGGCAGCACGCAGCTGAGGCCAGTCAGACAGAGAGGTCATTCCTGAAATAGAGGAACAGAGTTTATTCATGCCCAAAGCGGCTCAGATAGCCTTTAAGCACACAATGTGATGTTTCGTTTGCAGTAAATAATCAAACTATGTTTTTTTTTTTAAATAATAAAACATCCATATTTTGACATTGTTATCCCAGTTTGTCTTTGCAGTTGGCAGCCAATAGTTGGGACTGTTATGTCGTCCTTTTTAAGAATGCAGGCCCTGTGTAAATGAAAGGTGTGATGTCCTGTAAACAGTCTCTATGTCTGGCAAACTGGAATATCTCCTGAAGTGTGATTTCAAAGTCTTTTGTTAGACCAACTCACCAGATTTAAAATATGGAGCAAGTACAGCCTCTTCAACTCTGACCTCCACCCCTGTCACCTGAGTGTGGGGGGGTGCTATCAGGTAAACAAGGCCTCCCCAAAGATTGTGCACCTGTATTGTCTCTGAAGTGACTGGGAACCTCACATAGACAGTTTGAGCTCTCAATAACTCCTCATGGCCAAGTGTATCTGTCTGACAGCTGATCTGCACCTGGACACATAAACAAAGAGCTGCAAAACAACAACAGCAAGATACAACAACACACATTTAATTAAATCCACAAGCTGTCTGTGATCAGAACTCTACAGGACAGAGCTCAGGAGATACCCACAGGTGCAGAAGAGAAGTGAAAGGAAGACCATGAAGTGCATCAAGCCCTTATCCCTTGGACAAGGTGACAAAACGTGTTATAAAAACAACCTTGTCTTTTTACAAAAATTTGCCCAGATGCTTTATTTTTAAATTGTTTTATTGATTATCACCTGGATGTCAGAGAACCTGCACAAAACACTGCTATTTTTGTTCTGTATTCTGTACCTCCCATTTTTTGTTGACAATATCTGCAGGTATGGTCATGTTGGTCTTCATCCCAGGAGACAGATACAGGCCTGTACTGACCCACTCCTCACCGTCTGCACATCAAATACAGTACTTTAAAAGTACTCAATATTTAATATATTAAGTGTTTCTCTGTAGCAGCAGAGGCCTAACCTCCTGTGTTGACACTGAAGTTGATTCTTTTGTCTTTGACAGTCGGCAACACAGGGTTATCCTTGATGAGAAACCCCAGGAACTCATCCTGATTTGGGCAAACCTTGTACACGTCGGCTGCTATGTTGAGGAGGAGATGGTCTTTGGGTGTCTTTGCAGGAGAACTTTCAGAAATCTTCAAATAAGAAAAAAACAAAAACATATTAATGGTTACAGCTATTCATCACATATATACAGTTGAAAGAAAAAGTAAGTGCACTGTTTGGAAATACTTGGATTTTTGTATGATTTGGTCAAAATGTGATTTGATCTTCATCTAAGTCACAACAGTAGACAAACACAGTCTGCTTAAACCAATGCTGCCAAAAAAATATATGCTTCCATGTGTTTATTGAATAGTCATTTAACCATTCACAATACAGGGTGGAAAAAGTAAGTGCACCCCTAGGCTAATGACAAGAGCTAACTGGAGTCAGGTGTCAGCCAACCTGGAGTCCAATCAATGTGAGAAAATTGGGGAAGTGGGTTACAGTGGCACTGCCCAATAAAAAGCACACCCCAGCTTTGAGTTCTGAAGAAGCATTGCTTGATGTGAACCATGCCTCGCACACAAGAGCTCTCAGAAGACCTATAAGTAAGAATTGTTGACTTGGATAAAGCTGGAAAATGTTACAAAAGTATCTCTAAAAGCCTTGATGTTCATGAGTCCACAGTACAACAGATTGTCTATAAATGGAGAAAGTTCTGCACAGTTGCTATGCTGCCTAGGAGTGGCCGTCCTGTGAAAATGACTGCAAGAGCACACCACAGAATGCTCAATGAGGTGAAGAAGAATCCTACAGTGCCAGCTAAAGACTTACAGAAATCTCTGGCGCATGCTAACATCTTTGTTGACAAATCTACAATGGGTAAAACACTGAACAAGAATGGACTTTATGGGAGGACACCATGGGGGAAACCACTACTGTCCAAAAAAAAACAAAAAAAAAAAACACTGCTGCACGTCTGAAGTTTGCAAAAGAGCTCCTAGATGTTCCACAGCACTGCTGGCAAAATATTCTGTGGACAGATGAAACCAAAGTTGAGTTGTTTGGAAGGTACACACAACGCTATGTGTGGAGAAAAAAGGCACAGCACACCAACATCAAAACCTCATCCCCACTGTGAAGTATGGTGGAGGGGGCATCATGGTTTGGGGCTGCTTAGCTTTCTCAGGGCCTGGACAAGTTGCTATCATTGACAGTAAAATCAATTCCCAAGTTTATCCAAACATTTTGCAGGAAAACCGAAGACCATCTGTCCGCCAACTGAAGCTCAACAGAGGATGGGTGATGCAACAGGACAACGACCCAAAACATAGAAGCAAATCAACAACAGAATGGCTTTAACAGAAGAAAATACGCCTTCTGGAGTGGCCCAGTCAGAGTCCTGACCTTAATCCAATTGAGATGCTGTGGCCTGACCTCAGAAGAGCAATTCACACCAGACATCCCAAGAATATTGCTAAACTTAAACAGTTTTGTAAAGAGGAATGGTCCACAATTCCTCCTGAGCACTGTGCAGGTCTGATCTGCAACTACAGAAAATGTTTGGTTGAGGTTATTGCTGCCAAAGGAGGGTCAACCAATTATTAAATCCAAAGGTGCACTTACTTTTTCCACCCTGTACTGTGAATGTTTAAATAAAGATTCAATTAACACATGAAAACATGTATTTGTTTGCAGCATTAGTTTAAGCAGACTGTGTCTGTCTAATGTTGTGACTTAGATGAAGATCAGATCACATTTTCTGACCAAATCATGCAAAAATACAAGTATTTCCAAAGGGTGCACTTATTTTTTTCTTTCAACTGTACATTACTTTAAATCTATTGTTGTGCACCTGCTGTAATCCTGTCTTTTTATAATAGTCCACAAGGATAGACACTATTTGCTGATAGGAATAGCATTTATGATTCTCTGTTCTCAAGAAGGAGGGGCAGTAGTTTTGGAGTGCTTTAAGACTCTTCTCCTCTTCGGGAGTTATTTCTTTGTTTTCAGTCACAACAAATCGGTTCAAAATGTGGCGGAAATGGTAGCTGTCTTTTACAGCCGTGCTGGGATCTGGAGCCTTGTAAATGCCTTCTCCAACTTTTGACGTCAGCAGAGTAAATCCTATTGGGTTCAGTATCTTGTTTCCTGAAAGACACACAAATGAAGTGATGTCATTCAAATGCCGAGTTAAGTTTAAATTGCCGACTGCTCAATGAAACCACTGGATCAACCTCTGTCCCACTCTTCCTCTAGAGAAGTGGGTTTCAGATGCGTAGCTGCTGTTAGATGCCCCAGTGATGACTGGACCTTAGCTGACCCCATCTGCGCTGCTGTCCCAACCTAAGGGCTCTCAACTCCCCATTCACCTTTATGTTTGATTGTGTAACTTTTTTTTGTTTTGTTTTTTTGTTTGTTTTTGTTTGTGCATGCCTCTTCCTGTAAAGCCCTTTGAGGCAACTGCTTTTGTGATATTGGATTATATAAATAAAACTGAATTGAACTGAACTCAGCCAACAAGTGTGAACAGTTCATCTGTGTGAAGGAAACCAGTGAATCAAATCACAAAGGCTGGCCAGGTTCACCACAGTGCAGGAGTAACACATAACATCTATGTTCACATGGAGAGTAATAGAATAGATATATGTAAAAAATATTAGTGGAGCAATTTTTACACCTTACTTAGGTAAAGTACAGAATTATTTTGCTGCCAGGTGAGTAAAAAATAAATCAAATTCATATTATGTTTATCAGTGGGCAGGCCAAGACGCTGTCTCTTGAATGATGATTGGAGGAACTGGCTGAAAGCTTTTGACTGAGAGCAACATACAACAGCATCAGCGCAAGAGAAGAGAGAAGAGAGAAGTGTGTGCTAAAGTACTGGCCTGAGTGTAAAGTAAAAGAATATACCTCATTTCCACTGTTTGTACATATTACATTGTAAATAAACAACACAATTGTAGCTTTATTGAGTCTGCATCCTGTTTTAGTTTTGCTGGTTTGTTCATATATCAACGTTGTAGGGACACTAGCCTGCTAGTTGGCCCAGAGACCATCAGCCGCCAGTATAAATTACTTCTTGCTATATCCCAGCATTTGGGCTGCAGTTTATTTTATAAAAGTTTGCTAAGAAGCTACCTACCTACCTGCTTTAATTATTAGTCCATACCTAACTACTGACAAAAGATTTGAAAAAAAAAAAAAAAAAAAAAAAGTCAGTGCACTACTCATTAGCACTTGCTAAACATTGAGATACTGTATATCAAGATTTAAAATTTCAATATTGAAATATACATTTTTGTACATATCACCCAGGCCCATGACACGTCAATAACTTGTAATAATGTAACAAATGAGTATCAGATAAAAACAAGAAATGTATCACATAAAAACCTAATATTGATTAAATTCGTTTTTACTCAACCGGCAGGTTCTATTTTTTAAAGGCCCAACTGTACATACACAGCTATTTTTTCAGTGCTGGGACACAATTTAAAACAGCAACCTAATTAATTAGAGGTTTTGTAATGAATGAATTAATGGCAATTAATCTCACATTTTTAATTCAAAAAAGCAATATGTCAGAAAATATGAGACTATATGTATGTTCTGGAACAATTTAAATAATTTTTCATTATTATTTTCGAACAGGTCCATATCTATCTGTATCTACTTCCACCTCTGTGCAGCACGTGAGCACACCTGACCTTCACATGCATCTGTCTCTGTTTGTTTTTCACTTGTTGGTTTAACTTTTTTACAGAATTACTGTCTATATTTTACTAGAGTTTTACTTTTAAATTGGTTTATTAATGAACAATGAGTTATTTACATACCTGAAAACTCGGTCAGATAGTTTAAATTTGTTCTGGAGGCCCAGGACCAGACTTGCCCTCCGATCACTAGACCTCCTCCTTCAGCCACAAACTCTAGCATCTCTTTCATATGGTCTTCCTTCCAGACCGTGCACACGAACACACTCAGACCAGGCTTAAAATCACTTGGCTCACAGTTCAACCCTGATTGTTTGAGGACATTCAGGGCATAATGTGGCTCAATACCAACAATCCCGTGTCGGCCTTGATCCACCCAGTGAAGTGCGTTACTCCAAAACCCAGACATGCCTTGGAAGAAGATTAGAGAGAATATAGTGTAATGTTAAAAGGCAGTTTTTATTGTCAAAGGCATTGCAAGTGTTGTGGTACAGGTCATAAACAGATTATATTATGTGTCTCCAAGTGAACTGCCACTGTTCTAATGTACACTTGTGTGATGTTGGCACCCTATGCAATGCAGATCTGCAGGGAAAGTGTCTCAACCATTGTGCTTCATTTGTGCTGTTAAAAAAAAAAAAAAAAAAAAAAAAAAAAATTGGAGCTTTTATTGTTTGAAAGAAATTAATTATGCCGCATATCAGCATATTACGCTATGCTATGGTCTTGCTTTGTCTGCAGGAGGGAGCAGTTCTTTCCTTAAAAACCAAAACAGCACAACTAAAACATTTTACAAGCACAAACAAACAATGCCACTTAGGGTGACCTGACATTAGAATGACTCAATATGAAAAAAAAAAAAGAAAGAAAAAAAAAAAAGGTGAATCTGTCTGGTGAGTATCTTAAAAACATAAAAACAGCACAAACTAGGGATGTCCTGATCAAGTCACGTGATCAGGCCAATCTTGTGTTTCATGTCCGCTGCAAATCACAACACAAACAACCTCAACGTGACCAAACATGTCTGTAACAGCGCTGGGCGAGAATACAAATGAGCTTTATTAATTTGAGGCTCTATCAACTTGGAGTGGAAATAGCGTCCTCCAAGAACTGCAACTGTTCATATACTATGCATTATTTATTTATTTATTTATTTATTTTTATTTAACACCTAAAGTGAATTATTGTCGCGCCCGAAGGCATTGACAATCAGACCAAATGCTTAAAATGTACATCTCAAAAAGACATATCAAAGATAAGTTTTTTGCTTGTGTTTCGAAGCCTGTTCTTGAAGTGCTCTAATGTAGCACAGTCCCACAGCTCTGGATTATTATTTAGAAGTTTAGTTAAAAAGAGAAAGGGGGAGCGGTCCAGTGCTCTGCTGGTGGGATATGAAATGCCAGGCTGGCTAAGAGTTGTACGCCTCATTTGAATAGCACTTTGTTTGATAACAGGACAAAAAGTCAAGAGAGCTTGAGGTAATGATCCGTGGATCAGTTTATAGTCGTAACACATCAATGCAGAATTCTTCCGATGTTTTAGTGGGGTTAATTTCAACAGGTTGTAGTCTTCATCATGAAGTAGTTGTGTATAGGGATAATTTAATATAATCCTGATTGCACGGCGCTGTAGCTTTTCCAGTCGATTTGTTTGAGTAATATTCAGTGCAGCCCAAACTGGTGATGCATATTCAAAGTATGGTAAAATATAACATTTGTACAATCTTAAGAGCAGATTATGATCTGTAACAGAGAGAGAAAGTCTGCGAAGCAGAAATATTTGTGATGCCACCTTTCTACAAACTGAGTCTACTTGTTTGTCAAACTTAAGGTCATTTGTAATCCATAGTCCTGGATGTAAATGTTCTTTAATAATTTCAATAGAAATCTAAATCTAATATCAAAAATTTGTTGTTGTGCCTTAGAATGGAGCATAGCCTTTGTTTTACTTGGATTAAACTGCACCCCCAAGTTTTGGCCCATTGGGCAATGGTAGAGAGGTCTTGATTAACTTTCTCTATCAATAAAGGAAACTGCTGAGATGCAACAATCAGCGTGGTATCATCCGCATAAAAAAGACATTCATTAATAATGCCAGGTTTCCCCGAGGATTGAACTGAGCCAGGAATCAAGTTAGAGAGGTCATTCATAAATAATATGAACAGTGTGGGGGCCAGGATACTTCCTTGTGGCACTCCTGAACAGACTGGAAGCATCCCAGAGAGAACTTCATTGACTTTAACAGCTTGTTGCCTGTCAGTTAAATAATTTACAATCCAACGAAACAGTTTTCCATGAATTCCATAAGATGGCAATTTCTGAATAATTGCTGAGTGGGATACAGAATCAAATGCAGCAGCCAGGTCCAAAAAAACTGTACAGCATAAAATTCTTTGCTCCAATAATGATAAAGATTTATGGTAAAGAAAACTTTACTGGTCTGTGGTAGAATGACAAGGTAAGAACCCAAATTGTGACGCAGAGATTAAATTATTAGCACATAAAAAATCCAGCAGCTTTCTAGTAATTTCCCCACATTTAATGTTATTGAAATTGTCCGATAATTATGTGGGAAATAATATTATATTATTTAATTATATGATTTATTTCTAATATTATAATAGACCTGGCCTTTAGAAGCCGAAAGGGCTAAAATTAAAAGACATTTACATCTCCACTGATGTCACTGTGACAGTAATGCACACTGTTGCTGCTTTGCTGCTGTTTTGTACAGGCATTATTTAGCATAAAAACATAGCTATGTCATGTGTTATTGCAAAGTGTAAACAATAAGTACAGTATAGACTAAAATTAAACATTTAATGATTGGTATTGGATTTAGAGCCAAAAAAAAGTTGATTGGGACATCCCTAGCACAAATAAGCACACTTCCTCCAGTTTTGTGCCTGACAGAATGCCAACTTCAGTCTGGTCCGCTATACTATTAGGAGAAAATATCATTATATTCGGTCCATTGCATATTGTAAAATTGAAATCAGATTATCCACAGGTTTTATTGTTTCTTGCTCCACAGTTCTGCATACAAAGTAACAACGTGTTTGTTTACAGGACATACGATTGTGATTGTCAAGTCAGGGCCTACCTCTTTTTCAAAAAGACTCTCATGTCCTGCAACGATGACTCTGCCTTTCCCATAGTAGCCTCCTGCCAAAAACACTTGTCCATCCGCATTGGAGGCGATGGGGAAAGACAGGAGGCCGTGAACCAGGATCTCAGAAGCCAAAGACCCTCCCTGAAAGTCAAACTCAGACACGCCCTTGAGCAAAATCTCCAAGTCCTCCTTAAAATCCTCACAGACCCTGAAAAAGATGTAGAACAAGTAAAACATAGTTTTAAATACCAAAAAAGTTATGTCTTAATCTAAGTAATGCTCTTCTGTTTGATTGTAAGTTAGGCATGCATTACATAGATTATGCTTGTAGTAAGTTCTGTATAAAACAATATTTTATCTAAGAATGTACTTTTTGCATAGCCATAACTAGTGATGAGAATTGATAAGATTTTATAATGTTGTTGCCATTGTTAATTTTGCTTATCAATGTGTTTGTTTACTGATTCTCTCATCGATTCCTGATAAATCTGTGAATAAAAATGAAATAGATTTGTGGCCATACAGTTTATTATGAAGCTGAAATAGAAGCCTATTTTTATCCCCATGTATGTGGGCATATTTAAACTAGGCTCACCAAACAGAAGTAATGTGTATTGAATGTACAGCTGTTAAATTACTGAAAATTTATGCTTTTTAAATAAACAGGATTGTGACTTTAATGTTAATTTAGGGGCAGCAAGAGCAGCTTTGCACCATTCTGTCTAGATAAATCGCTCATTAAACTTATTAAACTAAACAGTAGTATGTGCTACCATGACAGTGCAAAGCAGGGAGGGGCCACATCATCGTCAAACAGGTAAGCACAAGTATTTAGTGTTTTCCATAGTGATTTCTCTCTCTTTCTATTGCTCACTCCATTACAGGTGGGGTCCTGGAGCAAAATCCGCTGCTCACACGAACGCAACTGCTCACAGTGTTATCGATAAGAGGGACTGTTAACAGTGGAGGCAGACAATTCCAATGAATTAGAAAAAAAATGAAACAGTTTCTCTGGTAGAAGTGGGTTTCAATACCTATCCCTTGCCATAACCTGAACAAAGGCACTTTGTTCCTCTTATGTTTCCTCTTCAAAGTCTTGCATGAAGGCTTTAGATATTTAGGGATTGTTCTGATTTAATTTCTCCTCCTGTTATGCTAAATGAAAATTATTGCAATGTTGTTTCTACCCCAAAAACATATCTTGAGTAGCATTTTCTTTCATTCATGCAAGTCAGCTTATTTATCCATCTGTTAGCATCATGTTACTATTAACTGTGCTTAAAAGGCAAGAAAACATTTTCCATGGATATACATTTAAAGTTATAAAACATGAAATACTAATACAAAGGTGTCCAAAACTCTTTCAAAAAGTATAATATAGAACCTTTACCAAAAAGCTAATCATAAAATCACTTTATATCGGTTGATCTTGGCCACCATCTGCTACCATAGGTGCTCACAAGTTGTAAGAAGGAGGGATATACTTGCTATGTAAAATATCTCAAGAAGAGAACTCCACACTGGACAGTCAGTCAATCAGTAATGTGTTAAATATCTTCAGACATTTAAAGTATTTACTTACTCGACAGCCTTCCAAGATGGTATCTCGGGCCCGACGCTCACACGCTCTCTTTCCCCGTACTGGTTTGAAAAATAGACCCCAGCCACTCCAGACACTTTATTGCCCCAATACTGCAGCAAAGTATTGGCGTTTGGGTTCTTGGATGACCAGTTCCAGGCCTGTCCCGCGATGAGCACCCCTCCTCCAGCTTTCATAAACGCAATTATGTTTTTCTCATTGCCCTCTGCACTGTAGGCATCTGTCACATACACCCCAACGCCCTGGTCGCTGCTAAAATCTTCCATAACTTTGACTTGGAAACTGAATTTTGAAAGATTATCAGCCACTCCCATGACACTCTTATGTATCCCCACAGACCTGTTGTCAGATTCATCTCCTCTCAGCCAATTTACAGCATTCTTTACTAAATCTGGCAAAGTTGTCAGGTAGGCTTCATGACAAAGCACTACAATACGGCCTGAACCATACAGAGAAGCAGCCACTTGGGCTTTACCACTGCTGTTCATCACCAAAGGGAAACAATGATCTCCGCTTAAAATCAAATGACAGGGGATAGATGAGCCCTCAAAATTCACCTCATTTATGCCTCTCATTATGGAGGCATAGGCCTGTTGTTGGGCTTTAGTGGCTGACATAGTGGAGATATTGTATTTGATAGTTTGTGGTTTTGATGACAAGCTGATGTTGAGCCTGCGAGTCCTGTGGAGAAAGAGACAAGATACATCAACAGACAAGCACAGTGCATTACAGTATTTAAAGAAACTGAGGGGTGGGAGGTAACGGAAATGAATACATATTTATAGGGGGCATGGTCAGGAGGGATGTAACGGTACATGTGGTTGTAGTGTATCAGTATTTCAGTACGATGTTTGGTTCGGTCCACTTGTGTGCCATTTCAATAGTACTACTAGAATTAAATGTAATCATTTAGAGTGAACTTAATTGCAGCTCAACTAAATTTCACACATGAGTTTTCATATGGACGCTATTAAGACTGTATTGGTAAGATCACCCGAGTATCAACAAACGCGAAGCCAGAGTTCAAAGACCCTCCCACCTCACTATGGTCTCCTGTATGGACACATTTTGACAAAGCACTGTTACAGTTTCAGAAGCAACTAATGTCATCTAGTTAACATCTAATTTGCAGACCAGACAAAATAAAGAAAGAGACAAAGCATACTGTATACAGACACTCATCTTATACTTAGCTGCCAACTAGTTCTTAACAGCAAGAAGGTCCTGGCAAAAAGGTCCTGGCCTTTCTATGTGGATTTTGCATGTTCTCCCTGTGCCTGTGTAAGTTTACTCTGGGTTCTCCGGTTTCTCCCTCCCACCAAAAACATCTACAATAGATCCACTATGGGGCTAAAGGGATTCTTAATCTCAGTCAGACTTTTCTGGTTAAATAAAGGTCAAATAAAAAAGTCAGACGAGCCCCTCCTACTTTCTTTTCGCAAAGTAGAACAGCCTGGTTCCTCACTCGCAGTGATGCGTTTCTACCTGGCCGATTTGGAACTGGCCTAACAGAGCCATTATCTCTAGTGTCTTACGACTACAGAAGCTAATCTCCTATCAGAAATAACTAAAATGGCACCAGAGTGAATTGAATAACTTCTCTCACCCAATTAACGGTGTTAGGTGCTTCGTCACCTGTTGGTTCTGCTGAAGTCTGAATTGTTGTTCAGTCTGTTTTTTTTTTTTTTTTCATCTTGTTTTCATTTTAACAACAGTAAAGTCCCATCTGACATAACAACCCCATTCAAACAAACCGACTTTCTCACAAGTCTTTGTACAACTGGCATCTCCTGCTGTTCCCATTCAGAAATAAGTACAGAGCTGCTCACTGTACCGCGTATTCTGGTGTTTTATTGCAAAACCAGCAAGAATCCATCGTGGTTGTTTGCTTAAAGGTCGGCGGTGTGCCCTTCATTTTTCTGATTGTTTACTCTGTCTGTGATGTTCTGCCCATAGAAAATAAATTTAGGTGAAGGGGTACCAGACTAATGTTTTTATAGAATAGGAAAAGAGTTAATCTGGCCAGCCAGGCTGCTTTAACACTGTCATTTGTACCAATAGTAATAATATTATAATAATTCAACAGCTTTAAGACTACTGTACATACACTGCATGTCTTTTACTGAGGGTTTTCTTTGGTTTCTTCTCACTGTTCAGACATGCATGTGTTTGTTAAATAGATGAACACAAATTTGCCCCTATTGAATGAATGTGAGAGTGAGTGTTATCTGTGTGTATTTCCCTGTGACAAACTGTTCACTGTTCACTGTTGCTGGGAATACTCAAAAATGAAAATTGTTAAGTGATTCAAGGCCGTCTGCAGTCTGACCAGTTCAGGCTGATTGGGAAAAAAAAAAAAAAAAAAAAAAAAAGAGCATGAGGTCTAGCAGTTTTGGAGATCAAATAAGAGTGTCAGTAGAAGTGTTTGGTAAGAAATCTATTTTTTTGTGTTAAATTTAACAAAATTGTATTATTTTATTCCTCTTTTTTTTTTTTTTTACCATAATTGTCATTCGTTATGTTAAAAGGGGAAAACTCAGTTAAAGGCAGCGACAATGTTAGTTCCTCTTTTTTGAAAATTATGACCAAAGTTCCTCTTTTCACAGTGTGTACGTGTTATTTTCCATGAAAGAACTGTGAACCAATAAAATGTCATAAATCATATTTTGAGGTCATTAGGGTTATGATACTGAGCAAAATTATGAGCCAATGACAGAATGTCAGAAATAGAATTTTATTTTATATAAGCCTGGCCAAAAGGGTTGTCTAAAGTTTGGGGTCTAGAAAGCTCACCCCGGAAAGCAATCGGGTGGACTCTACAGTGGACACTGAACCGATCAGAGAAGCACAAATCTCTTCAACTGCAAATGGATTTTATCCCAGAATTTGGCTTGAATTGGAGATACTTTTGACTTTTGTTCTAGTCCTCCCTGCCTACGATGAAGAAGGATTATAGCTTATTTTAGCTTTTTCTACAACTTCCTGAGATTTTTGGCTCAAGTTTGAGAAGTGTTCAGTCTAATAGCTGACTACAGTACGAAGGATTTTGCCAACATTTATGGATTTGTGGTAATTTTTTGGACTGAACTGCCTTCTGTATTCTTGGCAATTTTGAGCTGGACTATTTTTGGTGAACTTGGTCATTTTACCTTATTTGGACTAGCTCTTTAAAGGATTATTAAACAGTTATCAGACTCCCCTCATTGGCTCAGCAATGTAACAAGCAAGTAACTATTACTATTATTCTGCAATTTATTAGAATGGATTAAACTAATTAGAGAATATGGGTTGGTTTGGTTTTGGTTTTACCAAATTCTATGTATTGTGATTTCTTTACATATTTTAAACATAATTTTGTTCTGTTATCATACTGATCAGTACTATTTTGATTACAGAGCTGTGCTATGCTTCTGCTACAAACCTGCAATAAAAATACAAAATTCTAAAATGAATGTCATTTTTTTTCAGTAGTACACCACGTGGAAGTAAAAGTTTAGGTTTATGGTCTGCATTACAACAGCTCTTAATGAAAGTTTTAGTTTAGTCCACTTACAAATAAGCTTATTTTCCTATCTTTTGAATTTAACCTGATCAGTAACAAGATCTAGGAAGCAGGTCAAAAATGAACTGACTGGACTGGCATTACATTCACTATAAGTTGGATATCGCTAGACGACATATAGTACCAGAGGAAGCACGGCAGAAGTCAAGAACTAAGGTGTGGACAAAGTCCCACTAATCTATTCAATTCAATTCAATTCAGATGTATTTGTATAGCCCAATATCACAACAAAAGTTGCCTCAAAGGGCTTCACAAACAGTTGATCAAACAAACACACAATCAGACTTAACACACAATAAGCACAAACAATAACTACACTAAACTAAACAGACCCAGGACACTCCTGTCCTTAGACCCTCCTTCTCGGTAAGGAAAAACTCCTAAAAAAACCCAGATCTGAAGCCAGAATCCCATGAGACAGAGAGCTGATTTTTACTGGGATCTAACAAAATGCATTTTTACCAAGACTCAGAAAGAATGGAAGAAAAAAATCCATTGAACATGTAATACAATGAAAATCCTTACCGAAATTGGCTGCCCAGTTGATATGAGATCCTCTACACAGCAGTTGCTGACTTTGGGTGATATAAGACAGAACACAGCTGCAAATAGCTGATTTAATAGTCATCATGAAAGCATCATATTGCTTTTATAAGGAAAATGATGATGCGTATCTCATGACTCTTGCTCGGGGCAACAAGCTAGAACAAGTCCTGACATTACTCTCTATAGCCTGTTCTCACGAACACTGCTAAATAACTGTACTTTATTGTAGAGATGGGATTTATGGCTCTTTATTTGGAGCAAAATCTCAGGGATCTGTTCATTTAATCCTGATCCTACCAACCTGTTTTACATGCATAGTGGGGTGGGATCATCCTGTACCCCACAGATAAAAATCTGTAAAAAAACAACAACAAACAAAACAACAAACTACTGGCTTTTTTTTTTTCCCATTAGTGTGTTGTGTTTACTGTCATTTCAAGTAAAAACATTTTGTTTATAAATTATTATATTAATAAATGTGCATATCATTTGCATATTAAGAAACCCAAAATTACATACTTTAATAAAAAATGCATGTTTTTTTTTGTTTTTTTTTCAGGAACAATCCACAATAGCATAAATAAAACTCCTTCAAATTTGAATTTGAATTTATTTATTTGACCGGGGCATTGCACAACAATACATTGACTTCAAAAGGGAAATATGTTTTGCGCCAGGTTTTAGCAAAACTGCTAAAAATGACAGACTGTGAGCTCCTAACCTCCCTCTTCTCTCAAATATGGATGTCTTGCAAAAGAAAAACTAATTGAAGTGATAAAAACATTTTAAAAAATACATACGTGAAAATAGGCATGACTGGGGTCATTAGTGACCCCAATACATTTGTATTTATAAAATTTTCAAATTACAACAGAAACCAAAAACTATAAGTCATAGACAACAGTAGCCTGACAATGTCATGAAGAATCAGAGCGATAAAAGAAAGCATCTCCGAGATATGACAAAAAATATACCCCGGGGTCATTTTCCCCCCTTTGGTCGGATGAGGGTTAAAAGAGCCGTTCAAAAGATTAGCTCATTTTTGTCAGTTTATTCAGAAAATAAACACTGGGATAAGTGATACTATATAATTTTCAGAATAAAACATATTCTATTGGTGGGACATTATTATTGTCTTACTTGTTGATGATAATAAAATTAGCATGTGGACTAAATTCACTAATGGTGATGTTATATACCTCTGCATAGGATTTATTATATATCCAAAATGTGCTAAATATGTCTACCTTGACATATGTTCATGCAAAACTAAGCAGATGACAGCAAACTTTCATGCACACAAATGCAGGCCTGTTTACAACTAGAGACTTCTGACTAATGTGCGTCTGAGGATGCACACTGTGTATGTGCTCTTCTCCTCTCTCTCCTTCTTGCTCTCTGTTTCCATACAACTCTCTTGAGCTTGTATTCTTCTACTTTTTCTTATGAGTTTTTTTCATGGTTGGCAAACAAAAAAAACTTGTTCATTTCAATACGAGAGTGAAAAAAAAGACCACTGTGACTCTATTCTTTTCACCCCTGGTGAGAAGCCGTTGAAAAGATTTGGATCGTTCGTGAACGTCACCTCTCTACTTCATTGTCCTGGCAGGAAAATTGCCTCCTTCTATTGCCACTGAGGCAATGTGTCCAGGACAGTGAACAGGAGCTGGGACCATTATCTGACCAGTATCTTGGTCAGGAGTGCCTAGGATTAGCTTAGATTTTGCACCTTTTAGGTTTGTATGTTTGTTTGAGGCGGTGTGTTACTACTCCCCTCCTCACAGATCAGATTTAACACAAATACGACAGTAGTGTGGTCACTCGTCAAAGGTAAACAATTTTAGTTTATTTTGTGACAATCGCTGTGCAATGTCATGTCATGCATTCTCTGCGACTTTCTTCAAAACCTTTACTCATGAATGAACTCTGTCATTGCCATATTTGCTCTTATGAATCCATCAACACAACTGTGATCCTAGTAGTGTTCTGCAGGTAGAAGTTTGCGCACACGCTAATTTATGGAGCACTGTCACACTGCTGAGTCAAACTTATGCAGGGATGTGTGCGATAATGTCTTGCGCTTGTGTATGCATATTCAAACAAGTATATCTCTGACTAAAGACTGTACAATACAATTGAGAGTAAACAAGCAAATTTGTACTCTGTATTCAGCTTTAGAAATTGTCTAAATCAGGGCTAGAAGCACAAACCTTTTCCCAGGCATTACTCTTCCTTTGAGTAAAATGGAAGAATTGTGTAAAAATCTGTATGCACACTAACAACTAATTATCTGTTCCTTTTCCCACTCATGGCCATTTCTGAAAGTTCAAGAAAAAAATAAAATATGTGCTGAGTGTTTGCTGTCATATGATATTGTAATGCTATGTGTTCATCTTCATGCATTCTTTGAGAAAACTGAAACTGTGAGGGAAACACTCATGGCCTCACTGAAGATAAGACTCTGTCTCACACACTCAGAGGGATAGTGTTTAATTTGGGTTCTTGATAATTATTTACTGTCACTGCCAATGAAGCATGCAATTTAGTGGGTGTGGTTAAATGTTGATGACTTCAGAATAAAGAGGCACATAATCATGGGTTCATTAGATCTTGTTATGGAATATTCCATGGCAAGGACTTGATAAACAAAGGTCTCATGAGGTCAGCTGCAGGTGTGCATAGCCTGTGCAGGGGTTGGCATTAGTACAGTTGGGGTGGTCTAATATTTACATTTACCTACATTAGAAATTTGAGTCAGACCATTTTGAAAGAATGCTGACTGGTCATTTTCAAGGACATAATAAAAATGAGTGTCATCTGAAAGTATAAAAATATCATGCTTTGATTGAACCGGGAGCTTTGGTGTGGACCGCACATGAACTATTTGTTGTCTCATGCATGTAAACTCTCTCAACTGCATTGTGAAGACAGTGGTGCGGTGATGCAAAGAAAATCAAAGATACAATTGCTCATAATCAAAGGTACATGCCTCAACTTGCTCTGGGCTGTAAAAGTCTGTTGGAGTCACAGACTTTTACAGCTCCTCTCCCACAGTGCATGCAACAGGACTTCATTTATCCACCACTCCATCCAGCTCGCCAGCGACAACTCACCATTCTGTAATAGATAACCTTGTATCATTCTTCATTTATTATTTGTGTTAATGCTCAGCCATATCATTGCACTGCATCTTTACCCCACCTGTATGTATGTTTTTTTTTTTTTTGTAGATTTTTAAATATGCAAAATTGTATATTTTTATCTATTATGTATCATGTTGTATTTTACTTTTTACCAGTGTTTTTTTTTTTTTTTTTTTTTTTTTTTTGGAAAACCTAATCTACTGTGACCAAGTAATGTTTCCATGTGAATCAATAAACTTTAAGTCTAAGTCTATGGGAATCTGTCCTGGCTCCCCTGTTACACACAGCATGTTGTAACATAAAGCCCTTTTGCTTTTTTTTTTTTTTTTTTTTAGTTACTATAAACGTTAGCCTCTTTTTAATCATGCCTTTGCATGGGATAGAAACTGGGTACCAGGAATCACAGTCGCCAAGTCTGCAGTGCTTATTGTAGTTGTGGGTTGTGGTTTTCTGGGCTTATAAGATATTGACAGTAGGGACGTCACTATGTCATATTTTTGTATCACGATTATTGTGAGATTGAATATTCTGACCCATTATTTACATAATTTTTTATTTCTTTTTTTCTTTTATTGATTATCTACCATGGGCGTGCTGTGAGGGCAAGCAAGGCAAGCAGTGCTTGACCAATCAAATCTATAAAACACATGGATTAAAACTATAAAAAAAATTAAATCACTGTCTCTCCAAACATTTCATTTTGCAATTCACTTCCATAGAAAATCAGTCTCTTACCTGCTTTCAGTCACTCTGTATTTTTCTGTGCCCTGCTGGCCACTCCAGGTACTGTCAAGGTAAGCTAGGTTGCCTCTCTGCTGTTCATTTGTGTCATTTTCACCTCTGTGGAGGCGGAGTCATGGTGTACTGTTTCTGCCTGAGGCTTGTCCATTTGCCTGGAAATTCCAGACTCATCGCTGTACCAGCGGATGAGTCTGGTCGCCTTAGAATCAATTTGATTTCTAGGGCGGAGCAAACCCGCGTTAACGGACAGCGGAGTTAGCCAATCAGAAAATGACGTGACGTTAACAAAGCGACAAGAAAGTGAGAAAGTAAACAAACGGAGTAGTGAAGCCACGAGGGAGGAACGAGGGAGTTATTTCAACATTACCGTACCATACCACTGAATGAAACAAACTCTCGGCTCCTCGGTGCGCCATCTTTATTGTTGTCGGTGAGGAGACGCGTACGAGTGACGATGCTCGCAAAGAACACGTGACTTAAATAAACCAATCAAAATGCATGGTACGGTTTGAATTTGAGTAAACCACTGCGGACTCGTGGTGTCCAGACTGATATTTCTCTGTAGAATAACACAGAGACATATCAGTCTGGATTTTCCAGGCAACTTGTCCATGGGCTTGTCAAAAAGCCCAGCAGCTTGTTTTGGAGAGTCACGCTTGCGTGCTATGGTCAATCTCAGGCTCGGTGACAGAGATCGCAGGCTGATAGCAGCGGGCGGTAAGCAGCACACTGTGCAGCTTACAGCCCCATACATAACAGTGCACATGCGCCGCGTTAGACAGCACAAGTACACACACACACACAAGTAGCCACAGCTAGCCAAAGTGTCTAAGAGTGTTTCTACAGATTAGCCATAGTTTGTAGCTTAACCCCTGTTCATGTTTCTCATGAGTACATGCTGGTGCATAAAACTGCGTGCCATAAATCGATAGCTTCATGTACATCGTTAAGTGTCAGACATTTTCGTAAGAAGTGGAGCTGGAGGAGTGGAGAGGAGCCAGCGGCCCGTGCCGGGCACTGGATGTGAATATTACAGAACTGTGAATGAACTGGGCACTGGTTATTCTGGACAAACTCAGCTGTAGGAAATACAGGACGTTTCTTCAAAAAAGTAACATGGACTGGATTTGCAGCTTCAGTAGAGAGGTGAGTGTCAGTGAGGCGGTGTTTTTAAATGGAGGTTTGTGGAGTGATGTGTAAGGCTTCTTTTGAGGTTTTATTATAGTGAAGCAGCATTAACAGTGCACTAGTCTAGTGCCATCCTCGTTTTAGTGCTTATGAATTAAAGTAAAACAAAAACTTAGGGTACATTCTTTGATAAGGAGACAAAGAAGGCCAGCTTTATGGAAAAAAAAAAAAATGTTGTAATGATATTCCTTTGTATACAAACAGCGTTACTAATAGTAATTATATAGGAAGAGTGTGAGATAGTCAGCCTACTACATAAACACTGATGGGATAGCAGTTAAGTGATTTTTAATTAAATTTAAATTAAATAAATTTGTTGTCATATAAAACTTAATGAAGTCAAGGTGTCTGCTTGCCCGCTTGAAAAAGTCACCGCACGCTACTGTTATCTACAAGGCCCATATAAACGCGCCAACTTTAGGTCAGTTTGTGGCATGCAGCCATTGCTACAACTAAAACTTAGCAGATTTTTTTTTTTTTTTTTTTCTTTCTGATGGTAACTGGTGTCAAACAGCAGGCGAAATAATAGCACATGCATATCTAATGGAGTTAAAATGCATTTGTAATACTGTTCCATTTCTGTTATTTTTTTTATATTTATTTTATAATTCAATATATGTGTGAATTTTATCGTTTTGGTATTTTATTTTGAAAGATCCAGAAATGCGCACAGCTCCCGACCGCATTATCTTAGGTAGCTTCACTTACGCCCTCTCAGTACTGTGTAAACTGCAGAGGGTAAGTTACGTCTTGGTGAACACTCTCTTTTATTTAACATAGTTAACGTGTTGTTTTCATTTTCACTCGAATACATGTTGATAAGAAAATATTTTGGGATGTTATGTTCTTATTTTTATGTTTGTTTGTTAGCTAATTTTGAGTTTTGTACATTTTTATTCAGACATTTCATATATTTCTTTCAGTTAGCTAACTAGTGCTTATAGCATAATGTGGTTACAAAAATGGAGCAGCCATTTTTTGGTGCTGTTTTGGTCTTATAGGGAGCCAGACATGCTGATATATGTGAAGACACTAAAAGAGAGTGTTTTTATGTCTGCCACGGGTATGTTTAATTTTATTTACTCATGTAAAACATTTTTATTTTTAGAAATTACTCCATGTTACAACATCTACTGTAATTTTATACACTTACAATGTTCACATAAAGTTTGTACAAAGTTTGTTGCTGTTTTTGGGTACTTACATGCTTCATGCTCTGTGTAAAAACACATGTACAGTTGAAAGAAAAAGTACTGGCACCCCTTGGAAATACTAGAATTTTTGCATGATTTGGTCATAAAATGTGGTCTGATCTTCATCTAAGTTACCATATTTTCCGCACTATAAGGCGCACCTAAAAGCATTTAATTTTCTCAAAAACCGACAGTGGGCCTTATAATCCGATGCACCTTATATATGGATCAGTGTTGGTTAATTATGGCTACCGTATTCAGGGGGCATCGCCGAAGTGTCAGCGGTAAAAACAGTAAAGTGGAATTCCAGTCCCAGCTGTTCATTTGTGCCATAGGCGTGTTTATGGATCCTGCCGCAAAAGAACAAGGAGGCGCGGCCTTTGCTCCATCTAGTAGAAGAGTTGCGACATGGAGGGGACAGAAAACTAAGTGCTCGAACGCTGTTCATGTAGCTTTGAACTGTGACAAATGGAGTTGGAAATACATTGTTTTTAACAAGGGCGGCGCAAATAAGAGCTACCGGTACGTACAGTACTGTATTGTGAATGCACTAACTTGTTTTGGGAGTGAACTGGAGTTGTAAGAACGCTGGTTTGTATTCTATTAATAAAGTTTGACTGACTGACTTATCTGACTGTTTTATTGACATTCCCTTCAGCGCAGCTCCATCTAGTGGATGCATAACGCAACCCCAGCCACTACAGTAGCTTCTATTCTATGCGCCTTATAATGCGGTGCGCCCTATATATGAAAACAGTTTTAAAATAGGCCATTAATTGAAGGTGCACCTTATAATCCTATGCGCCTTATAGTGCGGAAAATACAGTACAACAAAGCAAAAAAAGAAAAAGAAAAAAGAAAGAACATATTTTTTTCATGTTTTTATTGAGATTTATGTAAACATTAACAGTACAGGGTAGAAAAAGTATTGGAACCTTTGGATTTAATAACTAGGTTGATCCTCATTTGGCAACAATAACCTCAACAAAACGTTTTCTGTAGTGAAGATCAGACCTGCCTAGCTCTCAGGAGGAATTTTGGACCATTCCTCTTTACAAAACTGTTTAAGTTCAGCAATATTCTTGGGATGTCTGGTGTGAATCGCTCTTTTGAGCTCATGCATCTCACAGCATCTCAATTGGACTGAGGTCAAGACTCTGACTGGGCCACTCCAGAAGGCGTATTTTCTTCTGTTGAAGCCATTCTGTTGTTGATTTGCTTCTATGTTTTGGGTTAGTGTCCTGTTGCATCACCCATCCTCTGTTGAGCTTAAGTTTTCCTGCAAAATGTTTGGATAAACTTGGGAATTCATTATACTGTTGATGATAGCAAGTTGTCCAGACCCTGAGGCAACAAAGCAGCCCCAAACCATGATGCCCCCTCCACCATACTTCACAGTGGGGATGGGGTTTTGATGTAGGTGGGCTGTGCCTTTTTTCTCTACACATAGTGTTGTGTGTTCCTTCCAACCAACTCAACTTTGGTTTCATCTGTCCACAGAATATTTTGCCAGTAGTGCTGTGGTACGTCTAGGAGCTCCTTTGTAAACTTTAAACGTGCAGCAATATTGTTTTTTAGGACAGCAGTGGCTTCCTCTGTAGTGCCCTCCCATAAAGTCTATTCTTGTCCAAAGTTTTACCTATTGTAGATTTGTCAACAAAGATGTTAGCTTGTGCCAGAGATTTCTGTAAGTCTTTAGCTGACACTCTAGGATTCTTCTTCACCTCACTGAGCATTAATAATAATAATAATAATAATAATAATATATATATATATATATATATATATATATATATATATATATATATATATATATATATATATATAGCTCTTTTCTAGACGCTAAAAGTCGCTTTACAATTTGGTGCATTATTCATTCACTCCTCCACTCCACATTCTACGCTGTGCTCTTGCAGTCATCTTTACAGGACAACCACTCCTAGGCAGTCTGGTCACAGTATTGAACCTTCTGGAGGATGTTGCAGGCAGCTGAACGTTCTCCTACATCGTCTCCAGACTCTGTCACATCTGTCACATGTGCTCAGTGTGAACCTGCTTTCATCTGTGAAGAGCACAGGGCGCCAGTGGCGAATTCGCCAATCTTGGTGTTCTCTGGCAAATGCCAAACATCCTGCACGGTGTTGGGCTGTAACCACAACCCCCACCTGTGGACGTCGGGTCCTCAAACCCCTCTCATGGAGTCTGTTCTGACCGTTTGAGCAGACACAGGTACATTTGTGGCCTGCTGGAGGTCATTTTGCAGGGCTCTGGCAGTGCTCTGCCTGTTCCTTCTTGCACAAAGGAGGAGGTAGCAGTCCTGCTGCTGGGTTGTTGCCCTCCTACGGCCTCCATGTCTCCTGATGCACTTATCTTTGATAAATAACACTTTAGTTACATGCTCCACGTGTGTACTGCTAGCATACATACCTGTTGAAACAATAGCGGCGCTAGACGTCTCACTTGGACGGTCAAACACTGTGCAACTTTCCGCTAGAATATGGTGTATTTTAGTGAGGTGTTTGGACAGGTTACTGGTGTTACCGCCCTTGCAAGCCACGTTTTTGTTACATTTGAGACAGCGTGCGCTGTCTGCATGTACTTTGGAAAAATACAGCCATACTTTGGACCTTTTTGCTCACGGTCGCTCTGCCATCCCTGTGCATTTGTTGTCACTTGTCAGCGGAGGAATACTTGTGGCTGAGTGAGAGAGCGTGAACAGCCCCTGGAGCAGGAAAGGAAAAGCAGTGAGGAAAGAGGGAGAGATGGCCCATCTTTTTAAGCCACGTCGAAACAAAGTAGTGCATGCCGTGTCCGCGCTGTTGCCACGCCACTACGCTGGGAACCGTTAACAATACCGTTACGGCTGAAACTTATCAGTCCAGTAAAAATTGATGACGTGGCACCAGGGCCAAAAAAAAAAAACGGGTTTCAGTACCCATCCCTACTCCTCACTCCCCTCTTGTCACAAACACATTTTATCTAATGTCTTGAAAGGACACATACTGTATATCTTTGTAGAAGGATCCTTTTCACCTCACCTGAGACTCAAGTGTGTCGGAAAATTTTTGTGGCACAAAAAATCTCAGGCAACCTGACCCAGTAGTCTGTCCTGCTTGGTCGTTTTTAACCAAATTTGTTTTTGCTTATTTCTTTATTTCAATCATTTTACACTGTTATTTGAGTTGTTTGTTGAATTATAAGTAGTAAACAGAATATGTATTAGCTAATGAGTATGAATTTCTGACCTTTGCGAGAGATCTGTTTGCACGCTTAAACACAGTGTGTTTGGCACCACTCCTTACTCTCTTCACTGTCACGAACACATAAACTGAGTAGTCTGAGTACTATTTACTCAATATTGCAATAGCTATATCACTGCCCTGTTAACAAAAGTAGCTCACTATTTATTATTTATGTCCACCTTTTAGAATAAACTGACAAAACAATGCTATAGTCAAGGCGAAAGCATTAGCCTATTTAGGCGATATACAGTTGTGTTCAAAATATGAGCAGGGTCTTTTAAAATGTAAGTAAAGCTCAAAATCCTTATTTACAAAATCATTTTTTTTAATTTCCATTCATTGGGATTCACTGTACATTATATTTTACATTAAAACAAGACAAGACATGTATCAATATTTTAATTACGTTACAGAAAATTACTTAAACAAATATATTGGGATGTTAAAAAAAAACAGTATCTCCATTATTCATTACAAACTTTACAAAAGTAAAGATTTAGCATTCTTGTGAATCAGTAAACTAATATTTAGTTGTGTAATCTTGGTTTTTGAGAACTGCTTCGCATCTGTGCTGCATGGAGTCGACCAACTTCTGGCAGGTATTCCAGCCCAAGATGATTTGACAACGTTCCACAATTCCCCTGCAATTTTTTGGTTTTGCCCCAGAAATAGCATTTTTGATGTCACCCAACTAGTTTTCTATTGGATTAAGGTCCGTTGATTGGTGCTGGCCACTCCATAACATTTATTTTGTTGGTCTGGAACCAAGTTGCTGCTCGCTTACTGGTGTGTTTGGGATCGTTGTCTTGTTGAAACACCCATTTTAAGGGCATCTCCTCTTTAGCAAAAGGCAGCATGACCTCTTCAAGTATTTTAATATAAGCAAATTGATCCATGATCCCTGGTATGCGATAAATAGGCCTGACCCCATAGTAAGAGAAACAGCCCCATATCATGATGCTTGCACCACCATGCTTCACGGTCTTCAGAGTGAACTGTAGCTTGAATTCAGTGTTTGGGGGTCGTCTGACAAACTGTCTGCAGCCCTTGGACCCTTACTTTCATCAGTCCACAAAATGTTTCTCCATTTCTCTTTAGGCCAGTCCACATGTTCTTTGGCAAATTGCATCCTCTTCAGTACATGTCTTTTTTTTTTTAACAGTGGGACTTTGCGGGGGCTTCTTGCTAATAGGTTAGCCTCACACAAGCATCTTCTTATTGTCACAGTACTCACAGGTAACTTCAGACTGACTGTCTTTGCCATTCTGGCTATAGTTCGATCCATTGGAATGGTCTTCCTTTTTCTTCCACGTCTCTCTGGTTTTACTTTTCATTTTTACACATTGGAGATCATTTTAGCCGAGCAGCCTATCAATTTCTGCACTTCTTTATATGTTTTCCCCTCTCCAATCAACATTTTAATTAAAGCATTTTGTTCTTTTGAACAATGTCTGGAACGACCCATCTTTCTCAGGTTTTCAGAGAGCACTGAATGGACAACATGTGCTGGCTTCATCCTTAAATAAGGGCCACCTGAGTGACACCTGTTTCTTCACATAACTGTAGCATACATTTATTAATTATGCTTTTAGGACACAGATGTTTAGCTTAACGAACAATACCTGATAGGTGACAATTAATCAGGTCTGGAGTTTAACCACAACAGTGTATGTCCCTGAGGGAAAAGAGGTTAACCAGCAGTGACTTTGATAACAGATAAAGACCACCAAACTCAACGTAAAGTGAATTAAGTATGGGTTTATTATTAGAATGAGCAAACAATATAATGAAAAACGGGACCTAGGGCTAGATAACTTTATGAAACGTTGTAAATGGATTATTGCAGAATATCTAATTAATTGTAGTGGAGTATTATGGCAATGGGATTTACGTGAGATTATGGGGACACAGAAAGATAAACGCTAGAATTAGGGCACTTAAGGAGTTTGACGCTGAACTCAATAGATGTCATATACACTGCGCTTACTGTGGAGGATCGAGCGGAGGTCAGGATGACGAGGACCACGGGCTCAGCAGGCCACCGGCTGTCGGGCTGGGGTCCGCTGCGCTGGGTTGCAGGTTCACGAAGTGTCGCTGGCTGGCCGGTCCAGTTACTACTCCGTCCTGGTTTCGTCCTCTGAAGCTCGTCCGGATATCAGCGTCAGTGATGTACACAGCGGTCGTGGATGCCGCTTTGAGTTATTGCCGTGGCTCGGCAGAGAGGCAGCGTCAAGCCTTAAGTACAGCAGCAGTCCATATAGGTGAAAGCTTGAAACCGGCTTTCACTGCGGCTTGTAAAAACTTAAAAATGGACTTCTGAGAAAACCGCTATGGTCAATTCAGCGGTTATATTGAAGACTGGGACAAAGTTTGCCGTGCGAAGTTTCAAAGTACGCTATAAACGCAACTACTTGCAAAAACGAAAGTTAACTAGTGTCTTGCAGGACACTAATACAAAAACGAAAGTATAAGTAGCAAAAGAGAGAATAAAAATTCGTCGACGAAAAGAAAAGCGTAAGAACACACGAGAGCGTGTAAAAGGTTTTGCGTTTTAGCACGTAAAAGCGAGAACAAAGAGAAAACGAGAGTTTTACTTTCGCCGTCTCTGGGGGAGGTCTTTCGCGTTAAGGCGTCAGATATCACTTTCCCCAATCAGACGCCTTACATGGCTAATCATTTTAACACTCCACTTCAATTACACCAGATATTTAAGTAACTTTACGTTTATACTAAATAAGACTATCATGATGATACCACACAGACTGATGACATGACATGAAATAAACACATGTTCAACCAATATTAAACATGATAAATTCAACAGTTTGCACAGAGGATCATAATGCTAATGTCCTGTGAAGAGACATGTATATGCATGAAGTCAGTCTCCTAAACAGATGGCTGTTGCATGAGAACCTTAATATACATACTTTTATTGGAGTGAATAATGAGTAGTGACCACAGTCCGTCTTGAACACTAGATGGCAGAGTGTCTGTACGTTTCTCCTCAAACGTACACAGTTTCGATTTAAACAAAGGGAGTGATTTATCTGGGCCCTAAACCGATAGTACCGTCCCGTACCAGGTTTCTGGTCCATATCAAAGAAGAGCGGGGACCCCCTTCTGGCATATTTATTGCAGTAAGTCAGTAAAGTCCAGTCATGCAGTTCGTATGGATAGATATACGTCTTTGCTTAAGTCCTTCGGTGTGATAAGAGTCAGACTCCTGACTCCGAGCAGGAACACCTGTGGAGCTCCATTAGAGGTCAACAAGGGTTCAGCGTGAAGTCTTCCTACATAACGAATGAGCTCACTGATTGAACTCCAGACTGCTATTATTTTGAACACGCCCCTTTCAATTATTTATTCAATTACACAGACTCAGAAGCATGTATATCATGAATGTTGGGTCTGTTGGTTTCTCTGGCTCTACTACACCTACTAGTAAATTATTTGCCATGTGATTATATGAATTCTACCAAAAATAGCGATTCATCTGGTTAGTCATGCTGGACTGCTATTATTTTGAACACAACTGTATTATTATTATTAGTAGTAGTAGTAGTAGTAGTAGTAGTAGTAATATGTATATTCATAATATTAATATTAAGCTATTTTAGGTATTTATACCCAATAAGCTATTTACCTACAAAAACAATGACATACATGATTAAATGCATGCAACACTGCTGAAATACATACCCCATTGTGGATTAGATACGTATCCAGTAGTCTGCGTACTCAGTTGGCGGCGCCACACAGTGCGGTGGTTATATAAAAGACCATTTAGTGTGATACAAAATAAGCGAAAACACATGGCACTGAAAATTGAGTATTCGCTTTAGAACTAAAAGAGAGTGTAGATGTGTGCTAAAGCATTACAATTTCTATTGGTACTGCTTGGTAAAAAAGTAAACAAGAAAGGTCATTTGTATAAAGTTTGTTGGACCAATAGACTAAGGGTGTGTACACACTTGCCGTGTTTGTTTTGTTTTAGTTGAACTGGTCCGTTTCCTGGGAAAGTGTGGTTCGTTTGAGCAGCTGTGAACACGCAGACTCAGCTGCGCACCAAACAAGTAAACTCTGGACTGTCTGGACTCAGAGGTCCCAGTCCTGGCGCACTCCTGGTCTAATGTTACTATAAGAAAAAAATACCAAAATACTACACATGCATGCATGTGTAGTATTTTGGTATGGGTTAGTACCTTTTAAATGCAATGCATTTAAAAGGTTGCTAACATTAGCAAACAAATGTAAAAACACTGCTGACACAACACAGATTTCATATTAATCACTGGAGAGAGTCCACAGTTGTGTTCAGCTGATATCTGCTCTAAACATAATACTTCATCTGATATTCAATTAAAGTGTGCCGTATGATATTGGGATATATGGAGCTGAAGAGGTGAATTTTTGACCAATAGATGAGCGGGGTTTCTTCTTCCCAAGTTTTTCTCTAGCATGCTGCCCCCTACAGATGAGGTTTGTTACTGCTCACTTAGTCAGCTCTGTTCGTTTGACAGAGCTCAGTGTGAACTCATACCAGACCAATGACATCATCAACACAGGTGCTGACTTTTTCCCCAAAGTGCACAGAGTCCTGCAGACCAGCAAGTGTGAACACACCTTTAGTCATTTTGAAATAACTAAGGTGATAAAATGTGAATAATAATAATAATAATAATAATAATAATAATAATAATAATAATAATATATGTCCTAATGACCTTTCTTGTTTAACCTTTTTATTATTATTTTTATTTTATTTTATTATTTTTTCCAGGATGACTGAGAACATGTACAGACGTCTTGGCACTGTGTGGTTTAGGATTTACTTGTACCGTATGTCAGGAGCCAAGTCTGTTACATTGAAAGTCACATGTGTGATATCATTATGAAAATATGAGGTCTGCAGTACAATAAAATTAGACTGTCAGTTGCAGCAAGCTTGAGTCTATCCCAGCAACTATGGGCCTTAGGCAGGGTCACAGGGCTGAAACAGTGACACTGACAGGCAACAATTTACTTTTACATTAATTTTGGCTCATCACAACACTATAGACTATACATATACTCAAATCAGCAAACCTTCTAAAGAACAGTATATGTGCACCAAAGTCAAATGCTAAAAGTCTCCTGCTAATCTTTATCTTACATTCCAAACCTCCATAAAACAGAGTTAGTCTTACATACCATTACGCTGGTAGTAAATTAGCTTAAATAAAGTAATAGAGCTGTTGAGAAGAAATACAAACTAATTTTCTGACCTTCAAGAAAAGGAAATATTGGTGGTGTCAGAGCGAAAGTTTTAGGGCAGTCATTAAAACAACAAGGCTCCCTGGGAGAATATGGGCTAGCAGAGGCTATCCAGCACAGATTAGATTGTGAGGGGATGAAGCGCAGACACAAATCTTGCATATGTTGGCTCGTGGGCACAGGGGAACAGCAAACTCCCGCCTTTAACTTGGGAGAGGCAGGAAGGAGAAGTCACCTTGATTAAATTAGTTGTATATGAAAATGGGGTTATGCCTGTTGGGAGTATGTGACAAGGGCTTATAAAGCTTGCCTCTCACCACAGCCCGCCAGAATGACTTTTTAATTTCCTCCCTTTTTGTTGCAAGTTATATTTCAACCCCCTGTCTTTTGTCCCACCAGGCCTCAGGATCAATGGCATACCCTCATTTTGTGACTGTCCCGTCCACTCATTTACAAAGGAGGATTGTATTAGCATCTGGCAAAATGTGTCTTTCTTGGATGTTATGGGCAATTAAAGGGGTGCATTATGCAAAATCTATGACATTTCTTCCATGTTATGATCCATGTTATGTCTCCTCATCAAAAACATGAAGTTGTGTTTTGCTTTCATTCATGCATGTTTAACCCTCTGGGCTCTATGGTGTCCATTTGTGGCCACTTCACTTTTTTTTTTTTTTTTTTAACCATTTGAACTGTGTTAATGATAATGGCATGAAACTTCCCAGGGGTCTGGACTTTTATATGACTTTTTAATTTTCAACTTGAGCTCTGTAAAAATATCAATAATAAACTGTGTACACACAAAAGTCACACTCAGCTCTATCGTGGCCATTTGTGGCCCATTGAAACCCATTATAACTACCTTTTGTGATCCCTTGCAATTAACAGTATAAAATCATATAATTCATGTAAAATGGCTTTCATTGTAAACTCAAGACATGAAAATGTGTTTTTCAGGTTTTCTGGCATTTCATCTTTTGTCTATTTTTGGGAGCAATTTTGGGTAATATTCTAAGTTTCCTACATGGGGAATAATGACTTACTGCACTCCAATGAAGCAAAATTAATGAGTCAGTTCTAACATAGGTGTGCTCTGGTGGTCAGTCACTTTGTGTTTGTGTATTTGAAAAAAAAACAAAAAAACACTGGTGCTGTTTATAAATTTGCCTGGAGTTTATTCAGGTGCAGCCACTGTAAGTGAATCCTAATCTAAGACAGTAAGTCATTCTAGCTCTCAGATCATTTGTATCTGTGGGAAGATGGTAAAAACGTTGCATTCATTGCTTGAATACAGGTAATTCTGTGGTGTGCTCTCTCAAATTATGGTGGAACTGAGGGAGCTAACAGAGGGTTAACATGCCTTATAGCAGTGTTTCTCCATGCTCAAAATAAGTAATATTACAATAAAATCATATTTTTGTTACTGTTACGGGTACTGTACTGCCATGAGATTTAGAAAATATTAGGCTCCATCTATTATAGGGAGTAATGACATCTCCCTCAGATACAAGATCAACCCTGTGGTTCCTGGTTATGCAGCACTGGGGCAGCTCTATACTCTTCACAGGGTGCTCGAGGGTTCATGGGAGTTCGCCCAACCTGTCTACAGGCGTTTGACCATGCCCCTCATGGATCCTGTAGGGGGCTCTCTGGGAGTATGGGGTCTGGGGCCCTCTGCTAAGGCCTGTATGACCGGAGCAGGAGCTTGGTTCATGGAAGTAAGTCAGACTTGTGGTAAAGAATGAGCTGAGTTGAAAGGCAAAGCTCTCGATCTCTGTTCCTACTCTCTCCTGTCATGAGCTTGGGTCAAGACCATAAAGACAAAGTCTCAGATACAGGTTATAGGATATAGGTTTCCTCTGCAGCGTATCTGGGTGCTCCCTTAGGTTGTTTTCACACATGTTGGTGTGCTCCTTGGTGCGGCCTCAGGGTGCACATTGTACAATTGTGTAGTTGTGTTTACTTTTCTGTTAGTTTGGTTCCTGTTCACAAGCGTTGTTTACCATTAGCCTCAAAGACCACACCATAAGCCACCGGATAACCATCAGCTGACTGACGAACTTTTGTCCATGACAACAGGCCTCAAGCACTACATTTCAAAGTGTTCCAAAGCACACCTGAACGCACCATCACGCACCTAATGCGTGGCTTCCCTTCTCCGAGGTCTGTCTGTTTGCAAAACAGTGCTCTCAACAAAAGAAGAGTTTAGCTCTGTGTGTTACGCTGTGGAACTCAGTACAGGATGTGGAAAGATTCTCCAATTCTTCGCCATGATGCACATATAACCAAGGGAGGCCAGGAGCTTAAAGTCAACTAACAAATATACACAGGTAATGTGGACGCAGGTTGTGGTCAACAGAGAGGCTGAGTAACTTTTAAGGTTTATTACAAAACAACAACAACAACAACAACAACATAATAATAATAACACAATATACAAAACAAATCTAGTATAATGAATGCCAGTCTAAGGGACAATATTTAAAATGCTAAGGGCTGGCTAGCCGCGGGTGCATGTGGTGAAAGGCCCTTCACTGTCTATGAAACAGAGTACTCGCCAAGCTCTGTGCTACACAGTCACACAAACACAATAAACAGTAAGGAAAACTAAAGCATGGCAAAGTGAAGGACGTGCAAAATACCACTACAAACAGGAGTGATGAGAAACTCGATCACCAAAACCCTCTACCTGACAGGTGACAACGCTCGGATCAGGCCCCATAGCAGAGAGACACAGGGTTAAAACACAGACACTTAATGAGAGAAAGTTACAAACTAAGACTCATTCAGATTAACGATTCAGAACTAAAGTCACAACAAAACAATAATCTGAATCCCACATTATGTCCCAGTCCTGAAAAAATGTATTAAGCATTAGACAAATAAACCAAAATGATAACAAAAAGAAAAGACAAAAGGGGAAAAAGAAGACCCAAATACATCCATAAACAAACCAAAAAACTCAAGTGATACTACTTCATACACAGTGTGTTTTTGGCTGGCACTTTTTTTTAATGCACACTGAGAGGAACCGCTTACTGGATAAAAGACAACTAATCCAGGTGCCTTTACATCCCACAAAATGACAGGCAGTAATTATCTCTAGCCAAACTAGTGGTGGGTTGGTCTGAAGTCAACAGTTTTCACCCCACAGACACTCCAGGGTGTGACGAGAGCCTCTGGTGCCGCTCAGAGGCCGTTTAGTGTCCACCTGAGTGCGGCTGCTCTGTTCACACTGACCCAAGCACCGCACTCGGGTTGAAAGCTCTTTTGCACCAACCTAACCAGTGTCAGTGCGAAAATGCCCTTAGAGACAGAGTGAGGGGGTTGATCACCTGGGAGGAGCTTGTACAAGAGCCGCTGCTCCTCCACATCAAGAGGAGCCAGCTGAGGCCCATGCATTGGATACCTTTTGGATGCCTCCTTGGGAGGTCTTCTGGGAATATCCAAATGGCAGGAGGCCCCAGGGAAGACCTAGGCTGGAGGGACATTGTCTCTTGATTGGCCTGGGAAGGCCTTGGGCTTAGCTAGAGGAAGCGGAGAGGGAAGTGTCCAGGGAGAGGGAGGTCCAGATTTAGTCTGTTGCTCTCTGTGATCTGTCCCTGGATAAAGCAATAAAAGATGGATGGATTGTATGGCTAATGACTTCTCTCTATTGTAAAATACTGATGTTTGTCTTTTATAGCATGAAACATATATAGTTATATATAATGATCAACATATTAGTGGCAATATGTAAAGCATCTGGTATTCAGAGGGTTAAATTATAGGATTTATATCAAATTTGGATTTTATTATTAGGATTGATGCAAATTAAACAAAATTAAGTAGTGAAAGTAGCAAATATGTTCAGTATGTTGTGTTTGTACAGCATTTCAGTAATGTAAACAAGAGCTGAAAACCACGTATAGTACATGAAATTGCTCCCTTGACCAAAAATAGACAAAAGATATGAGCTGGCAAAAAACCTCAAAAACTCATATTTTCATGTGAGTTTATAACGAAAGCCATTAATAAATTATTACCATAAATCATTTGATTTTAAAGTGTCAATTAAGACAAATTAAAGAATGTATATGGCTGTCAATGGGCCAAAAATGGCCACGATAGCTGAGTGTTTTTTTGCTTCTGCATTCAACACCAATAATGCAGAAAAATGATTGATGCTGTTTTTATTGACATACACTTACCTCAAATGCTTAATATAAAATAATTGAATTGACATAAATTATTTAAAGAAAAATAGTGATTTTATATTTGTGGCCCTTATTTAATAACAGACAGGGTTTAACAGGCAATAAAAGGGTTAATTTCTTTCATGTGAATGAAATTTATTTTTTATGACAAGGACAGATGTAAATCGAACAAATCAAGTCAATGAAAGTGGAAACAATATTTTAACATACATTATTTTTATAGCATTTTTAGAATGTAAACATAGAACTGAGTGTGAGTTTTTTATGTTTTGCCCTCCCAGCTAAAAAACAAAACAAAAAACAAACAAACAAACAAGAAAAATAAACAATAGATTTTAAAAAGTGGTGTTGGTAATCCGTTATATATCCTAGGCTGTACTATTTGCAATATAAGTAAAATGACTGGCAATGCAATTATATACTGTACTCGTTTTTGAGGCTTTTTTTTTTTTTTGTCTTATTTTTTGACAACCAGCGCAATGTGCAAACAAACTGGCATTTAAAAGGTTAACATTATTTAAGCAAAAATATATTTTATATATATTACAAGAAGAGATGTTACTTTAACACATTATGCAGTAAAAGTAGCAAAACGTTTTTAAAAAATCTTAAAATATATGGACTTCCTTTGCTGATGGCCACAAATGGCCACGATAGAGCTGAGTGTATAGTAAAAAAGAACAAGCCCAGAGGCTTAAGTAATCCTCTATTCTCTGGCAGCAGCAGCAGTTCTGTAGCCTCAAAAGACTCCGTTGCATGAACCTCTGCCTCTCCCACAATCCCCCACCCAATCCAGGAAGCACTGATCAATCAAGAAGCCTTCTACAGTTTTCAAAATATTGCGTATTCGGAAAACAGAAACTCCATTCTCATGTTGAAGAAAGACCAATCTACATTTCAATCATTGCATTTTTGGGCATTTTGTGAACAAAGGAAGCAGGCACCTATGAATTTGATACATACAAGTTGGTTTGCCAAGTGATAAATCAGATTTGACTCATAAAGCTTATGTAGAATTGATAACACCTTTCGGGAGCTACTTGAGACCCCTGAACTAGAATATGGGCTACAGCCTTCTGTGACCTCTAAATAAATGAAATAGCATCACAATAATTTTGCCTTTAACCTCGCATGTACTATGTCAGTAATTGATTGTCTGTCAGTCCATGCACAAAAAAAAATGACATTGATCAAAATACCCTGACATACAGTGGTAGATAACAAATTCATAACAAAACCTTTTATAGAGCAGTAGCAACATTGAAACTTGGCACATGGGTTGATTATAACCTGCTCAGATACAAGCTCAGCACATGCATTTGTCTTACTCAGGTTTAAAAAAAAAAAAAAGCTGCTTTTTGTACACTATAACTAGACCTTTTACAACACTGGAGCAGCAAACGGAGCCGCAGACTCCTGGCAGCTGTAGGCTACCGACATATTGCACCATGATCAGCTTTGTGCAAGGGCAAGCTCCTTAATGAGTCTCAGCAGTGTTTGCAAATGAGCAAGTTGTCACCACTTGTTGGCAGCTTGGGCCAGATTGTAATGCAGGGCTCACCTGCTCGTTAAACTCTGCAGCTCTGCCTAAAAGGTGTGCTGCAGTAAAAAGGCCTCAGTGTGTGTTGGAGCAGGAGTTAAATGGGACAAGCTAAATCAAAATTGCAAACAGTAAAATGCTTGGTTTTTTGGTACAGCTGTTTGAGAGTTTGAGAGTGCTAATCAGCAGTCTGAACATGAATGACTGAAGGGGCCCTTCCAAAGATAGGATCCATCCATTACACTGTCAGGGTGTAATTTGGACACACTTCAGGAGTTCACCATCTGTAATCATCTCCATTTGTTTGAGAAATGAAGGAATCACTTAGCCAACATGAACATGACGTATGACTGGGATGGAGTGATCTACTTCAGACTTGAATGAGGCTCCATTTCCCTGCGTTGCTTCCCTGAAAAACAAATCAAATGTGATATAATAGCTGTGGACTAAGAGCTACACGGGTAAATGTTAAGAGCTTCTCAGCATCCAGTATTATAGCAATTTGACCCAATCACCCATAGCATCCTTTACGCACAAGTACTGCCCTATTTAATCCAGTTCAAATGTAATATTTCTCTGCCACAAATAAATTGCAGTCATTAAATGGTAAGTATATTTCAATGACAAAATACAACGTATGTAATTAGTAATTTTTTTTTAATAATATGACATCTGCATTATAGCGCCATCTACAGTTGTTTCAACTATGGCACTCAAGGCACCTCTCCAAACATAGGTGCTGCATCAGGTGTACAAGCCAAGACACCCCATTTTGATTACATACACACACTGATTACATAATGAACAAGGTAAGGTTATGGTAGTCTTTATTGTCCCCTCCTCTTTGCCTTTGACCCTTCCTGCAAAGTCACAGTGGGGGAGCCTTCTCCAATTCAGAGTCAGGATCCTGGTCAAGAGTACCTAACTAGAGGATCAGCCTATTGTGCATGTTTTAAGTAGATGGGGAGAAAAAACACCCCGATATGAGGACAGCATGCCACACAGAAAGGCCCTGTCTGCCCGGGCCAGGAATCAAACCTGGGATCTTCTTGTTGTGAGGCAACAGTGCTAACCAATAAACTGACGCCTGGAAATGTATTACATTTTGCAGTTTATTTCTTCTGGCAGGATTGTTACTTAATAAAGTAAACATTCACTACAATTTTACATAATGCAGCATTATCACCAGGGGGTATTTAGGGGGTGGCCAGGGGTCAGTGCCACTGTAACTGTGAGGCTGTGCCCCTAGTGGCCACCCCTCTGAAGTGTCCTAAATGCCTTATGAAACTCACACAGTATATTGTAAATTTGTTAGGGTTATTTTAGCATTATAAAAGGGGCAAAAAAAGGCTGGTGGCCCCATATATATATATATATATATATATATATATATATATATATATATATATATATATATGATGTTATGATCCAACTTTGATGTAATGTCCTTAAAACAAGTCAAAATGAGGCTCAGTAGTGTGTGTGGCCTCCACGCCTGTATGACCTCCCTACAACGCCTGGCCATGCTCCTGATGAGGTGGCACATGGTCTCCTGAGGGATCTCCCCCCAGACCTGGACTAAAGCATCCGCCAACTCCTGGACAGTCTGTGGTGCAACAGTGGCGTTGGTGGATGGAGCAAGACATGATGTCCCAGATGTGCTCATTTGGATTCAGGTCTGTGGAACGGGCGGGCCACTCCATAGCATCAATGCCTTCGTCTTGCAGGAACTGCTGACACACTCCAGCCACATGAGGTCTAGCATTGTCTTGCATTAGGAGGAACCCAGGGCCAACCGCACCAGCATATGGTCTCACAAGGGGTCTGAGGATCTAATCTCGGTACCTAATGGCAGTCAGGCTACCTCTGGCGAGCACATGGAGGGCTGTGTCCCACTCCCAAAGAAATGCCACCCCACACCATTACTGACCCACTGCCAAACCAGTCATGCTGGAGGATGTTGCAGGCAGCAGAACGTTCACCACGGCGTCTCCAGACTCTGTCACGTCTGTCACATGTGCTCAGTGTGAACCTGCTTCCATCTGTGAAGAGCAAAGGGCGCCAGTGGCAAATTTGCCAATCTTGGTGTTCTTTGACAAATGCCAAATGTCCTGCACGGTGTTGGGCTGTAAGCACAACCCCCACCTGTGGATGTCAGGCCCTAATACCACCATCATGGAGTCTGTTTCTGACCGTTTGAGCAGACACATGCACATTTGTGGCCTGCTGGAGGTCATTTTGCAGGGCTCTGGCAGTGCTCCTCCTGTTCCTCCTTGCATAAAGGAGGAGGTAGCGGTCCTGCTGCTGGGTTGTTGCCTTCCTACGGCCTCCTCCACATCTCCTGATGTACTGGCCTGCCTCCTGGTAGCGCCTCCATGCTCTGGACACTACGCTGACAGACACAGCAAACCTTGCCACAGCTCGCATTGATGTGCCATCCTGGATGAGCTGCCCTACCTGAGCCACTTGTGTGGGTTGTAGACTCCGTCTCATGCTACCACTCGAGTGAAAGCACCACCAGCATTCAAAAGTGACCAAAACATCAGCCAGAAAGCATAGGGACTGAGAAGTGGTCTGTGGTCACCTCCTGCAGAACCACTCCTTTATTGGGGGTGTCTTGCTAATTGCCTATAATTTCCACCTGTTGTCTGTTCCATTTGCACAACAGCAGTGAAACTGATGTCACTCAGTGTTGCTTCCTAAGTGGACACAGTTTGATTTCACAGAAGTGTGATTGACTTGGAGTTACATTGTGTTGTATAAGTGTTCCCTTTATTTTTTTTGAGCAGTATATATATATATTATATATTAATGAACTCATAACTCATATACTGTCTACTGTTTACTGAAAATGAGATATAATGATTTTAAAGGGATCATTTGCAAAGATAAAACAACAATTTTTTTTGTTACCCTTTCTTAACCCAAAAGTTCCACTGAGATGAATATTCTCTTTTGCATGGGAGTCATGACCTCATTGTTGTACATGTTTTTGGTGGTATACAGGAAACCTGTGCAGACAGGGAGAACATGCAAATTCCACACAGAAAGGCCCTGGTAAACACACCCTTGCAGAGAGACAGGAGTGCTAACCACTATGCCACCATGCCACAATTTGAAGGTGTTCACAGAGGACCAATAAAACCACAAAGAAGTTAACTACAAAAGAAGTTTCTCAAGGAACTTTGAGTTGCACATCTTAGCATATGACCCCCCTTTTTATATAGCTCAGCTTGATGGATAATATGGTATACAAGTGGCTAATAATCCATCTGTCAACTGCAGCATGTTCCTGAAGCTGAGGTAATGCCCGGCTTTATATAGATGCTACAAACCTGAGACTACATGAGTTCATAAATCTGCATATAAATGATAAAGCAAGTTGGAGCCATTTTTGTTCTTTGTACCTCCAGCTGCAGAATGGTGATGTAGCCTTGTATCTAGGTTTTGTATCTATAAAAGACATTAAATAGGAAATTAGATGAGGTGTATATATATATATATATATTTGACTATGTAATGTGGTTGTGTTGTTATGCATATTGGCATATATTGGAAGCAAATACGTTTGTTTGCTGGGGACATGCATCTGGCATTGTAACACTTGCGGGCAATCTGCACATGACAAAAATATCCCTACAAAGCACTTTTTATACAATTCTGTATGTAGTTAGTATGTTTGAAAGTTAAATGTTGGCAGGGGAGGCTGAGCTGTTTAATAAAAATATTGAAAATATAATGAAAATATAGATAAAGAACATGTTAGATTTTTTTGTGCCCAGAGACAACATTGATGGTCATATGATGAGGTGGTGAAATCAAAGCTGAAGAGAGATGTCCCACACCGCCCCATCACCACCGAGGAGGGATGTTCCACTGCTGAGGCAATGATTGGGAACATCCCTCCTCCGCCCATCACCACCAGGTGCAGCTGAGGTTAGCGGCTCTGATAGGAGCTGAATGAATGCAGCGTCGATTTTGCTCTTGTCACTCGATGAATATGTAAAATGAGGCACTCTCACCAGAATGTACAAAATTCAAGGTGAAGAAAATACAAATGAAGTTGCTTTGCGGTTCTTATTTGATTTATCACAAGTACGGGAACTAAATTTTTGTGAAAATTTAGCACGTTGGAGGAACAGGTGCAAGTTTTTTGTTTTGTTTTTTTGCAGAGGAAAGAGTGCAGCTTTCAGTGCACAGATGGGCTGTTTAAAATAAGTTATAATGCTTTTAACTGGGCTCATTTACAAAGATACCACAGTAATATGTTGATTTGAAGGTGGAGGAAACAAAGAGACAGACTTTACCTGTGGCACATTTTCCTTGTTTCTCTTGCACTCCCCTGAACTTCAGCCTTTTACAGCTCCTGTCTCTGAGCTTTCAGTCTGTTTTACATAGGCTGCTTTTAAATCTTTACGTTGATGAAGCAGTCTTGAAACTGCTGCACACAGGCCATGTGATGACAGTGTCAGTCCCATTGTGTTTATCCCATTGCCTCCCAATGTTCGCTGTGATGCTTGATTGACAGCTGCCCACAGTGGCTGTGCTGCTGTTTAAAATACAGTGGGGCAAAAAAGTATTTAGTCAGCCACCAATTGTGCAAGTTCTCCCACTTAAAAAGATGAGAGAGGCCTGTAATTTTCATCATCAGGTATACCTCAACTATGAGAGACAAAATGAGAAAAAAAATCCAGAAAATCACATTGTCTTATTTTTAACGAATTTATTTGCAAATTATGGTAGAAAATAAGTATTTGGTCAATAACAAAAGTTCATCTCAATACTTTGTTATATACCCTTTGTTGGCAATGAGGTCAAACAGTTTTCTGTAAGTCTTCACAAGGTTTTCACAAACTGTTGCTGGTATTTTGGCCCATTCCTCCATGCAGATCTCCTCTAGAGCAGTGATGTTTTGGGGCTGTCGCTGGGCAACACGGACTTTCAACTCCCTCCAAAGATTTTCAATGGGGTTGAGATCTGGAGACTGGCTAGGCCACTCCAGGACCTTGAAATGCTTCTTACAAAGCCACTCCTTCGTTACCCGGGCAGTGTGTTTGGGATCATTGTCATGCTGAAAGACCCAGCCACGTTTCATCTTCAATGCCCTTGCTGATGGAATGAGGTTTTCACTCAAAATCTGATGATACATGGCCCCATTCATTCTTTCCTTTACACGGATCAGTCGCCCTGGTCCCTTTGCTGAAAAACAGCCCCAAAGCATGATGTTCCCACCCCCATGCTTTACAGTAGGTATGGTGTTCTTTGGATGCAACTCAGCATTCTTTCTCCTCCAAACACAACGAGTAGAGTTTTTACCAAAAAGTTCTGTTTTGGTTTCATCTGACCATATGACATTCTCCCAATCCTCTTCTGGATCATCCAAATGCTCTCTAGCAAACTTCAGACGGGCCTGCACATGTACTGGCTTTAGCAGGGGGACACGTCTGGCACTGCAGGATTTGAGTCCCTGGCGGCGTAGTGTGTTACTG